>CM037876.1:184467327-185849827 GCA_021292165.1 Shinisaurus crocodilurus | reverse complement strand
GGTTGCCTGCAGCAAGTGCCTTGAAGATGCTGCTGACGCAGGTTTTGCTCTTGTCCCTGTGCCTGGGGCTTTCGCATGCCTTGGGTTCCTTTGTGCACTGTGAATCTTGCGACGAGAAAGCCCTCTCCATGTGCCCCCCCAGCCCTGTGGGCTGCGAGCTGGTGAAGGAGCCTGGCTGTGGATGCTGCATGACGTGCGCCCTGGCTGAAGGACAGTCGTGTGGGGTGTACACGGAGCGGTGCGCTCAGGGCTTGCGCTGCCTGCCACGCCAAGGCGAGGAGAAGCCCTTGCATGCCCTGCTCCATGGCAGAGGGGTCTGCCTCAATGAAAAGAGCTACAGGGAGCAAGCCAAGAATGGTGAGTCCTGCCCTGGGCCTTGGCTCAGTTTCAAGGGGGTATCTCTTTATGTTGCTCCGCTCTCTTCCTTCAGCACATCCCCATATATTGCCTGCTATGCTCTATGCGCCCTCTGAACATCTTTCCCTAGTTCCTTGAGCCACCATCTATCCCATCAGGCCATCCTTTCAATCCTATTATGCCCGGGTCATCCCTCCTTTGCATCTCTCTTGTCTTCTTCAGTCACACGCATGCGCGTGCACGCACATACACATGCCTTATAGACCTGTGCAACTTCCACACCGTCCCACTGTTGTTGTCTTCCTTCAGTGCCATTTCCTTTAACCCTGCTTCACCTGCACTGACATATTTTCCTTTCCCATCTTCCTTTGCATCACTTCCCCCCCCCCGCCTTCTTACACGCTGGTTTCTCACTCTGATGAATTTTCTTCTCCACCTGTCATATCTCAACCACAGTTTCTCACTTGGTTCTGACTGCGCCTTCTTGGCTGCACCACCTTTCTCAGTCCCAGCATTTTTCCCTTTGCTCAGTGGCGCCAACAGGGCAAGACTTGGGAGCAGAGATCCAGGGCCCCACTCCGCAGAATGAGCAGGACGGTCCCCAAATGCAGCGGGGCAGGCTTACTACATTTTGAAGTAATGTACCATCTAAGCAGGGGAGGCAGGGAATAAGACCATTAAGTCCAGAGTCTGCAATGAGTAACTGTACTACTCCACCTGGATTTGCCCCCTCCCAAACTTTCCCTTCCATTATATTGTCAGGTTTAGTAGCAGTCTATCTCCTTTGGCCTTTATCATTCAACATGTGTCTCTGTGGTAAAACCACAGATACCCAGCTGGGTCCCATTCAGTCCAACCCTCCATACCTGTGTATGAAGCCCTGTTCCATTCCATCCTCCTCAGAATGGCTTTTCTTTGTGATGCATTTGGAGGTTGTTGTTGGCAAGGACACTTTGGCAGAGAAATGAGCAGGTGGAATAAAGTAATGCATTTTTTAAAAAATAAATAAAAAGAAAACATTTTTGAAAAGAAAACATTGATAAGCATTTGTAGGGGTGGGAGGAAAACAAATCCTGACCTAATACACTTCCTATCCTGTATTCCATTTAGACCATTTCTTCTTCTTTTTCCATACCTGGATGCAAAGGGGAGCCTCACGTGTTCCTCCCCAAAAGCCATTGTTTCTCATCCTTCCCCTTCTGCAAAAACAGGCATCTGCTTTCTGCCAGAGTGCCTGTTGCATCCACGCAGGGAAGATTTGCAGCTACAGCTTCTCCTTCCCAACACCCCATAAATCTTGCTGCTTTTATGATTCCCCCTCCTTCTCTTCTTCCTCCTCCTCCTCCTGCTGTTTGAAGGCATTGGCTCCAGTTTAGTTGTCATCTCATCCGGCAGAGGGAAAGTTTCTTTAAGTAAAGAACAAATTTGCAAAAGGTCAGGCGCTGCTTTTGGAAGGGGCTAAAGGCAAAGACTTGGGCTGGATCATTCCATAAGGTGGAACTGGTCTGTTACATGAGGGGGAGGGGAGAGAGGAAGATATGACTTGATTGGAACCAGTAAACTGTGTAACAATCCGCACACGCTGAAACTATGTGAAAGATCCCTAGGGCATGTCATCTACAGTGTGTGTGTGTGTGTGTGTGTGTATGTGTTTAGTTAGTAATATGGAGAATATAGTTAAATGCAAATACAGCAGCATGCAAAGCAATGCACTCATCCACACCGTTTGGAGTTGCAACAGTGCCACTTACAGACAGATGAGACCAGCAACAGTTTGGCTTTTTGATTTAGTCTGAAGATGCCTGAGCATTTTCCCTTCCCAGCCCCTTCTCGCCCCTCCCCCTTCTCTAGCGCTTCCTTATCCAGCTGTTTAGCAGGTGCTCCAAAATGGTCTGTCTCAGGAATAGCCAACTTCTGACGCCTCATCAGCAGTAGCATTACATGCAAAACCCAAAGAGTGATGAAGCAAAAAGTGGACTCTCTGACACACACTCTCTCTCTCTCTCTTTCTCTCTCATGCATACAGCCCTTGTACAAACTTTCATTGGGGATTAAACCTGGGACCTTCTACATGCAAAGCAGGTGCTCTACCACTGAGTCACAGTTCCCCAGTTGGCTATGATCCTATTATTGGGTTGCATGAGACTTGTGAGTTACTAGGCTGCCAACCATGGGTGTTCAACAACTTCTGAGGACTTCAGCTTCAGAAAAAGTGGATCCTTCTCAAAAACAGACTTCCCTTGGTTGTTTACCTTAGTAAAATGATTGGGAACTCTTGGCTAGCCTCTAGAGTGAAATCCTTACCTCTAGGATGAAATTGTCAGATGCCTGTGATATCAGGTGTCTGTTTGACACATATTTCAAAAGTTGCCATAGCATTGTAATGTGGCTGTAATATTCTAGAGAGCCGTTCAGAACTTGTTTGCCCCCGCCTCGTTCCCTCCCCCAAGTCTTGCAAGTGAATTTCAAGAAGCCCCATTTTGCTCCTCAGTTAAGCTTTAATCCAGTCTTGTTCAAAGCGGTCACTGAAAATAATACCAAAGTCACCTTTCCCCGGAGACAGAAATGTGTTGGGAATAGATGAATGACTTGGGTATAACTTGATGCCTTCAAGACTTTTTTTTGTTTTGTTTTTTAAGTCAGGAATTTCCGAGGGCAAGGCATAGGGAAAATAAAAGCTCTTGGCACCAGAACAGTAGAGTGTGAGAACGGAGAAGTATATTTTCATAGGCATGTTTCTAAGCAACTGGTGAAGGGGAAAAAATGAAGTTTGACTTCAACTTGAAGACTTGTGCCAGGTTGGCCAGAAATCGAAGGAGCGAGTGCTCAGGAAGCCAGTCCCGGCTGTGGTCTCTCAATGACCAAAATTGGCCCAGAGCTGGAGACTGAAGAGAGGGGAAAAAGTCAGGCCTATATATAATAAATTAATGGTGTATTCCTCTTTGCTCAGGAAAGTTCTTCTGTCCCTATTGATTTTGAAGCAGGCATTCCCCCTGGCCCTCTCTCCTCTGTTTCCTACTGTGGACGGGCTCCAGTAGTCTGGGGTTGGCAAGAAATTGTATGCTTGAAGTAGAGGCTGATAGCTGTGTCTCGGTTTGTCTGTGGTCCAGGGATAAAGGTGCATGACTGCCACTCAGGCAGAATGAAACATTGGCCAAGGCCAGTAAAGCAAAGAAAAAAGAAAAAACCCATCTAGGAGCCCCTGTTCTTTCTAGTTGGCCATTATATGCTTTGGGATGTGAGGGTGAGTGGCCACATCTGGTCTGGGGTGCTACAGCCTCTCACACCTGAAGCAGGCGTGGCCCTTACATCAGTGGTGGTGGGGCATGTGAACTTCAAGATGTTATTGGGCTGCATCTCCCATCACCCCTAGCCAGCATAGCCAATGGTGAGGGATGATGGAAGCTGTAGCCCAACAACATCTGGAGGGTCACAATTTCCCCATCCCTGCCCTACACCTTTGTTTTCCATGTACAAGTACATGCTTCACTTCTGCCGACCGCTAGACAGAAACCCTTCTTGCCCACATCTGCTTTTCACTATGATGTTTTGACTTTTTCAACTGTGCCGTTCTCACTTTCTGTTCATTCCCATGATTTGCTTCTGCTCCTATAGTAGGACCCCAGCCCAATCTACAAGCCTTCTTGTTGTCATCTGGATACAGCCAATCCTTCTGGAAGCACCTACACAGAAGGAGCACATGATACTTCCCCCCCCCCCCCGCCCCCAGAACTGAACCACATTGGAATGCAAGTCTGCACTGTGTGTGTGTGTGTGTGTGTGTGTGTGTGTGCATGTACAGAGGGGCAGTGCTAAGTACAAAAAGATCCGGGGCTCAGGCCCACAGGACAAAGAAAAATGCACAAATTTGCACATGCTAAATTATATATGTGTGTGTGTGTGTGTGTGTGTGTGTGTGTGTCTTTAAAGGACTCTGTCTCCTAAGGACAACCCTATTTGCAAAAAGGGATGTATGGACAGGGCAGAGCAGGGCGTTTGATTTCAGGAAAAAAACCTCTACAGGAAAAATTTAGTGGGGGGGTGGGGGCTGCAGGAGGTGAAGCACAGGTGGGCAAGAAGCCAGCTAGTCCAGGGGGGATCAGATGCAACAGAGATCATCAGGGCCCCTGTGCCTTTATTTCAGCAAGTGCCCATGGACAGCAGGGTGGTGGGGCAGAAGGCCTCCCAGAGATTCGGGGCTCCAGCCCTAGTGGGCCGCCCCCTAACACCACCTCTGTGCATGCACATGTGTGTATTCACATGACTGAATGCTTCTCCATGGATGTTATTTTTCAAACTCTTCCTGCACACATACAACGAGCAGATCAGGAGGAAGACTCAGCAAGAATCCTTCTCCCTGGTATGCTAGATTTTCACACGCTGGGAGTTTTCAAGAGGGGGGGGGAGTTCAATCATTTGAATCTCTACCTGCATTTTGAAGTGGTACAGTCCTAGAAGAGCTTCCCCATGTGGTTCTACTGAATATGTTGCTAGTGTCAGATGCCAGCCCACACCCTTGCAACTTTTACCTGCGCAAGGAAGGCTTTCTTAGTAATATGTGGTTGTTGCATAAGCATCCCCTAGTGGCCACATGCAGCAACAGCAGCTGCACTGTAGAAACATTGCCTGAAGGGTGTGTGTGTGTGTGTTTGTGTGTGTGTACATATGTGTGTGATGTAATAATAGCAACATCAAGGTGACTTCCTTAGGAACCACAAAAGGCTAGGAACATTTCTGTTTTTATTTTTAATTAAAGTTGAGGTTTTAGGGAACGCCAGTAAACATCCTTCGTGATCACCAGGAAAATATGCCAGTCACCTGGGGTGCACAGGCAACTGAACATTTGTATGGCTAGTTTCGAGAACTACAACCAATTAAAATCGATTCATTTTTCAAAAGAGGCCAATTAATGCACCTGCCAAAATGGAAGAGATATTATTTATTATTAATGCCAGCAGCACCTAGTTATTATTTTTTTTTACTAAAAGGATTCAGAAATATAATAAATGAATAAAATAAATAAATAAAAGGATTGCCCTACAAATAAAGTTGAGTTGGTCAAGGTTCTAGCTGGGATTCTAAGCTTTGGCCCTGCTGCTTTCTTGAGGGAAATGGATGTGACTGAAGAAATGAATTGGTATCATTTTATGATGGTGGTTCTGGATTTTAAAAAAAATGTGATTGTGTTTTCTACTGTTCACTCTTGCCTCAGCACATCACACCAACAGTTCTCCGTTATTCTCCGTTATATTCTCTGAGGAGGGGAGATAAATAGCCCAGTCCTATGCATGCTTCTCAGAAGTAAGAGCCAGCGTGGGCTACTTTTGCACATGACATTTTTAACATGCTCGTGCACATTAAGAGGAAATGGCCCATGGTTCTATTGGAAAGCACATGCTTTGCATATACAAGCTCCCTGGTTCGGTTCTCTGCATTTCCATCCAAGGAGGATTTCAGGCTAGGGCAGCAAGATGCAAAAAAAAGGGTAGTGTTCCTTCACCTTTAAGAGGAAATGACTCCTGCATTTGTCATGCCAAGCTGCACCTGCTGAAATTACCTCTTCTACACCAGTGGTGGGCAGAAGGAAGATCTCCAGATGTTTTGGACTTCAACTTCCAGAAGTTCCTGCCAGCAGGGCTAATAGACAGGAACACTAGGAGTTGAAGTCCAAAACATCTGGGGATCTACTTTTCTGACCACCCTTGTTGTATACAACTATTACAGGCACAGGAGCTTTGTCCTCTTTTGTAACTTGCCAGCCTATTTCAGGCACGAGGGTTGAAAAGATTCCTCTCTGTATCCTTGGAAAGCTGCCTGCTGCCCATCAAGGTAGGCCATTCTGGACTAGATGGGCCAATGGTCTGATTCAACACAAGGTGTATTTTGAAAGGTGTGTGTGCATGTCAGGGAGCAGACGTTTAGTCAGGGTTCGCTGCCACGTGTCTAGATCATTTGTTGCCTGAGGTATTAAGTGAATGCAAGATTGCACAGGGATTCTCCCCGCCCCATTAGGCAGAGTGAGGCGGCTGCCTCAGGCAGCCGATGATGGGGAATGGGGAAGGGTGGCAATATGTTGGAGGATGGAGCAGTGTGTGTGCTACACAACCTGCCCTGTGCCCCCTAAGCGAGCCTGTTGGCCTTAGGTGCAGTGGAGGAGGACACAATTGTCCCATCACAATTGTGGAAGTAAAATTCAACTGCCAGTCCAGCTGGCTTTTGTATGTGCAATGTGGAAGCAGAGTACATCATTTTGTCCTTTGCCTCAGACAGCAAAATGTCTTGGGCCAGCCCTGGAATTGCAGCAATCACAGGCAAATGTAAGGTTTCTTACTTGGATCCCAAATTCCCACATACAGAAGATAAGAAGCAAGTTCCTAGAAACCAACCGTTGCCCCAAAGTTCTCTGCTCCTTCTTCCCATCTTGCCCCCCATTTTTTCTTCTTGCAAAGAAATGGAGAATGAATAACTGGTAGCCTTCCTTGTGACACCAGGAGCCAACAATAACTGTTGCCAGGAAGGAGGGAGTCTTGGAGCTAGCTTTTAAGATGATGATGATGATGATGATGATGATGATGATGATAATGTTTTTGCTGTCTCAGCTTTCACAAGATAGGAGAGAAGCAGTGACTTGAGCTTAAGTTTCCTCCGGCTAGTAGTAGATTTAATATTTTACCATTCCTTTGACATAGTTCCCCTCACACTCTCCACTCAAAGTGTGAGTTTAACCAGACACACAACAGCTGCAATGGAGCGTCTGGGATATGAAGGGGGGGCAGGTGCACAGTGAGAAAGGGAGGAGGGAGGCTGTGGGTGAACTGGGGTTAGGCAGGGTGAGGGCTGGGTCGAGGGTCATAGGAGCAGCAAGCGGTGTGCCTCCTGCAATTGCTAGGATGTGCTGTTCGTCCAGGGTGTAACTGGCAGTCCTCAGCGCACTGTTCACTTTCTCTCTCGCCGTATGAAGCCAAGACAGCTTCAAAATCCTCAAGACGTTAAAGCCAAGGCTAGTAGCAACAGGCCTGTGGCTCTCTCAGAAACTGGAAAAACTCCATTCTTCTATATATATATATCTATATATAAAGATAGGGGAGGGGGAGGGAGGCATTTAATCTATCAGACCCAAGCACAAAAGCTGAATTTCTCTTATTTTGTGGAAAGACAGTGGGGGACTCCTGAGGGAAAATGTGGCACCTGGATTTTTGGAGAAGGAATGGGTTTAAGGAATTGACAGGAGTCAAACAAATACCAAAAAAAAAAAAAAAAAAACCCTCAGCTTTAAAAAGGGTGTGAAAGAGAGGAAATTCAAAAGTTGATGTGCACCAATTTAGAGTATTTGTCCACTCGCCTAGTGCTGTCTGCACTTGACTGGCAACGGCTCTCCAGGCTGTCAGGCAGAGAAGGGTCTTTCCCATTGCCAGGCTTATATGGGTTGGATTTTACATACATTGGCTGTATTCTAACCAGCGCCAGCTCCAGGTTTTGGAGGGCTCTTGGGCAGGACACCCTCCATGGGCCCCCTCCTTCAGTGAGTCCACCTTCTCACCACCATGGTGACTATCTGCTCTTGCTCCTCATCCTTGTTCTCATCATCGCTACCACCTGCTTGCTTGAGAGGCAAAGAGGCCGTGAGCAAGCAGGCAGTGGCATCTACTGCTCCTCCTCACCACCAGCACCATTGTCTGGGCCAGAGTGAGAGGCAGGTGAACCGGCAGGTTGATATGATGAAGAGGAGAAGCATCTACAGGAAGCTCTTGTCAGTGGCCCTTGCTGGGCTGTGGACCCTTGGCAAGTGCCCACCATGGCTACCCTTGGCACCAGCCCCGACTGTCACTTTCATCTGGCTGAGAGCTGATGCAAGCACTCTCCTCCTCCGGCTGGGACTGAAGGTAGCAAAATGGTGGCAAAAGCCAGTGGGGAAATGCAGCCAGGGAGGGGGGAGAAAAAGCCAGCCATTTTCTCAGGCAGGAGACTGCAAAGCTCAGAGAAATGCCAAGATGCCGTTTCTAGCTGGTTCTTACATACCACATACATTCCACCGTTGTCTGGGCCAGATTGAGAGGCAGGTGAACCAGCAGGTTGCAATGATGAAGAGGAGGAGTAAGTCCAGGGGGCTTTTGTCAGTGGGCCCCTGCTGGGGTGTGGGCCCTTGGCAGGTGCCCGACCATGCCTTGACACCGTCTGTGGTTCTAACATTACACTACAAAGTGGACATTGGAGGCAGGGTAGGTGTGCCGGACGACAGGCGTGCTCCAACTCCCCTCCATATGTCTTGTGTATAGGCCAGATCAAGCCTGTATGTATGTACAGTCATGCCTTGGACTGAGAGCATAATTCGTTCCGGAAACGTGCTTGTAATCCAAAACACTCTTATATCAAAATGAAATCCCCCCCAAAAAAATTGTACGGAGATTTTTAATTTAAGCCGTACTACAGTACTTGTATTGCAAGACGTCGCTTGTATATCAAGTCCAAAAAAATTAAATAAATATTTAAAAATTTGCTTGTCTTGCAAAATGCTCTCCAACCAAGTTACTTGCAATCCAAGGTATTACTGTATACTGTTCAATATATTGAAGTTGGTGTGTGTGTGTGTGTGTGTTTTAATCACTAGGCACCATTGTTTCTGAGCATGACTGAGAATTTTATGAGAAACCCGCTTCTCAGATAGATGCACATGAGTCAATTGCTCATGGCTTGCTTGCTCAACACTTGAGTCCTTTTCCATCGTGGTGTTGCTGCTGCTCCCCTATGCATGCAATGTGAATGCGCACTGGGGTAGGTGGACCGGCAGGCACCCCCCCACACACTGTAGCATGCATTAATTGAATGCATAAATGGGGTCCCCACACCTGCAGCTCTATGTATGGGGTCATTGAACTCACAACACCAATTACCTCTCAGAATAAACACTGGGCTTTATTATAAACTCTTATGTATTTATCATGTGCAGAGCCAGGGACACTGTTCATCTGATTTGATCGATTGCAGAGATTTGGCACAATACAGGATAGGCATTTCCAGAGATCATGCCTTGACCCCAGCCATGGGTTGCTTCGTACGTACACAGGGATGCTAACCTTACTCTTGACCAGGGGTGGGCAACTTGTGGCCCTTCAGATGTTCTTGGACTGAAACCTCCATCATCTTCACCTTTGGCTATGCTGGCTCAGGCTGATAGGGCCACAGGTTGCCCACCCCTGCTCTTGACCCTCTTTTGTTGCTCTCTGAAGTAGAACACAGAAGGATGAAAACCTTTTCTCTCAAGTCACTGCCTCGGGATTCTGGCAGCAGGATCCTGACCATGGTTAGTTTACTCAGATGTAGGCCACATTGAGGCCTGCTCTACACATGTGGCACAACAGGGGTGGGGAACCTGAGAAGCTACCTTATACAGAGTCAGACCTTTGGTCCATCTAGCCCAGTATTGTCAACACTGACTGGCAGCAGCTCCCCAGGGTTTCAGACTAGAGTCTTTCCCAACCCTACCTGGAGATGCCAGGCATCAAACCTGGGACCTTCTGCATGCAAAGCAGGTGCTCTACTACTGAGCTATGGCCCTCCCAAATGTTGTGGCTCTCCAGATGTTACTGTACTCCAACTCACATCAGCCAATGCCAGCATCGCTAACAGAGAACACTCTCTTAAGGCACAATCCTATGCATGTTTCGATAGAAAAAAGTCCTACAACTCCCAGCATTGCTGGCTGTGGAATGCTTGGAGTTGTAGGACTTTTTTCTGTCTAAACATGCATAGGATTACACCCTTATAGTATTAAGTCTCCACATATTGAGTTAACTCAAGGCTACGGCAACACTGAGAAGTTGGACTGGCAACTTCACCTATATATGAACCCTTCCCACTCCAATACTGTTTATTCTTTTGATCACTGGAAATATCCTAGGATTTGCATTATCTTAGTTCATCCTCCCTGCTTGCAAGATCCATCTGCATTTCCCCTTCTAAAATTATTATCCCTTGCGATCCAGGCATCTCTGACATTTCTGCAGCTTGCAGTCCTCTGAGCAATCATAGGCTGTATTTTTCTGTATTATTTTTTCATTTGGGGTTGATCTGGATGTTTAGTTAAGTGGGATTCTGGCTTAGCACAGAGCTTTAGCATAATTGGCCACTGTCAGCCCCATAGTTCTCTGATTTTTATAATTTTCAAGATTCTTTCATTTTGAAAAAAACAAAACAGCATTCAGCCCTTTTCCAGAAATGATAAAGACTAGCTATCTAGCTGGCTAGCTAGGCGAGATTTTTAGGGACACAAATTCAACAGCAGGGTAGCCACTTATGAATTGCCAAAAATGAGGAAATGCATCACTGGAGGGGGGGGGGAGAGGATAAAAGAAGGTGCCTATTTGCATATGCTAATTTATAGGTATTATGTACATTTAGAAAGAATTATTAAAAATTAAATAGGGATACGGTACATTTCACCATAGTGTGGAAGACGGTGACCAGGGCCCTGTGTGCCTTGCTCAGTTTGCTGTCCAGGTGCTGTTGACACAGGCAACTTCAAGGCCCAGCTCTTCTTTCTGATGGTTCTTGATTTTTAAACCGGACTTGGACTGGACAGCCTTTCAAACAGAGGATGCCTTCAAAATGGTCCTCTGGTAGCCCTTCAAATGGAGGACTGTCCTCTGTAAAAGAGGACATATGGCCACCCTATGAGGCAGCAGTGTACATGAATAGCTTTGCAAGCAGAGTAGGGATAGTTCTGGGGAAAGGGTTCATATTAGAACATGGCTCTCCAACCTTGGGTCCCCAGATGTTGCTGGACTACAGCTCCCAGAATCCCTTGCCATTAGCCATGCTGGGAGCTGTAGGCCAGCAACATCTGGGGACCCAAAGTTGGAGAGCCCTGTATTAGAGGGTTCAAAGGCAAGATTACAACTGCCAGCTCTTGACCCATCCCCTGTAGTTCTCCGTTTAACAGTAGTCTTGTCTGCAGCAATTAGCAGCTGATCATGTTTAGCCCCGTGTTCTGAAAAGTTCCTGCTGCAGATCACTGCAGATCAAAACTCTATTAAAGTGTAGTCTCGGCTGGTTTCCTCCTCATCCTTCTTTTTCCCTGGACAGTTAACAACCCTAGTTTAGGATGCTTTGAACATAGCATGTGGAGAAGGTGGTGGTATGTAAGAACCAGCAAATGCAGACCTGGAAGAAGATGCTGACTGACCTTCCATCCTAGAAAAGTTGCTGGGGAACACGAACGGGAGGGTGCTCTTATACTTATGTCCCACTTGTGGGCTTCCCACAGGCAGCTGGTTGGCAACTGTGAGAACAGAATGCTGGACTGGATGGACCTTTGGTTTGATCCAGAAGGGCTCTTCTTATGTTCTTAAAGGGGGGGATTAGGCCATCATATAGGTCATTATATGATGCATATTATGAAAATGGATGCTAGCTGACTAGCATTGAGGCTGTGGCAAAAAAAAAAAAAACTAACATCCAAAAGTAGCGCCGGCCTACCATTAGGCAGAGTGAAGCAGTTGCCTCAAGCAGCAGATGCTGAGGTGGCAGCGAGGTGTTGGAGGACAGAACTGTGTGTGCCTGCCCTGTGCCCCCTAAGCTGGATTCCTGCCTTTAGGTGTGGTGGAGGATGTTGTTCCATGGCAAATGTTGAAATAACACCCAACTGATAGTGCAGTTGGCTTCTGTGTGTGGAAGGGGTGGGGGTGCCATGTTGTCTTTTGCCTCAGGCAGCAAAAGAGGTTAAAAAGAAAAATCAAGAATGGCCTACAAAAAAAGAAAGAAAAAGAATTGGGACAATTCTTGCTATGAGTAGACAGCTGGCACCTCCTGGGCCAAATCCAACCCTTTTAGGGGTACTATCTGGTCCCATGTTTACCTACCCATGGCATCAGACAGGTGTGGTTGACCAGCCTCTGTGCAAAGTTGGCAACACACTCTTTAGGATGAGGCTTGTCTTGTCCCCACTCCACTCTTCCCTTCCCAAAGTGGTCCTCTACCAAAATTAGTTGCTCACAAACAGGATATGGCCTTGATTGCAAAGGGAAGAAATAGGAAGAAAGTTGCCAGCTCCCCCCCCCCTTTTGGGGTACAGCTTTCATTCGCTTGATTTCTGCCTATTATGCAGCCATTATAGAAAACACAGGGCGGGGGGAGTTGGCACTCCTCAATGGGAAGATGGAACAAATGGAACGTCAAGAGTGTGTGAACCATATAGTTCCTTCTTAAGGTACCAAAGCACATGGGGTTAAGGTGGCCACTTATGCATTGTCAAAAAGGAGGACAAGAGTAGGACAATAATTCGCATAACATTTGCATATGCAAATTTATGTGTATAGGTGCCAATTTAGAAATAATAACCATGATGAGAATATTGAGCAGGCAAGCTGTGTGCTTGCTCAGTCTCATGTCCAGGTGCTAACTGTGGATGGGCAACTTCAAGGCCCTGATCTGCTCTCCCGCCTTATGGTTCCTTACTTTTAAACCAGACTTGGACTGGACAGCCCATCTAATAGAGGACACCTTCAAATAGAGGACTGTTCTCTGTCAGCTCTTCAAAATAGAGGACTCACCTCCATAAAATAGGACACCTGGCCACTCTCCGATGGGGTTGGCAGGAGGTAGTAATGCTATTGCCAGAAGAGACTAAGAGAAGGGTGAGGCAGGTTGAGCAGATTTAAGGCTGAGCAGCTCGCACAGGTGTTAGAACAGCAGTTCGAGCAGTGCCAAGCAAAATGCACTGTGGGGAAGCAGCTGAGGTTCGCCCTCCAGGCCTCATCAACTTGCATCTTGGTCCACCAGTTTTATGCAGGTGGAGTGGTTTGCATGTGCAAACAGGTACCACCCTAGACTTTCTGAGGGATGCAGGTGTAGCTTGGCTGCTTGGGGCTTTAACCCATTAGGAGCCAGGCTCCAATAGATCATCCCTATCCCACCCACCCACCTCCACACTCCATCCTTTAGTGAGCAGGACTCCAAATGTGCCACACACAACATGCACAGGCACAAGGACTGGGTGGGGAAACGGGCAGGGGATCGTTACAATGCCTTCACCTAACCTCCTAAATCGGTGGTGTATTTAAAGGGAAAAGGGGGGACCTCTAGGTAGCACCTTAACACCATAGTTGGATGTTGTCACCACGCTGATGGGGCCTTGCTTCAAATGACCATGCTCTCTTGCCAAGTGTCTTCACGTGCACACTGAACGGGAGAGAAGACAAGAGAGAAATGTGTAAGACCCCCATGGAGATGCGGGTGGAGGGAGCAACCACTGCAGACCACTGTGGCTTTTAACCAGTGGGTCACACGGCACCCTTCTGCAGGCTGTCAAATGGCAGCTGCCTTGGAAGAGCAAGGGAAACAAGATGTGGCCCCGGAAAAGGAGAAGTGGGAATCTTGTTAATGCAAGGCTGTTGCTTTCATTGCCCTTTCGCCAGCATACCTGTCTGAGCATTCACAAAATGCATAACTTATTATTGCTTGTATATGCCAGGGGTGGGGAATGTGTGGCCCTCCAGGTGTTATTAGAGGGTGATTCCCAACAATGGGAATTATTCAATAATTCATCAGTTCACTTATTCAAGAGCCCTTTATGGCTTTGTCAGTCCTATTTGAACAGAGCCAGAGAGAAGGGAGGATCAGGAACAGTTATTTGGGATGGGTGAGGACAGGTTCCACTGACTCAAAAAGAAAAATTATTTATTTATTTGGCAAACTTCTGTAGATGCTCATAGAATCCATAGAATCTAGAGTTTCTGCCCCCTTTGATTTTTCTAATCACTGACACAAGCCAACAATGTTGGAAGTGCCACAACTGTTCACTTCTAATGCGTAATGTCTAGGGCTGCTGAACAATTATGTATTTAAAGTGGATTGAGATGCTGCTCTCTATTGATTATTGTTTATAAAAGCATATTACACAGTCACGCCTCCATCCCCAGACAAGTTCTTCAGAGACCTTGCTGCTTCCATCCAAGGTATTTTTGGGGTTGACCTATTGGGTCAAACCCATGGGTCTTTTAGCCCTTTATCCTGCCTTCAAAAGTAGTCATTTTCTGGATGCTTATAGAGCAGGGGAAGGCCGCCTCCATCCCAGTGCCCTAGTCTGGCCTGCGGGGATGCTCCGGAAGAAGTTGGTAAAAATAAACAGTTGGTAATTGATACAGATGCAATACCCTATGGCAGCCTTGCCCAGCATGGTGCTCTCCAGATGCTTTAGACTACAAGTCCCATAATCCCTGATCATTGGTCCTGTTGGCTGGGACTGATGGGGGTTGTTGTTCCAAACATCTGGAGGGCACCATATTGGGGGAGGCTGACTTACAGCTTAATTTCTAAAACTGTGAGGTGGACCCCCTCTGGAGGATGGGGCACAAAGCTCCCTGGAGGACGAGGATCCTGTACCAGTTGTGGCCTGAAGAGCTTTTGCCTCGTTCTAAGAAGTTTGTGTTTTAGGATGGGATGTGCCATGTGCTGTTCTGTCACTCTTCTTTTGCCCGTGTTGGATGAATGCCCCCAATTCCTGAGTCCTTGCAAGCAGCAGTGGGCCACATATGTGATGGGGGCAGGAATCTCCCTACACTCACCCATGGAACCGCTGAATGGTGCTTGGTTGGAGGGCCCAGAAGGTAAAATGGGTTTAAAAGGAGCGGGGGGGGGGGGCTCCAAAAATTTGGAAAACATTGCCCAGAAGGAAACTGTCATTAAAAGATGCAGACACCTTTTGTGGGAATTCTTGCCATATACTCGGTGGGGGGTAAGAGTGACCAGATGGTCAGCTCTGGCAAATCCGACGCATATTTTTAATGAAATGCCACTGAGCCATTGATAGGTTAATTGTGCTGATTAATCAAGTAATGCTTTTAGGCCCAGCAATTTCTGATTGAATTGATGGCTTATAAACCTGTCTCGTGTCCACCCAACCACCGCTACCCCCCACCCCCATGAATCAAGACATTTTCTTCAGCTTGGTAGAATTTAAGGAAATAATGAGGATGCCTCTGCTGCTCCCTGGAGAGCAGACCATGCAGTCTATGGCACTTACTGTTTCAAGTACACGCCTATCCATCACTCAGCTCCTTCACCCCCCATGCCTTTCTAGCATTCTGCCTTTCAGGGATCTCTTGAAAATCCCCCTTTCAGCCAAAACACAGGGACAGAAATGCACTGTGTAAACAAGCAGAGCAAATAACAATGTGAATGGTTTTCCCTAAGTCACCAGGTGTACAGTCCTCCAAGCAGCTGTCCTGGGGGACCAATCCTGCTGAGTGCTGAGAGGCCATTTCCAAAAAAGGTTGGAGGAGCTCAGAAATCATGTGCGATTGAGATTTCTTATGTTGGCATCCCGGTCTGTCTGTCTGTTTGATTTGTTTTAGCAGTACAGTTGCTGATGGAGACAGCCAGTCTGTGTTTGCAGCTGAAAGCAGCAAAGAAACCAAGGTGGAGGTTATCGAGGGAGCAGCTGAATCAGGAACTGGTTTAAGAAGCAGTGTTTTCTGCTCAAGATGTGGGGTTTCATAAAAGCAACAGAAATGGTTGTCACATTTTACTGCCCCACCCGCACAAAATCTAATCTAACCAGTCTTTTAAAATAAAATGTTTAAAAAGTACAACTTTTACTGCAACTTAGTGTGATCCTAAGAAGATTACTCAGAAAAAAATCTCACTGAGTTCAATCAGAGCCAGTATTGAGAGCCAGTGTGGCATAGTAGTTAGAGTGTTGGACTGGGACTTGGGAGATCCAGGTTCACTTCTAGTCCCCACTCGGTCATGAAGCACACTAGGTGACTTAGGTTAGACTCTCAGCCTAACCTACCTTGCAGGGTTGTTGTGAGGATCAAATGGGGAGGAGAAAAAACTCGTATGCCACCTTGGGTTCCTTGCAAGAGGAAAAAAGTTGGGATCAGTCAGTCAGTCAGTCAGTCAGGCGATCACTCGTGACCGAGTAAGATTGTCTTCCAGGATTAAAAATTTTTTTTTTACAAAAAGGAGATTTTAAAAGGAGGAAAATTCTAAAGAAAATTGTGTCGACTCTAGCGATGGGTCCGTAAGTGACTGTGGAGGCTATAAATGTAATGTAATGTAATGTAATCATCATCATCAGACCTATTCCCTAGTAAGTGCATTTTAGGATTTCAGCCTTAATAACTTTAGCACTGCAGTACAGTGTCGGGGGTTGGCATCATCAGGCATGTGACCAGGCCCACATCCCAGCATGGGGTCCATGGCCTCTCGATCGATCAGGTGGCCACATATGCATTACCAACAAAAAGAAGACACAGATTTGCACACAAATTGCGTATGCATATTGCTATTAAAAGTTCAGGAGCCCTCTACCTGTGATTAGTAGAAATTCATTATTTATTGATGCTGCTGTTATTTATTGTTATACATTTCTACAAGGCATTCAAGGCAGTTTACAACTATTGCATTAAAAAAATCAATATAGAAGAATAGTCTGCACATATTTTTAAAAGTACAATACTAATGCAGGGTAAAACACATCATAATGAAACGACATGAAGATGTAGTGCTGGGAGAAGCTTCACCTCCTAAATTTCTGCTTGTCACACAGCTGTATAGTAACAAGAGCCCTGCCAATTTTTTAAGAAGACAAATTGGCAACCCAACACTTCACACACTGCATGCTTCATAACATGCAGGAGTGACTCAGCATAGCCCAACTGGATTCTTCAGAGCCTAAATGGTCCCTCTAGAATATCAGGGACACTTTTGGTGGGCAGCGGTAAAATGCATTGTGGGATTTGTTTGGCTGGCTTTGAATTATTATAAGTGGGTCACCATTTTTTTTTAACCTGATAATCTCTCTGCCTTTAACAGCTGCATTACTGTCAAAACCCAACAGGTGTATCCTCTCATTGCTGCATCCCCATGTAGGGGGAACTGCACCTGTTGGCTTTCAGCCTTCATGCAGCTGTTAAAGGCACAGAACCTCTGGCAGAAGAAGATAGCAACCCTAGACAGCAGCATCTTGACTGGTACAATAATATTCTCCAGTTAATTTGCAACTTTACTATAAGATGGATGTACCATATTGCCTAGTACTAGTAGCCACTAAAATCTCATATGGCAGAATATCAAGAGACAAATCTTGTAGACAAGGCAATAATGTATAGGCTCAGAAGCAGCATCTGAGACCAGCTTAGAGGGTGATCCAGAGGCAAAGCTCAGATATGTGGATCAGGAGATGCTCAAATTACAGGGGCTAGAGGGGGATGGGCCCCCTTACCCTTTTGTGATAGCACCCTTAGCTACTGTTTTTAAAAGGCTATGGGGGGGGGAGTCAAGGGATGGGGCTTGAGGTTTTCATTAAGGGCCCTCCCTACAAATGTGAATAAAAATGCAATCCTATACATACCTACTCAGAAGAAAGTGCCATTGAGTTCAGTGGGTTTTACCCCCTGGTAAGTGGGTATGGTATTACAGCCTTAATGAGTTAACTTTACAGAAATATCTAGGAGTCCTAATCTCCATCTTTGATAAAAACAGCCAAAAAAGATACCCTGGTCATCAAGGCAGCAGGAGCAAAGTCTTGAGGGCTCCAGGTGAAGTTTGCTTGGGGTCTCCCTCCAGCCTCCTCCTGGCTCCTGTGTATTATGGTTATTACAAGAGGATATGTTCTCTTTCAGTAGTGTTTTTCCTGGTTGCGATTTTAAGTTCTTTTTTCTATACAAATGTGCTTTTGTGTTCTATTTTTGTAGATGGTTTTTAAAAAGAGGGTAGAGTTTGGGAAGCATCCCTCCTGATTCATTTCTTAGCTTTAAGAACAATTCTGTGAGGAAATACCGTAAACTGCCTGGAGGCTGGAAGAGCTGCGGCATCTTGCTGGTTGGAGATTTCCAAGGAGATGCTGGCTGGGTACCAATGGAGGTTGCTTTAGGTATGCAATATTCTGTCCTTGGGGTAAGGCAGCCTTCTCTCAACCTGGCACCCTCCAGATGTGTCGTACTACAACTCCCATCATCCCCCAGGCAGGCACAGTGTTTGCGATGTGTGGGGTGATGGGAGTTGTAGTCCAACGCATCCAGAGGGCGCCAGGCTGGGGGAGAGGAATGACCTGATAGAACTTTTCCAGCTCTGTGATTCCAGCAACATTTTGCTTCATGGATATTGCCAGGAAAAGGGTAGTGAGATCCTCGCTGCTTTAGATTCTGGTTTCAGACATGGCAAAGCTAAATTTCCACTTCAGTGTATAACAGGTCAGTGTATGTCAGTGCCTGCTTTTGTTCATTTTCAGCTCCTTCTTCTCCTTCTCTTTCTGCTTCGCATGTTGGGAAGTATTCTCATTGCCTCTTTTGTTTGTTCTCTGTAGACTTGAGTACAAGCAAAGGCAATGTTGTCAACATTTCCCTGCCTTCTACAGTGGCGGATCTGAACATGTAGCAGGCAAAGCTTTCCATGGCATGGAGCGGAGGAGTCATTATCCCCTGCTGATTCCTGTGGATCAAGCTGCTGTTAAAGGCACAGCTGCAGGGGCCTGTTGAAAAGCTGGCAACCCTAGACAGAGGTCCTAAAATTTTACAAACCAGGCAGGGGAATTTCACCCTCTCTCTGATTGTCACTTCAGTAGCACAAAACCGAAAGTGCAGAATGCATTGCTGGCTGGGTGAAGAAGGTAGGTACACAGTTTTATATCCTTCCTGTGTGGACTGTGCTGACCCCATGACTAGGATCAGTTTTCACTTTTTGTTCCCTAGTAGAGGGCTCTGCATCCTTAACAGCTGTATGACAGACAGGAATCCAGTAGGTACATGTTTTCCCCATGCTGGGGGGGGGGGGGAGACTGCACCATTGAATTTCTGCCTGTCAGGGTCAGGAAGCTGCTAAATGCACAGCGCTTCTGTTAGGAGGGGGAAGTGGCAAACCTACTTGTGATTTGCTAGGGTGGCCAGGTGTTCTCTTTTTCAGGTGACAGTCCTCCATTTGAAAGGCTGTCCTGTCCCATACAGGTTTAGAGGTAGGTATTTTGCTCATGGAGAGCAGGCTGAGCAGGCAGGCACACTGGTCACTTGGCCACAGTCTCCCACCCTATGGTTGGATGCGCTGTATTAAAATTATAATTATTTCTAAATTTGCATCAACACAGAACAATTAGTATATGCAATTTTTATGCAAATCGCTGTCCTCTTTTTGGGTGATGCATTTCCTCTTTTGAGGGTGGGTGATTCACAATTGCCCCCCACCCACCCTACCCTGGATTAATGCAGGCGGTGCTTGTTTGCCACCCCTGGAGCATGCGGGGAACAGTTCCTCTAAAGCCGCTTTTTGGGGCTTCCTTTTGGAAGGAAAGCAGGATAGGGGGGGGGGAAATTAATGGTGGTCGTGAATCAGCATAGCAGAGCCTCGGTACAAAACAGGCCCAGAGAGAGAGAGAGAGAGAGAGAGAGAGAGAGAGCGCAGAGGAGGTGTTTTGCCTTCGTCCCCTTCATGCTTCTCTGCTGACCAAGAGATCAACTTTCTTCAGACAGAATCTGTATCTCCCTCCATCTTTCTGTCTGTGGCCTTTCTGACAAGGGAGGGCTCTAAAATGCATTAGCGGCGGTGCAGTTTGTTACACAGACGCTTGACCTCCTGGAACTGAACTGTGGTTAATCCTCATACCCTTCCCCCCTCAATGACACACACAAACCCTCCTAGCTGGGCACCAAACAGCTGTCTGCCGATAACAGCTTTCACTCACCACCCACGTGGCTGGGAGCCCAAACCAGAGTCTTAGAAGCAAAAGACCCCTCTCCAGTTACTATGCCTCTTGGAGCTGGTTCTAAACTTGCACATCTACCTGCCCCCAGCCCAGCAGCCATTCTTAGCCAGGAGGTCGACATTTCTAATGGGGATCCCGCACTGCGGAATGCCCACTTCAAAGAATATGGACTTGGGAGAAGATGAGAGCGATGTGAGCTTTCTTCTTGCACTGTCATGGCAGCACGGAGGCAGCATGGAGATGTGTGGGGGGAGGTGGGGGGTGTTGTGATGCACTCTCAGCAAGCAGCTGCTGCCAGTTCTGTGGAAAAAATGTCAAATTCAGCAACAAGTGGCCAAGATGATGATAGTTACCAGAGGCTGCACAATGCAACATTACGGACCTCGACATGTCCTGAATATATCTTAGGCTATTATTTTATTTCAGCACTGAATCTCTGGCAGGATTGCCACGTGCCCGAAAAAAATCCTCACTGGGCTGGATTTTTCAGGCCAGCATGGACAAGGTCATTTCTCTCCCTGCCCAGTTCATTAGAAAAAGAAAAAAGCTGCACGCTTTATGTAAGGGGTGGGGCACATGGCGAATAGGGGTGATGGGAGTTATAGTCCAACAACTTCTGGAAGGACACAGGTTCCACACTGTAGGGCCACCCCAGGAGCAGCAGCAGCAGCAGCAGCACATTTATATCCCACCTTTTTCCTCTTGCAAGGAACCCAAGGCATCTTCCATGGTCCTCTCCATTTTATCCTCACAACAACCCTGTCAGGTAGGTTAGGTTGAGAGTCGGCGACTGGCCCAAAGTCACCCAGTGAGCTTCATGGCCAAGTAGGGACTAGAACCTGGATCTCCCTAGTCCCAGTCCAACACTAACCACTGTGCCACACTGGCTCTTTGGGTGAATAGACAGCTTTTGTAGCACTATGCTCCATCCCCAGACTGGCTTGCCAAGTAGATGTGTTCAGGGCTCCACTCCCAGGTCCCACGCATGTAGCGGAATTTTTGATATCTAGAGTTGGCAACCCGAAGCTCTGGAGTTTGCCAAGAATGCATTAAGCAGTAACTGAAGGCAGTTTCAAGCTTGTCCATAGGCATGTTATTTTTATGGGGTTATTAAGCTTCTAAACCAGGGTGCACCACCTTTTTGGCTCTGAGGGCCACATGAGATGATGGCTTGGAGGTTGGGGGTCACACGTATGTGCATTTACACACACACACACACACACACACCAGCGATCCTGATATAGATTCCTCTTTCCTTGCTGCTAGCAGTGGTAGAAAAAGAGAGATCTGTTTGAGGATCTCTCTATGAGGGGGTAGGATTTGGTGGGGGGTTGTCAGGGCACCCTTGAGGACTGCATTAAAGGCCTTGGGGTGCAGGTTGTACACCCCTTGTTCTAGGCCAACCAAAATTTCAAATGTGTCCTTTCTATTAAGAATGGGCTGAACAAGACTTGGAACATTATGTATTATGTATACATTATGTATTAGGTATATGTATAAACAGACTTGTTACAGACTGTTCAAGAGCCTTTTGTTAGCTACTGGAATGTTAGGTTTGCAGAATGTAAGGTACCAATAGTGTACATTTTGACATGATCACTGTTTTCATTGATAAACAACTGTCTTCATTTCAAGGCTACAACTATTGAGCGCTTTTTCATCATTCACCATGGAAATGGGTCAGGGGGAGAGACTGCCATCATTTGTCCAGTCCAGTCACCCTGCCTCCCAAAGATGTACCAGCTTTCTTATGCCACTGGTGCACTTGGCTGGAAAAGGAAGATGACTTGGTATGTTCCCCCTCACGCACGCACGCGCGCACGCACACACACACACACACACACACACTCCCTTTTACCAGTTATGTTTTCTGGAATCTTTGGTCCAAACTCCTAGCTTGGATAAATCTGAAGAGAATGGTGGAGCTGTTCACTTCCACCAGCTGCAGTATTAAAATACATCAGACCCGTACATGATATTATTAGTGGGCTGGTCCCTGATCTTGAGAGAAACCCAGTCAGTCTAGTGATGCTTTTCTACCTAATACCAGTTGGGCCAACAATAGCTATGACGGTCCATAGGATTGTTCCCTCAGGAAGGAGACATCTCAACTCCTCATCTTCTACCACTTTACCTCTTTACTTTTACGTCTCATTTGTATTTCTAAAAATATATCCTTGAGCATCTGTGAATATTAATCTCCTTTGGTGTTCGTAAGCTGCCAATATTTGAAGATCACTAAGGCTGCAATCCTACAGTCCCTGGGTGGGTGGCCCAATGGCTATAGGGTTTTTCAGATCTCCCCCTCCGATGTCAGATGCCCACTCCAGCCCCCATGGAAACCTCCACAGTCCTTACATTTCTGTAAGGTGTTCTGTCAGAGTTAGGGGGTAGGAGGAGGATCCACAGCTCTCCTCCCCACCTGCTCCTGATCAATGCCAGTCCTGGTTTCAAAAGCAAACATAAACACCACCTCAACCTCCACACCTCTTTTCAAAGAGGAGAGGGCAATGGAAAATGCATTGTAATCAGGACCGGTGCAAGGCAGTTTGGTGCCCTAGGCAAGATCAGATATTTAGCGCCCCCCCCCTTCCCACGTGAGAGTGCTGTATTTTTTTTCAAGGCGTTTCTGGCGCCCCTTTTAGCCCTGCGCCCTAGGCAGCTGCCTAGTTGGCCTAATGGTAGCACCGGCCCTGATTGTAATGTGATCTCTGCCTTCAGAACTGGGATACCAGAATGAAAGTGGGTGTGCATATTCACGGCACTATTTGACATACCAAGTTCAAAGCCAACTCCATGACCTACCATCCCAATCTCTATCTATGTACAACCAGACTCTGAACAAGTGGAACTATGACTGGCATCCAGCATGTTTCCCAACCCTTTTTGTATATGAGCTGTTGCCCTTGCTAAGAAGGCAAAAGTCTCTGGAAGTCTCTGGCATCATCGTGAGTGACGGCTTGGCAGTGGATCCACTCTTGGCGTGGAGAGCCTGGAAGCTGACACGGGTGCTCTTTTGGAAATGCAGAGGCACTGACATCATCAGGGTGTGGATCCCAAGCGACGTGATGGTTTGTCATGTTCCAGCTTATCCATGTTCAACCTCCTGCAACTGCCCACACGGCCTCCTCCTCCCTGTCCTCTCCAGCTCAGTGGCAACTGGGATCCTTGATTCATCCCTTGCTTGCTATTAAGGGTCTGTCTCACTCCAGACTTTCTAGAATGAGGCCTTTTGTTTGGAGGTGTTATGATCTGGCTGTGAAGACTCCCTTTCTTGGCGTCAAATGGCATTGCAAATTCCATCACTCATTCTGTTTTCCAGTTAACTCAAGGATAAAAGTTTGGGGGGGGGGGGGTTAAGTCACTCTGACATGCCTTCTCAGGTAAAATGTTGTTTGAATGAATTTGACGGTGCTGTATTGGTACAAGGGCAAAGGGCCTTTCACCATATGGCAGCCTTCCCCAACTTGATACCCTCCAGGTATTTGGGACTACAATTCCTGCCACCCCTGAGCATTGGCCGTGCTGGCTGGGGTTGATGGGAGTTGTCATCCAAAACATCTGGAGGGCACCAGGTTGGCAAAGGCTGCCATATGACATTAAATGCGTAAGAGTGCAGCTGATCCCAACATTTTTTCTTTTTACTTTCGTGTAAGCACGTTGGGCCCTGATCTAGATTGGGACCACTGCATGCTGGGGGGAGGGTTAAACCTTCCCACACAGCCCACCCCCAAATCCCTGCATGTGTGGGGGCTAAAGAAAGAAACCTTCATTGATACCAATGGAAGTATGTGCTTTTTAGCCCCCATGTTGGTGGAAGTGGCTTGGTGGGAAAGTTTAAGCCCCCTACCCACACAATGTACCAATGCCTGTACATTTACACCAAAATTTAAAAAAAGAAAAGCTAGGATCAGCTACATGCTACACCCTTGACAAAGCGTGTAGTTTAGTCCACAACTGGAAATCCGGCATGACCTGGTGGGGGTTAACGGTTTCTAAATGTCAGTGAAGAAAGGAATCATAGATCTCATAGATCATAGAGTTGGAAGGGGCCTACAAGGCCATCAAGTCCAACCCCCTGCTCAATGCAGGAAACTAGAGGAGGGGTCTCCCATCCAAGTAATAACCACTTTCCACTTAGCTTTCCACTCAGACAAGCTGAGCCAGTGTGAGCCACAGGCCACATCTTCTTTACCACATAATGTGTCCAGTTCAGTGTAATCTTTTGCATCCACTCTGCAGTGCTAACTTGGAGCAAATTTTGTGAGTGTCTGAATGCACAACCATCGCTCCTAATGGGTCATCCAAACAGCGTTCCTATTGAGCACAGCTTCCGAGGAAGCCAATCCAAGCTCGCGAGCAGGTGATTCTGATGACCCATTCAGAGAGAAGGTTTTCTTATGTATGTGTGTAGGAAGTTGGATGTTGACCCCTAAATCAGAAACTCATGGGGAAAACTCCTAGTTATCTGATTTATTTACTTTTCAATAGTAGCCAATAGTTTCTGTCAAGAAGACTGCCAAGGTGCAGCATGACTGCAGAAGCAGAATTCCTTTTGCTCATAGCTTAGTTTTATGGGCTGGATTGGTGGAGTATAATGTGCATAAAGGCATGGCAGTAGGCACTAGCGAAGGGAATTTGGAGGTAGCAAATATTAGCGGGTGGAAATCAGGACAATGTAAAATTGAACCTACTCTTTCTGTTAAGGCAGTAGTTCTCAAACTTTCTGCCCTCATGGAATCCTTTCCCATTGACTTGCATGTCTGCTGTTTCAGAGGATTCTGGGAAGTGTAAAAGGGTGCACATGTAATCACACATGGAACTGACCAGTTCTGCTGGGCTTTACTATCACCCCATGTGAGTGTAACCTTGAACAGAGGTGGGCAGACTTCAGGCTTGCAGGATCTACTTTAAAAAAACAAACAACCCCCCCCCCCGAAACCTGAGATCCAGCAACCCAAGCCTGTGCAAAAGACATACACTTAGAATTAAAGAATTCTGAGGCCAGAGGTTTGCTTTGAGCAGGGCTCCCCAACCTTGGGTTCCCAGATGTTGCTGGACTGCAGCTCCCAGAATCCCTTGCCATTAGCCATGCTGGGAGCTGTAGGCCAGCAACATCTGGGGCCCAAGGTTGGAGAGCCCTGGCTTTGAGTATCAGAATTGAGTGATGCTCATAGTCTTTCCATACAAAAATCCACTCCTAATTATCCGAAACTTTCTTCATTTCTGCAGTATAATTTAGGATGGGGGTGTCATTTTGTTGCTACTCTTTTTAAATAAGGGGAAGTCAAAAATCCTTGTTGATCTACTGCAAATCACCCAGAGTTCTACCAGTAGATCCAGATCTACTTGGTCAGACCAAGGGTCCATGTCTTCGGAGAGGGGAGTACCAGCTTTCTCCAAGGACTGCCCCCACACTTCCGGTTCTTTGTTGTTTCAGTATTCACTTTGGGAATGTGAGCAGCCATGCTGTTACTGTTTTTATTTTCCATGCCTCTTCAACTGAGTTCCTTGGGAGAAGATGGGTGGATGCTCCTGGGGGGAGGACTGTGGTGACTCCCTGTGCAGATATTACTGCTCTATAGAAAAAAGCACCTGTACATCAGCATGTGCACCAAGTGCACATGGGCTTATTTTGTCAGGTGTGCATTCAGCAGGAAGTGGCACCGCTCTTGCCAACGCATGTATCCATGGCAAAATGGATGCCTGCATGCTTGTCAAACGTTGCAGCCTGCATATGGTTTTCCTGCATATGTGGATATAACGTACGGGGAGTCACCCTTGGGAAGCCTGAGTCGAGACTTCTTTTTAAAACCTAAGTAGTTGCCTTTATCCATCTAGCCCAGTACTGCCTACTCTGATTGGCAGTGGCTTTCCAGGGCCAGTCAGAAGTTTGATTCCATCATCTGCTACCTGATCCTTTTTACTGACTGGGTTCAGACAACACGATAATCCACACTCACGCGGGTTGAGTAGGGATTGAACATGGGTTGTTGTTGAAACGTGGATTGCCGTGTTGTCTGAACCCAGCTGATATAACAAACTATGGTGAACAACCCACAGTTCACAACCCAACAACAAACCATGGGTTCTCTTTGCCAGGGATTGAGCCCTCTACAATCAAAGCAAGCGCTTTGAGTTATGGTCCCTCCCCATCAGAACTGTTTTGATAGGTTTAGACCACTTGGTGCCCTCCATATATTTTGGCCTACAGCTCCCATAACCCCTGACCATTGGCCATGCTGGCTGGGGTTGATGGGGTTTTTAGTCCAAAACATCTGGAGGGTGCTGGGTTGCCCACCCCTGACTTAGACCAAATATTAATCTAACCCAGCATTCTTTCAGTAGCCACAGTGGTGGGGAACATGTGGCTTGCCTCCAGATGTTATTGGACTGCAACTCTCATCAGCCCTAGCCAGCATAGCCAGTGGTAAGGGATCATGGGAGTTGTAGGCCAAAACATCTGGAGGTCTGCACATTCCCCATCTTTGCTCTAACAGTAGCCAACCAGATACCTCTGGAAGCCCACAATGGAGGTGTGCTTCCCCTGCTATTTGTCTCCAACATCTAGCCATAAAATGTGTACTGGCTTTACACACACACACACACACACCTCAAAACCATTGTAGATGTTCCCTGTCAGTCTTCTTCCTCTCCAGCCTGAACTGCAGAGATGGAGAAAGACTAGTACCTGAAGGTTAACAAATGAGGACCAGGGGACAGACGGCTCAAGATTCTTTAGATACATTAATGTGTAGTTGATGTGGGTGGTGGATCCTCGTAGCATCAAGTAAGTGTAGCAGCAAAGCCCAGCTGGAAAGGCAGCTCGGGTTCAGGCTGTTTGAGTGAGTCTCAAGAACCAGCTGGGGGATCAGGTAGCAGTGCGATGCAGTATCAGTAACATGGCCCAGGCCAAGTGTGTATGCTCCACCGGATGCAACCCGCTCCTCTGCATTCTAGCCGAGGACACATGATCCCTGCATAATCCCACCGAGCTTCTGTGCAGGGAGAGGAAAGGAGGAGAGACCTCTGCCCTTCAGAATTCCAGCTCTCCATTCCTGCAGCTCTAGGCAGCCTTAATATCTGAGTCCCCCACCCCAACCCTGAATACACCCCTTTCGTGCCTGTTCTCTCTATACAAGAGAGAGATTAAGCTGGATGTCTTATAAGGGGGTCTGCAGAATGAGACCACCGAGGATTGCTGCCTGGCTACATTTGTGCCAATCGAACCAATTTGCAGCTAAGGCTACCACCTGGGTGGGGTTTCTAATTGTTTTAAAACCAATGCCTGGTCAGAGTGTTTCAGAGATCAGCACAAAATGTAGTCGCTTCTCCTTTGCTTAAGTGTTTCTCTCTCCCCCCGCCCCCATTAGTGAGTGTGAGCCATAGCCCTGCCTTGCTGCAGCAGGATCCAAAATTAAGATCAAAATTGAATTTTGATTGGATGAACAACACACGTACACCCCAGGCATATATTATTTATTTATTTATTATTTACATTTATTAATCGCCCATCTGGCCAGCAACCAGCCATCCTGGGCGATGAACATGGACACACCCAACAATAGCAACTAAAAATGCAAATGCTTCCAATCTAACCTTGCCGTCTAAGGCACTAGTCATGATGGTGAAATACTACCTACCTCTAGGATCGGAGGCAGCATGTCGCTGAATACTGAGGAACAGTGGTGGGAGAGGGCTATTGCGCTCGTGTCCTGCTTGTGAGCTTCCCGTAGCCATCTTGTAGGGTGGCCACGTTACAGAGGACAGTCCTGTATTTGAAGGGCTATCCAGTCCATCTCTGATATAAAGAAAAATAACATAGAGCCTTGAAGTGGCTTACGCTGGCTCAGCTTGTCTGAGCATGGAAAGCTAAGCAGGGTCAGGCCTGGTTATTACTTGGATGGGAGACCCCTCCTCTAGTTTCCTGCATTGAGCAGGGGGTTGGACTCGATGGCCTTGGAGGCCCCTTCCAACTCTATGATCTAGGAAATCTAAGTTGCCCATTGACACTTAGCACCTGGGGAGCAGGCTAAGCAGGCACACAGCTCACCTGGTCACAGTCTTCCCCACTGTGGTGAGTTGTATTGTATTTATATTTAAATTATTATTTCTAAATTTGCATATATATAATTTTATATATATAAAAATCAGCATGTGCAATTTTTGTGCAACCCTGCATCCTCTTTTGTCCACGTCTTTGGCAATGACTGGGTTCAGATAACACGATAACCCACACCCATGGGTTGAGTATGGGTTCAGGGCCGGTGCTACCATTAGGCCAACTAGGCAGCTGCTAGGGCGCAGGGCTAAATAGGGCGCCAGAAACGCCTTGAAAAAAAATATAGCGCTCTCAAGTGGGAAGGGGGGGGTGCTAAATATGTGATCTTGCCTAGGGCACCAAACTTCCTTGCACCGGTCCTGTGTGGGTTTCATAGATTTCATAGAGTTGGAAGGAGCCTACAAGGCTATCGAGTCCAACCCCCTGCTGTTGTCTGAACCCAGCCAAGATAACAAACCATGATGAACAACCCACAGTTCACGACCCAACAACACACCATGAGTTCTCTTCATGGGTTATTCGTAGTTAACAAGCCATGGCTTGTAAGCGCAGCTGGGTTCAGACAACATGATAACCAACAGTTCAAAAACAACCCACACTCAACCCTTGTGTGGGTTATCATGTTGTCTGAACCCAGTCAATGTGTAACTGGCCACCCTACTGCTTGGTTACCGCAAAAAAATAGGATGTTGGACTAGATAGGCCTTTGGTCTGATCCAGCTTGCCTCTTCTTATGACCAAAAGCCAGCTTGATCAGGTTGTTGCAAATCCCTGTTCTTCTCCATATCTCACTTTCTTTCCAGTTCCTAGTTTGACACATAAGGCATTGGTCTATACTCCAATCCATCATGGCTTCCCCAAAGAATCCTGGGAGTTGTAGTTTGTTGAGAATGCTGAGATTTCCATTAGAGATCCCTAACCCCTTCTCCGTTGTTGCCCTTCAGATGTTTTGGCCTACAAATCCCATGATCCTTCATCATTGGCTATGCTGGCAAGGGCTGATGGGAATGGTAGGGCAAAACATCTGGAGGGCCCACAAATTGCCCACCCCTGCCCTCAGAACCTGAATTCTGAGGTATCAACTTCCTGAGGAAGGTCCCATCTTAGTCTGTCCCAGCCAACTAAGAGCTTTTGCCATTTTGAGAACTATAATAGATAAGCTTATGCTAGTCCACGAAAGCTTTTGTTACAATATCTGTTATTCTTTGGGGTGCCACAAGACTTCATTGGAACTCCCAAAATTCTCTGGGGAAAGTTTGAGACTATTTTTTAAAAACCAGTTTTAAGTCTGTAGTATAGTTATATAAAGATGCTGAGAGTCAACAAAGCCTAATAGGGGCACTTTAACCTTTTTCATCCTTCATATTTATGTGCAGCTTCAGACAACCAATAAACAAGGTATGCGCACAATGTCAAGCTCATCCCAAGCAAGCCTTCCAGCTGTCTGTCTTTCACCCATTAAAATAGCTGCTCTAGAAAGCACCATTGCATGGGGAAGGTTAAGATAATCAGGCTATTGTGTGCTAATTGCCTTCACCATGTAGCAATCAAGATTGAGCCTAGCCTAAGTGAGGTAAGCATAACTTTATCCCCACAATCACAAAAGCCCTTGGGGTTCAGAATGAATGTGGGAAGGGACTCTCATGCATGAGCAGGCTAACCCTGCCCTATAGATGCCAAATTACACCATTGGCATTACGCTGGTCAGTCAGGGCTTGCCTCCCATGGAGGGAGCCCTATGCACAGTGCAGGGCCCCTTTCAGACTGATGCCGGTTGAGACCGATGTGTGCACGCACTTCTAAGAAGTGGGGCTAGCCTGCTCCTGCATGAGAGCCCCTTTCCACATTCACTGAATGCCTGAAGAAGACTAAAGAGACTAGACCAGCCTTCCCCAACCAGGTGCCCTCCAGATGTTTTGGACTCCCATCAGCCCCTGCCAGCCTGGCCAATGGTCAAGAATTCTGGGAGTAGTCATCCAAAACATCTGGAGGGCACCAGGTTGGGGTAGCATGGACTTCAGATTGCAGGTGAAGAATCGTATATTTGAACGGTCCCTTGTTTAACAATGCATGATAGAAGTGGCAAAGTAGCACAGTAGCAAAAGGGCTACTCTAGAGCCTTTCCCCCTGATGTGTTAGTTTTCTACTTGCAGGGAATTTCAAGAATGGTATCTCCCAACTGCAGTCTGAAGTAGTGCTGCTCATTCTGCCACCTCATTCACCTGCACGCATAGTCCAGGCCAAAGCTGGGACACTTGGCAGCTGTCCCATATGCAGCATTTCATGCAACTCAGCCCATATTGCCACGTTCTTTTACACTGCAGGTTGTGCTAATAGTCACATCAAAATCCCTGGAGTGAACCATGGCTTTTTTGCACAGGAGCTGGTCACTGACTGTTGATGTTAGGAATCCCGTTTCAGAAGCCTGGGAAAGAATGCCAGCACACAGCTGGGGCATGAAACTTTTTTGGAACAGCTCTTAGTTCAGGTCCCATTTGTACCACCAAACTGACATGCCAAGGATATGGGTTGAGGGGATCCATGTGGAGTTCAGCACATGGTGAAGCATATAGATGGCAGGATTCCAGTTCCTTGAACTTATGCCCAGTTTACAGTTCATGCCACAAGTATCAGTATACTTCTCAAACTACTTTCACGAATGGTGCCGCAGGGCCAGTAACCATGGAGTTTCATGCAGGATAGGTCTGTCAATGACTATTAGCCATGCTAGCTACCGTAAATGGAACCTCCACTTCAGAGGCAGTATAACTTTGTAAAGCAGGTGCAGAAGTCTGACAACAGACGGGGACTGTTGCTCTCATGTCCTGCTTATCAAATTCCAAGAAGTATCCAGCTAGCCACTGTTGGAAACAGGGTGCTTGACTAGAGGGACCTTTGCTCTGATCCAGCAGGGCCCTTCTTGTGTTCTTAGGTTTACGATCACTTTACTGCATGCTGGACTCTGCATGGATCCACTCCGCCCAGAATCTCAACAGCTTGCTATGTACATTGTCAACTTGCCAGATCATGTGAACCATCCCTAACGAGCAAGAGCTAAAATAGAGGTTGTGAAACAGTTTAGGGTGTTCCTTACCACCCCCACCCCCATTGACACTTGCACCCCATTCCCAATCTAGGCTTTTCTGGGGGCTGCTCCTATCTCCATCCCGATTACCAAAAGGAATTAGAACTTGGCCAGTGCTTTCCTGCCCTGGCTTGCTGACAGATTCCAGGTTGAAAGAACTGTTTATACTTTCTGTAATTTATAACGTTGCTCCATTTATATACCCAGATTGTATTTCCCAGATTGCTAGACATGCCTCTGGTGCCCTCTTCAGAACACAGGGTGATATTGCACCCAAGGTGAAGATCATCCAAGAACCAGGAAAGGACTTGTGAGAGGGATGTGACAATTATTAGCACTACAATTTTGCATGGAGGCACTGCTTTCATGGAACTGTGCATCTGACTGAGTAATCTTGTGTCACAGGCATGGACAAAAAATTGCGTCGGCAGGAATATTGCTTACGACAAAAGCAATGAGGCATCTTAAGCACCATTGTTGTTGTTTTCAGATGTGAGCCTCTCAGTGGCTAGGCCTTTAAAAAGAAATGTGTTATTTTCAAAGTAGAAAAGCAGTGTGGTGTAGTGGTTAGAGTGTTGTACTGGGGTTCAGGAGACCTGAATTCTACTCCCCACTCGGCCATGAAGCTCACTGGGTGACTTTGAGCCAGTCACTGACTCTCAGCCTAACCTACTTCACAGGGTTGTTGTGAGGATAAAAATGGAAGCTGTAAGCTGCCTTGGGTTCGTTGTGAGAGGGAAAAAGGAGGTATATAAATGTAATAATAAATAAATAATAATACTGTCCAGGTACATTGTGGGTCTGTGTAGACAGTGTCCACTGAACTGGCACTGTGATCGGTCCTTTCTCCTAGAGAAAGACAGATACTGTCTGGAGCATAGAGCTTTTCCATACAAGGCTGTTAATCAGCTGTTAATCTGCTGTATCTACTTTCGGTTTGGTCTCAGAACTGAGATCCAAGCACTGCACAAGGAGCATTTCCTTTCCTGCTACATAACCTCTGGGTGGCACTGTGCTATAGCGGAATAGCGCAAAATACACAAGTAGGAAATCACGCTTTCTTTCGCTTTCACAATTAAATGCCACATTTTCCCTGCTCTAAAAAAAAAACTCGCTGAAAGTGCTGGTTAGACACAGAAGCTAAACTGGAGGCTCACGGTGTTGTCTAAAGAACCTATAGACAATTGTGAGGAGGGAATGGTGAGCGCACCATAAATGCCTCATCTAGAAAAGCCCATAGTGTGTGCGGGGGCGGGGGGGATGACACAAAATAAAGTCAGGCAAAGGTTGTTGTTGTTTTAACTGAAGCTGGATTACACCTGTTGTCCTGAGTAGCAGCTTGGCAAACTTGATGACAGTTCTTTGGATCATGATGCTTCAAGAGCTTCCCCACCCCTGATGTATGCAGTTTCTTTTGCAGCATTTCTGCTTGTTGACTACGGGCACCATCTTACTAATGTTTGGCATTACCCCCACCTGGACCCCATACCACTGAAATCCGTAAACATCCAGGCTGCGATGCCGTGCACACTGACTTGGGAGTCATTTCCAGTGAATGAGTGGGTCATCCTTCCTAGCAACCTGCAGCTGACTGAGCTTCTTCCCGGTTGAACCAATGCCGCATTGGCTGTTAACTGGAGCTGGTTTCATGGGGTCCATATAGGAGACGTTTGGATTGGATTAAAGAAAGGTGGAAGTGGGGGCCGGTATTTACTTTAGTTCTTTCATCATTTCTGGCACCAGGGAAAAAAGGAGTTCAGCTCTGTGACACTGGGCCAATCAGAGAGATCAGTTTACCAGACTATATCCCTCTTTGGAGCTAGTCTGTCAGCCCTAACGATCAAAGCACTCGACACCGCACCTCCCAAGGCTCTTCTGTTGCTGGATAACATGGGGTAGGGGGTGGGTGGGGGTGACTCCTGTAACAAGCAGGAATTCACACAACCCGAAAAAAATAATTTGAAAAATAATTGTTCCTGCACTTATGATGCCATGAACATTTAGCCTTCAATAAATAGTCCGTCCCGTCCCCCCCATCAGAAGAGCCAAGTATCCCAACACAGAGATTTTCTAGCCACTTCGGAACTAGCAGTGCAAAATTCCCTGCATGGCCACTTCCAGATATACCCCTTTAAAATGAGGTAGGGTTGCCAGCTTACACACACACACACACACACACACACACTAAACTGGCTCTGCTCCTGTGCCTTTAACAGCAGCCCAAGGCATAATAAAGTAGCAGGTGAAGCTTTTCTCTCCATTTTATCTCTGTGCCGTGAAAAATGCTCATCTGCTATATGTCTGTGTGTAAAGCAGCTCCGGTTATTAAAAGGCACAGGATTGGGACCAGCAATGCCAGCACTAAAGCTACACTGCAACAGCAGCAGAGCGTGAGTGCTCCTTTATCGCTCTGCATCTGAAACTTACAATAGAGCCCCTATTCAGGGTGCGATGGAATATTGTGAAATGTTTGCTTTAGTCATATCAGCAGTGCAGTGAGCATTAACATTCTGATTCTCCTTTGACAAAGTGCTTCCAAAGTCACTTAACACAGAATCATTGATCCTTAAAGTGAGTTATTCACACTTATTCACAGTATTTGAGTTGGAAAGAGTGGTTTTGTGTTTTGGAGCTCAGACCCCCACCTCTGCCTTGTACTTAGGTTCTTGGGCAACTTTATTTTTAGACTCACCAGTTTTCCTTCTGGGAGATGAGGGTTTTGTGAGCAGCCATGGCCACTATGCCAGTCATTTTATGAATGAAAAAAAGAGTCCCCGTGGCAGCCATTTTGTGAGAGTGCCCATGACACTCTCTCAAACTTCTGAATGTGACCACTGACCCAAAAAGGCTGGAGTCTCTTGCTCTCTCCACATAAAATAATCCAGACTGATGAGCATGATCGTATCTTAGTTTTGAAGAAGTTGAACTTTTAATGCTGGGGGGGGAGGGAGAATGGGAGCTAACCTGGGTGGTGTGAACTGACCCAAGGATGATTAATATGCAATTTCTCAAATGTAAGTCCTGCTGGGTTCAGTTGGGCTTTGGATTGCTAGGTCACAACCTGGAGAACATGCCTGAACCTTTCAATTCCCAGATGCAGTGGGAGGCAGGGTAACTGCTTAGTACACCCTCAGTCTTGTCTTCCACTTAGGGCAGTTTACAGAACAAGATAAAATACCAGTTTTAAAAAACCAACATATTTTTTTTTTTAAAAAAAGCATTAGTTATTTTTATAGCTGAGGGGCAGGGCATGCCTTTGGCATGAAAAAGATAACAATGTTGACACCAAGCCAGCCTCCCTGGGGTAGGAATTTCACAAACAGGCGCCACCACTGAGAAGGCACTTTCTTTGCTCACCAGCTGCCTTACCTCAGATGGCAGGGGCACCTGGAGAAGAGTCTCTAAAGTTGTCCTCAATACATGGGCTGTGTCGTCCTGCAGAGCAGAGGGAGAAGAGAAAAGCAGGGCTATTGCATTGCCTCTGCTGAGAGACCACAGCCTTTGGCTCTCCCCAGCTGCAATTCCATCAGGCTACCAGAACTGTTTCCACCCCAGCTGGTTGTGATAAGAACTGTAACTTTGACAACTGGTGCCTGAGCTTTCTTTTTTCCTCCTCCCCCCCCATCCCCTTTCCCTCACATGTCATGTCTTTGAGAAAGCCTGAGGACAGGGACCTTCTTACTACTGATATTAGCAAGGTGCTCTGGGAGCCTTTTTGGCTGATGAGCGGGGTGAAAATGGTCTACATACATACATAGATGGGCAGGCTTTCCTTCAGGTACCATATAGGTAGGGGTGGCTAACTTGTAGCCCTCCCAATGCTTTGGCCTACAGCTCCTATGAGCCCTAGCCAGCATAGCCAATGGTGAGGGCTGAATGGACTTGTAAGCTTTAAAGTTAAGCATCAGCTCTTTGAATTGTGCTTGGAAATGGACTGGAAGCCAGTGAAGTTCTTTCAGTACTAGTGAGAGATGTTCCCACTGATTGGTCCCAGTCAAGAGCCTAGCAGCTGTATTTTGAATCAACTGAAGTTTCTGAACAGTCTTCAAAGGCAGCCCCACATACAATGCATTACAGTAATCAAGTGTAGCTTTTACCAGAGTGTGGATAACCGTGGACAGGCTATTTCTGTCAAGGGAGACCCCAGCTGGCACCCCAGCCTAAACCTCATCTCCTGCAGCACCACAGAGCATCCATGGTCTCCAGATTGCAATCTAGCAACCTTCATGGGTCTTATTTCTAGTAATTCTGCGGAGGGTTGCGCAGTACATGAGGCTGCAATCCTGTGTGTGTGTACATGCTTGGGAGTAAGTCACACTGAAACCAGTGACACCTCCTCCTGAATAAAGATCTCTAGCATCGACATATTAAACGTCAAAAGAGTTCTCTATCCTAGCTTCAGTGCCCATAGATGGTGGTAAATGCCTCATGTAGAAAAGCCCATTTCTACATGAGGCATTTATGAGAATGGCAGGAAACATTTTTGGGGGAAGAAGAGAGGTGAAGGTGGATTATCCTCTCTAGCAAGTTTACCAACACATGTTTAGCTACAAATTGGGTCATCTGGGACTGCTCAGATTCTGGGGGTAGGGTGCTTGGAAAGTTGTGTGTTTCTGAGGATGAGGGAAGTGAAACTGCTATTCTTCCTTCCTGTCTGCACTTCCTTTTAGCGTTTCCCCATACACACCCACCTATCAGCAGCTCTAGTAGCACTGTAAGTGGGTCTGGTGGAAAGGGTCAGTGCAGGATTCCATGCATCGCACCTGGCGGTTAGAACTTTATTCAAATCTAGAACCAAAAATAACCCTCTTTTGCTCTAAGGGCTGTATTAAAGGTCACAAGTTAGCTAAGTATAGGCTGTCACCAAGTCGCTCCTATATATAAACCCACTCTGGAGCTCTGAAAATGACCATCTGTTAATAAGATCATATTGGCTGGGATCAGAGAGTGGAATATACAGGCAGCAAGCTTAGGAGGCAGGGTGGATTTTCCCTGGGGAATTCACTGCCACAGGAAGGTGGGAAGGCCACTAGCATATATTACTTTCTGAAAGGATTAGATAAATACATGGAGGAACGGTGGCTGCAAGCCAGGCTCATGATACCCAGAAAGGTAACATTCCCTTTCAGTGGCAGTACTGATTGGCAGGGATGTTGAAGAGTCCTTGGTCTCGAGTCACGAGTTGAGTCACGAGTCTTTGGACCCGAGTCTCGAGTCCAAGTCCTTGGTCCAAAATGGTGAATCACGAGTCATGAGTCACTCCCAAAGCTGACTCCACGAGTCCCTATTAAAATCAATGGGGGGTTTTCCCCAACAAAATAAGGCTATTTCAGATGTGTGGCTTAAATAAATTCTAGGCACAAGTGTGCCTTTTTTATTTCAAAACTCTGCAACTGATTTTGGCAAGAACAGACCAGGCAGACAAACCCAAAATGTCTGAAAGGTTGCATTTTAGGAAATGATTTTAAAAAATAAACTTGCTATACTTCCTAAAACCTATCCATGTTGCATTTGAGGAACACGATTTTGGAACACGAGTCCTTGGTCTCGAGTCCCGAGTCCCATTAAAAATATTGGGACTCGAGTCCGACTCGAGTCAGAGGGGGGACTCAGTCCGACTCACGAGTCGAGTCCTCGAGTCCGAGTCCCCATCCCTGCTGATTGGTGATCAGTGAGCGGGTACTGAAGACTAACAGAGTATGGATATCAGCATTCTGTCTGCTTGCAAGCTCTCTGGGGCAGCTGGCTGGCCACAATCAGAATGCATGATTCTACACAGTGCTGATAAGACAGACCATTGCTCCCGCTAATAGCAAATTCTGCTGGTGAGTGCTGATCAGATTGTAGCCAGAAATGGGTCCACTAAGAAACAAGAGGGGAGGTATCAGCATGCTTGGAGGAACCCTAAGGTTTGCAGAAGTACAAAAAGAAATCTTTAATTAAACAAAAAACTAAGGTGTACAATTTTTTTAAAAAAAACAGCCCAATGAGGACTGAGCATGCTGTGAGTGTCCTAGGCACCTACTGCCCAGTACCTGTGGTGTCTGCAGTAATGAGTGACAACTCTTCCTGCCCCCACGCCTGTGCCATTTTATGTCTTCTTAAGGCTGAACTACATGTTCCATGCAAATATATGTATTAGAGCCCTGACATCATTCAAAAGAAAGGCAGCACAGATTTCAGAGGAGGAACCTGAAGTGGAGAAGCAGCAGGGCTAAGAGTGCTTAATCCACTGTGGCTGCTTCTCCACTTCAGATTGCTCCATTCCGTGCTGCTTTCTACTTGCGGGGTTCAAAACATGTGCTGGGCCATGTTTTGAAGCATGGGAGGGGGAGCAGCTTAGGTGGGAGCAATTTGGAGTGGGAGGGGAATAGCGGAGGTCAGTACCAATTCCAAGCCCCCACCCCAAATAAGGTACACCTCACAAGGTGGTGAAGGAAATGTTCTTTGCAAGCACAACCCTATTTCTCATTCTTGTGCCTAATTTGTTTCGAGTGTAACAACTCTTTTCTTTTCTTGTCTCCCGAGTGAGGAGTAGAGAAGTTGCAGGCAGGCAAAGGGTTAAGTATTCCCCCACAGCAGCGTCTGCGCTTCAAATTCCCCCATCTGAAAGCTGCTTTTCTTTTCTTCTTTTAAAAAATGGTGTCGGGGTTCTAAAATGCTATTTGGACTGCTATTTGCATCAGTGGCAACTAGAGTTTCCCTCCCAATGTGAACAGCACTGTCAGAGGGAGGGGATTTTCATCAGAATCACACGTTGTGGGGGAGTTAAACTCTTCCTGCTGCAGTCCTGATCCTGCTTCCTCCTCCCCCGCAGCAGCTATTTCCATAAGGAAAAAAACATGTGCATTAAAGGCAATTATGCATTGATTTAACATCATGTTTCATCTGGCGCTCAGTATGCTCCTTCTGCCAATAGCTGAGGGAGCTGCAAGAGTTGAGAACTTGTCAAATTTAGCACAAACCCTTCCCCGCAAAAAAAAATAACCCTGGAAACCTAGATAATTTGGCCCCACTGGAGCCACAATGGTTGCCATCTGACTCCTCTGTTGTGGCACCAGGAACACACTGCTATGCACTGTAACTCACTGGGCATGGTGGCAAATTTGATTCACAACCACCCAAAACAAGCAATACAGTGGGCCGGTTTGCATGATCAAACAGCCCACTGTGGCTTATTTATGCGGGTGGCCATTTTGAATATTCAAGCTGTGGCCGTGCCTTGTTGTGTTGTCCGAACCAGGGGACCGTGGGTTATGCAGGGGTTAAACAATCCTTCCATAACCCTAAAACAGGCCATGGGTTCTGTGAGGGTTGTTTAACAACAAAACAAGCTGCAGGTGCAGCTTGAATATTCAAGATGGTGCCCACAGGCAGTATGGCTCATCGTGGCTTAAACATGCTGCAACAAGCTGTGGTGATCATGTGAACTTGGTCACTGTGTTCAGCCACCCTGAGTTCCAGCTGACTGGTACTACTGTATTCTATCCTTATAACAGTTTCCAGAGGGGTAACCGGAATTAGTCTGTTGTAGCAAAACAACAAAAGAGTCTCGTAACACCTTAAAAGCAAACACATTTATAATGGCATAAGTTTTCAAGGGCTAGAGCAGGGGTAGGCAACCCAGTCTCCGCCAGATGTTTTTGGACTACAGCTCCCATAAACCTTGACCACTGGTGATGCTGGCTGGGGCTGATGGGAGTTGTAGTCCAACACATCTGGAGGGCACCAGGCTGCCTACCCCTGCTTCATCAGATGCATGAAGTGTTATCCCTAGTTGGCAGGTATATATGCCTAAGCTGCAGAGGAGAAAAGAATGTAAAGTTTACATTGACTGGGTTCAGACAGCACGATAACCCACACTCAAGGATTGAGTACGGGTTGAGTGTGGTTTGTTGTTGAACTGTGGGTTATTGTGTTGTCTGAACTCAGCTGCTCTAACAAGCCACGGCTTGTTAACCATGAACAACCCATGAAGATAACCCATGGTTTGTTGTTGGGTTGTGAACTGTGGGTTGTTCGTGGCTAACAAACCATGGTTTGTTAGCGTGGCTGGGTTCAGACAACACAATAACCCACATTTCAACAAGCCACAGTTCAACAAAAACCCACACTCAACCCATACTCAACCCTTGAGTGTGGGTGATCGTGTTGTCTGAACCCAGCCATTGTAAGCAGTGGGGTCAAACAGCAATAAAATACATCAATTACTGCTGCTGTGGATGGTCACTGAATTGAATGGTCACACACTGTACTTTTTGCATTTCATTGCTATTTGGCCCAACTGTTCACATTTTTCTTTCTTTCTTGTGGCTGGACCTTGTGGCTGTTATTATAGCAGCAGCAGCAGCAGCAGCAACAACAAATGTACACTATGAATCAAGTAAGTCCAAACAACTCTTGATCATTCTCTTTCTTGTTTGCTCACATCCAGAAAGGGAATCCCGAGAGCACGAGGAGCCAACTACATCAGAGATGGCAGAGGAGACCTACTCACCCAAAATTTACAGGAACAAGGGACATGGGCGCCTCTCTGAGCTGAAGGCAGAGGCCCTGAAGAAAGAACGCCGGAAGAAAATGACTTCATCCAAGTTTGTGGGTGGGGCTGAAAACACAGCACACCCTCGGGTAGCAGCCCCTGAGCTGAGACCAGAGTTTGAACTGGTAAGTACAACCCTCCCGAGAGCTCCACAAGATACCTTCTTTCTCTTCCTTCCAGTGCTCCATCTCTTCCCTTCTCTCTTTTTCCTACCTCCTACAGTTCCACCATAACTGTCATGGCAGTGGGGAAGGATTACAGAGAGGGTGTTTCCACTGAGAAGTGGGAGACCTGAAGCTGATGCACATACTTTTCCAGCTGCTAGTTCAAACCACTCTATATGGGCAATGTTCACCATGTGGAGAGCTCTTGATATTCAGCAGCTTGTCATGTGCATCTGTCAGTTTCCTCCATGCAGGTTTTCAACTGTCCACAAGGCCATCAGACGTGCCAAAGTTTGGACAGATCTGACGAAACATCCCCTTTTTATAGATCCCATTTTATACCTGTCAGTTTCAGTGTGCGTGCACTCACCTGTGATCCACACCCCACTGTAACCTTTCTGTGTCCTGCACAGGCTGTTCCAGAAAATTTCCCATTTTCTTCCCAGTAGAAACAGCTGAAAAAGTGAGTGCATGGTGAATTTTTATTCAGAACCCATTTCTTTGGATTCCCTTTTGTTTTCATAACAAAAACAAATGGGGGGGATCATTCGTTTTATTTCCTCTTTGTTTTTAATGCACTCCCCACGCCACCCACCCCATCTCTCATGGCTTCTCTCTTATCTGAATAAAGGAGCAGCCATCATGTTCCAAATTGTGAGAAATTTTAGACACATTCAGAAAGGCGACAGAGGGAGCACACCCTTTGCACTCTCACATAAATTGAATCATCCACAGTGTAGCTGTGCCCTACTCAACGGCATGCTTAGCATTCTAGTTAATCTGACCCTATCCTGGGAGCTCAGTGCTTCATCCTCCTCTGTGCTGGGGCTCTGGGCACCGCCTGCTCTCGGGGCCTCATTGTTTTCTCTCTCGTGTGTTCCCTGTTTCCAGGGCCCTTGCCGGAGACAGATGGAGGCATCACTGCAGGAGCTCAAATCTAGCCAGCGAATGATCCCCCGTGCCGTCCACCTTCCCAACTGTGACAGGAAAGGCTTCTACAAGAGGAAACAGGTATAAGCTCCCACTGCAGTCAAGGAGATGTGCTTAGCAAACTAGAGGCAGGGACAGTGTTAGGATGGCAAGTTATTCATCGCAAAATCAGAGGAAGTGTGTCACCGAAAAGAGGACATCGGTTTGCATAAAATTTGCATAGACTAATTTGTGTATGTATGTTCAAATTTCAAATAATCATTATAACTTAAATAGAAATACATTTTCACCATAGTGGCGGAGACTGACCAGGTGACCTGTGTGCCTGCCTGTTCAGTCTGCTGTCCAGGTGCTGACTGTGGATGGGCAACTTCGAGGCCCAGCTGTTCTTTCTGATGGTTGTTCATCTTTATGCTGAACTCAGACTGGACAGCCCTTCAAATCGGGGAAGCCTTCAAATAGAAGACAGTCCTCTGGCAAGCCCTTCATAGAGAGGACTGTCCTCTGTAGAAACATTCACAAGGTCACCCTATGTGTGTGTGGGAGTCCTCCCTTTCACACCCTTTTGAACCAGTCAGCCCAATCTCCTGATAGTTTTTTTGTTCCCAAAGCTGCCCTAAACCAAGACTGTGGCCTATGATTGTATGTGCTTTAAGGGTCAAACTTATCCTGATGCAGGAGATTCATGAGTAGGATCTCTCACTGCTTTTGTTTTAATGATACATTGGGCAGAGAGGGGAATTTGAATCCAGGACCATAGTGCTGGGGGTAGAGAGTGTTTAATCCTTCCCTCTGTCCCAGTTGCCTGATTGAAAAATCACACACCTTCTGATGCTGCTATTAGTTGTGGCAGAGAAAGAAAGAAAAAAAGACAGGTACAATATGGGCAGACAGCCCCCCCTGCCCCCCCCCAATCCATCAGCCCTTGCCAGAAGCCAAACCTTGCTTATTTCAGTTTTAGTTTAATTAATGCCTTATCCTCACAGTCAATAGAAAGCTCAGGTTACTTTCCTCAAAGAGGAAAAATATGTTGTCTTGGGGTGGGGGGGACTGTCCCAGCTGTCCTCCCTCTCACTGCTTATGCTTTTTTGTTGCCCCTCTCCAGTGCAAGCCATCTCGGGGCCGGAAACGTGGGCTGTGTTGGTGCGTGGACAAGTATGGACTGAAGCTGCCGGGAACTGATTATGTAGCCGGAGACCTCCAGTGTCACAACTTTGATAGTGGCAACACTGAGTGAATTACCCCTCTTGCCTCTCCCTGTCAGAGCCCATCCCCACCCATCACCTGCCCCACACCTCACGGTGCCCCAAGAGACCAATTCCTTTCATCTCATTTAAGAAACTGAGGACCTCGGAATCTGCAGCATGTCATCGGCTACTCTCAATGGCAATGGCAGAGACTGAAGGAGAAAAGGCAACACGTTCAGCCAAAAGGAAAAAGAAAGAAGATGAAGAAGATGGCGCTGATGACGACAAGCCAGCCAGCCACCTCCCTTGGGACATGGCCCTAAAAGAATCTCATAGGCCACCTTGCTTGCACCTAACTCCACACTCCCACCCAGACAGCACTGACGTAGGAAGCTCTAAGAAGCACTTGAATGATGTTTTCTTTTCTGTTTTCTCTAATTTTGTGGGTTTAAAACCTTTCAGATTTGAAAAGTGTGCAGTTTTAACCAGCAGAATCCTAAGACAAGCAGGCCTCTCATTTATAGACATAGATATTCTGGCATGTTTCCTTTAAAAAAAAAGTCCTTTTTAGCTACCCTCCCTTCCCCCAGGATGAAAGTTTATTTGCTCTTGTGCACATGCACATGCTCTGATCTTCTTTTTAATAAAAAGCAAATGGTCAGAGAACAACAGAACTTACAGCAGGATAAAGCAAAGCCAATAATTAAGAATCCAAAGCTTTCCATTCCCAATGGGACTAGTCCCCATGGGCAGTAAGTAAGAGGTTTGACCTGGTTATTTAAGGTGTCATTGTACAGCCCCTTCCTATGTAAATACAGATGTGTGCACCTGTTTGCTCTTTGTCGAACAAGCCCCTTTTCTTACAGGCAGAGCCCTTTGACTGTAAACATGGGTGAAGGCCCAGAAGCTTCTTTGGAGTGATTTGTGTACATCAAAGGTGTTCAAGGTTGTGTATCTGTAGGATGAGGGCCCAAGTTGAAGTAACACTGTGCCAGATGTCCTGCACTGCTGGCCCTAAAAGCGTACATTTTTCATGGCTTGTGTAAATAGACCTGCAGATTTCCGCAGCCTGATAGGCTAGAAAATATTATCACCCTCTGCCTTTCTGTTGTAAGGATGAGGGTTGGGGGTGGGGTGGGGGAAACACAACTAATATTTCACTCAAATACCCAAAGCATTGTCCTGTGCGAGGACCATCTGAAGAGGTTAGTTCGTGATTCATAAAATCACATGTACTAGAAACTTGATCCACAGACAGAGATGTTTTAGCAACTTCTGGTCTCTATGGAATGTCTGGGTGTCTCTGTAGACAGAGGCCTCTGCTCTTTCAAAGCGTACTTGAGGAACTGGCTACGAGCAGGTTGCCAGCTTTTTTCCTGACAGGGGCTCCGGGTCTCTTAACAGCTGCTTGGCAAGCAGAAACTCAGTAGGCATGCTGGGGGAAATGGCGTCTGTTTAATTTCTGGCTGTTGCGCCACTGTGAAAGGCACAGAGCCTCCGTCAGGAAGGAAAAGGTACCAATTCTAGCTGTGAGAACAAACAGAATGATGGCACATATAAACTGCCTGCAGAAACCATTGGTTGGACAGCTTTCACATTCAGGCTTGGGCAGACCACTAAAGCCTTTATTTTTATTTTTTTATTTTATTTTTAATTATTGCTGTTGTTGTTTTTAACATTTTTAACTCCTTGGTATGCTTCCGTGGACACTGCCATGACAAGGGTCTTTCCCGTGCCCATAACGACGAATGAGAATGCATGAAAACAACAGCGGCAACAGCAAAGAGAAAGGGATGTCCCTCCCTAACGCTGGAGGAATCGCCGAAATAGTAGCCATTCAGAACTATTGGGCCACTGCAATCAAGCCCAGGGTTCAAAAGAAGTGGAACCGTTGGCGATTGTTCCCTCCTTGAGGAGGATTGCAAAGGTCTTGAGGTCACTAGGGTGGCTGGCTGCAAGCACTTCCAGACCATGTGCTAATCAGAAGCATGGAGAGAGAACGCGTGCGTGCGCGTGCATGCGAGAGACGCTTTCCTGTGGGTAGGCTGAGAAAGGCTGCACTGCCTGCCGAGCATTGGGGAAGAGTGCCATTGATAGGAGAACCAGAAGGACACCCACGGCACACAACACACACACACACTACTACTAGCACAGATGAAAGGGAAATAAGGAATCTTCCCAGAAGAATGGCTGCTGCATGAAAGTGACTGTGGTGGGTTCTGCTCCTTACACACATGCACCCTTCACTACCACTCATGTTCAGCTCCAGAACAAAGTTCAAAAGCCAACCATATCTGTCCTTCCTGGGAATGTGAGAATTGGCCAGAAAATCTGGATCAGGGAATCAATATTTGGCGGTCTCATTCTATGGAGTGTGGGGGAGAGATTTCTCCATCTTTGGAGGTGCAGAGACCTGGAACTATGAGGATGGAAACTAAGGTGGGGGGGGAAATCCTCCCAAGGTAAAAGCTTTCAAAGTCTGGTCATTCGGGGTAGAATTCCCACCACAAACTTTAACAATGCAAACAAAATCCACTCCGCCCTTTGACCCATATCTTGATCTTTGATCCAGATATTTGTTAGGTTCAGCTTTCCAGAGATGTGGTAAATTGCCTCTAGCTATTCCCTTTGTCCCTTCTTCTCTCTCCTGGGCTTTGGCAGCAGTGATGAGACTTATATACATTTACTCCTCAGAGCTGGGGCTAAGCCTACAAAGTGCTCCTGTGTAACAAAAAAGGCCAAACTGTGCTTTGACTGGAGCATTTGCTACCATAACAGCTGGACCCAAATCCCATTTTTTCCCCAACCCTGATTTAGGCTGTGGAAAGGTGAAAACGCCCATTTGTTTACTACCTGCATTTGGGTTGGTTGCTGATGGGATGGTTTGGCTATGCTTCTTACCTTAACTGGATAAGCCCTGGGTGCTCTGCTGACTTTGGGTTGGGTCCAGATTTAGTCATATTTAAGGTAAACCCACTGAAATGGATGGCACTTAAGTTAGTCAAATTCCCATGGATTTACTCTAAGTGTGACTAAATCTGGATCCAACCCTATGGAATCAGTTGGAACAACCAGGATAACTCTAACCAAAAGGCTCCTTCCCAATTCCCTGGCAGCAAGGATGGTACAGACAGACCACTTATGCCAATCAAGGGAGCTCCTTTAGGGCAGGAGGAGTAATGCCCACCCTTTTAGAAATTCGATACAAGGGTTACATGTATAGACTTCTCTGTTGCAAGTAGGTGAACTGGGGAAAGGATGCAAATTCATGGTAATGATGGAAAGAAGGGGGAATACCTAAGATGCTGTTTTTTGCCAGAAACAGCCATAATCCTAATGTCCACACAAGAGACCCATGGGTGAAATCTGGGCTACTCCTGAGGTTTTCCGTCAGTCAAGAGGAAAGAAATCATGGAAGGATTTCTCCTTCTCTGGCAATAGCTTTCAGCATGGTTCACTCCTAGGAGCTGATAAATCACTTGTCTTGGATTTGATGGCATGGGAAAAGGTCCTGTCCACAGCCTTCCTTCCCCATAAAACAGGGGTGGGCAACACATGGCCCATGGGCCACATGTGGCACCCGCTGTCCCCAAACATTTTTAAAAAATAAAACAAAAAATTAAAGTTTCCATAGTGGCTACCTCATTGGCAAGCTAAATTTGGCCCCTTAGGCACTTTGTAGCAGCTATGGAGCACCAACATTTCAGTGGCAAACCGGTAATTTCAGCACTTTGTTTGCTTTGGGGAGGGGGCAACCTATGACCTGCAGCCCGTGCCAGTGGTCAGAAATGGCCCCCGTATCTCTGGAAGTTGCCCACCCCTGCCATAGAAGATCATGGAGACAACCCCTAATGGCACACATGGGTCTCTTAGGTATACACAGCCAGGATAATGGCCAGTGTTCCAAGAGGGGAGACCTAAAGTGGCATCAAAGTCATTTGACTTGGGAACCCCCAAATGAACAACCATAAAGGCCAGTTATTAATGGCGAAGCCAGTAGATGATGCAAGGCTTTAATCTGGTCCTGAAATTTCCAGGGGTAACTCATCCAAGGAACTCCCCCAGCATAATTGTGCCTGGCTCTAGAGCAGTATTCTCCAACCTTGGGTCCCCAGATGTTTTTGGCCTACAACTCCCAGCATGCCCCAGCCAGCATAACTGGCTGGGGCATGCTGGGAGTTGTAGGCCAAAAACATCTGGGGACCCAAGGTTGGAGAACACTGCTCTAGACAGAGGAACAAAATGGCACCACAAGACCTGGTGATGCCTGTGCTAAAGCAACGCTCACAACTGGATTCTGGGCTGTTTGAAGATGGAGGTTCAGCCGGGCCCCATTATGAACAAAGTGAGGCCTCCAAAAGATGCGTTGGAGCCATTTTGCTCACTCCAGGGCAGACACAGTGCGCCTTCTTCCATAAGTAAATGGTATGTGGGAAGTTTCCAATGTAGGATGGCTACAGGCTGGGGAGAAACAGGGATTTCATTGCTTAGGATTTTAAAACAAACAACCCCTATTGTCAAATGTATATTAAAGAAAAGGAAGGGATGTGTAGAGAGGTGCACATATAATCTACGTAGCCTATAAGGAGAAGGAGTTGTGCTGGGCACATGAAAAGAACTGGGGCAAATTTACACTGCAAATTTATGCTGGCTCTGTACCAGTTTGATTGCCAGGACTTTCCCCCAAAGTATCTTCGGAATTGTAGTTTGCTGAGCATGTGGAGAATTCTGTTGGGAGACTCCTAGCTCCCCTTGCAAGAACTACGATTCCTAAAGTTCCCTGGAGAGAAGGAGTGACTCTTAAATCAGTGTGAGTCTGTGGTGCAAACACACTTTTAGCTGCATTAAGATGAAAGAATGTCACTAAAATCTCTCTTCCTCCCCAAAGAGTGGAGAGAGTCTCTTGGCACTCCTGGACTAGGTTTCACCCCAAACCATCTTTTAATTCTTTTTCTTTTCTTTTCTTTCTTTCTTTCTTTCTTTCTTTCTTTCTTGATATGTATTTTTTTTTTGTTATTTCCTGAAACTTGAAAACCTTTCCCTGCATACAAAATAAGAGCCCTTCTTAGACAGTACACCAGGGGTGGGGAACATGTGGCTCTCCAGATGTTGTTGCACCGCAACTTCCATGATCTTTCACCATTAGCTATGTTGGCTAGGGCTGATGGGAGTTGCGGTCCAACAACAGCTGGAGGGCACACAACAAGGCATGGAGAGAGCTGCCTGACCTCTCATGTCAGACACATACACACACAGTGTACAGATATTGCAATCAGGAGAGGTGACTCAGAGTGAATAATATTACCACCTAGGTGTAGACTTCAGCCATTAGGAGGCCAACTCCTCTAGATTACTTGCAGCAGCACTCAAAGTCTCAGCTGAAAGGCAGGGAGGGAAGCCACTGCCCTAACCCATGCAAAGTTACTACTGTTCTAGGGAAGATTTTTTTAAAAACTCCCACTATCCTTTCCCAGATGGGTCCTGGAGAGTGGACCCAGGAAGGGTATAAGATCTTTCCAAGCCTGGATGTCATTTGCTTCCAATGGAGAGCTCTCCTGGGGCCATGTGCCACCAGCAAAAATGCTAATTTCTTAGCAAAAATGTTAGCAAACATGCTAACTGCTGTGCTTGAACCAAAAGTGGGATGGCAGTTCTGTGTACCTTTAAGGGGACTCCAGCTAACCACTGGCATGACTTTGACCGAGTTTGATCACTGTCTAGGAGCACTGGAAAAACTGCAGTGTAATCAGGCTGGGAGCACCAACGGCTGCAAGAGATGTAAGGTGCGGCTAGAAACTAAGAACTTGTGGAAAGCCTTTTTTCCCAACCTGTCAATTTTGAATCACTAGCATAAGATACTATGGGGGAACTAAATCCATTTGAAATGAGGTACAGGCCTGTGGCTCACGCTGGCTCAGCTTGTCTGAGTGTGGAAAGCTAAGCAGGGTCAGGCCTGGTTATTACTTGGATGGGAGACCCCTCCTCTAGTTTCCTGCATTGAGCAGGGGGTTGGACTCGATAGCCTTGTAGGCTCCTTCCAACTCTATGATCTATGAAATCTATGAAGCTAGTTTAAACAACAACAACGGAAGTTCTGAAATTTCTTACTCAAAGGCCATCCATCCATAAGTCTTTGTTCTTTACCCCACCTACCAACCCTTCATCTCCAAATCCATTTTGCTATTATGAGACATTGGATTCAGTGCCCACTTCTGGCAACTCGTTCTCCAAGATCTCACTGACCATAAGCCACTGGTGGGGGCACACATCCCACCATCTAAATAATAATAATAATAATGCAGAAATAGTAACTTCATTTAACCCAATGCTATTACAGCCATTTCATTCTTGCCATGGAGTGAAGAGATTTCACTCCCTCTGGCTCGCCAATATGGGTGGGATCCAACACGGATGGAACTACTTCTGTCAGCAGAACTGTGTGGGGGACAATTCCTCCTGCAGCCCCTCCCCCCCACACACACACTCTCTCTCTCTCAAAACCTGCTCCATAGGACTGGGAAACCTTTCAAAGCAGGTTTTCGGATGGCACCGGGGGGGGGGGCTGCAGGGTGGAGGGGAAGAAAGTCCCATTGGATTTAAGCCTATATGTTTAAAAATCTTTTACTCTTCATGTACCTGTGATCCCAAAAAGAAACCAGCTACATTAACTATTGAGGCAGGTAGATGTCACTAGCCACCTCAGGCAGCTGGTTTTGGGTGTCATGAAAGGATAGCAAATTGTTAGGGTTTTTTGTTTTGTTTTTCTTGATTAATTATTGTATTTTTACTGCCAGGGAGAGGCATTTGTGGGATTTTCTGCCTCAGGTCCCAAAATAACTTGACCTGCCTTGGGTACTATGCACCTTAACTGGGTGGGTGGGGGACTGCACCATTTGCTGCTCCACCTGAACAGCAAACCATCTCGGGCTGGCCCTGCTCAGGACAAAGGGAGGAAAGGCCTCCCTTGAGTTTCTTCAAATACAGAACCATCCTCCTGTCAGAGCAGCGAATCAGGATGAGGAGAGGAGAGATGAAAAAGATAAAAGACAAAGCAGTGGGGATGCTCCCTTCAGAGACAGTTGCACAGTGGAAGTGCGGGGGCGGTTTTTCACAGGGAAATTGCTCATGGAAGCGTCAGTGAGCTCTAGTCCCCAAAGCAGTGTTCACTCTCCACATGTGTGGATGAGAATCAAGCACATATCAAGATCTCTAGAGGGCCCCACTGCAGCTGATGTAGCCCAAGACAGGCAACAACAACCAGAGGAGCAAAGACCTCCTTTCAAGCTGAGATATTCCTTGCCAGTGCTGCAGTGGACAGTCTTATTTTGAAACCACTAGTACAAAAGCATATTGCACTATTTCTCCACTCTCTTTCTCTTTCCCTCCCTCTCTAACAGAGCATCAATAATGTAAGCAGTTGACAGGTCATGGCAGGGCCAGGCCACCTTCCTGGTATGAGCATCTGGGCTAATGCTAGAGGGGGGCGGGGCTTGCATCCCTCCACTTCCTCCACTTCCTACTCTGCCCTCTCTAAGCCCCTCCCACAACACCACGGGGACAGCTCTTCGACAGTGCAGTTCTCACCCACGATAGCACAGTTCACAACACACACAAGATTCCGAGTTTCCTACCCGGTTATAAGCATTACGCAAAATTACTCACTACACATTTTACAGTAGCTTTGAATAGCTTTACATACATACAGTAGCTCTGTGGATATTTGTTTTGTTTTGTTTTTCTTTTGCAGTAAACAAGAATATTCATACTCTTACCGGTGGGGGGGGGGGTGTTAAAAAGCAGTTTGTGAAAAACTGACAATGGATGAGGAGTGTAATGCTCTGTTTAGCATTTTGTACTTAAAAAAGAAAAAAGAATCTCACATTTTATTAAAAAGTGAAGATTGCTGTATACTATTTATTCAACTTATAATTTATGTTACTCTTTGATCTTTGTCTTTTCTTATGACAAAGCATTTATTTAATAAAGTTATGCATTCAGTTAGCTTGTGTGCATGGCCTGGAGAATGTCTGTGTGTTGCATGTATGCTGGATGAATGGTCTCCCAACCTTCAACTAAGGGAGCCAACTAGCAAAGAGCTCAACACTGGAGTTTGTGTAGACAGAAAGCTTGTACATTGCAAGGGTCACGGAGGGTGCAGTGTGCCTCACTGCACAGCCCAGTGAGGGCCTGGCCAGTTTCACCCTCACTGCAACAGTGCCCCAACCTACTTTTCTGCATAGGATATCATGGCACCCGTTCCTTTATACAGGAGATGGTAAATGGTGCAGTGGAGAATACCATTAGGTAGGAGCTAAACCTATGCCATGGTGAACCCAGACACTGAGAATCAGGCTTGTTCCTATCCAGAACATATGAAGACACCTAAGACCACTTAGCTCAGCATTGCCTATGGTGACTGGTGGCGGTTCTCCAGGTCTCAGGCAGAAGTGGGTCTTTCCCCTCACCCAGTACCTGATCCTTTTGACCAGAGATGCCAGGGGTTGGCCCTGGGACCTTCTTCTGCATACAAAGCAAAGCATGTCCCCTGCTACTGAGCTATGGTCTCCCCGCCATCCTCACAGAAACACCCATTCATCTGTATGGTTCCATTGTGCATTCTCTTCCTTGGTCATGCTAGGGTGTGATGGAATATCGGGAGTGGCTCGTATATATTAAGATCCTGATTCCGAACCTCGAAAATCCTTTCCCTCAACTGCCCTGAACTACTCTGATCTACAGTTACACCAGTCATTTGGGGAAGTTCAAAATCCACCAGTATTCCCCATTAGGACATTTGTGCTCCAACAACAAAGATTGCCTACAAACTCAAAAGGTTGATGACATCAAAATATATTTCAAGAGTGGTGAGGGGGGCATTACTAGAGTGATGATGACGATTGTCATCAGCTTGAAAAGGTAGGCAAGAAACATTGTTTTGTGTAATAATACGCCCGGCCCAGAAAACCTGTCGCACACTTGATCACTTGATACTAAACAAGGGGAAGGTGGGCTCTTGCACTGATTCTAGGGCAGCCTCCCCCAATGTATTGGACTATAATTCCCATCACCCAGCCAGCATAGCCATGCTGGCTGGGGGTGATGGGAGTTGTAGTTCAACACATCTGGAGCCCACCGGACTGAGGAGGGCTGTTCCATGGTCTTCATTGCATAAGATCCCCTTTGTTCGACAGATGGCTGGGAACACAGAAAGCTCCACTCAAAGGGCCTTTCCAGAATTTTTATCGGTAGGTACTAGTGCAATAATTGCACATTTCTTTGTCAACTGTCACATGGGATCCAGATATCTTCTTCTCAAGAGGGTGCTTCTGTTATAGAGAAGTCATGTTTATCAGCAACCTTTTGATGCCAGGGCAATGCAATTCCTCCCCCTTCCCACCTCTCCGCCAGAGGAGAAGAGATTTCTACTGAAGTTATTTCTGAAATATACTGCTTCTGTTTGAGATGATAGGTGCTGCAAATTCATCCTAAAATCATGAAGCAGAATCAGGGATAGCAACTGCAGGATAAGCGCCATGCTGCCTACACAATGCGGAATCACCTATGGCTCTTCCCGTTGGTGTATCCACCATCACCAAGCTGAGATAGTTACTGCTTTGCGAATATCTGCCTCACAGGGGGCATGCATTTTTCAGTCAGTGCTAGAGGAATGGATCTGAGTAACTGATGGCTTTCTTCGTTTTAGCCATTCATTCAGCATGCCTGTCTGCAACCTGAACTCTTTTTGTTCTAGGCATCGTCCAACACATAAAATTACAGCACAATCCCATACATGTCTACCCACTGAGTTCAGTAGGGCTTACTGCCAGCTAAAGGGTATAGGATTGCAGCAGAAGTCTGCAAAGCTCCTCCTCCATTTCATTTTAAGATTATTACAACTGGCAGGCGGGGCTTTCTCATTGTGCCCACCTATGTCCTCTCCCCCGTCCCCCCTTTTTCTGTTTTGCTTTTCCTTTGTTCAGCATCCAGCATGAAAGAAGAGATCTGTTGAACTCCAAAGCTTGCCCTCCACTTTCTGACCCTTTTTTTATTGGCACCTAACAAACGTATTATGCTACTGCTACTGCCATTTGAGTGGATCGCTGTGAACATACCCAGAATCTAGTGCCATCAACCTATGGCTGTTCACAGATCTTAGTATGTTTCGGAAGCACCAGATGACACACACACACACACACACACACACTATAAATAATTATATCCAATGTTAAAAAAAAATAAAAATTAATGGCAGCAGCTGCTAGTCTACTTCTCACCAGATGAGGGCAGCACAGGCCTGAGCTATTCTCAAACACAAGAATCAAATGGTGTGTTGAGAAGAAAGCAGGAGTTAAAGGGAGACTCAGCATTGCAGATGCCTTCACAGCAGCCTTCCCTGACTGGGTGCCCTCCAGATGTTTTTGACTTCAACTCTCCCATCAGCCCCAGCCAGCATGGCCAATGGTCAAGAATGCCGGGACTTGTAGTCCAAAACATCCAGAGGGCACCAGGTTGGGGAAGGCAACTCCAGAGTATTATTTAATAGACAGAAAGTGTGTAAACAGCTATATGACAATCTGAAGCCATCTTTTGTCATCTTGTCCAAAAAATACCAAATGGTGGGAAAGAGGTATCATGCCACACACTCCTCCTTGGAGTGCACAGCTTTTATTTGATTTTACTTTATTTTATAGTCAGTCAGGCGATCACTCGTGACCGAGTAAAATTGTCTTCCAGGATAAAAAAAAAAAAGAAAATTTACAAAAAGGAGATTTTTAAAAGGAGGAAAATTCTAAAGAAAATTGTGTAGACTCTAGCGATGGGTCCGTAAGTGACTGTGGAGGCCAATTCTAGATCCACACAGCTTCCCACAGTGAAGACACAGGTTACCAGATGGAAGATGGTCTTGTGAAGGATTCATTTGACGTGCTTTTCGCTTAGCACGTTTCTCCCTTTCACCTTGCACTCGAGCTTCTTCAAAGTCCATAGAACCTTTGTGAAAGGCCAACCTCCAGTTAGATCGTTCATGGGCCAGAGCTTCCCAATTTTTGATGTTTATATTGCATTTTTTTTAGATTAGCCTTAAGAACATCTTTAAACCTCTTATATTGACCACTGATATTCCGCTTTCCATCCTTGAGTTGGGAATAAAGTAACTGCTTTGGGAGACGGCAGTCACGCATTCGAACAACATGACCGGTCCACTGAAGTTGGCGTTGAAGGATCATTTTTTCAATGCTAGTAGTCTTTGCTTCTTCCAGTACACTGACATTTGTTCGCCTATCTTCCCAAGTAATTCGCAGGATTTTCCGGAGGCAATGCTGATGAAATCTTTCAAGGAGTTGGAGGTGACGTTTATAGATAGTCCATGTTTCGCAGGCATACAATAAAGTTGGTAATACAATGGCTTCATAAACCAGTGTTTTGGTCTTCTTACAAATATCCCGATCCTCGAACACTCTATGTTTCATTCGAGAAAACGCGGCATTTGCGGAGCTCAGACGATGCTGGATTTCACTGTCGATGTTAGCTGTAACAGAAAGATAGCTGCCAAGATAGAGAAAATGATCGACATTTTCCAGTATTGTCCCGCCAAGCTGGATAGATGGCATCACCAAAGGGTTAGCTTGCACTTGCTGATGAAGCACTTTGGTTTTTTTGATGTTAAGTGAGAGACCAAGTTTTTCGTATGCTTCTGCAAAAGGATTTAGGATAGTTTGGAGATCATCCTCTGAATGTGCGGAGACCACATTATCATCAGCATACTGAAGTTCCACAACGGAGGTTGTAATTACTTTACTTTTTGCTTTCAGTCTGCTGAGATTAAAAAGCTTTCCATCTGTTCGATATATAATTCCCACACCAGTGGGAAGTTTCCCCTCGACAAAATGTAAAATCATGGCGATGAAAATAGCAAATAATGTTGGGGGGATAACACATCCCTGTTTAACACCTGGTCCCACTTTAAATGGAGCACCATGAGAGCCGTTGTTGTCCAAAACCGTTGCCGTCATGTTGTCATGGAGAAGTCGCAAGATATTCACAAATTTATTGGGGCATCCAATTTTCATAAGGATAGTCCAGAGAGCTGTATGGTCTACAGTATCAAAGGCCTTAGCCAGATTAATAAATGCCTTATAAAGGGGTTGATTTTGCTCCCGGCATTTTTCTTGGAGCTGACGTGCAGTAAAAATCATGTCTACTGTCCCTCTAGAGGGGCGGAAACCATATTGAGTTTCAGGGACGGATCTCTTCTGAAATAGATAGAAGATGGTTTGCGAGAATCCTGGCAAATATTTTACCTGCGGTAGCTAAGAAACAAATGCCCCGATAGTTTCCACAGCCTGTTCTATCACCTTTCTTAAAGAGGGTGATAATTATGGCATCCCTGAAGTCTTCTGGGATCTCTTATCTTATCCAGATTTTTTCGATGAGTTTATGAAGATGTTGTACAAGTTCGGGGGGCCCTTCTTTAAAGATCTCAGCAGGAATCCCATCTGGTCTACTAGCTTTGTTATTCTTCATTTGATTAATGGTTTTTTTTACTTCATCCAAAGTGGGGAGTATTGCAAGTTCCTCTCTAATTTGTTTTTGCGGGAATTGCGAAAAAATCTCATTATCCACCTTAGATTTACGATTTAAAAGGTCATAATAATGCTCTTTCCAATGCAGTGCAATAGACTCTTTGTCTTTTAAGAGTTTGGTGCCATCTTTTGATTGTAAAGGGTTTGTACCATAGGTTTTTGGTCCATAAATGGCCCTTGTGGCCTTAAAAAAGCCCCGTGCATCATGAGATTCTGCAAGTTGTTGAATTTCTTCAGCTTTCTTTTTCCACCAGGCGTTCTTCAGTTCTCTTGTTCTTCTTTGGACCTCAGCCTTTGCACTAGCGTAGATTTTTTTCTTGGCAGTGCAGTTAATATCATTTTGCCATATTTGGAAGGCTTTCCTTTTTTGGTCAATTATATATTTAATCTCATTATCATTTTCATCAAACCAATCCTGATGTTTCTTAGTTTCGTATCCAATAGTTTGTTCACAAGCTGCAGTAATGGAGGTTTTCAGCTTAGACCAATGGTCCTCAATGTTGTCAGGAGGTTCCGTAGGTAGATGTTCCTTAAGAATTGATTGAAGACGAGTTTGCTTAATAGGATCTTGAAGGACTTGGATGTTCATTTTACGCCTTGGTTTCCTTCCCTGAAGCCTACGTTGGGGAGCAATGTTGATAACCATAGTGGACCGGATTAGTCGGTGGTCTGTCTAGCAGTCGTCGGCACTCACCATGGCCCTAGTAAGAAGTACATCGCGGCGATCTCTAACACGGACAATTACATAATCCAGAAGATGCCAGTGCTTTGACCGTGGGTGCTACCATGATGTTTTAAACTTATTCTTTTGTCGAAAGAGAGTGTTTGTGATAGTGAGATTATGCTCTGCACATATAGACAAAAGTAAGATTCCGTTCGGGTTGCTATTACCAACTCCGTCTTTTCCAATAGTTTCTGGCCATAAATCAAAGTCACGCCCGACTCTTGCGTTAAAATCGCCAAGGAGGATAATTTTATCCTCCTTAGTATCTCTGACAGAAGAGTGTCCAACTGGGTATAAAAGTTTTCCTTGATGTCTTCATCAGCATCTAATGTTGGCGCATAGGCGCTCAAAATAGTTACCTGCTGGTTATTGGCGAGCTTTAATCAAAGAGTTATCAGGCGTTCGTTAATGCCAGTAGGAACTTCTGACAAAGAGTTCACTAGCTCATTTTTGATGGCAAAGTCTACTCCATGTATTCGTCGGACTGCTCAGGTAGTCCTTTCCAGAAGAAGGTATAGCCTCCTTTTTCTTCCTTCAACTGTCCCTCTCCTGCCCTTCGAGTTTCTTGAAGTGCTGCTATGTCAATTTTAAACTGTCTCAGCTCCCTTGCAATAATAGCAGTCCTACGCTCAGGGCGTTCACTATCTATGTTATCCAGCAGTGTCCGTATATTCCATGTTCCAAAATTCAAATTTCTTTTTCGACCGCTAAAATGGTGACCCCACTGGATGCGGTAATCCAGTCAGGGGAGAAAGAGGTAGACTATGTTTAGGGCACCTTTTCTAGCCCCCTCCCCATACTGGGGTGAGCAGAGAGGATCCTAAATAGGCTGCTCAGTCATGGATACAGCTGCCGAGCTGCTCGACTACCTCGTTCCTTGAACAGGGTGACTAAGTCTGCATCCCATGTGCTGGTCCGTGACTAGGGGCTTCCAGATTCACAGTCCTGCCCCCGTCGCCATTCGCCAGTCACCATGGGATTTTTTGGTTGGTTGGTTGGGTTGGGTTGGAAGACGCCTGTGCGTGAAGCTGTTTTCTGTGGGGAGATCGGTGCACAACGAATTACCACACAAACTTGACAGAGGACGGCAATGATCCAATGGCACGGTTACCCTGACGATTGGAAAACCATTCTCTGCTGCAGCCTTCATCCGCCTTCACAGCCGTTGTAATTTAGGTTTAAATTATCTTCCGCCTGTTCTGCCGTTGAGAACTTTTTGTTTTGGATCGTTCTTTGTCTGGTTCCTCTCCCCGGACCTTACCGCCATGGGTGACCCTACCGGGAGTATATAGCTCCCGACGGCATTGCTCACAGGGTTCATCGGAACACGCAAGCCCACTCACCACTTCAAGGTGACGATCCAGTGAGAGGATTTTATAATGCAAGGGCATGGCAAGCCTAGTCCTCCTGCGTCAGCATGAAAAATGGGCTTCAGGAGGAAATACTACTTGTCTGAGATAGGACTTTCTCTAATCTATGCTTATCTTGTCTTCTCATCAAGGAACTCTGATGCTTCGAGTTTCAGATCCCACCGGGTTAGAAAGTGTGGAAGCTAAGACAATGCATTGGTAACACCAAGGGGAGGCCCATTTGAAAGCTGGACAAGATTAGACAAAGGGTGCTTCAGGTTGAGGCTTTTATCATGCCATCAACTTGCCTCCTTCACTGAATTTTACAGGGGGCGACGGGGGTCCAAACAACATTGCCTTCCACTCATAACCCTCCCATGTTTTCTCACCACTTCTTACACCTTTTTTTCTTACTGCAGAAAATCTGTTAAGGAAGAAAAGACAGAATAGCTGCATAAAGCCTTCTGATTGGTAGCACTAGAAGCCTTCCATAGTGGGTGGGGTCAGTAAGTGGCTGACAGACAGACAGGAAACAGCAGACTTCCTTACTCAGACTAGAGAACTAAATAGACCCGGGGAAGTAATATAAGGAAGTAAGACTATCCTTCTGAGTTGTGGGTCACCTCCCTCAGCCAGTCCATCTTTTAGCCTCCAAAACTTCTATGCCAGGGATAGGGAACCTTCTAGCCTGCTAAGCCTTCCCATCTGACCTGCTCCCTCTCTGAAGCCCTGGCCCATCAAGGAAAGTCAGCTTCTTTGTATATGTCTGTGATGGATGGATGGTAGTGAGTAGGGTTGGTGTGAATGGAGAGTATGTGTCTATACTTTGGCTCCACCCACTTTAACATTGCCCTCCCCCACCAATGCAGCCCCCCCCACTTTTTTTTTCTCTAAAGACTGTGGCCTTTGAGGGTGAGGAGTAGAGAAATTCTAGACTGAAATATTTGAGCTGACATGGCGGCAGAGGAAGTATGGAACTGAAGGTGACCATGTGCGAAAGAAGACATGGTACATGTACTTATTTTATTATTATTATTATTATTATTATTATTAATTAAAGTGTGGAGAAAAAGAGCCTCTGAGGGTTCCTACACACACACACACACACACACACACACACACACACACGCACACGCCTCCTCATGTGTAAACCAAGTAAGGCCAGTTGGGGGGGCTGGGAGGAGGCGAAAGGTACATAAAGCATAGGATGGGGCATGGTGCCTGAAAGTCCGGTCTAGGGCTTTCATATGCAAATGTAGTTCAGGCCCAGTAAGCCATGAGTCATGACTCATGAGTTTCCCTCCCTTGCCAGGCCAGGTGAAGTTCATTCTAATTGGCTGGAGGCAGGAAAGCTACAGAAAGGGGGAGGGGGGAAGAGCTATATTCCAAGGTGGGAGTTTTGTTTCTTTGTTTGTCTTGGTTCGTCGCGTGGTTGCTAGCTGTGGAGTAATGGCAGCAAGCCAAGCAGAGGCCCAAGCCCTCAGGGGGGGGGGCTCAGGAACCGACCCCAGGTAGCTCCTGGTGAAATTAGCTGAATAAGGGCTCTGGTAAAGGCAAGCCTTGTGGGAAGCTACCCATCTCGGACCTTCGGGTAGGTGGAGTAGTTCCCCATCGGGCAGCAAGGCTGTGCTGGATCTAACCCTGGAAGGAAGAGGACTGACCCTCAGGTAACAGGTGTGTGCCTGAGAGATATTAAGAATCAGGTTTTGTTATTTTGCAGCTCTATTTCTGTGTACCAAAGTGTCTCTCTCTATTTTGTGTGCTTCCCTCATTTCCCCTAATCTTGTTGTAAAATGCTACCAGAATAAACCTTGTTTTGGTTTTACCCCACATGGTGTTTGTGGATTGCTCTGCTTGGTTCAGTATCTAAATCCAGGTTACAGAATTAAAGGCGAGTCCCTGAACAGAGATTCAAGTAGGATTGCAGACAGCTGAGGCTGGCAATCTGGTATCTTGAGATCTCAGGGGGTCTTTGTTCCTTTGGGGTAGGAAAGGGTGGGGGTGTGGCAGGTCAGCCAGCCCCCCCTTCCTCCACATAAAGTTTTTCAAACAATATATAAAACAACTAAAATAACTTACATACAACTTATATAGTGCTCCCACCACCACAGGACCAAAGGATACTTTCTTTCTCTATAATCAATTATTATTCATTATTCCAAAAATACAACATATCTTGACATGGCATGTTCCCTTTCCCCTTTATTAAAACAAAATCTAAAAATAATCCTCAAATATCCTTAAAATTATTTTTCTTAAGTTGTCCCTTTTTACATTTGATACTACAAGTTAATTTATCATTTAAAGCAATATCCCACACCTCCTTATACCAATCAACCATTTAAAAATCATGTTGAACTTTCCATTTCCTTGCAATCATTAATCTTCCCGCTGTTAACAAATTTACGATTAATTATTTTGTATCTTGAGAACAAACAACTTTCTTCGTTATCGATAACAATGCTAATTTTGGGCAGACCTCTAAATTAATACCAATAATTTCTGATATTTCTACCAAAAACATTTCCCAAAATTCCAATACACTTGTACAACTCCACCACATATGAGCATAGATGCCTAGCTCCTGGCACCCTCTCCAACACAATGCTGGATAATTACTACTATCTATTCGACTTAATCTCACCGGAGTCAGATACCATCTCCAAATAAGTTTATAAAAGTTCTCTTTTATCCTTAGGAAATTCTTCCTAATCCAACCGTTTCAATTATTTGTTGCCTAGTCTCCATTTTTTCCACCCAATCCATTAATTTAATGACTTTTTTCCTCCTAAATATACCTTCCAGATATTTTACTGTGAAGGACCAGCACCCGGGTCCTATGTGTGAGTTCGGTGCTTAACGGGTTAACCGGCACTGAGTTACCACCCATACAAGCAATGGAAAACCGACTAGGAGGTTTGCGCCACAAAAGGAAACTCCAGCCCTTTGTATGACCAAATAAGGCTTTTTATTTACTATACAATACACAGAGCGGAACTAATAGCTTACTAGGAATACTATAACGTCAACATGCCCTGACGTGATCTCAGAGTTTATCAATGAACGGGTTCCCAGGCTAGCGCATTGGGATTAGTCAGTTACCTTAGACTAAAGACTTTACGCTGGTCAATTTCAGCCTGGCTCCGGGTCTGCCCGATCCGGGGAAGAGAACAGCTTATCCCAGCCACCGCTGGAGGACGAATCTTGATAAGAGCAACCCGTGTTCCCAACAACCCCAAAAAGAGGGGAGAGGGGTTTTCTACCCCTGAGTTTCCCGCTCTCCCCGCCCTCGCGGTCAGGTGGGGCTTATGCCTGCCCCTTCGTGTCAGGTGGGCTTATTCCTGCCTGGGAAGAAGGTGACGTGTTGGGTACTTTACAGCTCTTTGAAACTGCCCTGTTAGTTTGATGGTCTTGATGGTCCTTTCCTGGGTTTTGTGGAATCCAACCGAGACTCTCCATTGTTGGTATGCCAGTCCATCTGGCTGCTTCCCTGTAACCCAGTCTCCCTTCCCCGCCCCCCGCCCCCCCTTGGAAGGAGACTGATTTGTGCGTGTGCATGTATACTCGTGTCAGGCTTTCTCCACACTTACATTTTCTGGGAAATCCTCCATAGCCACCACCACTGGAGTTAACGGGGATATCTCTGGTATAAATACATGTACTTATTATAGTTGTGTTGAAGAGGAAATTCCAGCAGGTGTGACTTGCCTTACCCCTGAATTACAAGTTCTGCCCACCAAAAAATAAATACTTCTTCTACCAATCATTGAAAGATAGAGGAACCCTGTCTTCCTTTGCATCTGGACACCCTAGATCAGGGGTCTTCAAACTACGGCCCGCGGGCCGCATCCGGCCCGCCGGGTCTTTTCATCCAGCCCGGCGGCCGATCAAGAGTTGTGAGGGAAGAGGGGTGGCTGAGCCGGCGGGGGGGGGGGCATGGGCCGCCTGTCGGGCCGCCGGCCTGCCGGCCTGCATCTCCTGTGTGGGGGGGAAGGCTTAGCTTAGCCAGTAGCGGGGCGCAGGCTTTACTTTATCCGCCTCGCCGCCCGCTGGTCCCGTCACATCACTTCCGGCGCGGCGGAAGTGACGCGACGGGACCCTGCTCCGTCGCGTCCATCCTGGACCCCGCCCGCGCTGTTTTTCAAAACTGAGCGCGGGCGGAGTCCAGGATGGACGCGCCGGAGCAGCGGCGGCGGCGGCGGCCTCGGGCGGTGGCAGTGGCCAGGTAGGACGGCGGCAGGGATGAAGCGGTCGGTCGGTCGGGAAGGCGGGAAGCGGCGGGTTACGGTTGGTGGGAAGGCGGGAAGCGGCGGGTTACGGTGAGTGAGTGCGTGGGCGGGAAGCAGCGGGTTACGGTGAGTGAGTGCGTGGGCGGGAAGCGGGAAGCGGGAAGCGGCGGGTTACGGTGGGTGGGCAGGAAGGCGGGAAGCGGCGGGTTACGGCGGGCGGGCGGGAAGCGGTGGGTTATGGTGGGTGGATGCATGGGTGGGAAGCGGGAAGCGGCGGGTTACGGTGGGCGGGTGGGCGGGAAGCCACGGGTTATGGTGGGTAGGTGGGCGGGAAGGCGGGAAGCGGCAGGTTACGGCGGGCGGGCGGGAAGCCACGGGTTACGGTGGGTGGGTGGGCAGGAAGGCGGGAAGCGGCAGATTACGGCGGGCGGGAAGCAGCGGGTTATGGTGGGTGGGTGCGTGGGCGGGAAGCGGGAAGCGGCGGGTTACGGTGGGTGGGTGGGCAGCAGCGGGGGGGGGCTTTACCTCATCCGCCTCGCCGCCCGCTGGTCCCGTCGCGTCTATCCTGGACCCCGCCCGCGCTGTTTTTCAAAACTGAGCGCGGGCGGAGTCCAGGATGGACGCGACGGAGCGGCGGCGGCCTCGAGCGGAGGCTGTGACAGAGGCACCGGCAGCAGCAGCAGCGCACAGGGGACCAGGTAGGATGGTGCCGGCGGGTGGGGTTATGGCAGCGGCGGGGGGGGCTATGGCAGCAGCGGGGGGGGTATGGCAGCGGCGGGGGTTTACAGGGGCGGGGGGACCTGCGGTGGCGGCAGGGGCAGTGGGGCGGTCTTGCAGCGGGGGGCGGGGGTCCTGCGGCGGGGGGGTCCTGTACCAGCGGTGGCGGCGGCGGGGGCAGCATGAAGGAGGCGGCACAGGGGAGTCCCAGTGAGTCCGGCCCCCCAACAGGCTGAGGGACAATGAACTGGCCCCCCGTGTAAAAAGTTTGAGGGCCCCTGCCCTAGATCTTAGGTCAGCAACTTATATGGTGCCTCACCATAGACTGGAATTCCCTGACAGAGAATTCTCAGCATCCACATGAGACTGCAGTTCCCAGAGTTCCTTGGGAGGAAAACCAGGACAGGTAGACCATTCCGTAGATTCGTCCACAAAAATTTACTGGTGGGCTGCCAAGGAAGCTTTTACATGAGAAGTGAATCAGAAGGTGATGGCAATCAGTAGCATAACATGGAGACTACCCCTACCCAAGGATGTGTACATTAGGTGTAGCCTCCATTTCATCAGACAAGCACAAAATCTGGTATCTGGTGCAGAACTTGGTATCTTAAAACCTCAGCTAACATTCTAATGCTAGCTCATGGTTAGAGCTGGAAAAAGCATACCTAGGGAAAGCATATTTGGTTCAGAAATTAAAGCATAAGCTTCCAGGAGTCAGTGGATGGGGCTTGAATGACCTGCACAGCTCAATATCCCTCTCTAATGGTTACTGTTGCCTTACACACTCTCTGACCTAGTTCACACAACATGACAGCCCACCATGGGTTAATTTACCCGCAGGGTCTGTTGCATTGTGTGCAGCACCCGCGGGCACCATTTTTCCATGGCACTTGCAGGCACCCAGCTTGCCATGGCTTGTTGTGTCACGTGAACTCAAGCAGCAAGGGTTGATTGAGGGTTAACTACCCTCAAATAACCCATGGCTTGTTTTAGGGTTATTTTGGGGTTGTCTAAAACTCCCAAATAACCCCTGCCACCTGGGTTCACATGACATGACAAGCCACAGCAAGCTGGTCACCTGCTGGCACCATGCAAAAATGGTGATCCATAGCGGGCTGTCGTGTCATGCAAACCAAGTCAGAGTTCCCTACCCTGTTCTTACAGCTCAGTAACACTTTATTACCTCATTTACATTCAATACATCACAATTATTCCCATTTTACTGATGCAAAACTGAGTCAAAGGACCAAACTAGGTGTGACATTGGAAATACATGAATGCTATCTCCAGCATCTTCTTTTTTCCTGAAAGCAGCTACTGGGCTGTTTCATAGATTTCATAGATCATAGAGTTGGAAGGGGCCTACAAGGCCATCGAGTCCAACCCCCTGCTCAGTGCAGGAAACTAGAGGAGGGGGTCTCCCATCCAAGTAATCACCAGGCCTGACCCTGCTTAGCTTTCCACACTCAGACAAGCTGAGCCAGCATGAGCCACAGGCCTACAGGGAAGAAGTTAGCCCTTTCCCTCTGTGTCAATCCTCTGGTGCATAGTGTGGTGTAGTGATTAGAGTATTGGAATAGGACTGGGGAGATTTGAGTTCAAATTCCCATTCAGCCACAAACATCACTGGGTGAGCCTGGGCCAATCACCACCTTTCAGCTTGACCTACCTCACAGAATTATTGTGAGGATAAAATGGGGCAGGGAAGGAAGAAGCATGTATACTGCCTTAAGCTTCTTGGAGGAAGGACAGGATAAAAATGTTAAAATATAATGTAAATTATCACCCTCCACCAAGCGAAGAAAAATATACAGGCATCCATATGTTTTTCCCTCTGTGCCTAATAGCAGTGGAACTGGGGGTGGATTTGTATCAGGACAATGAGGTATGTGGAAAGGGTTAAAAAAAAAACCCACCCTCAGTGCTGTGGTTCTGCTCCAAATAGGGTGGGGGTAGACATGGTTGCCTTTACCAACAACAAAAAAAGACTTTGGAGCGTAGTGGTGAGAGTGTTGGACTGGGACTCGGGAGATCCGGGTTCTAGTCCCCACTTGGCCATGAAACTCACGGGTGACTTTGGGCCAGTCACTGACTCTCAGCCTAACCTACCTCACAGGGTTGTTGTGAGGATAAAATGGAGAGGAGGAGGATTATGTAAGCTGCCTTGGGTTCCTTGCAGGAAAAAAGGCGGGGTATAAATGTAATAAATAAATAAATAAATATCTCTGGGATCATATCTAGCTTGGCCATAAGAGACAGTGGTTTGTCCAAGGTTACCCAGTGCTTCCTTGGCTGAGCTCTCATTTGTATCCATGGCTGGGTTCAGACAACACGATAGCCCACACTCAAGGGTTGAGTATGGGTTGAGTGTGGGTTGCCGTTGAACCATGGGTTGTTGTTGAAACATGGGTTATCATGTTGTCTGAACACAACCGAGACAAGAAACCATGGTTAACAACCCACAGTTCACAACCCAACAACAAACCATGGGTTCTCTACATGGGTTGTTCATGGTTAACAAGCCCCATGGCTTGTTAGAACAGCTGGATTCAGACAACAGAATAACCCACATTTCAACAACGACTTACGGTTCAACAACAATCCACACTCAACCCATACTCAAGGGTTGAGTATGGGTTACCATGTTGCCTGAACCCAGCCAATGTTTGCTAGATCCAACTGCTGTATGAAAGGATCACAGCTTAGTGGTAGAGCCTATGCTTTGAATATTGTTATGGGTTGGTCAAGAGGACCACACAGGTGCCCTTCCAACTCCTGTAATTCTTGATTCTGCCAAACTCTTCAAATCACGCATAACAGAACTATGTATGATTGGTTTCTTTACTTCAGTGTAAGCATGCCTGGCCCCAATTCAGATTGGGACCATGGTGATCCAGGAGAGGGGATTTAAGCTTTCCCCCCTCCCACTGTCATCCCAAAATTACACACATACACACACAAAGGAGGGGCTAGTTGTCTGCCTTCTAGTGTGGTGGAGGAGGCTGTCCCATTGCCAGTGTTGAAGCAAGATTCAGTTGGCTTTTGTACATGGAATGGGATGGGCACCATCTTGTCCTTTGCATCAGGCAGCAAAATGTCTTGGACCAGCCTTGACTGGTAGAAGGTCTCCAAGATCTCAGGCAGAAATCTTTCTGGGCCCTTTATACTATTCTAGATGAGCCAATGATTTGATTCAGTACAAGTCAGTTTGGGGCCTCTGCCTGCAACCTTGGACAGTGTTCTGAGACTCTTGAACTGGAGGTGCCGGGGATTGAACCTGTTACCTTCTGCATAAAAAGCATGTGCTCCACCGCTGAGCTATGGTCCTTCCCAATTAATGTGTTCCAAATTATGGCTGCAGTCTGACCTATGCACACTTACTAGGGAACACGTCTCATTGAGCGTAGCGGAACTGACTTCTGAGGAAGCATGCACAGCAGCTGCCCGTAAGTGTTCAATCAAATTGTTGTTCTTTCTAGGGTACCAGCTTGTTTATGAAAGACGTACAAAAAATGTTCTACATGCTCTCAGACAACTGGAGAGAGAACGCCACCACCATCAAAACAATACCCGGGACACCCCCTCCAGAGTAGCTTACATCGCTATCCACAGGGTTTAAATTTCTCCATGATGATTAGAACAAAAGGGCAGTGAAGGGGTCACCAGTGATGCTGTGATGGATGCAGCTTAGCAAAGTGGCACTGTGCTCTCAATAACTCACCAAGTCATCACAACAGAAGCACAGTGCAGGGGCCTGAAAATAACACCAATTCAATCCTTTGAACAAAGAAAGAACAAAAATGTTGGTGATCCCCACCAAAAGAAATCTCTCTTTACATTCCTAAAGGCATTGTTTTTGGTGCACTGGACTCTGTGTGTGTGTGTGTAGCTGTCTAGCCAGAAAGTGGAGACAGGACCATGGCAAAGCTTGCTCTTGTATCTTTCATGTTAACAACAAGGAATTATTATCATTATTATTATTTTAGTGTCCAGCAAAATGGAATATTTCAGTCTGGCCTTGTTAGGTTTTTCCAAAGGAACTTCTGTGCTAGCCAAGGCATATTTATTTATAACTCATGCCTTTGGTTTCAAGAATTTGCTCCGTGACCCCTCTCGGTTCCTTTGATTAAATTCTAATATCAAGAGAAGAACATTTTCTTCTTATGGCTGGATGCAAACCAACTGTTTTATTGCCATTCTGGTGACCCACCTGGATCCTGAATTATAGCTCCTCCCCTCCGCAACCTCTGAATCAAAAAAAAAAAAAAAGGGCTATATATAACATGAACAGGGAAACATCTTCCCCAGAGCCAATATGGATTTTCATAAGACCTCAGCTGGATGCTCAACTTGATTGTTCCACAATATAAATGCCACACAAATCACCACCTGCTTCTTTGCTTCACCCTTGACCTTCAAGGGCTAGCTATAAATAAGGCAGAAGAGTGCTCAAGAATCTAGATGAATGTGTTCGTGGAAATGAGGAATAGTAGATCTCCAAGAGCCATGTCCAATTTCTGTTGGCTGAATGTGTCAACAGGGTTGCAGTTGCAGTGGTTGCTTTTTAATGCATTTTATTTTGCAATGGAAAGAGTAAAGTCTTCAAAAGATGACAAAATTGTGAATTTGGTGGTAAATCCACTGTGCTCTGTTTGGGCCAGACACCTCAGAGGAGAGGATTTTTGTCCTTATTCATCAACACTGGGTATGGTGCCACAGGAAGATGCATCCCCATGAACTGTGTGTGTGTGTGTGTGTGTGTGTGTGTGTGTGTGTGTGTGTGTGTTAAAAAAACTAAACTAATCTCCTCCCATTTTGTATTCTGTCCCCACAGATAGCAGCAACCAACTAAACTTACATGGGAAAAATACCTGCGAGGATTCCACCAGCTTTCTCTGCTTTAAAATGGCTGCTGCTAATTGCATCTTTCACCAATTGTGCCAAGTTAGTCGTGCTAATGACTGCAAACATTGGGGGGGGGGTGCTTCTAGGCAGGCAGCTCCAAGTGCTAATAAATCATTGCTCTTCTGCTGTAAGCTACAGGCAGAATTGCCATTAACTTTCCATACCATACTATGGGGGGGGGGGTATTGTGCTTTTTCTGTATGCACAGCCTACTATGGTACGCCCACACCAGTGCCCTTAGTGCTACTCTTCCATCTTTTTAAAGGGGCGCGGTTTTGATGCAGGTAGGCATTTATCGGCAGCTAGACATCACAGTTCAGAATACATTCACTAAACCCTTTGTGGTGGGTTCCATTTTTATCATTTTATTTATCTATCTGTTTTTAATCAATCTTTTCAATAGTGCTAAAGCACTTTTCCAGCTATATTTTAAAAAAATATTAAAATAGCAAAATGCCACTTTAGTGAAAGAGTGTTCTGGTGCCATACCCTTATGATGCTATCATGTAATATATATATTTAAAAGATGGGGGCGGGGAGGCTTTCCAATCAACGCCATATTAGTAAGGCTATTGATGGCAGTGACTGATTATTATTTTTAATAGCTTTATACTGTTTTAGCAGTATACCCTCTTGTGGAGAAAGCCTGAGCACACACAGTGACATGAACCCTGACATAGTTTTTCCCCTCCTACACTGACTCCCCTCTTTCTGCATAATCCCCTCCCGGGGGACAGGAGACACAGTTCTGGTCAGACAGATTGTACGTCAAGGAACGTCTCCAGCAACACCAAGTGGGCCGCTCAACAAGATCTGCCACGGATGGCCTTCTCCTTGTCCCTTCAGCCAGAGCAGCTAGACTGGTGGGGACGAGGAAGAGGGCCTTTTCTGTGGCGGCCCCCGTACTGTGGAACTCTCTCCCGAGTGACCTCCGCCATGCCCACTCTCTGCTGAGCTTCCGTCGCTCATTAAAAACCTGGTTGTTCAGGCGGGAATATGGGGTGGGTTAAAATTTTAAAATTTTTATATTGTTTTAAATGTATTTTATTGTTTTTATTCTATGTACATCGCCCAGGGTGGCCGGTGGCCGGCCAGATGGGCGATAAATAAATAAATTATTAATAATAATAATAATAATAATAATAATAATAATAATACGTGACCACATCTGCATACTCTGAATAGGACACATCTGCATCAATCCACATGGAAGGGCATAAACATTCCCAAGGTGGGGGGCAGTCTCAAGGAGCTGCAAAGTATCCCAAAAGATGCCTGTAAACATGAGGCGCCACCTCCCTGCAGGGAGGAACTAGCCCACCTGGTCATCAAAGGGGCGGGGAGGGGGCGGAAGGGGGTAGAAAAGCTACCTGCCAGAAGACCGAAGGTTGTTGGCAACACGGTGCAGGCTGATACACCTCAAGCCCCTGGCTCCGGCTAGGGTTAAGCAGCTTCCAACCCTGAGCGGGGGGGCGCTCGGACTCGGAGCTCGACTAGGCAGATCGCTACGCTAAGTCCGTAAGTCAGATTCTCTGGTGTGAGGTGACTTCTCCTTCTGTAATACACTATGCCTCTAGTAACTGAGAATTGAAGCTTTCCGTTCTGTCTGGTCAGGTTATGACCTGTTTTGTTTATAGTGCGAAATTCCTGGTAGTCTATTAGTTCCGCTCCATTAACCTTATAGTAAATAAAGGCTATTCTTTGGTCTAAGCACGGTTGCATGTTATTTTTAGGTAGCAGTTGTGTTCTAATCGCATAAGAGCCGCATAAAGGGCATTTTCTCAGTGCCGGTTAACCCGTTAAGTGCCGAACCCGCACCACGGACCAGGTTTTTGGTCCTCCACACCTCTAAATGCTATTAACTTTTTTTCTTTAAAGTAGCATTATACGGGTATAGTACTAACACTATTGCTAATTTAAAAGAATTTTAAAAATTTAAACAAAAGGCCTTTCTGGTTACCACCTTACTAAAAAAGGAGGTGAATGGAAAGGGTTTTCTCCCCATCATATGTGTGTGTGTGTGTGTGTGTGTGTGCGTGTGCATGTGCGCGTGTGTATATAGGGGTATAACGCTATAACTCTCTCACACGTAAGTGGTATATTGCCATTATTTTAATACTGGGCAGGAGGGGGAATAGCCGGGGGGGGGGGGAAGAAGTGATAAAATAAAATAACTCGGGAGATCTGGGTTCTAGTCCCCGCTCGGCCATGAAACTCACTGGGTGACTTCGGGCCAGTCACTGACTCTCAGCCTAACCTACCTCACAGGGTTGTTGTGAGGATAAAATGGCGAGGAGGAGGATTATGCCTTATTTATTTATTATATTTATACCCCGCCTTTTTTCCTGCAAGGAACCCAAGGCGGCTTACATAATCCTCCTCCTCCTCTCCATTTTACCCTCACAACAACCCTGTGAGATAGGTTAGAAGGAACCCTTAGGTTCCTTGCAGGAAAAAAAAGGCGGGGTATAAATATAATAAATAAATAAATAAATAAATAAATAGCTCTTGAGCTATAATAGGTTCCCCTGCCTGATAGGTCTTTGCTCACATCAAAATCAATATGTTAAATGTACCTGTCAACAACTATTTGATGTAATTTTCTTCTTTCTTTCTTTCTTTCTTTCTTTCTTTGTATTTGGAAAATTTATTAAATCGTATAAAAAATAATCATCAGCCAAATGTTCAGTGGCCTGAAAACAAAGCCATGCCTCTTACAATAGATGGAAGGGTAGTGCTAACGGCATCTACACCTGTAGAGGCTGCATCACTCTTCCATCCATTCATCCATCCAAATAAGTCAGTCTTCCTGCGTTAAGAACAATACATAGAAGTAGCCATGGGAAAACACAGAGAGGATTACAGATGGACGATTCTGTCCCCACGCATGAACTATGGCCGATTCCACAATACACACCTCTTCTGGAAGCAGTCTTGGACTTTTCACATTCACCTTGAGGTGCAGATGCTGCAAAGAAACACAATGCATCTCTTGCTTTGAAGAGCAAGGCCTTGGGCCAACTTCACTCTCCCTACTTCCCATTTGGTCCATTCACACTGCCACACCTTGATGCATTATAGCAGTTTCCAGAGGCGTAGTCATGTTAGCCTATTGCAGCAAAAAACAAAGTCTTGTGGCACCATAAAGACTACCACGTGTATTATGGCACAAGCTTTTGTGGACTAAAGTCCACTTCATCAGATTCATGCACTAGCTTCCTGTTGCACTGGCAGTGGCTCCCACTAGCACATGGGCGGCATTGTATAATGCCAATACCTGCCAACTAATCATAACATTTCATGCATTTGTTGAAGTAGCCTCTAGCCCCCCCAAAAAGCTTCTGCCATAATACTATTGTCAGTTGGGGGGTTTGGTCTGGATGGCCCCCTCCCGAGCACTTCCAACTCTGTGATTCTTGACTCCAAACTAAGGCCTTTTCCAAAGGCAAAGATTTCTGTGAGCATCTATCAGTATGAATTGCCCTGAGGCAATACCTTCTAAGACTTAACAAAAGATTGTTGATGGCCGATTGTTTTCAGGTGATGAGGAAAGACATCTGGCAAAGCAAGGGTTAATCACTCACAATTTGCAGTCTCCTATAGCTGCTTTTGGTTTTAAAGGTGGGGGGGTGAAAAATATGCACACAACTGCATGACATGTATAGTTTCAGCTATAGTTAGTGTAATAGCAGGGTGCGTGGTACATTACACATGATGCCAGTGTTAATTATATGTATTTATTATATTTATACCCCGCCTTTTTTCCTGCAAGGAACCCAAGGCAGCTTATATAATCCTCCTCCTCCTCTCCATTTTATCCTCACAACAACCCTGTGAGGTAGGTTAGGCTGAGAGTCGGTGACTGGCCCAAAGTCACCCAGTGAGTTTCATGGCCAAGCGGGGAATAGAACCCAGATCTCCTGGGTCCCAGTCCAACACTTTCACCACTACGCCACACTGTACTTATATATGTACATATATATATATATATATATGTACTTATATGTATGTGCACTCAAGATATGATGCACCGTCACATACATTTCACTTCTAGTGACAAAGGGGGCTGAAAACTGAAGTACAACAACTCTACCAACTCACACTTCTTTTAAAAAACCAAAAGAAAAAGAAGGCATTCTTCAAAGGCAAAATAGAGGCAGTTATTTACCGGGGATAGGTATCAGGAAATAGGCATTGTCATTGGTGTATATCCATCAGATCTTATTGTATATCACGTTATAATTCAGCACTTGATCACTTGCTGTTGAGTGTTCAAACTGAAAAGCAATTGTGTGAGAGTTGTGGGGAGGTGCTATGAAAATTCTGCCTGTGGCATTTTGATACCTGGCACAGTGCATTCGCATGCGCATATTGCCATTTGATGCTACAGTGATAAACCTCCAAGTCTGAACCAGCAGGCACGTGCACGTGCCTTTCTTGCTGTTTCCCTCAAAACCATCTTCCGCCTTGATGTTTTGCTAATTCTAGGCAGGTGGTGGACCGGTGGGATGCAAAGGTTTTGGGGAAAGCAATCACCCAGATGCTTTGGGCCTGCCTGGTTATGCCCACATCACTACAGAGTGTACCAGAACAGAGAAAGGAACAGGGTGACCTTTAAAAATTAAGTACTCTACTTGAGGGGAAATGGGTTCCATCGAAAGTGCCAGCTTGCCTATTCTTTTTCTAAATCTAGTGATGTTTCAACATCCAAGAAGCAATGGAAGATGAAATATTCCTTGGTAAGCTGGGTCCTCCACCCTCAGGAAGATGGAGGGAAATGCCCTTGATAAACATTTTCAGTTAATAAATTCCATTTTTCTTATAAAATTGACCATGCCAAGTCCTGAAGAGGGGAAAATATTTCACATAACTCTGAAAGCTGTGTGTCTAAAAGGTTTGCTATGGTCTGGGCTGAGCAACTCTTTCCATAACCCTGGGCAGGGCTGGAGAGAGCCCATCCACACAAATACCTGGGTGTTTCACTTCATGGTCTTTCACTACTTAGTTTAAGTCAGTGGGAGTTGTAATATATGCATGTACCTGTTCCAGCAGGCACATGAACAGGAATGTGAATGTGAAAAGTCCAAGTGTTTGCACTCAATTATAACTTTTCAAGAGTTTTACAAGAAGGACTTCTTCCAAGGGCTGGAGCATGCATTATGTTTACCATGGGATGTTACCCAAAAACAGCTTCCATCTTGAGACTGATCCCTCTCCCCACCATAATGTTTGGAAATACTCACCTGATGGGTGGGAATGTTGTGAATCCTCCCATCCTGTGCACCATGTTCCCAGTAGTCAGGGGGGGGAAGCACGAGCATACACAACTACAACACCCATGATCCCTTGGGTGAGCCAGGCAAGTATGGGAGCACTGAAGGCTTCCATGAATCCAGAGGCCTCACACTGAGAAGTAGGGTGGCCGCTTGTGAATCACCCAAAAAGAGGATATGCTTCACCAAAGAAAAGGACAAAAGAGGACACTGATTTGCATACTTGTATGTGCTAATATACATGTATAGCTGCAAGTTTAGAAATAATTAATGCATACCCTCCAACATTTCTCAGATGAAAATAGGGACACGCATGTGAATTTGTAAGAGGTATGGTTAAGCAACATGAAGGTGTGATCCAGAGGGTGTGGCCAGGCAACATGAGGGGGTGTGTGGCCAAGCGTATGGCCAGGCAACCAAAGGGCATGGTCAAGTACAAAAGTTATTAGAGGAAACACACAAAATCTTACATATTTTAATTATTACATTATTATATTACATATTATTGTGGAGAGAAAGCCTGACAGAAGACGCACTTCGCCCGCCCCACCCCCAGCCACCTGCATAATCTCTGCCCAAGGCAGAGGAGCTCAGTCCCTGGCACGCATTTACATTTAGATAGTTTCGCCAACCACCCTCAGTAAGTTGTCAAGTTCGGGACACATATTTGCATTGGCTTCAATGATCTTCCCCCCCAAGCATTCTCAAGGGGCTGTCAAGTACCCTCAATCACCCTACAAGCACCCATGAGGAGCCGTCAGCACCCCTTCCTGCCTGGCCAGCCCCGTCTGTCCTGGCAAACAAAGGGAGGGGTTGGGGGATGAGAGGGGCGCAAGTGAGGGAGTAAAAACAACAGCCCAGGCTCTGTAGAGGTTGTTGGGAACAAGGTTGTGAGGCAGCACGGAGCAGGTAGTCGGCTCAGGCCAACCCGGATCCACAACCCCTAAGCGTAAGTCCGTTTGAATTACTAGTGTTAGACTAGGGTAGGTTCTTCAGTGTTAGATGAGACTACCGTAGGTTCTTTTTTGTTTAATAGTTCTGTCTGTGCCTAGTAAGCTTCCTTTCCTTTTGTGGATTGCATACCTTGGCTTAATTGATTATTTACAATAATTTCCCTTATCTCCTTGACCTGATTTGCTCAATTAAACTCACACACACCCTCATGTTGCCTGGCCACACCCTCTGGATAAATAAAGTTGATTTCACTTTTGACTGAGCGTAGTTTCCTTCTGACTCCGTAGTTCCTTCTGACTCCGTAGTTTCCTTCTGACTCCGGTGCTTGATCCAGTGCGCTCGACCTAATTTGACCCAGGGAGCCGAACAGGAGCTCTGAACTGTTAGATTTAACCACTTAGCTCCCAGATTTGCAGAACAGGACCGGCAGCGGTCCTTCACAATTTTTTAATAATATTTTATAAGTGGCTTTTGTAATTTTTTTTTAACCTTACTTAAAGCCTTAATTGTTGATATCTGGTGTTTTGGGGGAGGGGGGGCAGTGTTTGCAGGGCAGTCTCTTTCTTTTTGCTTTAAAATTGCCAGGATTGGCACAAATTCAACAGGTGAAGCTTACCCACCCACCCCACACCCCCAAACATGGAGCTTCAGACAGAAGGGGAAGTTTCTTGCATTTCCTTCTGTCACTGTAAACTCACCTGTTAGAGGCAAAGAGTCTGTTAGGAAATAAAATCTTTGGCAATATAAAGACAGGAATCATGTGATCAATTCCCTCATTCACCTCTCCATCCATCCAGGCTTTCACCCAGCTAATCCCTTTCCCACAGCAAGGTGCAGCAGAGGCAGCAGGTAGAACGTGAGCATGCACGCGCGCGTGCGTGTGCACGCGCGCACACACACACACACACACACATCCTCACCTGGCCCTCCCAGCTTAGCAGTATCTGTTCCCTCCCTGCTTACTGCAGCTGTTCAAGCCTAAGCAGAGCTATCTTAAAGGGGCCATGGGCAAAATTGCAGCTAAGCTAAAACTGCAAGCTTAGCTGCAATTTTGCCCATGGCCCCTTTAAGTAGCTTGCAGTTGCAGGAGGCAGGGGAATTTGGGACTCTGCATGACAAAGTGAGACGCCCTGATGGTTTAAGGGTTTTCCTGAGGGTCCAGGCATTTTGGGGGCAATTGGAGACTATGTTAATGTAATTTAATCACAGTACATCTCACCATAGTGAGGGAGATTGTGAGCAGGTGACCTGTATCTGCTCAGTCCGCTGTCCAGGAGCTGTTGGTAAGCAACCTGAAGGCACAACTCTTCCTTCTGACTGTTCTTTATCTCTGTACTGGCCTTGGAATGGACAGCCCTGCAAATAGAGGATGCCTTAAAACTAGAGGACAGTCCTCTGGCAGCCCTTCAAATAAAAGACTGTCCTCTGTAACAGAGGACACATGGCCACCCTAGGCTCTCATAACTAGCACAAAATAAGAGAGTGGCATGGCAAAGTGGGCTTCATTGGCCTCATGTGAAAGTTCAGAGGTTTCTAAGCACTGGGTGGTGTGAATATGTGTAGAGGATTTCAGATATCTAAAAGTTTTGGGTGTCCAGTATAACAATTTGGACTTAGTTCAGATGGCTGTGTAAACAGACCAGTTCATCTAGAACAGGGTAGTAGTAGTTTGCCCTGTCCCTAGGCAAGAGCCAAACATCACTGCAGTGGAGGAGTACAAAGTTGTAACACAGGGCCTCTGCTACAAACATACCATGATCCCATTCCATACAATCTTATGAGTCATGAAAGAAAAGATTAAATTTTAATTCTGAAATTACATTTTCTACATTTCTGAAATTACATGATGGCCCACGCTGGGACTTTGTCTCCCATGTCCCAAAACACACACACACACACACCTTATTTTGTGTGGGTGGGTGGGTGGTGTTTGTTTATTGTTTGCTATTTTTGTTTAATATAACATCCAGCCTAAAGAAGAGTTGCTGACTATTTTGCAACATTTTGGTTGGTCCTAATAAAGGCATTATCATGTCAATGTTCTTATTCTCATGGACCAACATGGTGGCAAACATTTTATAAATAGACCAATTCTTGTTAAAGGTTTCAAGGAGGGGGGAAGGAGATGGGGGGGGGGGATAGCCAGTCTCCACAGATGCCAAAGGGGACAAACAACATCTGCATAGAATCACCCCAGGGGGGAAGGCAGGAAGCATCACCAGGTTTGTCAATGCTCTTGCATATCAGCCCCATCTACATAAGACTTGAATACCTCTCCAGGGCAGACGCTTCGGCACCCCTAAGAAATGGCCACTCAACACCATAGGATGGGACCATTAAGCAAGTGGTTTCAAAGGGACCCCACCCCACAGGGGGAAGGCGTCACCCCACCTGACCCAAAAGGCTGCCCCTCAGGGAGGGTGTCAACTCACCTGATCACGGAGGGAGGGGCTACCTGAAACACCAAGGTATAAAACACCCTGCACAAGGGAACTTTTCTCTGGACCTGATCAGCAATCTTGCCCATGCCTGGGGTAAGGGAACGAAGGATCAGCAACCCCGGGAAACCAAGCTGAAATCACTGGCCGCTTGGGTTGACCGGACCCCCGGGAAACTAAGCTGAAATCACTGGCCGCTTGAGTTGACCGGACCCCCGGGAAACCAAGCTGAAATCACTCACAAGCCGCTTAGGTAGACCGGGCCCCGCCGGGAACCCAGGCCCCGCCGGGAACCCAGCTAGCCGCTTGGGTAGACCGGGCCCCGCCGGGAACCCAGCGAGCAGCGTGCGGTTGACCGGGCCTCTGCCGGGACCCGACCTAAACTAACTAGCCGAGAGCCCTGAAATCACGTTGTCCTTGAGGCTTTTGCTTGCTACTTTGTACCGTACTGATAAGCTGTATTGCTGGCGTGGGTCTAAGTTTGTGAAGGTAATTTTGTAAATAAACTTGTTTTCTAAAAGATACTTTTGTGGCTATAAGTTATCCCTTTTGTTCTGGGCTAAGGCAAGGCGCGGGGGACCTCGGAGAAGGCCCGCCCCAGCACCCGCTACCCCCTTAGCATTGAACCCGCGCAGAAGACCAGGTTGTCGGTCTTCCACTGTTTGTGAGCACTAGACATTTACCCACATATATTTTGGGCCTGGCTCCCCCTGACCCTGGGATCAATGTCCCTGACTATGCACAAGGAACTCTCAGACTGGTAGTACTTGAGAGAGAGCATGTCACATGGGACAGCACAAAGCTCCCTGACTCCCAAAGTACAAGTCTTTCACTGCTAATAGCTGAAGACCCTGCCCTCTCTCGTACAATGAATACTGTGCAGAATTCATAAGCAACCTGTTCAACAGGACATTATAACCTCCAGTTTGTAGATGGGGAATGCAATCCTCAACCAGAAAATCAATTAGAGGTTTGCCACTATTTCACCAGGATATAGATTGTAGTCTAACAGCCTGATCCTGTGCATGCTCACCTAGGAAGAAGACTCACTGAACACAGTGGGATTTACTTCCAAGTAAGCAGGCACAATATCAGGCGACATGGCTGAAAAGTAAGAAATTGTCAAAAGGCTACCCAGTTAGAGGCATAGGTATGGGGAAGATTGCAGGGTGGGGGAAGGACTGGCTCATGGGGGTATTCTTCCTCCCCAAACATTCAGCTTTCATGTTTAAAAAGCAGATCTCTAGCCCTTTTTTACTTGTACAGAAATAAGGAAAAGTGTACAGGCAGTAGTCTATACAATTGCTCATGGAGTAGTAATGAAATAACTACACATATTAAGCTACTTGTATTTATGTCCAGCCTGTCCTGCAATGCTTTCCCTACCCCCGTAAACCACCATCACTGACAAAATGTTCTGAATATAACCTGTACTTAGAAAACTAGAGGGCTGATGTGTCTTCCAAACCCACTGTGGTGGGAGGTGGTGGGGGTGGCTTCCAAATAACCCCACAACTCATGTCTTGTTTGAGGCTTCCTGGGTAGTTTGGAAGGCATCCCCACCAGCCATCCTTGCTGGGTTCAGATGACACAGTTACCCTCCCCCAGCGTGGGTAATTATGGAAATGAGGCGGTGTACAACCAGCAGGCGGGGCAGGGAAAAAGAAGCCACCACAAGGAAAAAGAAGCCACCTTGGCTTCTTTTCCTTCTCCGATCATGTGAACCCAGTCATTGTTGACTTAGGCTTTGAAGCCAGGTCAGCTTCGACACCGATAGGACCACAGTAGAAACATCCCTAGACTTTAGGTACAGGAATGGTTATAACTTAATTGGTCATGCTTGTTTGGGAACTTAGCCTCCAAAAGAGCATAATAACCCCATCTCCTTCACAGAAGGCAAAACGCAGGTCCTTACTCATCCAGTCTTGATTAATCTATTGGCATCTTTACTGAAGTCTTAATCTTAACAGCAAACAGCTTTAAGTAAAAAAAAAAAAAAAAAGATTAAGAGGAAAGTCTGGGTGTTTTCTTCCTTACTGTACAACTCTTGGATGATTTGGAATTTAAACTCAGACTGGAGCGTGGAGATATGTGCTAAATTATCTTCCTGGGCAGCAAACCAGTCTCCAAGATGGTTCATTGATTTTGTAATGTAGTACACAGGAACCCCTCGCCCTGTGTGCGGTCACGCACGTACCAGGCAGGATCTAATTATGAATTTGCAGTCAGCTAGTAGCTGCTCAGCACAATTGGTGAAAGGCAAAACAGACAGAAAAGACAGTGTGTGTGTGTGTGTGTGTGTGTGTGTAAAAGCAACAATAACAACACCAACAAAGGTTTAAAGTTCTAGGGAAGGCCACCTGCCCCACGGATTACAACTCCTTGTACACTAAAAACCATGCTGCAGAGTTTGCTGGCTGGCAATTCCACTATTAAAGGAGCTGGGCTGCCTTCTTCTTTTTCATTCTTAAAGGGACCAAAACTTTCCCATTCCAAACCTTGCTGGCGAGGCTTGATCTCTGAGTATGCAAGAACTGCCTTGCCAGATCACACACTGAGGTTCAACTCCAGTATTCTGCCTGCAGCACTGATCAGCAGCCAAATGCTTGTAAAAGCTTACGAACAGGTGATGACCACCTCTTGTTGTTTTTCCCTTTAATCTTCCACCCATTGGTATACTGCCCCTGACCATAGAGGTTCCAGTTAGGTAAATAGTCTTGCCAAAATGTATAGCCATAAATGACTTTGGTGCCAGAGTATAACCACATTACAGCTTAGGGCACAATCCTATGCAAGTTTAGACAGAAAAAAAGTCATACAACTCCCAGCATGCCCCAGCCAGCTATGCTGCTTTTTAAATATTCTTTTTAAATATGCTTGCATATAGGATTGTGCCCTAAGTGTGTGTGGTGCTTTTAAAGACCCACAAAATGTCAATTATATCGGGGGATTTGCAAAAAACCAAGGGCCAGTACACACAACCAACTGCTTTTTCCCTTTGTCTGTGGATGCTCCTTGCTAGGGGCAAATGGATTTTATGTCTCATGTGGTCATTAAAAACCTGCATTTTTGCACACTACCAGAAGCTTTCTCAGGGCAACGAGCACGCAAAATTGTAGCTCCTGCACATTAGATATAAAGATTTGGACACATGCCTGGCCTTAGTGCCATGGCAATTACATAGCAAGCCAGTCTGGGCATGCCAACATTGTCACTTCATGTTGGTCCCTGGGATGGTTAGCAGCAAGATAGGATACACTCTCTCCCCCTCTGTTCCCCACTCCTGACAAACCTGGGAGGCATATTGATTTTTTGCTGCTAGTGGGCTCCCTAGCAGCATCTGGCTGTCTGCTGTACGTGGCCCTTTCATCTTATCCAGCACTGCTCTTCTTATGTTCCAGGTATAACCATCTTTCAGATTATTATGGGCCTCAACATAGGATAAATGAGCACAGGAAAGGTTTTGTGGTCTTCTCACCAGTGGCAGAAGATCCTATGCTTGCACAACCTTTCCTCCCTATCAACATTTAAATATATGATAGGTGGTGGTATCAACCCTGACTTAAGGAAGCAAGCTATTGTACATTAAAAAAAAAATCATAGACCGGCCAGTTCAGTTGAATGACAAAAAGGGAGATGATCCTGTCTAAATTCACCTTCGGACTCTTTCACTGTGTCTTGTACTCTGACGCACACTGCCCACCATCCCATGAGCCATTAATAAAGGGCATTTTGTACATGGCCTGGACTGTGGTAGTGAATGTTCACTGGACTAGAGCAGAGGTCCCCAACATGGTGCCCAGGGGCACCATGGCACCTGCAGGGGCCTCCAATGGCACCCACAAAGCTCTTCACTCACTGCCCCCTTCAAAAATTTGCTTTAGATTAAAAAAAAAAAACCTTGGCAAAATGTTAGGGCACCTTTCTTTCACTATTTCTTCTCCCTCCCAGACCCTAGCCTTGCTCTTTTTCTCTCCCTTCCCAGACCTCTCTCTCTCTCTCTCTCTCTCTCACACACACACACAGGGAGAGAGGGAGAGAGAGCACCTTCTCAGATGGGGGCTCTGATGGCAGAGGAGGAGCTAGGAATGTCAGGTGGGGAACGAGTGGCTGAGCCTGGGATCCAGGGAGGGAAAACATTTTCTTTCCTTTGGGGGCTGGGGGCATTTTCCTTTCTTTTGGGACTGGGGAAGTGTGTGTGTGTGCGCGCACGCGCGCGCGTGTGTGTGTGTGTGTGTGTGTGGTTAGGATAAGCAGAACAATCCTATGCAGGCCTGCTCAGAAGTAATTCCCACTGAGTTCCATGTAAACATGCATAGGACTGCAACCTTAAATAGGTATTTACGGTAGTTGTGCTTCTGTGGGGCAAATATGTAGATTGGCTTTGGAGTTCAGACTCTTCCTCTGCTTGTACTCAGTTTCTTAGGTGACCTACTTGTCTTTTGACTAGCCAGGTCCCCACAGCAGCCATTATGTGACTAGCCACATCCTCTGTGGCAGCCATTCTGTGATGTTGCCTACAGCAGTTTCTCAAATTCCCAAATGTGCCCACAGGTCCAAAAAGGTTGGGGATCCCTGGACTAGAGCCCAGTATGAGACATGTTGAAGAAATGCTCAACCTCTTCTGCAAGTTGGACAGAAGGAAGGAAGTAAATGCTGTCGGCTCTGCTGTGGGGAGAGCAAGCACTCTGCGGGGAGAGCACTGAGTGTGTGTGAGAGAGGGGTGGGGTGGAAGAAAGACCACAGCATGGCTGGTTCGTCGTGGGTTATTTAATTAGCACTTGATTAGTCGTAGGGTTCTGTAAGCATTGTTTAATAACCTACAATGGCCAGGTTTGCATGACATGGCACAACCCCTGATCACCTTACGCTGGCTCAGCTTGTCTGAGCGTGGAAAGCTAAGCAGGGTCAAGCCTGGCTATTACTTGGATGGGAGACCCCTCCTCTAGTTTCCTGCATTGAGCAGGGGGTTGGACTCAATAGCCTTGTAGGCTCCTTCCAACTCTGTGATCTATGAAACCCCAAGCACGAGTTGCTTATTCAAAATGGTGGCTGCACACACCATGGCTCATCGTGGATTAAATAACCCACAATGAGCCAGCTGTGTCAGGCAAACCAGCCTGGCAAACGAAGAGTGTGAGCTGGCAGAGGAAGAAGAGCAGTGAAGAGAGAGGACATGCTGGGAAAGCACAGCATCTAGAAGTGTGCAAAGGGGCCTGGAGGGCATCTTGCCCAGTGCACCCCCAACGCTGGCAGCACCACTACAGCTACCATAGCATCTTATGCTGGGCCATCTAATTCTATCTCACTTGTTAGGCAAAAGCTGCAGCTACTAGCAATTATTCTCCCCATAAAGGTACTTAGGGTTACACTTTGGGATCCCATGAAGGGGTGCTGGATGGGAGTTTCATGCCATTCCTTCCCTGCTCCTGGATAGGCTGTGCAACTGTGTTTATGTAGCACTACTGAGCCAAGGGAAGCAAGCGCAAGCACAATGGTGTTGATGGAGCCAGCTGCAGGGAGACAGCCCTCAGTCCTCTCCCACAACAGCCAGCACAGCTGGGTAGGGCATGCTGCAAATTGTAGGATTGTTTTCTGCCTAAACATGCATAGGATTGCGCCCAAAGGGTACTCAGCCAGATTACAGCTTTATAACAACAAACTTCTTTTGACACACCCACACTGAGCAATATCTATCTGTCCTTTAGGTTTTAAGCTAAAGTTCCCTTTTGGCCAATGGGATACTGAGCACAGATCTGCACCTGGGCTTCCTAAGCTTTTTTTTTTTTTTTAGGAAGACCCTGGTATGGCAGCAGGAACAGGAATGGATCTAGCACAGACAAATCCCACTCCAACTCAATACACATTGTTGTTGTTGTTGTTATTTATTTATTTGTATCCCGCCTTTCTCCCAACACTGGGACCCAAGGCGACTTAAGTAGGTATACATTATCTAATTCTACATTGTACACAGGGATTTAGGTCACCTGACTTCAGTCTCCATGTTAAGAGCACCTTTACCAACCATATCATTTTCAACCATTTTTATGCTTCTACAAGCAAGCGGGGTAGTTGCCCATCACTCAGCAGACCTGTACGTGGGGGGGGGGGGAGCCTAGGGGGGTTGCCCCCCTAAATTTGTTTACAAACAAATATTTTTTTAAAAGTTTACAATTTTGCCTTTAAAAGGCCTGCAACCAGATGAACTCTCCCCATCCTACTTCTTTGGCACACTCCCCCCCACAAAACGTTTAGGCTGGCTACAGGGCTGTCAATCAGGCAGTTGGTTTTGTCAGGATCAGATGGGATACAAACTGGGAAGCTCCTAGTCTGTGCTCCAGTGCCACTTGAGGGTGAGCCACTCAAGGCTATACATTTTGTAGTATAAAATGCTGGAAGAAAGGGCAGTATTACTCTCCTGGGGCACCAGACTGGGAAAGACTGTGCCTGTGGCTCATGCTGGCTCAGCTTGTCTGAGGTGTGGAAAGCTAAGCAGGATCAGGCCTGGTTATTACTTGGATGGGAGGCCCCTCCTCTAGTTTCCTGCATTGAGCAGGGGGTTGGACTCGATAGCCTTGTAGGCTCCTTCCAACTCTATGAAATCTATGATTCTTCAACCCAAAAAGGGTTGAAATAACTGGTCTAAACAATGCCTCAGGATGATGTTACTATAGAAGTCACCAGTTTTTCAGGTGACAGCTGATGTCACCTGAATTAAAGCATACCCTAATGGTCTATTCGGACTGACAACACTTCTCCAAAGTCTCAGGAAGAGGCAAGTCCTAGTTCAGCTACCTGAGATCCTTTTACCAGGGAATGAGCCTCAGATCTTTCTGCATGGCACAACATTTGCTCTATCACTGAGCTACGGCTCCTACGTAAAAGCCTCCGGATTGGCCAAGTCCGGTATAAAGATTAGGAACATGGCATTCTGCACTTGCCTTGTCAGGGGAGCTGAACCTTCTGCCTGCTGTGGTTCAGCAACTGACCTCAGGGACCCTGGGATGGAGAGCAACACTCACCAGGTGTGGATTCAGGGATGGCCATTTGTGGTCCCAGCCTGGCTGCAACAGCATGATACTTCTACTAGACCCTCCTGTGTGATAACAGTATTACACACTCGCCAGTGTCCAGAGCAGTAATCAGGTACAAGCCTGTAAAGGTTCTAGTCCCTACTCGGCCATGAAACTCACTGGGTGACTTTGGGCCAGTCACTGACTCTCAGCTTAACCTACCTCACAGGGTTGTTGTGAGGATAAAATGGAGAGGAGGCAGAGGAGGATTATGTAAGCCGCCTTGGGTTCCTTGCAGGAAAAAAGGTGGGGTAAAAATATAATAAATAATTAAACTGGAAGCCTCCCTGTGGAGCCTTTCAAAACTCAGACCTGTTTCTCCTTGTCTGTTCTGCAGATCAAAACTGCCTCTCTCTCTCTCTCTCTCTCTCTCTCTCTTTCTCTCTCCCTCTCCCACTCTGAACCACACACAGTGACAGTACATTGACTGTCACTGCAATATAAACATCGAAAACTGGGAAGCTCTGGCCCATGAACGATCTAAATGGAGGCTGGCCTTTCACAAAGGTTCCATGGACTTTGAAGAAGCCCGAGTGCAAGGTGAAAGGGAGAAACGTGCTAAGCGAAAAGCACGTCAAATGAATCCTTTACAGGACCATCTTCTATCTGGTAACCTGTGTCCTCACTGTGGGAAGCTGTGTGGATCTAGAATTGGCCTCCACAGTCACTTATGGACCCATCGCTAGAGTCTACACAATCTTCTTTAGAATTTCCTCCTTTTATCCCGGAAGACAATCTTACTCGGTCACGAGTGATCGCCTGATGATGATGACATTGACATCAGTACCCTGAAGGGTGAAAAGTACCTCAGAGGCAGGCAAGTTTGTTAAGAAAAATGGCCCACAGGGAAAGAGATAGGTGCCTCTTCCCCCAGGCCCCTCCACTAAGGTTTAATTCAGGTTGCAGTTTCTGACAGCTGCTTTAGTTAAGCAAAATAAAAAACCAAGACCTCAGGGTAAAAAAATTCAGGGGATTGTCATGTATAGTTTTCCTCTCTGCTCCATCCTGGCTGGTACTGAGGCCAGGCTGCTAATAGCTCTCAACACTATAAAGGCTCATTTTAGGCATATCAAGTGACCATTAGCAAGTAATTTAGTCAAAAAGATTGTAATTTGATAATCATTACAACAGCAAAATAACCACTCCTCACATCCTGTACATGGGCAGTGAAAATTGCCATAGTACTTGGAACCACAAATGAGTGGGAGCAGGGAGATAAATCTGGAGAAGCCCCTGTCCAATTTTGTCTCATGTTAGTTTTAGCTGGAGTCCCTGCTCTGCTCTTTTGCTCTGCTCTCCCCCCCCCTTTCTTCTAAGAGAAGCATTTTCAGGCTGGGAAGATTTGTAATAAAGAAGCAACGCTTTCTCCCCACCCGCAGCACCTCGACTCAGATTTCACACACACACACACACACACACTTGCTCCCTCACCTTGTGGGGTTCAAAACCCATGTCTGACCTCACTGTGAACACTGCATGGGTGTTCTTACATAACATGGAGTTGGTCCCTGTCAAAGAGTCCACCATGTGAGTGAGGAAAGGTTCATCATTTGTGTTTTGAATGGCAGGAGAAGTTCTGGGAAAGCACCTAAGTTTGATCATGCCTGAGTATCCAAAGCATCCGAGATTCAACTGTTCTGAGACATTGGTGCCAAGCCATTTGTGTAGGGGAGATATTCAACTATCTCTGTTTGTTAATATCTGCAAAGATGTAAATGATTTTTCAAAAGCCTACCTGACAGACACACATCTCTCTTTCAAGGCAAAGGTCAGTCTCATCCCACATATAATCATAATTTAAAATAGATATGTGGATTCTGGATTAAAAGAGGTAGTCCAGAAAAAGAGGATTTATGGGCTGTAAAAGCAAAGGATGTCTATTTCATGCTGCCCCTTCTCTGAGCAATAGGAAGTTCAAGGCACTTCTTTTTAAATGGGGTAAGTTCCCTTTGGAATAGAAGGAAGGGGACTTTGGGTAACTGCAATATTCTAATTATGTATAAATGTACAGACTGAGTAGGTATTACAGGGGTGTAGAAAGAAGTACACATGCATTACCAACTCGTAACTCCATCAGTCCAGTTCCCCCAAATCCAAGCCAGTTTTTGGCAAAGCAAAAATCCCTAAACTGCCTCTTTAAAGATCCCCTCACACACTCAGGACCTGTTCGCATGTCAGGACAAGCCACCATGGGTTAATTAACTTGTGGGGCTTTGCACTGTGCATCAGCCATTTTGAATATGCGAGCTGCATGGGGGGGGTGCACTGTGGCTTGTCGTGTCATGTGGGGCAGTGTGGGATATGCAAGGGTTAAACAACCCATGGATTGTTCTAAGGTTATCTGAGGGTTGTTTAACCCTCACATAACCCACACCACCGAGGTTCACACGACATGATAGGCCATATTCAAAATGGCAGCCAGCACGTGCTGCAACCCACCATGGCTTAAACAGTGGGCTGTGGTGATCATGCAAACTGGGTTTCAGACTGGGAAACCAGTTTCAGCCTCCTGCTATTTTGGAAGAAAGTGTAAGTTGGGGTATAGTCCAGCAGCAGCTTTAGGCAAAAAATGGGTAAATTATCTACTAGTGTCAACTTGATCTCCAGCAATTACCAGATGATACTAATGCCTAAGAGGAAACTTTGCCTAAGAGGAGAGCATGACTCATGGCAGTACTTCAGTACAACAATGATAGGAATGGTGAGATGCAGTTTTAATAATAAAAAGGAAGAAAAACACATGAAAGGAAGAATTAAAATAGTGTTTTATGTGGATTTAATCAATTTATTAGGTGACTTTTACAAAGTACCTAAGCAGAACACAGAAACCACCAACCCAAATATTTTAAAAATCTGAACAGGAAGCCAGCCCCAACACATAGCCAAACTGATTCAAAGGAAACCTAGAGTAATAGCAAAACCAACCATTTTCAGGCCAGTCAAAAAACAGGAGGTATCTTTTCCTCCTCTGGCAAATGGAGCTATCCACAAACAAGGTTCACTTTCCCACAGGCAAAACCACAGTCATCCACCTATTCTGGTAGACCAGACTGCCAGAAGAGAGATTCATTTCCCACAAATTGCAGTGGATCAAGTCTCCTTTAGAAATACTGTTCAAAAATATTATCTATAGCATCTATCTATCTATCTCTATCATCTATCTGTTTCCAGGGGGCCCATATCTATTCCTCACCCTGTGCATCCATTGATGCCAATATTAGACTTCTTTCTTAGTTTAATTGCTAAGGGAGATTGCAGCTGGAGAGGGAAGGGTTCACCCTCTCCTCCCCACATGCTGGAACCTGTCCAACCCAACCCCCAACCCCATGGCAATTAAGCCTAGAAGAAAACTTCCATTGGGGTTGAGGAAGGTTTTCTTCTAAATTTAATTACGTGAGGTGGAGCCGAGTTTCCAGGACGGAAAGAGAGAGAAGTGGGGGGAAAGGACAGCGAGAGATTGCAAATTAATTGGAATTGAAGAGGAACTACTGATTTGGGATGATCTAGATTGGAGTACAAATTAATTGAAGAATTTATTTTATTTGAGGTGATTTGGATGAGAAATCAATTGGCTGGCTTTGCCTTCTGCGAAATTTAAATAAATACTAGTAATTTATTCCAAATTTGCATATATAGATAAACATTAGCCTATGCATATTTGTATCCTATGGGCCTGAGTCCCAAATCTTACAAGTGCCTAGCAACTCCCCTAGAACTATCTATCTATCCATCTCTCTATCACAGCCAATTCCCGGCAAACTCACATGAAGAGTCTCCACAGAGAGAGGAGGTTCTCCCTTTTGAAAAGTCACCCACCTTGCGTAGAGAGCAATGGAAATGACAACAGGAACGGAGCTCCACACACTCCCTCTCCTCCTGGAACACCTGGAGAGGGCTTCTGCCTCAGTCTGTTCCCAACCATTCCATGGTACTCATGATTAACAAGATGAACTAAAAGTGTGGCTATGCATATGAAGGAGTGGGACTGTGGAAAAGAAGGGTGGGGTATGTAAAAATGGGGTGGGCGGGCTCAGTTCTGAATGGCTCTCATCCCATACTAGGCTCCTATCTGTTCTCCAAGTGTGGATCCTTATGCAGCAAATACCACACCATCCATGCACAGGTAGTGATTGGTGGGGGAGGGGAACTGAAGGAGAATGGAATGGAGAATCTTGGAAGAGGGTGTGGCTGGCTGGCTAGAACCCTGAAGAGAAGCACTTCACACTGCAACGTTTTGTGGCAGGTCCCACTTGTTTTGTTTAAGTCAACAGGCTGCAATCTAAGACACTGCTGAGAGGGGGGCAAAACCTGTTTCTCATCATTAGGGGCAGATTTAAACCCCACCTCATGTTGGCCCTAGGTGCATGCCTTGACTTTTTCTCAAATAAGCCACCACTCATTACTAGAGCACTGCACTTGGGGACCTGTGGCTGCCCACCACCCCTGAACCTTGGTAGGCCCAGCCACCACCAATGGAGATCCCATGGAGGGAGAATCAGTGGGTGGGTTCGCATGACACTTTAAGCCCAGGATGGCTGTGTAGCCACCCTGAGTTTAAAGTGAGCCTGAGGCGGCCCTGGCTGTGCCTGACTAATGTTCAGGCACAGCAGGCAGGGGTCCTGAGGCACCTCCCCCCTTAGTCCTCCCACCAGCATCCCAGGGAACACAGCAGGAGCACTGGAGGGAGCAGAGTGGGGATGACAGCTCCCCTTTTGAGCAGCTGTCAGAGGCTCCTGCCCCCTCCCCTTGAGTGGCAAGGGCAAGGAGCCCTGTGGCGCTTGGCGGAAGCCAAGCACCACGGGGCTTGTCCCAGCCCTTACTCGAAACGGCTGCCGCTTGGAACCACAAGTGAGTGGGAGATATATTTGGAGAAGCCCCTGACCAATTTTGTCTCAGGTTAGCTTTACCTGATCCTTCCTTTTTTAACAGGAGATGCCAGGAATTGAACTTGGGACCTTCTGCATGCAAAGCAGGTGCTCTACCTATTTCCAGAGGGACATGTTAATACTCAGTTTAGAACACTGATACATGGGTAGGTTTGGAAATGGAGCCCTGTCCCCATCCCTTGATCCGTGGTGGCCTCAGTGATGGAAGGTGAAAGGGGGGGGGGGACTAAGTGCAGATGGAAAGTGGAATTGGGAAAGGACTTGGACGACTTATCCCTCCAGATTACTCCTGAGTGGGTGAGGGTGTTCAACTGTTATACGCTTGTAAAAAAGACTCATATTCAGTTCAGAGAAGCTGCTCCCTCCATGCTTGGTTGCAGAAGGGAAGGTTGATGTTACATTTGGGGGTAAAGGAAATTCTTACAAATGGCTGTGCACCATTTATAAAATCTTTAGAATTTTTAAAATTAAAAACCAATTAAAATAAAACAAAAATGCACATACAATTCTCATTCAGGCATGATCAGGAGGGACTTTTTAAATTGTTTGTGGAAGGATGGATGGATGGATGGATGGATGGAAATCCTGCACTTCAACACATTCCCAGGGCAGGTTACAAAAAGTTAAAACTACAACAAAACAACCTAAAGCAAAATATCAAAGCAAGAACATTAAAACACCACAATATAAATGAGCAGTTTAATTTAAAAAGAAAAAAAAACCCAAGCAGCATAAAGGCGATGTGCAGCAGATTAATGGTCTGTGAGCCCATCACCAATGTATCAGGTCTAACAGGATCATTGTGAACGCCCAGAAGGTGGCAGCATTCACCTGACAAAGCAATCTCCTTTCTCTTAATGATGGCCCACTGTCCTGAGTGATAATAGGTGCTCTCTCTCTCTCTCTCTCTCTCTCTCTCTCTCTCTCTCTCTCTCTCACACACACACACACACACACACACACACACACACAATTTTAGGATTACCACACAACTTTTAACAACTTGGCCCTCTTAGATGCATATCCTTGTTGGATACTTATTGTGGAAACAATGATCAGAAGACAGTTACAATTTCTTTTTACTGTCTTTCCTTCTTTCATTGCTTATGTTATTTTTCCTGTATGATTAATTTTAATCTGTATTAGTTTATTTGGAACCCAGTGTCCTCCTTGTGGAATCCAATGTTGTATAAGAAGGGCCCTGATGAATAAAGCCAAGGGTCTGTCTGCTCCAACTTCCTGTGTCTGGGAAGTCTCATACAGGGCATGAAAGGCAATAGTCTTTCCCCCTTGTTTTCCCACTGGCTCCCCCAGCCATTTTTATTCAGAGGTACACTGAACAAAAGAGACTGCATTTAGCTCTGTATTGTTTAGCTAAATGCAACTGATAGGCCTACTATTCAGGAATTTGTCTAATCCCCTATTAAGAACTATCTAAACCAGTGGGCCACCTCAAGATCTTGTGGCAATTACCAAATCACAGTCTTTGAGAACTGGGTGTTACACTGCACTGTGCAATAAGGCAATCCTCCAAGCAGTTCAGTGTCCGTTCTTGCAAAGGCAGCCACCAGAGCCCTGCTAAAATATTTAAATGAAAATTGTGTAGCGGCAATGTTTGGTGAACGGAGGCCATCGATCTCTATTCTCTAAGTTGTTTGTCATGCTTCATAATTCTAAATCAGAGAGCATAACACAAACATGATCATTATCACACAGGACATTTACTCTTTAAAAATAAATAAATTACATTGATCCTTACACACAACACATCATGCCCCAATATGAGAAGATATGAAAACACAGCTTGCGTAATTATTATAGCCCAATTAGTTTGGGGACTCTGGGATGAAAAAAAAAAGTTTGAAATTTTCAGGGAACATAGTTAGCAGCAGGGTTTGTGTTTTTATTTAAGCAAGGGTTGAAGGGCCAGCAATGTTGGTTCTGCCTCTGCCCTGACACAGTCCTTTGTTAGCCAAAACACAATGAAATATAGCTAGGGCTGATTTATGTAATGGGAAAGCTCTGACAAACCCGCTGCTGCTTTTCAGACTACGGACAGAGGGGTTAAAAAGCTCTTTGCCTATATCTCAGCTCCTGTGGGAGAAAGCAATTGAGGTGCATAATAAATGAGTACTTCAGATTAGGGGCTAAACTGGGGCTGGACTGAACAGTTTGGCTGCCAGTTTCTACCCCTGTTCTAGGCAATGCTTCAAGCAGGGCCGGCGCTACCGCTAGGCAAACTAGGCGGTTGCCTAGGGCGCGTGGCTGAAGAGGGCGCCGAAACGCTGTGCTCCTCTTCTCTGCCGCTGCCGCTGCCCCCACCAGGCCTCCTCCCCCGCCGCCCCACCCGCCCGCCCACCGAAGCCGCTGCCGCACCTCCCCCGCCCGCTGAAGCCACCGCACCTCCCCCGCCTGCCGAAGCCGCTGCCGCGCCTCCCCCACCCGCTGAAACCGCCGCCGCACCTCCCCCGCCCGCCGAAGCCGCCGAAGCCTCCCCGCGCCTCCCCCCCGCCACCTACCTTCTCAGCGTCGCTTCCGGAGCCCCGCCTGCGTTGTTTTGGTGGGAGGAACCAGGGCAACAGGGCTTAAACACCCCTGTTGCCCTGGTTTCCCCAGCAAAAAACAGAGCGCAGGAGTCCCGTCGTGTCACTTCCTTTTCAGAGGCGGCAGCAGCCAGGGCGGGGGAAGGTAGGTAGGTAGGTGGTGGTGGCGGCGGCGGTGGCGGCGGCGCACGGGGGGGGTTTGCAGAGCAGGGCTGCTTTGCTCTGGAGCCCCCCCACGGCACAAGAGGGGGGGCGCAAATTTTATTTCGCCTAGGGTGCCAAACTGCCCTGCACCGGTCCTGGCTTCAAGTATATAATAAGTAATGGAACTAAGCCAAGGAACTCAAGATCTAGAAGGTTTGGGGCGATTAGACAAGAGGATTAGGCAAATTCATGGAGGATAAGGCTATCAATGGCTACTAGTCCTGATGGCTATATGCTACAGCCGTATCAGAGGCAGTATGCCCCATTCTCTTTTCCAAGTGTTAAACCTTCTAGATCTTGAGTCTCTCTACTTAGTTCCATTGCTCATGATACAGCAGGTATGTACAGTTGCGATGACAAACCCGACATTGCCAGGGCTGGCGTCAAGAGGTTTCATGGTTCAACAACTGCAAGGCCCACTCCCAACCCTAATTAGCTCCTGGAACCCGCTGCTTACTGTTGCCGCCTGTTCACCTGCTCTCTGCAAATGGAGTGAGCAGTCTCTACATGACTTGTCCTCTCTCTCTGGGCGGCGGTGCGGACTGGGCCCAGAGGAACTGGGCAAGCAAATGGGCAGCAGCTATAAAGATGAGTGGGGCTACTTGGGTGGGAGGGTGGTGGCTCTGAAGGCATCTTGCTGAACTTGGGCCTGTCAAATCCTGGAGCTGGCACTGGAGATTGTGATGGTTGAAAGGGCTTTGAAATAGTGCATTGGTGTTCCATTTACAGTTCCATCCAATTCCTGCTCCTACCACCCATCCTTTATTTCATTATCATTATTGCCACACCTTGGTGCTTGAGGATTGGGCCCAGGCCTAGCAATACCCATCCACCGTTGCTTCTGCTGTCACTAAGGAGGGGAGAGATCCTGCTTTCCCTTCTACCTCAGCAATGCTGTGATGACAATGTCCACAAGTGACTCCTCTGATCTTTCATAATGGCAGGGGCAGAAATGATGGCTGGTTCTCACAAAGTCTGGACTGTGCCCTCAAGCCTTTGCCTAGCATCATGGTGTCATCATCTGTCCATGTTACAACTAAAGGCCTCAGTCCAGGTATACTGAGGCCCAGTTGTTGTCACCAGCATGCTGCTGGCCTTCATCTTCTTCTTCATCATCTTCATCTCCACCATCAAGGATAAGGCTGGACCATGCTTGGCTTCCACAGTGACCACCTGCAGCACATTCCAGCAATGTCTCTGATCCACGGCCTTGCTTGGATGGCCGCAACTTGCAAAGGCATGGCCACCAAAAGGTTTATGGATTCCACTGAGGTAAAACAGAAGAAAAATATTGAGCTCCATCCCCACTTCATGGTATTTCACCTTCCAATCTAAGATACCTTCCAACCATCTCCCGAATTCCACATAAAATGCAACTGAATGGTTACTATAACATTAGTTGTGTGATAAACTGATCCTTTTGGGAAAGCGCTGGAAGTACCTGCAGCAGATCTCAAGAACTTCCTATCCTGGATCGGACCAAGGATCCATCTTTTCCAGCACAGTGGCCACCCAGATATGCCAGGGGAGCTAAGCCATCCCCAAGGATTTTTAATCCCACGCCTTCCTTGGAAAGTGAGGAGAGAAATATAGAACATTTCATTTCTGGTGTTTATTTCTAGTGTTTTATTAATAGCTCTTGCTTGCATTCATAAAGTGATCAGCATGTTAGGGGAAGAAACTTTCTCCAGATCCAGATGGCCTAGAAGAGATGCCTGTACTACTGTTCTTATGGTCTACATCAAAATCTGCCTAGTCAACTAAGTACAGCTCATTCTGTGTCATGGCATCATGCTTCATCCTATCTTCTGCGTCTGTTTTGGTCTGATCACAGGATAGATTCTTTCATGCTGGTTAATATCCCTTTGTCGTGGTGGATCTTGCCTCACTGCAAAAGGTTATGCTAGGTGACCTTTGAAGTTGTCACCAAACACTGCCCTTCTATGATTCTATGGTATCAAGGCTGCTCCTTTGATTTCATGCCCAAATGAAACTGGTGGATGATGGAGCCTCTTAACTAATTGCTCCATATGTGGAATGTGTCTGCCTTGCCTTCTCTGGCTGCCTCTCCGTGGCATTGTTTTGGACTGAATAGCTCCGTTAGAAAAGCTAGTGTTTTCGTAAGGCCGTGACTTAAATCTAATGGGGCAGGGAGGGGGGGGGACATTGTGTAGGCTGTCTTTATTATATGTACACAGAGACCCTTGTTAGCTCCTTTGCCCACCGCATGCTGGGAACAGCTGACCCCCACCCTGATTCTGTCCCCTGGAATTAGAAGACGGAGAAGCTATTTATTAGGGGACCTTTTGTCATTTGGCCAGGCTGAGTAGGACCGGCTAACAGAGCCAAAGGTTTTGTTTGTGTTTTAGTAAGACGAGAAGGGAGAAGGCCTCAAAAGTCAGTTTAAAAATACCAGCTCAAGTCTGCGGCTCATGGCTGGAATGCCAAAGTGGCATTAAACACTGAATTGCCCAAATGAATGAAATTGCATAGAATACTCCATGTATCATTTAGCAGATGTAGCTGAGGGCATGAGCAGGGCAGTACCTGGCACATGACCCACATCATGTACCCACACAGTAACCTTAGGTGAGCCTCCATTTCTTACTATCAGCTCCCCCCTATTTGCAGTATAGGTATAATAACAGATGGGTTCAGGCGTGCCTGACAGGGTTCTGAGGCTCACCATCAATGCACCTGCTCACCACACTAGCTGCATGTTCAGCAACTGAGAGCTGGTGTGGTGTAGTGTTACGTTCTAAATCCCACTCCACAATGAAGCTCACTGGGTGACCTTGGGCCAGTCACTGACTCTCAGCCTAATCTACCTCACAGGGTTGTTGTGAGGATGAAATGAAGAGGAGGAGAATCACATCAGCTGCCTTGGGTTCCTTACAAATGGAAAAAAGGTGGGATATAAACATAGCAGCAGCAGCAGTAGTAGTAACAACAACGAGAAAGGGCTTTATACAGCTCTTTGATGTAGGGGGTGATCCTGGACTAATCTAGGGGCTTTTCTACATGAGGCTGCTAACTCAAATGTATCTACTTTCAGTTTCATCACAGAGTTCAGTTCCGAGCTCTACACAAAGAACTTTTCCTTTCATGCTTTTCTGATACATAACCTATAGGTGGCACTGTGCTATAGTGGAATAGCGCAAATACACAAGTAAGAAACTACCTTTTGCTTTCAGAAATAATACCCCATTTTCCCTGCTCTAACCCCCCCCCCCCGCACCAAAACAGGAAAGTGCTCTTAAAAAACAGAAGCAAAACTGGAGGACCACAACAACATCTAAAGAACTTGTGAACAAATGTGAGTACGGAATCACGAGTGCCCAACAAATACCTCAAGAAGAAAAGCCCTGTATCTCCCCTCTCCTTGTATGAATGAGTTCTACATGCATACACTGTTGCACATGTAGCGCCCCTTCTCATGCTCGTTGAACACACAGACAGTGGGGAACGTGGCCAGCAGGTGCATCAGCTGTGGGGCTGGGCTCATGCATAAGGGGGTTCATCTAACACCCCTCGCCCAATACTAACCTACATCGCAGAGATATTGACAGATTATTCAGATAAGTCAAGAGGTCTACTCTTAAGTATGAGTACATCTGGATCCAACCCACTGTTATTATATCATGTATGATATATATGCAATCCTCCAAGGAGCTCAAGGCGGCCTACATGGTTCTCCCACACACACACACATTTTATCATCAGAGCAACCCTGTGAGTTAGGTTAGAGATTGTGACTGATCCAAGTCACCCAGCAAGCTTCCTGGGTGAGTGTGAACTTGAATGTGGGTCTCGCCAGTCCTTGCCCAACATTCTAAACATCAGGTTACATGAGCTCTCCTTTAATTATATAGGCCAGTGGCTTTCCGAATGATAGTTAGGGATGTGGAGGGGGAAAGGCTCTATGCCAAGGATAGGCAATGTGGTGCCCATGAGCATTGACACCCCCTCTATCGCGAATCTGACATTTCCTCTTATTGCATTCCCTCTATTGCAGTGATGGCGAACCTATGGCACGGGTGCCACAGCTGGCACGCAGGGACCTCTCTGTGGGCACTCGAGCCATTGGTCACCAGATCGCGAAAAGACTGTCCCCTTCTGCAAAACACTAATGATTTTGTTCTTTCTCACAGTGTGGAACAGAATGATTTTATTCTAGAATTCCTGTTACAGAATTCTTTTCTACATTGTTATCACATTTAAAAGATTTTGAAGAATGATGCACAGAGCATGGCTTGGATGTAAAGCACTAACAGTTGACCTGAGTGCTGCATGTGTTGCTCTCAAACTAACCGAGTATGAGCCAAGGTTTGACAAATTATCAGCATGCATGCAATAGCAAAAATCACATTAATTGTGCAAAAGCATGCCCAATGCAAACTTTTACCTAATGCAGTGTTTGCAGTCCAAGACATAAAGTGTTTAAAATGTGTTAAGCATGTTTAGTTTTCTTGTTTATCTTGCTCATCCTAGTACAGGTTGACTTTTACTTTTACTAATCCGACACCTGTAGAAGCAGGGAAAGGTCCCGGGGTAAAGCTTGCCCCATACAATTGGGTCATTCCATGTAAAATCAACCAATGAATTTACTTGCCCGTCACCGATTTTGAAAAAACTTGGTGAACTTGTTGGGTCTGCTGAGAAAATAAGCTGCTCCAAAATTAGACTTCTGGGACAAAAACTTTTGGAGAGATGGCAATCAAAAATAGGAAGAAAAATGTTATTTTTGTGTGTTGGACATCATTAAAATTACAGTAATTCCAGTTCTACAGAACCTAGAAGGTTAATCATGATGTTGATGGAAAGCCTTTGAAATGCTCTTTCATTTGATATGTAACATAAGTGGGTTTTTTGGAATAAATATATATTCAAGGTCAAATAGTAAAATGTGACCTTGAATTCTGCAAAAACTAATTTTTTTTCTCCATGATTTTTGTTTTAGTATTTCATCTGACAGTGCTTAATACATGTACCAATTTTCAAAATGGGGTTCTTAAGAGAAAACGAGTTACATCTTTTGGGGCGCTCTGTGTGTATGCGTCATAGTTCATATGAATTGCTATCTCACTGTACGTATCTTAAGAAAATATGCATTATCACTTAGGTTTTGAATAAAACATTGTGCTCAAGTACAAGCTACCCTGTCATAATTGTGCAGTTCTAAATTAGGTATTCTTCACAATAGCATACTTCTGACATTTTGTGTAGACTAATGATACTTCCTCTGGGTGGTCATTCTGGTATGAAATCAATCAAAGAATATTTCCAACTGAAAGCAAATTGCTTAAGATTTGGTGAACTTGTCCTGCTTATTAAAAAATAAGTTGCAGGGCCTATTGTTTTCAGAAGAATGAGGTTTAAAATATGTATTTTAAAAAAGGTACGTACTCACCAGTATGCTTGGGGGAAACATGTTCATTTTATTTTTTTCAAATAAATATACAGAAGTTTGACCTTGAATAATGACAAAAAAACTCCTTTTGTTTTAAATAACGTTTAACATCCCTGGAAACATGTACTTGATTTCAAAATGGGACTCTTACTAGCATAGTTATTTTTATTTACGGTACTTAGATGTGGGCTTGAAAAACCATTATTGTGCATAGATGAGATTTTCCATTTTACTTTTATATATGCTGATCAGTTTTTATGCAGTTCAAATATTACTTGCTAACATTTTGTTAACAAGTCCTAAATTAAGGAGCTTTTCATAATAGTAGTTTCTAGTCTTGAAGTTGCTGCTTGACACTCTTTGTCTGTTAGTGTATAGAAGTGCCCTGTTGGGCAACAAGGATCAGCTTTTGTCAAAACATCTGAAGATGGTATCCATAGGACATCTTGTTTATCTGGATACATAAATGATTTTGCTGGTCCAGATGGATGAAGAAAGCTCACTAACACTTCTGCTCTCTGATCATCTGTTTGTAAAACACAACCTAACCACCAACAAATCCTCGTATTTCTTGCACTTCCAGTTCTCCTTCTTTAATAGTCACTACTGTCTCTTTTCTGGATTCGCATTGAAATTAATATCTTTTAGTAGCAACAGTGTGTTTTGTTAATGGAATTACAGCGTGAATTTTCTGTGTCCCAGGAATCGTCTTGAATTCTCAAAGCAACATTTCAGAAGCTTTTCTTCCCATTCATAATCTTTACTTGTGGTGTATTGAAATGCAACCTGTGTGATGTTCTCCTTTGCCCAATCAAAGAGTTGATGAGGGGTCATGATTTGTTTTTCATACGGATGCTGCAAACTTGCTCGAGCAGCTAACCTTTTCACAGTGCCACCCAAACCATCACAAGGCCCTTTTCCATGCGATGTGGCAAAGAAGTGCCATTCTGCATCGATACCGAAATCTGACTTATGCTTACTTAAGTTGTTGAAGTTTTTACTGTTTTTATACTGTGCTGCTGCACCATCAGGGAAATAATAGATCTTAGTTATGCTACCTGTAGAAATGGTGTGCAGGAAGGAATTCAACAATTTGAAAAGTCATGAACACATTGCAGCAGAAGTGGGGTCGGCACTTGTCATGGCTTCAGGCCTGACTTTTTCTTTCTTATCAGAATCTCTGAATAAAGCTTGATTTAATGTAGACATCCAAAGAGATATATCTCTGTGAAGGTTTGAGGCCTACCCATGCCTGGTTTGGTTTCAGCCTGAAGGCCCCGGAAGCTCCGGAAGGGAGAGGGTGGGCTTAAGTTTAATTTCCCTCCAAAAAAATCTGTTTTAAGTGTGTATAAGGGGGTGAAGTTATTGTAGGGAGGTACTGTACATGTATAAGAACATTCACATCTTCTGAACTGTTCGGAACTCTGTTCTGGAAATCGGTACATATACTCAAGGTAAACATGGGTTATCTGAGGAAAAAAATCAGCAAAAAAAAAAACATTTGGGTTTTTTTGGAATTCAAGGTCAAATTAAAGAAACTATGTCCTTGAATATTTTATTTCACATGCATGCTTCGTGTTACATATCAAATAAAAGGGTAGTTCGAGAGCTTTCATAGGACACCATGATTTACTTTCTAGGCCAATTCTGAAGGAAGTTATGATACTTTTTGTGTAGTCACAAATGCTGAAAAATTGTGTTTGGGGCATTTTTTGAGCACACTGTACTTTTGCACCGTGAGGTATAATGACCTATAATTTGGTGTATGTTCATTTCTCATGCTGGTCTACCAGTATGCCAGTTTTTTAAAAAATTGCAGATGGTGAGGTAAATTTTTCAAAAAATTTTGGTTGATTTTACATGGAATGACCCAATTTCAGTCTGGCATATACCGGTAATCATATCACAAGTTGAGAATCCCTTATCCAAAAATACATGTGCCTAATTATTTTAAAAGTTTGTATAAATTCCCTTCAGGCTATGTGTACAATGTAGTACTATAATAATTTTTTGAGTTGATTTTTTTCAACAAAAAACTGTTTGTATCATTGAAAGCTCTATTATTGTGTTTTTCTTTTAAGACAAAAGATGTTAATTAGTTCGGACAACTGTATGAGTTGTTTTTCTAAAACTAAAACCTCGGTATTCAGGTTTAATTGCAGTGTTGGCACTTTGAAATAAATAAGTTGGTTTTGTGTTGCAGTTTGGGCACTCGGGCTCAAAAAGGTTCGCCATCACTGATCTAGCCTTACCACTGGGGTATTGGATTTGAGTCTGCAATGATGTAGTGAGTAACAGATGCATTGCTTGCCTTAATCCCATGTAATTGGGTCTTACAAATAAACTCTTTAATCTTTATTAACTGCTGTTATCTCCTCCTTCCGCCTGCGTGACTGGGACTGAGGGTCACTGGCTAGGGAAGCTTTTGAACCCGGGTCAGTCCAGCTCTCACAATAACACCCCTAGGAAGAAAGTTTTTTTTAAAAAAATGCAAACAACTGTAAAATGTTCCTCATTCAGTTTGTATGAGCATTAGAAAGAGTGCCTATTTTCGTTTTGGATATCACAGAGAAGCAGCACATATGATATCCAAATCTGTCTAGCGTGCTTCCATGATTATGGTTTCAGCTGGAAACAAAGAACATGAAATGAATAAAATGGCTAGGTTTGCACATAATGCTAAGCCATAATGTGGTTTATTGAAATCTGGCTTGTCATTGACCTGGTTCGCATGTAACAACAACCCAGAGTACAGGCTGAGTATGGGTTGTTGTTGAATTGTGGGCTGTTATTACGTGTGAACCCTGCACTATAGTGTTAACCACGAACAACCCAGAATTCACAACCCAACAACAAACCATGGGTTCTCTTCTATACTCAACCCATACTCTGGGTTATTGTTATGTGCAAACCAGCTGTGTCCAAACCCATCCCTGCAAACAAACCATGTTTTGTTAACCAGCTACAAACCACAAATGAAAGCCATAGTTTGTTGTTAGCTTACAAAGTCTGGCTTGTTTAAGCCATGGCTTGTTGTGATGACTGAACCCAGAACTGTGGCTTCTCCCTGGTTTGTTTACAGTGCTGTTTGCCCTGGAACAGAGTACCAGCAAGTGCAGCCTGAAAACAAAACCACCCTGACAAATGGCAAAATAGACGGGAGAGAAACAAACCAGAAACAGGGCAAACAAGCTGTGGTTTGTTTACTTTTCTGCAAGAAAATTCATGGCTAAAGCAAAAAAACATTGTTAGCATAAGCCATGGCTTAGCATTGTCCAGGTACAGACAACACACCATGGCTTGTCATGGGTTATTTAACCCACTATGAGTTGTGGTGCCTACAGGCACCAGGCTGCATATACAACCCCGCTTGGGGTTGTCATGTCATGCAAACCCAGTGAGCGTGAGTCATGTGAGTGTTAAATAAATACACCACGGTTGCTTAACCCTTGCATAACCCACCCTTGCCAGGTTTGCATGACATGACAAGCCCTGAGTAGGGGTTGCATATTCAAAATGGCAGCTGCACACACTGCAGCCTCACCATGGGTTAAAAAAACACGGAAGGCTGTCATGACATGCGAACAGCCTCATTATGTGTGAACTATGCCTCAAGCAAGCAGCCTGTAGTTCAAGCAAGTACCAGGGAGCCATATGAACAAAAGTCATCTCCCCTTCCTACCACAAACCTATATTTAATTGCAAAATGTGGCATTAACTCCAGAGTAAAGCATGAAGTTACAACAATGTCTATGCCAAAAAAGAAGGAAATGCCGAGCTGAGCCATTCCTGCCCTCAGTGGACAACACAGTGACTGGGTTTGTACGCTGTTGTGTGAACCCAGTCAGTGTTTCTTAGCCATGGCTTCAAAGCCACCCTTCGAAGTCATGGCTTGTTCTAGGGTTTAATGTAGCCACCGTGGCTTAGCGTGTTGTGTGAACCCTGCCAGTGACTATAGCTATAGTATACAACTGCAACAGGAGCATTAAAAACGAGATTTATAGCCCATTCAAACACCACCCAGTTCTGGATTTTAGAGTCGCTAAGGAGCAGGCACCATGAGCTGTGTATCAGAACACATGCAGTTATGCCCCAGGATCTCTCTATCTCTCCGGCTAGCTCATTGGTTGTACATATATTAGGGCAGTTCACACTGATAACTTCTCCACCTGCTGCATGGAGAAAAGTTAGTTGTTCAACTGAACTATTCCTGGGGCAAGCTGCCACCCATTGACCTGGTTCGGACGATATGACAGCCTATCGTGGGTTAACCCACAGTCTGTTTTAGGGCTATGCAAGGGTTGTTTAGCCTTCAAATAACCCCCACCACCCGAGTTCCTGCAACCCCTGGGCGGGGCTTGCATATTCATAAAGGCAGCTGGCACTTGCCGCAACTCCTCATGAGTAAATTAACCCACAATGTCATGTGAACTGGCCTAGTCTGTGGTCTTGGCTTCATTTTTCCCTAGCAGCCACAATCATGGAAATAGCTGCCAGCACATCAAATGAACATCACAGTTCCCATTCATCTTTCTCCAAAGGGTTGTGTTCCTGCATACAGAATAGCATGTGGGAATTAGCAGTGTGAACCAGCTGTTAATTGTTATGAACAATTAAATAGATCTCTGTATTAAGTATGCATGCCTAGGGCACAAATTCCTTTGCTTTGACCCTCCCCCCCTCCCCCCCACACAGGGTGATTGTTTCCCTTGTGTTGGTGATTGCAACAAATCTAAATACATTAATGTTGATGATGTTTTCATTGTTTAACCTTGAATATATACCAACATTTGAATTTTGGACTTTGCTGAATCTTGCCTCCTAAATCTCACCCCACCCCACCAACTGAATTCGGAAATGGCACCCCTGACACCACTTTTAAGATAGACTAGTGATTAAACATGCTCATGGTTTTAAAATATAGAAGTTAGTTTCAATTACCAACACACACACACACACACACAGATAATTTATTTTAGCTGCATTTCCATATTTCTTATGGTTGTTTTTTTGAGGTTGTATTTCTTTTTCCTACTTCATGTCAACACAGGGCTTTAGTAACAATGTTGGCCGCTGAGGGCAGCAGCACACATTAGTATCTTGCTATCTTTTGGACACTTACAATATAATTTTGGCATTTACATTAACTTTGCACCAGGGATGGGGACTCGGACTCGAGGACTCGACTCATGAGTTGGACTGAGTCCCCCCTCTGACTCAAGTCAGACTCGAGTCCCAATATTTTTAATGGGACTCGAGACTCGACTCGGGACTCGAGACTAAGGACTCGTGTTCCAAAATTGTGTTCCTCAAATGCAACATGGATAGGTTTTAGGAAGTACAGCAAGTTTATTTTTTAAAATCATTTTCCTAAAATGCAACCTTTCAGACATTTTGGGTTTTTCTGCCTGGTCTGTTCTTGCCAAAATCAGTGGCAGAGTTTTGAAATAAAAAGGCACACTTGTGCCTAGAATTTATTTAAGCAACACATAGGGACTTGTGGAGTCAGCTTTGGGAGGGACTCGTGACTTGTGAGTCACCATTTTGGACCAAGGTCCAAAGACTCGTGACTGGACTCATGACTCTAGACCAAGGACTCTTCAACATCCCTGCTTTGCACTTTACAGAGGGTTGTTGTTGTTTTTTGCCACTGGATTAGTATGTGATTTGGAAGTGTCATATTCTAATGACACAGTGCATACTACAGTATATTTCCAGGCTCCTCTTACTACCATATGAAAAACAAGATTATGGAGTGGACTGTATCATCACTTGAAGTATTTCTTTGACTTCATTTCCTCCTTCGTCATTCTCATTCCCTTAATGTTACTTTTCAGAAAACACGCTCTGCAATTATCCCCCCACCCCCAACAGACAGACCCACCCCACCTCTTTTAAAGGGGTGTGTACAGGGATAGCATTTATAGCTCTACCACCTATCCAAATAGAAGGGTGATTCCTTTTTAGCTTCTCTCCTTTACTTAAATAGACTGTGAGCAACTTAGGGCACAATCCTATAATATGTTTAGAAAGAAAACAGTCCTGCAACTCCCAGCATTCTGCAACCAGCTGTCTGGGGAATGCTGGGAGTTGTAGGACTTTTTTCTGTCTAAACATATAGGATTGTGCCCTTAAGTAACCTATCTTTTAAAAATAACATTTAGGTAGAGTCATGAAAAAAGCAACCAGGTAGAGTATATATGTCCAGTAGAGCATCCAGTGAATTCATCAAGTTTCTAACTTTCTACAGCAACTATTAATGCTATAGGTAAGTCCAAAGCGCATTGAAAACATGATTTGTTAAGAATTCAGCACAAATTCTTTAGCTGGTTTTCACAATATACTGTCAGTATATTATGCCTTCCCAAGTGGCTGATTCTATAGAAAGGGGCTCTGACACTAGCAGGTTTAAGGAGCTCTCTATGGAAGGATTTATTTATGCTTAATATATGCAAGGGTTTTTTCACTGCCAGCATCTCTTGGGATGCTACTAAATGCACAAAGCAACGCAGGCTGTTGTGAAAATCAAGTGTAAGTTGATTCAGTGGTTTTTAATTATTCCCTTTGGGGAATGAGGTAGTGCTCACACTCACAAATTTCAGGCATTGTCCATTTCACAATGGGGTGCTGTTCATTATCAAGGCACACATGTGTGCTAAACTAAATGCCTTCTAGATACTATTTTAAAGGCATAGTATTGCTTATTTCCTTTTAAATGTCTAACGTTCAACAGAATGGAAAGTAAGAGAGAGATACATCAATTTAATGGACTAGGCTTAAAATACATCAGTGTAACAGAAGTGTGGATTGAGCCATTATTTAATGCATTGTTGAGTTTCAAGGAATTGAAAGATACCTAATGGAATCTTTAGACAAAACTGTACTCATCTCCGTAACGATCTTGGGCAGCTTTCCCAAACCTGGCGCCCTCCAGTTAGCCATGGTGGCTGGGAATTATGGGAGTTGCAGGGGTGGGCCTTTTCAATAGTAGCTCCCCCACCCAGTTATGGAATACCCTCCCCAGAGAGGTCTACCTGGCACTTGCTTTGATATCTTTTCGGCACTAAAGTCCTTTTTATTCTCTCAAGCCTTTCAATCTTCTTGAGTTTTTAAGTACCGGTAGTTTTATCTTTGATGTATTTGGTCCATTCTTCATGATGCCTGTTTTACCCCCGGCTGCTTTAAATTGATTTCCTTATGCTGTTTGTTTTTCGGTGGATAATGAATTTTATTTTTGGTTGTGTGTTTTTTAATTATAAGCCGCCCTGAGAGCTATTAGCTAGAGGGTGACCAATACAGCTTATAAATAAATAAATAAATAAATGCTTCTTTGATTCATTTACTATTTGTAAATGCATTTTGCTCCCAGACTCCTATTCCTGCAAATCTAGATTTTCATTAGAAACTGGAAACATCTAGAGACAATACAACCAGAGATGATACAATAGTATAGGCAAGCCTTTCCCAACCTGATGCCCTCCAGATGTTTTGGACTACAACTCCCACTCTTCCCAGCCAGCATGGGGGTTGTAGTCCAACACATCCGGAGGACACCAGGTTGGGGAAGGCTGATATAGGCAATTCTGCAATGGTACAGGCAGGCTTCGAAGCACTGTTGGGGGGCACTGTGCAGGCACAATGGTAGTGAGTGGCTGCAACATCCAACCTGGCTGACGACATTATTGACCTGTGCCTGTGTGGGCACACTGCTGGCCAGGGCCGGATTAAGAGCATTATGGGCCTGGTGCTGAGGATTTTGGTGGGCCTTTTTATGGAAATAAATAAAATGAAGACGCAATTTTATATTAAAACAAATTAAATATTTTAATTACCATTAAAGTGCCAAAACTCAAAAACTCCTGCAGCTCATCAGTAAGGGTCTTCCCAATTTCCCCCAAATTTATTTATCAAAAAAGAAAAAGCAGCCACAACAAAAAGCCAGGAAGCTTTGCTTGACCAAGAATAATTGTGTTGTTCTTGTTGCTTTGTTTCGTTTTCGTTTTTGTTTTTTTGTTAAACTAGCATTTGAACAATTGAGCTGCGAATCAGAAAGATCTTTTGCTCGAGGCTGGAGAGAGAGGTCCCTTCTAAATCTGAATATTACAGACCCTAGCAAGCCCCCATGTGCTTCAAAGAAATGTAGTAACAGTGATTGAAATGCAAAAACCTACCATGCTAATTTGAGAACAACAGTTCTTGCTAGGTCTTGCCTCAAGCCTGTAATGCAGATGTGCTTAGAACACCTTTCTAATCTTGAAAAAATCATTAATTATGCTGAATGATAACGATCAGAGCTAACTCAAATCGTGCCGCGTGTCCCTATATTGTGGGCCTATTGTCTGCTTTGGGCCTGGAGCGGCCGCTCCAATCGCCCCTATGTTAATCCGGCCCTGCTGCTGGCCATTCACCAGCTGCCCCTCTGTATATTGCTTCCCTAGCTTTTGCTGTTACCAAGCAACAGCAGCTACTTGGGTATTCTGTGACATCAGGGCAGCTAAGCGAATGGCAGCTAAACAACTGCCACACCCCATGGATTAAAGCAGAACAGCCATTCACTATCAAACAACTCACACAGTCAATGAGCTATGATCACGTCAGTAAATAACACACCAAAATGTGAAAAATACTGCTGGCTGTGGCTTTTGTTTTGAAGTGTGTGTGTGTGTGTGTGTGTGTGTGTGTGTGTGTAAAAGGAGCACTAGAATTGCTCATCATCCCATCTACTCCTGGAGTTTTCTTTCCCAGAGCCTGTCCTAGCCTCCTCCATAATGTGAGGTGAAAGCAATTAGCCATTCTGAACATACCCAGCACAATTATTTGCAGTGTTCAGGAAAGCTTCGTTTAGTGTACCTCAGGGGTAAGCACAAGCTAGTTTGGGATCTGAAGGGTGATTTGCAGAAGATCAGCAAGAAAACTGTTACCTGATGGCTTAACAATAGCAACAACTAAAACAGGGCTCTCCAACCTTGGGTCCCCAGATGTTGCTGGCCTACAGCTCCCAGCATACCCAGCCAGCATGGCTAATGGCAAGGGATTCTGGGAGCTGTAGTCCAGCAACATCTGGGGACCCAAGGTTGGAGAGCCCTGAACTAAAAGGATTCCTTCATCCCACCCACCCCCAAATTAGACCGCTCTGATGAAAAAATCTTGGGAGGGAAGATCAGACATTAATCTTTGTGTGTGAAAGGACTGTAAGCTCACTTCTGGTACCGGAAACAAATAATTGGACTGAGCATGTTCTCAGAGGCAACCTGGTCCTTAATTCTAAGTGTGCAGAATTCCCCCTGAGAGATGATTTTGCTGGCTCTGGTTGGTGGACCTTGGGGTTCTAGTAAAAAAAAAATAATAATAAGCCTGAGATCTGCCCACCTCGGCATATGTGATGTCTTAGCCCCCCTCTCTTTCATGTTTGAAACATTTTTTTTAAAAATGTGTTTCCTCCACCCCTTTGCCTGCTGGTTGATTCTTTCTGTTCAGCATTGCTCTGTAGGGGAAACTCTCTCCTGCTGGAACTACTACAGGTCCCCACTCTCTCTGGGGTCAAGACATATTTTTAATTTGTCTTATTAAATGGGTTGGGTTTTTAAAAATATTTTTAAGGGTTTACATTGTCTTTATTTGCTTTTACTTTTTGTTTTTTTGAATTTGTTTTGATAAATCACCACGATTGTTTCCCCACCCCAGAAAGTCATAGGAATGTGTGGAGAAAGCCCAACACAGGTTCTCACACACACACACACACACACACACATGTGCGCAGCTTTCGCCCGAGGGAGGGGGCAGGGGAGGGGGGATGAAGTCATCGGAGAAGTAGCAGACGGACCATCATCCCCAACAAAGGAGGGTCTCGGTGGAGATCCACAAAACCAAGGAAGAGCCATCAAGGATCATCAAGCTATCAGGGCAGTCTCAAAGAGCTGCAGAGTACCAGTACGTCACCTTCTTCCTGGGCAGGGATAAGCCCACCTGAACGAAGGGGGCAGGCAGAAGCCCCCACCTGACCTAGAGGGCGGAGAAGCGGGAACTCAGGGGTAGAAAACCCCTCTCCCTTCCGGGTTTGGGTTGTTGGGAACCACGGGTACACCAGGGCCAGATCCACCTTAAAGCAAGCAGTCCGGGTACACCATTCTCATCCACGAGGAGTTAGGCTGACACTGACTAGGCTAGAGTCTCTGATCTGAAGACACGGACAAGGTTCGATCTGCTAGCCTGAGAGCCTGCTCATTGGGTAAGACGGGGGTCAGATAAGGTTGTGTTGACAGTATAGTATTCCTAAAGACCTGCTAGTTCCATCCTGTGTTATTGTATAAACAAATAAAAGCCTTATTTGGGCATTTAAAGGGCTGCGGTTTTCCTTTTGTGAGTAAAAGCCTCGCGGGTGGTCGCTAGAGCTCGGAGGTGATTGCTGGCGCTAATTGAAGCTGTTTCTCATTGCCGGTTAACCCTATAATTGCCGAACTCACGCAAAGGATCCTGTTGCTGATCCTTCACAGAATGTTTTTAAATAAAATAAAGATATTTAAATAAATATGGGTACCTCTGGCCCTGCTACCTAAGACAGCTTGGAGAAGGAGATGCCAAGGATTTAATGTGGGATCTTCTGCATGCAAAACGTGTGCCTGAGCACTGAGCAACAGCTCCTGCCCCTCTGCCACTGATCATCTTAATTTTGAATTCCTATTTATTCAATTAGCATCCTGGAGGACTAAAAAATTGAGAGCACATGGGGCATTTCAATAATGAGGTGTGACTCCACAATGTATCAGTACCAGACAGATCACATAGCTGCATCCTTGGATTAATTTTTGTTTTACTCACTCCATAAGTGCCCATTTGCTTGATTTGCTCATTTTATTATTCCAGTACAAATGACCCATTTGTCCTGTGGTTATAAACAGGAGGCCAGTCACTTGAAACATCCAGCCACGGCCCCTTTTCCCCCACATGGTTGAGGTGATGTGGAAAACTCACCAGATTTCTAGATAGTGCTATGCAAATGCAATCACCCTGGGGTGAGTCTATGGGGGACTGCCAGCTGTTTTAAATCACCCCACATGGTAAATTTATACAGAGCCACATAACTCAGGGCAAATTGCTAGGTGTGTCTCCTCATACAGCACTAGTTCTCTATCAGAATCTGCAACTGTCTAACTCAGTGATGGCGAACCTATGGCACGGGTGCCACAGCTGGCACGCAGGGACCTCTCTGTGGGCACTCGAGCCATTGGTCACCAGATCGCGAAAAGACTGTCCCCTTCTGCAAAACACTAATGATTTTGTTCTTTCTCACAGTGTGGAACAGAATGATTTTATTCTAGAATTCCTGTTACAGAATTCTTTTCTACATTGTTATCACATTTAAAAGATTTTGAAGAATGATGCACAGAGCATGGCTTGGATGTAAAGCACTAACAGTTGACCTGAGTGCTGCATGTGTTGCTCTCAAACTAACCGAGTATGAGCCAAGGTTTGACAAATTATCAGCATGCATGCAATAGCAAAAATCACATTAATTGTGCAAAAGCATGCCCAATGCAAACTTTTACCTAATGCAGTGTTTGCAGTCCAAGACATAAAGTGTTTAAAATGTGTTAAGCATGTTTAGTTTTCTTGTTTATCTTGCTCATCCTAGTACAGGTTGACTTTTACTTTTACTAATCCGACACCTGTAGAAGCAGGGAAAGGTCCCGGGGTAAAGCTTGCCACATACAATTGGGTCATTCCATGTAAAATCAACCAATGAATTTACTTGCCCGTCACCGATTTTGAAAAAACTTGGTGAACTTGTTGGGTCTGCTGAGAAAATAAGCTGCTCCAAAAATTAGACTTCTGGGACAAAAACTTTTGGAGATATGGCAATCAAAAATAGGAAGAAAAATGTTATTTTTGTGTGTCGGACATCATTAAAATTACAGTAATTCCAGTTCTACAGAACCTAGAACAGTGATGGCGAACCTTTTTGAGCCCGAGTGCCCAAACTGCAACACAAAACCAACTTATTTATTTCAAAGTGCCAACACTGCAATTAAACCTGAATACCGAGGTTTTAGTTTTAGAAAAACAACTCATACAGTTGTCCGAACTAATTAACATCTTTTGTCTTAAAAGAAAAACACAATAATAGAGCTTTCAATGATACAAACAGTTTTTTGTTGAAAAAAATCAACTCAAAAAATTATTATAGTACTACATTGTACACATAGCCTGAAGGGAATTTATACAAACTTTTAAAATAATTAGGCACATGTATTTTTGGATAAGGGATTCTCAACTTGTGATATGATTACCGGTAAATGCCAGACTGAAATTGGGTCATTCCATGTAAAATCAACCAAAATTTTTTGAAAAATTTACCTCACCATCTGCAATTTTTTAAAAAACTGGCATACTGGTAGACCAGCATGAGAAATGAACATACACCAAATTATAGGTCATTATACCTCACGGTGCAAAAGTACAGTGTGCTCAAAAAATGCCCCAAACACAATTTTTCAGCATTTGTGACTACACAAAAAGTATCATAACTTCCTTCAGAATTGGCCTAGAAAGTAAATCATGGTGTCCTATGAAAGCTCTCGAACTACCCTTTTATTTGATATGTAACACGAAGCATGCATGTGAAATAGAATATTCAAGGACATAGTTTCTTTAATTTGACCTTGAATTCCAAAAAAACCCAAATGTGTTTTTTTTTGCTGATTTTTTTCCTCAGATAACCCATGTTTACCTTGAGTATATGTACCGATTTCCAGAACGGGGTTCCGAACAGTTCAGAAGATGTGAATGTTCTTATACATGTACAGTACCTCCCTACAATAACTTCACCCCCTTATACACACTTAAAACAGATATTTTTGGAGGGCAATTAAACTTAAGCCACCCTCTCCGGCTTCCGGAGCCTTCAGGCTGAAACCAAACCAGGCATGAGTAGGCCTCAAACCTTCACAGAGATATATCTCTTTGGATGTCTACATTAAATCAAGCTTTATTCAGAGATTCTGATAAGAAAGAAAAAGTCAGGCCTGAAGCCATGACAAGTGCCGACCCCACTTCTGCTGCAATGTGTTCATGACTTTTCAAATTGTTGAATTCCTTCCTGCAACCATTTCTACAGGTAGCATAACTAAGATCTATTATTTCCCTGATGGTGCAGCAGCACAGTATAAAAACAGTAAAAACTTCAACAACTTAAGTACGGTAAGCATAAGTCAGATTTCGGTATCGATGCAGAATGGCACTTCTTTGCCACATCGCATGGAAAAGGGCCTTGTGATGGTTTGGGTGGCACTGTGAAAAGGTTAGCTGCTCGAGCAAGTTTGCAGCATCCGTATGAAAAACAAATCATGACCCCTCATCAACTCTTTGATTGGGCAAAGGAGAACATCACACAGGTTGCATTTCAATACACCACAAGTAAAGATTATGAATGGGAAGAAAAGCTTCTGAAATGTCGCTTTGAGAATTCAAGACGATTCCTGGGACACAGAAAATTCACGCTGTAATTCCATTAACAAAACACACTGTTGCTACTAAAAGATATTAATTTCAATGCGAATCCAGAAAAGAGACAGTAGTGACTATTAAAGAAGGAGAACTGGAAGTGCAAGAAATACGAGGATTTGTTGGTGGTTAGGTTGTGTTTTACAAACAGATGATCAGAGAGCAGAAGTGTTAGTGAGCTTTCTTCATCCATCTGGACCAGCAAAATCATTTATGTATCCAGATAAACAAGATGTCCTATGGATACCATCTTCAGATGTTTTGACAAAAGCTGATCCTTGTTGCCCAACAGGGCACTTCTATACACTAACAAAGAGTGTCAAGCAGCAACTTCAAGACTAGAAACTACTATTATGAAAAGCTCCTTAATTTAGGACTTGTTAACAAAATGTTAGCAAGTAATATTTGAACTGCATAAAAACTGATCAGCATATATAAAAGTAAAATGGAAAATCTCATCTATGCACAATAATGGTTTTTCAAGCCCACATCTAAGTACCGTAAATAAAAATAACTATGTTAGTAAGAGTCCCATTTTGAAATCAAGTACATGTTTCCAGGGATGTTAAACGTTATTTAAAACAAAAGGAGTTTTTTTGTCATTATTCAAGGTCAAACTTCTGTATATTTATTTGAAAAAAATAAAATGAACATGTTTCCCCCAAGCATACTGGTGAGTACCTTTTTTAAAATACATATTTTAAACCTCATTCTTCTGAAAACAATAGGCCCTGCAACTTATTTTTTAATAAGCAGGACAAGTTCACCAAATCTTAAGCAATTTGCTTTCAGTTGGAAATATTCTTTGATTGATTTCATACCAGAATGACCACCCAGAGGAAGTATCATTAGTCTACACAAAATGTCAGAAGTATGCTATTGTGAAGAATACCTAATTTAGAACTGCACAATTATGACAGGGTAGCTTGTACTTGAGCACAATGTTTTATTCAAAACCTAAGTGATAATGCATATTTTCTTAAGATACGTACAGTGAGATAGCAATTCATATGAACTATGACGCATACACACAGAGCGCCCCAAAAGATGTAACTCGTTTTCTCTTAAGAACCCCATTTTGAAAATTGGTACATGTATTAAGCACTGTCAGATGAAATACTAAAACAAAAATCATGTAGAAAAAAAATTAGTTTTTGCAGAATTCAAGGTCACATTTTACTATTTGACCTTGAATATATATTTATTCCAAAAAACCCACTTATGTTACATATCAAATGAAAGAGCATTTCAAAGGCTTTCCCTCAACATCATGATGTGTGTATGCAGTCATAGTTCATATGAATTGCTATCTCACTGTACGCATCTTAAGAAAATATGCATTATCACTTAGGTTTTGAATAAAACATTGTGCTCAAGTACAAGCTACCCTGTCATAATTGTGCAGTTCTAAATTAGGTATTCTTCACAATAGCATACTTCTGACATTTTGTGTAGACTAATGATACTTCCTCTGGGTGGTCATTCTGGTATGAAATCAATCAAAGAATATTTCCAACTGAAAGCAAATTGCTTAAGATTTGGTGAACTTGTCCTGCTTATTAAAAAATAAGTTGCAGGGCCTATTGTTTTCAGAAGAATGAGGTTTAAAATATGTATTTTAAAAAAGGTACTCACCAGTATGCTTGGGGGAAACATGTTCATTTTATTTTTTTCAAATAAATATACAGAAGTTTGACCTTGAATAATGACAAAAAAACTCCTTTTGTTTTAAATAACGTTTAACATCCCTGGAAACATGTACTTGATTTCAAAATGGGACTCTTACTAACCTAGTTATTTTTATTTACGGTACTTAGATGTGGGCTTGAAAAACCATTATTGTGCATAGATGAGATTTTCCATTTTACTTTTATATATGCTGATCAGTTTTTATGCAGTTCAAATATTACTTGCTAACATTTTGTTAACAAGTCCTAAATTAAGGAGCTTTTCATAATAGTAGTTTCTAGTCTTGAAGTTGCTGCTTGACACTCTTTGTCTGTTAGTGTATAGAAGTGCCCTGTTGGGCAACAAGGATCAGCTTTTGTCAAAACATCTGAAGATGGTATCCATAGGACATCTTGTTGATCTGGATACATAAATGATTTTGCTGGTCCAGCTGGATGAAGAAAGCTCACTAACACTTCTGCTCTCTGATCATCTGTTTGTAAAACACAACCTAACCACCAACAAATCCTCGTATTTCTTGCACTTCCAGTTCTCCTTCTTTAATAGTCACTACTGTCTCTTTTCTGGATTCGCATTGAAATTAATATCTTTTAGTAGCAACAGTGTGTTTTGTTAATGGAATTACAGCGTGAATTTTCTGTGTCCCAGGAATCGTCTTGAATTCTCAAAGCGACATTTCAGAAGCTTTTCTTCCCATTCATAATCTTTACTTGTGGTGTATTGAAATGCAACCTGTGTGATGTTCTCCTTTGCCCAATCAAAGAGTTGATGAGGGGTCATGATTTGTTTTTCATACGGATGCTGCAAACTTGCTCGAGCAGCTAACCTTTTCACAGTGCCACCCAAACCATCACAAGGCCCTTTTCCATGCGATGTGGCAAAGAAGTGCCATTCTGCATCGATACCGAAATCTGACTTATGCTTACCGTACTTAAGTTGTTGAAGTTTTTACTGTTTTTATACTGTGCTGCTGCCCCATCAGGGAAATAATAGATCTTAGTTATGCTACCTGTAGAAATGGTGTGCAGGAAGGAATTCAACAATTTGAAAAGTCATGAACACATTGCAGCAGAAGTGGGGTCGGCACTTGTCATGGCTTCAGGCCTGACTTTTTCTTTCTTATCAGAATCTCTGAATAAAGCTTGATTTAATGTAGACATCCAAAGAGATATATCTCTGTGAAGGTTTGAGGCCTACCCATGCCTGGTTTGGTTTCAGCCTGAAGGCCCCGGAAGCTCCGGAAGGGAGAGGGTGGGCTTAAGTTTAATTGCCCTCCAAAAATATCTGTTTTAAGTGTGTATAAGGGGGTGAAGTTATTGTAGGGAGGTACTGTACATGTATAAGAACATTCACATCTTCTGAACTGTTCGGAACCCTGTTCTGGAAATCGGTACATATACTCAAGGTAAACATGGGTTATCTGAGGAAAAAAATCAGCAAAAAAAACAACATTTGGGTTTTTTTGGAATTCAAGGTCAAATTAAAGAAACTATGTCCTTGAATATTTTATTTCACATGCATGCTTCATGTTACATATCAAATAAAAGGGTAGTTCGAGAGCTTTCATATGACACCATGATTTACTTTCTAGGCCAATTCTGAAGGAAGTTATGATACTTTTTGTGTAGTCACAAATGCTGAAAAATTGTGTTTGGGGCATTTTTTGAGCACACTGTACTTTTGCACCGTGAGGTATAATGACCTATAATTTGGTGTATGTTCATTTCTCATGCTGGTCTACCAGTATGCCAGTTTTTTAAAAAATTGCAGATGGTGAGGTAAATTTTTCAAAAATTTTTGGTTGATTTTACATGGAATGACCCAATTTCAGTCTGGCATATACCGGTAATCATATCACAAGTTGAGAATCCCTTATCCAAAAATACATGTGCCTAATTATTTTAAAAGTTTGTATAAATTCCCTTCAGGCTATGTGTACAATGTAGTACTATAATAATTTTTTGAGTTGATTTGTTTCAACAAAAAACTGTTTGTATCATTGAAAGCTCTATTATTGTGTTTTTCTTTTAAGACAAAAGATGTTAATTAGTTCGGACAACTGTCTGAGTTGTTTTTCTAAAACTAAAACCTCGGTATTCAGGTTTAATTGCAGTGTTGGCACTTTGAAATAAATAAGTTGGTTTTGTGTTGCAGTTTGGGCACTCGGGCTCAAAAAGGTTCGCCATCACTGGTCTAACTTAACACTAATGGTACTTTCTCTTCTTCCCACTAAACTGCTTTAGTACTTGACCTACTGTAGTTGCTTCAGCAGCATTTTGTAAGGTTATTTTGTGGGGTGGTGTTGGTGTTGTTTTGTTGTTGTTTTTTGCTTCACTTGTCCAAAGGTTACTGAATCCAGTTATAGATAATAGATAATTTATCAGGCCAGGATTTTACTGGCATTTGAATTAACCCTTTGGTCTGCTTTGATGGAGATGGTACCAAGAACTGAAATTCCTGAACAGAAGGAAAAACCAAATGCCCCTTCCGGTCCATTTCCATTATGGGAAGAGGCCTTTATCCCATCTACAGAATGTGCATGCCTGAAGTGCAAAGTTTTTTTCTTTTAACTAGTGTACTACAAATTAAGGTTGCAATCCTATACCCACTTTCCTGGGAGTAAGCTCCATTGGACTCAGTGGGGACATACTTCTGAGCAGACATCCATAGGATTGTTCTGTTAATAGATGTCTCTAAGCCATAACTTAGACCAGTAAAGTAGAATAGGTAAAAGTGTCCAGCAGCAAGCGTGAATGTATTTAATTCATGGTTGTTTTTAGTAGATTTCTCCAACAGAGCTTTAATAGGTCATCTGCAGCTGTCTGATGCATTAATTATGAGGCCCAGATATATTCAATTTAAGTGATGGGAGGGTGTCAGTCATGACTCACAGCAATAGCATGCATGTTTGATTTGGGGGATTCTTCTTTGACTTTGTTGTTTTGGGGGTGGTGGAAAATTCATGATTGTAATGTTTTCTCCAGTGCTCATGTATTGCCAAGGTCTTCCAGAAGCTGAACATTTGCTGATAGTATGGTTAGGTCATCTGTGTGCTGCACATACTGAACATCTGAGTCATTTAGGAGACAGTCCTTACTTAGCCTTGAATATTTCAAGAGTGGAAGAGCAGGTCTTCTCAGAAGTAAGTCCCATTGAGTTCAATGGGGCTTACTCCTAAACTAAGTGGGAACAGGATTGCAACTTTAAGAAGCACCAGTGCAATCCTAAGTAAGGAGGGGAGACTGTGTGGTTGGTTCATGAGCTGGTTGGGTTTTTTATTTTCCATCTCCTACCCCCCCCCCCCACATACACACACACTCTCCAATGGGGGGAAATCAGTTACACCAGTGGGGGTGGGCAGGAGGAAGGTGAATCAACATAAAAGAAATGGGAACCATTCTTGAAATTCAGGTGCAAAGCAGCCATAATTTGCATAGATGTTTTGTCCACTCTAATTTTATTTTATTTGCATTGTTTATATAATGCCCAACAACCCAAGTTCCCTGGGAAGTTTAAAGTCAAAAATTAAAACCTATAAAAAAAGATTAAAACACAACATCTAAAAACAGCACAAGACCAGCACCAGCATAAAACTAAAATAAAACCAACATTTTACCAGAAAATAGCATTAGGGAAAAATCTAAAAAGCAATACAAGCTGTTAGGATGACAAGCAATTCCCTTATTTTGTCAAACCAACCCCTAATAGGTGGCATGTTTATTTTTATACCACTTTACAGCCCAAAGGCCCCCAAAGCAGTGTACATAACCACATAAACAGAAAATAAATGGCAAAATACAATAAGTGAAATCAGAACTTCTCAAAAATAGGAGCAGATAGGCAAACATCAATTTGCCTTATAGAGGCAAACAGATTGATGACCTTGATGAAGCAGGCAGATGTTCTCCGTCTTTTGGTCCCCCTCCTCCCATTCCCTCCCGTTCGTCAATGAATGCAGATTGTGAAGACAGGTGATGAGAGACTCACAGGGTTGTCTCCTTTAATTTGCACAACAACACTGCGAGGGAGATTGGGCTAAATCTGTGACTCGTTTCCAAGGCCATCCCACATGACCTCGAGGTCATCCACCCACCCCCTCGCAGGAAGGCCGGGATATAAATGACTGCTGCCAGACAATAAGTTCCACCTGTTGGAATTTTTGCATGTCGCGCAACGCAACTGCTAACAGTAGCAAAGCAAAACCTGCAAGAGAGGGAGAGAAGGCGGCGGTGGCGGCCCTCACGCCGAGCCTAGGAACTTTTTACGCGCCAGGAAGCCCCGCTTCAGCACGCCGAGGAGTTCAGCCCCAGGGCACGCGGGAGCTACCTTGCTCTGCTCGAGCCGAGGGTGGAGCGGAGAAGCCGGCGCGCCTGCCTCTAGGACCCAGCGGAGCCGGAGCGCCCTCCAATCGCTCGCCCAGCAGCACCTGCCCGGACGGCGGGCGCTCGGTCGGCCGCTCACTCAGTCAAGCGGTGCCGCCACGATGGTGCAGCTGCTGCCGATCGTCGTGGGCTCCTACTTGTGGCTCGGGCTGGGCTTGTGGGCGTCGTTGCCTCCGGCGGGCTGGGCGCTGCCCGAGGTGCTGTTCCGCTGCCCTCCGTGCACCGCCGAGCGCCTGGCCGCCTGCAGCCCGCCGCCGCCCGCCTCGGCGGAGCCCGACTCCGCCGCCTGCCCGGAGCTGGTGCGGGAGCCCGGCTGCGGCTGCTGCCAGGTCTGCGCCCGCCTCGAGGAGGAGCCCTGCGGGGTCTACACGCCGCACTGCGCCTCCGGGCTCCGCTGCTACCCGCGTCCCGGCGCTGAGCTGCCCCTCCAGGCGCTCGTGCAGGGGCAGGGCACCTGCGCCCGATCGAGTGACGCCGCCGAGTACGGCGCCGCCGCCGCCACCACCGTCGAGCACCGCGGGATCGGTGAGTAGAGGGAGGGGAACGGGGGGGCACGCGTCTCTGCGCGGTGGGCTTGTGGCAGGCTCCAGAGGGGATTTGGGGGCAAGGATGCCGTGGGGACTAGTAACGTAGGACGTCGGATGAAGCCCGGAGCCTGTCCTAGTATGCGGTCCTCTTGAGCACCTGTGGAGTGTTCCCCTTGAAACTTTGAAACACGCGCGCAGGGCTTAATTTGAACAAAACCTTTCCAGGCCTTATCCCGATAAATGATTTTGGACCTGCAGCGCAGATCGGAATAATCATCTTTATCGTTATCATCGTTATTAAGCCAGCGCTATAGTCACACCAGTATATTTTTACGTATTAGGGATAAGGATTCAAGGCAAGGTTGAGCCCTAGCACCCCTTGTGTCTGCTGATATCACTGGTGCTGACTATGGGAGTTTTAGATATGTTTGAGTTTGGTGTTATGGAGGGGCTGGGTGATTCCACCTTATTACTAAAACGAGAGGGTTTCGAAGCCCTCTCAGCTGTGCGAATTGGCTGTGGCTGCTTAGTGGTGAAGAGGAAATTCTCTGCACGTGGTCAAGACGCACTGATAATATTTTTGCCCTTACCTTGTTTTGTACATTAGGGCTGAACTCTGGTACCAAAAACATGTTCCAGGACATAAGCTCCTCACAGCTGGATATGAGGAAGAAGGTTGGGCAAATGCACTGGATGTGTAGCATCATGAGAATTATTGGCTGGGAGAAGCACTTAAGGAGCTGTGCGGGCCGGGACCACATGTGCACTGGCGTGTTAGCTTCTTAACAGTGGCAGAGAACGGAATGTGTGAGTCAGTAAACAGACCACTTTCTGTGAGAAATGCTGCACATGAGGAGCCTTGGGATGGGCGGGGAGGCAGCATCTAGAAAGGGTGGAACTCTTCTGGAGTTGTGTGAAGAGGGGCTTGTGAGGGAGAGATCCAAAAGAGGGGTTGGTGGGCTAAGTTCCAGAAACGGTGATTGGGCCTGTGATGTGAATATGGGTCTGCTGACTGTGGTGGTGGGAAGCACAACAGAATGGCCAGACTGCATGACCAGTTTGAACCACGGTGGCTTAAATAAACCACCATGGCTTGTGGTACGCACCAGGCACCCATTCTGTAATCCAACCCCCCACTGACAGGTTCTTGCCCGAACCTGGTGAGGGCGGGGTTGTTGGCATTGTTAACAAACCACCGACAACCCAGTGTGGCGTAGTGGTGAGAGTGTTTGACTGGGACTCCGGAGATCCGGGTTCTAGTCCCCGCTCGGCCATGAAACTCACTGGGTGACTTTGGGCCAGTCACTGACTCTCAGCCTAACCTACCTCACAGGGTTGTTGTGAGGATAAAATGGAGAGGAGGAGGATTATGTAAGCCGCCTTGGGTTCCTTGCAGGAAAAAAGGCGGGGTATAAATAAATAAATGGGCTGTTTTAGGAGACCGGGAAGCTGGGTTTGAGGGGAATAGACTGGATGAGAGGCCTTGAGATGGAGGTGTGTTCAGAAACAGGAGGAAGTGAAGGATGGCAGCCTTTGGGAAGCTGGTGTGGGGGAAGAAAGGTGTCAGGACACAGAGCCGTGGGAGAACTTCGTGTAGAAGGAGGCAAGGAGTAACAGTCAACACTCAGAGGTGTTGAGAAGGGAAATGGAGGGGAGGAATGAATGGATAGCAAGTAAAAACAATGGGAACGGAGGGTAGTGGTAGTGGAGGAGATGCTTTGCTGCAGGAGAAATGCCAGAAGGAGCCCATGCACATAAGGCAGGTAGGTTTGGAGGCAGGGGAGGTATGGGGGCAGAAGTTGTTTGGATATCAGTGTCCAATTGTTAGATATGAATCTCTGGAGCTGGGATCTGTGGGATTAGTAAGTGCAGCTAAGTAATTTTAGACTCCGGGACATAATGCTTTTACACCCTCCACCCCCTCTTTAGATGGGAATGTGTGTTACCTCACTTTGGAATGTGGTAAGGCAGCCTTACTGTTTTTGAGGGCCCTTCTGCCCTGAAGGCCTGCCCTGTGTGGGATAGATCTCTCATTGTAGATAAGACAAGAAGTGGGGGCTGAGCTACACCTTATGCAGAATGCAGAGGTAAGCTGGGTGGTAGAACTCACTTGTCACACTGCAGTGCAGGTGGAGGAGTCTTAGATTTCAGGGGCTTTTCATGTAAAAAGTTACACATCTTCAGTAAACAAGTGCATCAGGCTACTTGCAACATTCTCCCTGATGTGCTGGTTTAACATGCAGGTTTTTTTTTTTTAATGTTTTTTAAAAAATGGGGTGGGGTGAGGAGGAAGCCACAAGCTTGCAAAAATAAGACCCTTCTTCACATGCAGTCTGAAGTGCTCCAGTTCAGATTTCTACCAACTAGTTCTGTGTGATGCACAATAGCTCCAAGAGCTATTTCACCTTTGATGTTCACCCTGATGTCCAATGTTTCCCATGGCAAACGCATAAAGTATGAACAGCAAGTCTGTATCCCTATGCTCACAGTAATCTGCTGAAGAGCTGTGGCCGACCATGGTTCTCCCCCCCCCCCCCCCGCTTGTGTCCCCAGGGAATGTTTAAGGATGTGTTCTGCTGTTTAGTGTAACATGGTGTGCCTGTGGCAAACACAATTGCAATGCAAACTGAAGTAGCTTTCAGTGATTAAACTAAACTTTGGATTAAATGATCTTTCTACTATAATAAACGGTTTACCTTGAAATGTCATTTCATCAGTATCACTGGATTTGAATTTTTAAATCCTTTTGTAGCAATTTCCCTTATAATGCACTTAACCCCCACCACCTAAAAAACTTTCTGTGCATTGTACGAAGGAAGAGGTGATTGAAGGAAATACAGAGCAGAACCTTAATAGCCTTAAGTGTGGAACTCTGATATTTAAAACCGTAGAGGAAAGCAGCAAAACATGTTCAAACTGCTGTTACACTAAAAAGACTAGAACTCAGTCAGGTAGGCTAAGGCTGCAGTGAGTTATTGGAAATGTTTTGCTTAAACAAAGAGGAACTTTTCAATAGGAAAAAAAATCTAATGTTCTTCATTCGGTATGAAATTCCAGCTGATGTCTGCCATATGAGCGGGTGATGGGAGGTCTTCCATTATAAGCAGAGATGGAGAACTGCAGAAATCGGTCTTTGCTGAGTTCAAGCATGAGGAGTAGAGGAAAAGTGGCTTAAGATCATTCTTGGAAACTGATGCAAAATCAGTTTGAATTTAACACAGTTTGGCAAGAGTGCTTCTTGTCTGCCAAGAGGCAGGTGCTGATTTATTGTTCTATGTGTAAATTCCAAGAATTATACTTATTTGCATAGGACAGGTTGGGGGGAGGAAAAGAAATCCTTCTCTTGGTTGAGGATTGGAATGCAAAACTTGTATGCAATTCCTAAATTAAGGGGTTGGCAAGTTTATTTAGTCCCTGGTGAGAGTCAGGAAGGTTGCCCAAGTGAAACAAGGAATAAGACTGAGCATTCTCCTGCTGTGGGCTTTCAGCATTGTTTAATCTTCCACTGAGGTCTGTGCTGCCAATCCAGAAAGGGCTGTAGGCAGAAAGAAATACAAATAATCCACGGCGAGGAACGGATGCCGTTACTGATTGCAAAAAAGGCTGTGGGTATTCTGGGGAATGTTGGAACAGAAATATCAAGTCTGTGGAAATCAAACTGACAGGCCCAAGTGTAGTTGTACCCTTTGGGGTTCAGTTCTATAAAGCTTTGAATGTTCCCTTTTCGCTGTGAAATTCCTCCGTGCAGGCTGGATTGACTGCAGTAGTATCTTGATGCTATTTGAATGGATTTCAATGGGTGGCAGGGTGGCTGGCCAGATGGGCAATTAACAAATACAATAAATAAATAAATAAATAAATTTCCTTCCCTGCTTCTATTAACTCAACAAACCTGACCTTCCTTCTGTTGCCATCAATCTTGACATTCCCTCAATTACATTGACACCCCCTCTATCGCGAATCTGACATTTCCTCTTATTGCATTCCCTCTATTGCAGTGATGGCGAACCTATGGCACGGGTGCCTCAGCTGGCACGCAGGGACCTCTCTGTGGGCACTCGAGCCATTGGTCACCAGATCGCGAAAAGACTGTCCCCTTCTGCAAAACACTAATGATTTTGTTCTTTCTCACAGTGTGGAACAGAATGATTTTATTCTAGAATTCCTGTTACAGAATTCTTTTCTACATTGTTATCACATTTAAAAGATTTTGAAGAATGATGCACAGAGCATGGCTTGGATGTAAAGCACTAACAGTTGACCTGAGTGCTGCATGTGTTGCTCTCAAACTAACCGAGTATGAGCCAAGGTTTGACAAATTATCAGCATGCATGCAATAGCAAAAATCACATTAATTGTGCAAAAGCATGCCCAATGCAAACTTTTACCTAATGCAGTGTTTGCAGTCCAAGACATAAAGTGTTTAAAATGTGTTAAGCATGTTTAGTTTTCTTGTTTATCTTGCTCATCCTAGTACAGGTTGACTTTTACTTTTACTAATCCGACACCTGTAGAAGCAGGGAAAGGTCCCGGGGTAAAGCTTGCCCCATACAATTGGGTCATTCCATGTAAAATCAACCAATGAATTTACTTGCCCGTCACCGATTTTGAAAAAACTTGGTGAACTTGTTGGGTCTGCTGAGAAAATAAGCTGCTCCAAAAATTAGACTTCTGGGACAAAAACTTTTGGAGAGATGGCAATCAAAAATAGATGGCAAGAAAAATGTTATTTTTGTGTGTTGGACATCATTAAAATTACAGTAATTCCAGTTCTACAGAACCTAGAAGGTTAATCATGATGTTGATGGAAAGCCTTTGAAATGCTCTTTCATTTGATATGTAACATAAGTGGGTTTTTTGGAATAACTATGTATTCAAGGTCAAATAGTAAAATGTGACCTTGAATTCTGTAAAAACTAATTTTTTTTCTCCATGATTTTTGTTTTAGTATTTCATCTGACAGTGCTTAATACATGTACCAATTTTCAAAATGGGGTTCTTAAGAGAAAACGAGTTACATCTTTTGGGTCGCTCTGTGTGTATGCGTCATAGTTCATATGAATTGCTATCTCACTGTACGTATCTTAAGAAAATATGCATTATCACTTAGGTTTTGAATAAAACATTGTGCTCAAGTACAAGCTACCCTGTCATAATTGTGCAGTTCTAAATTAGGTATTCTTCACAATAGCATACTTCTGACATTTTGTGTAGACTAATGATACTTCCTCTGGGTGGTCATTCTGGTATGAAATCAATCAAAGAATATTTCCAACTGAAAGCAAATTGCTTAAGATTTGGTGAACTTGTCCTGCTTATTAAAAAATAAGTTGCAGGGCCTATTGTTTTCAGAAGAATGAGGTTTAAAATATGTATTTTAAAAAAGGTACGTACTCACCAGTATGCTTGGGGGAAACATGTTTATTTTATTTTTTTCAAATAAATATACAGAAGTTTGACCTTGAATAATGACAAAAAAACTCCTTTTGTTTTAAATAACGTTTAACATCCCTGGAAACATGTACTTGATTTCAAAATGGGACTCTTACTAGCATAGTTATTTTTATTTACGGTACTTAGATGTGGGCTTGAAAAACCATTATTGTGCATAGATGAGATTTTCCATTTTACTTTTATATATGCTGATCAGTTTTTATGCAGTTCAAATATTACTTGCTAACATTTTGTTAACAAGTCCTAAATTAAGGAGCTTTTCATAATAGTAGTTTCTAGTCTTGAAGTTGCTGCTTGACACTCTTTGTCTGTTAGTGTATAGAAGTGCCCTGTTGGGCAACAAGGATCAGCTTTTGTCAAAACATCTGAAGATGGTATCCATAGGACATCTTGTTTATCTGGATACATAAATGATTTTGCTGGTCCAGATGGATGAAGAAAGCTCACTAACACTTCTGCTCTCTGATCATCTGTTTGTAAAACACAACCTAACCACCAACAAATCCTCGTATTTCTTGCACTTCCAGTTCTCCTTCTTTAATAGTCACTACTGTCTCTTTTCTGGATTCGCATTGAAATTAATATCTTTTAGTAGCAACAGTGTGTTTTGTTAATGGAATTACAGCGTGAATTTTCTGTGTCCCAGGAATCGTCGCTTTGAGAATTCAAGACATTTCAGAAGCTTTTCTTCCCATTCATAATCTTTACTTGTGGTGTATTGAAATGCAACCTGTGTGATGTTCTCCTTTGCCCAATCAAAGAGTTGATGAGGGGTCATGATTTGTTTTTCATACGGATGCTGCAAACTTGCTCGAGCAGCTAACCTTTTCACAGTGCCACCCAAACCATCACAAGGCCCTTTTCCATGCGATGTGGCAAAGAAGTGCCATTCTGCATCGATACCGAAATCTGACTTATGCTTACCGTACTTAAGTTGTTGAAGTTTTTACTGTTTTTATACTGTGCTGCTGCACCATCAGGGAAATAATAGATCTTAGTTATGCTACCTGTAGAAATGGTTGCAGGAAGGAATTCAACAATTTGAAAAGTCATGAACACATTGCAGCAGAAGTGGGGTCGGCACTTGTCATGGCTTCAGGCCTGACTTTTTCTTTCTTATCAGAATCTCTGAATAAAGCTTGATTTAATGTAGACATCCAAAGAGATATATCTCTGTGAAGGTTTGAGGCCTACTCATGCCTGGTTTGGTTTCAGCCTGAAGGCTCCGGAAGGGAGAGGGTGGGCTTAAGTTTAATTGCCCTCCAAAAATATCTGTTTTAAGTGTGTATAAGGGGGTGAAGTTATTGTAGGGAGGTACTGTACATGTATAAGAACATTCACATCTTCTGAACTGTTCGGAACCCCGTTCTGGAAATCGGTACATATACTCAAGGTAAACATGGGTTATCTGAGGAAAAAAATCAGCAAAAAAAAAACATTTAGGTTTTTTTGGAATTCAAGGTCAAATTAAAGAAACTATGTCCTTGAATATTCTATTTCACATGCATGCTTCGTGTTACATATCAAATAAAAGGGTAGTTCGAGAGCTTTCATAGGACACCATGATTTACTTTCTAGGCCAATTCTGAAGGAAGTTATGATACTTTTTGTGTAGTCACAAATGCTGAAAAATTGTGTTTGGGGCATTTTTTGAGCACACTGTACTTTTGCACCGTGAGGTATAATGACCTATAATTTGGTGTATGTTCATTTCTCATGCTGGTCTACCAGTATGCCAGTTTTTTAAAAAATTGCAGATGGTGAGGTAAATTTTTCAAAAAATTTTGGTTGATTTTACATGGAATGACCCAATTTCAGTCTGGCATATACCGGTAATCATATCACAAGTTGAGAATCCCTTATCCAAAAATACATGTGCCTAATTATTTTAAAAGTTTGTATAAATTCCCTTCAGGCTATGTGTACAATGTAGTACTATAATAATTTTTTGAGTTGATTTTTTTTCAACAAAAAACTGTTTGTATCATTGAAAGCTCTATTATTGTGTTTTTCTTTTAAGACAAAAGATGTTAATTAGTTCGGACAACTGTATGAGTTGTTTTTCTAAAACTAAAACCTCGGTATTCAGGTTTAATTGCAGTGTTGGCACTTTGAAATAAATAAGTTGGTTTTGTGTTGCAGTTTGGGCACTCGGGCTCAAAAAGGTTCGCCATCACTGCTCTATTGCATCAATCTCTGCCTGCAACTGAGGTTTGCTGCCAACTGCTTTCAGTGCCTTCTTCCAAATCCTCTGTGTAATGTCCTTGGGTTTCATTCCAAGCTCCTGAGTGATAAATATCCCTTTGGCAATTGACCCCCAAACCTCGGAGAACTGTAACTTTTAGCCCTACTGACATAAACACAACTTGCTGACTGCGGATCAGCAATCTTATTTGCAGTTTTAGAAGATAAAGACAGGTGACTGCTTATGACATTACTTACCAACATGGGGAAAGTCCCATATCTGAAAATGCATGAAAATTATTTGTGAAAACCAGGATCCGTGCGCCTGCATCTAGTTCTAAAGAAAACAGGCAAATGTTGGGACTACACTTGTCCTTCTCAGCGGACTGCTCTTTAGTAAGCAGACCTGACTGTCCTGTACATGGGAATGAGGAATACTTTTGCCATGCAGAACTTGGAATTAGTATGATATTATCCTCAAGGCTTGAGGAGTCATATGTGCATTGGGATTAGCGATGACCGTTTTCCTCCCCATGATGCGATGGGGATGGGGATTTTTTTGGTATCTTCAAACCACAATGACATGTTTGTAGAAGAGTAGTAGCAAGAAAAGAAGCCCAATGCTGCAATCCTCTGCACACTTACCTGGGAGTAAGCCCCATTGAACTCAGTGGGCCTTACTTCAGAGTAAGCATGCATAGCACAGGGTTGCTCTAGTCACCTTTGTGACTGTTCTGTTGTGGCAGGTAACCTGGCAATTAGCAGCCAACTTCATTGGTCCTTTCACTGGACCAAGAAGATGAAGATGTGGCCTTAGGTATTTCATCAGGTCAGCTAAGATAGCCAGGTGAGAACTAAAGGTAACTGCTTAGTGTACACAGGCCAATTGGGGCAGTCCCCACAAAAAGAGAATTAGTGGACTCAATTTGGATGATTGGGAAACATCTCTGGGATCTTGAACACTTTAACTCTGTCCTTAGGGGTAATATAATTAAACAAACAAAGAACAACCATTGATATGAGATGTTCCAGAATTAGATTTTATAAACATATTTGGTAGACTTATTCAGGGTTTGAATAAGGATTGTGTGTGGTGATCTGACTGCAATCCCTGTCCCCATACACACAAAAAACTTTCTTCTACCTGCTGATACAGTACTCTTACTCTGTTTTCCCTATTTCTGCTACCTTTAGTCTCGCTTTGTTAACTCGATTTATAGCCCACTGTCCTCCATCCACCACTACCTTGGTGTGCTTGACACATCGGATGAAATGAACTGTTACCTACAAAATCTCACGCTACAGCAAACCAGCTAGTCTCTAAGGTGTGTGGGAACTTTTTCTCGTCCTAATTTGCAATGTTTCTGTTGAGTGGATTGAGGGTTGTGTTTTTTTCTTTCTTTTGTGGAGTGTTTTACCTTTGCATTCTGTCTCTTCCCTAAACCTTTCTCAAGCTATGCAACACCGTTAATCAGTCAAGACCTTGGCAGTCTTTTATCACTGACTCATTGCAGGAACTGTCACTGAAAATGCCACTATGCAGCCTGCTTTGCAGTTTTTTTCCCTGGGGTAGCTTTAGTTTAATTAGGTTTAGTAATGGCTGGAAGATCTAGCAATGTGTCTGATCATTCCAAGGGGACTAGCCTTAGGTGACACTGCAGATGTTTCTTGATTTCAAAGGCTGAGAGAATAACTGCTGTAGTTATTTAGAACTGTTAGCACAAGTAATATCGAACAAAAAGCTAACAGAAATACATAGAAGCTTTTGGCTTGTGCACTAGTCTTTCTAAAAGGGTGGTACTTGAGAAGCACAGGGGAAGTATTCAGAATGCTTTAGACTCTATTGTTCTACTTCTTCCTTGTCCTTCAGTAGATGTTCTGTTCCCTCTTGTTTGTTTCAAATATGCCTTCACCCATACCTGCTAGATTTCAGGTTGGTGCTAATTGAACCTGATATTTGCTAAGGGGCCCGGGGCGTAGTTGGAGCTTCTGACTTTGAACAATCACAAGCAGTTTGTTTTATCCACAACCATGGATTGAGTTCACATAAACAATTTGGGGTGTAGGGTTAGTGGGAGAGAGATGATACCAATTTTAAAATGGCATGTATTGTATATAATGGTGAAATTTACCAACCAGTCCTAACCCTTGCTGGGTTAGCACAGAGTATGGAAAACGTAGTTATGCCAGCATTACTTGCAAGACCTGTAGCATAAGAACTTTCTAGGCTGGATCCAGGGCCGGCGCTACCGCTAGGCAGACCCAGGCAGCTGCCTAGGGCGCATGGCGGAAGAGGGCGCAGAAATGCTGCGCTCCTTCCTCGCCGCTGGCGCGCTCCTGCGCCGCCTGGCCGCCTTGCCGACAAAGGCACCGGTCCGCAACCACCAGGTCTGTGCGGGGGGGGATTGCGGGCGCCGGGCGGGCTCGCGGTCGGCTTTCCTCTGCGCCCGGAGCTAGGCCGGGTCAGGAACGCGCAGCGGCAGCGACCGGTAGGCAGCGGGGAAAGCGGCTGCTGGAGGAGGAGGCGGGCGGGCGCTGGGCAAGCAGGCATTTCCCAGCTGCTTTGCTCCGGAGCCCTCCTCCCCCCGCACGAGAGGGGGGGGCGCTAAATATAAGCCAGCCTAGGGCGCCAAACTGCCCTGCACCGGTCCTGGCTGGATCAGATTGAAGGCCTATCTACTCCAGCACTCCTCCTTCAACAGTGGCCACCCGTATGTCCTTGGGGAAACTTACAAGCAGAAAACTGCTGTTTCCTGATTATTTGTCCCTAGTATCTGGTAACTGTAGGGATACTGTGTCTGAATGAGGAGGTAGCATTTAGCTGTCATGGCTAATGCACATACCCTCCAGGAATTTGGCTAATCCCAAGATTAGACAAAAATAGGAACGTGGTGTTTTTATTTATTAGTTGCTTTCATACCCTATTATATTTAATTTGGCTGTTGCTGACAAGTGCTTATAGGGACAAATACTGATAAGAGAGCCAGTGTGGTGTAGTGGTGAGAGTGTTGGACTGGGACTCAGGAGATCCGGGTTCTAATCCCCATCCGGCCAGTTCACTGGGTGACTTTGGGCCAGTCACTGAATCTTATCCTAACCTACTTCACAGGGTTGTTGTGAAGAAAAAATAGAGAGGAGGACCATGTAAGCTGCCCTGGGGTCCTTGCAAGAGGAGAAAAGGTGGGATATAAACCTAATAATAAATAAAAATATTTATCCCGATCTTCTGCTAAAATGTGGACATGCGTTATCAGATGCTGCTAGAGATGGACAGACCACTGTACATGGGGAATATTGTTACAGAGATTGTGGCTAAAGCAGCCTTCCCCAACCTGGTGCGGGTTTCAACTACAGTTCCCGTCACCCCCAGCATGACCAGTGGTCAGGAATGCTGGGAGTTGTTGTCCAAAATATCTGGAGGGCACCAGGTTGGGAAGGCTCGGCTAAAGTGATTACAGCCTACTGGCCCCTGTCACATTGGCCCCAGCACAACAGACAGCCAGACTGGGGCGAGACAATAGAATGTGCAGGCAAAATATCAGGTGGAGGGGTTAGAATGCATGATATACCGTAGTTAGGTCTAAAATGGTCATAGAGCTATGATAGGATGGAAAGGGAAGAAATGGCTGCAGAGCAGAGTGCTATCCAACGTGGTTGTCCTAGGCTGGGGGTGCTGCATGTAGGCTCTCTGCAATTTTGAAATATCTGATTCAAGCACTTTAGTCCAAGTAAGGCATTTTTATGGAAATGTTATGAAGTGGAATTTCTTTACAACTTTCTATCTCTCCTCTGGCATGAAGATGAGTTAGAGCAGGGGTCTTCAAACTAAGGCCCGCGGGCCACATCTGGCCCGCCGGGTCTTTTCATCCGGCCCAGCGGCCGATCTAGAGGCTCCCTGCCCGCTGGGAATCTGCCCCGCCGGAGTAAGCTGCTGGGAAGAAAGGCGTGGGGGAAAACCCCAGAGCGGCGAGCCCACCAAGCCACTGAAGTGCGCCCGCTTCCCCTGGGGAATAAACAGCTGTTCGGCGCGGCCGCCAAACAGCTGAGAGGCGGACCGGAAGCAGGGGCCGGGAAGGAACACGTGCGCCGGCCGCAGCAAACTCTGCCCTTCGCCCCCTCCTGGCCCGGTGGGTGGGCGCTCTGCTGCCCCTTCCCGGAGGAGTCGCGCCGCCGCATTACCATGCTGATGCAGAGCGGCCGGAGGACCATTCTGAGACGATGGGGCAGGCCAGCGGCAGCGGCGGCTCAACTGCCTCGGTGCGTGGCCTGTCGCCGGCTGGCCGGGGCGCCGCGTCACAAACGCTTGCCGCAGGGTTGCCTGGCAACGCGCTGATGGCACTGCTGAGTAGGCGCTGAGCGAGGCCTGGGTGTGTGGCCGGCCCTGCGGGGGCTCCTGCCAGGTGCGCCCGCACGGGGGCTCAGGTCACGCCAGGGTGGGGGCCTCCGGCGGTATTGCACTCCTCGCCCCCGTGTTCATATTTTTTTCAAACTATAGTCCGGCCCCCCCAACAGTCTGAGGGACAATGAACTGGCCCTCTGTTTAAAAAGTTTGAGGGCCCCTGAGTTAGAGACTTGTGACCTTGCCTGGAATGTAGCCTTTGGCCTGACTGCTACATTAGCTTTCAGCACAGAGGGTTTTACAACTGCTGCTAATGGAGTCTTCAGTAATTGCAGTGCCCTGCTCCATTGGATTCATGTTACACAAGCATGTTTGGGCTCGGACCAGGTAAAGGCTCAACTCTTTCACTTTGAAATTAGAATGACTTTTGAGGCAAGATGGAAAATCCCAAAATGAAGTGCCATATTTGAATCAAAATAGTTTTTTTGTCATTGATGCTAAAATGTGGCATTAGGAAAATCTGTCATCCAGAACATCTTAAAATAAAGCCAAGGTAAAATAAATTGGGAAAGAAGTGTAGGAAGAAGAACTTCTTGGCTGAAAAACCTCAGAGAATGGGCCCAGGGCAATACAATATCATTGTTTATCATGGCCACATATAAAGACAGTCTAGCCATGATGATATTCAAGCTCTAGTAGGAGACAAACAACAGGAAGAAAAAGTTGATGTGGCTTCATTTTATAATGCCCTACAGAGACCAATGCCTTCGTATCTTAACAGTAGTCTCAAAAGGTATGGATGTGGCATAGTGGTTAGAGTGTTGGACTGGGACTCAGGAGATCCAGGTTCTAATCCCCAAAGTCACTCACTGGGTAACTTTGGGCCAGACTCTAATGGCTCTCAGCCTAACCTTCCTCACAGGGTTGTTCTGAGGATAAAATAGAGGAGGAGGACCATACATCATCTTGGGTTCCTTGCAAGAAGAAAAAAGGTAGGATATAAATGTAATAATCGTAATAATGTTTTGTTGTTGTGCTGAGCTATGGAGTACTGAGCATGAGAGAGAGACTGTGCCACTTTTAGTAGTGGTTCTAGTCATGTTTGTAAATATTTAATCTTTGAAAACTGTTCATAGTAAGGCAAATATGCCTTTTTTCTTTTTTAAAATTCTGCCTGGCTTCCGTATTTAGTAAAGCTTTATGGACCATGAGCAACAGACGTCTATGGTTTGGTCCCCAAAACTCTCACCAAAATCTGATCAATGTGAGTATGTGAACGGGAAAGCTGAAGGCATGTTGGAATTAGTGCTTGTTTGGCCTTACAAGTTTCTGTACGTACAAAATCTCTAGAAGTATTGCAGAAATTTAGCCATTTTCTATGCTATTTATTTAATTCATTTGAATGATATGCCTGAGCCATTCTATCTAGAGGCAATTTTTCATTATTAATTACTTATAGATTGGGTGACTCAGCTGTTGGATATCCTGTATAATTATTATTGCAGATGTGTACACCTTGGGGGCTTCCTTCTCATAAATACATTGTATAAACTAAATTAGCAATAGGGCAGCACTGATGTCCTTCTGGGATGCAATCCTAAATTTCCATTGACTTTGGAGCCCCGGCCACAAATGTGTATTCCACTGATATTTTGGATATTTTTAAAAAGGCACCTGTAGCATCTGTCCAACAATATGACATAGTTGGACAGTTCTAATTATATCCTTGAGTTTGCAGCAGTCTCTCGCAATCGCATACAAGTTCATTCCTGCACTGATGCATTGCTAAACTGATTTGCAATTCAGTTGCTTCTATAAGCAGGAGTTTTAAGTTTTAAGCAGGCATTCAACCTGTTTTGGAAGGGGCTGTTCTACCCCAAAGGCTTAAGCTTACAGACTGAGGTTATTTTAGGATCTAACATTATCATTACAGGCTCAAGTGGCCTCTGTGGCTTGAAGTGCCTTTATTGGCTTCTGCTGAGATGCCAGCTGCAAACATACCTGAATGGAGCTAGCTTGGCCACAGTTATCCATGCTCTGGTAACCCATGTTTTAGATTATTGCAATGCATGGCACATGAGACTGCCTTTTAAAAATAATCAGGTGTAACATCATTTTCCCTTACCCCATCAGATTTCTTTAACAGTAATGTTTTCAGGTGGTCCATGAACATATTTTTTCTGTACGCTGTCCTATTTCAATACTTGGAGTAACCTTTTCTAATATCCAGGCCATCAAATTTCCTGTTTTTGTTTGTGCTCAGAATTCATTTGGCTGCGCAATTCTAATGAGGCAATGCTCCCTGAGGGTCCAGCCATCAAATGTTATGTTTCTGTCTAATTCAGTACTCCTGTGTTTGGACATCTTTCAGTTGATAAACTGATCCTGCATCAATTCTGTTTCATAAGTCAAACTCACCCAGTATACATAGACTAAATCCAGATCAAGAAATGGCAAATTAATGACTTGTTTAAGAAATAGGAAAGGCAGGCTTCAAACAAGGGACTTTCTGATTCATAGGCCATCCTCTTAACAATTATACTACACCAGTTCTTCATCTTCATATAATACCTATGTGTACATCAAGCAGAATAAAACGTAATGACATACTGCAGGTAAACACCATTTACAAATTATTTTAACAACACTAGTAGGAATTACAGTTCCTTACACCCACACCCACACACACACCCCTTCCTGTTTGTAAAACTAGAAAGACCCTCTACATTTAAAACTTTGGAAAGCTGGAGCATAACAGCTGTAAATCTAAGTGTAAAAATGCTGTAATAGGAATTTCACAAACTTTGCTTGGAATTTGAAACCACAGAAGAGTTATCAGCCAAAAGCAAACAGTTCTTGCTAAATCTCGGACGCATCCTTCTGTACCAATGTCTACAGCAGCAACTGTCCCTCCCTCTGACTAGTGTATGTATCATGTTCCAAACCAAAGAATAGGTAAACCTCCTCTAAACACTCAGCCAGAGCTCTGTCTTAAACTAGGGAGGTAAAAAGTTTCCTTCCGGTGAGTTCAATAACAAAGTGTCACATGCATGTCATCACCCAACTCCTGTTGCTGTTCTGGGATAATGATAACTTTTTCTGATAGCAGTATGGCAGGGTAAGGTCACTTACTCTAAAGGCAGGGACTGTGCTCTTTTCTTGCCAGCTCTGCAGCTCTTTCACCCCAGTGCAGGTTTCCCTTAGTAAACACAATTGCAGTCCTTCCCTCTTCTTATTTCAGACTTGTTTGGATGCTAAATAACACATAGAACAGAACCTGGACCTCTTTTACAGAATTTGGACTTCTCCACTTTTTCAAATAAAATAATGAAATCTGATAGGAAGTGTGGGCAGAAAAAGGGAACGATGCTTCATTTTGTAGTATTGAGCATGCTCCATCATACTTTAGCTTTCTTTAACAGTGGTCCAAAATAGAGCTGCAAGATTGTTAACTGGGACGACATGTTTTGCTCATCTGATGCCAGTGTTTTACCAGCTGCACTGGATTCTAGTCCATTTCTGGGCTCAATTTAAAGTGCTGGTTTTAACCTATAAAGTCCAAAAAAGCTTGGGGACCATGTTATCAGAGAGATCACCTTCTCCTGTATATACCTACCCTAACCTTAAGACCCTCTTCAGAGGCCCTGCTCCATGTGCCCTCACCAAGCAAAATGTGGTGGGTGGCTGCTAAGGAAAAGGCCTTCTTGGTTGTGGCACCCTGCCAATGGAATAACCTTCCCAGAGAGGCTAGTCTGGCACCTTCTTTATGTTTGGTGACAGGTGAAGACCTTTTTATTCACCCAGGCCGCCTATTCACACAGGCTCCTGCTGTTTTAGTATGGTTATTAACATGTGCTGCTAATTGTTTTATGTTGTCTTGATTAGAAGGATGTTCTTTATGCTGCATTTTTATTGTTTTTCCTTATTGGCTTTTCTCAGTTGTAAGCATTTTATTTTGTTTTGACCTGTAAGCTGCCCATATGGGCAGCCATATAAATTTAATGAATCAAATAATTTTAATATTGGCAAAGTTAATCCAAAGTGGGCATCATAGCACTTTAAAAAATCTTATACACAGCTCCTCTACTTAAGCTGAACTGTAACATGTAAAGATAGTTCCAGTCATTTGTCCTTTGTCTGAAGGACGGAGATATTTGCTGTTACCACTCAAACAGTTTATGTGTATAAAGCAAAACCTGTGACTGTAGCTGACGAGAACTCTAACTTGGCGCACACCTGTCCTATGGGTTACAAATTATGACAAACTGTTCTTCATTTTATGCTGGTGCTGCTTGATATAGGTAATTGGTTCTGTCAACACAAGATTTGGCCATAAGCAAAGTTATGTTGAAATGCCTCTATATGAATTTGAGAAGGCACTAACAACGCAAGAGAGAGGGCCTTCTCGATGGTGGCCCCACACCTCTGGAGTCAGCTTCCATCAGGGGTTCATCAGGCCCTTTCTTTCCAGATTTAAAGGAAACCTCTGAAAACCCACCTGTTTTGGCTGGCTTTCCCATAATCTGTGGGCTGCAGGTTTTATTGCTGTAATTAGCTTTTTTTAAAAAAATAATAATAGTTTTTTTATTGTATTTTTAGGGAACAAAACTATGGCCCTTAGACATTGTCTGAGGGGCCATAGGATAGTTTGGATTCCCAGCATCGAGGTTGGAGACAGAGCTCCAACCTCAGAGCTGGGAATGGGAGCTCCAACCTCTAGCAGCCAGCGCAGCTACTCTCCAAGGTTGGGAAAGCAACCTTGGAGAGGGGTAAGACGGGGTGGGGAGGAGATTGGGGCAGCCAGGATATGAGGTATCCTGACACCTCTCCAGCCTACTTCCCTCCCCCTCTGAGACACCCCAGCTAGACCGGCAAAAAAAGCCTGTCTAGCGAAATATGCAGGGTGGGAGGATGGGGAGGCTCCTCCTGCTCTGCACTGGATGACCGCAAGCCTCCCAAGTTCAGGGGCTTATGGGTATCCTGATAGGATTGCACCCTTACTGCCTTTTTGTATATTTTTGTACGGGTTTTTATCTTGTATGCCACCTTGAGAAGGTTTTACATGTAAAGGTGGGCTAAAATTATTTTTAAATAAGTAAAACACGTCTACCTGAGCATTTCTAACTGAACAGTGCAATCAGCTTTGAAAGCTCAAACCAATGAGGAAGGAAAGTGACTTTGCATTTATGAAACACATGGCAATCCTCCCACATGCTCCCCTCTTCCTCCAAAGATGTGCTCACACCTTACTTGCTTAGCTTGCTTTCCACTGTTCCTCTCCGTCTGGTGCTTTTCTATTTCAAGTCTGGCCCGGGGCCATTTAAAAACAAAAAGGCATCCCATAGCAACAGAAAAGGAATGCATAAAAAGGCAGCTTTAGCACCCCCAAATTGTCCTTGTAAAATCAGGCTTTCTAGACAACTGTAATATCTTCCCTTCTCTCTCATTCTCCCCTTGCTTCTACCCTTTTCCTGTCTTCAGTGATTACAGCTAACCACCATTTGGTCTTTTGTTCCTTGCTCCTGAGTTCCTTCCCATTTCCCTTTTGGGGGCCAAAAATGTGCATGCACATTTATGTTAAGACACATAAGAGTATCATCTGTGTTTCCAAGTAAATATATTTATTTGGTGTGTGTGTGTGTGTGTGTGTGTGTGTGTATGTATATGTATGTGTGTATATATATATATATATATATATATATATAGTTGCATTCCAACCTTCATCCAAAAAATTCCAGGGCTGTGAACAGCAAGTATAAATACAATGTTATTTATACTATAAAACACTGAAAGTAACAACATTTTGCGTAGAGCATAACTCTGAAGACAGGTCTGGAGGTTACATATCTTCCCCAACAGAAGTACTCTTACGTTGTTTTCCTTTGTTCCTTTTCATGTGTCTCTGCAACATGTATGTCTACAGTAATAGGGTACGTGCATGTCCATAGCTAACTTCTGTTGTATTTACAACACTGAATATAAAAACTAAGAGGAGACATGCCAGAATGCATGTCCAGGTCATGCTTGGTCTTTTTGATAGGATGTATTGGCCCATGTTCCATGCAGAGGTTCACCTATAAGTATGGCATTCATGTTCCATCTCAGAGATCCTTCCTGCAGATGGGTTTTCTCTAAATGAACTTCATTCATGCAGTTTCATTTATATACTGCCCAATAACTGAAGCTCTTTGGGTGGTTTACAAAGATGAAAATCCTAAAAATACAATATAATAACAATATAGAACCAATGCACAAAAATATAACAGTTTTAAACAATCAACAATAAATTCCAGAGCCCATTAAAAACCTTATATGCCATCAAATACCTGGGAGTAGAGGCAAGTCTTAACCTGGTGCTGAAAATATGACAATGTTGGCACCAGGCAGGCCTTGCTGGGGAGAGTGTTCCATAATGGGAGGGCACCACCAACAAGGCCCTCTTCCTTGTTGCCATCCTCCAAACCTCACTTGGAGGAGGGGGCCTCAGATGATGAACGTAGTGTACTTGGTAGGTTTATACTAGGAGAGGCGCTCCGTCAGTTATTGCGGTCCCAAGCCATGTAAGGCTTGATAGAGCAAAACTATCACCTTAAATTGGGCTTGGAAATGTATAGGCAGCCAGTGCAAGCAGGCCAGAATCAAGTGTTATATGTTCAGCCCTTCTGGTTCCTGCTATCAATCTTGCGGCTGCATTTTGCGCAACCAACAGTTTCTAAATAGTCTTCAAAGGCAGCCCCATGTAGAGTGCATTGTAGTAATCTAACCCGGAGGTGACCAGAGCATAAACTGAACTGCTGAAGCCAGATTATCCATGCCCAGATAGAGGCATACCAGCGGTGCTACCTGAGCCTCAAGTTACAGTGATGACCCCAGAAGAACTCCCAAGCTATGAACCTGCTCCATTAGGGGGAGTGCAACCCCATCCAGAACAGGCTGAATACCCTCAATCCCATCAGAAGAATCACCCACTAACAGCATCTGAGTCTTGTCTGGACTGAGCTTCAGTTTGTTAGCTCGCATTCAGTCTATTATCGCAGCCAGGCACCAATTTAGCACATCCACAGCTTCACCTGAGAGCTACGTATCATCAGCATACTGATGACAACGCACTCCAAAACTTGAACAAGATAAAGTAATCCAGTAGTGAAGTGGTAATATATATCATCCTAGCTGTCTGTTTGATGAAAACAGAATTGTTTGTGTGTGTATGCCACATGTCCAGTTAAGCAAAAGAGAAATGGTCATGAATGACATAAGAGACAGGAGGAGCTGGCCTTCCCCTTTTGAAAAAAAGTTTTATTTAGCTGTGGGGTTTCAACAGGCCTATTTTACCAAGCATTTGGTATGGTCCTCTGCACATTTAATCAGAAGCAATTCCCACTGTGTGCAGGTGTGGTTTAATCCCAAATAAGTGTGGGCCAGTGTGGTGTAGTGGTTAGAGTGTTGGACTGGGACTTGGGAGATCCGGGTTCTAGTCCCCACTCAGCCATGAAGCTCACTGGGTGACTTTGAGTCAGTCACTGACTCCCATCATAACCTACCTCACAGGGTTGTTGTGAGGATCAAATGGAGGTGGATTATGTAAGCTGCCTTGGGTTCCTTGCAGGAAAAAAGGTGAGATATAAATATAAATAAATAAAATAAAATAAGCTGTGCTGACCCAAGAGGTTGGGTTGCAGCTGTGCTTCCCAGCACCCTAATAATAACAGTACACGCACACGCCCGCCTTCAATTTACAGTAGCTTAGAGCGAGCAATTGCAGCAGTACATACAAGGGTTACCTGGAATGACCCTGATTCCTCGAAGGCCGCAGGCGATTTCAGCTAGTTTCACCAGGAGCTTCCCAGGGCTGGACCCACTGGACCCACAGGCCCCTTTCTTTATACCCTCTTCTTGGCTCCCCCCTCCCTCCTGTGTCCCCTCCCTTCAGCGAGTCAGGAATAACCTGTTTCCCTGGGTGCTTGGGGGGATGCTTCACAGCTCATTTGGCTTCCAGGGGAGGGGAAGCTGCTGGGAGTATGCAGATGTGTCCCATTGTGAGCCTTATTGAAGGGCAGGAAAACAAGTGCGGGTAAACAAGGTTAAAGGTGGATACCTGAGCTGCTGCTGCAACTGGGATGTGCCTGTACCTGCCCTGGCTTTCTCTTCACAATTATTTCTATACTGCCCAATAGCTGAAGCTCTCTGGGCAGTTTACAACAATCAATTAAAAATACAATACAATATAAAATATACACAATAAAAACATTATAAAAAAATTAAAAACCAAATTTAAGATGACACAAATAGGGAGACAAGTTAATGCAACGTGACCAGTAAAAAAGTTAATTGCTGCATGATGCTCTCTTAAAGGTTTTAATACTGCCCAGTGTATGCTTGTTCTTTTTTCCTTTTCTTTCTTTGCAAGCCCTCTCATTACATGTAACATAAAGCAGCTTTTGTGGTGTTCTGTTTGGCGTGTACTGTATTTCTGTTTAAATTATAGTAATTTTTTCATATTTGGATCTATAGTCTAAAGCAGTGTATGCCGATTTAATGCAAATCGGTGCCCCCTTTTTACGGTGGCGCATTTCCTCATTTTTCGGGGTGTGTGTGTGTGATGTGTGAGTGGCCAGCATCTCTAGATGGCTATTAGCTTTTCAGAGACCAAAACAAACTTGTCCTTTTTCTTACCATTTTCTTTTACTGGGACATCTGCCCTCCTCCCCCTTGCTAAAGAGTGGAGGGGGAGGGAAGGGCATGCCCTCATTCAGTTATTTCCAAGCCCTTGATTAGGCCAGCCATTGAGAGCCATTGACCTATCATTTCCCTAACAAAGAAGATACTTGCCAGGGCCATGCAGGTAATCTGTCTAAACCTCACTCTTGGAATCATGGAATCATTGAGTTGGAAGGGACCCTGGAGGTCATCCAGTTCCAGGCTTAGGAACTTTGGAAGCTGCCTTATATTGACCTGGTTTGCAGGATCGCCACAGGCCACCATGGCTTATTAGTGGCTGGGGGGGGGGGGAGGCTGGTGACTCCTGTGTCAGTGGGGCTCCTTATCCATTGCATCTTTTTGTTAAGAGCTTTATAGGAGCTATCCATGGTAGTGAACCTATTTGGGTGTGTGTATGTGTTGGAGTTCAGCACCATGGATACATACATACATACATAGGTGATCACTCATGACCGAGTAAGATTGTCTTCCAGGATAAAATTACAAAAAGAAAATTATAAAAATAGGAAATTCTAAAAAAATTGTGTAGACTCTAGCAATGGATCCATAAGTGACTGTGGAGGCCAATTCTAGACCCACACAGCTTCCCACAGTGAGGACACAGGTTACCAGATGGAAGATGGTCCTGTAAAGGATTCGTTTGACGTGCTTTTCGCGTAGCACGTTTCTCCCTTTCACCTTGCACTCGGGCTTCTTCAAAGTCCATAGAACCTTTGTGAAAGGCCAACCTCCAGTTAGATCCAGTGTGGCGTAGTGGTGAGAGTGTTGGACTGGGACTCAGGAGATCCAGGTTCTAGTCTCCACTCGGCCATGAAACTCACTGGGTGACTTTGGGCCAGTCACTGACTCTCAGCCTCACCTACCTCACAGGGTTGTTGTGAGGATAACACGGAGAGGAGGAGGATTGTGTAAGCCACCTTGGGTTCCTTGCAGGAAAAAAGGCGGCGTATAAATATAATAAATAATAATAAATAAATAAATAAATAGATCGTTCATGGGCCAGAGCTTCCCAGTTTTCGATGTTTATATTGCATTTTTTTAGATTAGCTTTAAGAGCAACTTTAAACCTCTTATATTGACCACCGATATTCCAATTTCCATCCTTGAGTTGGGAATAAAGTAACTGTTTTGGGAGACGGCAGTCAGACCCATAAAGCTCTAGCAAAAGGATGCAATGGATAAGGAGCCCCACTGACACAGGAGTCACAGCCTCCCCTGCTTATTAGGGAAGCATGGTGCATTGCAGCACTCATGGGCACCAAGTTGCCAATCCAAGCCCCTGCTTGCATTCTTGTTACATGCAGACCTGGCGAAGGTGGGTTGTTGGGTGGTTGACAAGCCATCCTGAACCCATGGGCCATTTTAGGGTTGCAGGTGGCTTGTCAACCACCTCAACAACCCACCCTCGCCGGATTTGCATGTAACAAGAAGTTATGATGCACCTGCACCATGCACCATTCAGAATGCAGCCACCACCACCACAAGAAGCCCCACAAGGAAATTCACCCATGGTGGCTTCTCATTACGTGCAGACCACTGAGTCAGACTATTGGTCCATCAAGCCCAGTATTGTCGACACTGACTGGCAGCGGCTTTCCAGGGTTTCAGGTAGGAGTTTTTCCAGACCTGCCTGGAGATCCTGGGGCTTGAACCTGGGACCTTCTGCATACAAAGCATGTGCTCTACCACTGAGCCATGGCCCCTGATGATAAGCTTATTGTGGGGGGGGGGGTACCTGGCCTGGCCTTCTCTCCACACTTATAATACTGTGTAGAATCATAGAATCATAGAATCATAGAAAAGTAGAGTTGGAAGGGGCCTACAAGGCCATCGAGTCCAACCCCCTGCTCAATGCAGGAATCTAGGTCAAAGCATCTCTGACAGATGTCTGTCCAGCTGCACCTTGAATGCCTCCAGAGTGGGAGAGCCCACAACCTCCCTAGGTAGTTGATTCCATTGTCTTATTGCTCTGACAGTCAGGAAATTTTTCCTGATGTTTAGGTGGAATCTAGGTTCCTGTAACTTGAGCCCATTATTCCGTGTCCTGCAAACTGGGATGAACGAGAAGAGATCTTTGCCCTCCTCTGTGTGACATCCCTTCAAATACTGGAAGAGTGCGATCATATCTCCCCTCAGTCTCCTCTTCTGAAGGCTAAACATGCCCAGTTCTTTCAGTCTCTCCTCATAGGGCCTTGTTTCCAGTCCCTTTATCATCCTTGTTGCCCTCCTCTGAACCCTCTCCAGTTTGTCTATGTCCTTCTTAAAGTGAGGTGCCCAGAACTGGACGCAGTACTCAAGATGAGGCCTAACCAGTGCCGAGTAAAGGGGAATTATCACTTCCCGCGATTTGGAAGCTATACTTCTATTAATACAGCCCAAAATTGCATTTGCCTTCTTTGCAGCCACATCGCATTGCTGGCTCATATTCAGTTTGTGATCTACCACAATTCCAAGATCCTTCTCACTTGTAGTATTGTTGAGCCAAGTGTCCCCCATTCTGTAACTCTGCATTTGGTTTCCTCTCCCTAGGTGCAGCACTTGGCATTTATCCCTATTAAATTTCATTCTGTTGTTTTCGGCCCAGCGCTCCAGCCTATCGAGGTCACTTTGGATTTTGTTTCTGTCTTCCAGAGTATTAGCGGTTCCACCCAACTTTGTGTCATCTGCAAATTTGATAAGCATTCCCTGTACCTCCTCATCCAAGTCATTAATAAAAATGTTGAAGAGCACCGGGCCCAGGACCGAGCCCTGTGGTACCCCGCTCGTTACCTCTCCCCAGTTTGAGAAGGAACCATTGATAAGCACTCTTTGAGTCCGATTCTTTAGCCAATTGTGGATCCACCTGATAGTTGTTCCATCTAGCCCACTCTTAGCTAGCTTACTAATCAGGATATCATGAGGCACTTTGTCGAAAGCTTTGCTGAAGTCCAGGTATATAATGTCCACAGCATTCCCACAGTCCACAAGGGAGGTTACCCGATCAAAAAAAGAGATCAGATTAGTCTGACAGGATTTGTTCTTGACAAATCCATGCTGGCTTCTAGTAATTACTGCATTGTTTTCAAGGTGCTTGCAGACTGACTTCTTTATAATCTGCTCAAAAATCTTCCCGGGGATTGATGTCAGACTGACTGGCCTATAGTTCCCAGGTTCCTCCTTCTTGCCCTTTTTGAAGATGGGAACAACATTTGCCCTCCTCCAGTCGTCTGGCACTTCACCTGTCCTCCATGATTTCTCAAAGATAATAGACAGTGGTTCTGAGAGTTCTTCTGCCAGTTCCTTTATTACTCTAGGATGCAGCTCATCAGGCCCTGGAGATTTAAACTCGTTCAGAGTAATCAGGTGCTCCTTGACCATTTGCCTATCAATCTCAAGCTGCAATTCTGCCCCTTCAGTCTGCACTTCAGGTTTGCCAGGGGGGTCATAGACCCTCTTTTGGGAGAAGACCGAGCCGAAGTAGGAATTGAACACTTCTGCCTTTTCTTTGTCTTCTGTTATCAATTTGCCATCCTCATTGCGTAGTTGAACCACCAGTTCTTTCTTCTGTCTTTTACTGTGCATGTATCTGAAGAAAGCTTTTTTGTTGCTTTTAGCATTCCTCGCTAACCTTAGCTCATTCTCAGCTTTAGCCTTCCTGACACTATTCCTGCAGTTCTGTGCTACCTGCCTGTACTCTTCCCTTGTAGCCTGTCCTTCCTTCCACTTCCTATACGTGTCCTTTTTTGTTTTCAGGTCATCTTTGAGTTTATTGTGAAGCCACATTGGCTTCTTCTGTTGCCCTCTGCCTTTTTTCCTTGTGGGAATTGTTTGCAATTGTGCCTTTAAAATTTCCTTTTTTAAAAACTCCCACCCCTCCTGGGCTCCCTTTCTCGTGAGAGTCACATGCCATGGGATCTTACTAATCATTGTTCTGAGTTTGTTAAAATTGGCTTTCCTAAAATCCAGGGTACGTGTTTGGCTACACTCAGCTTTTGCTTCTGTTAGAATCAAGAACTCAAGTATAACATGGTCACTTTCCCCCAGAGTTCCCGAAACTGCCACTTTATCCACTAACTCGTCTCTGTTGGTTAGAATCAGGTCAAGGATAGCCGATCCTCTAGTTCCTTCCTCCACTTTTTGTAGGAGGAAGTTATCAGCAGCACAGCTCAGGAATTTCTTGGAGGGGCCATGTTTGGCTGAATAAGTCTCCCAACAGATATCAGGGAAATTGAAGTCCCCCATTACTACCACATCGTGCCTCCTTGAAACAATGGCAATTTGCTTTTCAAAAGTTCCATCCTCGTCTTCTCCTTGATTGGGTGGTCGGTAGTAGACTCCAACCGCCATGTTCGTTTTATTCTTTGCCCCCTTTATTTTAACCCAGATGCTCTCAATGGGGCTGCCAAGCTCCTCTTCCTGTATCTCTGTGCAGAGATACGTATTTTTAACATACAGTGCAACTCCACCTCCCTTTCTGTTGCTTCTGTTCCTTTTGAACAAGTTATACCCTTCAATTGCTGTATTCCAGTCATGGGAGTCATCCCACCAGGTTTCAGTTATCCCTATCAAGTCGTACTTGCCCTCATGTATCAAGAGTTCAAGTTCGTCTTGTTTATTGCCCATACTCCGGGCATTAGTATAGAGACATTGAAGACTATGTGCTTTATAGTCCGACTTTCCCCCTACATTTTGTGGTAGACTATCAATGGGCACCGCTGGAGCTGTTCTCTCCATTGTGGCATAGAGGCCTTCTTCCATTGGTACCCCCGAGTTTATGTCTCCCTCCCCTGTTGGATTCAGTTTAAAGCCCTCCTGATTAAGTTCCTCATGCTGTGGCCAAACACATTCTTCCCAGTCCTTGTGAGGTGCAACCCATCCTTTGCCAGCAGTCCATCTTCCAGGAAGCGTAGCCCGTGGTCCCAGAATCCAAATCCCTCACGTCGGCTCCACCTTCGTAGCCAGTCATTCACTCGGAGTATTTTTCTTTCCCTTTCTATGCCTCTTCCAAGTACTGGAAGGATGGATGAGAAAACTATCTGGGCCCCGAAGTTCTTGAGTTCCCTTCCCAGCTCTTCAAAGTCTGCCGTGATTTCTTTGTAACTCCGCTTGGCAGTATCATTTGTACCCACGTGGAAGAGAAGAAAGGGGTATGTGTCGGTGGGCTGCATGAGCCTCGGCAGCTGCTCTGTCACATCCTTAATCCGTGCCCCAGGGAGACAGCACACCTGGCGAGTCCATGGGTCTTCGCGACATACTTTGGCTTCGATCCCCCGCAGGAGGGAGTCTCCCACTACGAGTACTCTTCTCTTCCTCTTGCTGTAGGCCTTGGTTTGATTGCCTCCACTTGACTGACCCTCAGCCTCTTGCTCGCTGTCACGTTGGGTGCCCGGTAATCCGTCCTCTGCAGGCTGTCCTCTGCTCTCGTCCTCAAGTACATGGAAGCGGTTCCATAGCTCCACTGCTTCCACAGGCGCAGAGTGTCTTGTAGATCTTCTGCTCCTAACAGTCACCCTTTTCCAGGGAGTTCCCCCTGCGTTCTTTTCCCTTGCCTCTGCAGTCTCCGACTCCGCCTCATCCTGCCGTTGCCCTTCTGGCTCCTGTACTGTGCTTTGGTGCTGTAGATCCACCGTTCTGTCTAAGAACTCCTCGCTTTCTCTTATGCTCCTGAGGGTTGACACTTGCTGCTCCAGTCCTCTGACCTTTTCTTCCAACAGCGTGACCAGCTTGCACTTGTTGCACGTGTAGGCCATGTCGATCTCCGGCAGGAAAACAAACATTGCACACCCCTTGCAGGTCACCACCACTGCTGAGTCCTTTCCTTCCATAGTGCTCTGTTTCTGTCTTCCTAGAATATATATATATATATATGTTTTTATTTTTATTTATTTATTTATTTATTTATTTTTTTTTAGGGACCTCCCCCTTGACCTCCGCTGCCGAACTCCGCTGCCAAACTCCTGTTTGCTCTCCCTGTGCGCTCGCTCTGTTCGCTCGCTCTCTGGGAGCCTGCTTGCCTTTTCACAGTCCCAAAAACAGCTGGAGCCTCTCTCCTGTTGTGCTCCTGCTCAGCTGGGAGTCAGGAACAGAATGAGCTCCCAGGCCACGCCCTGCAATCAGCCCCACTTCCTGCAATCAATCAGCTGCAATCAGCCCCAGGTAGTTGCAGTCAGCAGGAGCTTCTGCTCAACAGAATGAGCTCTCAGGCCACGCCTTTCCCTTGCAGCACTTGTTGTTGTACTACTCCGCTGCCAAACTCCTGTTTGCTCTCCCTGTTCGCTCGCTCTGTTCGCTCGCTCTCTGGGAGCCTGCTTGCCTTTTCACAGTCCCAAAAACAGCTGGAGCCTCTCTCCTGTTGTGCTCCTGCTCAGCTGGGAGTCAGGAACAGAATGAGCTCCCAGGCCACGCCCTGCAATCAGCCCCACTTCCTGCAATCAATCAGCTGCAATCAGCCCCAGGTAGTTGCAGTCAGCAGGAGCTTCTGCTCAACAGAATGAGCTCTCAGGCCACGCCTTTCCCTTGCAGCACTTGTTGTTGTACTACTCCGCTGCCAAACTCCTGTTTGCTCTCCCTGTTCGCTCGCTCTGTTCGCTCGCTCTCTGGGAGCCTGCTTGCCTTTTCACAGTCCCAAAAACAGCTGGAGCCTCTCTCCTGTTGTGCTCCTGCTCAGCTGGGAGTCAGGAACAGAATGAGCTCCCAGGCCACGCCCTGCAATCAGCCCCACTTCCTGCAATCAATCAGCTGCAATCAGCCCCAGGTAGTTGCAGTCAGCAGGAGCTTCTGCTCAACAGAATGAGCTCTCAGGCCACGCCTTTCCCTTGCAGCACTTGTTGTTGTACTACTCCGCTGCCAAACTCCTGTTTGCTCTCCCTGTTCGCTCGCTCTGTTCGCTCGCTCTCTGGGAGCCTGCTTGCCTTTTCACAGTCCCAAAAACAGCTGGAGTGTAGGCAAGTCTTGGAGCCCTTCTGTCTTCTTGAAGGTGTGAGAGATCAAGTAATTGGTGGTCACTACATTTGAGAGAATAGTAGTGAATACTATTCACTACTATTGAGAGAATAGTGTTTGATTTGAACCTAGATTCCACCTAAACATCAGGAAAAAATTCCTGACAGAGCAATAAGACAATGGAATCAACTACCTATGGAGGTGGTGGGCTCTCCCAGTCTGGAGGCATTCAAGGTGCAACTGGACAATCATCTGTCAGGGATGCTTTGACCTGGATTCCTGCACTGAGCAGGGGGTTGGACTCGATGGCCTTGTAGGCCCCTTCCAACTCTACTTTTCTATGATTCTATGCTCCTCTAGTTTCCTGCATTGAGAGGGGGTTGGACTCTGTAGCCTTGTAGGCTCCTTCCAACTCGTATGATCTATGAAATCTGTCAGAAGGCCTTTAGTGTGTGCCTCACCAAGGTGGGAATTGTGGCTGCAGAATTGTGACAAACTCTTCCCTTTTGGTCTCGAATCAGTAAGCATGACTTTAGAATTCATATGTATACTTAGAAATAATGATTATAATTTAAATAGAAACTCAGTAGATCTCACCATAGTTGGCAAGACTGTGACCAGGTGGCCTGTGTGCCCTGCTCAGTCTGCTGACCAGGTGCTGCTGCTGGAGAACCTCAAGGGCCAGCTCTCCCTTCTGGTGGATCTTGATCTTTACACTGGATAGCCTTCAAAATAGAGGACAGTCCTCTGTAAAAGAGGACACCTGGCCAGCCTACACCTGAACTGGACCAGAGTTGCACAATCCAGAGAGCATAAACAGATAGTAAATATGTCATGGTAAGGAAAGTGGAGAGAAAATAAATTCAAACTGCTACATTGTAATTTTTAAAGGCTTATATTTAACTAGCTGTTGCCCGCGGCTGCACTCGCGTGGATTTTATGATTTGGTACAATGGAAAAGATAGTGTCTCTGACTGAAAGTGTAATGTTTAGACTGGGTGCTGGCAGCAGAAAACTTTTCTGACAGAAATATCTGATCTTAAAGAAAAATCAGGTTAATCCTGAGAGTCTACAGGTGATGAAGAGTGACCATGTCATGTTTGGGGTAGATCTGTCAAAACGTGATGGAGCCTATGCAAGTTTCCCTCCCTTTTCACCCCCTCAAGAGTACATTCTAAATGGCCTAGGGGAGATTTGCATACCCACCCCTATTGAACCCTGCAGGAATTCATGCGAACATTCTAAGTGTCGAACATTATTTGCATAATTATTTGCATAACTTTGCATAACTGCATTATTTGCATAACTGCTCCTATTGGCTCCTGCAGCAATTATGGGGTGAGGCCGATTTGCATAACTGCTCCCCTGTTTTCCATAGGAGATATGAGAGTGGGGTGATTTTGCCCCCTTTTTTCACCCCCAGGTTAGGGATGGAATTTCCAAAAATCCTTCCTTAGTGGGTGTCTACGTCATAAAAACAATGTTCCTTCAAAATTTCATGTTCCTAGATTAAATGGTTTGAGCTGGGCGTTGATGAGTCAGTCAGTCAGTACTTCTTATATATATATATATATATATAGAGAGAGAGAGAGAGAGAGAGAGAGAGAGAGATTATGACAACACATCAATCTAGAGGAATGTCATCCCCCTTCATATACACAGATCCAGTTTCCAACAGATTCTGGCCAATTATGGAGAGCAGAGCTAATAGTGGCACCTTTATTGGTCAGCTACACATCTGTTCTAACAGTGGCTCCTGCTCATTGGATAAAACACTGCAAGGTGGAAGTAGGTTTACTTACTGAACCATTGAACAGAACATTCAGGACCTGCATCAGGTAGGCATGATTGGGCATCTTCCGAGGACCCGCACCCCAGCAGGGGCCCACTGACAAGTGCTCCCTGAACTTGCTCCTCTGTTTCGTTGTTGAAATCTGCTTGTTCATCTGGCTCTTGCTCTGGCCTAGACAACAATGGTGGTGAAAAGGAGCAGCAGTAGATGCCTCTGCCTACTTTCTCACTGCCTAAGCAAGCAAGTGATTGCAATGGTGGGGAAGAGGATGAGGAGCAATAGCAGCTGGTGACAATGGTGGTGAGAAGGTAGACTTACTGAGAGAGGGCCCCCTCAAAAACAAGGAGCTGGCATTGAGAATGTTGCATGTTTTTCCTACTGTCTCTAGAGTGGAACCACAAGAACTAGATTACATGTGCGGGCATGTAGCTCTTTGTGTCTTTCTCTCTCTCTCTCAAGCTAAGAATCTGAGCCAGCAAAAGCCTGCAGTGGGCATGTCTACAATACGGTGGCATGTCTAGAATCTGGGCAAAACTTGGTTATCTGAGCAGTATGACCACACTACCTTTTGTGACATCTCGCTTCAGTAATAAGAGAGGGGTATGTGCACTTTATTAACCATGCAGCCCAATCTCTCTGCATGCTTACTTCCCATTAAGGAAATAAGTCCCATTAAATAAAGTGGACTTAATTTCACCTAATTGTGCATATAATTGCAGCATTAGAATTAATAGAATGAATCTGGTCCAGTAAAGGTAAATGCTTTAAACCTTTTTGTGATGCCAATATGTGGAGAAAGCCAACCTAAAACCCCTTTCTGACACACACACACTCACCAAGGTGGGGGGAAGGAGACGGCCAGTCTCCACAGAGACCAAAGGGGACAAACAACATCTGCATAGAATCACCCCAGGGGGGAAGGCAGGAAGCATCCCCAGGTTCGTCAATGCTTTCGTATATCAGCCCCATCTACATAAGACTTGAATACCTCGCCAGAGCAGACACTTAGGCACCCATAAGAAAGGACCATTCAACACCACAGGATGGGACCATTAAGCAAGTGGCTTCAAAGGGACCCCACCCCACAGGGGGAAGGCGTCACCCCACCTGACCCAAAAGGCCTCCCCTCAGGGAGGGTGGCAACCCACCTGATTGGCCACCCACCTGATTACGGAGGGAGGGGCTACCTGAAACCCAAGGTATAAAACACCCTGCGCAAGGGAACTGAGTTGTTGGACCTGATCAGCAATCTTGCCCCATGCTTGGGGTAAGGGAACGAAGGATCGGCAACCCCGGGTAGCAGAACCCGGCGCACTCCAGCTAGCTGAAATCACTGGCCGCTTGGGTTGACCGGACCCCAGGAAACCAAGCTGAAATCACTGGCAGCTTGGGTTGACCGGATCCCCGGGAAACCAAGCTGAAATCACTCACAAGCCGCTTGGGTAGACCGGACCTCCGCCGGGAACCCAGCTAGCTGTGTGCGGTTGACCGGGCCTCTGCTGGAGCCCGAGCTGAACTAACTAGCTGAGAGCCCTGAAATCACGGTGTCCTTGAGACCTCTTGCTTGCTACTTTGTACCGTACTGATAAGCTGTATTGCTGGCGTGTGTCTGGGTTTGTGAAGGTAATTTTGTAAATAAACTTGTTTTATAAAAGATACTTTTGTGGCTATAAGTTATCCCTTTGTTCTGGGCTAAGGGGACCTCGGAGAAGGCCCGCCCCAGGACTCGCTACCCCCTTAACATTGAACCCGCGCAGAAGACCAGGTTGTCGGTCTTCCACTCAATATTTTAAATAAATTTAATTCTTATGGGTTCAGTGAGGGGGGGCAGGGGCACTTTGTCCTTTGGAATCCAGCCTTGGTTATTTCCCTGTCTTGGCTGGACGGGTGAGCAAGTGTTGTGAGGTCAACTGGATTTGTATGAAAATTGTCTTCACCTTCGAACACAGAATTGCTTCTAGTCACTGAGTTGGGTCCACACAGCCATACTCCGAGTAGACCTATTGAAATCAATTGGACTTAAATTAGTCAAAACTAACTTCCTATTGATTTCAGTGGGTCTACTTTAAGGGTTGGATCCAGACTTAGTCATACTTAAAGTGGACCCACTGAAATCAATAGGAAGTTAGTTATTTGTATTTATTATTAATGCTTAGGCCATAGGCCATTCGCATACAGAATAAATAAAAACAATATTAAAAAGTACAACAGTACAACAATAATAATGATAATAATAAAAACTACGACAATATGACGGTTAAAAAAAACAAAACCTTACATAGAATCACACATGATTCTTATATATTAACAGGATAAAATACAAGACAGTTTAAAAGCAATTATTACCATTATTATTGGGGAAGAAAAAACCTTACATAAAATCACATATGAATCTTACATGTTAACAGGATAAAATACAATACAGTTTAAAAGCATTAATTGTTATTATTTTAAAAATACTATAATTAAATAAGACTATCTCCAGAACAGTCAACAACTGCAATCTCAGAAATGAATCTTGCCCGAATTTTAATTGCTGCAAGGGCAAAAAGAGAAACCTTATGGGTGATCTTAGAGTCGGTGTCAGACAGGAGATAAAAAATCTTTTCTAAAATGGTATTGGAATGTAAATGGGACAAAATAGGCTCCAGAAATTTGGTTCTTGGTTCCGAATACAAAGAACAATAGAACAAATAATGAGGCAGATCGGAAGTTAGTTATAACTAATTTAAGTTTGGATCCAACCCACTGGCTGGGTTTGCACATAACACCAACCCATGGTATGGGTTGTTGAATTCTGGTTTGTTGTGTTGTGCAAACCCAGTTGTGCTAATAAACCATGGTTTGCTAACTATGAACAACCCAGAAAGAGAAGCTGTGGTTTGTTGTTGTGTTGTGAAATTTGACTTGTTATGTGTGAACCTAGAACCATGGATTGTTCATTAGTTGTTTCACCAGGCATAGAGGTGGCAGGCAAGAGTAGTCAAACAAGCCAGCCACTCTACATGCCAGTATTAACAAGGGCATTTGGGATACAGGGAGGGAGCAGGCAGAGGAGGAGAGGAACAACCAACCCAGGGATTGAGAAAATGAACTGTAGTTTGTTTGATAGTCTGCCAGACAAACCCTGGGTTGGACAACAAACCATGAATTAGTGGTATGTGCAAACCAGGTCACTGTTACCTGTATTTGTGTGTGTGAGTACTTAATTTTTTTAAAAAAAAATGTTTTTTCATTTACTTTATCCCATCCTGTCCCTCCCTTTCCAGACAATTTAAAATTATATGCCCTTTAAAGTCATTTACTGCTGCTGTTGCATCCTAGGGAGTCTCTCTCCAGATGTTTCTGACCCTGGCTGCAGACATGCTTTTAAACAAAGCTGCCCTCCCCATAACTAATTAATCCTTTTATTCTTCTCACAACGCATGTTAGAACAGGACTTAAAAGAGTTTAGTCAGTGCTGCATGACTGCCCATGCTGTGCGAAGATATGATCAGTGAAGCTCTTAGACATAGGTGCTTAATTTGCAGCAAGGGGTGAGTAGCTTCACCTACCCTTCAGGCCATGTCTTGCCTTGATGTAGAAGAGCAAGCTGGATCCGTTGTGAATTGAGCTCAAGAGTCATGATTCAGTAAATTGTTATGCCTCTAATAAAGTGATTTTTAACTCATGCAAAACCAGCCTTAGAGGTTGGCAGGGGTGAAAAGAAAGACCCCAACTGCAGTGTCAGGCAACATACCTGGGTTAATATTGGGTCCTATCCTAGGAGATCGTATGCAGTATGGTACCTGTTTGGACCCTTTCTGGCAGTGTCTGCATGGTGCAGCTCCTCCCAACACGGCACCTTAAATCACAGCTGCTTTCAGATCAGGCAGTGTGTGCCATGGCTCAGTGGTAGAACACCGGTTTTGCATGTAAAAGGTCCCAGGTTCAATCCCCAGCATCTCCGGATAGGGCTGGAAAAACTGCCTGATACCCTGGAGAGCAGTTGCCAGTCAGTGACAAGCTATGCTGCCAGGTTCACACAACACAAGAAGCCACACATGGCTCACAACCCACCATGACTTATCGTGTTGTGCAAACCCAGTCTCTGTCAACAGTACTGGGGCAGATGGACCAATGGCCTGACCTCGGTATAAGGCAGCTTCCTATGTTCTATGAATAATGTCATGTGTTCTCTGTCACTCAGTATGTTGTGACTTTGCATGCCTTGGTTCCATATTCCTAGTAGCTATGGTCCCATGGAGACCCTCATTGTGATCAAAGTAGGTCACATGGTGAGTACTTGGAAATATAACAACCAGGATGGAGATTGCTTGTTATACAGAGGCTCCTCTTGGCAGTGTCCACATGATGATAGTCATGTGTACCTCCTAGCTTTTGGGAGTCTTACAATCTTAGACCTGCACTATCTTTGCACTTTGATGTGAGGGGGTAGGGTGGGGAATTCATTCAAAGATACAAGGGCCACTCAGACACATGCACTGGGCGTTGTTCTAGAGATTTCTGGAGCAGGATTCCTGATCCAAGGGATTCCCATGAGCTTTCAGATAGGTAAAAGGAATACTTCACAAAGATCTTAATTGTTGATGAAACTGGTATTAGTAAGAGTGTCCTAATAACTGAGCCCACAAAGTGAAGTCTTGGCAAAGCAAACTTTGCTTGGTTGCAAAAAGCACACAATGCAAGAACTGAACCTTTTTCTGTACAAGAAGAAGCCCTGATTAAAGTGGCAAAAATGTCTTTGGTTCTGCCTTGCCGGTAGGCAGTGTTCTCTGCGTGTATCCAGGGGAGCTGATTAGCTCTGCACCTTGGGTGACCCCTGCTATTACATCTCTTAACACTTTGAAGAGCTGAATAACTCTTTGGTGAAACTTTCTATTAGTGCAATCTCCTGCCGTAGCTATTCCAGCTGCTGGCATTCTTGAAGTTGGCATAATTATCATTGTGCAGTGGTAGTGCCCATGATGAGTCTTGTCAAGTAAGCTGTAAACTGGGACACCATGACTTTTGCTTTGATATGGAACATCTGATCTGCATCTGCACCGGCCTGATGCTTTCTGTACAAAGCAAAATACCCTGCTGCATACTCCGCCAAACAATGGTTTGACCACAAAGGAGAGTGGGGAGAGGTATTGAATTGAGACTCACAGGTGCCATTCTCCACACACACACACACACACACACACACACACACACACCTTATGTGTGGTTCAGGTCCAGCAAGAGTTAATCTGATCTCGCTTTTGTCATTTCATGGCCCACTGTGGGGTTCACAGTCTTATCAATTGTTGATACATTTGAATTATCAGCTCCACGGTGTGTGTATTTAAATGGAGATATTTCTCCCTCCCCTCTACCCCACAGCAACAGCTTGTCTTTGCACAGCAAAAATGTTCCACCTGACTTAGAAAATAGCACAGAGGTAAAGAGGTGTGTGTGTGTGTGTGTGTGTGTTTGGGTGGCAGGGGATAAATGTTTAACTTCCATTTCTGATTAACTTTTTTCTTCATGCGCAGAACGGGGCACAAAGTTAACCTACACTATAACCCATGATTCCCCAAGCTTTTTGGACCTGCGGGCACATTTGGGAATTTGTGGGCACTGTTGTGGGCACCACCACAAAATGGTTCCCACAGAAGATGTGTCTAGTCACATAACGGCTGCCATGCGGGGCTGGCTAATCAAAAGCAAGCTAAAAAGGTGTGTGTATTGGGATGGGGGGAGTAGCAAGGCTAGAGGCTGGCCAGGGTGGAGGAAAGAGCAAGGCAAATGGGTAGAGAAAGAGCAAGGCTAGAGGCTAGGAGGGGGAGAAACAGTGAGCTAAAGTGGAGGGTGAAAGAGCAAGGCAAAGGGACAGAGGAGAGAGAACGAGCAAGGCTAGAGGCTAGAAAGGGAGAGAAAGAAGACTGCCCTAACATTTTACAAAGTTTGTCTTAAAACAATGTTTTTGAGGGGGGAAAGGGAGGAATGAGCTTTGTGGGTTCCATGTTGGGGACCCCTGCTACAGCAGTTTCCTTTTTCTTATATAATGAACTAAGGTTGCTTCTATACAAGACTTGTATCACACCATCGCCCTGCGACCGAATAGCTGCACAGTGCCTTCTCCTTGTCAGCGCTAGGACTCCTCTGCCTGGAAACACCCTAAGATGCTTTCCATGGAAAAGTTGAATGGCCTCTTCAGGGAAACGGTAGCTTCCAGCTCAGACAGCACTGTCCTGAGAGAACACATAATACCGAGAAGGGGGGTTTATTGTAAAAGACCTGTTCTACAGAATGTTTAGACCAGGGGTGGGAAACCTCAGGCCCAGGACCCAAATCTGGTCCCCCAGATGGCCACGCCCCTTCTCCTGGCCCCACCCCTTTCCCCTGACCACCGATGGCTCGGTGGTTTCCTGGCTTGTGTACAGTTTCTCCTCTATTCTAGAAGGTTGAAATACCTCTCCTAAGGCTTAGTTACCAGCAGTAAGAGCTTTAAGTACTGTTAGTATTTTTTTGTATACCAGCTTAATAATTATAAATAATAAGGCAAATATTTTTTGTATTTATTGGCCCTGTCCCCTTTGCTTTTAGCCTTGCCCACCACTGGAATTGAGTTGAATTGGGCCTTCAGGCTGAAAGATGTTCCCCACCTCTGGTTTAGACGAATGAAGACTATTCATATATTATGCTTTTAATGGGTACATGTGAAACACATGTGGGTGCATGTTAAAGGATTATTTCAGTGTGAGCCATAGGGTGGGTGGGCTCTCCGAAGAGCCACGCTGGCCAGAGAATGTGGAGGGCACTGCTCCTCAGAGAGCCAGCCAGCCAGCCAGGCCCAAATGCCTGGCTCTTGAGGGGGTCCTTCCTCAAAGCCCGGCATTGTCCCAGGAATTCACCCATAGGGGGGCCCTCCTGGAGGAGGCGGGCCCTCCTGGAGGAGGCGGGCCCTCCTGGAGGAGGCGGGGGGCAGTGTGCAAGTTGCCACTCCACCACCTGAGGCAGGGGATTCATCCCACCTCAGAGCGGGGAGGGCGGCCCTGCAGGGTCCAATCCCAAGGTTTGCTTATGTAACACTGAAACATGGTATTACATGTGAACTTGCTTATATTCATCAGGGCCGGCGCTACCGCTAGGCAAACTAGGTGGTTGCCTAGGGTGCATGGCTGGAGAGGGTGCAGAAACGCTGTGCCGCCCCCCGCAGCTGCCGGACCCCCCGCCACCCCCCACAGCTGCCGGACCCCCCGCCACCCCCCACTGCTGCCAGACCCCCCGCCACCCCCCGCAGCCGCTGGACCCCCCCGCCACTTACTTTCTCCGCACCACTGCCAGAGCCCCGCCCGCGCTCCGTTTTGGCGGGAGGAACCAGGGCAACAGGGCTTAAACAGCCCTGTTGCCCTGGTTTCCCCGGCCAAAAACAGAGCGCGCGGGTCCCGTCGCGTCACTTCCTCCGCGCCGGGACCAGCGGACGGGGAGGCAGGCGAGGAGGAGGAGGCGGCAGCCAGGGCGGGGGGGAAGGTACGGTAGGTGGCGGGGGGGTCCGGCGGCTGCGGGGGGCGGGGGGTGTCCAGCGGCTGCGGGGTGGTGGTTTGCAAAGCAGGGCTGCTTCACTCCGGAGCCCCCCCCACGGCACGGGAGAGGGGGGTGCTAAATATAATTTTGCCTAGGGCGCCAAACTGCCCTGCACCGGTCCTGATATTCATTATATATATGTAATACTGCAGTTAGAGCTTGTACGCAAATGGCCTCTTGAAACCCTCCACCCTATCTGAGGGCAGAGAAATTGTGGGGACAGTGTCACTGAATTTCTTCAGAGGGCGGAGAAATTCTCCCAACAATTTTTCACAGGCAGGGCTCATCATTCGCAAGGGTAATATACAGCTTCTTTCTTTTTTTCTTATGGTGTTTGTTTGTGCTGCCGCTGCACCTGGCAAAAGCATCAATTGTGTTGGTAGCTCGACCCCCATTTTGCATCCTCCACAGTGCCCCATAGCTAACATCATTCTGGGGCATTCTTAGGCAGGGGGAGGGCGAAGGTGGCCACCACACACAAAATTGGTGCAGAAAATCTGGAGAAAATTCTGTAAAGTGGCCTTTTATTTCTAGTGTGGTAAGAAAAAAAATCTCAGAACTTTTCTGAGAAAAATGGGTTCAGCACCGTCCCCAGGGTTTTCCAGGTGTTAGATTTCTGAGGGGTTATTGGGGAGACATCTGTCTCTAAAGCAGATGTGTTTAATCCTGCTACTTCCCCGAAAGCCCTGTAGCAGGTGTGTGGGGCAGGGGGCAGTGTTGTGTCCATCTCCAGGGAAGAGGTGGAGTTGTTGCTGTGCCGGAAATCTGCCCTCCAATTTGCTGGAAGTTTTCTTCCTCTATGAAAGAGGCTTGCATTTTTCTCCCGCATTCTCAGGGCATTTAAAAATTCATTTGAAACTTCTTTTGGTGGTGTTTTTGAGCATACCTAATCACTGTGAGGTGGCCAAGGGTGCTGTGTGGTCCGCGTCCGCCCCTTTCTATTATTCCACATCTCTCTGTTGCTCTGCAGTCTCCCAGGTTGCCTGTGCTTCTTGATCTGAAAAGGTCCTGTGGGAAGAATTGCCTCATGATGTCTTCCCCTGGGCTTTAATTGAAATAAGGGAAGTGGAGGAAACTACAGGCTGCCGGAGGGATGATTGTACAATGAGATAGGACACTTGTGCACACTCCTTGGACACCTCACAAGTAAGGTAAGCACAAGAACCCCAAGTTCAAACAATATTTTTTCTCCTTTGAATTTCTTTTCTCTCAAATTAAATGAGAGTGGTTAATAAATAAATAAATGTGGAAGGCACAGCACTGGTTGCAGTCACAACACCTAACTTATCTAACCCTTATGCCAGGCATCTTCCTGTGCATGCTACCACTCAGACTGGAAACAGAAACAGGTTTTGTCTTCAGAATGTTGAAGACACTGAGAAAGAAAGATCACTGCTCTTGGTATTTACACTCATTCCACTTTCACCTCTGGTCAAAACAGGTTGGTGGGATTTTGGATTTTCAGAAACCTGCTTGAACAGAAGTGTTGTAGGGGTGGGGTGGGGTGTGTGGGTAGTAATGCCTCTCAAATCACTTTCAACTTAAGAACTGTTGTCTGTCTTCAGCCTCAATAGAATTTGTTTGACTTGTTTTTGTTTGTTACACTTCTAAACTGCCCAATAACTGAAGTTTTCTGAGCAGTGAACAAATTGAAAACATCAAATGCAAAGTAAAAGTAAAACAAGCCAGGTAAAAAACAGGATAAAAAACAAGCATATGATGAAACAAAAGCAAAACCAGCAACAGGGCTTTTAAAAACAACAACACCTAAGGCGGTAATTAAATCTTTTACTCAAACGTCTTCTTAGGGTGCATGGCTGGCTGGAGGGATGCTGGGAGTTGTAGGATGTTTTATCTCTCTAAACATGCATAGGAATGCACCCTTTAAAACTCATGTTTTATATATTGCTTTAAAGAACCAGTGTGGCGTAGTGGTGAGAGTGTTGGTCTGGGACCCGGGAGATCCAGATTCTAGTCCCCGCTCGGCCATGAAACTCACTGGGTGACTTTGGGCCAGTCACTGACTCTCAGTCTAACCTACCTCACAGGGTTGTTGTGAGGATAAAATGGAGAGGAGGAGGATGATGATTAGTGTAAGCCGCCTTGAGTTCCTTGCAGGAAAAAAGGTGGGGAATAATAATAATAATAATAATAATAATAATAATAATAATAATAATAATAATAATATATTATTATTATTATTATTATTATTATTATTATTATTATTATTATTATTATTATTATTATTTAGGACAATGTTGGGGCCTAATGAATCTCTGTTGACAGCATTGCACAAAGGAGGTGCAACAACAGAGAAGGCTCCAGTTCCATACATTTCTCATGCCGGTATAACCCTAGATATGTAGTAACATTATTGTTTTATTCCAATTTTGAATATTCAACATTGGGTTAATGAGACCGTATGGCATATGCTTCCCTTCTCTTGTGCTGTAGATAAACTGTATATCCTTTCCAAAAGTATTCTGATAGGAGTGTTCAGATAATGTTTTATCTGTGCATCTGAAACATGAGTCTCTTCTCCCAAGTGAGTTCCCCCCCCCTTCTTTCATAACTGGGCTCAATGAAAATATGCAAATGCTGTGATTCTAGGCATGCTTAGTTGGAAATACATTCCATGAAACCGCTGTACTTATGGTGTATCCAGCAAACTTGTGCTTTTTTAGCTGTATTCATACCATGTGTACAGGCTTTAGGGAGCTGTGATGTATATCTTATTTTGGTCTTATTTTGTTTCACTGGGATTGACTTGGTGGAGTTTCCAAGAAAATCTGATGGAAACACCAGATTCTCTTTTTGAATGCAGTTTGGATTAGTCCGTAGATTTTTGTCCTGATAGTAAGCATGTTCCACAGTTGTTCCAGGTGAGTGGGCAGCTTAGAAGAATATTCCCTTCTCTGATAGCAGGCCCAATAGATTGTGGATACACTGTATAATGTAAATTCATTATAGAGGGAATGTGCAGGGGAGATCTTGAGCTGCCCTCCTCTGCTCACTTTACCTTCTATCCCTAAGCAATGTAGATCATATTCAGTTTATATCTCTATCTAGATTTTGTGAGTCTGTGTGCGTGCAGTAGGCAGAGTTTTTGGATGGGGGATACCTGGGTTCAAATTCCTGCTCTGATATGAAGCAGCAATCAGTCACTCCCTCTCTTAGCCTAACTAACCTAGGTACCTCACAGAGTTATTGTGAAGATAAAGGGGAAGAGGGCAAACCCTTGTATCGTATCCTGAGCTCTTTGGAGGAAGGGTGAGGTAAAAAATGTCATAAAGCAGTGCAAGTAATCTATTCTTGTTTTCTTGGTCCTTCTCTAGTCCATTTGGTTTAAACATTAGTATAAAGCAGCACATGCTTACACCAGATAAGACTTGGATCTTTTGTGTTTAGGTTGCTTACAATCCCATGTGTGTTGCTTTCCTGCTCAGAGTCTTTGTCTGGTAAAGTTGTGCCCTTTTACTGGTGGTGAGGGATTTGAGGGAGCCGGAGTGGGGATGGTTTTCCTTGAGTCTGAGGAAAGGTAATGCATTCTTCTCTCTTGTACTAAACAAAACGAGGAAATAGTAAAATAGTAATAGTAAAAAAAGGAGGAAATGAGAAGCAGTAGAGAAAATGTCCTTCATTTCCATATGGGCACATGAAGTACAGCATCTGGAAGCTTCTTGAAGAGCCATTTCCAGAAAAATCCCTTTTACTGTTCTCTTCTCTCCCCACAAATACAAGTCTTAATCTACCTTTTATGTGGGTGCACAGCTATACCTTTCTTCTTTTCTGCTGTAGGTTGCTTTTTGTGTGTACCTCACTCTAAACACCAAAATATAAATAGCAGCCATGGGGACACCCCACCCCACCCACCCCGGTGGTGAGGGTGAGTCTAACTATTCCTCTCCCCCACCCCCTGCCCTCTGCAGTCCAAACAAAAATCACACACACACCTATTTATTTGCATTGGGAGGGAAGTCTTGTTCACCCAAGTCCTTTTAGATCTTCTTGAGGCAGTTCTTCTGCAGTTTCTAATGGAACTGAAGCCAGTAGAATTATCGCGCTGAACTTGGTCTTTCTTTTTGTAATAAAAATGGCTTTAACAAAGTGGTTCCTTAAAGCAGCCATATGGATTTGCTTTACTGAGGAGACCTCGATGGCAGTAATTCATTTCCACACACACACGCGTACGCACACGCACACACAATTCCTCTCTCACGCTAACAACATCCTATACGTGGGAAGCTGCTTTCTACCAGGCCAAACTTATTTGTCCTTCTAGCCCGGAATTGTCTACGCTGATTGGTATTGGCTCTCAGGAGCCTTGGGCAGTGGTCCCATGTTCCTCCGACACCCTTCCTCTTTCTCCTAATGCCAGGCGAATCAGCTGCATCCCATGCTTCAGCTTTAATCCTATACACACTTGCCTCTGGGTAGATATGCATAGGATTTCACTGCCAATGCAGTGTTTAGGGGCATCAAGCTCTCCTGTCACCCCATTTGCTCTCTTTCAATAAACCAAATGAACAGATGGGCTCAGGCTGTCCCACCCCATTTCCTCAGCAGCTCTGCCCACTATCCATGAAAACAAATTTAGAAGGAAGAGAGTGGGAAAGAATCCCCCACACACATCACACACTGCTGCTATAGGTGTAGCTGCTGGAAGAGGAGGAAAAGCTACACAACCAGAACTTAGAGCAGCCTTCCCCAGCCTGGTGCCTTCCAGATGTTTTGTGCTACCAACTCCCAGCATTCCTGACCATGCTGGCTGGGGCTGATGAGAGCTGAAGTCCACAACATCTGCAGGGCAGCAGGCTGGGAAAGGCTGGGTTAGAGTGTCAGATTAGGCAGGGAGACCTGAGTTCAAATCCCCACCACTTGCAGTAAAGCTCACTGAGTGACCTTGGGCCAGTCGACACTAATCACAGCCTACCTCACAGGGGTATTGCTATTAGCTCATTGTGGGACAGGCAGGATACAAATGTATTTGTTTGCCCCCAGCTGGAGCACCAACAGTAGTACCAAAGAGGAAAAAAAGAATTGGAAACATTTACCAATTTAAGCTGCAGTTTGGAGAGGTGACATTTGATATACTTCCTTTGCTTATAAAATGGAAAATAATATTCTGCATATCAGAAAAAAATGTTTTATGGCCACTGTTGACAGTTGCTGGGCAGATTTCATGCCACTTTTTATAAGTGAAATAATTGCCCAGCAACTATTGGCAGGGATTAATTGCCGCTCGGATGGGACACTTTGTCCAGGCATGTTGACATTTGGGAGACATGATTCCCAGAAGGAGCAGTTTTATGCCTGCAAATTTCATTCCATTTGGATTTAAAATGACACAGTAATAGGCGGATAGAGAGTGTAGGGGATCTCCAGTTGCAACTAATGATATCCAAAATATGAACTGAAATCCGAAATAGGAATTAACGAATCCCAAATTAAATAATGCATTAAAATATTGTGAAATTAATTATGAATATATTTTGAAATCTGAAAAATGCTGTGTTACGCTATTCCCATGCAGGGAAAGATTGTAGCCTATGATTTTGTTTTGTTTTTTGTTTGCCACTTCTTGTAAGGTGGCAAACAAAAAAATTGATGAAATGAAGAGCTCTCTGAGTTTTCTTCTTTTTAGTTACCAAAGTTATCAGAATACCATCTGCACAACTTTGGCAGGAATCTATTAAAAATGGTAAGATATTTTGGTAGTAATCCATCAGTGGACACTTCACCTTCTAGTGAGTAAGGTTTACTGTAATTTCAGGTTTCTTGGGACCTTGTTAGGTGGCATTTTTGGAACAGTGTGCAGCAGTGGCTCATTAAGATGTTATTTTAATTAAGATGGGGGTGTCCTGCTGTGGACTCTGCCAGCAGGGCCTAGATCAGCCTACCCAACCTGGTGCCCTCCAGATTCTTTGGACTATTATGATTATGATTATGATTGTGATTATTTATCACCTACCCTTTTCACAATATAACCAGCCTTTTCCCCAACTCCTATCAGCCCCAGCCACCATGGCCAGCAGTCAGGAATGCTGGGAGTTGGCATCTAAAACATCAAGAGAGTACCTGTGGCTTATGCTGGCTCAGCTTGTCTGAGTGTGGAAAGCCAAGAAGGGTCAAGCCTGGTTATTACTTGGATGGGAGACCCCTCCTCTAGTTTCTTGCATTGAGCAGGGGGTTGGACTTGATAGCCTTGTAGGCTCCTTCCAACTCTATGATCTATGAAATCTACCAGGCTGGGGGAGGCTGGCCCAGGTGCTTCACTCCATGTGCCACTGGGGCACCTTGCAGGAAGATGAACTGCTGTCTTAATCTTACATGGTCTTGCAGGTCGCTAAACAGGTATACTGCAGCCTTCAGTACAATTTACTTAGGCTTCCTGTATCCCAGCTTGTTTAAAACATCCAAAGCAGCTCTTAGAAATAAGGAAAGAAATGAACTGATGCCACCTGAAGTATTTCAAGAACTGTTGAAGGCTTATGGACCTTTTCTCACTTTCCCCATCGTTACAGCATTGGAAAAGGCAATGTGAGAAGCAATAACCTTAGATTTTGTGGGAGATAATAGTGTGTGCTGTGTTTTATTAAGGTCCTTGGACATAGAATTCTCCTTGCACCATTTCTCAACTCCCCGGAACTCTGAATGGCTTGAGTACCGTATGTGCTTTAGCACTTGGTCTTACACATGAATGAAACTGCACAGATTTGATGTGTACAGAGATTGGCAGTGGCTACCTATATTGTGCAGCACTTGCCAGGATCTTGTTTACATAGGAGAAAGATTGTGAACAATAATAAATGCTTCTATCTCAAAGAAACACCTGTCAATTTTCCTTCCCCTAGCTGTCTGTAGGGTTATATAAAATTGCAGGAGTTCAGACCTCTAGGCTGATGTGTTTTGTTTACACAAAACTGTTTTGGGTTCAAGGGCAAGGGCAGCATTGCCTTTGGGATTCACAACAGTTCCTGGGATTGTGCGGTTTTCAGAGGACAGTAGCCTTGCACAATCTCGGTAGCTGTTGTGTCACTGACCCAGAGGATGCTAATATTATACTGCTATTGTCCTTGTACCCGGTTAATATTTATTTATTCATTCAACACTTTAGCATTCTTGGGAGGCTGTGGTACACTTTGAAAAATATTTGTCTGGTAGAAGGAGATGGCAATGATTTCACATGGTGTGTTCGGAGACTTTGTTTATGTATTTCAGATACTATAACTCTTGGGTAAACAGTCAACAGTACATGTCTGTGAAGTCAGAGCAAGTTAAATCATGGCTGACATTGAATATAATCACACCTTGATATTGCACAGCATCATTTTTAATGTAACCCCCCCCCCCAGTAATTCTAAACAAAGAACTATATATAAATGGGGGGAGGGAAATCCATTTTATTATTAACTAGCGAAGGGACCCAGTTTTGCTTGGGTTTGAATAGCTCTTAGTCAGTGCTGTAGTGGTAATTTTTGATGTGCAGGGCACTCATCATTGCAGTCCCCATAACAGGGGAGCTTGAGAGGGGGTGGTAGATGATGTCAACGTTCCTGCTATTAAAAAAATGTTGGCACTGTAACCCAGGCTCCACTACACCACTTAGTTTGTTAGTTAGCCCTTAGTTTGACACAATGACTGGGTTCAGACAACACGATAACCCACACTCAAGGGTTGAGTGTGAGTTGCGTGTGGGTTGTTGTTGAACCATGGGTGGTTCTTGAAACCGTGGGCTGTCATGTTGTCTGAGCCCAGCCATGCTAACAAGCCATGGTTTGTTAACCATGAACAACTGGTGAAGAGAACCCAGCGTTGTGAAATAAAAAATAATAAAATAATAAATTTCTCTTCGGTACAATTAAATCTCATCATTGAACATGCTAAACCTACACTTAGGGCACAATCCTATAGAGATGAGCATAAGCTCCCGAACTTGGAGGAGCGGCAGATGTGATCTTCGCCTCCCTGTTCCTCCTGCTCTACATTTTCACTAGACAGCCATTTTTGGCCATCTAGTTGGGAGTGTCTCAGAGGGTGAGGGAAGGAGGCTGGGGCAAGTTCAGTCTCCTCCTCTTCCTGACCCCATCCCCATCCCTTTCAACTTTCTCTGAGGTTGCTTTCCTAACCTGAGAGCAGCCAGTGCAGTTCTTTCTGCCCTGGCTGTGAGGGTGCGGCAGAGGGGGGCGGAGCTCTGATCCCCAGGTCTGAAGTCTCCAACTTCAGTCTCCAGCAGTCTCCAACCTCTGATCTGGGAATACAAAAAATCCTATGGCCCCTCAGACAGTGTCTAAGGGCCACAGGATCGCTCCCTTGTAGTCTCATAAAAATGAAGTTACCGGTACCTACCAGTCAAACATGGGCATTAATGTCAGTTTTTCATCTCATGGAAATGGCTCTCTGTCCAGCCTAACTAACAGCTCTTGCTGCTTGAAAGTTCTGGGCTTTCAGTTTCTGTGACAGGCTAGGTAGAATTGTTGTTCTGTGCTTATGTAGTGGTGGAGCTCAGCCAAGAAGGCAGAGGGGTTAGTTAAGTAAGAAAGACAGTATAATAGGGTGGATAAAAATCGATGCTTAAAACAGTCCAAAAAATTGCCCTGTCAATCATGGGTATTTCGTTATTGCTAGTTTGTTTTTTGTGAGGGCAAGCCTGGGCCAAAACAAAGTGAAGCCTAAAGGAATAACACGGGAAAGAAAACGAGGCCAGGGTGTATCTTCCTGTATTCTCATACTAAGGCTGCAATCCTATCCCCACTTACCTGGGAGTAAGCTCCATTGAGCTCTTTGGAATTTATCTCTGCCGGGACAGGGACATGTATAGGATCGTGCTGTTCACTTCAAACTGTCATTGGTGCTAGTCATTGAGATAGATCTATATGGGAATATCTTAAAGACATTCCCTCTATAGGTAAAAAGGAAAGCATGCAAAATATATACAGTGACACAAATAATGAAATGGTGTAAATAATATTCTATTTAGTTGTAAATTAACATGGCTTAGTGGTCAGATTTGCATCATTGTTCAGGAAATATATGAAAACATTTAAATGGGAAAGTTGATTTAAATCAGCGATTTAAACTGACCTTTTTTCTTGCTGAAACCATTAATTTAAATCACCTTGATTTAAATCCACCCTGCTTGGCACCTCCCCATTTTTCTTGAAAGGGCGGGGGGGGGCATCTCTGATGTCAATAGAGGCCCTTTCCTGCCCCTCCTTAACCTGACCTCTCTCTGTTTCCATTATTAGATGTTCACGGGTGGACTGACTGACAGTGCACTTGCGATATAGACTATAAGCTTTCAGTTCTATTACTACAGTCAGAGGCATTTGTCAGAACCAGAATTTAATATGCATAGGTTATAATTGGTTATATACATAAAAAATATTAAATGCTCCTTTCTGCACCGTGACTGCCTGATAATGTACAAACAGCAATGAAATCCATTAAAATAATGCAGTAAATATAGACCCCAAAAAAACTTTTTATTGATAAAATCAGTACAACAATACAAAACTTATTTATTATGTATCTCTGTTGATGTTTATTGGCAGATTTTTACCCAACTTCATATTAAATATTGCAGCTTCTGTCCTGTGATATGAGCTGCTTGTGAAGGAGACAGAACAGGCAGGCAGCATGAAACTTTTTTTAATGGACCCAACTTTGGGTTCTGATAAAGACATGCAATAATAGTTTTATTTTGTGTGGTCCATTTATATTGTGCCTCTTACATAGTAATAAGATTGCACTTGTACTGAACTCATCTGACATGTTAAACAGTTGACAATTGCAGTTTAGAGCCAGCCCCTTTAACAATTTATAGCAAATTCTTAAACCATCACTTTATTTTGTGGCTAGAATTCCCACAATATATACATGTTGCTATTTATTTATTTAGCACTGTATGGAGTACAGTTTGTGTTCTACCACCTTCATCCAAGCTAACTGCAAAGGGGGTGAGGGGAAATCAACCTTCACTGGCAAAGGAAAGAAATGCTGACCTATTTTGCACACTTATTTATATTCAAGGTGCTTCTCCTCCCTCTCTATAAGAGCTGCTGTGACACCAGATATTTTGCAAATTCTCTCTGCTCTTGATTTTGTGGCGATCTTTTATTGTAGTATAGCCCTGAAAGTAAAAGGGTTAAGTAGCTAATCATTATTTCTTTAGAATAAATCTGATTTTTTTTTAAAGATATGAGAATAATTTGTTGAAATACTTTTGTCATATTTATGGATTTTTATTATTGATTTATGGATTTTTATTGAATATGTTCTTACTGTTTTTATCTTATCCACTTTTTGTGGTTTTTATCTTGTAGCTGCCTTGAGAGGGTTGCACCGTTAAAGGTGGCCTAAAAATAATTTTAAATACATAAAATAAATAAGTAAAATCACCTGACTTCTCCTGGATTCATGTGGATAGTGCTGTAAGAATATTCATATTTCTCTTGTAAATCAAATGCACACAATGTTAGCTCTGAAAATGGAAGTAAAATGTTTTAAAATGTCTTAGCCGACCTGAAATACTAAGCAAAAAAAATTGTTTCATTATTTAGACATGCAATATATTTTTGTTAAGTTTGTTTCTCTGTGCTGCATCAAGCCAATAGAGCAAGGGTGGGGAACCTATTTTGGTTCAGGGGCTGAATTGCCCCCTCAACCAATCAGACAGGCCAGATGACATCAGGGGGCGGAGGCCATGCCTCCATGCCATGCAGCTCCCATGATATCACCTGCCCCACCCATTGTGGGGACCCAATCATCTGGGGTCCCCAAACATCTGGGGACCCAAGGTTGGAGAATACTGCTCTAAAGCTACATGGCAGGGTAAGGGATGGTCATAAAAAGAATATACTTGTCTCTTCTTACTTGAGTTGTAGTGGAATGGGATATACTCATGTAGTGCCTTTCCTTGTGCAGAGAAAAGCTAGAAGCTTCTTTCCTCATCAGTATTAGCCATACTTACATTTTTGCAGTGCGCTTTTAAAGAATTATACCAGAATTTCTTAAAATCTGCAACTATTTTGACTGACACAACACTGCTAAGGAAAAAGATGATCTGCTCTATTTTCTCGAGAGGGTATATGTTCTGTGTGGACAGTGACTGGCAAATGTATAGCCCAATGGGGAAGTTGGCGAGGAGAATGGTGCTTGCTAAAGTGAGCATAGATAAATTGTTTCTTGGCATTTTTACCCATAAGATAAATTTGTTTTGTAACATCTTTGTTTTATCATGGCGGGTGGCTATGGGATTTAGTCAAAAGATTTCATCTGAAACAAGTCCACTGTGATCGGTTGCTAACATATGGTAATCATTGGGTCTAGAGAGGGGGAGAAGGAAAACATATTAGAGTGTATGATGTCCGCCAATGAAGGATAACTTAAGCTGGGTGGGTAGGTAAAAAAAAAAGGGATAATAACGTCATATTCTCCTACCTGTAGGAACTGCTTCTCCAGGTATAGAGTGGAGAAAATGTAATCATGAAAACTGGACATCATACAATATGAATTCCTGTGTGGGTTCCACTCATGTGCTATCAGGATCCCTCTAAAGCAGTGTTCTCCAACCTTGGGTCCCCAGATGTTTTTGGCCTACAACTCCCAGCATGCCGCAGCCAGCATAGCGTAGCTGGCTGGGGCATGCTGGGAGTTGTAGGCCAAAAACATCTGGGGACCCAAGGTTGGAGAATACTGCTCTAAAGCTACATGGCAGGGTAAGGGATGGTCATAAAAAGAATATACTTGTCTCTTCTTACTTGAGTTGTAGTGGAATGGGATATACTCATGTAGTGTGTTAGAACTTGCAGTTTTATCTATTTAAGTGGCAGTGCAATACCTATATGCTGGCTGATAAAAGGGTTGATTTGGTATGTAGCTGCTTCTGCATCAGTCTCCAAAGACTTTCAGCAACAAGTTGGGAGAATAATTCCTAATGCTCAGAGTTAACACTGTCATAGCAGGTTGTTCCCATTAGCCTCATATTTTGTATACTTTTGCCTATTTCAACGATGACTCTCCAGAATTTAAGCATGTTTCGAGACAGTGAGCCAGCCGAGAAAGTACGCTTACCACAATTGTGACACACTATCTTCTCCCCCAGATCAAATTCAGGGGAACTTGGCTTTTCAGGTTTTAACAGAAGCCAGATTTGCATGGTGCTGATTGATATAAGAGCTGGTCACTCATAATGCTACCTTTCCCTCCTTCTCAGAATAGGGCTGTGCGGAGCACAGATTGGCTAGTTCTCATGTTGGTCACAAAGCCACATTTTCTCCTCCTTTTTGGAACAGTTTTACAAGCATTTTATAAGCACAGGGACCAAAATCCCACATATCTATTGTTTCCGGGTAGATCTGATGCTACCTTAAGAGATTTCATATAGATATAGAGTTGGAAGGAGCCTAGAAGGCCATCGAGTCCAACCCCCTGCTCAATGCAGGAAACTAGAGGAGGGGTCTCCCATCGAAGTAATAACCAGGCCTGACCCTGCTTAGCTTTCCATGCTCAGACAAGCTGAGCCAGCGTGAGCCACAGGCCTGGGATATTTCTGTCATGCTTTGCCTCTTGAAGGTTCTCTTACTACAGACATCATGTCCATGGTTCAATAATATTAGCTTCTGTACCAAGGAAATAAAATACTAATTGTCAGACTGCTTAATATGTCAGATGGCAGGTGCATGAATAAATTGTCTACAAGACAATACATTGTCTACAAGAAAAACACTGGGTTGGTTCAGACATAGCACAATGGTTTGTCATTAACTGCAGCTTAGGCTTATAATCATGATTTGTATCCCAGGCTTACAGCCAATTCTTGGTTTGTGCTGTTTCCTTTTTCCCTGCGAATCTCCACATGCTATCCCAAACAATGGCCCAAACTTTGGTTTGACAGTTTGGATGCAACAGCAAACCATAGTTGGCCTGGACTATGTCTTGCAAACCAGACTGAGACCTTGATTTTAGATCTTGGTTTTGGTACTCGCCCACAAACTGTTCTTGTAAGATGGTGACATTACCACAAACCATGGTTTGCCATTATATGTGCACCATCTCCCTTTACTGTATAACTTGTATTAGAAACATGACCTGTTACACTCTGGTAGCTTCTCCGGGTGAAGATTCATGCCAGAGAAAAAGTAACACTGGCAATAAGCTAAGAACCTTGTGTGAAATCTGGGTTCCTTTAATTTCTGTGCAAAATGAAGCCGGCCATGTGGATGATTTCTGCTTCTGCTTATAAAAGACCATGATTCTGCCAACAGATCCCCTTTCCTTTTCCCTGTTTCATATATTGGTTCACAAGTGGCTAAGATCTACTCACTTGGAATGCAACAAGTGCTACCATTCCATTTGATGAATCTAGCAATCGGGGGGAGAGTAGGGCTATCGCAGGAGATGGGAGGATAGTGAGAAGGAGATATTCAAGTTACTTGTCTTTTAGCCTCACCAGTTTGCATTTCTGTGAAATGGGTTTTTTGTTGGAACAGAAAAAACATGGGTTTGGTTGTTCTGGGGCTCAGACTCCATTTCTGCTTTGTACCTTCTTGGACTGCTTGCTTGTCCTTTAAACCTTATTAGTTTGCCTTCTATTTTTTTGTGAAATGGGTGTTTTGTGACTGGCCACACCCACCATGGCAATCAGCTTGCTCCTCCATGACAGCCTTAGATTTACGATTTAAAAGGTCATAATAATACTCTTTCCAACGCAGTGCAATAGACTCTTTGTCTTTTAAGAGTTTGGTGCCATCTTTTGATTGTAAAGGTTTTGTACCATAGGTTTTTGGTCCATAAATGGCCCTTGTGGCCTTAAAAAAGCCCCGTGCATCATGAGATTCTGCAAGTTGTTGAATTTCTTCAGCTTTCTTTTTCCACCAGGCGTTCTTAAGTTCTCTTATTCTTCTTTGGACCTCAGCCTTTGCACTAGCGTAGATTTTTTTTCTTGGCAGCGCAGTTAATATCATTTCGCCATATTTGGAAGGCTTTCCTTTTTTGGTCAATTATATATTTAATCTCATTATCATTTTCATCAAACCAATCCTGATGTTTCTTAGTTTCATATCCAATAGTTTGTTCACAAGCTGCAGTAATGGAGGTTTTCAGCTTAGACCAATGGTCCTCAATGTTGTCAGGAGATTCCATAGGTAGATGTTCCTTAAGAAGTGATTGAAGACGAGTTTGCTTAATAGGATCTTGAAGGGCGTGGATGTTCATTTTACGCCTTGGTTTCCTTCCTTGAAGCCTACGTTGGGGAGCAATGTTGATAACCATAGTGGACCGGATTAGTCGGTGGTCTGTCCAGCAGTCATTGGCACTCACCATGGCCCTAGTAAGAAGTACATCGCGGCGATCTCTTAACACGGACAATTACATAATCCAGAAGATGCCAGTGCTTTGACTGTGGGTTCTGCCATGATGTTTTAAACTTATTCTTTTGTCGAAATAGCGTGTTTGTAATAGTGAGATTATGCTCTGCACATATAGACAAAAGTAAGATTCCGTTCGGGTTGCTATTACTAACTCTGTCTTTTCCAATAGTTTCTGGCCATTAATAGTTTCTGGCCAATAGTTTCTGGCCATTATCTAAGGTGGATAATGAGATTTTTTCGCAAATCCCGCAAAAACAAATTAGAGAGGAACTTGCAATACTCCCCACTTTGGGTGAAGTTAAAAAAGCCATTAATCAAATGAAGAATAACAAAGCTAGTGGACCAGATGGGATTCCTGCTGAAATCTTTAAAGAAGGGGCCCCCGAACTTGTACAACATCTTCATAAACTCATCGAAAAAATCTGGATAAGAGAAGAGATCCCAGAAGACTTCAGGGATGCCATAATCATCACCCTCTTTAAGAAAGGTGATAGAACAGACTGTGGAAACTATCGGGGCACTTCTCTCTTAGCTACCGCAGGTAAAATATTTGCCAGGATTTTCACAAACCGTCTTCTATCTATTTCAGAAGAGATCCTCCCTGAAACTCAATATGGTTTCCGCCCCTCTAGAGGGACAATAGACATGATTTTTACTGCACGTCAGCTCCAAGAAAAATGCCGGGAGCAAAATCAACCCCTTTATATGGCATTTATCGATCTGGCTAAGGCCTTTGATACTGTAGACCGAACAGCTCTCTGGACTATCCTTATGAAAATTGGATGCCCCAAAAATTTTGTGAATACCTTGCGACTTCTCCATGACAACATGACGGCTACGGTCTTGGACAACAACGGCTCTCATGGTGCTCCATTTAAAGTGGGATCAGGTGTTAAACAGGGATGTGTTATCGCCCCAACATTATTTGCTATTTTCATTGCCATGATTTTGCATCTTGTCGAGGGGAAACTTCCCACTGGTGTGGGAATTATATATCGAACAGATGGAAAGCTTTTTAATCTCAGCAGGCTGAAAGCAAAAAGTAAGGTAATTACAACCTCCGTTGTGGAACTTCAGTATGCTGATGATAATGTGGTCTCCGCACATTCAGAGGATGATCTCCAAACTATCCTAAATGCTTTTGCAGAAGCATATGGAAAACTTGGTCTCTCACTTAACATCAAAAAAACCAAAGTGCTTCATCAGCAAGTGCAAGCTAACCCTTTGGTGATGCCATCCATCCAGCTTGGCGGGACAATACTGGAAAATGTCGATCATTTTCTCTATCTTGGCAGCTATCTTTCTGTTACAGCTAACATCGACAGTGAAATCCAGCAAGTGCCGCGTTTTCTCGAATGAAACATAGAGTGTTCGAGGATCGGGATATTTGTAAGAAGACCAAAACACTGGTTTATGAAGCCATTGTATTACCAACTTTATTGTATGCCTGCGAAACATGGACTGTCTATAATCACATCAGCCAGAAGGGTTTCAGAATTAGGGGCCCTCTCATGCAGCATGTTCCACAGTGACAAGGTGGTGCTTCGCACAGACCCGGCCTTCATACCCAAGGTCAATTCTCTCTTTCACAGGTCCCAGGACCTTGTGATTCCTTCCTTTTGCCCTCGCCCCTCCTCACCATTAGAGAGAGAGAGTGGCACTTGCTGGATGCCATGCGAGCCCTCAAATTTTACCTGGATCGTACCAAACCCCACAGGCAGCACAGCATGTTCATTTCCTACAAGACCTCCTCCCTTGGGAAGAAGGTCACCACACCACAGCTTCCCTGTCATGTTGGCTACACGACTGCATCCCCCAATGACTTCTGCAAGATCACTGCTTCCCCATTGAGTGAAGGAGGCCAGCTAGTGCTAGGGAGGCAGACCTTGATCTGATCTTCCCAGAGGAGGTAGGGCCTCCCCCAGAAATGCCAGTTATTTTTCCTGCATCACTGTGGGTGGGAGGCAGACCTTTCGCACTCTGGAGCAGGATGATTTTTAAAAAGAGAAAGAGAGAAGAACTAGAAGCATCAAGGAAGAAGAAAGGAGGGAGAGCCCACCGGCACCAAGCCGGGCAGGAAACGCATGCCAGGGGAGCCCTGGGACGAAGTACCCACCCAACCCTTTGCTGGAAAGCTCCCAGGCCCATGCTGCAGCCAGAGAGGTGAGCACACCGACAGCCAGGCCCCAGACACACTCCAGGAGGCCCCAGGCCCCAGACACACCACCAGAGTGAGCCGGAGTAGTGCCAAGAAGCCGCTAACACCGAAGGAGCAAAGAATTTCCATTTTCCTTCTATGAAAATATGTTGATGTTGCCATTTTTGCTTTCACAGCGGAGAGTTAAGAGTTTGCAACTCCTACAATTACACTAATGTCAGTAGATCTCTTTCACAAACCTATGTTTCCTTTAAAGCATAAATTGGCCTCTGAGTAACCTTGGTACTGATTCTGAGAGAAAGAGAGAGGAGTCATAAAATAAAGCACTCATACACGTGTTTTATTTTAACCGTACTTGAAGCATGAATGCTACCAAAATATTGGTGAACAGCTCAGGTGGTACAGCTTGCTACTTTTGCTCTGTATTCATTCAGTGTCCTAACCCTTCACTCCACTCCACTACCCTGAGAGAGCCCTCAGTCGAATGAATTTGTTTTGTCTTCCTTTTGCTGCCAGATTTGCAGTGGGGGCCCTTGTCTATGGGTCACCATCATAATGCCAGGAGCAGCCACCACAGCAGCATTCTAGCAGCGATGTTCAGGGAAGAGGTGGGGGAGCAGCAATTTCAGCAAGGCAACTGGCCATTTCAGCAAAACTCTTTTAAAAATTAACCTTTTGTTTTGCATCAGGAGAGATTGTGTCCTGGGGCTTGACTTACTGAGGTGAACGTGCCTGGACAGATCAGAGAACTAAACCTGCTTTCTGAAGGGATGGCTACACCTCTAATTAGGATCTGTGTCTGTAATTCTTTCTCCTTCTTTAGTGACTGATGGGTCAAGTAAAGACTTGTATTAAATGTTTTATTCATTCTGGCACATTTTGTTCTCAGCTAAGCCAGAAAGCGATGTACAGAGGTCTACTGGGGCTTGGGAACTGTCAGAAAAATCCTTGAGTAAGAATTACCTCAGAGATCATCTAGTCCAGCCTTTCCCAACCCAATGCACTCCAGATTTTGCGAACGTCAACTCCCATCAGCCCCAGCCAGCATGGCCAATGGTCAGCATTCTGGGAGTTGTTGTCCAAAACATCTGGAGGGCACCAGATTGGTGAAGGCTGACCTAGCCTAATCCTTGGTGTGCAGGATTTTCTATACCAAAAACTCAATTCTGCTAGCCGCGACTATGGCCTGTTTAACTCTCTGTGGAATTGGAATAGTTGGATGTTCTGTTACATACTTTTTTAGAATGTTCTAAGGCTTGCTTTTCTAAAGATACAAACAAAGCCTAATTCCTTGTTAATGGACTTATATTGCACCCTTTGTCCTTACTGAAGGCAGTATACACTGAGGCAGGATCTACCTAGAGCTCCTTTGTGTCAGGCATTGCCATGCTGATATTTCTGCAAAACAGAATCATCGCTTTGGTGGCTTATTTATTTATTTATTTATTTTGTACCCCACCTTTCTACCAAAAAATGGCACTCAGGGAGGCTTACAGGCACAGTTAACATTGATTAAATCAATATAGTACTAAAATGCAATAAAAACATAACAATTACAGAATAAAAAATAAAATTAAAACAAATAAAAAACAGCACCCAACCCACAGACCCACTTACAGGCCTTTTGGAATGAAGTGGTCTTTGCCAGCTGGTGGAAGAATAGCAGAGAGGGAGTGAACTCAGCCTCCCTTGGGAGGGAGTTCCAGAGCCTGGGTGCTGCCCTCTCTCCGGTCACCACCAAATGCACCTCTGAAGGCAGTAGTCTTGAAAGAAGGTCCTCTCCAGAAGATCTTAAGAACCAGGCAGGCTTGTGTGGGAGAAGGCAGTCTTTCAAGTAGCCTGGACCCAAGCCGTATAAGGCTTTATAGGTCATAACCAGCACTTTGAATTCTGCCCAGAAACAGACCGGTAGCTGGAGAAGCTGCTGTAACAAGGGAGTCACGTGCTCCCTGAAACCGGCCCTGGTCAACCACCTGGGTGCAGCATTCTGGACAAGCTGAAGTTTCTGAACAATTTTCAAAGGCAGCCCCATGTAGAATGCATTACAGGAGTCCAGATGGGATGTACCTAAAAGCATGCGTGACTGTGACCAGATCAGACATCTCTAGGAATGGGTGCAGTTGGCGCACTAGCCTCAGCTGTGCAAATCCACTCCTGGCCACCGCCAAGACCTGGACATCCAGGTTCAGGGCTGAGTCCCAAGAGTACACCCAAACTGCGAGCCTGAGTCTTTAGGGGGAGTACAACCCCATCCAGCACAAGTTGAATCCTTGTTCCCTGATCTGCCTTTCGGCTGACCAAAAGCACCTCTGTCTTGTCTGGATTAAGCTTCAGTTTGCTTGCTCTTATCCACTCCATTACCGACATCAGACATCAATTTAGAACCAGAAGAGCTTCCTTGATTTTAGATAGAAAGGAGAGGTAGAGTTGGATGTCATCATCAGCTTACTGGTGACACTGAACCCCAAAACTCTGGTCAATCTCTCCCAGAAGTTGCATGTATATGTTAAATAGCATTGGGCTAAGATGGAACCTGGAAAGACACCATGGACCAATGGCCATGACATCGAACATGAATCCCCCAGCACCATCTTCTGAGATAGCTCCTCCAAGAAGGACTGGAGACAGTGTATAGCAGTGCCTTCCAGTCCCACCTCAGATGCCTCGAGGATATCATGGTTGATGGTACTGAAAGCTGCTGAAAGATCCAGCAGAACTAATAGGCACACACTTCCCCTGTCCTGTTCCTAGTGTAGATCAGCCACCAAGATGACCATTTAGTCTCTGTCCCATAACCAAGCCTGAATCCAAATTGAAATGGATCTAGGTAATCCGTCTTATCCAGAAATCCCTGACTGCTTTTAAGTCTTTCTTTCTCTTCTCTCCCCCACCCCTCCAAAGGCAGTGACTTCTGGCATCAGTATCTAGAGCTGCTAGATTAGCCCTCTTTCAGTCTTTCCCTAGCTAGTTTAGCCTGTACCCAATACGAGTTCTCGTGATTTTGGGTACCATGCTTCTGTTCATCCCAGAAGAGCTTGTGTTGCTTTTTGGGGAAATCATAATGTTGACATATACAAAACAATTAAAGAGGGTTTTTCAACGGCACCTTGAAGAAATGAATTGTGGTGGGAGCTTCAGTCAAGTGCTTACATTGCTTGGAGGCATGAAATTATCCGAGAAGGTGCTGGGCATAGAGGTACTGTAAATGAAGGATCAAATTAACAAGGTAAAAATTGATTAGGATAAAGGGTATGCAAATAACACCTCTTGGTTACATAGTATTCTCAGTCCTAAGGTCTATCTGCCTATATATCTTCCCCAGTTCTGAACTTGGTGTTTCGGTGGGTATTTCTGGTGATGAAACTCTGCAACTGTGTCCTGAACTTGGTTTCATCATTAACAAGTGAGGGTCTTTTTTTCTTTTGTCTCTGTTACTGCACAATTAAATGAGAAGCCCCATAAGCAACTTCAGTGCTGTTGCATCCATCCTTCTCAAATGGGGAAAAGGATAACGTTTGGGGAGTGGGTAGAGAGAATTGGAAGGCTTTCTGTGTCTCTCTGTTTTTAAAGTTGCTGTTAGAACTTGAACAAAAAGGTAGATTACCGTATGTAATTCTGTTTGGGTGCAGGAGTTGCATGGCATAGGGCTTTAGGATGGTTGCTGAAATTCCTACAGGGATGGGTGAGAAGAATATGACTCACAAAAGATTGTTTTGAAAGTAATGTTTAATAAAAGTTTTCTTTTGGGATGAAGTAAATGGCATTATGAACTGTGCCAACAGCTGCACCAAAATGCTTTCTTCTTCGTTCCATCTGAAATGTGCTGTAACCTCTTCCTACCTGCTCCATTAATATTTCTATCTTGTTCACTAACTTGACTGAGACTGGAGGGAGAGAAGCTCTCCTTGCATTAGCTTAAATCTTCCTATCTCAGGTCTTTTTTATCTTACCTTCCCACCCCCCACAGCTGTCCATGTGCATTTACAATCTAAAGATGGGTTTGGGGATATATATATATTTTTAAGGGCATGCTTACTTATATACCTAAATAGCCAACTTGTGTGAGAGAGGCATTTCATGGCACCGTAAGTGCCACTGTGATTCCCCTTGTAAACACTCTTTAACTATAGCAGCTGCAGCAACTAGATGAACTGTACCATATTCCAGATGAGCCTGTTCCAAGAGAATCATTGGGCTGTCCACTCCCACAGTGCATAACACTGCTCCTGAGAGGGTGCAGATGTAATGGGACAGAGCACCTGCTTTGCATGTAGATGGTCTCAGGCTCAGTCCCTGGTATCTCTCCAAGTAGGGCTGTGAAAGATTCCCGTCCAAAACCCTGCAGAGCCGCTGCCAGTCAGTGTCGACAATACTGAACTAGATGGACCAAGATTCTGAGTCGGCATAAGGTAGCTTCCTATGTTCCTGTGGCACCAATGACCTTGCCTTTTAGCGCAGATGCACAAATGCTAACAGTCCTGTGCTAAGTCCCCTCCCCCCTTGATTTACACCGGTGCAGGCTCAGCCTCATTATTCTTAGCAAGCAGTAAGTGCACATAAGATTTCTACAAATGAAACTGAGGAGTAAGAGATGAATATTCAGATGATCAAAGAGCAGCATGTCTGCCTCAGGCCTCAAGACTTCCTTACGCAGAGGCAAATTTCCAACTCCATTCCTGTCAGCACCCAGGTTGTTTGGTATTTGCACATAGCAAATTCCGTGGAAGACAAAAGCAGCTTGAGAAGGATTTTAGGAGACAAATGGGAGAGGTGAAGCAGTCATTCTGCCCCCAACAGCCTTTGCTTACTATCGTAACCTTCCACAGGTACTACTTGGGGAAAAGGCATGAGAAATGGAATTCCAGGTCACATTCTAGGTCGCCTCTCTAGAAAAACACTAGAACTGCTACTAGGAATAGATGGGAATAAGCCTGTCATGTTTTTTCCTGCTGCTTTCACCTACTTTCCTATGAGTTTAACTCCACATCCCTAGCACCCAATTCCTTCGAATCAAGTATGTCAGTAGGTCCAGCGCAAGGCACTTTACTGCATGAGATGGCACCCCTTTCCATCCTATGTACAAAAGCTGACCAGATTGTTTAACTGTCTCTTCAACATTAGAGACAGGACGGCATCTTCTACTGTACACGAGGGCTCATTTAGAAGGTGCAGGTCAGGCTGCCTGGCACATGCAGGTCTATCCTCCCAGTCCCAACACTTTACCATCACCCCCTGCCTCACAGCATCTGGTGGCTGCCTCACTCTGCCTAATGCTAGGACCGGCCCTGTGTGTTAACAAATTGGCCCTGGAATTAGGCCAATGGCAGTTTCAGATGAATTTGCAGGGCCAATGGGAAATTGGCAAAGCATCAGGCAGAAAGAAGAAATGGCCTCACAGATCTGAGGTATCGCAGCATCAATTTATCAGGAAACTTCTCCTCTACTACAGCCTCTATTCTAGTATAAATCATACTTATCTCTGTGTTTTTGTTGTTGTTTTTTAAAAAGAGGGAAATTTAAATATTAATGGTTTTCCGAAAGAGGCCTCCATTTCTTCCCAGAAATCGGAAAGACAAGTCACAGTTAAGTGTGCAATTCGGCCTTTTCTAATGTATCCCTCCTCTGTGAGATCTTAACAGAGTTAGGAAGTGTTTAATTTAAAACAGTTTGTCTAAGCTCTAAGGGCTCCTGTTTCCTACTTGAGGTCTTGGGGATTGTAGCAAGTGACATCTCTTTTGCAGAAACCTCTTTAGTTTGAAAAGAATTATTCATGCCATTACGCAATCCATGCTGAATGTTTAATTTGCCACAGTTTCCCCCTACCTTTTGTACGCCAGCTCAAGTAGACTTCTACTGAGTCACTTTTCCTATTGACAGGCTTTAGAAACAATAATGACCCTTGGGCATGATTCTTCTGCATGGGTTTGATTGGGAATTCTCCATGTGAGCAACAACTATGGTTGCAAATCCAAGGTCTTCCAGAAAGCAAATGTTAGCCAAACTGAAATTGCTTTCTATCGTGAATTCTTGTCCCGGTTCACAGGGTTGCCTGGCATCACAGACTCCCTCTCTCGCTCCCGAGTCTGTGTGCAGAAACCACCAGCAGCATTAATAAGAAGTGGTCCTTGTTCCCTACTTCAAGATGGTTTAGAAAAAAGACCTTGGTTAGAGCCAGAAATCAAAAATAAAGGACATCGGGGGGGGGGGGGGTCTCAGCCGTTTTTTCTTCTCAACTAAAGCAATGATGACTAACATTGGTAGTAAGGAAGGAAGATCTTATTTGCATAAAATTTACACCTGTGCATGAAGCTTTTAGAACAATATTTATGCCATATATGTATTGGTCTAAAAGCGTCATGCATGAGGGTAGCATTTATCCCTACCTGTCTACACTGCTGGCTGAAAATGTGTTTATATGGCTTGCTTTTTAAAGAGACTCCTCTGCAGGCCAGTCCTTCTGGGGGGGGGGGGAGAGAGAAGAAGCTTTGGTGCGGGGAGCCCCTGAAGGCCAAATATGGACATTTATGCTAGGGTGGGGTGGGCAGGCCACATGTGACCCTCCACCTCCACCATGTTCTGTGTGGCCCACCAAGCCCCAGGGAGCCCCAACTACTTTCCCCTGCAGCCCAGCTGATCAGAGACCCTGTTCTGTAGCCTCCCCCCCCCCCACCCACACCCCAAGTGATCCTGATGCAGCCAGGATCTCTGTTTCCCAGCCTCTGATGGTGGCGGGGACACAGTGATCCCGATCGGAGGGGCTGGGGCTGGGAGAGGCTTTAATCATGCAAACCGGTCAAGACTCTGCCAAATGGGCAAGGGCAGTTCAAGAGTATCAACAACCCAAGCTTATTTAAGGCATGGTGGCTTATTTAAATCATGACGTGTACCAGGCACAATTCCATAATCACGGCCCAGGCATGGCTTGTTGTGTCATCTGAACCTGGGTGGCATGGCTTGTTGGAGGGGGAAACAACCCTCCAGTAACCTATGGGCTGTTGTAGGGTTTTAAATACGGTAAGCCACCGTGGCTTAAGCCACTGTGGCCTATTTTGCTCATGCGAACCAGATATCTATGTGGCTCCCTTTGACCTAAAACGTTAATGAAGAAGCTATGGTGATGCTTCTTTAGGAAGACATAGATTTCATAGATCATAGAGTTGGAAGCAGCCTACAACTACGCTCTACGTGGGGTTACCCTGGAAGATGGTTCGGAAGTTGCAGCTGGTACAGAATGCAGCAGCTCGCCTGGTTAAAGGCTGCCGCCGGCATGATCGCATCATTCCGGTGCTCAAAGAATTGCACTGCCTACCAGTTGTTTGCCGAGCCGAATTCAAGGTGTTGGCGTTGACCTTTAAAACCCTATACGGCTCCGGTCCAGTATATCTCAAGGAGCGCCTCCAGCAACATCAAGTAGGCTGCTCAACAAGATCTGCCACGGATGGCCTTCTCCCTGTCCCATCAGCCAGAGAAACCAGGCTGGTGGGGACTAGGAGGAGGGCCTTTTCTGTGGCAGCCCCCAATTTATGGAACTCTCTCCCCAGTGACCTCCGCCATGCCCCTTCCTTGATTAGCTTCCGCCGGGCATTAAAAACGTGGCTTTTCAGGCGGGAATATGGGGTGGGTTAGGATTTTTAATTGTGTTTTATACTGTGTGTGTGTGTGTGTGTGTGTGTGTGTCCATATTTTATTGCGTTGTACATCACTCAGAGTGGCCGGATGTCTGGCCAGATGGGCGATTCATAAATATAATAAATAAATAAATAAACACAAGGCTATCGAGTCCAACCCCCTGCTCAATGCAGGAAACTAGAGGAGGGGTCTCCCATCCAAGTAATAACGAGGCCTGACCCTGCTTAGCTTTCCACGCTCAGACAAGCTGAGCCAGCGTAAGCCACATCTTTTATATACTTGATAATTTCTTCTTTAATAAATGATTTCCACCAATTTCCTGGGGCAGACTTTAAGCTAACTGTAATTTCTTGGATCCCTACCCACCACCAATCTATTTTTGAAAATTGGTGTTAATATTTGCTGCTTTTCCAGTCCTTTGCTATGGAGACTGATTTCAGAGATACGTTATATAGTTTTGTTCAGCAATTTCACATTTGCATTCTTCAAGAGCTCCTGGGTAGGTGTCATTCAGACCCAATAATTTGTTAATTTTTACTGTTTTGATAAGCCCTATAACTTTATCCAGGGGAGGCTGGTGACTCCTATGTCAGTGGGGCTCCTTATCCATTGCAGCTTTTATTCTGAGCTTTATAGGAGCTATCCATGGTGCTGAACCTAAAATAGGTTCACCACCATGGATAGCTCCCATAAAGCTCAGAATAAAAGCTGCAATGGATAAGGAGCCCCACTGACATAGGAGTCACCAGCCTCCCCTGATTTAATCTGTTCAATACCTGTTCGGTTGAATATAGTGAACCTCAAGCCAGAAATGCTGAGAACATGGAGACTAATTTTGATTAATCTTTTTAGAGCAGTCCCACTTAAACAAATCCTTCTGAGAGAAACTGATGAACTGTGTTGGACTTCTGTGATGGCAACCAGGTTTGATTTCTGCTTCCTGGGTGCAGGACTCAGTTTGGACAAAGACATTCTAATGTCAAGTACAAGAAAATATATTTACATACATGCTAGTCAGGAAATGGGGAAAACTCAGCTGACACTGATATTTAACATAGATGGGTTCAGTTTGTTTGTTTAACATAAATGGGATCAGCTTGTCTATTTCTCCCTTGTATGAGGTGTTCTGTTAAGTTTTTTATCAATTCCCTTGTCGATTCCTTTTTAAAGGAAGCTATAAGCAATGTTAAAATCTTAGCTTCTAAGCATCATTCAGACTGTGTTGCAACCTCTTTACTCTCTGAACAAAGACTGCTGACGTGCCTCTGCTTGCGTCTCTGTGTGTGTTGTCCTCATCCTGACGCAGCTCTTTTCTTTCTTCTTCTCTTTATAAGGGTTCAGACTGGAGGCACGACATATTTTAGGCTTGTCAACCTTGACGGTGTCTCTTGAAAATTGCCACAGAAATAGAGTGGAAAACTTCTTGGAGCGTTTGATATGCCAGCGGCTGGTTTGATGGCCTCCTGGGTAAATGTGACAAGGGCAAATATCGCCCTGTCCAGACACAGAGCCTGATTGGAGACAGCAGCTCCTTGCATGCAGAGACTGTCCCCAGATTACGTCATTCTGTCCGTGGCATCAAGCTGAGAATTCGTTTTTGTTTTGCTAATGAAATCACACATAGGTTTTATTCATGAGAAACAGGATTATTTCATTTCACATCCCCTCCCTCTGAGAAGCTGCCAAGCCGGTGGGGATTCCGCACGTGGGTGCTGACAGAATTGTGCAAAATGTGGACCTGCTTTTGGAAAGAGCTCGGAGGACATTTCTTTGTGGGGGCCTGCCTTATGAAGAAAGGTAGAGAAAGGTACCCACGGAAAAATAACTTTGGTCTTCCCGCTTCTCTCCTCCTACCTTGCCCAGAGGGTAGAGCACATGGTTTGCATGCAGAAGCTCCCATGTTCAGTCCCCAGTATCTCCATTTAACAGTATTGGGTAACAGCTGATGGAGATGGCATTTATTCTGTTAATGACATTTCTCTTAGCAGTAGTCAGTTCAGCATCAGCAAGGCCCTTTTGAAGGGCAGCCTGAGCACAACAGCTTGAGAAAGACTATGACAGATGAGAAAGGTGCCCGAGAACAGCTTTTGCTAAAAGGTCTGGCGGGCGAATCCTGTGTGGGGGAAAGGCTGAAGGCACGGAGACGGTTTATCGCAGCCTTCCCCGATCTAGTGAGCTCCAGATGTGTTGGACTGCAACTCCCATAATCCCTGGCCATTAGCCATGCTGGCTGGGGTTTGTGGGAGCTGTACCCCAAAACAAGTGGAGGGCATCAGGTTGCCTGCCCCTGATGGGAGAGTGAATGAACATGTGAAACTGGGAAGGAGCGAGATTGTAATGTCGGGCCCCACTCCTGACCTACCAATAATCAGTGTACTTGTTGGTACATGTGATTGGGAACCTTGCAAATCTACACCCAGTGGACCCAGACCGGGTGTACAGTCTACACCCAGTAGATTGAACACACTTAGGGCTGAGCAGGGCCTGCTGCTAAGACCCCCCTCCTCCTCCCCATTTGTGCGCATTCAGTCACCCTAGAGTGGCTGTCTTTCTGAAAAGGACTTCTGCATTGCTCAAATATGAATATGTTATATTTTCAAACACGGGGCTTCCTATTTCCTGCACTCCCGACACTCGTTTCTTCATCTGTATTTCTATTAGTAAACAAGTATAAACATACAGCTTGTATTTGGCAAGAGCAGATGTGCATTCCGGGCTCCGGGAAACCCCCCTTCCCTAAATCTGAGGCTGATTCACCTGTGAAGGAGAGGACAGAATTATTGTAGCCCATTTCATCTCATGCACTGGCCTTTTTAATATGGCAAATATTATGACCATTCAAGACCAAAATGCCCCACTTTCTGGCTTTTCTAGTAAATTGAGTTTGTTGGGCTATTTATGGACTAATTTTTAGTTAGAGTAGAAGAACCTTAGCCATTTTGGGATACACTTCACGTCTCCCCCCTCCCCCTTTGAGGCAAGATGTTCGAATTTAGATTATTCTAGTGATGAAGGTGTCTTGGACTGCCCATATGTGCCAAATTTCAGATTGTGTCTTGGTCATCTACAAGTATCCTAATGATTTCAATACCGCCGTGAGTGAGTCAGTCAGTGAGGCCTGAGTATCTTTATATGTAATTAACTATTTATTTTTAAAATATTTGTTACCTGCCTTTTGACTAAAAGTCTCTTTAACAGCACAATCCTATGAGGCTGCCTGTAACCCACCGAACCCGGAGGACTACGGGCATCCTATTGAGGGCGGGAGGAGTACAGCAGATAGGATATCTGCCACGCTCCCCTCGCCCTCAAAAACATTTAGACAATAGGCCATCTAGATGTTTTTCCTCTCCTTGCGAGGAGGAGAGACTGACGCAACCTGGATTCCTCAGAATCTGGCAAGGCCTCACTCCTCCCCTCCCCCAGGAGCACCCCCCCCCATGGGGGAACCGAAGACGGAAGACAGTCCCTGCTGCCGTGGAAAGAACAGTGCTGGCCACGGGGTGGGCTCTCCACGGTGCTGCAACTTCGGAAGGGATTCCTGAGGTCACAGCGCCTTCCAGGCTCATTCCTATGTCCCCCCAGACAAGGTTAGAGGGACACAGGATTGCATCCTAAGGCAGCTAACAAAACATTTAAAACAATAAAACCATACCTATAAAAACTAATTAGCAGTCACCAGGGCCGGTGCTACCATTAGGCCAACTAGGCAGCCGCCTAGGGCGCAGGGCTAAAGGGGGTGCCAGAAACGCCTTGAAAACAAAATACAGCGCTCTCAAGTGGGAAGGGGGGCGCTAAGTATCTGATCTTGCCTAGGGCACCAAACTGCCTTGCACCGGTCCTGGCAGTCACATTGATCAGAGCTGGTGTAAACAAGAAAGAGGTAGCTGGGCAACTCTAAAGCCCTCCTGGAAAAGGCTGGCTTGGCCTGGCATCTAAAATCCAATGTGACTATGGGTGCAAGCTTATGCATGTTTGACTTTTCTCTGACTAAACATGCATAGAATTGCTCCCTATATGTCCTACATTTCAGAGGACAGATGTCTATTTGAAGGGCTGCCCCATCCAAAGTCAGTTTAAAGATAAAGAGCCATAAGAAGGGAGAGCGGGGGCCTTGAAGTTGCCCATCAACACTTAGAACCTGGACAGCAGGCTGAGCAAACACACATTATTAATAAAGAACAAGTTATGGGTTTTAAGTATTTAGGAATTCATTTAATTCAGAACCATACTTGAGTAGGGCATCTGGCAACTACACGACTTCCCAACCCTTCCGGTGACTAAGACCACATTAAACTTTGCTTGGGGCAGAGCATGACAGACATTTTAAAAATGCTTTACTGAGATCAGCTATACCGTAATCATTCCCCTGTAGTGCTGTGATTAAAGAAGAACCAGAAAATGAAAACCATGAATTTAGGTATTCAAACAGGATTAGAATATGGAAGTTTAAAGAAAGTAGCTTGGAACTTAAGACTATGAAATGGAGGCTGCACTCTTATCTTATACACATAGCTATATAAGAATGATTTTTGTTTATTTCATGATAACTCTTGGGGGAGAAATGTTGGTTTAGTTTCATAACTTGGGTACTGAAACTACTTTGGTCCTTTAGAAGTTTAGTCATTGCTCCGTTTTGGACTGTCATTGTTCTCCCTCCTCTGCAAAAGTAAGTTTTGGCATATAAGAAGAAGTTTCAAAGTTCAGTATTTGTCCACTGATTAAAAAAAGATTGCCACTTAGCAGTTGGTAGTCCAATCCAAAGGGCAGTCCTGTGCTCTTAGCTTTAGTAATGTTCACATTTTGTAATTTGTTACTGTAGTGAATATAAAAAAAATATATTGTTAGCTTGAACTGTGAACGTTCAGGTTAGTAGGCTATGTTACCTGGAATGAGCATAGATGCCGCTTTTCTTCCACTTAAAAAAATCATTAATTTAAAAGATTTCATTGTAATAAAGGGTGTGACATCTTTTTCTGTTTGCCATCTGAATATCTATTTTAACATTTAAAACTTAATGTATTAACTGTAGCTTCTCAGCATGGAGTTGCTGCTCTATTTACTTTCCATAGGCTAGAAGCCAAAGTCCTCTGTGCACAGATGGAAACTGCTTCAGCGTATGCACAAGGGAATTGCTTGCTCTCCCCGCCACCACATTGGAGCCCTTTGCACATTGAATGCTGCTCTGGAGGGAACCTTGCTCTTCAGGAGAAACTTGAGGGAGGGAGTTCTGGGAATGGTGGACCTGAAAACCTCAGCACATGTTTGAAACACCACATGCAGCCTTTTGAGTCCCAGCTGTAGACAGGAAGTCTTTTGGTCCCTTAACTCCCATAGTTTCTGGACATCTTAACTTCACAACCTTCTCCCTGGTGACAGGAAATTTAAAAATCCATGAAAACAACATCACAGGAATTTTAAAAGGCAGAAGTGGAGCCTGTAGAGCAGCCTTCCCCAACCTGTTGTCTTCCAGATATGTTGGGCTACAACTCCCATTATGCCCAGCCATGCTGGTGGGGGTGATGGAGTTGTAGTCCAACGCGCCTGGAGGGCGCCGGGATGGGGAAGGCTGCTGTGGAGAAATGAAAACTCTTCTTTTTAATGAGATCATTTGTTTTCAACTCTAGACTCAATTATTTCAAAGGGGATTTAGGGTTAATAGATAATCAGTTGTCCCTGTGCCCTGTTTAGCTTTAATGTGAATTACTGTGGTCGTTCTTATGTAGCTCTGTGATGTGTTTAATAGTATTGATTTATATACTTAAGCTGCCTTGGGGCTCCTGATGGGCGGAATGGGAAGGTATACATACTTTAAAAAATAATGTTGTGGAGAGAAAAAAATATTTATAATCTAGTACCTAGGCTTCTACAGCAAGTTCAGCAAGACTTGAGGAAGGTCAGAATTACTGGATACTGGATTTTGTTTTTGTTTGTTTGCAAAGAAATCAGAAAATACCTTTTAAGACAAAATCCAAGTCTTAACTACTCACATTCAGATGTTGTAAGCAGTGCAGCCTGCAACTCCCCCTTAGATTCAGGGGACCCCCCCAAAAGTGTAAAAATATAAATCCAAACAAAATGGTGCCTGAAGCTGCTATGGAACAACAAAAGGGGCCAAAATTATCTTGCAAACAAATTTGTTTTGACCCTTATTATTTATTTATGTGATTTATACCATGACTTTCTACCAAAAATGGCACTCAAGGCAGCTTACAAAAACTATATAAAATAGATTAAAACAATAAAACACATTAAAATACAATAAAACATAACAAGTACACAATAAAAACAGCACCCAGCCCACAGACCCACTTACAGGCCAAATACCTTCTTGAATAAAGTGGTCTTTGCCTGCCATTGGAATGATAGCAGAGAGGGAGTGAACTCAGCCTCCCTTGGGAGGGGGTTCCAGAGCCTGGGAGCAGCCACAAAAAAGGCCCTCTCTTGTGTCGCCACCAAATGCACCTCTGATGGTGGTGGTCTTGAAAGAAGACCCTCTCCAGAAGAGCTTAAAAACCAGGCAGGCTCATGTGGGAGGTCTTTCAGATAGCCTGGTCCCAAGCCATATAGGGTTTTATAGGACATAACCAGCACTTGAATTCTGCCCGGAAACAGACTGGTAGCCAGTGAAGCTGCTGTAACAAGGAAGTCATGTGCTCCCTGTAACTGGCCCTGGTCAACAGTCTGGCTGCAGCATTCTGCACTAGCTAAAGTTTCTGAACAGTTTTTTAGGGCAGCCCCACATAGAGTGTGTTATAGTAGTCCAAATGGGATGTAACTAAGGCATGCGTGACCATGGCCAGATCAGACATCTCTTAGGAACAAGCACAGTTGACACACTAGCCTCAGCTGTGCAAATGCACTCCTGACCACTACCAAGACCTGGGCATCCAGGTTCAGGGCCGAGTCCAAGAGTACACCCAAACTTGAGCCTGAGTCTTCAGAGGGAGTATAACCCCATCCAGCACAAGTTGAATCCCTGTTCCCTGATCTGCCTTTTGACTGACAAAGCACCTCTCTTGTTTGGATTAAGCTGCAATTTGCTTTGACCCTTTTGGTGGTCCGTAACAGTCTCCAGACAGCATCTTTAAAAAAAATATGTATTCTTAATTCATTTAAGAATATTTAAGTGCTATTTTTGGCACTCACAAGGGAGTCCATGGGGTAAAAATGACCCCCAGACCTCCCAAAGTTGCCCACCCCTGTTGTAACATATGCCCCCAATTTAAAACAATTGGGTTTGGTTTAGCTGTAAGTGATTTGAACAGTGACCAGAAGAAAGCAAGATTTGGCAGTTCATGCATGAGAAGTCTTAATTTGTTAGAAAGGTGTAGGCATTAAAATAGAAAGTTTCGGGTGCTTCCAGACTGATGGCTCCTAGAGCTACTAATCAAAAGTCATAGTGCAAATATTCCCATCATTCCCTCCTTAACAGATTTTCTGTGATAAGAAAAAAGATGAAAGAAGTGGGAAAACACGGAAGGGTTACAAATAGAAGACAATGATGTCTGGACCGGACCTCCCCCCCCCCCCGTCTCCCCCATAAAATCCCATGAATGAGGCAGGGTGTTTGCATAACAAAAGCCTCATCTGGAAGCACTGCTAGTCCCTGGTACTATCTGTTTTGATGTTTGTTTATTTATTTATTACATTTATATCCTGCCTTTTTTCCTGAAAGGAACCCAAGGCGGCTTACATAATCCTCCTCCTCCTCTCCATGTTTTCCTCACAACAACCCTGTGAGGTAGGTTAGGCTGAGTGTCAGTGACTGGCCCAAAGTCACCCAGTGAGTTTCATGGCCGAGCAGGGACTAGAACCCGGATCTCCCGACTCCCAGTCCAACACTCTCACCACTACTCCACACTGGCTCTCAGTTTGCTTGTTCAGCAATTATATTTAAACCAGGCTAAAACTGGACAGCGCTTCAAATAGAGGATTGCCCTCTGTAAAGTAGGACCTGTGGTCACCCTACAAGCTGGTAACAAAAAGAACCTTACTGGGCTGTGGCTCTCTGAGCAATAAAATGTGGCTTCAGGATGCTGCTGGTTTCAAATGGCAATGGGGGCATTTTGCACAGGGTTTTTGAATGTTTCCCACTCATCACCCCACCTTTTGTCCCTGGCTGGTTTAATGTCCCAGCCATTCTATCAGGCAAGTAGTGGGCAGCTTCTGGTCCTCTCCTTGAGGTCTGGCACCCTTTCTATGCCTGCCACCTCTGCCAGAGCACTTCCCATGTTGGGTAAAGGGCAGGACACTTGGAACCATTATTTGAGGGAGAGATTTTTTTATTTTTTTTAAATGGTGGGAACCTTGGCCGAGAGCCCAGGAATGGGTGTGCAGCAGTTTTCACCAGCATGATTGAGATGCGTGTGAAATTCAAACAGCAGTAATGGAGTACACCACTCAGACAGGTTGAAACTTAGATTGCAACTTAGCATAGAAGATTATTGATACATAGCTTTAGTGAATGAGCAGCACAGCATTGATGGGGCAATTTAGGTTGCATCCTTTTCTGTCTGGCGCTTTTGGCTGCAGTCCTGCAGACAGTGACGTTTGCAGTCATGTGCTGTAAGCTGAATCGTGCACGTGGCTGATGCATGCAATCGACTTGCCATGGGGTGGCACGTGCAGGATTTCCCCATGGCTGCCCACATACCAATTTCGAATAGGCCTGTGAGAGTTTGCAGTGCACTCATACAACAGCTTCATCCCTTTCACATTCAGTTTGGGTCAGCAAAGGGTCATGGACTGATAACCATAATGGTGTCCTAATGAAATGGCCCTGCAAGGCACAGGGCAATGGCTCTGTCTCCTTTATCCTCTACAGGAATGCCATCGAGGGTAGGCATGGTTGGGCACCTGCCAAGGGCCCACACCCTAGCAGGGCCCACTGACAAGAGGTCCCTAGACTTGTTCCTCTTCCCCATTGCAACCTGCTTGTTCACCTGCCTTTCACTCTGACCCAGGCAATGGTGGTAGGGAGGAGGAGGGGGGGGAGGAGGAGGAGGGGGGGGAGGAGGAGGAGGAGGAGGAGGAGGAGGAGCCACTGCCTGCCTGGTCACTGGCGCTCCACCTGTCCAGCAAGCAAGTGATAGACATGATGAGAAAAGAAGAGGAGGAGCAAGAGCAGCTGGTGACAATAGTGATGAGAACGCGGAGTCACTGAGGGAGGGGCCCCCACTGAAGGTGTTTTGCCCAAAGGCCCTCAAAAACCTGGAGCCAGCATTGGTTCTCTAATGGTGTTGGTGTTAACTGGTTTTAAGAGAAACCACACAGAAAAGCATCCCAAGAGCAAAGAGGATAGAAGACCCTTGTTTCATTTATTTCCCATTTGCTATATCAGTGCTCTCCCAGCAACAGGACTTTGAGCTTATTGCTACTTTATAGCTGAACAGGATGGGACAAATATACCACAACCCATCACTCAGCAGAATGGGGATCGGGCCTATTGTTTATCTCCAAGTTCAGAGAATCAAGGAGCAGCATGTTAAGCAGTAGTAGTGATGAATGATTGGCGTAAGTCAAAAGAGAAAGATGGCACAATAATGCGTGTTCCAAAGTCAGATTTATCCTTCAGTATAAAAAGCCTTCGAGGGTTTCAAGCTTACGGCCATATCATGTCAAGATTTAGCACTGCTGGTTATGAACCTCAGAAGAAAAGACGGGACTAGAACTGGCCATAGAAGAGGCAGAGACTCAAGCTGGTGCCAAAATATAGTAGTACAGGCAGTCCCCGGGTTACGAGCGAGTTCCGTTCTTAAGAATGTCTTTAAGTCGAATTTGTATGTAAGTCGGAACAGCATAGCGTTCTATACGTTAAAATTGGCATTTACGCAAATTGCGTAAATTACGCAAATTGCGTAGTATACTATGCTATGAACTCTACGTAAATGACAAAGTGCCTGGGAACCCAGAAGTTCGTTCTTAAGTATGGGTTGTCTGTAAGTCTTAAGTATGGGTTGTCTGTAAGTTCTTAACTCTGGGACTGCCTATAATTTATTATTGCATACAAATTTCCCACTGTGTGTTGCACTGTGTATTTTATGTCTCATTCAAATCTTTCTATTCAGGTATTTTCAGGCTCTATTTTTGAATGTTTTAATCCACATAGCTCGTATTGCTACTAGCTTTAAAAAACAACAACTTACTTTTGGATAAGAAGGAAGTAGTTACTACTGGTACACTCAAGATAACACAAGTTGACATTGTTTTGTTATAGTTTTATCACTGCTCATCCTACATGTTCTGAGTTCGTGTAATACCCACACAGTATGTCTCTTCTGTTTGAAGGCAGACATTTATTAATGTGTTGTAGAATTTTATATATGCTATCCATTTCCAGTGCTCCGGGGGAATATCGGTCACTGCGTATGTAATATGCAGTGCAAGATGCTGGGCTTGGGACCACAATACTTGACGAAACGCCTCTTCCAACCGCGGTCTACCCGGACACTGAGCTCAACATCTGGGGCACTCCTCTGATTGCCACCTCTGAGGGAGGCTCAGTTGGCGGCAACAAGGAGGAGGGCCTTCTCAGTGGTGGCCCCCCAATTGTGGAATAAGCTCCCTGTAGCATAACCCCACAGTTCAGTTCCCTGGTGTAGGTCTGCATTAGTATGTTTAGTGAGTATAGAATGTTGAACTGAGTGGGTGTGGTTTGTGATGTCTTGGAAAGGGTGGGGGGAGGAGTATATAAGGAGTTTTTGAGTGATGTCAGAGAGAGTGTTGAGAGAGTGTTGGGAGAGTGTTGAGAGTTAGGTTAGTTGGGCTAGTCGGGTCGTTGTCTTTTCCGTCTTACAGTTATTCGTGTTGTGTCTTGTCTGTCAGGAGTTTTGAGAGAAATCAGTGCTTGTATGAAGAGTGAAAGTATTTAGAGTTATAGGGACTTAGGTTAATTACAAAGTGTTTGGTGTAGGCAGGTTTAAAGTTATTTTCTGGAACTAAGATTTTGAGAATTAAAATAAACTTATTTTTATGCTACCCAAATCCTACGTGTCAGCTAGGCATTATTAACCTGCATTACTGTTAAATCTACACACACACACACACACACCTTTGTACCCACAGTATCATAGATTTAAAATAGATCCTTAATAACCTGTATTAATATTTTCCCTCATTGGTAGGGGAAAGGTTTCATTTGACCCTCCCCTCAGGTTTTTAAGTGTTGGTGCCTAGCCTGAGAAGGGTTTATGCGTCTGGTCCTAGTGTGTAAGGACGGTGTCGTCGCACTCCCCACTGAGGCCTGCCTGGCACCAACTCTTATTATCCTTTCGGCACCAGGTTAAGACTACGCTCTATGCCAAGGCACTTAACAACTCAAAATAGCGCATGAGGGGGTGGGGGTTATGTCAGCCTAAAGCTTAGTTTATTAACTTGTTTCAGTTATTTGCCATTTTAAAAACGATTTTTAAATTTGGTTTTTAAACTTTGGTGGTGTCTGCAGCAGTTTCTCAAATTCCCCAAAAAGGTTGGGAACCCCCTGATGAAACTGCTTTATGCTGAGTCAGATCATTGATTCATCTAACCCAGTATTGTCCACTCCAACTGGCAGTGGTTTCATAGATTTCATAGATTTCATAGAGTTGGAAGGAGCCTACAAGGCTATCGAGTCCAACCCCCTGCTCAATGCAGGAAACTAGAGGAGGGGCCTCCCATCTAAGTAATAACCAGGCCTGACCCTGCTTAGCTTTCCACACTCAGACAAGCTGAGCCAGCGTGAGTCTCCAGGATCTCAGACAAGTAATTTTCCTAATCCCATTACCTCACTTCCTTTTAAAATCCAAACATTTGGAGTTTGCCTTTGCTTATAACTTTGGCAAAATCAGGTGTTTCAGGAATGGGGATGAGGAGGAGAGTTGATTATTTATTTATTTATTAATTAATTAATTGTACCCTGAACCCACCCCATAACCCAAGTTCTCTGGTGCTCAATACATTAAAAACAGAAAATACAACAATAAAATGCTGAATAAAAATAGCACATAAAAATACCAAGATAAAATCAGCAGCAACGAGTAAAAATGCTCCAGCACATAAAGCTAGCAGCAATAAAAGTGCAGTGATCTAAAAGAACTTTAAAAAAAACAAAAAAAAAACCGCCACGTGCTTAAAATGCCATAGAAAATAAAAAGGTATTCACCTGGCTTCAAAAAGGCCATAATGTAGGTGCCAGGCAAGCCTCTCTGGGGTGGGCATTCTGCAGACGGGGTGCCACCACTAAACAGGCCCTCTCTCTTATAGCCACCTGCCTTGCTTCGTTTGTCAGGGGCACACGGAGATGGGCTTCAGATGATGACCTTAGCATCTGTGTTGGATTACTTTTATTTGCTGTCCTTGTGAATAAAAGACTTTTAGGGTGTGCACTTCCCCCCCCCCCACCACCTCAAGGAGCTAGTCAGGGTGCTTCTAGATGAAGCTTTTATTATGTAATCACTGTGCCTCATTCATGGAGTTTTGTGTGGGGGTCCAGCCGTCATTATCTTCAATTTGTAGCCCTCCTGTGTTTTCCCACCAGCTCTTCCATTTTTTTTCTTACCAGAAAAGAGTACATTAAAGAAGAAAGACCGGAAGAGCTGCGCGCAGTGCCTTTTGATAATTAGCGCTAGGAGCCCTCTGTCTGCAAGTACCCTCAGTGTCTTTTAAAGTGTTACAGATTTGAAGCAAATAGATCCTAAATAACTTGGCAGCTATTTCAGAGCTTAAATGGGGCAAGGGGACTTGCTTTAAGGCTTGGCTCAGGAGGACGTAGGAACAAGCATGGCTTGAGCTTTTCATTCCTGCCTTGGGTGGAGTTTCTATCAGCAAAGAAAAGAATAAACCTGTCCAGCAGATGGAAATGAAGCAGCTATAAACCCAGGAGTACAATTGAACCAGACATATCTGTTTTTGAAACACTAGCAGATGTAGTGGTGGCTGCCACAGCTGTAACAATGCAGCTTTTTTTCTTAACAGGGCTGTGGAAGCTTGGTGGTGTGTTTTATTGCATGGATTTATTTTTAGGACCTATGAAATTTTATATAGTAGCTGCAGGTGCTCATACTTGCGACATTGCTTCTACTGGCTAGAGCAGAGCAGACAGCTTTATTCAGTGGTTTTGCTCTGGAAGAGGCTTGCTGTCGCTCAACCAGTGTGGTTTATCTTTAGACTTGGGGGTGAAGGTTGTCTTGCAAGGGGCTTACCTGAAACAATGAAGGGAATTAGAATATTTTAAATTCTGATGAGAAGGCATAGGGATACAGCACTTCCTCTAACAAACAGAGCTGCAGTGATATACATATAGATACATATAATGTGTGCGGGGGATGTGTGTGTGTGTGTATATATATATATGTGCATATGTTATTTTATTTATTTATTCATTATATTTATACCCTGCCTTTTTTCCTTCAAGGTGGCTTATATAATCCTCCTCCTCCTCCATTTTATCCTCACAACAACCCTGTGAGGTAGGTTAGGCTGAGAGTCAGTGACTGGCCCAAAGTCACCCAGTGAGTTCATGGCCGAGTGGGGACTAGAACCCGGATTTCCCGAGTCCCAGTCCAACACTCTCACCACTATGCCACACTAATTTCCAGATGTTTCAGATGTAGCCTGAAAGTAGTAGTAGCGATAGTTCATCATTTCCATAGCAGTTTCAATATGAAGCCAGGGAAGGCAACCTGGTGCCCTCTAGATGTTTTAGACTACAACCCCCATTATCCCTGCACATTTGGCCATGCTGGTTGGGTCTGATGGGAGTTAAAGTCCAAAACATCTGGAGGACACCAGCTTGCCTAGCTCTGCTGTAAAGTATTACCTACCATATTTTTCGCTCCATAAGACGCACTTTAACCCCCCCCCCCCAAAACTAGGTGGAAATGTCTGTGCGTCCTATGGAGTGAATATAGTAAAAAAAAATTTTTTTTACTCCTGGGTGGGGCGGGGAAGCCCCCGCCTCTCAGCTGATTTTTTTTTTAAAAAATTTTTTTTGTACCATACAGTAAGTGCGTCTTATGGTCCGGTGCGTCTTATGGAGCGAAAAATACGGTATATAGCAGTGTGCTTCTCTTTTTCCATTTCCATTGCAAAGAAGGTCTACATGATTCTTCCTGGTTTAGTTGGAAGATGTTTTTAGTTGGAGGATTGTATACCAAATGGACCTCCTGGAAGTGCTGATGTGGCAGGCTGTTTACATAGCGAAGAATCTGGAACAGTGACTTATTTATTTTTGATAAGATTGTCCTTTGTAGTGAATTGGTAGAAGGATGCATCCTATGTGTCTCTTTTCCTGATGTTTGCTGCCTCCCTTCTTTTCCACTTCTCCTTTTTATAGTACCCTGTGTCTGGCTGCCATAGCTGATATTGTCACAATGTACAATAATTTCACTCCTCTCTTTTGTCTAGAAGCACGTTTCCCATCTTTCTAGGGCTGGCGCCCAATTAAAGACAATCTTAGTTGATTAGTCAAGTGCTGGTTTATTTTTAAACTTGCAAATTAGTAAAATCAATAGTTCTGAAGCAAAAAGCATACTTCGTTTTTAGATGGTGCTTATTTATTTATTTATTATTACAGTTATATGCCACCTTTTTTCCTCTTGCAAGGAACCCAAGGTGGCTTACATGGTCCTCCTCCTCTCCATGTTATCCTCACAATAACCCTGTCAGGTAGGTTAGGCTGAGAGTCAGTGACTGGCCCAAAGTCACCCAGTGAGCTTCGTGGCCAGTCCCAGTCCAATAACCACTATGGCGCACTGGCTCTCAGAAACATGCATGTATCTTATGGCCAAATTAGACATGATGCCGTTCATACAATTAGCAATGGTGTGAATGTTTGTTTGTCTGCTTGCTTTAAAGTGAATAACAGGTTTGGTGGCCCTAATCCAGATTGCAACCTGGATGATAGGTTAGGGGGGCTTTAACCCTTTCCTTGCCACTGCCATCTTGATCTGGATTTGAGCCTTAGGACTTCATGGCCAGGAGTTCTTGAGTTATAGTCCAAAACATCTGGAGGGCCCAAGGTTGGGGAAGATTGAAATACTGGGCCTTGAAAAAATAGATGGTGTTCCATTGGTCCTCGCCAGTCAACAGTGGAACAAGTGAAATAGCACAAGAATCCACACACACAAAGCACCAAACTTGGGGGGAAATGGGTGAAGCTTTTACTCATGCCCTTTAGAGAAGGTCCACTCCCTCAAACTTGGAACGTAATGGATACAAGGTAACTTTAACACCATGGCTTTGTTGGTAGTGATGGCCCTGCCGTCTTTTGGGCATAAACACTAGGATGTCTTGCTTCCTTTATCCAATATTAAATTCTTTGCCCCGTCCACATTCTGGGTGATCATGCTGATCAATTCTGACTTTAAAAAAATGAGGAAACTACTACTGGGGTGACTTTGTTCTTTTTGAGCGTGAATAAATCATGAAAAGGAAATGGTTATGGTTCCAGGGCATTCTTTCCACTCTGTATCACATTTCCAGTTTCATTGATGTATGAGTATGGAAAGTGAAGGAGTGGAAGAAAGGAAAGATGCATTATTAATAACTTCTTTTAATTTTTAGTGAGTGAAGTGCTTCACAGTCTTTAGTCCTATGTGGAAGGTTTTTATTATTCCCATTTTATGGAGAGTGAGAGAGAAGGTGACTTCCCCAAGTCTAGAGCCTGACTGAATAGGAGTTTGGACACTGGCCTACCAAGCTATGCTGGCCGACACCAGCTGTCTTCAATATGAATTGCAAGGCTCTTTGGTTTTTGTATCTGATGCCTCCCTGTTAAGTGCTTTGTCTTTGGTCCAACTGAAATCCTATCCTAGCTTCCCAGGTGAAAAATCCATTGCAGTTTGTTTGTAAACCACAAATGATTTTGTAGGAAGCAGGTGGTGCTTATGCGAGTTGTAGAGATAGGAGGGGGGAGGGAGGAGGAGGAGGAGGAGAAGAAGGAGAAGGAGATATAAAGCAGGAGGTTGTGATTGCAAGTGGTGCGAAATTAACCCAATCCAAGGCTCTCTGTGCTCTCAAGGCAGCTGAGCCAGTGGTAGCCAAAGGGGCCATGAGGAGTCTTCTCTGCAAAGCCCCATTGTGACATGAAGAGCACTGGGGCAAATGGAAAGGACTGCAGGAAGAGGATTCTTGCTGCACCACCCAGCCTGTTTGTGCAGGCTGGATGCTCTGTGCCCCTCCGCTGTGCATCGGTGTGATACTGATAAGCACTAACTGGACGCCCGCATATCTCAAGCATTGGCTTTTCCTGGATGCTTCCCTTGTGGACCTGAAACATGCTGTACATCTGTCTCCTTACACCTCCTTGTCATTTGCATGCCCCCAGCAATGACGGTGGAACCCACCAGCTTCTCTCATCTTTCCACATTAACCTCAGGAACATTTCGAAAAGCTTTCCCTTGACAGGGCAAAGTTTCAGGATTCCTGACCTATGTGAGACATACCAAGAAGGATGCATCCTGAGTGTTGCTCATTCTTTGTTCAGTAGCTGAGACTTGAGGAATGCTCCTGAAGTCACATTCTGAATTGCTGGGATCAAGATGTGGGTCTGGAGCAACTTAAACTTTGCGATTCTCTGGTGATTTTGCAAGTTTGGACATGATTAATCTCAGTTGCAAGCCATCTGAGAATTCCAGAGTTTAAGTGAGGCATTAGCTGCAAAGACCCACGGTCTCATGCCCATTCACTGCCTATGGCAAGGTCTAAAACAGGAGCGCACAACCTTTTTGGCCCTGGGTGCCAAATCAGGTGTTGGTGAGGGAGCCAGGAGCCGCACACTTGACATATGAGCACACACATGCACAAACATACATGGGCACATGCACATATCCCATCCCAGTGACTCTAAAGGTACTTCCATAGAGCACCTTCTATCACATGGTTCAAAATGTAGTCCAATGCTGAAAATGGGCATTTTGATAAATAAAACAAAAATCAGTGCAGTCATTCACCTTGATACTAATGATAATACTGATGACCCTATGTTTTGTTTGTTTGGGTATTGATTGATTGTATTTTTAAATCGCCCATCTAGCCGGTACCCGGCCACTCTGGGCGATGTACAACATACAATAAAACAAAACAGATTAAAATACACAGTATAAAATGTTAAAATCCTAACCCACCCCATATTCCCACCTGAAAAGCCATGTTTTTAATGAATGGTGGAAGCTCATCAAAGCGGGGGCATGGCGGAGGTCACTGGGGAGAGAGTTCCACAGTTTGGGGGCCACCACAGAAAAGGCCTTCTTCCTAGTCCCCTCCAGCCTGGCTGCTCTGGCTGATGGGACAAGGAGAAGACCATCCGTGGCGGATCTTGTTGAGCGGCCTACTTGATGTTGCTGGAGACGCCCCTTGAGATAAAGGAAATTTGAAAATCATGGGGCATTGGAGAATTACCAGAATAAATGCAAGGCTGCCAAACAAGTTTTAATGGCAGGAGAGTTGAAAAAAGTTGTGGTAGTAGTAGTAGTAGTATTTACATTTATTAATCTAGTAAGTTAGTTTTGTAGAGAATTACTTACAGTTAGTGACTAGGTTCAGACAACACAATATCCCACACTCAAGGATTGAGTATGGGTTGAGTGTGTATTGTTGTTGAAACATGGGTTATTGTGTTGTCTGAACCCCAGCCGAAATATCAAACCATGGTGAACAACCCAACAACAAACCCTGGATTCTCTTTAAGGGTTGTGTGTGGTTAACAAGCCATGACTTGTTGGTGTAGCTAATGCAGTAGACAACAAAATAACCCATGTTCAACAACAACCCACACTCAACCCATACTCAACACTTGGGTGTGGGTTATCGTGTTGTCCGAACCCAGTCAGTGGCTTACATATTACAATGCAATATGCCTTACAGTGCTATTCATTGCCCTCAGGTCCATACCACTTTTACTGAGCATCTGACTTACAACTCCAGACAGGGAATAAATGCTCACAACCATTCCCACATGGTAAATTTACCATGAGCTGCTTCTTTTGGCATGGTGATTGATCTCATGTGATAGAACAGACTGTGGAAACTATCGGGGCATTTCTCTCTTAGCAACCGCAGGAAAAATATTTGCTAGGATTCTCGCAAACCGTCTTCTATCTATTTCAGAAGAGATCCTCCCTGAAACTCAATATGGTTTCCGCCCCTCTAGAGGGACAGTAGACATGATTTTTACTGCACGTCAGCTCCAAGAAAAATGCCGGGAGCAAAATCAACCCCTTTATATGGCATTTATCGATTTGGCTAAGGCCTTTGATACTGTAGACCGTACAGCTCTCTGGACTATCCTTATGAAAATTGGATGCCCCAATAAATTTGTGAATATCTTGCGACTTCTCCATGACAACATGACGGCAACGGTTTTGGACAACAACGGCTCTCATGGTGCTCCATTTAAAGTGGGATCAGGTGTTAAACAGGGATGTGTTATCGCCCCAACATTATTTGCCATTTTCATCGCCATGGTTTTACATCTTGTCAAGGGGAAACTTCCCACCGGTGTGGGAATTATATATCGAACAGATGGAAAGCTTTTTAATCTCAGCAGGCTGAAAGCAAAAAGTAAGGTAATTACAACCTCCGTTGTGGAACTTCAGTATGCTGATGATAATGTGGTCTCCGCACATTCAGAGGATGATCTCCAAACTATCCTAAATGCTTTTGCAGAAGCATACGAAAAACTTGGTCTCTCACTTAACATCAAAAAAACCAAAGTGCTTCATCAGCAAGTGCAAGCCAATCCTTTGGTGATGCCATCTATCCAGCTTGGCGGGACAATACTGGAAAATGTCGATCATTTTCTCTATCTTGGCAGCTATCTTTCTGTTACAGCTAACATCGACAGTGAAATCCAGCATCGTTTGAGCTCCGCAAGTGCCGCATTTTCTCGAATGAAACATAGAGTGTTCGAGGATCGGGATATTTGTAAGAAGACCAAAACGCTGGTTTATGAAGCCATTGTATTACCAACTTTATTGTATGCCTGCGAAACATGGACTATCTATAAACGTCACTTCCACCTCCTTGAAAGGTTTCATCAACGTTGCCTCCGGAAAATCCTGCAAATTACTTGGGAAGATAGGCGAACAAATGTCAGTGTACTGGAAGAAGCAAAGACTACTAGCATTGAAAAAATGATCCTTCAACGCCAACTTCAGTGGACCGGTCATGTTGTTCGAATGCCTGACTGCCGTCTCCCAAAGCAGTTACTTTACTCCCAACTCAAGGATGGAAAGCGGAATATCGGTGGTCAATATAAGAGGTTTAAAGATGTTCATAAGGCTAATCTAAAAAAATGCAATATAACATCGAAAACTGGGAAGCTCTGGCCCATGAACGATCTAAATGGAGGTTGGCCTTTCACAAGGTTCCATGGACTTTGAAAGCCCGAGTGCAAGGTGAAAGGGAGAAACGTGCTAAGCAAAAAGCACGTCAAATGAATCCTTTACAGGACCATCTTCTATCTGGTAACCTGTGTCCTCACTGTGGGAAGCTGTGTGGATCTAGAATTGGCCTCCACAGTCACTTACGGACCCATCGCTAGAGTCTACACAATCTTCTTTAGAATTTCCTCCTTTTATCCCGGAAGACAATCTTACTCGGTCACGAGTGATCGCCTGATGATGATGATGATCCCAACATATGCCAGAATTATGGCTTGCCAGATCTTGGCAACCTCTCCAAAACCTAGTTTGAGCCAATAGGGGATGAATCTTGATCCCCACCCTCTTCAAATTCCTTGAAGTCTGAAAAGGCCCATCTCTTCTAGTCTCTGAACCCTGAACAGATGCTTCCCATACGTTTCCAAGTCTTTCACCAAAAGCATACAATACATGAGTAATGGATATGCAGAACACACACAGTCCACTTAACTTTAACAGATGACAAATGGTTATCTATCATTACTATTTTTTTTTGTCGAGACATTACTAATTGTCCTTTAGTGGTGTATATGTGGAGTGTCTTGTAAATATGGATCCAGCCCTTATGAGACATAGAATCAGATATCAATAGCTGTGTATGACCTTAAAAAAAAGAGAGGCAAGACTGAAAAAAAATGCAAAATGAGGCGGGGGGGGGGAATAGGGGGAGGGAACGCCCTAGGTGGAACCAGTTTCTGGAAAATAGACGTTGGAAAAGTGCAATATGGTTTCAGAGCTTATAATATTTAAATGCATTTAGTTGAAGCCAGTGTGGCTGAGGGTAAAGTGGACAAAATAAAAGGTGGACATGCAGACGGCTCTAAAGGGCAGGGTGGAGTCCTTCTTTGACCTTTTTATGTTTTTCTTTTCTTGAAGAAAATGTATTACATGTGCCATTTTTCCCTCTCTGGCTTTAGTTTTTTGAATGGAAAGTCAGACTTCTGGCTGTACTGCATGCTGTCCTTCCCAAAACCTATTCGAAACTATTCAGTTGTGGGTTCCTGAGGTCAGATTGTATCACTGAAGGCATGGGAACCTCTGTTCCTAACTTTCATGGAACACATAGCTGTTAACATGTTTATCCTAAGAGTTGGATGTCTCCTAACAGCATGGCTTAGAAATGCCTCAAATGTACATAGCTTAGAACTAGGATATGTCTGTTGGAAGTCATACCCTCAGGCTATGAATTCCTTCTTCCTAATCTCCAGTATGGAGGTCTGGGACTAGTTGTGTTTGCTTAGGGCTTCACACGTTACACAATTTGCATATAGGTTGAAACGTGCAACTATGACCTCATTCGCACATAACACTAGCCCATGGTTTATTTAACACATGGTTAACCCATGGTTTGTTGTTGTACCTAGGGTTTGTTTGGCAGACAAGCAAACAAACTGTGGTTTGTTTTCTCCACCCTGGGTTGTTTGTTTCCTTCCCTGTATCCCAAATGCCTTTGCATTGCTGTAGAGCGGCTGGATTTTTATTTTTAACCACTCTTGCCCACCGCCCCTGTAGCCTGGTGAAACAACCCATGATTGACCCACTGGTTCACAGCCCAACCCAACAACAAACCATGGGTTCTTTTTCTGGGTTGTTTGTGGTTAATAAACCATGGTGTGTTAGCACAGCTGGGCTGTCACATCACAAAAACCCAGAATACATCAACTCATAGGTAAAATACACCATGGCTTAGTGTTATGTGCGAACCAGGTCAATCTCTCTCACTCTCCAAAGAAGTTTGATTAGGACTCCTCACACTGGGACTTTCCTGCCCAGTATTCCTCACTGTAGCACCCTGAAAAGCTGTTCATGAGAACAGCAAGGGAAGTGGCATGGTGGGGAGCTGCACCTCGAGGGGGTATTGAGGGAATCTGGGCAGGGCATCTTTCACAAGCAGAATTCTATAATGTGTGAAGCAGCCCTTTGTGGCAAGGTTTGGCCTTGATTTCAAGTTGCTAAGCCTTGATGTTCCAAACAGTTTCCAGGACTCAACCATGGTTAAACCAAGACATTTCTACCAGCCTGCCAGGTTTAGAACCGGCAACAATCTTCATTAAAATCCAGGACATAAATTGGTGTAACACCTGAGGTGTCTCAAAATGTATGTATTTATTGGCTTATGGCAGTGGGGGGCAACACATAGCCCCCATGTCCATTTTTGTGTCGTTGTCCCCCCACCAGTGCCAAATTTGCCGCTGTTGTGACATCGACCAAACCCTCAGCGATTTTGCAAGAAAAGAAGCCCAGGGGAGCATGCGCGCCTTGTTTGGAAGCAGGATCGTGCTCCTGGAAGCCCTGCTGCCAGTGGCAATTTTGGCAGTGGCAGCCATTTTGGTGGCAGGGGATGGCTGTGGCCTCCAGTGGCTTTGGGTGGGGGCAATACAGATGTTGGCCATCCCTGGATTATGGGATCTTGTTATGGCAGGATTTGAGAGCAACTGCGAGGCCCAGGAAGATTGTTTGCTCAGATGTGCCCACTCGAGCAGACATTACAAATAGGGGGAGATCTCCTGAGGTTTTCCTCTCCAAGTGCACGGGGCCTTTTGCTGTCCCTGGATTCCTGCAGAAGTTCAGAAAACGCTGATGCAGGAATGCTGCCACAACAAGGCCGCAACGCGTCAGGCTGGGACACTGATTCTGGACTATAAACTGAATGAATGGGGAGGGCTGCATTACAACGACCCAGGGGAAGGATGGGAAAGAATGAGCCCATTGTTCGGCCCCCAATATGTACCTTCAGTCGATGGAAAGAAAGCAAAATGGGCAAGTAGGGCAAGCCGCTAAAGCTGGACTTGCTCGTGCTGAAGAGGGATTGTCAAGCTACCGTTTCCGTGTGCTTTTGAAGGGCTTGAAAGCACTTCCTGGGGAAGGTGACAGCCAAAGGAGGCCAGTGGGTGCCCAATTGGATCATCCCCGTGCCAGCAGCAGTCCGGGACAATAAGAGGAACTTGCTAAGCAACCACCCGTCGGAACATACTGTTCACTCTCCTGCTTAGCAATCCCTTCTCTACTTACACAGTTAGGCTGAAATGACCAGGCAGCCGTGGAAGATAATGGATGGGGGGAGAGGGGTTAATAATGCACTACTTATCTGAAAGGCTCCCCAGGCTCTTGGACCAGCCTTAAGGTCTAGCTCTCCTGCCATTGCATAGGACCGTTGAAAGCACAAACCCAGCCATGCAACAATGGCTGTATCCGCAGTTTTATTGGCCATGCTGGGGGGAGTTGTAGTCCAACACATCTGGTGGGCACCAGGTTGGGGAAGGCTGTTCCACAGTGTCAGCTACTAACGAGAATGTATCCTCCCATGACAAAAGCTGTCAAGGCAGGAAGGAAGCTAACTTGACAAGCTGCCAAGGACTTGTGTGCTTAGAGCAACTCTTCAGGACTAAGAAGGTGGGTAGTGGAGTGCAACTTTTATGGCCGCACGCTTGGTGGATTGGTGAGCTGAATGAGACTTTTGGATTTGGCAGACCGGACTTCAAAACAAAACTAGGAGCCTTGCCTTCTATCATGATCTGATCAACAGCCATTCCAGCTGCATGCCAAGCCCTGCTCCAGTCTACAAGTTCCAGAACACATACTCTTGGTCTGATTTCTGGCATGGCTACCTGGCTGCAGGCCAGCCGTCACGGACAAAGCAGACATTACTTTAAATCCATATCTAGCAGCTACATCTTTTTATCTTCATACTTTTTACTCTAGGCACAGGGGAGCTGATCTGGATTGGAACCCTAGCATGGTGGTTGGGTGGGTTAACAGGGTCTTTTAATTTGAGGGTTGGGCCCCCTGTGCCTACACTAGAATAAAAATGGGGAGAAAACAAACACATAGTTGCTAGATACAGACTTAAAATAATCTGTGTTTTGGCCCTGAGAGAGGAAGCAGTACTATTTGTGAAAAACAGTGCAGGACCGGTTAGCTCTACACTGCTCGCTCGATCCTCTTTGCTATTGCATTTGTACAGTACTTGGCACTTCCGGTGAGCCAGAAAGACGGTTGAGGATCTGCGTAAGGGTCTTGGGATGTCTGGGTCTTTTCTATAGCACAGCAGACCTGTTGACTTGTTTGGCATTCCAGTGCCCTCTCTTGCACCAGCCACAACATTCATTCTGCTGCATCGGCAGCGAAACGCTATAAAGTGGCCTGTCAAAAGGCTGGTCTGCAGTCGGCAGCATCCAAGCAGCTATGGGCCTAAATTCCATGGACTTCCGCTGTGGTCAGACCTAGATGCCAGGGATGGCTGTGTGGTCTCTTCCGTTTATGAGAGTATTAGGTTAAATATGTTGTAATTAGGCTATGCCGGATGTTCACAAATTCTAATCTTTTAGGTCAGAACTAGTGGAATGGAAATCCACTCAGGTTGTGGGAATGTTCACCTTAAAACTTTTCTTTTTAAAATATATATATATATACTGGTTTCAGTGCCATTGTTTCTGCTGTTTCCTTTCCGTTCCTGAATTGGTCACGTGAGAAGATCACACCCAGTCAGGATCATGCATTAGTCAGGGTGGTGTTGCAACATTATTTGCTATTTTCATCGCCATGATTTTACATCTTGTCGAGGGGAAACTTCCCACTGGTGTGGGAATTCTATATCGAACAGATGGAAAGCTTTTTAATCTCAGCAGGCTGAAAGCAAAAAGTAAGGTAATTGCAACCTCCGGTGTGGGACTTCAGTATGCTGATGATAATGTGGTCTCCACACATTCAGAGGATGATCTCCAAACTGTCCTAAATGCTTTTGCAGAAGCATACGAAAAACTCGGTCTCTCACTTAACATCAAAAAAACCAAAGTGCTTCATCAGCAAGTGCAAGTTAACCCTTTGGTGATGCCATCTATCCAGCTTGGCGGGACAATACTGGAAAATGTCGATCATTTTCTCTATCTTGGCAGCTATCTATCTGTTACAGCTAACATCGACAGTGAAATCCAGCATCGTCTGAGCTCCGCAAGTGCCGCATTTTCTCGAATGAAACATAGAGTGTTCGAGGATCGGGATATTTGTAAGAAGACCAAAACACTGGTTTATGAAGCCATTGTATTACCAACTTTATTGTATGCCTGAGAAACATGGACTATCTATAAATGTCATTTCCACCTCCTTGAAAGATTTCATCAACGTTGCCTCCAGAAAATCCTGCGAATTACTTGAGAAGATAGGCGAACAAATGTCAGTGTACTGGACAAGAAGCAAAGACTACTAGCATTGAAAAAATGATCCTTCAACGCCAACTTCAATGGACTGGTCATGTTTGTTCGAATGTCTGACTGCCGTCTCCCAAAGCAGTTACTTTATTCCCAACTCAAGGATGGAAAGCGGAATATCGGTGGTCAATATAAGAGGTTTAAAGATGTTCTTAAGGCTAATCTAAAAAAAATGCAATATAAACATCAAAAACTGGGAAGCTCTGGCCCATGAACGATCTAACTGGAGGTTGGCCTTTCACAAAGGTTCCATGGACTTTGAAGAAGCCCGAGTACAAGGTGAAAGCGAGAAACGTGCTAAGCGAAAAGCACATCAAATGAATCCTTAACAGGACCATCTTCTATCTGGTAACCTGTGTCCTCACTGTGGGAAGCTGTGTGGATCTAGAATTGGACTCCACAGTCACTTACGGACCCATCGCTAGTCTACACAATTTTTTAGAATTTCCTCCTTTTATAATTTTCTTTTTGTAATTTTATCCTGGAAGACAATCTTACTCGGTCACGAATGGTCGCCTACTACTACTACTGCAACAGTATATAGCCAATCAGATTTGATGATGTCACTTTGGAAACTGAGAGTGCAAATGTGGGCAATTTAAATCAATAAGGGTGCAATCCTATGCAAGTTTAGGCAGAGAAAAGACCTACAACTCTCAGCATGCCCCAGGCAGTATAGCTGGCTAGGGCATGCTGGGAGTTATAGGCCCTTTTTCTTTCTAAACTTGCATAGGATTGCGCCTTTAATGACATTTTTGGATGAAGTGTTGATGAAATTACCAAAAAGGGGAGGCATTTTTTTACCCTGCCAAAAACGTTAATGAAAAATAGTGAGTAGTTTCAGCGCAGCAGGGAAGCTTGTGCAAGGCTTGGTTAAATTCATCCTTTGTGCATTGGACCTTGGAGCTGAAAAGTTTTTGAAGCAAGAATGGGTCACTTTTTTGCTTTTGCCAAGTCTGAATTATTATTATTTTTTAGCTTTTATTTTTGGTTTCTGTTACACAATAATTGAGATAATGAGCTTGTTTATAAACAACACAGAGCTTGCTTTGTTACATTGCATTTTTTGTATTCTTTCCTTGGCGTGATTTCGTATCCGGTTGTGTTCTCCCGCTTTTAGTTAGTTTGTTTTTTTAAATTATTTTCCAAAGTGGGCCTTTTTGAGCCCTTAGGGGTAATTTACCTGCTCCTATCACTTTGTTCAATTGCCCTTGTTAAGCCCCAGATTCTGCTTTGATACCTCATGAAAGGCTGGGGGTGATAGGTCATGAATGAACTTGGCCCGCTATATCTGAGTTGCTGGTAAAGGGAGAGAGACAAAATGGATAAACAAAGAACGGTGTGCTGCTAAAAGGCCAGGCGCTTTGCTTTTTTGAGATACTTGTCTTTCTCTTCATAGTACAAATGGGACATTATGTTCTGCTTGTTTAGCCAAATTGTCTCCTGTGGTTCAGACATGTGTGGGTTCTGATTTTAAAATGAATGCATTGTTAAATGCTTAGACAATTTGTGCAACCAAGCATTTAAAGGCTGAAAATTATTTGGGGGTGTGTGTGTTTGTCTCTTGAAACCAGAAACACCCCCCTTCTCTTGGCCACCCTGCGTGGGGTTTTTTTCACACCTTGCATAGCAGGTATGCCACTTACATGACATTTGGCTGGAGCTCCTATTACGCACAGGAACCTGTGGGAATTTTTTCCTTCACTCCATTACTGTGCATGGAGCACACAATTGTGTGCTGTGACAGACACAACTAATAGCTCCCTTCTTTTCATTCCCCCCCCCCCTTTACCTCTTTCTTGTCTGTGTAGATAATGAGGAACATCCAGAAGGATCTATTGCAGACAACATTGTGGATGGCGCCACCAGCACAGGGAGTGGAGGTTGCAGGTTAAAGCCCTTGAAAAATGGCAAGGAGTTGGCCGTCATTCGTGACAAGGCGATTGAGCAGCAAAAGCAGATGAGCAAGCCTACCAAGTACCTCCCCCAAATTGAGCTGCGGCCACCATCTCCCAGGGTGAGTTGGTCAAGGATTGTGTGAGGTAAACTATGAGGGACCCTCAAGTACCTGTACTGGTTCTATGTAACGCCTCATTCTTCTCCAAGTGGTTACGGATGTTTGGATGCTGTGCCAGGCTTCACCACTCGTCAGGAGCTTTTTCTAGAACTCTTGTCAAACACCCCTCCCCCTTGATGCTTTAAATCAGTGGTTCCCAACCTTGGACCCCCAGATGTTGCTAGACTACAGCTCCCAGAATCCCTTGCCATTAGCCATGCTGGCTGGGTATGCTGGGAGCTGTAGGCCAGCAACATCTGGGGACCCAAGGTTGGGAACCACTGCTTTAAATAGGAGGCGGTTGAAGAGCTTCCTTTCATCCTCGGTACTCAAACCCTGTTCTTTTGGGGAATTCCCTCAGGAAACTGAATAAATCAGTGAAAAGATTAAAGTAGACAGAAGAGGTGTGAACATGTGACCTAGGCACAAAAGACCTATGCCTGCTTTTTGCTCCTGCCTTGAGTGAAAGTTATCACAAGATACCTCATACTTTCTTGCTATGGGAACTGTGGTTCTGGTAGTCATATTTGGGAACTGTGGTTCTGGTAGTCACATACATGCTCTTTCTCTGTACTGAATGATTCCCTTCATATTCAACTTTTCCTCAGCTGGTGAGGAAAGGGTCCTGCTTGGCGTCTAACCCAGCCCAGCTGTTCTCCTGACATCTACTTTCCTATGTGCCAGGGTTGTTTGTTTGTTTGTTTATTATTTATTTATTTACATTCATTAATCGCCCATCTGGCCGGCAACCAGCCACCCTGAGCGATGTACATAGGATAAAAACAAGATAAAATACATTTAAAACAGTATAATTTTTTAAAAATTTTTAACCCATCCCATATTCCCGCCTGAACATCCAGGTTTTTAATGAGCGGCGGAAGCTCAGCAGAGAGGGGCCATGGCCGAGGTCACTCGGGAGAGAGTTCCACAGTACGGAGGCCGCCACAGAAAAGGCCCTCTTCCTCGTCCCCACCAGTCTAGCTGCTCTGGCTGAAGGGACCAGGAGAAGGCCGTCTGTGGCAGATCTTGTTGAGCGGCCTACTTGATGTCGCTGGACACGCTCGTTGAGATAGACTGGACCGGAGCCGTATAGGGTTTTAAAGGTCAAAACCAACACCTTGAATTCGGCTCGGCAAGCAACTGTTGTTGTGGTTTTTAAATACACAGTCCCAGTGCTTTTTTTCTGGAGAAAAGGGTACCGGAACTCTTGGATTACATTTCCTCGGGAGTAGATGGCGATTAAATTGTAATGCAATTAATAGAAGAAAAGGTGCTGGAACTCAGTTCCCGTGAGTTCCACCAGAAAAAAAGCCCTGCACAGTCCCTTCACCTATAGTACGAAATGGTACAGCCCAGAAACATCCATCATCATCCACTGTTTGTGAGAACTAGCTGTATTGTAAATTGCCTTCCCCTTGTAGTTATAGCCTCAGTTACCTCAGGCTGATAATGGTCTGTGGATATATATATATTACGCTGTGCGGACCTTGCTTTTTTAAATAACAGGAGAATTACAGTAAGACTTTGTAATCCACACTTTTAGTGGCCAAGTCATTCACAATTTCAGGCAGGCACCAGCGTCGTTTTGTTTTCAGTGGCTGCGGAAGACATTTTTATTTAAACAAGTTTTCCCTGATTCACCAGCCACGTTTTTAATGACATAATCTGATTTTAAATATTTTAATTCTGTATTTTGATTCCCCCCCCCCCCATTTTTGTTTACCACTCAGAAAACTTGTTAGGCTATAGAGTGGTATATAAATCCTGTAAGTACGGTAAGTAAATAAAAATAGTGACACAAATACTTAAACAGAGTTCTGAAGTGGAGGAGGAAGCCTCACTTTTTTTAAAATTTTTGCAGCTGAAAAGCAGAAGAACACAGCTAATAAAAAGACATGGTGAATGCTGTGTGTGTCTGTATACCAGGCATGGGTAGCAGAAGATGAATTGCTGTCTACTGAGCAATTTGTGGTATACCACCTAGTGCCTGCTGGTTACTGGGATTCTTGCAGTAAATGATAGACTCAGTGGACTTTGACCTAATCTAGAAAGGCATTTCTTAACACAGAGTAGTTATGCTTTAACTGATACAAGGTCCTTAAAATGCATCTGCCGTATGAATTTAACACACTTATGCAGATGAATGGAGATTGAGGTAAAAAGAATAGCGGACCACTCAGGACAGAGGTGTTTTATACCGTGCTGAAGTTGCATCAGAACCAGGGGAATAGACAAGACAGCACAGTGGAGTGGTAAAGAAAAAGGAAACCAGCCAAACAAAACCAGAACAGAAGATTCATCTTCATGAGGTTGATGGATTTTGGCAGCTCCTTTGGAGGAGGGCTTTGATGCAGAGTTGCAAATTAGGTTTATAGTTGGTATCCTCAAACAGATAGCAGGGATAATTCCTTGCAATAGTTGTTATAATTCAGGTTTTGCTCCTCTTCCCCACTTGTCAGGTGGAATTGGTACCAACAAGTTGCTTCTGCTGCTCTTACAGCCCATGCCTCTTGGACACCCCCAGAGTGGCTGTGCTGCTGCTGTTGCTTTCTGCACGGGTCTTTCCCTTCTCCTGCTCTGTGCTGTATATTGTCACACTCACACTGGTCTAGTTGGCTTTGCTGTTCTCCCAACTGGCCTGGTTCCAAGCTGAGTCTGAGTGGCTGAAAGGTATTCAGGACGCTTTCTTGGACAGAAACTGCTGGTGGACTCGAGTGTCAAAATTGGATTTCAGAGTCTCTTCAGAGCAGTTGTGGTTGTGTGTGTGTGTGTGTTATAGAGACCTAGCAAGCTAACTGTGTGTGTGGCCTTTGTCTTCTTACAAATCAAAAGAAAGGAGAAGGAGTGTGGGTGGCCAGATCAGATAAGACATGTAGCTCTGTTGATAACTTACAGGATATTGGGGAGTCTTAAGCTACATAAAAGCAACGCCCGCTTGAAATAGCAAAAAGAACCATGGTGAAGTATCCTCAAGGGTTCTTGAAAGATTCAGTCATGCTGATTCTCTAGAACTGGATCTATCATGGACTGGAATAAGGCTGCAATCTTTAAATGGGCTTACTAGGAAGTAAGCCCCATTGAATGCAGTGGGACTTACTACTTAGTAAATGTATACAAGATTGCGCTGTAAGGTTGGATCCCTCCCTCAGTGGTAGGATTTTAAACCATGTACCACATGGACCTCAACCATCACGTTGTGCATTTCCTGGTCCAGAGGCCACTGGTGGGAGCATGGAGTCTCGCAGCATGATGACGATGTTCCATGTGCTGGGGAGTTTTGAACACCCCAGTCATGCATTCTTTGGAAAAGTTATAATATCTTTACCAGCTTCAATAGAACTGTGGTGGTGAAGACAGGAGATCTGAGCTACATGTCCATATACCATTACCAGTGGTAATTAGGGAAGAGTGTCAGTGAACTTTTTCTCTCAGGCATTGTGCATAGTTTTGCAGAGCTGGAGATCAAGATTTATTTAAAGGCAATATTAACCATATGTGATAATTGGAGGCACTGATCTTGGACACACTCCCTGATTGCATATTAATACCAGAGGGAATATAAATGTCATATTACCATTAGTAGTGCAACCAGAGCTATGTGTATCCTGTGTGCTAAATTTATCCATGTTTTTAAAGCCAGGGTAACTTAACATTCATGACCAAGAAGAGCTGAATTCTGCAATCTGTATATCACGTACTCAGATTAGGAACATGTTGCATGCATTTTCTTGTTCTGCAGCATTTATTCTGCTGCCACTTGCCATGGGAAGGACCGTAGAGTTATGCATGCTGCCTGACCATTGGGAACCCTGTTAGCCCCCTCTGCCTTTGATTTCATCAGTAGTTGCCCAAACTATTTCAAGCCTATTTTTGTACATACTGCAGAATCCTAGAATGCCCTTTTAAACATCACAAGAGTGCCATGGGAGGTATTTTGCCATGGGCTCTGTAATCCCATGTGATCAACCTGGGAAAAACCTATGTGATCAGCCTAGCTCCACAGGGTTGCGAGCCTTTTAGCGTTATGGGAGCACACAGGATAAACCCAGAGAAAAGCACCTCCTGTGGTGCTCCTGTGAAGTTTAAAAGGGCACCACATTCCCATGCACCACTGTGGTCCTAATAAATATTTTAGTTTGGACAATATATGAAGATACATTTCCTTTTTCTGTCTTTCTTTTCACATCAGTTACTGCTGAGTAAAATGCTTGAACTACAGGGGGACCTTACCTTGTGACTGACCCCTTATTATTTTTAGAAGTACACAAGGAGGCTATGATTAAAATTGATGGGAGTTGAGGGTTGGGGCTTGTGGATTTCATAAAGCCTCCCACAGAACTTTTCAACCCTATAATTCAAACACTGGCTCAGTTGTGATTTGGTGGGTGTGGATTTCTATCCTTTTTCTAAAACTTTCATTTTAAGACCATAAATCAAAATTCCCCTAATGATGATAGTATGAGTTTGCTCGACTTATCAATGAGGGCAATTTCCATGGAAATTGGGCATGAAAACAACTTCCTTTCAAAATTACTCTAGGAAAGGGGTGGCAGAAAAAATCCTAAAGCAGTTCTAAATATTTGCAGAGTTTTGAACACTTACTTACCATCCCTCACCTGTCTAGAGTAGCATATTTACAAGACAATCCATGAATCAAAGAAGATGCAAGCCAATCTTTCAAACCATTTCATGTTAAGTGTAGTCAGCTGCATGTACATATATATGCTGCTTGTGTTGCAAATCGCCACAGTGTCGCAACACTTGCACCTTCATTTTAAAAAATGTTTATTGAGGTGGTGTGACTGTAGGTGAAGTGAGCACTGCTAGTGCATTTTCCTGACGTTTTGGGGTGGGCATGGGAAGAGGCTGGGATTTGAAAAAAAAGGCATTGTTAGGTAAAAATCTGCAAAGCTATGTTAAAGAAGAAGTGTGAGCAAATTTTGTTCCAGCTATGTGGCAGCTGAGCCCCTTAAATTTCCCCTTCATGGGTCAAAAGGTGAAAGCAATTGTCATCTCCACTATTTTGACTGGAACCCTGATGTCCCAATTTCTCTCTCTCTCTCTCTCTCTCTCTCCTGTTTTCTTGGCTTTTTGCAGACACCCTGCCAGCAGGAATTGGATCAGGTCTTGGAACGCATCTCATCCATGCGGCTGCCAGATGAGCGTGGTCCATTGGAGCACCTTTATGCCCTGAATATCCCAAACTGTGACAAGCAAGGCCTTTATAACCTCAAACAGGCAAGTGAGGAGACTCCTTAGGGGCTCCTTCAGATAACCATATTTTCAGGGATCAAGAGAGTGATGGTCCAGGTATGTGGGCTGGTTCAGCCAGTTCTGGTGCAGATCCACATAGTTGAACAGCATGAGAAGCATAATATTCTTGGCAGGCTTGAAGAACATACAAAAGAGTTCTTGTGGAATCGGGTTGGGTTGTATCTAGACAGGTACCCTTTGAGCCACTTTGAGTTCATTTTATATAGTGTATATAAAAAAGCAGGGCATAGAGATAGAGATAATTTAAAGAATAGCCTCTAGATTCTTGCAAGCGCCTGCGTGCATAGCCGAGTGTGCTTCGCTCATCCTTTGCCTTCCCCTTGCCAGCGCTGGCTGAGTGTGCGTCACTGCCCTGCAATCACACCTATGGGGCAGGCAAAGACGGCCGGGGCAGCTTCACTGTGCTCAGGCCTTCCCCAGCGTGTGAAGCCCCATGCATAGTAAAGCCAGTTCCCAGCCGACATGTCAGGTGGTTCTTCCTCCCAGTGCATCAGCCAGGGACCAAATTCCGTTGCCCTCTCCTGCTCTAGAAGAAGCTGTCAGGGAGATCATGATGGAGAGAGAGAGAGTTTCCCCTCTCCCCATTGTTTGTTTTCCGTGCACCCCAAAGGCCAAATCATTCTTATGCTCTCCAAGGATGTACTACACCTGGAGCATAGGATCATGAAGCCTGGAGCTCTTTCTTCTTAGGCAACCTGTGGTGCCCTTCCAGATTTTGAACTCCCAATTCCCATCAGCCCCAGCCAACATGGCCAATGGCCAGGGATTATGGGAGTTGTAGTCCAAGACAGCTGGAGGGCACCAGTCATTCCAGCTGTCCCTAGGTGAGAGCAGCTGCCCTTCTTTAGAAGATGCATCCTGATGTGCCTTCCCTTTCTAAGGCTAGCTGGCACAATGTTCTTTTCTTAGCAACTCCGCTGCTGGACATGCTGGGTGTGAACATAAATGTAGGGTGTGGTGTTGCTTTGATGCAACATTCCCCTTTTGGGGATGAAAGAGGCAGCCCTGATTTCCCCCAAGGTTCTTCTAATTACCATGGAAGGCCCACACCCCACAGCTGTGGCTAATCCCCCTTAAACGGATTAGTTCCCTCGAGGGATTTAACTGAGCTGAATGAACCCTGCTCTACACACGGCCTAGTCTTGCACCAACATATGTGTTCTTTTATATCAGCTTAAAACTGCAGGCAGTTTGGACCTGTACAGCCATCACTCTTCATGCTGCAAAGAGAAAAAGAAACAATCATTGCCAGTGGTCTAGTTTCTTACACTAGTATTATAGACCAACACAGATTGTGCTGTCCTGTGTGCAGGACCGGTGCAGGGCAGTTTGGCACCCTAGGCGAAATTATATTTAGTGCCCCCCCTCTTGTGCCCTGGGGGGGGCTCCGGAGCAAAGCAGCCCTGCTCTGCAAACCACCACCACCCCGCAGCCGCTGGACCCCCCCGCCACGCCCCCGCAGCCGCCCCCCACCTACCTTCCCCCCACCCTGACCGCCGCCTCCTCCTCCGAGGAAGTGACGCGACGGGACCCCCGCGCTCTGTTTTTGGCCGGGGGAGACCAGGGCAACAGGGATGTTTAAGCCCTGTTGCCCTGGTTCCTCCCGCCAAAACAGAGTGCAGGTGGGGCTCCGGAAGCGGCGCGGAGAAGGTAGGTGGCGGGGGGGTCCAGCGGCGGCAGCTGCGGGGTGGTGGTGATGGTGGCAGCGGGGGGGGTGGCGGTAGTGGGTGGCAGCGGCGCCCAGGCTCGGCCCCACCACTGCCTCCGGGCACAATCCCCCTGCACTGACCTGGCTTTGTCAGCGAGGCGGTGGGCGGGGCAGGAGCGCGCCGGCAGCGAAGAGGAGCGCAGCGTTTCTGCGCCCTCTTCAGCTACGCACCCTAGGCAACCGCCTAGTTTGCCTAGCGGTAGCGCCAGCCCTGCCTGTGTGTAGATGCATGTGGCTGGCTGCCTTGCTCACTGGATTTCTACGAGTCATACGTTTACTGGTTGAAGAGCTGGGGACCAGTATTGAAAATGAACCCCTGCTTAGAAGTGAATCTGTTAAAGACCTTGAGGGCAAGTCACTGTCTCTGAGCCTCAATTCCCTTATGCATAAAATGGGAATGTCAGTGGTCTACCTTACAGTGTTGTGCTGACCAATGGGGACAAGAATTGCTCCGGTTTTTGCATGCTTTACTTTGGGATCTTTCGGCAGCCCTAACCATGTTATTTATGCATTTCAGCACTGGTTAGCCACTCTGTTTTGAAATGTCATATACTGATGACACAATTGCATGCTATCATTACAAGTTTCCGGTTGATGCGTAGTAGTAGATGAAATGAATGATCCTTGCTGGTATATACTTTTTGGATACCTCTTTCCCACCCCTTCCACAATGCCCCCTTCCTTTATTTATCATAGTGGGGGGCAACTTCGGAGGGTCCAGGGGCCAATTTCCACCCCCTGGAGCCCATTGGGGGCCATGCACACTCCCCACTGCCAATTTCAGTGGCAATCTAACATTGAGGGGAAAAGCTGCACTTTCACTTTAAAACAAGGCACGTGGGGAGCATGTGTCTTGTTTTAATGCAAAATTGCATTCCTGGAAGGCCAGGAGGAGCATGATTTCACATTAAAACAAGGTGCATGCCTTGTTTTAAAGTGAAAATGAAGCTTTTTTTCTTGCTGCCTCACCTCTGTGCAATTCAGTAGCACGGTGACAATTTGGGGGCAGCAGTGGTGGCATGCGGGCCACAGGCTACATGTTGCCCACCCCAATTTACCCTTTGCCTATCCTCTCCCATTGTCCACCAGGAAACTGCTTTCATAGTTGCTCTTTATAAGAGCTGGCTAAAACATTACATGTGGTGAAATCTCTGGGACCTGTCTGACCCCTGGAGCTCATGGATCCTGCCACAAATGGAATCCACTGTTCCAATTTTATGCATTGCAGCGGAAGCATGACTCTTTCATCACATGCACCTGCTTCTGTGTACCATTTTAACCAGATATGACAGAGTCCCTTCCTTTTGTCATACTAAAGCCCCTACCCTATAGAACTAGAATATTTATATCTTCACTGCCTCTTCTCTAATTATGGCCATGACTGCTTTAAAAAAGAGAGAGAGGAGAGAGAGAGAGAGAGAGAGAATGTAAGAGATGATTGTATAATTGGATTGATGTACAACGGGAATTTTAAAATGTTGATGTTTCATTATAATGTTGTTAATACCATGTGCTACAGCTGCCAGCAGTGGTTTTCTCTATTTGCTGCAGCATCCCCCACTGGTGCTAGAGTTTGTAGGTGATGGCTGGGGATGACAGACATTGTAGTTCCAACACATCTGGAGGGCACCTGGTTGGGGAAGTGCAGGAAGAAAACCTTGTGCAAAGCAGCTCTGAATGGGAAGCTTCCCTTCTTGTTTAGGCTGTAGGCTGGTCTGAAAAGTGCTGGAAACATGGAACGGCTTGGAGTAGCTTTTACTACCCAGCAGCTACCAGGGCTGAATAACAAACCCTTCTGAGGTTGGAAAGTCAAGCAGTTGTTTTCCATGTACATGTGGGGTCTGTCTAGCCAATGGTATTTTCTTCTTCTTTCCCCTCTCCATGTTTAGTGCAAAATGTCGGTGAACGGCCAACGAGGGGAATGCTGGTGTGTCAATCCCAACACCGGAAAAATCATCCAGGGGGCCCCCACCATTCGTGGAGATCCTGAATGCCATCTCTACTACACCGGGCACGAGCAGGAGGACCGGGGAGAACATGCCCCCCGTGTGCAATAGATGGACGTGTTTCCATTCATGGGCAGGCAGCTTGGCCTAATTTCCGTGCTGGATTTTACATGGGTTTCAATGCATCTTGAGTCTCTCCTTTTTCTTTTTCTTGTTTTTCCAGCAGATTCTCACTTTTTTGTACGCTACACATGCCCTCTCAGAAACCATTGGGGAAGAATTGCAAAGGAGCTAGTTAGAGAGGGATTGGATTCTCAACCTGCTTTTTTCTTTTTTGCCTGAGACCTAGCACCTTCCATAGGTCACTTACAGACCGGCCAGAAGCAAGCAGGGAAGAGAGCTCATGTTAGAGGATGCTCACCTGCCATCTTCACCCAGGCCTCTGCAAAGAGCCAAGGTGTTCATCCTCCCACCAGGCTTGACGAGAGAATCTTTGCCCCAATGTCTCCCCACCCCTCACACACCAAAGACTGTAAATACTACACAGTGCCCTGACAAGCTGTCCCTGTTGGTCCCATTTGGTCATTAGGTGGATTGTAGCAGAAATGAGGGGCAAGGAGAGAATCGGATGTCTGAGAACCCCTCTGGCAGGAATGCTACACCATGACACCACCACCTTCTCCCACAAGGTATTGCACATAAGGTCCACAGAGGTGCAAGGTCCCTTTCCCCTCCCCAAATCATTTAAAACTGTGAACAAGGCACCTCATTCGTTAAGAACTTAATGCCACAAGCCATTGTGCCATATCAGGCTTTCTCATAGGCAAAACCTTATCATTGTATTCAGCCACTCTGTGGGCCTAATCCTAAGAAGCACTGATATGCAGGAATCTTTTCATGCCAATGGTACTCTTTTAATGCCAAACCTACTCTTTTCCAGATCAGGTATAATAAAAGTTAAAATCAAGAAGGAGAGGGCTCAGATATTGGAGGAACAACCCCAGAATTATCCCCCCCCCCAAGAAGCAAAAACCCATTTAAAACCCACTTGTAAGCTGCTGCCAATGTCCCTCCTTCCTGTTGCATGGGACCCAGGTGAACAATATGTGTTTTTGTAAGTACACGACACTATATAGTGCTTTTTAAAGCCCCTGAAAAGTGGACAGTCAAGATATACACACACACATGCATATACATACACATGTGTATAGATGAATAAATAATATCGGAGCTAGGGGTGATGTGCTGTTCAATATTCAGTTCCCAAGAATGGATTATGTTTCTCTGATATTGTTTCACACTCTTGATTTTGTTTCTGTGTGGCTCATGCAAATGCTGAAAATTGACTGAGCAGCTCTATGGACGATGAGGTTTTCTTGTATTATATATATATGCCAATTTATATTTACAGGACAGTTGCTAGGGTCATATACGTACTTAGTGTAATGGTTGGAGGTTGGATATTTTTGTGTGTTTTGTTTTTTTTAATAAACAACAATGTATATTGGAAGAAAAACCACAAGCAAGCACAAATGTCCTCTCTGTATAAATGAGTAAGTATGCAACAGGAAGATGACTGCGTGGCTGTTCCTGTCTGAGGTAGTAGAATCCTCCTTGGTCCAACCAGCCACTTTTACCACCTTACTTTTATGTGGAGCTGTTTTTCTTGTCAACGTTCCCACCTTGGAAGAGAACCCCCTTCAAAAACTATGGGGCAATTAGCAGTTGGAGGGGATTTCTACCCATGTGTTTTCTTCCCTCCCACCATACCACCCTTTGAGAAAATGAGATAATTAATTGCCTGAGGACTTTGCTACCTCAGATACAAATAATATGTATATATGAACTTGTGCTAGGAGAAATGGGTTATTATAGGGATTAATTCTTAGTTTGATTCTTTTCAAGGCAGAGATTAGCTGGAAGAACTGGAGTGAGATTTTAAAAATTATGGCAAAAACCAGGAACAGCCATTGAGAAGTCTACTGGAGCCAACTGTGGCTGCTGGGCTATGCCAGATAAGGAAAGCAGAGGTGTGCTAAAATGCTGGATAAGCTTTTATGGGGAGAAGGGTACCTGCGCTGTGAGGAAATGCAGAAGAGGGCAATGGTGTAAGTGATTATAATGGGGAATAGAGCCCAAGTACACAGAAGAGGTTCTAGTAGTGGACACTGTACTCTGTCCAAAGAATTAAAGCATTTAGATAAAAGATGACACAGTCTAACTTGCTGCGGTAATTGATGAATGTAATGAGGGGTCATCTCACCACCTCTTTGGTGATGCTACGCACTTTCAGTTTGTGTTTGGCATATCCGATCCCCAGGCTCCTCCCAACAAAAGAACTGGCCTTAACGTTGCTGCGATCCCCCCTCCCCAACAAACAAGACAAAAATCTGCTCATTTTTATTTACTTTTCATTTCCAGTCTATTTAGCATCTAAGGAGAACACTAGTGTTAGTGCCTTGATGGGGAACATGACCTGCCCCTCAAACTTATACTTTTAGCTGTAGATTCTTCTTCAAGTACGAACCTAGAACTGTGGTAGATGTAGAAGCATTGAAGAAATCAAAACACCTCCAGGTTTATGCTGGGGGCATAAATCAATGTCGCTTTTTGTTGTTGGTTCCTCTGGGAGGCATCCAGATTTTATATTGCAACACCTAGTAACTGTAAGGGGGGGAATGGTGCTATCTGTTTTCTGTTGATATCCATCAAAGACAAATTGGGCTGCTTTCCCAATTTAAACATTGCAAGCATCAGCTCTCAACTGCAATCCGTACTCCTGTTTAGAAATCACAATGCTTTTTTTCCTGTATTTTGTGTTGATTGCTAAACTTTGATAAAGTTGGAATAAATTAAATGGGATGCCAAACCAAATATATATATATATGTCTTGATCTCTGGTTTAATGATAGGGATAGCCCTATACAAGAACATCAGAATTCTTCATTTGGACCCTTTGTCTTGATGATTACAAATGCAGGTCTCCTTGGGCATCAATACACATCCCCAGCTGTTGACCCTACTTATTTGCTCAGGATACTGGGGTCTATTACTCAGATCAGTTTGCTGATGTGGTTTGGATGAGATTAGTTCTTGCACAATCCTACATTCTCTTAATTGGGATGGAGTATGGTGAGACCTGTCATCAGAATGTTTCAAAACCATGTTTTTAAATAGCATCTTTGCTCCTTGGTACTCACTTTAGAAAATCGATAGAGATCGTGGCAGGGACACTTGCTCTGCTGTTCATATAGTTTCACACACTCCTTCCAAGAACTTGGATGGCTAGGGGCAGCCTTTATCAGGTAATTTTCCTTTAGAAGAAAGGGAAGTAGAGGCTTATTAGGTCTGTGTCTGCTTTATTTTGGGGTGCCACACTAAAAAACAAGAGAGGGGCCCTTGGTCTTCAGCATCTTGGTCCTTTTCAGCATCTTTCCAGCATCTAGCACCAGGGTTAGGAGGACACCATGAGAAGTACAAAAACTTCTTGTACAAGAGTTGAAGGCTCATGCAGAAAGATGCCCCTGTTGAAATATGGAATAAAAAGGCAAGACCAAGGTACAAATAGCTACAAAAAATGGAATTATTGGGACTGCAGCTCCCACATGAGGCCAAATTTAAAACTGAAGCCTGAGTTTCATGGCCATGAAGAGACGCCTGTGCATTCATTTCCCATGAAAAATATCTGAAGAAAAGTTTAGAGTTGGTAAGCCACTCATAGTGCCATGGATAAAATCAAATATCTGCTGTCGAGCACAGTGAAGCCTGCTATGTTTAATACAGCCAAATTTGCTGTTAAAGCCTCCCAACTCGGGCAAGCCTATGAGGCTAATATTTTGCTTTACATACTTTGCTTCTTGTGTATGATCTACGTATTGTAAACGTTTGATTTGTTTGGCTGTAAATTTCCTTTTTGGCCATAACCTGTGGTTGTTTAATAAAATTGATTTGGATATGTTTTCCATATAAACTTAACATTCCCAAAACATGCTTTAGTTTGCAAGGACTTGGTGTCCCTGCAAACTGATTGAAGTACCCCCAGCCACATTGCAATCACCATTGCTACTGAAATTGCATTATGGAATGTGGTTGTTTTCAGTTACCTATTATGATATTCCCCCATCATGCCGTTTGTGATGAGCAACTCAACACTTATGCAGGCTGCAGGGCCCTCCATAAAGTATTATTTATTTATTTAATACATTTTTATATCGCCCAATAGCCAAAGCTAAACCATAAAATATAATATAAAATAAATATAAAATTTAAAACCACAGACTAAAAACAAACAGCAGAGCTAGCAGCAGAGTTAAAAACAGCTACAATATTAAAATAATTAAGATTAAAATTATTAAAGTGCCTGGGAGAATAGAAAGGTCTTCACCTGGCGCTGGAAAGAGTACAAAGTAGGCGCCAGGCGAGCCTCTTTGGGGAGCTCATTCCACAACCGGGTGCCACAGCAGAAAAGGCCCTCCTCCTGGTAGCCACCTGCATCATTTCCTTTGGCAGGGGCTCTTGGGGAAAAGACCGCTGAGGAAGATCTGAGTGTCCGGGCAGGTATATATGGGAGGAGACGATCCTTCAGATACCCTGGCCCCAAGCCATTTAGGGCTTTGAATGTTAGTACCAGCACTTTGAATCGGGCCCGGAAACAGACTGGCAGCCAGTGCAGATGAGAAAGCACTGGCATAATATGCTCACGTCAGCCAGTCCCCGTTAACAATCTCGCTGCCCTATTTTGGACCAGCTGAAGTTTCCGGACCGTTTTCAAAGGCAGCCCCACGTATAACGCATTGCAGTAATCCAAATGAGAGGTTACCAGAGCATGGATAACTGTAGCTAGGCTATCTCTGTCCAGATAAGGACGTAGTTGGTATATCAGCCTAAGCTGATAAAAGGTGCTCTGTGCCACTGAGTTCACCTGTGCCTTGAGTGACAGTTGTAGATCCAGGAGCACCCCCAAACTATGAGCGTGATCCTTCAGGGGGAGTGCAACCCCTTCCAGAACTGGTTGAATATCACATAGCCAGGCAGACGGAACCACCCACTAACAGTACCTCCATCTTATCTGGATTGAGTCTGTTTATTAGCCCTCATCCAGTCCCATTACTGTGTCCAGGCACTGATTCAGAACAGCCACTGCCTCACCTGGATTAGATGAAAAAGAGATAGAGCTAGGTGTCATCTGCATATTGATGACACCTCAGCCCACACTTCCGGATAACCCCTCCCAGTGGTTTCATGTAGATGTTAAACAGCATAGGGGATAAAATAGAGCCCTGTGGCACCCCATGGCATAACTGCCAAGGGGCAGAGCAGTAATCCCCCAGCACCACCTGGAATCGGCCACCCAAGTAGGACCGGAACCACTGGAGCGCAGTGCCTCTAACTCCCAACACAGACAACCTATCCAGAAGGATACCATGGTCGATGGTATCGAAAGCCGCTGAGAGGTCCAAGAGAATCAGCAGGGTCTCACTCCCCCTGTCCCTCTCCCGGCAGAGGTCATCCCACAGTGCGACTAAGGCAGTTTCCGTTCCAAAACCAGGCCTGAATCGATTGAAATGGATCTAGATAGTCCATTTCATCCAAGAGTGCCTGGAGTTGACCAGCAACCACCCGCTCAAGTGCCTTGCCCAGGAATGGGATATTGGCTACCAGCCTGTAGTTAACATCTGGGTCCAGGTTAGGCTTTTTAAGAAGTGGCCTAAGAGGCCGGCACCACTCCCTCTCAAGGAGGCATTTACAACCTGGACCCAGCCGGCTATCCCCTCTTTAATTGATGCAATAAGCCATGATGGGCAAGGGTCAAGCACACAGGTGGTTGACCGGACTTGGCCAAGCACCTTGTCTCAGGCCAGATACACAGTTAACTTGCTGCGTCATTACTTGCAGGTGGCAGGTAGATAAGAACATCTGACTTACAACCTTTATGTTGAGTACATGGTGTAGTATACTACACAATTTGCATAAATGCAGACTTTAATGTATAGAACGCTATGCTGTTGCGACTTACATACAAATTTGACTTAACAGAACCTGGGGACTGCCTGTACCTTTATTCTCCTTGCCACACTGTTGCTCTACCATATTGAGAACTCTTCCCTGCCCACACTCACCAGGGGTCCCTTGCCATTAGCCATGCTGAGAGGGTGCGCTGGGAGCTGTAGGCCAGCAACATCTGGAGACACAAGGTTGGAGAGCCCTGCCTCAGACTGTCCTCTTCCCTTGTGTTCAAGTACATTCCAGCCTGGCACCTGAAGCTATTTACTATGGAGAAATGGGAGGTGCCATCTAGCAGGTGGAAAGAGCAACCCTAGAGGTCAGAACCACAGGGAGGCAAAATGTAGATAGTAAGGATAGGCCTTGCAGTTTGCTCCAATTCCAAGAGCTGATCTGTCCAAGGCAAAACTTTCTACCACCAGAGATTACTGACAAGAATTTTATATCGCCTGATGCTGGGACTTCATTCTCTGAAGGCTCATCCCTCGAACTACTAGAACAGCATCTAAAATTGCCTCCAGCTTTGGTTATATAGGCTGAAGTCATTTTTCTGTGGTACACTGGTAAAAGGAGCCTGTGTATGTGAACAGCCAAATTTTTCTCCATGCAACCCTAGTGCTCCAGGTACAAATTTGTAACTGTCACACAACCCTAATTTAGCTGCCTGCAGACCCCTCCCTACTTCATCTTGGGACTCTGAACATGCAGTGACTTCAAGTCATTTCCCACCCCTCCCCATTCAATCCCCCTCCTCAAACCTGCTTTTTGTAACATCTTGCCTGAAGAGATCTCAAAAGCTTGCATCTTTAAAAACAAACAAAATTGGTTTGCCTCTAATAAAGGTATTACTAAAACTCATATTATACAGGTGGTATGACTATTTCCTGAAAACTCAAACCATTCTCTACTGGCAGTCCAGTTTACATTCAAGCTACTCCACTGCCACCAGTAACCGGTTACCTCTGAATGAGCTTTCTTCCCTCAAAAGTAACATCCATTACACACTTCAGCTGTATTCAGCATTTGGAGAAATCACTTCTGGTTATAAATTTACAGAATACATACTATCAACAAGATCAAAGGTTAGGCATCTAAATGCAAATGATTTCGATAGGAGACAATAGTGCTGAGGACTCCCATTTAAACCAATACGACTTTGCAGCTTCACTTTGCACATTCAAAACCTTTTCGCAAAGGGTACAACTATCCAGCTCTTTGCAGTGGGTTCATTTAACATTCCACGCTGTTTAGAAGATGGTAGCTGTACAGAAAGAACTTCCAATAGTCCCTTACGTGGGAACAGGTAGAAGGCTTGCGCATGGAGGAGAAAGGAGGCAGGCATTGCCAAATCGATGTATTATATATCATCACTTTAAAAGTATGTTTTTGTTCGAACTGATTTTATTTTTTCTATTTTGTTCAAACTGATTTTATATACACAAGTAGAAGCACGCTTACAAAAACCCAATGGCAGACGTTGTACAAAAATGCACACTGCCTAATGGAATTGTTTATACAAAAAACAAACACTGCAGTTTCACAACCATCTTTAATTGACAGAAAGCATGAACTGAGACACTGGAAGAAGGTAAACTACTGGAACAGAAGTGTGTTTCTACTGGTCTTTTAACTCCTTCAGTCTTCTAATGGCAGATTTCACTGTCACTGCTGAAGTGGTGCTGGAAGAAACAAAAGCATCACCATTACACCAAAGGAAACAAAACACTTAGCACTTTTCTTATGTACTTTTAAACCAATATCACCAAACTAGATAATAGGTTAAATGAGTACATACATGTATTTTACGTTAGACATGATAGGCGGAGGTGGATGGGGCAGGAGTAGGGCTACAGTGCACTGAGTTCAACTCTCTGTGCTTAGGTCGTGTCAAAAATCCCCATAGCTGCTGATGCATCCTGGTAGGGATAGCATGGGGGGGGGGGGGAGTCCACTCCTTTGATCGCAGGCTCAGGGAGTTTCTTCAAGTCTTGGGCAAGATTCGAAAATATTTTCGAGAAGGATCAATTTAAAGTCTCACAACCCATCTCGCAGGGGTCAGCTTTCACTCGCTTATGAAAATAAAGGGGAAAAACCAGCCAAAAACAGTGAGGTGAAACTGAAATGATCTGAAACGCCACCTGGTGGATAATAGCTGTCCACCTGAAACGGAACAGGGAAAATACCCTTCTAAGGCTCTAATGCTAATTTCATGAATTTACATTCGATTAGGCAGAGCGGGAGCGGCTTGCTCAAAACCAGGAGCTTTTTGAGCGAGGGAAATTAACCCTTGTGAATGCTCACTTCAAGGTCTAACTGGGGCCATATAGCAGAGGGGGAAAGGTTTCCCTCCTCCCCACAGCTGTTACTTTTAAAGTAAAAGACCCATTAACTGCATACATACAATTTATCACTTAGTTTGGCCCCACTCAAGTACCCTATGCCAACTCTTTATGTACACAGGCTTTTACTGAAAAAACCTGCACGTAGATGCAAGTTTTATGGATTGATTTGAATAAAAGTTCTAGTTGCAACGTCTGAAAGGCTGGATTTTGAGGGAGAAGACTGAAGTGAGAGAACGAAGCAGACACATTTAGAGGGTTGTGATCTGGATACTGATGCGGGAGAAGGAAGCAGACACATTTAGAGGGTTGTGATCAGGATACTGATGCTCTATTTAGATTATCTCTACCTCCCACAGACCAGATTACTATGAATGTGGGGAGAAAATACCTAACTAGAGATAATCAGTACTCCAAATCATGCAGGAAAATCCAGCTGCACATCTCAGCTGAATGTTTACCTCAGAGAAGCTTCCACAAAGCACCCACCATAGATGGAAAAAGAAAATTCTGCCCACCCTTCTGCATTGTTAATTTCCCTTACTTGTATGTCCAGGCACCACCAGCCACTGTTTTCATACAAGAGCCACAATGCCAGATACCCACTGCTTTCCTCTTCATTTTTGTCTGTAAAAAGTAAAATAACATCTCTTTTACTTAGTAGTCAACATCCACCACACAAATAATTTAAAAACATCTCAGGATTTTTTCAGCATTTCATACCTATCTAGCATGATTTTTTAAAAAAAAATAGAAGTGATCTTACTGCACTTCATGCACTTGTGCTCTCAACTAGCACAAGTACGCTTGGTAAATAAAATATTACCAAAGTTAATCTGTGTTAGAATTCTTCTGGGACCAAATTCCCCCACCCCACTGCACTAGCGAAAAAAACAAAGCAACCCCCTCAGCTGGAAAATAAGTTAAATTTGTCCTTAGTAAGCCTAGAGATGTGAAGGCCCAGGAAAGAAACGGAAAAATTCCGAAAAGAATCCCCCCCCCAAATTGTTTTTTTCTGGTTAAATATTACCAAAGTTAATCTGTGTTAGAATTGATGCGGGAGAATTCAGCAGCGGCAAACCAGCATTTTTTCTTTTTTTACCCAACTTTTTAATGGGAAAATGAAGATTTTCAACAGTTTGTAGCACTGACATACTATCTCCCCAATTCCACAGCTTCAAAATCTAAGGTGGGACTTTTCACACATGAGTAGTCCGAAAACTGAAGACAAAGGGACTCCATGGGTGCATGGGAGACCTGCAGGCAAGTTCTCACCTTGCCACAGAAGGAGCATGTGTACTTGGCATGCTGGCTAATTTCAATCTTCTTCACCATCTTCCTCAGGGATGCTCCGTATCGGGTACCATATTTACCCACAATCCCAACCTTCTTGGTGCGCTTGGCCTGTTAATGGTAGGATGACAAAACATGTCATGTCTCCACTTTTGGGAAAGTTATCGGTGCCTGCATATATGCCCACCCTTATTACAACAATGAAGGAACTAATTACATTTAAAGGGAAAGATTTAACAGCCTGCAAGCTTACTCAGGTCCGACTGAGTTCAATGGGATTTACTCTCAAGTAGAAACAGGATTCCAGGCTAAAGCTAACCTTTTTGAGTGCTCCATTATGGTCATGACCACCACCCTTTCCCACAAAACCCCACCCTAAAGCACTCAATTGACAATTAACAAAAACAGGATATCCAGAAGAACTAGGTTGCCCATGGACAACAAATGCATGATGTTAATACCACCAGTTTTAAATTTGCTTTTTGCCATATTCCCCTAAGTGTGAAGGACATGGAATTCTATCCAGATTTGCTCTTCTTTACAACTGTAACTACGGAAGTACGGTACATACTGCAGGGAAATGTTCTTCAAATAACCATCTTCAAATTGCTCTTTTAACTAATTTATTTTGGCCTTTTATTATTATTTATACAGTATCATCTATGTACATGAAGAATGAGAGGTCAGGTCCCTGTAACAGAAGTATTCTGCTCTTTCTCCAAGGAGCTCGGGGCATTGGTTCATAGGATCATCACATTTTATCCTCACTATTACTCTGTGAGGTAGGGTGACAGCACCAGGCAAAGGCCACCCAGAGCTTTACAGCTTCAGGTAAAGTCCAACCAACTATGTATAACACCACAAGTGGTGCTTTTATGTAGGCCCTTTTAGCACAAGTAGCATAAAAGCAGCATCCCCTATTCAAGCAGGACAGGCTATCCCTCACAGTCAGATGCCCTAGAGCAGGGTGAGGCAACTTGTTGCCCTCCTGATGTTTTAGACTCCAACTCCCCATAAACCTTGACCATTGGCCTTGCTGGCCCATGGTCCAAAATATCTGGAAGGCACCAGGTTGCTTACCCCTGCCCTAGAGCAGTCTGTACACAGGAACAAGACTAGGTCCATCTTGCACCCCAAGCAACTACAGAACCTCCCTTCTTCGAAAAGCATATTTATTTATAGCATTTTACCCCTCTCTTAAGATAAAAAAAAGGCCCCCAGAGTAGTTCTCCGTATCACTAAAAAACGAGACAGTCCCTGCCCCCAGGCTTACAATCTAAAAGACACAAGACAAGAAGAAAAGGAGACTGGGAGAGAAAGGGGGGGGGGGGGGAGAAAAGCAACCTTGGACATGAATACTTATTTATTACATTTGGTATTACAAAGTTCTTAGAATGACCAGCTAGAATGAAAAAAGATTCAGGCAGAGGAGGAGCCAAAACTTGCAGGGCTCTCAGCGGAGCTGATGGCGGCTCTGCTCCCTTTTCTTCCTCCCTCTGCTACTGCCTGAAACGGCTCCCTTTTCTTCAAGCCAGGATGTCTGATAAAAACCCAAAAAGCAGCAAATTTTGACAAGCCAAATATCATTAAAATGGACTTACTCTTCAAATATTAAAGACAAACCTAATGAATATGAAGTTCATGGCATCTATTTTGATTCCAAATCTAAGATACAATTCACAGGCTGGTAAGCCGCACAAGCTCTGCTGAATATTTTTTCTGAAACATCCATGACAAATATTGGCACAAGATTTCAAATATATGCTTACCCTATGAAAAGACACGTTGGTAACTACTTCTAATCGTTCATAAGGGTTATAATTCCCTCCCACTACAGCCATTAAGGGTACAATCCTAGGCATGTTTAGACAGAAAAAAGTCCTACAGCTCCCAGCATTCCCCAGGCAGCATGGCTGGCTGGGGAATGCTGGGATTGTAGGCCTTTTTCCCCCTGTCTAAACACCCATAGGATTGCGCCCTAAGGACCTTTAACGTATCTTGGGAGGGAAACCTCTGAAAAGGGGGTGCAAGGGGAAGCCTGGAGTAACCAACCCAAGGACGGTTGGCAAAGTCCTTACCCGACTATGTTCAAGAACAGGATAAGCTTTTGTCACAGGTTACCAGAGAGTAATGAATGGATTTTATCAGCTTTAAAAAGGTCCCTGAAGCTCACTGATCGTCTACCCCTATCAGCCGATGCTTTTTAAGAAAGCAATAAATTCTCTCTGTCCCCTCCATTAGACAACAAAGAACTTCTATCGTTTAAATTCAAATAAAGGAAGAGGAAAAGACTCTCAGGTTAGACGCAGCTCCCAAATCAAGCGAGGCAAAGGAGAAACAGCCCAGCCACCTCAATCTCGAAAGCGTTTCTTCTCCCAGAACAGCATCCACATAGCGCGCACAATGCTGTCCCAAGCTGACTCCATCCAATTCCAGGCCCACCCCGGAGCCTCAGGAGGGCCCAGCCGCCCGGGACTTGCCTCCGCGTCACTCAGCCCGAAACGGTCCCAATACACGGCTCCCGGGATTACCTGCCCCCCATATTTCCAGCTCCCGGGGCGGCCGTGCTGATGAAACGAGCGCCGAAAAGGATGGCGGCGGATAAAACTGAATAGAAGTGGAAGGAGCTGCACTCACCATTTTGCTATTCCTGCAAGCCGCAGAAAGAAAGGAAGGAAGCTTTCTGTGCGCACGCGCACTATTAACTTCCGTTGCTGGCAGACAGGAAGTAAAAGGAAACACGTGATGCAGCCATAGAGATAGGAACATGGTCTGTAAGCCAGGAGGGGTTTGGACTCTATGGTCAGCTACCTTGTTTCTACTTTTTTGTTCATTTCCCTTGAAAAAAATTAGCAGCCTACTGGACACAGACCCCAAAAAATACAGTCACGCCTTGGATTGAGAGCACAATTCGTTCCAGAAACGTGCTTGTAATCCAAAACACTCTTATATCAAAACGAAATCCCCCCCAAAAAAATTTGTACTGAGATTTTTAATTTAAGCCGTACTACAGTACTTGTATTGCAAGACGTCGCTTGTATATTAAGTTTAAAAAATTAAATAAATATTTAAAATTTGCTTGTCTTGCAAAACGCTCTCAAACCAAGTTACTTGCAATCCAAGGTATTACTGTACATTATTTTAAATGCGCGACTAGCAGCTATGTCATCTTTTCATTTTTACCCTAGAGTAGGTGCAGGCCAGATCCAGATCTTTAAAGCCCTTCTACCCACCCCCCACGCTAGGGTCCCGATCCGGATTGGGAGCCCTGCACCAACTCTAGTAAAAATGGAAGTGCGGGGTGGGGGAGAAATGTAGCCGCTAAACACACAAAGTAACCTCTGTTTTGGCCCACACAACACCCCTGTATAGCGAACAGCAGCAGCATATGTATCAAATGCTTCAGCTCTTTTGACACCAGCTCTCCACGCTGGCAGTGTTTCCTTTTTGATGCTGATCTGGCAGGGATAGGGACTCGGACTCCAGGACTCGACTCGTGAGTCGGACTGAGTCCCAATATTTTTAATGGGACTCGAGACTTGACTCGGGACTCGAGACCAAGGACTCGTGTTCCAAAATCGTGTTCCTCAAATGCAACATGGATAGGTTTTAGGAAGTACAGCAAGTTTATTTTTTTAAAATCTTTTTCCTAAAATGCAACCTTTCAGACATTTTGAGTTTGGCTGCCTCTGCCTGCCTGTTTGGGGTTCCCAGCCTCCTCTGCCTGTCTGGTTATTTTGGGTTTGTCTGCCTGGTCTGTTCTTGCCAAAATCAGTGGCAGAGTTTTGAAATAAAAAGGCACACTTGTGCCTAGAATTTATTTAAGCTACACATCTGAAGTAGCCTTATTTTGTTGGGAAAAAACCCCATTGATTTTAATAGGGACTCGTGGAGTCAGCTTTGGGAGTGACTCGTGAGTCACCATTCTGGACCAAGGACTCAGACTCGAGACTCGGGTACAAAGACTCGTGACTCGAAACCAAGGACTCTTCAACATCCCTGTGATCAGGCATCCCGATCCAAATATAATAGAAAGTAAGATAGTGTGCTAAGGAAGATGAGATTCAAAATGGCTGATGGATGTGATAGGAGGGAGAAATAATTAAATAGTATAAATACCACAACATACAGTATTTATTTTTCTGAAATATTTCTACTCTGCAGGCACCTTGTCATGATAAAGGAGTTCCCGCTGGAAAGCAGCTTGGGCTGGTGCACCAACTGTACTCCATTCTGGAAAAGGCAAACCTGGTCACATATGCCTTCATTGCATCAAGACTGGATTGCTGTATTCCACCCCCATGGGGCACCATGGATTGCTCCTATAAAGCTCAAAATAAAAGCTGCAATGTGTGCAGGAAGGGGGGGCTGGCTGACTCGCCACACCCCCACCCTTTCCTACCCAAAGGACCCAAGACCCCCAGAGATCTCAAGGTACCAGATTGCCAGCCTCAGCTGTCTGCAATCCTACTTGAATCTCTGTTCAGGGACTTGCCTTTCTGACTGTAACCTGGATTTAGTTACTGAACCAAGCAGAGCAATCCACAAACACCATGTGGGGTAAAAAACCAAAAGGTGGTTTATTCAGGTAGCATTTTACAACAACCAATAGGGAAATGAGAGAAGCACAAAATGGAGAGACACTTTGGTACAAGGTAAAGCTACAAAATAACAAAACCTACTTCTTTATATCTCCTAGGCACACAACTCTGTTACCTGGGGGTCAGTTCTCTTCCAGGGTTAGATCCAGCTTAGCCTTGCTGCCCGGGAGGACTACTACACCTACCCGAAGGTCCGAGATGGGTAGCCCTCCACAAGGCCTGTCTTTACCAGAGCCCTTATTCAGCTAATTTCACCAGGAGCTACCTGGGGTCGTATCCTGAGGCCCCCCGAAGGCTTGGGCCTCTCCTTGGCTTACCGCCATTGCTCCAACAGCCGGCAGCCACGCGATGACCAAAGACAAAGAACAAAACCCACACGTTGGGAAATATACCTTTCCCCCCCTCCCCTCCCCTCCCCTCCTTTCTGTAGCTTTGCTGCTTCTTAGCTAATCAGGATGCACTTCACCTGGCCACACAGGGGGAGGGGGACTCATGACTCATGCATCTGAAAAGCCGTAGACAGGCGCCATGTCCCATCCGATACTTTATGCACACTTCGCCCCCTCCCAGCCCCCCAACTGGCCTTACTTGGTTTACACATGAGGAGGCGTGTGTGTGTGTGTGTGTGTGTGTGTGTGTGCAGGAACCCTCAAAGGCTCTTTTCTCCACACAATGGATAGGAGCCCCACTGACATAGGAGTCACCATCCTCCCACTTTGGCAGGGCTCGAAATGTGAAACTACCCAGCCAAAGTGATCTATCTATCTTGCACCTTTTTATGGCCTTTTGTTGTATATTACCTGTCATTTTCCTTTGCTCCCTCTGGCAACCTGTGTTTATTTGCCTTTTAATTTGTTGCTTTTCCCAATCATCATTAGATTTAAATTTGGTTTATTGTTGCAGATTGCTTTTAATTTTTATAATGTTAGCTACCTTGAGAGTCCTGCTTCTAGAGTGGAAAGATGGGGTAAAAATACCATCATACATACAACTTCACAAAATCAGCAGCAGTAAAGATCCAGTTTGAGTCCCCAATCATCCATGAAGCTCACTGGGTCACTTTGGGCCAGTCACTGACTCTCAGCCTGACCTACCTCACAGGGTTGTTGTGAGGATAACATGGAGAGGAGGCGGAGGAGGATTATGTAAGCTGTCTTGAGTTCCTTGCAGGTTTTTAAAGCTAAAATATGCTGGTATTTTGGCCCTGCCCCTTTTGACCAGCCCCGCCCACCACAGGAATACAGCCCCTGGGAGCTTCTCCAAATTGAAATTTGGGGCTCAGGCTGGAAGAGATTCCTCATCCCTGAGCTATGGCAAGGCATATTTCGTTTTCTAGTTGGTTATGACCTATAAGCCAACAAACCAGGGGTAGGTAATGTGGTGCCCACCAAGGTGCCCTACCCCTTCCACTGTGTTTTTTTTAATTAACCCGTTTTCTTACCGGCAGCTGGGATTGCTGTGAAATAGGTTTCTGTTAGTGCTGAAAACTGTGGGTTCAAATGAGTCATTTGGTGTGTTGGAGCTTAGATCCCACGTCTTTGGGCAGGTTACTTGTCCTTTGCCATACCTCCCACGATAGCCATTTTGTGGTGGTACCCAGGATACTTTCTCAAATTGCCAAATGTACCCGTAGCCCAAAAAGGTTGCCTGCTTCTGATACATCCTTTTTGGATGCCAGTGTGTGTGTGTGTTCACAGAAAATCTAATCATCTTTCAGAATTTCTTCTCATACAATTTAGCAGTCCTGACCACAAAAAGGCCTTTTTGTGCATCCTGTAGTTCTTTCTAGCTGTTTCTTGATTAATTATTTAAATCTGTCCCATGAGAATAGAGTTGTTGAAAGCCTCTAAACTCACAGAACAGAATTTATTTGCTGCTTGAGGAGGAGCATATCATCTGAGAAATCCTGTGGAGAGGGTATTAAATACAGAGTTACAGCAAAGATTCAAGTAGCAAAACTCATCTGTATCACTGCAGATTTTATGGGATTGGAGGTATAGCCACAGAATGCAGATTCTTGATTTCCTAGCCAGACAAGCAATAAAAGAGAAAGAGCTAAAGCTGCTCAGTTAGCGAACAGGCTTTACCATAATAGAAACCAAAGAATGCTGTAGATACCCCAATAATGAAAAAAGGGGGAAGTAAATAATACAAGGGATTTAAAGTATTGAGGTTAGTACACTGCACACAATGCAACTTTAATATGGCTCTGGTGGAGCATGCAAAACACAGATTTCTCTCTCCTCCCTACATTTCTAGATTATTAATGTATTTTTTATTCAAGGGCTTGGAGCCAACGTCGTGAGAGCAGAAGTCCACTGACACCAATGGGACTTCCTCATCCTCTCCTCTCCCCTACACTGCCCCTCCACACACCCCAAATCTGCTCCGATCTCCCTTCTGCCAGCAGAATGACAGGATTCGATACAACCCACTTGATATAAGTGATTTGATATAAGCCACTTTTTAGAACCAAGCCCTAATGAAGCAATGTACACAAAAAAGAATGAAATAGTACATTAGGCAGATCATGTAAGTGCACAATAGTACAGTAAATAGCTGTATGAGAAAAACTGCTTTGGATCACATAGCTGTTAATGAATGTCCTCCCCAATCATGCACATTCAGAAATACACATTACTAAGGGTGCAATCCTATGCAAGTTTAGACAGAAAAAGGCCTACAACTCCCAGCATGCCCCAGCCAGCATGGCTGGGGCATGTTGGGAGTTGTAGGCCTTTTTTTCCTGTCTAAACTTGCATAGGATTGCACCTTAAGAGACCTTGTAATGTTAGTCATGGCACATCTTGGCAGATTTGTCCAAATGATGTACAAACACACACCTCTGTTCCAAAAATTGTTTTTTTTTATTGAACACAAAAAGAATGCAAAATATACCATAATTAGTTTTGGGAATTAGCTGGTTGGAAATGGGCCCTTATATGAACTTCAGGATGGAATTAATCAGTTCATATAACACAAACAAACCTAAGCATACATAACAGAAAACAAAATGAATAACGTAGACATCCATGCAGAGTACAGATGGTGGAGAAATTAGCTCAAAGATCTGCTCTGTGTCTTAACCAAGGACTACTGTGCATGGAAGGCTAGGCCCCAGACATGTGCAGTGCATCTGGACTTAGGTCCAGGGGAACTGAAGAAGTTGTGGCTAGGCAAACCTGGGTTCTAAAGCTTATGGGATGGGTAGGAGAGAGAGAGAGAGAGAGAGAGAGAGAGAGAGAGAGAGAGAAATTTGGGAGAGAACAACAAGACTCGAGAAAAGAAGGGATTTGCAATGGTTTGTGCAACGCATGGGCATAGCCCAGGGAGCTAACAGACACAACCAGGACACTGGGCTTATCACGTAGTGAAAGAGTGGGATACTGCTTCTTTGGGAGACCACGGAAAAATGAAACATGCCACAAATTAACAGCGTATGGTACAAGACCTTGGGGTAGGCCAGGAACACCAAGTTTTGGGTCCCTGGGTTCTTATAGGACAGTGATGGCGAACCTACGGCACGGGTGCCACAGCTGGCACGCAGGGACCTCTCTGTGGGCACTCGAGCCATTGGTCACCAGATCGCGAAAAGACTGTCCCCTTCTGCAAAACACTAATGATTTTGTTCTTTCTCACAGTGTGGAACAGAATGATTTTATTCTAGAATTCCTGTTACAGAATTCTTTTCTACATTGTTATCACATTTAAAAGATTTTGAAGAATGATGCACAGAGCATGGCTTGGATGTAAAGCACTAACAGTTGACCTGAGTGCTGCATGTGTTGCTCTCAAACTAACCGAGTATGAGCCAAGGTTTGACAAATTATCAGCATGCATGCAATAGCAAAAATCACATTAATTGTGCAAAAGCATGCCCAATGCAAACTTTTACCTAATGCAGTGTTTGCAGTCCAAGACATAAAGTGTTTAAAATGTGTTAAGCATTAGTTTTCTTGTTTATCTTGCTCATCCTAGTACAGGTTGACTTTTACTTTTACTAATCCGACACCTGTAGAAGCAGGGAAAGGTCCCGGGGTAAAGCTTGCCCCATACAATTGGGTCATTCCATGTAAAATCAACCAATGAATTTACTTGAACGTCACCGATTTTGAAAAAACTTGGTGAACTTGTTGGGTCTGCTGAGAAAATAAGCTGCTCCAAAAATTAGACTTCTGGGACAAAAACTTTTGGAGATATGGCAATCAAAAATAGGAAGAAAAATGTTATTTTTGTGTGTCGGACATCATTAAAATTACAGTAATTCCAGTTCTACAGAACCTAGAAGGTTAATCATGATGTTGATGGAAAGCCTTTGAAATGCTCTTTCATTTGATATGTAACATAAGTGGGTTCTTTGGAATAAATATATATTCAAGGTCAAATAGTAAAATGTGACCTTGAATTCTGCAAAAACTAATTTTTTTTCTCCATGATTTTTGTTTTAGTATTTCATCTGACAGTGCTTAATACATGTACCAATTTTCAAAATGGGGTTCTTAAGAGAAAACGAGTTACATCTTTTGGGGCGCTCTGTGTGTATGCGTCATAGTTCATATGAATTGCTATCTCACTGTACGTATCTTAAGAAAATATGCATTATCACTTAGGTTTTGAATAAAACATTGTGCTCAAGTACAAGCTACCCTGTCATAATTGTGTAGTTCTAAATTAGGTATTCTTCACAATAGCATACTTCTGACATTTTGTGTAGACTAATGATACTTCCTCTAGGTGGTCATTCTGGTATGAAATCAATCAAAGAATATTTCCAACTGAAAGCAAATTGCTTAAGATTTGGTGAACTTGTCCTGCTTATTAAAAAATAAGTTGCAGGGCCTATTGTTTTCAGAAGAATGAGGTTTAAAATATGTATTTTAAAAAAGGTACTCACCAGTATGCTTGGGGAAACATGTTCATTTTATTTTTTTCAAATAAATATACAGAAGTTTGACCTTGAATAATGACAAAAAAACTCCTTTTGTTTTAAATAACGTTTAACATCCCTGGAAACATGTACTTGATTTCAAAATGGGACTCTTACTAACCTAGTTATTTTTATTTACGGTACTTAGATGTGGGCTTGAAAAACCATTATTGTGCATAGATGAGATTTTCCATTTTACTTTTATATATGCTGATCAGTTTTTATGCAGTTCAAATATTACTTGCTAACATTTTGTTAACAAGTCCTAAATTAAGGAGCTTTTCATAACAGTAGTTTCTAGTCTTGAAGTTGCTGCTTGACACTCTTTGTCTGTTAGTGTATAGAAGTGCCCTGTTGGGCAACAAGGATCAGCTTTTGTCAAAACATCTGAAGATGGTATCCATAGGACATCTTGTTGATCTGGATACATAAATGATTTTGCTGGTCCAGCTGGATGAAGAAAGCTCACTAACACTTCTGCTCTCTGATCATCTGTTTGTAAAACACAACCTAACCACCAACAAAGCCTCGTATTTCTTGCACTTCCAGTTCTCCTTCTTTAATAGTCACTACTGTCTCTTTTCTGGATTCGCATTGAAATTAATATCTTTTAGTAGCAACAGTGTGTTTTGTTAATGGAATTACAGCGTGAATTTTCTGTGTCCCAGGAATCGTCTTGAATTCTCAAAGCGACATTTCAGAAGCTTTTCTTCCCATTCATAATCTTTACTTGTGGTGTATTGAAATGCAACCTGTGTGATGTTCTCCTTTGCCCAATCAAAGAGTTGATGAGGGGTCATGATTTGTTTTTCATACGGATGCTGCAAACTTGCTCGAGCAGCTAACCTTTTCACAGTGCCACCCAAACCATCACAAGGCCCTTTTCCATGCGATGTGGCAAAGAAGTGCCATTCTGCATCGATACCGAAATCTGACTTATGCTTACTTAAGTTGTTGAAGTTTTTACTGTTTTTATACTGTGCTGCTGCACCATCAGGGAAATAATAGATCTTAGTTATGCTACCTGTAGAAATGGTGTGCAGGAAGGAATTCAACCATTTGAAAAGTCATGAACACATTGCAGCAGAAGTGGGGTCGGCACTTGTCATGGCTTCAGGCCTGACTTTTTCTTTCTTATCAGAATCTCTGAATAAAGCTTGATTTAATGTAGACATCCAAAGAGATATATCTCTGTGAAGGTTTGAGGCCTACCCATGCCTGGTTTGGTTTCAGCCTGAAGGCCCCGGAAGCTCCGGAAGGGAGAGGGCGGGCTTAAGTTTAATTTCCCTCCAAAAAAATCTGTTTTAAGTGTGTATAAGGGGGTGAAGTTATTGTAGGGAGGTACTGTACATGTATAAGAACATTCACATCTTCTGAACTGTTCGGAACCCCGTTCTGGAAATCGGTACATATACTCAAGGTAAACATGGGTTATCTGAGGAAAAAAATCAGCAAAAAAAAACAAACATTTGGGTTTTTTGGAATTCAAGGTCAAATTAAAGAAACTATGTCCTTGAATATTTTATTTCACATGCATGCTTCGTGTTACATATCAAATAAAAGGGTAGTTCGAGAGCTTTCATATGACACCATGATTTACTTTCTAGGCCAATTCTGAAGGAAGTTATGATACTTTTTGTGTAGTCACAAATGCTGAAAAATTGTGTTTGGGGCATTTTTTGAGCACACTGTACTTTTGCACCGTGAGGTATAATGACCTATAATTTTGTGTATGTTCATTTCTCATGCTGGTCTACCAGTATGCCAGTTTTTTTTAAAAATTGCAGATGGTGAGGTAAATTTTTCAAAAAAATTTGGTTGATTTTACATGGAATGATCCAATTTCAGTCTGGCATATACCGGTAATCATATCACAAGTTGAGAATCCCTTATCCAAAAATACATGTGCCTAATTATTTTAAAAGTTTGTATAAATTCCCTTCAGGCTATGTGTACAATGTAGTACTATAATAATTTTTTGAGTTGATTTTTTCCCCAACAAAAAACTGTTTGTATCATTGAAAGCTCTATTATTGTGTTTTTCTTTTAAGACAAAAGATGTTAATTAGTTCGGACAACTGTATGAGTTGTTTTTCTAAAACTAAAACCTCGGTATTCAGGTTTAATTGCAGTGTTGGCACTTTGAAATAAATAAGTTGGTTTTGTGTTGCAGTTTGGGCACTCGGGCTCAAAAAGGTTCGCCATCACTGTTATAGGATTTTCAACAAAATCTGGGTCTGACCTAAGCAGACAAAGGAGAGGAGATTACTTTGGTCAGAGTGAACAGGAGTCTCAACAGGGAGGACTCAGGATTAGCTAAATCTAATCAAGATAGTACTTCTTGAGACTGCGGTACTTGAGGGGAACCGCTGCCCGACCATCATTAATTCTGCAACACATTGCAGAATTCTGCCTAATCCCCAATTTCTGTCTTTAGTCTACTTGTGAGGTTTGATGGAATCATATCGCTGAATTTCTGTCCTGGGTACGTGACTAGACGCTAATGATCTCATGGCATGATCATTGGCTTTTGGCCTCTTCGCCCATTCCAACTGGAGAAGCTCCCTTTGGACTTGCCTTCACACTGGATGTCAGGCTCTGCTTCATAAAATGACAGCACCAAGTCACACAAGATACTGGGGCAGAGTGTCTTCCAGGCTTTCACACCAAGCCCTCTACTAACACAGCCATCACTTCTCTTAAGGAAAGTACTGAAAGTACAGTTCTTTTAAAGGCCCCATCTATTGTTCTCGCCAAGCTAACCATTTGTACTGGTGGGCACACAAGCAGGATCTTCACTGCAGATCTTAAATTATGGGCAGTGTCAGACAGGCAAAGGTAGGAACATGATCTCAAACCGTTAAGGTAACCCAGTCCCAAACCAGTTGGGCTTCAAAGGTACACCAGCATTTTGAATTCGACCCAGAAACATACTAGTAGTCAGTGCAACAGGCACAAAAGTGGTGTTACATGTTCAGACTTACATGTTCCCCCTCACCAGCTTTGGGTAGCCACATTTTGCACCAACTGAAGTTTCCGAACTGCCTTCAGAAGCAGCTCACAGAAAGCGCACTGCTGTAGTACACATTACCTATAGATATGTAAATGATGGGCAAGCAAGAAATGTGAACAAATCTGGATTTTCTAGCCAAAACCTAGGAAAAGCTTGCTGCCTGGGGGCTTCTCTTGCAGAAGTGTCTTGAAACAATACTTTTCTAGACTGCAGCTTGCTCCTGAGCCAATGTGTTTAATCGGACTGGAAAAGAAATGCCCAGTTGCAACTAATACAAAAATATTGTATATAGCACTGGTACAGCTATTCTTGAATGTAGAAGTACCAACCAGGTTAAGACTGCCCTCTATGTTGAGGTTTTTAATAATTAAATGGTATACAGTGGGGTGGTAAATTGTTTTAGCGGTCGTGTTTTATTAACTTGTTTTAGTTTTTTGTGATATTTTAAAAATTGGTTTTAAATTTTTATGATGTTTTTATTGTTTATATTTAACTGTATTTTTAAAATTGATTGTTGTACACCGCCCAGAGAGCTTCGGCTATTGGGCGGTATAGAAAATGAATGAATAAATAAACCATAGATCCAAATTTGCATCAGATTTAAAAGTTCTGATTTCCAAATCAATTTACAGCCTGATCCTATGCTTGTATACTCAGAAGCAAGCCCTAGTGTGTTCAGTGGTATTTACTTCTAAGTATGCATTCATAATATTTTAGCCTTAAGCTGCAATCTTATACACAATTATTTGGAAGTGAGTCTTACTGGACACAATAGACTTACTTCAGAGTAAACATGCACAGGATTGCACTCTTTTTTCTTGGATGTCTATTAGAATCAATACCATTCCATTTGCTACCCTGCTAGATGGCCCTAATAAATATTCCTTTAGATTTACTTTTCCTCCTATTGAGTCTGTTGTTGTTGTTATCTTGTAACTGATGAACCCATTGTTAACTTGAAACAGCTAAACAAATGCTTGTGAGTGGCTGTCTCTCTCATGGGATCTAACAACAAAGTCAATAAAAAAATCCTTTTAATATGAAATTCTTTGACAGACGCAGTGATATTTGGATCCTGCACTGACTGAATTCCAGTTTCCGGCAGCAGAAACTCTATTCATGTCTGAACCTTTGGCCCACACTGGAGAAAATCTTTGCTTCAAAGTCATGCATTGGTAGAAAAACTCTGCACTTTTGGGAATTGTTACATTTAGAGCTCCATCTTTCAGCAGTTAATATATTAGACAAAGTTAGTATAGTACGTAGCTAAAATACAATTTAGGCTGCATATTTACCTGGGAGTAAGTCCCATTAAACTCAGTGAGACTACTTCCAAGTAAACATGCATAGGCTTGGACTCCGTGTGTAATAACTGGTTAGGGTCAGAGACTCCTTCTGTTGTGTGCAAGATTCAAAAAACCCATTTCAAAAATAGATATGTTTATTTGAACAACCAAATTATTTACTGAACACACTGATTTTTCCCCCTTAACTACTATCTTAAATAATAAATAAGCATAATTGTCTATATTACTGTTTGCAAAAAAAGTCATCAATACGCCGTTTCTTGCACGGGCTTGATGGGGAGAGGTTTCCTTCTGCTTCACCTGATGGAACTTGTTGTCCAGAATCTTCACATGCATCCACTGCTTCTACCAGCAGGGCTTCATCCAGGTCATCTGTGTCCTCTGAGAAGGTCCTCTGGAAAAGTTTTAAGATGGTCTGCTGCTTTGGGTCCTGCTATGAAATTAAAAGGGAAATCTTTGGCAAACTTATAAAGGAACAAGTAGACAAAACAGCTCTGCTAATCAAGAGAGAATAGGTTAAGAATATTCAAGTGAGAGACATACAGAAGAAAGATGCAAAGCCTTCAAGAGATCTTCCTCCCCTTGCTGTACGGATGGAGAAGAGAAAGGGGGCACACTGAAGTAGCAGGCAGACCTCTCAAGCGCAACGGATGGAGCTTCTCCATCAAAGTCATTGCAATGACACTATCCAAGAGGCACCTTTGACCCAAGCACAGGCACTGTCCCCAAGTGGCAACAGCACATGATAAGTCAAAGTTTGTGGGGGCCAGAACAGTTGCCATTTCCCAGCAATTGCAGTTAGTGGTCAGATTCCTGGAGGAAGAGCAATTCACAGATAGCAGGAGCACTTGCTGGGGCAGGGCTGTTTGGGAGACACATGATCCCTGCCCAGTTGGCCTAGGAGATAGATAGAGAGTGTCTGGGATAGGCTTCACCTAAAATGTACCCTCTGTGATGTTGGCTAAACCTGACATTAAACCTGTTTGTTTAATTGTGCTCTTTTGCCTTCATAACTTATCAGCTTTACATGTCTCTGTCTCCCTCCTCTAAAGGTTAGACAAGTACAGATGTCCCCATCCTCTTTCTCTTTTTATTACACGAATCACCACTCACCTTGAGAACAACACAAGAGAGAAATTAAGTGCCTCCAGGATTTATATTAACGTTCAATGGGACAAAAGTTGTTTTCCAGGTAGTTACCTTGCAGTAGTAGTAATCTGTGGTTTCAGTCGTCTCAGAGAACTTGACTTCAGACAGGCCAGCTTCACCTAATACTCTGATCTTCTCTTGAATCATAGGCCTAGTGGAGGATATGGGCATTACAAATACCGAAACAGACAAAAAGAGACAGCCTTTCAAATAAGCATCTGTCTTACTTAAAGGTTTGAATGCTAACCCAGTAGGCTCAGGGCATCATGAGGCTGATAGATGCTCCTATCCCAATAACGGAATGTGGTCACGGATCATGCAGATGAGAGTTTTGTCATTAGTCCTTGATCCATGCTCCCCCATACCCCACTAACTTCAACACTAATTACACACAAATAGTCTTCCTGCATTTCTATGCATGTAGGTCCTAAGCTCCGCATTTGAAATCCTTTCCCTCCACCTACCCACCCTCAATCCCTCTCCATTAATTTGGGATATGTTCCTTGGAAATGGAGAATGAAAGAAAGCACCAAGTTGTGATAGGAATATTAAGAAAGTAAACAGGGAGAGACATAGAAACCCATCCCAAGCCCCTGTGGTTTCAACACTTTGTTATGCAGGAAGTGCCCTCACATTTCTCTCCCCACCCACCACCAATAACTATCAGGACTAGAAACTTGCACCTTTCAAAAATTCCAAATGTTCTGGAAAAACTGCCATATTCAGTAGCTCACTATAAGACTGCAACTGTGTAGATCCCTAAACCCCCTGAAAACTATAATTCCCCCTATACTTCTCATGTGTGGCTATGATGGGTGCCAAAATGGGCTTAGAGAAAAGGCAGGAGAGGGTCACCCTGGGGTGGGGTGGGGGCCTTGAGCAACATCGTGTTTTAAAGACAAAATAAAACCTTGTACCATTTAAAAAGGCAAAGGGAAAAAAACCACCACCCTGGAAAGACTGTTTGGATCTGCATGCACAGCTGAAGGATTTTGAGGACAGGTGATGTGCCATAGGACAAAGAACATGACCAATGGGAGTAGTTACAGGGAGTAGAATAAACTTTGCTTGCATTCCACTCAGCCTCAGTGCACCATGGAAGGGGGGGGGGGCAGAGGCTGTAAGGAATGCAAGTTAAACAAGTATTCTGCTTAGACCACTGTAAGATATATAGCCCATGCAAGTCAAGCTGTCATTTGATAATACAACCTGAAAAGTTTTCAGATTAAAAGAGAGAGAGAGAGGGAGAACAGACAACATTATCAGAAAATATGCGGTGTGCATGTCTTTATTTTTTAACATGCCACCTTGAGCACCCTTTTGGTGGAAAGGCAGGATACAGATTTAAACAAATATGCAGATAGTTGATAGTGCTAGGAACAGAGAAGGAAAAATGAAAACATGCACAGAAAGGAAAGTGCTGGTTCTAACTTCTAAAGCCTTAAGTGGTTTAGGACCAGGTTACTTGAAGGACTGCCTGTACCTATATAAGTCTGCCCAGATCTTGAGATTGTCTGTAGAGGCCCTGCTTGTGAACCCGCCAGTAGGAACACTCAGGGTAGAGGAAAAATGAGATAAGACCTTTTCAGTGGTGACCTCTCAAATGTGGAACTTCCTCTGAGAGATACGATTGGCCTTCTCCTCCCCTCTTCTCTTTTAGACAGGCCCTAAAGACCTTTGTTTGTTTTAAACCACTTTGGATAGGAAACTGGATTGGTTTAATTTATTATCTCTCCTGTTTTTATTGCTCTTAGAATAATTCATGATGTTATGCTGGTTGTTTGATTTTTTTGTGCTGCTCCTTTAGTTGTTAGGTTTTGAAATGTTTAAATGCTGGTTTTAATGCTAGATAGTGATGTTTTGTTGCATTGTTTTGTTTTAAAATAGTTTGTATGAGACACTTTGCAATATACACCACTTTTCAAGAGTAAGAAACAAGTCTTTAAAATAAACAAATATCATCATCGTTGTTAAGATGCTGACACCGCTTTGGGCTTCATCATCAAATGACCCACTGGCATTATCAGCCAAAATGGGCTCTGCCACATGGCAAGCTCGCCACTTGATAAGCTTGTTCTCATGGACGAGCACCATGTGCACATTGTAAAAAAAACTCTGCCACAGCTAGTCATCTGTGGCAGCTGCAGTTACTTTGCAATAAATGTGGTCATGCCTCAAGATAAACAGAACCACATTATTTATTTGAAACGGAAGACAGCACATGCCCAGGTACAAAACAAGCCTTCTGCTAACCAAGTGTCCCAAACACTCACACAACCATATGGAGAAAGACAGGGGAGCAAAAGAGTGCCACCCGCCACTCCCACCCCAGCAAAGAGTACATTTTCTCCCACTCTTGTGCTAGCTATTTCATGGATGGCGACTTACAAGTAAAATGGGGAAATGACTGTCATTAGCTCTCTTTCACTGTGTGGGCGATATGTCAGCTCCTAGTTCCTTGCAAGGCAAGGATGTAATTATTTGCAAAGCTGATATTCAGGGCTCTAGAGAAGGGAACAAAACTTCTGTTGGAAGTGTCTGTTCCACTGACTGTGGACCGCCGCCCCCCCACAAAGCCAGATAAGCTGCTTCCCACAAGTTTATATGCGTTCCTGGCTGCATCCTACCTTCCTTTTCAATCATTATCATGAACCTAGGAAGCTGCCTAATACTGAGTCAGACCCTTGGTCCATCTAGCCCAGTATTGTCGACACTGACTGGCAGCAGCAGCTCTCCAGGGTTTCAGGCAGCAGCTGTTCCCAGCCCTACCTAGAGATGCCGGGGATTAAACCTGCAACCTTCTGCATGCAAAGCAGGTCCTCCACCACTGAGCTATGGCCCTTCCCTATGGAATGCTAAAGAAGCGTAAGAGAAATTACAGAAGACAGATTCCAGCTAAGCATAGGTGGATCTGATCTCAATACTCATATCTTCAGAGCTTCCACCCAAAAAGCCATTGGGCACTTTGCAAGATCTGATCCAGGAACTATCTGAGGTGGCTTAAATTTCTGCAAACTGACTCCTTGCAAAATTCTGCAAGCTGAAAACCAAGGAAAAAGCAAGGTTATAATGCACTTTATAATGACATTTGTGATAGAGAGAGTAGATAGATGCTCACATTCCAGAACTGCTTGAGTGAAGCATTTCTTGAATCCAGATGCTTTTATCATAATCTGATATGGTGGTGGGGACAGGATATGGGAATGGGCTAGGGGGCAGCATGGAGAGGGTCAGGAAGCAGTGTCAACATGACATCTGGCTGCTCACTACCCATATAACAGGAAGTTGGGTTACCTTCATTCTCTCAAGATCAAAACCATAAATCACAGCATGGAAAACACACACACACAGAGTAACAAAACCCTTCCACTTCCTACCATAAGTAATCATCAGCTGTGCCTTTTGCTACCAAGTAGTGGATATTCACAGAACTGGTTTGCCCAATTCGATGTGCCCGATCTTCTGCTTGGATCAAAACCTGCATTTAAAAACCAAATATATGAAAGAGGACCCAAAAAAATAGAGATGGAGAGTAATTATTGTTGCTATAATCCCCTTGCCAAGGGGCTGATGGCCCTTCCTTGCCAAGTTGCTGGCAAAATTTATTAAAATCAAGAGAATCGATGGCTGAAAAGAAAGTACTGGAATTCCCATTTTACAAGGAGGAAAGTGAGGCTCAGAGGGCAAGTGGGCATTCACAAGTTCACTTGAAATGAGTTAGCTGGCCACTTCGCATATTTCTGTTTTCATGCTCAGGGAGACTCATTAGCCCTATGCAGGCATTTGCCAGCAACACAAGTAGAACTAGAGTGCAGACAAGACATGTGCAAGCATGCACACCTATCCCCGTGCATCCCTGTGCCCCTGACTACATCATAAATCTTTGTGCATTCAGCACAAAGATCTGAAAATAATTTTTTAAGTGCATGCAGCTCAACACACTTACAAAGCTTCCGCAATTGGGAACCCAACTTGGCAAAAGGCGTGCATTTTGAAGTGTACAGGGTTATTCTAAACTCTGCTTGTGATACAAGAGCACTCCACTATAAACCAATGTATTGAAAGAAAAGAAAAACTTAACAGACTTTCATCTTCATTTTGAGGGGGGAAATTGGGGGTGGGGCTGTTGCACTTTTCCCTGGCAGACCTAGGTTCAAGTCCTGCCTCTTGCACAGATCAATGTGTGGCTTTTAGGAAGCTACTCACTCTCACCTTCAATTACCATCTTTAAAACAGGAACCTACCTCATAGAGTAGTGAAGTAAAAGACAATGGGCTTAATCCAGAAAAAGTTAATCATGACTAGATCCAACTGAATGGAATTTAGTAGTAACTGGTATTTTGCGGGATTTTGCCCATTAGAGATTGTAGAGGACTTGACATATTATAAATAGGAGTGACAGTTTAAAGGAGCCGGCCCAACCGGCCCATAGAGATTTCCCTCCTAAGCCCCATGCTCTCACTGCAGGGAGAGGAATCCCCGCTGTTATCTCCAGTCATTGTTTGGAGATAACACTGGGGATTCCCATCGCACACCATGCATCACCCCCAATCGGGATGATGCACTAAGGAGCTACCCAGCTCAGCTGTCACCTGGAGAAGTCATTCCTCAAGATGGTGGGCTGAGTGAGCCACTGTGCACTGCCCAAATCTTAAGGGAAACAATGGCCATGTAAAAACCTGCAGTCCCACCTGAAAATGAAGAACACTTGACTGAGCAACTTGAAAGCATTTGACCCCAATAGCTCACTTCAGTGTAGCAAGAGCCAATTCAAGAAAGCCAGTAGCACTTAAAGCAAGGCCTCACCTAAACCAAAATCCAAAATAATATTCATTTATCGTGAGAGCTGTGTGGTCAGCAGTAGCATTACAGAACACTATGCACAAAACATACAACAGCACCTCCACACACACACACACACACACACTTTCTTAAGTTTCATCTAACAACCATAGCTACAAAGCCATCCTGCTAGAAGACTAACAGCAATCTAACAGGACTATAGATACTTGGTTATGCAGGAAGTGGATTAGGAAAAAATATTTTCAGTGCTAAATGCATCCTTCCACATTTTTAACCCACTTTCTCCACACAGTAGCCCCCTATATAAAGGGTGGAGAACCTCAGAGCCAGGGGCCAAATGCGGTCCTCCAGGGTTCCCCAGATGGCCACGCCCCCCTTTCCCCCAACCATAAATTGCTAGGCGTTTCCCCAGCTTTTGTGCAGTTTCTCCCTCATTCTAAAAGGATGAAATGCCTCTCCTAAGGCTTAGTTACTGGCAATGAGAACTTTAAGCTAAAATATGCTGGCATTTTTTATACAGTAATACCTTGGATTGCAAGTAACTTGGTTTGAGAGCGTTTTGCAAGACAAGCAAATTTTTAAATATTTATTTAATTTTTTTGGACTTGATATACAAGCGATGTCTCGTAATACAAGTACTGTAGTATGGCTTAAATTAAAAATCTGTGTACAAATTTTGTTTGGGGGGGATTTTGTTTTGATATAAGAGTGTTTTGGATTACAAACACGTTTCCGGAACGAATTATGCTCTCAATCCAAGGCATGACTGTATTTTGGGCCCTTGGCTCCCAGTGGAATGCAGCCCCCAAGAGCTTCTCCAAAACTGAATTCAGTGCTCAGGCTGAAAGAGGCTCCCCACCCCTATTCAACATTCTACCTTAAGCACTATGAAACATTCCTTTCGGTAGGAGCACTGTCAGGCAAGCACCTCTGATTTCTTACCCCAGGGTTCCAGAACAACTCTGCAAACACAACCAAATCGGCAGCTGAGAGGGTAAGCCCCATGTTAGCTGCTGTTAGGGAGAGCACACCCACAGAGTGCTTCTTGGAGAACTGAAACTCTTGGCAAAGAGACTGACGTTCAGCTGAGGGTGTGGAGCCATCAATACGAATGTACCCAATGTGCTGAAAGAGAAGGTGAAGAAACAAGAGGCCACTTATCATCAGGCCTTGCTCCTCTGATATCACCTAGCTGAAGACCGGAGGCTTACACTTTACTATGCCAAACTAAGCTTTGGGATCGGACAGCTTCACTAGTCACCTTGTTATGCTGGCGCTTCATTCAATTTAATACACTTACCTCCCCCTAGGAAGTTTAGAATGATGTACATGGAATTTCTGTGAGATCTCCTATCCAGACATTGGACGTGTCCAGATTTATCTTCAGTTCTTTCTTGCATCCATCAGCGAACCCAATAACCTGTCCGGTTAATAATTTACCTCAGACTCTCCCTCATGCCCTATGCATCTTTCCTTGTTCTTTGGAACCCTACTTCTGGACATGCTGGCCTGCTTCTAGCCTAGCCTCACCTGACCCTTCCCCTCACCACTTGGGACAGGTAATATAGTTCTCAACCTGGTCTATGTCTTAACTGAAACCTTGGTTGATCCTGGCCATACATTTACCAAATGTTGACATCCAGTCAAGTACCAGATCAATCAATCACTCTGATATTTGTGAAAAGCAAAAAATATTAACGTTATCAACGTAAAATGGTTTTTAAATTCCCTTGGCACATACTTAAGGCACCCTTGACATGAGGGCCATCACTGCCAGGGACGTCAAGCTGGACTTGGACTCAGAAGATCTGTAATTAATTCTCGGCTTAGGCACAAAAGTGACAGATGAGGGAGACAATGCTCTTTTTGGACCCAGTGCTCCTCCTTATTTAATTCCTCCTGTTGTTGATTGGTTTAACCCACATTTATAAATCCCTATGGTAAAGTCTGTACCATGATTCAGGAAAACATAAGACATGGTGGCAATCAGAACAAGCATGGAAAGAGGTTCTACCCACCATCAAAAATAGTGCCTGCCATCTTCATAGTGACCTGGATCGCATGATCACCACTGCCCACCATGGTTGTTTAAGCCATGGTGAACTTCAGCACATGCCGGTGCTGAATATTCAAGCCGCAACCACAGCTTGTTGTGTCGTCCGAACCTGGAGACCATGGGTTATGCGAGGGTTAAACAACCTTCGCATATCCCATGTTACTAGTTATGCAAGGATTGTTTAACCCCTGCATAACTATTCAAATTTTATTATTTTATTTATTACATTTATATCCCACCTTTCTTCCATCGTGGAAATCAAGGTGGCTATATGCTGTTCCCAGGTGGTCTCTCCTCCAAGCACTGACCAGACCCAGACCCGCTTAGCTTCAGCACTGGTGGCTGCCTCAGGTGCCTTCAGACTGCCACTAACATGCATCACAGCCCACTGTGGCATAAATAGCTCACAGTGGGCATCTGATTGTGCCAACCAGCTCAATAATAGAACTAACTGGGATTTCCAAGCCCTGGACAAGGAGCAGGTCATTTACCTTTTTCTCCAGCTCCTCAGTGATTGCGTCCAGAATTAGTTTGTGATGAGCAAATACTAGAAATTTTTCTCTTCCACTTTCCAATAAATCTAGGATATATTCTCTGTATTTAGAGAGAGGGAAGAGAAAATGCAGACACAAATATGACTGTTGCTCCAGAAGCATATGCTGTGCTAAGTCAGTGGTTCTTAACTTTTTGTTTTATTTGGGAAATGCGCTATTCAGCCAAACCCCCAGTTCCTGGGACCTATATCTCACATGCACTTGAGATCATGCAAACTAGAAAACCTTTTCCAGGAATATAAAGACCAGGACTTTTCACAAGCGCAATAAACATATTACAAGTCAAAATTATTATTATTATTGATGAGGATTATTGATGATGATGATGATGATGATGATGATGACAATAATTTTCTATTGAAAGTCTCTACATCACCCTTGTAAAAAAGTGAAATTCTAAATAAAAATGAGAACAATTAGGACTTGCTAATTTTCAGCAAAACCATCATCTCAACCCTCAGCACACCAGGTAACTTTAAGATACTAATCTTAACATTTCACTCTGAGGACATCTGTAATAGATTTACCAGGCTGGTTCAATATAAAGGTCACTGTTAAAATGCTTAAGGGCGCAATTCTATGCATGTTGGCTGGGGCATGCTGGGAGTTGTAGTCTTTTTCTGTCTAAACATGTATAGAATTGTGCCCTAAGTGCTTTAATTAACATTTTTCCTATGCTGGATTTTGCTGCAATCTTATCTTGCTATGTCCTTTCCACCATAGTAAGGACTGCCTGGTCAGGTTGGTCACATTCTACTCCGAAACAGCAACTTACATAATACAGTTGATTTTGGCTTCTGCGGTCCTATTGAAAAAGAGAATGAGAGCTTCCTTCTCTTCTTTTTTCTGCAAACAAGTATTAAAACCCATCAGTGATGTCTGGATAATTGTTGCTGGTAGCTCAGATGATCAGAGCGACTAACACAATATCTTTTTATTGGACTATTTTTCACAGGTGGAAAGTTTTAAGTTTGCATATTCCCATCAAGCCAATAGAAATTAAATATCACCCTGACCTATCCTCCTTTTGGGTGCAGCTAGTTCTGTTGCTGCCAACTCTCAGCCTAACCTACCTCACAGGGTTGTTGTGAGGATAAAATGGAGAGGAGAAGGATTATGTAAGCCGCCTTGGGTTCCTTGCAGGAAAAAAGGCGGGGTATAAATATAATAAATAAATTAAAAATAAAAATAAAATCAGGAAACACTGTATACAGAACACTGTACATATAGAACACTGTCCTTTAAAAGAAAAAGAAAAAAAAAGGCACAGCCCTATGGAATCAATTAACCACAATTCTCCTCCCTCAAACCTGGCAGTTTTTGCAAAGTTTGGTAATACCTATAAGAAAACCTGTGAACTCCAACTAGGAACCACAGTGTGGCAAACACTAGGAGCAGTTAGCTGTTAGCTGCCATTACCTAGGACAGTAAACTCCTAGGTAATCCTTCTGCTTACTGTCCACAAATATCTTCCCAAGCACCATATTGCCCAACACTGCACTTTTTCCACTCCTACCTGCGGGATTGTACCTGGGACCTTCTGCATGTGCTCTACCACTGAACTATGGCCCCTCCCACTTGGAAACCAAAAGAGGTGCTAGGAACTTGAAGAAGGTTTAGCAGAAAGGAGAATTTCCTCTTTGGCTGAACACTCTTTGATCAATCATTTAATTCCAAATCTAGCAGAGACCTACTGTATAAGGTAGATTTGGACCACTTCACACGTTACATTTTTAGGTGTGCCCCCTAAAAATGTCAGATATCAATGCAGCAAACACATCTATCATACTAAAGTTGATCCATCAGTGAACAGTGATTGGCTCCAGCTGTCTGGCAAGTACACACTTGATGGCAAACCCAGGTATGTCTTGGCATAATGGGTGAAATGGATCTTGCATAAGGGTCTCTGCATGGTTTTTGGTAGAACCTACTGTGGGATACACAGGTTTTATCCTGAGGTATTTGCCATCTGCCCTGTGCAGGGGCTTGACTGATGTTATCCCCAGCATATCCTAGGTAGATTCCTCCCCTCCCACCAGTCCCCTGAAGACACAACCATGCTCAGAAAAGGAAGTCACTCATAAAGACTGCACAGCCAACACTGGTTCCAAAGTGGTTCTTGCCAAACATCTGGGCAAGTAGCAAACCAATGTGGACAGAACCACCCTTCCCTGTGCATTGTAACTAGAGCCATGCACACAGAGGTTCAGTTAAGACATCATGACAACCCATGGTTTGTGCTCACCATAGTTATGAAGTTTGAGCTTCCAAATATACAATGGGCAAACTACAGTTTAGAGCTGATGGTCTGCTTTTGTTTTCTATCGCCTCAGCCCCCAGCTTTAGAAATTCGTAAGTTCACTCCCATCTCCATGGTGCGGCAGCCTCTTAAGGTGGAACAACAGCCATAACTGTGGTTTAGTCAATGGTTTGTTGAGCTCAAATATAACAGCAAGCCACCACACAAATGGTGGTTTGATATTCTGGGTTGGCAGCCACTCACAAACCGGGGTAGGGTAGGCTCAGACATAACAGCAAAACATGTTTTGGCCTTACAAACTGAATGCAGCCATACTCTTGCCCAACAATATTTCCAACTCACACTCTTATAACCCTTCGCCATTTCCTTTGCAGCTGCTGTCAACTCAGCCTTGGCCCTTGCATTCATGCCTTCAGGAGCCACCACCACTACTTTGCGCTGCTTTGCAGGAAGCTGGGAAAGCACATCAGATTTCAGGCGACGGACCATAATGGATTCTTCCAGCAAGAGTTTCAGCTCGCCAAGGTTGGACGATCCAGAGTAATCCCAGCCCCAAGGCCGCTGAAATAAACATTTAATAGGGAGCATCAACATTTACATTGTCATTAGCATCATTATTAAAGCCATTGCAAGAGCTGTGCTTATACTCCTTCTGCCAGCAAAGACCTTTTTATTCAACCAGATCTTTGGTGTGTAAGCGGGTCTGTTGGGTTTAATAAAGTTGGCACTCAAGGCAGCTTATTTATGATTGTAAGCTGCCTTGAGTGCCAATTTTCTTGGTAGAAAGGCAGGGTACAAATCATATAAATAAATCATCATCACCATCTACATTTCTGCCAGGGGTGAGCAACATGTAGGCCAAAACATCTGGAGGGCCACAACTCCCATCATCCCTCACCACTGGCTATGCTGGCTAGGGCTGATGAAAGTTATAAGCCAAAACATCTGGAGGACCCCTGATTTACACACTGGGAACCTGATACAGAACACTATTTGGATATTTTTATACATATAAGAAAGTTAAGGTTCTAGCCTATGTAAGTGCTGAGAAATATTTGACAAGGTCTGCTGGAAATCCAAAAATCAAACGGCACTATAGGCCAAGTTTTTGTGTGATGAATAATGTACAATTAGTATTCGTATTTGGTGCCTACTTGAGACTTGTTATTCCAAATGAAGATGTTTGATGCCCTTTTTTTTCGGGGACTGGTAGTGCTAGGAGCCCTCCGTTTGGAAGCACTCCGCATTTATGTTGCAATGGAACTTAAGTGCATTTAACATCCTCAGAATTGCAGCACAGGAGCTATAAGCTTGGCAAATCAGGAGCATATGTGCCTCACATTCCACATCCAGGCAATCCAACTACTATATTGAGAAAAGATTAATTCTGTGACCTGTATAAATTATGCAATTTTGCATATTTTCTATCATTTTACATCACACATTCTGCACTTTTTAAACCATTTTACAAGTCACAGGGAAGGGCCAGGAGCTATGTAGGGTACCGAAGCCTCACCTCAAGCACTAGTTTACTCCCCTTTCTGGGTCTTCAGATTTTGCCAGGACTGGCCCATGCACTTTCAAGGGCACTTTCAAAGCCATAAGGACTTGCTTGCTAATGAAAGTGAAGCTTCTCAGAAAATGGAATTCTGTGCCCAGTAGCACATTCTGTGCTGTTCTGCACCCCCACAGAACTGCAGTCTATTCAGAGTCCTGCTGGCAATTCTAACTCAAATAAAGCCTTAAAGCCTAACCAGCCTACCAACAACAGTCAGTGGCCTTGTAAAACTACACCTGCTGAAACACACAGATGGCCTGGATCCCTAAGACAGGGGTGAGCAGAAGGTAGATTGGGATCCACTTGTAGATCTCTGGATGATTTCCAGTAGATCAGCAAGGGTTTGTGATTCCCAACTGTCCAACAATAGCAACAACTCAAACATTTTTCTCCCCCTAAATTAGGTTGCTGAAAAAGTTATCCAGGAGTAGAACTGTGTGTGAAAGGACTTGTCTGCGTGGGCTTTGGTACTGATCACAAATTCCTGAGCTGAGCATGTGCTCAGAGGCACCCTGTTCCTTAATTCTTAGTGCATCTCTGCCTGCCTGGGCCACCTGGCTCTTGTTAGGAACCTAGGAGGCTGTCATATACTGTGTAAAGCCCTTGATCCATCTAGCCCAGTATTGTCTACTGACAGCCACTCTCTGGGGTTTCAGGCAGGAGTTTTTCCATCCCTACCTGGAGAAGCCGGGGATTGAACCTGTGACTTTCTACATGAAAAGCTGGTGCTCTACCACTGAGCCACAGACCATCTCAATGAACCTCAGGGTTCTAGTAAAAAAACCCAAAAAAGATCCCAGAAGCCTGAAGTCTGCCCACCTCTGCCCTAAGATATCACACATCAAAGCCAAGAAGCTGCTTTTTCTGACTTGCAGCTGCTCTCAGTTGAAATAATTACTTCATTACATCCTTAAGAGAAGATCCTGAGCCTTTCCCATTTAAGCATGTTTTCCAATCTAAGTCCACTTTTCCGTCTTTTAATGCTCACTATTAACATCAACTACTTTGAAAAATGTCTCTGAAGCATCTAATTTTTTATGTGTGTGCAAAATATGGCTCATAAATAAACAGGTGACATTTCATTTGTTGCATTTTTTTTAAAGAGCAGGAAGTGCCAAGGAGTTGGATTGTAAACCAATAAAATGATTCCATATCTTTGCTTATTGCATTTGCAAGAGATTTGTGATTTTCTGCCACGAAGCTAAATCAATTCCTTTTAAATGGAGTATTTTTTAAACTGATGAATTCAGGTTTGAGGGTGTGGGTTTTTTTGTTTAACCAAGACAATACTATTTATATTAAGACTATCCCAGTTTTATTATGGCAATTTCTATCCTTATGGATCCCAGAACAATTTCTAACTGTCTTTTTGGGCACTTTGGGGCAGAATGACCTCACATATAGCTTTCCTGCAGGAGAATCCCCTTGCACCATCGCTGGTGGGAGATCAATCCACAGTTTAGGAGCAATGCAGTAGAAGCACTTTTACTCCATCACTTGCATGCATTGCTCCTAAACTGTGGATTGATCTCCCATCAGTTAAGATTGGTCCCCCCACTGCCTCAGCATTTTGAAGCGTTAAGACACATCCTTTCCATTGGGCTTTTAAACTTGCTTCTAGTGGTTTCAATCTTGTTTTAATATTTTAATATGGCTTTATTGTTCATGCTTTTACGTTATTATTGGGAGGGGGCATTATTTGATGCTACAAATAAATAAATGAATATTCGTACAATTAGCTATCCATACAGTTTGCTGAGGATGATATTTAGGGGAGTGGGTTAGGTATAGTTACTCTTCTCCTTTTTTGCTCCAACCCCCAAAAGTTAAGGAGGAAGAGACAAGCTAAAGCTAGAATCTTATTTCCTTCTTTCTGCCCTTCTTACTCCATAGGTCCCCCCTATGTCCAAATTACCTACATCCAAATTACCTGCTTAGCGTCACAGTAGCGGAGCCCAAAGGCATGGAACTGAGAGAAGGAGGATGGTCTGATGGCTGCAATCTGCGTATACAGCTCTGCAGGGCGGGACATGGCAGGGGTCCCTGATAGCAAGATTACTCGTTTGGCGGCCTAAAGGGATGTAAAGGTTGTAGAAGGTTAATTACATGGCGACCATCCCAAGCAGAGAAGAGAAAACAACTTCTGGTTCCAAAAAGGGTAGACATGGTACCGATGAGCAGAGCTAATGTAGCACAGTGGGGAAGGAGAGTGAGCTGTGAGCCAAGTACTCTCACCACTGCTGGCAAGTGGCAACTCATTCGGGCAGCCTTCCCCAACCTGGTGCCCTCCAGATGTTTTGGATGACAACTCCCAGAATTCCTGACCATTGGCCATGCTGACTAGGGCTGATGGGAGTTGAAGTCCAAAACATCTGGAGGGTACCAGGTTGGGGAAGGTTCCATTAGGGGGCCTGAGGCAAGCCGGTCTCGTCTTCCAATCACTGGGCCAGTTCACACGTAACAAGAAGCCACCATTGGTGAATTTCCCCATGGGACTTGTCATCACGGCAGCAGCTACCATTTTGAATATTTGGGGTGCAGCAGGGGTGCGCCGTACCTTCTCATTACGTGCGAACCTTGTGAGACTGGGTTGTTGGGGTGGTCGACAAGCCACCCCAACAACCCTAAAACAGCCCAGGGGCTCTAGGTGGCTTGTCAACCATCCCAACTACCCACCGTTGCTGAGTTCACACTTAATGAGAAGCCACAGTGGCTTGGATTGGTAACTTGGTGCCCACAGGCACCACAACCCACCATGGCGAATAAGGCACGATAACCTGCGGTGATCGTGCAAAACAGGTCACCGGCTCTGTGCCTGCCAGTAACGGGAATTACACTGGATGGCTGCTGAAATACTGAAACAAGTCTTAATTGGAACCTCAAGGTATACGATGCTCTCTAGCAGGACAACGCTACTAACAGAGGTAATGCTGCTATGAGTATCAGTGGCACAATTCATGCAGTAAGAATGTTTGATGATGGTAATGTTTGATGATGGTAAAAGAAGTCATTTCACAAAGAGAAATTCAAGAATTATATACACATTCAAATGCAGAGCCAAGGATACAATATTCCAGTCTCTCCTTTGGATATCCAATGGATAAGGCACTTTTGCATGATCAATGAATTTTATTTTCTAGTGTGTTCCCATCCATCCTCCTGCATCCTCCTGCTCCAAAGTGCAGGAGGATGGATGGGAACACACTAGAAAATAAAATTCATTGATCATGCAAAAGTGCCTTATCCTCATATAAATGATTTACTGGGTTTTTAAATGATTTTCACAGCAGGTGGCCTGCAGTATGCTGCCTGACTTGCTTGGCATGATGGCTATTATTTAAATGCACAATCTGCTGGATATACCATTATAACCATCCTCCCAATTCCTTCTTATTCTGCCCTTGTCAGCTGTTTAACATTTAAAGTGTGTGTTGCCCTGCCTGACACAAAATGGAAATATCTGATGGTAATTTCAATGCAGAAGCCTTTGCGTTTTGAGAGAGAAAGAACTGGGACCAGTGGGGAGACAGTATATGGAAGTTTTTGAAAATTTTATTTCTGTCATAAAACAGCATTGTAACTCATGTGCATTATAACTTCGGAATAAGTCTTAAGGTTAGAATCTCACTGCTGGAAATAATTTAAAGTATATCCATTACGACCACCCCCAGGGCATTCAAATGATACCCCAAAGTGAACTAGTTCAAAATGCTTTTAGTTTAAGTGGTAGCAGGCCTTAAGTGGTAGCAGCTTTAGGAAAACAAGGGTATCCAAATTCTTAAACATACAAAGGAAAAAGGAGAAAACGACCTTGAGGACTAGAAGATTTTTACAACTATATAAATTCTTTCTCAAAAGCAAAGTAATTTCTACAGAAAGGGCACTATGTTTTTTAAAGACATCCAAAATATCCTATTTACCCATTATAATGAAACAGATTCCTTCCACACTAGGAAAAACTGCACGCACTAAGTGTCGAGCTTCCCTGTGTCTGGACAATTAAAAAAAAGAAAAGGATGAACACTTCTTGCTTGAAGGCAACATACAAAAAAGAGGCATCCATGTTATTTGTAGCTTCCAAATATGAACCAAGCCTGCTAACTCACCTTCAAATATGTGGTCATAACATCACTACAATGAGTAATTCCATAGGGCACATTGACTATATTCCAAGCCTGCTGCCACTATAGAAGCTCTGAGAAAGACGAATTAAACACCGCCGCCGCCGCTCACGTCACCGCCGTCGCTGTCTCCCTCGCCGCCACCCGCTCGCAGCCATCGCACGCCACGCCGCCATCACACCGCCGCCGCCATCGCACGCAGCCGCCCGCGCCAGTCCCGTCATCACTTCCGGCGCGGCGGAAGTGACGCGCCGGAGCAGGGCCGCCGCCGCTCTGTTTAGTTGCGCCCCTAACTTCCTAATCATCTGCTCCCATCAGTGGTTCATGCCTTGGTCTCCTCTCGCCTAGACTACTGTAATGCGCTCTACATGGGGTTACCCTTGAAGACGGTTCGGAAGCTACAACTGGTACAGAACGCGGCGGCTCGCCTGGTTAAAGGCAGCCACCAGCGGGATCACATCACGCCAGTGCTCAAGGAGCTACACTGGCTACCAGTTGCTTGCCGAGCTGAATTCAAGGTGTTGGTTTTGACCTTTAAAACCCTATATGGCTCCGGTCCAGTCTATCTCAAGGAGCGTCTCCAGCAACACCAAGTGGGCCGCTCAACAAGATCTGCCACAGACGGCCTTCTCCTTGTCCCTTCAGCCAGAGCAGCTAGACTGGTCGGGACGAGGAAGAGGGCCTTCTCTGTGGCGGCCCCCGTACTGTGGAACTCTCTCCCAAGTGACCTCCGCCATGCCCCCTCTCTGCTGAGCTTCTGCCGCTCACTAAAAACTTGGCTGTTCAGGCGGGAATATGGGGTGGGTTAAGATTTTAAAATGTTATACTGTTTTAATGTATTTTATTCTGTTTTTATCTGATGTACATCGCCCAGGGTGGCCGGTTTGCTGGCCAGATGGGCGATAAATAAATGCAAAATAATAAATAAATAAATAAATGTTGCAGGAAGCTTAGAGGGTCAACAAAGTATTAGGAATTGGGTATACAAGCTTTTACCACCACATTATCGGTTCCAGAAAATGTGATTTGCTCTCATAAAACATGTCACTAAATAGGTTCCTAAATGGGATAGCAACAGATGACCAGCTCTGGCCTAGTTCTCACTGAGGTAGCCAGCCTATGTCTGGGCTGTACCACCTCAGACTAAGAAACTGAAGGCTCACACGATTGTGTTCCTTACACACAGACAAGTTCAACAGATGGCAGTTTCTTTTTTCAGAGCTTTTAAAGCAGCAGCGTCTACTTTGGAATCTGTCACTGAGCTCTGCGGGAAAGAATCCTTTCCCTTGACAAATAGTTTTCTATGTGCATTTTTATGCTGAGACATAGACGAGTATTCAGGCCAGGCACAGCTTGACAACTTCAGTGAGAACTAGGTTTACCTACTACATACCTAGGGCAGCAAGGGAAATCTTCAGTGGGGTTGGTGGAGAGCAATGAGGCCAAGATCTACTGCCTCATCTCCAGCCCTGCCGGCTCCTCCCCACATCTGCCCAGCCCACGGAACACCCCATTTTGGGGCTGCCTGCTATCGCCAGTAGAAGAACTGCCAGAGGCAACTTTCTGCCCACCTGGGCACAGTGGGGGCTTCCACCACAATGGAGCCTGCTCCCCCCCCCAACATTCCTCTTCACCAGCAGAGGCCAGAGGTACCACCATGCTATCCTTACCCGCTCCAGCCATGAACATAGGGTGTGTGTAGGACTGCAGTTTTAGCCAGCCCAGGCCAAAATGGAACTTGTCTAGAGCCCACACAGTATGTCTTGACTTACAAACAAAAGGCCTTCCCATCTTCAATACAAATGCAGGTAAAGGACATGGGTAACTTGTGGCCCTCCAGATGTTTTGGCCTATAACTCCCATCATCCCTCACCAATGGCTATACCACATAGGACTGGTGGGAGTTGTAACCCAAAACATCTGGAAGGGCACATGTTGCCCCCCCTGGCCTAGGAGATCTGGAAGCTATGTCTATGAAAGCAATTCTCCCAGGTGTTTGCAAAGCTTATGTGTGCACCTTAGGATGGAGGCTGCTGCCAGACCAGAACTGCAGAAGCTGCAGTCCCAAGGCACTCCGGATGTTAAGAGTCCACTCGAAACTAATCAGGCTAATTTGGAAATTTGGGAGGTGGTATTTCTTGATCCATATTATAGGTTCATAACTGCCATGCAGGCAGTCCCAAGGTAACAGAGCAGCAACAGCTTTCCCTGCAGGATTTAGGGTACCACAGTGGAGGCACAAGGAACATTTCTATGAATAATTACTTTTGAAACTCATGGAATTTCAGACTTTAGCCTATGTTTTATACATGGGCCTACTTGAAGATTCCATACATCACTGCCCTAAAGTCATTTCCTCAGCAATTTATATTCGAAAGCAAAAAATGGATTGTAAAAATGCCACTTTATCTTAAGAAGCCATCAATGCCTAAATGATATCAAAGATTAAGGCAAAGCTTTTAATATTCTAATGATGCCTACTTTCCTCCCACCAAAATACAAAATTCAGACCTGGTCTTCAACAGAATTTCAGAATGAATATGAAACTTAAAGGCTCCTTATTAATCCATTATTGATTATATATCCTTCATCTAAGCCATCTTAAGGATTTTCACATTACATACCAGAAAATCGTATTTTTGAGATCTATATTAAATACTCATGGAAGAGTGACTATTAGCCTCAGAATAAATCAACTGAATTGATTGTTACTGACATATCAATATTTACAGCAAATAAAGACAAATCATTATTCTTCAGGGCATCTTCACTTGAAAATATTACTTTGAAACTGACTCTGTGACCTGGAATTCATTAATATTCTAAGACACTTAATATCTCAACATCTCAGGCACTTTGGAATAATTAACTATTATGTATTTGTCTTGATTTTATTCAGCAAAGCATTTAAATGTCCAGGCTGTTACTATTATGATTTTTGAACTTATTTCATGCATGCTGCTATAAAGTGAAGCTCAAATGACAGGAAAGCAAAATTGCCTGATTTTGTTCACTTAGGGTGCAATTCTATGCATGTTTACGGGGGGGGGGGGGAGTACTACAGCTCCCAACATTCCCCTGCCAGCATGGCTAGCTGGGGAAATGGTGGGAGTTGTAGGACTTCTTTCTGTCTTAACATCCATAGGATTGCACCCTTAATGTATTCAATATCTGCATCATATCTAAGTGGTGGGAAGGGAACAGGATTAAAAGCTCATTAGATGTCCCACTTGGGCTGTCTGGTATCAAGCCAACTACAGACGTTTGTCTCATTCCCCCCTCCCCTTTTTATTTTATTTTTCTGCCTATTCTTGTTTTTGCATGCCAAAAATAGACTACTACATAAAAAACACCAACAAGCCTATAAAGTTCTGAAATTGACAGCTGTGGAAGAGTCCATTCAGGGGGCTCATAGAGGACATGAGCATTAACATCAAATAATCTACAGCAGGTTTTTGACCTCTTTTTAAAGAAGGGTTTCAATTCAGAGTGCATAAAAGTTGGATTAGTGTCTGCGAGAGAACCCTATCATGGGCTCTATTGGGTGGTGACAACACAGCATTGGATCGGGTGCAATACTCCCAAGCGGTGGCAAAAGGGCCTGGCACCCTGCTCTAATACTAGGGACAATTCTTGTCTACTTCGCCACAGCTACTGTCACTTTACCACTATGCTGGCAAGGAGTATCTGTAGTGCATTAGTAGACAATATTTTCCACTCCAATGAAAGAATCTCAGGTATCACAGACTGGGGAACCTGGGAGACCTGCTGTCAAAGTAGACAGAACTGGTCTGGACTAGTCAAGGGCCTGACTAGATATAGGGCAGGGGTGCAGAATCTCACTCAGGCTTGGGGGCCAAATCTAGCTTGCCCAGGGTTCCGCAGATAGCCATGCCTGCGACGACACGGTCCCTTACACTTTAGGACCAGGCGCATATACCCTTCTCAGGCTAAGCATCAACACTTAAAAACCTGACAGGAGGGTCAAATGAAACCTTTCCCCTACTAATGAGGGAAAAGATTAATACTGGTTATTAAGGATCTAGCTTAAATTTTTGATTCCGTAGGTACAAAGGTGTGTGTGTAGATTTAAAAGTAATGCAGGTTAATAACACCAAGCTGACACGTAGGATTTGGGTGGCAAAGAAAATAAAAATAAGTTTATTTTAATTCTCAAAATCTTAGTTCCAGAAAATAACTTTAAACCTGCCTACACCAAACACTTTATAATTAACCTAAGTCCCTATAACTCTAAATACTTCCACTCCTCATACAAGCACTGATTTCTCTTAAAACTCCTGACAAGATACAAATAATCCAACTAACCTAACTCCCAACTCTCCCCACACTCCAAACACTCTCCCATAACACACTAACTGCCTTAACTCTGACATCACTCAAACACTCCTTATATACTCCTCCCCCCACCCTTTCCAAGACATCACAAACCACACCCACTCAGTTCAACATTCTATACTCACTAAATATACTAAAGCAGGATTGTGCAACTGTAACGGCCATTTTGCAAGATCGAAAAATGTAAACACAAGCCCTTTTGTGCAATTCCCTTGACAAAGCCTAATCTGTTGCCAACACCATGATATACCAGCTGCAACATAATGGTTTGGGGGGAGACGGAGACGGAAGAGCTAAATTTGCTTTTAAATGTGGGGAACACACAACCACACATAAAGGACTACTAAAGTCTCATGAAGTCATTGCACAGTAGAATTGTTCTCTGCACAACAAGGGGACATACAGCCAGCAAAGAAATGAGCAGACATTCACAAAAACAGTAAGGGCACGGAGGAAGGAGCTATGCCATTCATTGTGAATGATGTCAGACAATAGGTACACAACCACTTTCCACACAGCATTCACAATAGTAGAGGTGCATTGACTGGGGAAGGATTGCCCTCTGTCAGTTACAAAATACTGCAAGTTGAAGTGCTAGGTCGGAGATTTCATAGATTTCATAGAGTTGGAAGGAGCCTACAAGGCTGAATACCCCTGAGCTGGAAGCACAACTTCCACTACAAGTGTTGTTCTACAATAAATGCACATTTGTTGTGAACAACAACAACAACACCGATCATGCACAAAGCAAAACAGAACTTTAATTGCAATGCCACATTGGTGAAGTTACCTTTTTGCTTAGTAATCTGCCTATACAGATTACTTCTTGTAATGTCATATTTGCAAGTGCCAATCACAAAGGCATCACACCAGATTAAAGTCTAATGGCCTTCCCAACTCAGACACTTCAGACAGAAGACTCCCCTCTGCAATGATTAAGGGCACAATCCTATGCGTGTTTAGACAGAAAAAGGTCCTACAACTTGCAAGGGGAACAACTGAGCAAAGACTTGACATGGCTTGCCCCCAGTTAACAACCTTGGGTCATAATGGAGCAGCACATCAATCAATTGGGAATCAGGGAAAAAATCTACTGCTGTTTACACTGTTTCACCTCGTCTGAAATCAGAATCCCTCTGGATTGACTATGGTAACACCAGCAGGGTTTGATGAGAAGAGGCTTTAGTTCAGGGACCATTTCATTATGTCACTCAGTGTGGGCTTTCTTATGGCTTCTGACTTGTCAGTACATCACGGTAGGTCCTAGCAAAATTCTCTGAGCCTTCCAATCAGTTCCCATCACTCTTGTGCACACACACCAGGCATCTTGCATATACGATGCCTAAAAGTCAAGGATCCCATTTTGAAAACTATACCTTAAGGAGAGGCATTGCAGCCCGGCATCGAGCAGTTTTCCCATTCTTAAGAAAATGAGATTCATCCTGAAATAGGAAAAAGCAGAGAGAGAGAGAGAAATTTTGAGCCACAGCCAAGCAATCTACAGGCAATTAAACAGTCCTGATGTTTTGTGTGTATTACTCTAGATAAGATTTTTAAAACAGAGGAACAGGAGTCAATGGGCACAGCGACATTCTGGATGCAAAACCTACACATCAGAGGATAAGATTGCTTGCTTGAAATGAAGTTACCGAGAAAGATCGCAACAAGGTCGTACTTTCCTATCAATAATCACAGACAAGCAAGTGGAGGGAGAGGAAGAAAAACAATTTTTGCTATTGATATTATTTTGCCACTGCACGCCCTCTTCTTAAATGCAGATAATTGTCAGTCCCACGCTGCACTGACTCCCCCCTCCCCAATGAAGGGGTTAATGAAAAACACTGGAAAGGAGGAAATCTAATTAGGAACCAACTGGTTTGCTGTTAAAGGCTCGCCAGGTAGATAATAACCTACCATTTGAGAGATCCCCTCCTGCAATGAGCTCTCTCTTCATTGCTGTTACAAGGCTGAGCTTCAGGACACTGAGGAAATTGGCACCCTCCCAGGGAATGTGCTCATCTTGTTGCATTTGGTCGAGTAAGCAGCCATGCATGGAGAGAATAATATACCCCCTTCAACTGTAAGATACTGCTTTCTCAATCTTGGATAGCAATAAGGTTATGCTAATAACAGTCCCCAGCCGAGGGAGGATTAAAGAGAGAAGTGGGGAAGAAGAACACCCTGTGGGGCTATTTGATCTGAAACACAGGATCTGAATTCTGTAATACAGCCAGCAAGTACATGAATAAGGGCCAAACTAAGCATTTACAGAAGAGATCCGTGTTTGCCTCAATTTTCTTTTTATATGCAGCCATAGAGGGGAGGCGGGCAGCCAGCCAATTGCTTCGGAGCAATGGTATGGACAGCAGCAGCGGTCTTCCACATCATTTTCTCAATCAAAGTTACACATGTGCACACACAGGTGTATTTTTCACCAGTAGGGCAAAGAGAGCCCTGTAAGAGCCATTGTGGCTGGGAAAAATGGCACCGTGGTGGGGAGGGGTTAAACATCACCTCCCCACCACACTGTTGCTCCAAGGAAATTGGCAGCCTCCCTACTACACTGCAGTATTTAAAAGAGAAGACTGGGAGTCCAATTACAGATCTCCCGTGTCGAGCCTAGTTTGGTTAGGGCTAGTGAACGGGAATGAGGCAGGACACAAACCCAAGGTTCATTCATATAGCACTAAACCAGGGGTGGGCAACATGTGCCCCTCCAGATGTTTTGGGCTACAACTCCCACCAGCCCTGGCCAGCATAGCCAATGGTGAGGGATGATGGGAGCTGTAGGCCAAAACATCTGGAGGGCCACAAGTTGCCCATGTCCTTTACCTGCATTTGTATTGAAGATGGGAAGGCCTTTTGCTTGTAAGTCAAGATATCGTGTGTGAGCTCTAGATAAGTTCCATTCTGGCCTGGGGTGGTTAAAAGTACAATCCTAAACACACCCCATGTTCATGGCTGAAGGGAATTAAGAACGGCATGGTGCTACTAAACTATGGTTTACTGTTACATCCAAATGCAGCTTATGCCTGCCAGTCCAAATCGGATATATTACATGAAGTGGTAGGGAAAGAGATAATTGCTATGCCCCATGCACAAAAAGAAATCTATGCAACTCTTAAAACCAGGGCTGGTGTCAAGGGCAGGCATCAGGGGTGGTGCTAGGTACAGAAAAGAATCCAGGGCTCAGGCCCAGAGGATCAAAAAAATGCACAAATGTGCATACGCTAATCTACATATGCAGAGCCAGTGTGGCGTGAGAGCCAGTGTGGTGTAGTGGTTAGAGTGTTGGACTAGGACTTGGGAGATCCAAGTTCTAGTCCCGCTCGGCCATTTCATTTCATAGATTTCATAGATCACAGGAAACTCACTGGGTGACTGTGGGCCAGTCACTGACTCTCAGCCTAACCTACCTCACAGGGTTGTTGTGAGGATAAAATGGAGACAAGGGGGATTAGGTAAGCCGCCTTGGGTTCCTTGCAGGAAAAAGGCGGGATATCAATCAATAAACAAACAAATAAAATACATATGCTCTAAAGTCTCTGTGTGTATTTATCTCCCAAGGGATACCCCTATTTGTAAAAAGCAATGTAAGGACGGGAGAGTAGGGCATTTGATTTCAGGAAAAAACCTCAGGCAGAAAGATTCAGCGAGGGGGGGGGGAACAGGAGGTGAAGCACATGTGGGCAAAAAGCCAGCTAATCCAGAGGGATCAGATGTAACAGAGATCATCAGGGCCCCTAGACCTTTATTTCAGCAAGTGCCCATAGACAGCCATGGTGGGGCAGATGGCCTCCCAGAGATTCGGGGCTCCAAATGAAAGATTTGGGGCTGTGGCCCTAGTTGGCCACCCCCTAACCCTGCCTCCGGTAGGCATGATTGAGCACTTCCAGGGGTCCACACCCCAGCAAGGGCCCATTGTCAAGAGCCCCCTGGACTTGCTCCCCCCCTTCCCCATGGCAACCTGCTTGTTCACCTGCCTCTCACTCTGGCCCAGACAACAGTGGTCATGAGAAGGGGAGCAGTAGCTGCTGCCACTGCCTACTTGCTCACTGGCTCTCTACCTGTCAAGCAAGCCAGTGGTGTCAATAATGAGAAAGAGGATGAGGAGCAACAGCAGCTGGTGACAACGGCAGTGAGAAGGTAGACTCACTGAGGGAGGGGCCCACTGAGGATGTCTTGCCCAAAGGCCCTCAAAAATCTGGCACTGGCACTGCTTAAAACAACATGATTGTATCTTCTCTTTGCACAACCTGATCTCGTCCCTCCCGCTTTGCCACATTTATTGGTTTTTATCCTACCCTTCCCCCCATGTTATCCTCACAACAAGCCTTTGAGATAGGTTAGGCCAACCTTCCCCAACCTGGTACCCTCCAAATGCTTTGGACTCCAACTCCCAGCATTCCTGACTTCTGGCCATGCTGGCTGGGGCTGATGAGAGTTGCAGTCCAAACACTTGTAGGGCACCAGTTGGGTTAGGCTGAAAGATCGTGACTGGCCTCAAATTATCCAGTGAGCTTCATGGCTGAGTGCGGATTTGAACTGCTTGCCCTAGTCCTGGTCCAACACTCTAACCACTGCACCTCTCTGTCTACATGAATACTCTCTATAGGAATACTCCCAGCAGGCGCCACTAGACTTCACAGGCCAACTATCTTGTAGACAACAACACAACAACAACGGAAGTGTTGAATTACTCAAACACTTTCACCTCTGACTCCCTGACAAGACTTTGCAAATTAATGCAAAAGATTTATCAGGGAGCATACTACTCCTGAAGAGTAAAAGGCAACATAATTGATAGGTACATTTTTATCAGTGAGGATAATATCTAATAGGTTTCTTGGATTCAGGACCTTAATTGATCCAGGTGCTTCGGGCATCTACATCAGGTGCACTCAACTGTGCAGAAAATATTTGGCTGTGACCCAGAACACATTTACTTGAAAGTGAGTTTCTGCTGAGATCAGGGGGACTTGTCTGCAAGCATATGTGGAGAGCTGAAGTGTCAGAAATGTGAACCATGATGTCAACAAGGGACTTTTGCCAAAAACAAAACAAACAAACAAAAACTTTTAAAAACTGGGATTTTAGAGCAAGTTTAAAGAAAAGCAGCTATACTGGCCCAGGTCAGACATAATGCTAAACTGTGGGTTAGTGTTATATGAATGAGCAGTGAGCCTCAGGCACACAGACTTCCCCAACCACCACCACCACCACCTTACTTTGTGCACAAGGGGAGGAGTTTGAAAGTTTCCACTTTTGGTTTTCAGCAAAACAAAGGTTCCTGTTACACATGAATTCAGGAAATCATGATTTCTTCAAACTGCAGTCAGTTAGCAAACCAGGATCTGAACCTACAGCTTGATCCTGATTTGTTCTCCTCCTCTTATGTGCCAAGAAGGTGGAGAGAGGAGAGGACACAAGCCTGAAACCACTGTTCATTCTCATAAAGCTGAAGCATAGTTTAAAATTACCAGGCTACTGCCTCAATTCCAGCAACTAAACATGTACAAAATTCCATGTACAAATTCAAGCAACTAAAAAAAGATGTTATCAAATACCCACAGGCAGAGGTGAACAACATGTGGTCGCTGGAGCACTTCAGCGAGATCTTATTACCATCAGGCGAATGCAAGTGTTTTTTTTAAATAACAAATTTCCTAGACCTCATTGCTGTCAAGAAAGCCATGAGAAAATGGTGATGACCTCGTCTTAAAACCCCACAAACAAAGAAACAAACACCAAATAAGAACTTGTCATGAGTTGGCCCTTCAGGACTACGCGATAGCACCAAAATCACAAGGCTGGAAGGCATGATTTCTAGGCCTATCTCATGGTCCTGAAGGGCCAACTCATTACTTCTAATATGTAAGGATCAACAATACGACAACAGAGCTCTTGCTCACCACCACCCCCACTGCAGCCAGCTAAACAAGAACTTCCATATTTCCCAAAATACAAGAAGAATTTCCCAAAACTGATTGCTGCTCTGAACAATGCATTTGTAAGCAAAACTCTGCTATAATCGTTGAACAGTGTAAACTGAAATGCTGATTAACTGGGAGATATTCCTCCAAACACTAGAAGAGTAGCCATTGCTAACATCTTACTATGCAAATGCTAGCACATGACCCACAGACTGACATGCAGTCAGTTCAGACAAGCTTTATGTACAAATTATCCAGTGTAAGAGCCTTTAATTCCATGAGACTGTCTAATATGCCCCCCTCCTGTGCTGAACACATCTCCCATCTCTGTCTTTGACTGGCCCATCAAAATCTGTGCCACCTGCTCTTTCCAACAGGATGTCCTACTTACAACAATCACAACTTGGAAGGTGGCTTTGAGCTGCTTCTCCATCTTGCTGAGAAGGTCAAAACTGACAATGTTTATCAATCTTGCCATTAGGCAGTCCTTGCCTGTTGCTATGACACTGACAGTATCTGGGCTTAAGGAAGGAAGCCACCTGTGGAAAGCCTAAAGCAGCAAAAGAGAGAAAAAGAAAGAAAAAAGAAAGAAAGAAAATGAAAGATGAACAGAAAACATGCTTTTTGCATCTGAATGGCCTAAAGCTTACAGTAACCTTGCAAAAACAGTTGACATCATTCATTCAGCCCTTTTTAAGTCTGCAAAGGGCTGTGCAATCCTTAATCATACCCCCCGCCCCCACAGCACACACCTGAACTCAGTCATTATTATTTCAAATATCGTATCTAGGGAACTGATGTTACCACTGCATCTGCAACATCTGTGTGTTCCATACTTGATTTGGGACTCAATTCCAGGGGTTTTCCTCCTGGAAACAAGTATCTCATGAAAGAGCTATTCCCCCGTCGATGATGCTCCTCCCAATGGCCTAATTTTCACAGAAGTGGTCCAGCATGTGTTCTGGGCTGCAATACTTCAGGTTGCAGGTGGGGGCTCACATCAATGAAAATTCCATACAAAAAAAACACAAAAAACAATCCTAACACATAGGAGAATGGCATGTCAGGGGATAGGGTTCTAGTCTAGCCTCAGCTCTGACATGCCAGGTTTCTATGTACAGGAATCTTTCCCCCTTCCTAAGGACCTCCTCTCCTGCAGTCTGAAAGAGCACAACTAAGAAACACCTCATTAAGAACTAGGATGATGTCTAGGGAAGACATCATGCTAGGAATATGACACCTTGTGAGACAGCTGCTTGAAATGACAGAATAGGGAGGACGTTTGTGAGCAGACCCACTCACAAGTAGACGCGCCATCCTGTTATTTAAAACAGCAAGCTTGGTGGAGCCCAGGCTGCCAAGGTATCTGCCAATGGGCAAGGAGTCCAGCCTGCTTAGCTATGGGGCTCATCTGTAAATAGCAGTCACACATAATGGTGTGGAGGGCCACCACCTGCTATGACAAGCTGTGTTCTGGTCTATTTAATGTCACTCCTAAGGTACAAACAGAAGTCACAATCACAAATGGACATTAGTGAGCTAAATTTTTAGATCAGAGGAGTCTCACAAGACTGTTCTTAATCCCCCATCTTACAAAAAATTATACTTATCTCTTTAGACATTTATAGGCCATGCTCTCTACAAAAATCAACACTCAAAGCAGAATAGAAAACCAGCCTCCTTGAAAATATACTAAATATAGTTTTAAAACAAGAAAAATCTGGGGTTTTTTTTATTATTAAAAAGACTTCTACCCACCCTGCTGCTGCATGACAGAATAGGACAGGACAATTATATGAAAGCAATTCCTATGAGCAAGCGGGAAAGTTTGCCCCTCTGTACTTAGTACAGATTCATGTGTAAGACAGCTGGTGTGTGCGTGCTGGGGGGTGGGGGAGAGATTCCTGTGGCAGAGCTACCACCACTTCCAATCTTTGCCAGCTCGCTGCAGCTAGGGCAAGAGGTGGTGGGGTTGCTTTGCCTTATCTTAGTGGGGAGGTGTTCTCCCCCCCCCCCCCATTATGCTCATCCACTCCTGACATGCCCCCATATGGCTCATTCCCCCACTGTGGGTGGAACACACTGGCAGGACATGTACCCCTGTACAGCTTTCCATGGGCAAACTGGGAGGTCTTTGGTGACCTAGTAGCAGGCCTCCCTCTCCACCAGCCATACAGCACTTTGAATGAATCCAACAGAACTTAGGCCAGCCTTTGGCCAGCTTTAGGACTGCACCCTAAGAGATTGAGTAATCTCCATCTACTTCCATAAATTTATTTTCATCTCTAACAGGAGCTGCTCTGGGCTCCATGGGCTCCATTCTTACATTCCTTTTGGAACAGTGAATGAGAAGCAGAAACAGCAATGAAGGTGGGACATTCGGTGACAGAGCTCCTGTAGTTTTATCAGGTTGAGAGCTAATATGAAGTGCTGTTTCTTCCCGCTCTCACTGCCTTGTTTCTGCCTGCACTGAATGTTGCAGGCTCACTCGGAATCTAGAAACTAACCAAAACCGATGACTAAAAAGAAACTCTGAAAAAACAGACATTACCTCTGCCCATGTATATCTCACTGAGGAAGGGGCTACCACCAGCAGTGGCCACTCTTTTCGATAATATGCAGCAATGCAGATTGCCTGGATAGTTTTCCCTAAGCCCATGTCATCTGCAAGTAGCAAGCGGCCTTCTCTGGAGATGGCAAAACTGAAGACCAAAGGGAGGAAAAAAGACCAAAGGGGGCTTATTGCTTCCATTTCCACAGTAAATTCAATTCTTCTAGAGTCTTAATGTGATTCCAAGTTAAATACCACCACCACCCCTCCCCTTTGCAAAAATCACTTGTTCATATTGTTCCAAAAAGGGACCTTTCCTTTCCATTTCAGATGCTTCAGACCCTATCTGACTCCTGAAAAAAGACTAGGCAAGCAGAAATAAAGCTTCCATGTAAATATATTTCAGCCTCTTTAGCAAAAAGCCTTTGAACTAAGGGTGCTCAGCACTCATGGGCAGTGAGAACCTCTACCTTTTTCAAGGATGCCTTGAAAAAGGTCCCAATTACCATAACAGTTACTATTAAGCCCGTTATTTATGCAGTGGGAAATGCAGCAGACTCGATTCTCCCTACATGAGCAAGGAGAAGCTAGCAGGAATGGTTAGTGATCAAGATTATGTGCATTTGCACGCACATTACACGGTACAGAATCTTGAATCTGGTACAGGACCCTGCTTCCTGAGAATTTCCAGAGGGTAGCTGTGTTAGTCTATTGCAATAAGAACAACAAAGAGTCTTGTGACACCTTAAAGACTAACCAATTTATTCTGGCATAAGCTTTTGTGGACTATAGCCCATTTCATCAGATGCACAGAGTATTATGGAGAATTTCAGGTTCATACATAGGACATATGGTGGGGTCAGGAGTGAAGAATAGTAAACAGTGTGGTCATAAGGAATTGAATGCAGAAAGTACTGACAATGATAATCACATTATTAACAATTGGGAATGATAACTTTCATTTTCTAGAACAGATCAGTGTCTAGCAACAACAGTAGGTATGCATTACTTATCTGCCATGATATTGCCCTGGAAGTTCCCTGTTGTTGGGCCAATCTGGGCCCAACAGCATGAGATTCAAGTTACCTTTTCCAGATTGGGGTGAAGAGGTTGATGACATTCAATTTGCCAAAACTTTAAGCAAAGGATTCACTTTTCAGAAAGCTTTAGACGACTTACTTCACACCTTCCCTCTGAAATGGCATGAGGCTTGTCACAACTTTAAGTTCCACTCCTGAAAGGTCTGCTTGAGGGATATCTACAGCCTTGGAGACAGATGTCTCAAACTGAGCAACAAAGCCTTGAATTACTGGTTTGGGCAGTGGCTCTACCTCCACTTCTGGAAGGGTCCTTACCAGTTCAACTGAAAAGAACACACACAAGAGGGATTTATGTGCATTTCTAAATGGCATTCACCTATGAACTTGAATTAGCACACAAATAGGGTGCCTATTTATCTAGATTCCTGGACATTTTATTATAAGTTTTTGTATATTTGATAGCTCTAAGGCTTTCATTTTAAGAGACAGAGAAAGTTTACCCATCCTAATAATGACTTAATGAAAAAAAATAGTGCCAACTTAAGTAAGGCGCACACCCACATGTGCAAACACACTAAAGCATTGCCCACAGCATTTCAAGCCTATCTTCACACTAATAAGAGCTAAAAACATGTGTGTGTACGTGTGTGTGTGTGTGTGTGTTTTAATGAGGATTCCTAGAATGTTTCATTCCATGAACAGTACCAAATTTCACAATTATCCTGAACAAACACAAAACTGTACATTCAGTGCTGAAACAGGAGAAGGATTGAGGCAAACATTTGTAAAAGTATTTACTTGAACTGAGTGCAGCATCAAAGTGAAACAATGTAAAGTAAATTTCACTAGCATCTCTGTCTGCAATCTTTTGAAGCATAAGCCTAAAAGCCAATATTAAAAAAAAGTGTTTATATAAAAGGATTTATATACAGTAATACCTTGGATTGCAAGTAACTTGGTTTGAGAGCGTTTTGCAAGACAAGCACATTTTTAAATATTTATTTAATTTTTTTTTACTTGATATACAAACGACGTCTTGCAATACAAGTACTGTAGTACGGCTTAAATTAAAAATCTCTGTACAAATTTTTTTGGGGGAATTTCGTTTTGATATAAGAGTGTTTTGGATTACAAGCATGTTTCCGGAACGAATTATGCTCTCAATCCAAGGCATGACTGTAGATTGATTCAAAAAGCAAAAGAACAAGAGGATCAGCTTAAGGCAGTATGGGATAATGAATTTGAAGAGGTGACCTCGAAGGTGGGGTGGAACAATATATGGGATAGACGGATTGTGAAAATGATGTCAATTAGGATAAAGGAAAATTTTTATAAACTAATTTGGAGATGGTATTTAACTCCAGTAAGATTAAATAGAATAGATAATAATTGTTCTGCATTATGTTGGAGAGGATGTCAGGAAAAAGGGACATATGCTCATATGTGGTGGAGTTGTAAAAATGTATTGGTGTTTTGGCGAGAGGTTTTTACAGAAATATCGAAAATTATTGGTACTAATTTAGAGGTCTGTCCAAAATTAGCATTGTTATCAATAACTGAGAAGCTTATTTGTGATCAAAATACCAAGGAGTTAATTGTAAACTTGTTAACTGCGGCCTGGCTAATGATAGTGAGAAATTGGAAAGTACAACATGTTTTCCTAATAACAGACTGGTATAAGGAAGTTTGGGACATAGCCCTAAATGATAAACTAACTAGTAGTATCAAATGCAAAAAAGGATTGCTAAAGAAGAATAATTTTATGGAGATATGGAATCAATTACTAGATTATGTATTAATAAAGGGGAAGGGTAACATGCCTTGTCAGGATAAGTTATATTTTTGGAATTTAGAATTTATTTGATTAAGAGGATAGAAGTATATTAATTGGTCCCTTGGAGGGTGGGGGGGAGCACTTCATGATTTAATGTATGTTGATTATGTTATATTTGTGTGATAATCTTGTATTTTGTTATATATATTTTTGTTATAATTTGTTTTGAAAAATAAATAATTAATAATAATAATTAAAAAAAAGTGTTCTATACATCTCTTGCTCCTCGCATTGCTTTCTCAGAGATTAATTTTTGGAAGCAGAAACTTATTAGGAATGGGAAATGGTCAGAATCTCCAAGTGTTTAGATACTTTGAAATATTTATTTCATGCCTCATTCTTCTTCTAAAAATAAAATGACCAAATAATTCACTCCAAAAAATGCTGAATATGACGACTCTGGATTAAGCACTGTTCAATGAACATTTTAAGATGAGCACCAACTGTAGTTTTTTCTTGACACAGAAATCAAAATGTTACTGCAAAGTATTAGAAGCTACAAACAAAAATCCTCCACAATCCTGCAAGCAGCCCTTTCTTTAAAAGAAAAAAAAAATCACTAAAATATGGAAATCAAGTAACTGGAACATAATTCTGACAGTGAACATTTACTTGGCAACTCAAATTTGCACTCACTATATTCATTATAAGAGCTTGAGCAAACTACAGACCGTCAGTTTTAATTTTGGTTATCTCCAGAGTGAAGGAAGCAGATTAGACCCCTGCTACCCAGGCAAAATCCCTCATTCTGAGAGTATATAAATATATGAAAGGATTTATATTTGTATTGTATGATAGGGTGTTCAGTATGCACCCTCTGGTTTGATCTGTGCTCCTCCAGAAAGGAAAGAAGTTTCTCCCTGCTGAAGTAGAGCCCATACACTATTATTACGCTCAGAAAGTTGCATGCTAGAATTATAAACTAGCAAATTGCAGCAATTACACGATCGTTACAGTTTTGCAGACAAGCTTGGAAAATTAGGATGCCTCAGTAAGTTTGAGTGATTCATCCAAAATGTGTTTTTCTTTCCCCTTGTCCCCAGGTGACCTTTTATCTTAAGATGATTAAGTGGATAAATAGGTAAAATGCTTAGGATGAAAGGAGGGCCCTTTTAGAAAAGAAATGTTGACAGGGTATACAGAAATCCACATTAGAGGACTGCAAACTACTCGAGACAGTTGTACCAATGCAGCCAAGAAGGAACCACGCTTCTGCACTCATATCCCTAGCCAGATTGAAAAATGGGTGCTGCACACAGTTCCCCAGCCCAATCTAGCAGCTGAAGCAATGTGTGCATAGCCCTAGATGTAACTGTGCAGATAAGCTGTTCAGGAGAGAGAGCAGGGGTGGGGTGGGGAGCTGGATTTAGCTTCCCCTTTAGTTTCCCCCCTTGGCTTGATTCCAGATACTTTTCTACACTTGTGCAAACCCACCTGCTGTGCAGCTGCATGCCCATCCTTTGGGCTCAGCAACTTGAGTGCCCTAGAAAAGCATCTATAGAGGCCTCATGCCATTTCCTTGCAACTAGTTCATGAAGTTGGAAATCTATCTGAAGCTGTGGGAAAAGAGATAATATCTCTGTTTCCAGACTTGTTTCAGGGTGATGCAGTTTCCCACCATTTTGAACCATCAAAGGAAAGGGGGGGGGGAGCATGAAGGCTGGAAACTTTCCTACCGCTGAATAAAATATCCCAATTAGAGCTACTACAGAGGTAGTAATAGACAGAAAGTCTATTATTTACCTACTGCTCTCACAGATGCAGCTATCTCCACAACAGCAGGATGTAGGAGACAGTAAAAGATTAGGCTGCCAATAGTAACATGCTTTTCTACTTGTTATACAGATAATATTGGGGAATAACGATTACAGCGCCGTCATGTAAGTAAGTGAAAGCTTTGTGTTTTGTCCCTCTGTAAAGCATGGGAGGAGCCAAAAGTAAATTACCACCTCAGCTACCTCTAATTGAAGAGGCACATTCTGAGTTTTGAGACAAAAGAATAGAGCATGCTAAGGGGGGGGGGGGCAGCTTCTTACTTAGCCTTAGGTAGTCCTCCAGAAGAAAACTCCATTTTCTGGTCTTCATATCTGTATGTTATAATAAACAGATAAGCATGTAAAAAGTGTGTCCACCTTAAGTGAGAACCTACATTTCACAGCTGCTAGCAAGTACAGTGAAACTTCATTTATACAAGCAACTTAAGGAACATATAAAAAGTTTGGAGAAATTTGAGATTCAGGTTAAAATGGGCCAATTACATTGGTAAAGGACTTCATGCAGGGCACAAGGTGAATCATGGATGACTAGCCCTTGCACAAACAACAGGTTGTCTAGGAAAGGAAACAAGAGGAAAAATACCAACAACAAAGACTAAGTCTAAGCTGCGGTGACTACTTCTGCATTGTTGAAGTTAAGACATCGGCATGTGTCACTCACCATAGTGCCTAGAATTCAACTGCTTAAATACCGCTATGATGTTGGCAGCATAACCAATATCAACTTCGAACCGAGAGTATGAAATCAGCACACACTTTCCTCTGATGGTTGCTGATGGTTTCTGCCAGCCAATGCATGTCTGCAAGAGGGATCGCAAGCGAGAACTTCTACCAACAGAAGATGACTCAGTGGCCCCAGTGGCTGCCTCCGTTCCCACTAGAGGTGTCAAAATCACAGAGGAAACTTGCTCTGCTGCTTCCACTAGAGATGAAAACAGGGTTGCAGTGGCGGGGGCCGGGGGAGAGAACAAATGGATAATGAAAAAAAATCATCAACTCTCTGGGGGTACTGGAAGAATCAAGAGAACAGAGAGAGAAAGCACAAGAGACATTTAGATGCAGAAGAAAAGCAGAACAGAACATATCACTGGCCAAAGATGCCAACTAAGCAAGCTCAGAAGATGCATCTTTATCAGTTACCGGTATTCTCCCCTAACTCAGCAGAGACTGTTCCTTTGCGAGTTGAGTTACACTTGGAAAGTAAAGATTTTGCTGGCATTTGGAACTTTCTATTATTGATGAGTTACAGAAACCTCTTTTAAGAAAAATCTCAAACTGCAGCCTCTTTTCTCTCCCACTTACCTGCTGATGAATTTCAAACTGTTCGAATTGAATTTTTAAAAACATTTTAAAATTTTGCTTTTTCAAAACTACCTTCCTCTTCTTTGAAGAGTTGTACATATGAGTTGTACACCTAAAACCCCAACTTCCAAATATAAACCATTTCCCCCCTGCCATTAATTAGGCAAATCATCTTAGTAAGGATCCCACAGGCTCTCTAATCTGAATTTATGGGCAAAGCCATTCTGTATCTAAAGGATTCCTAGCACATATCTCTACGGTCCGAGTACTTACTGAGATGGCGATAGTCTTCAAGACTAAAATTCCACATCTTTGTTGCAGGATCTGAAGTGGAGCAGAATTTGAAGAGTCATTTTGGGTTATAAAATATTCTGTTAACATGTTCAGAAAGTCTAATGTGCACCTGCACAAGAAATTCCTACACTAACATGAATCATTAGGTCATGTAGAATGTGCTGCCCAATTAGTAGCTCTGTGTTTGCCTCCATTAGCAGTGCTAGCATGCAGAGGATTAGCATGGGCCCATGAACATGAGGACAGAATGTACATGCGATCCCCATGCAGAAATCATTTTAGTAAATATTGGTTTATTTGTACAGGCCGTTTGCACATGCCAAGACCACCAATGAGACTTAGCATGTGCAAAAAGGCATGGCTGTAACAGCCAAAGAACAGCTGAGATTTCAAAAGCAATGAGTAACACACACTCTCACATGTTGAAATATGAGTTCTAATCAGTTATGGAACAAATAATGAATAGAATTATTTGAAAATCCACCTCATTCACTTTTCTAAAAACCTGAAGAAAAAATATTATTATCATCATCATTATCATTATCAACAACAACATTATACAGGCCTGTGGCTCACGCTGGCTCAGCTTGTCTGAGCGTGGAAAGCTAAGCAGGGTCAGGCCTGGTTATTACTTGGATGGGAGACCCCTCCTCTGGTTTCCTGCACTGAGCAGGGGGTTGGACTCAATAGCCTTGAAGGCTCCTTCCAACTCTATGATCTATGAAAACAACTTTATATCATGCTTAGAGAGCCCACTTACGCATTGCCCCTCAAAAAGAGCACACAAATCTGCATAAAAATTGCATATGCCAATTTATATGTATAGGGGCACATTTAGAAATGATTACTAAGACTGAAATATAAATACAAGGCATATCACGATAGCGGGGAAGGCTGTGAGTGACTGCTCAGTCTGCTGTCCATGTTGTGTAGCACACTGTTTACACATGGAAAGAACAGAATGGCTGTAAACAAGTTTGTTATGTCTTTCTGGGTTCTCGTGTTTTTCGCATGGGAAGCCTAGACCGTGGGAGCATTATGAGCTAGTCACATGATTTGTTCTGATGACGTGCTAACTTGTTTTCTGTCTGAAGGCCATCTTAGAGAGAGGCAGGACTGCTTTCTCTCTTCTTTCTTTGTTCTTCTTGCTGGACTTTGTCACTGCAACAATGTAACGCCTTTGCTGAGGTGGAGTGAAGCTCAACTTACTCCACTGGATGTAATGCTTGCTATGCATTTATACTCTGCACATGGACTGCAACTAGGAAATGTATACTCTGTAGAACTTTACTTGCTAAGTGAATAAACAGGTAGAATTAGACCTGTGGTGTTACAGAGTGTTTCCTGACTCCATGGATTAATCTGCAAACGGGGAAGCTGGAAGCAAGTTGGATTACAGGCAGGCTGGGCTGGCATCTTCACAACACGCTGCACGCTGCGAAAAGGGGGGAGCTGAGATCTGGAAGATCTGTGTGTGGAATAACAGGCCTCTGCTAGCACACAGACAGGATTTTAAATCTCCCATGCGCACACGCACTCTGCTGCTCACGCACACACGCACCAACAGTCCAGGTGCTAACTGTGGATGGGCAACTTCCGAGGTGCCTGCTCGCCCTTCTTATCTTTAAGCTGGACATGGACTGGACAGCCCTTCAAACAGAGGGCACCTTCAAAGAGAGGACTGTCCTCCAACAGCCCTTCAAATAGAGGACTGTGCTCTGTAAAGTGGGACATACGGCCACCCTAATCCCACTCTTCTTCTAAAAGGTATCCAGAGTGGCATACAGCTCAATCACAATGCCATATAATATACCGGTAATCAATAGAAGTACAAGTACAACTAACAATTTCTAAAAGCAGTAACAAAGAATATAAAACACAACCAACACTTAATAACCAACACACACACCAACAACCACAACGCAAAACCTGACAGCAGCAAAGATGAAATATATTTCACATTAAAACTAACAGCAATAAAACTAGATGATACAGATTAAAAGCCGACTAAAATAAAAGTGTCTTCTATTTCTGGCAGAAGAGACACGAAGAGGTAGGACACTGGGATAACTAAGGAAATTGCAGAGATCCACGGCATAGCTTGTAACTGAACCCAAGATTCCATGGTTTCCAACACTCTAGGCTCAACTTACATTTTTTTATATAGTCCACTGACCAAGTTCAAATGGGCTCTCAGTTTCTTATTTAGGAGAGTCCAGGGACAGACCAGGAACTCATGACAAAACTGAGCAGCAAAGGCATACCAGGGCGGGGGGTGGGGGAGGGAAGAGAGATAGAAAGAGAGTAGAGGACACGAGCAGGGTCTAGGAGCTTCACTCCGGCTTCTCTTGTCATCAGAGGTTACACTAGGAACACATATGCACTGACTTCATATCTCCCCATGGCTTACAATTTCTTCAGTTTTTTCCTCCATATTCATGAGGACTAGATACTTGCTCTTTTTTGAAAGACAAAGCATAAAAAGAAGCTACCCATTTCTTTATTACCTACAATGTCTAACACAATCCCAGTTATGAACGTTTTTGCAAGCACTGCCTGTTGCATGACAACAGCCATAGTCAGTAATCAGTTGTCTTACCATAACTTTTGCTTGGTAAGCTCCTGAACATTTCAATAAGCTCTGCGTTGTATCCAATCTCAACACGGAATCGGTCTTCAGAGTGCTTCACACATTTCCCTTTGAGAACACTGCGTACTTTTGACTGTACAGGCATCTCAGATATGTTGCCTGCACCCCTAGAACCAGGCGATTTTTCTCCTCTGCTCACTTTTACAGGAGCTAACATATTTTTTGTGCCATAAAACTGCAGCGTGCTACTACCTTCTTTCTTGGCAAGGAGTTCACAGGCTAGATTGCTGATACTTCCCTGCGTTTCACAATTACTGGAGGCAGTGTTGCTGAGGTCCAGTGAAGGCATATGTTTCATGTCACTATGCTCACTGGTGGGTTTGTTCTGAGTCTGTAAATCTTTAATGTTGTGAGGATTCCTGTTGGCATCTAGCCTAGATGGATGCTGTTCCACAAGGTTCTGGACTGCTGTGCAACACCTAGGTGGCTGCAACACATTAGAATTACACTGGATTTGTTGACCTTGCTCCCAAGCACTCGGATCAAAAGAACGCCAGTGAGAGCAACTCACGGAGTTTTGCACCTCTGGTAAGGGCTGCTTAGTGCTATTCAGCTGTTGGTCCTTATGGTGGCTGGAGCCCTCTGAATAATTGTTCTTTTCGGCACCAGACAAAGGGGCTGCCTGTGGGTGTGAGCTACAGCGACTGTGTGGCATCTGAAGACCCTTCTGCACCGCATGGCTGCTGGAGACCTGGAGGTGATGGCTACCAAGGCTGGTGTGATGGCTTTCCTTCCTCAAAGGCTGCTGCAGGTTTCCTTGACAGCTAGCAAGACTCAGCAGGTCAGGCAGCTTCTTAGCAACGTCACCCTGCTGAGCTGCCAGCCGTTCTGCTCTCCTTGCCAAAGCCTTCTGCCTGTTCTCCTCAATCTTCCTTTTCTGTTCTTCTGTAAGCCCAGATGACATTTTCCATTAGGCACGCATTAAAAGTCTATATAGCTGGAGGTGAAAATAATAATAAAAGAAAAGTCTGTCACCTGAATCCAGAAATTAGCCAATTCATCATATAAGGTTTAGTTGACTGATTAATCAAGTAGCGTTGATTGTAAACTGCCCTGAGGGCATTTGCCAGTTGGGTGGCATATAAATTTAATTAATAAATTTGCATTGGAGTAAATACTATACTTCAGAACAAAAAAGCATACCTCCTTTGGCCTTTAGATAATGGATGAGTGCATCATAGGAGGCATCACCTTAGAAAAGGCATTCCCTTCCACCCTTAAAGGTGGCCTAGAAGTAATTTTAGATAGATTTAAGAGACAAATAGATTTGTGAGAGAAGGGGGAATGATTCTCTTCTTTATTTATTTATTCCAGTTAGTTATTAGTCACTTTCCAGGTCCAAGCCCTCACCAAGCAATATACACAAAATGAAAGAAGCAACAGAACATTGTTTACAAACATAAGGTGGACACAACCAAATAGATCATGAGAAAGACTGCTTTGGGCCACACAGTTCACTTAAAGAAAAGCAGTAGTAAAAAGATTTACTAAGTTTTGGGCAGCGCCATCCTATGTGGCTGCCAGTAACCCTTCGAATGCGGAGGATTATGGGCATCCAATGGAAGGCAGGAGAAGCACGGAAGCTAGGATTGCCTCTGTATTCTCCTCGCCCTCCAAAACATCTAGACAGCTGATTTTGGCAATCTAAATATTTTTCCCCTCCTCACAAGGAGGGGGGGGGAGGCACTGCCTGGATTCCTCGGAGGAAGTACCTTGCTCCCCCCTCCCAGACCCCCAGAATGCACCCCCCCAGTGCCTGCTTCAAAGACAGTCTTCAGAAAGAACCGTGTTGGCTGTGAGGGCGGAGGGAGGGCCCTCCAAAGTCAGAGTCCTCGCTGAGACCTCAGAGGGCTTTTACGAGGTCACAGTGGGGACTCCCGACTTTTCCTATGGCCAGACAGATAGTGTCTACCGGCCACAGGATTGCACCCTAAGGCCTTCTTGAATGCTAGAACTGAAGGGGCCAAGTAAATGTTAACTGGAAGAGAGCCCCACAATTGCAGGGCCACCACCAAGAAGGCCTTGTCTTCTGTGCTCGCAAGCCTAAATGATTTTACCAGTGGATTTTTATAAGTATTTGAATTAAAATACTTTTTAAAAATCTGATACAGATCGATCAGGAGCATCTTTTGAGTCAATCAAAAGGTTTTGTTATTTTTTAAAACCTGTGAATCTAACTGATTAAACATTTCAGCTCTACAAAGAACTCCATCAATTTAAGCTACACATACAGGATGGACTTTAGGTCATATTTACATGAGCAGCTATTGCAAGGGCTCAATAGCTTTCCTATTCCAAGAGCTCAAGTTAGGGAACAACTCTGTCCTAACTCCTCCATTATGCCTGGATCTAGATCCAGCTGAGAACTCTCTCCCTCCTGCTACCATCTCTGCTAGTGGCCATCAGAGGGAGAGGAAGCAGCAGCCCTCCTACTGTGTCCATGACCTGCTGAATTTTGCAACCAAGAATTTAGTACCTGAATTTGATTTTTTTCCCTCCTCCCTTGCAATCCCCTTTCCTTTTCTGTTGTTTTTTAGATTGTATTTATTTTATTTATTTATTATATTTATACCCCGCCTCTTTTCCTGCAAGGAACCCAAGGCGGCTTACATAATCCTCCTCCTCCTCTCCATTTTATCCTCACAACAACCCTGTGAGGTAGGTTAGGTTGAGAGTCAGTGACTGGCCCAAAGTCACCCGGTGAGTTTCATGGCTGAGCAGGGACTAGAACCCGGATCTCCCGAGTCCCAGTCCAACACTCTCACCACTATACCACACTGGCTCCTGGCTCCACACTGTAAACCTGCAGGTGGGAACTGTCTTAAGAAATATCTTTGGAAGCTGCCTTAGAAGCCTTTTTGGCGAAAGGGCAGAATAAAAATGCTTTAAATAAATAATAAATAAATAGCTCAAGTAAACACCACAACCGGCTTTCAAGTGAATCTAAATTAGGCCTCTAGTTCAGGGTATTTGACTTCTGACTAAGCTGGAGCTTCCATTATGGAAATCAAACATTGGATTGCACTGTCTTTTGGCTGAAGATGTTCATTGCATCAGATCTGCACACTCAAATATGAATTCAAATGTGTTTCCTGCACTGGCAATCTACAGGATGCAGGTGCAGAATTACCATACTGAAAACTATACCAAGTTGAAGGAGGAGAAAAAATACCAAATTCATAGCATATAGCAGAAAGTGATATGGACAAAAATCACACCTATCAGATAGTTTAACAATCATACTTGTCTATTCCCTCAGTTTGGAAAAGTAAGATTTGTGGTTGCCAAGTTCTGTTTAAAGAACCTGATTATCTCCAACCCGGTTTAGATTACCTACCAATGTTAGGATAGATCAGGAGTAGGTAACCTTTTGGGCCCATAGGCACCTTTGGAAATTTGAGAAACTGTCCTGGGCACAACCATAAAATAGTTGCCATAGGTGGGCATGCAGAGTTTGAAATAAATTCAAAAAGAGAACATCTGAACCAAGCCTCTGTTCTACAGTGTGCAAACGATAAAATACACAAATAGGAATTTGCAATCTATGTGCTTCTTAAACAGGAGTGCTAGATAGGGCAGACAAGCAGAAACAAAAGCCCTAGAAACACTGAAGGTCATCATTCCCACTCCAAATAGAAGTGAACTTTAGTGTAGACAGGGCCTAATTTTACACATCATCAACTTCAGCTATCACAAAAAAACAGGCTAGCTAGAACTTCTTACACAATTTTTTTTACAGCATTCAATTCAGAGGACACAAATAGAAGATTATACCTTGTGAAACTCTTATTCAGCTAGAGAAAGCCAGTAGTTCTTAGCCAATTTTAAATGGGTTCAGTGAAGCTTTCTTATGGTGTAGATGCATCTTTCTTTTTCCCCCTGGTGTCAGCTGGTATCCAACAGATAGTATGCGTTTTTGAAACAATACAAAACCTGTAAAATCGGTTCACCAGTATCAAAAGCGGGACAAGTTTATACACCACAAGCATCTATCCCTCTTTACAACCGCCTCCAGCTATCTGGAAAAACAAAACAAAACATCTGTCTCAAGCCCAAGTTGCAAGCCTTTAAAAGCCAAAACATTTCATCCATTTAAGTGCACAACTTGCTGACACAATAAAACCTGGCTTTATAAAATATAGAACTGAACCCATGCCAGATGGTTACGTCAGCCACTCAGCTAAGGCAGAAATTAACTTTTCAACCTCTAAAACTCAGCTGATTGATTCAACAACCCTACGAATTCCAGGTGGTTACCCATGCTAAATTATTGCAGCAAAAACAACCAAGAGCCTTGCGGCACCTTCAGGACTTAACAGATTTCTCATGACATAAGCTTCCATGGACTAGAGTCCACAAAACCTTATGCTATAATAAATCTACGTTTAAGTGTTTTAGACTGTAATCCTATGCCCACTTACCTGAGAGTAAGCCCCATTGAACTCAGTGGGACTTGCTTTTGAGTAGACATGCATACCATGACGCTGTTCAGGAGCCACAAAACTCTTGAGCTGGTTTTCCTACCGTACGAAGTGGGGCTCAGTCTTTCCTCGCTACTCAGTCCTGTTCAATTTGCCAAGTGACTGAGTTTCTCCAACACTCACCCCTCACTCTCAAAACGAGGCACAACTCTCATGCTCGGCACCCCATTTACATAACTTCACCCCTCTCTCAAACTAGACTGCAACTTACATCCATTCCCCTTTTCATATCCGTTCCCTCTTCCCAAATGCTCCTTATCTAGCGATCCCTCCCTAAAGTGAGCCTCATTCCTTTTAAGCTATTAAACTGGGCTTCGTATTGCTCATAAGCCCCTCACACGCACACAAGCGGAAAAGCCGTTCCCGGGAAACGTCGCTGTCCTGCCGTTTTTCGTGACCCAAACTCCGCTGACACCCAAAGGCCAGCGCTGCTGCCCCATCAGCGGAAACCTCCTCAAGGCAAGGCCTCATCTCACCTGCTCTTGACTACAACTCCCTTCAGGCAACTGGCGCCACACAGCGCCACTCACTGTGGGAACTGTAGTCATGAGAAAAGAGCCCCAATGCACCATGGGAAATGAAGTTTGGCCCAAGCCCGCTGCTCAGAGGAACTCATATGCTGCGAACGCCGCCTGCGTGAAACCCGCTTTCTTGACCTCACTGTCGGAGCAATCGTGGGTTATGTCTCTTGAGAAGTGTGTTCAGTGGGGTTTACTCCCTGTGTTTTGGATTTTAGCCTAAGGGTGCGATCCCTTTGCACACTTACTTGTGAAGAAAAAATCCCGTTAAAATCAGTGGACTGAGGCTGCAATCCTATACCCAGGGCATGGTCTGAAGGTACATGAGGCAGCCACCTTGCTGAAGCTAAGCAGGTCTGAGGCTGGTCAGTGCTTGGAGGGGAGACCACCTGGGAATCCCATGTAGCTACCTTGAGTTCCACGATGGAAGAAAGGTGGGATATGTGGTGTAGTGGTTAGGGTGTTGGACTAGGACTCGGGAGATCCGGGTTCTAGTCCCCACTCAGCCCTGAAACTCACTGGGTGACTTTGGGCCAGTCACTGACTCTCAGCCTAACCTACCTCACAGGGTTGTTGTGAAGATAAAATGGAGAGAAGGAGGATTATGTATGCCGCCTTGGGTTCCTTGCAGGAAAAAAGGTGGGGTATAAATATAATAAATAAATACCCGTTTACCCAGGAGTAAGCGGTATTGAGTGCAATAAGGCTTACTTCTGAGTAGACAAGTATAGGATTGCACGGTTAGTCCCTAGTAAAAGTGGACAGAATTCCTCCCACCCCCAGATGACGGGCTCCTCTAAGAGCTTCCAGGGCCTTATAGGAGCTGGTAGCTGGCAGGTAAAATATGGCCTTCCAAGGGTCACTCCCCCCCCCCTTTCTTTTTTTGAAAGCCCCTTAATAAAATGTTTGAAAAACCATTGCCTTGTTTCAGGAACCCTCATAAGACTGTATCCAGATTCAAAAAGCATGGAACAAGATTTCAATTACCCAGCATTTTATCTTGTTTTCAGCATTTTGATGGCATGTTGTATGTTGAAAAAACACCGTTAAGGACAAGAGCAGCTCTACACTCCCCCCCCCCCCATGAGAAGCAGCATCAAGTTATACAGGTCTCCTCCTACTGACTGTCAGTTCAGACATGACGTTAAAATGGATAATGCTTTAAAGGGAGATGAGCAGCTAAGAGGATAAATATAGTGAGGGGGGAGGAAGAAAGCGGGATGATAGATGTTAGATGGATGTCTTGGGGCAACAGTAATGGGATTTTTTTTTTTTTAATAGCAGACAGCCTTCATCAGGCCTCGACACAGACACATACACACCTTACTTGCCGGTGCTCATTTCTCCATATACAGTAATACCTTGGATTGCAAGCATAATTCGTTCCAGAACCGTGCTTGTAATCCAAAACACTCTTATATCAAAGCAAGTCTCTGGCGGGCGTGAGCGGGGGCCGATTTCGGCCCGCTACGCCCGCTCGAGGCAAGCAGTTACATCCCTATGCTTGTCTTGCAAGACCTTGCTTGTTTATCAAGTCAAAAAACATTAAAAAATTTTGCTTGTCTTGCAAAACGCTCTCAGACCAAGTTACTTGCAATCCAAGGTGTATTTTGCAAGTGCAGAGAGCTTCGGCTATTGGGCAATATAGGAAATGAATGAATGAATGAATAAATAAATGGGATGTGAGACAGGATATCCCCCCCCCCCGGAACAAAGGGTACTCCCTCCCCCATCACATTCATAAAGTAGTGGGCTAAAATTTCTTTGCTGTGCTGTTGATATCCAACATTTGCTACCAATCATAAAAGGGCCACCTGCTGCTCCGTATTTTCTTCTGTAGCCCTTTTCATAGACAGTGAAGGGGGAAGGAACAATTTGGCAGCTTGAATCATCTGAATAATCTTAACTACAGTAATACCTTGGATTGCAAGTAACTTGGTTTGAGAGCGTTTTTGCAAGACAAGCAAATTTTAAAATATTTATTTTAAAAAATTTGACTTGATATACAAGCGACGTCTTGCAATACAAGTACTGTAGTACAGCTTAAATTAAAAATCTCTACAATTTTGGGGGGGGGAATTTCATTGTGATATAAGAGTGTTTTGGATTACAAGCACGTTTCTGGAACGAATTATGCTCTCAATCCAAGGCATGACTGTATTAATTTTTACCATTCACTGACACTTGGGCAGAACAATCCTATTGGTAAAGGGGGGGGGGGGAGGAGAGAAACCCAGATGCTTGTGCCGCGGGGCAAACAGAAGGAACAGTGGTGTTTTCTTGTTTCATATACTAATATATACACACACACCCACACCACAGTCCCGAGTCACTTCCAAACTGACTCCACGAGTCCCTATTAAAATCAATGGGGTTTCCCCCCAACAAAATAAGGCTACTTCAGATGTGTGGCTTAAATAAATTCTAGGCACAAGTGTGCCTTTTTATTTCAAAACTCTGCAACTGATTTTGGCAAGAACAGACTAGGCAGACAAACCCAAAATAACCAGGCAGGCAGAGGAGGCAGGGAACCCCAAAGCAGGCAGGCAGGGGCCTTTGTCTTGGACAATTCAAACTGTGGAACTGGTTAAGAAGAGACCAGGCAGGCAGAGGAGGCAGGAAACCCCAAACAGGCAGGCAGAGGCAGCCAAACCCAAAATGTCTGACCCTAACCCTAACCCCCCACAACAACACATCAAAATAAATCTCAACACATCGTTGGGGCTGCGCTCCTGGTAGCTGTCCATAGTGGCCGAGCAGCGGCGCTCCTCGCTTCCATGCACTCTTCACCGGTGATCGCGCTCCTGGCACAGCCAGAAGACTTGTCAACACCAGGGTTTGACACTTGGCGGACGGTCGACGAGTCCACTCGAGTGCGGTCAGAGGGGACTTCCGACCAGGCGAGTCCCCCGAGTCCTCAATGATACACACACACCAACACACACACACACACACACACAGAGTGCTGGTTGCAGGCACCCTCAATGAATCCCCCTCCCTCTGTAAGTCTACCTTCCTACCACCATTGTCACCAGCTGCTATTGTTCTTCATCCTCTTTCTCATCACTGCTCCTGCTTGCTTGCCTGACATACAGGGAGCAAGGAGGCAGGGGCATCTCCTGCTCCTCCTCCTCCTCCACAGCACACCACCATTGTCTTGGCCAGAGTGAGAGGAAGGTGAACAAGCAGGTTGCTATGATGAAGAGAAGCAGGTCCAAGGGGCTCTTGTCAGTGGGCCCCTGCTGGGGTGTGGGCCCTCAGCAGGTGCCCAACCATGCCTATCTTGACACCCGCCCTGTATATGTGCATGTGTGTATACACAGAGAGAGAGAGACACACACACATACTTTTACTATTTCTTTTCCATTGGTTTCAGTGGGCAGAAAATTATGTACCCCAGCTCCAGGACTGGCACAGATTGCCTCTGATTCCAGGGGGGTGTCGGGGGAATGAGAAGGTATGGATTCAGGTCTTCCCCCAATCTGCCCCTGACACGCCCACAAAATGCCCCCCTTTTGCCTCTACCAACATTGGAGCTCCAACCTCAGAGAGGCAAGGGCTGTGGAAGTTTCCACAGCAGCTTCCCCTCTGAAGTCAGATATCTCTCCCTGGCATCTAAGGGTATCCATCCCACACAGGGACCCTAGGATTTCAGCCTTATTTTTTCAAACTCTTGATTGTGGTTTCCTACCCTGCGAGGTGGGTCACTACTAAATCCAGTGTACAGATTGAGTGCTATGGCTAAAAGAGAATGACTTGGCAAAGGACACCCAGGTCCATGGCAGAGATACAGCTTGAATTCCACTGCTCCAGTTTCCCAAGACCAGCTCTCTGACCAGAAGACCACCGTGGTTGTTGAATTCAGGTCCCATCAAGTAAACAGTGCTGCCATCAGAGCAGAACTTTTGGGCAGAAGTCCAGGAGTGCTCCTCAAATGCAGCAGGGCTGAATATCCCATCCTAAAGAGTCACAACCAGCCCAGTGGGAGCATTAAGTCTAAAATTACCAAATTGCACCAAAGTAATACCGGGCAATATGCACACATGTTGCCTGCTTGCTGTTTTCCCTGCACACAGGTACATTGTGGAGGAGTGTGCAGGTAACACAGTTATTAGTTGCTTTGAATACATTTAAACAAAATCTGAGTTCAGACTCAATTTTGCTAAACTGGATGTGTAGCATCTCAGGGAAATATAGATTATGGGGATAAAATTATACAGGAGAGTTGCCACCATACATACACAAACTTGGGAGTAAGTTCCCAAGTGTACTTCCAAATAAGTATGCATAGGAGAGAGTAGCACAGCGAGGCAAAGGCAATTCGGAGGGGGAAATAATAGAGAACAGGTAGATCAAGAGTTTGAAGGGATCAGGCATGTTAATAACCCTTTTGCTTTCTGGTTTCTGAGATACAACTGAATAAGCAGTGCGTGCTGCCCAGTGAAGGGGTGCCAGGAAGCATTGTTGTAAGTAATATGCTGTGAAATTGAGGGCTTGTCTAAGTTAGCATAACTAAATTGGTATACACTAGCATAGGTTAAGGATGTAATATAAATGTATAGACAGTATGAATGCAAAATGCCTCATTGGATTTCATATCAGGTATGTTTTCTCTCTCCCTCCCCCTCTCTCTTTCCCTCTCTCGCTTTCTCTTTCTCTCCCATAATCCCTTGTCATTCTCAGGCATGCTCACCCATATTGGGCATATAATAAAACTCATCACTAACTTTGGAGCCTGTCTCTTCCACCCTCCCCTTGAAGTTTTTGTAGCTTAAAGCCACAACATCATTCACCACCAACAAATACCAAACACAGAATTACTCGAACTAACAGATTAGCAGAAGCTACTAGAAATAGTAATTTTCATGTTGTTCCTTCCCCATCAAGCCGAAAAACTCAGGAAGTAGCAGGGATGCGGGCGCAAAACTATAAGGAAGGGGACTGTCCCGGTGCTTTTGTCCCCTCCCAAAGGGCTGGAAAGTAATACATTCCCTTCCTATGAGGATCTGGGCACTGCAGCTAGCAGGAGAGCAGGCCCAGGGTACAAGGGGCAGAAGCTACATGGGGTTTGTATAGAACAACTGAGTCTTGAACAACATGTGCAGAATATCACATGATATACCCATTCCTGGACTCTACCATTTCAGGAAGGTTGGGAGTCATGTATTTAAATGTTACCAACTTTTTGGTCATGTTTTGTTTTAAAAGCCCACCATGTACATTAAAAAATAAAATAAAACACCAAGCACATCAGGCAGAAGGCTAGTCTGAAACCCTTCTGCCAATCGTACTAGTTTTCCACAGGCAGTAAATTTTTGATGTGGAGGAATAGTCAAATGTGCAGTCACAACCTGCAGTCTAAAGCGGCTCAGTCCAGGAAAGGCTGTATCATGTGGTCTATGTGAATGTGCACTTTGGCTGTAAGGTTCTGCACTATGGTAAATATGGATGGACATCTGTATTCATGCATGTGCATGGGAAGGTGAGTGAACACACACACCTTACACACACACACACTCACACACACACACTCACAGACACACACTCACACTTACAGAGGAGGTTATACCATCGGTGTCTATCTGGCAAGTCTCATAAGCACAAGGGCCATACATCTTAAGGTTTCATCTCTGTGGCACTTACCTGTTGCATAGCTACAGCTGAAAGATAGGGTGATGTGATTTAGTTGTGAAGGTTTTATCAGTTCCCTACCAAGCCCATACCACTTTCCCCCAAAGACAGTGCTCTACATAGATCATAGAGTTGGAAGGAGTCTACAAGGCCATCGAGTCCAACCCCCTGCTCAATGCAGGAAACTAGAGGAGGGGTCTCCCATCCAGGACCAGTGCAAGGCAGTTTGGTGCCCTAGGCAAGATCAGATATTTAGCGCCCCCCCATCCCACTTGAGAGCGCTGTATTTTTTTCATGGCATTTCTGGCGCCCTCTTTAGCCCTGCGCCCTAGGCAGCTGCCTAGTTGGCCTAATGGTAGCACCGGCCCTGCTCCCATCCAAGTAATAACCAGGCCTGACCCTGCTTAGCTTTCCACACTCAGACAAGCTGAGCCAGCGTAAGACACAAGCCTGTATAAGAAACAGTCTTTCCACTCCACCTCCATTTTGTCCAAGAAGGTGCGATGTTTTCTGCTCTCCATGTTCTGCTACATGGGGTGCTCTGGGATAGAACAGGCTAAGTTTCCATTTTGTGGGAGAGATGGGAAGAACATGGCTAGCATATAGTGCCAGCTCCCAATTTTTGAGGCAAGACACCTTCACTGGGCCCCCTCCCTCAATGAGTCCACACCACCAGCTGCTATTGCTCCTCATGCTCTTTCTCATCATTGCTCCTACTTGCTTTCTTGATAGGTAGAGAGCCAGTGAGCAAGTAGGCAGTGGCATCTACTGCTCTTCCTTCTCACCACCACCATTATCTGGGCCAGAGCGAGAGGCAGGTGAACAAGCAGGTCACAAGATGGAGGGGAGGGGTGACTCCAGGGGGCTCTTGTCAGTGGGCCCCTGCTGGGGTATGGGGCCTTGGCAGGTGCCTGACCATGCCAACCCGCAACACCGTCCTGCTAGCATATATCAAACTGAAATATTGACAGATCCAAACAATACTCAATTTCGGGGTGGGGGGAGCTCAGCAAGCGAAAACAAGAGTGCTCATAAAAGCAGTGCACTTTGCATGTCTGCTATTATATTTTCCAGAGAGATGTCACTGGCATGGCAGGGGGTGAGTTGCCAAGGTTTAGTCCCTGGGGTGAGAAAAGGATTGCTTCCTAAAGCATTTGATCCTGCAAAGAGAAGATAGAGCAAAAGCCCGAGATGGAATTTATTTCAATGACTAGATGCAAGAAGGGCTGCTTTCTATGACTACAAATGGAAAGGGAAAGCGCTATTAGAGGGCAGAGCATTTTGCTTTAGAGACTAGTCATCTGCAACCTCTAATATAGTGAAAAGCCATAATGAGCTAAATATCTTTATATCTGATTTTGATCTGAAGAGGTTTATAGTGTTCTTTACACTCACCTTTTCTGCATGCAGGCACACTCAGCATGCTTCAAAATTTTGATGATATTCAAGGTTATAAAATCAAAACAAAAGCTGGAACTGAATTTTCTCTAAATGCAAAGCTCGCAAAGTTTCACAAAATCAAAATCTGCAAATAATAGTAATAACTGACCATCTCCAAATTTAAATTTTGGAATGTAGGTTTTGTATTCAACTTGATTTTTTTAATATATTGAAGACTGACATTTATCACCTATCCCATGCCCAAACTCTCCAATTTGGTGCTGGATTCTAGGTTCTTTAAACAAACAAACAAACAACTTCCAAAATTAACTGCTGAGAATTTGATAGGTACCTGTTCTAGAATTTTGAATTGAAACTCAAATTAGCATACTTGAATTTATATTTTATTATTGTAATTCACTTTCAGCTCTGGTCCAAAGAACCCATTGTTTAATCTCTGCTGAACTGATTTACAGGTAGCTTCAGCACAAGCTGGCTAAATTCCAGGACTTCCCATTGTGGCAACCTCCCTGGGGGAATCTCTCTCCATTTCTGTGAATCCAGGAGGGTGTTTCCAATTTAACCCCTCAGGGGTGTTGACAAAAACAAAGGGGGTGGGGCTAAAATACCCCCCAAAATCAGCATATTTTAGTTTAAAGCTCTTACTGCCAGTAACTAAGCCTTGGGAGAGGCATGTAAATAAAATAAATTTCAACTTTAGAATGGGGAAAATACACACACACACACACACAAACGGAGAAACCACTCAAAGAATTGGTGGTCTGGGGAAAGGGGGTGGGGCAAGGGGAAAAGGCATGACCATCTGGGGATCTCCGGAGAGCCAGATTGGGACCCCCAGACCTAAGGTTCCACACCCTGATTTAAGGGAAAGAACTCCGCATTTCTGCCCATTGGGAAATTGGACTCACAGGTCATGCATGCACACACACATTGTCTGCTTTGTACAACACTGTATACCAAGCTGTGTGGAGGCCACTGTCAATTGCTTCTTCTGATGGCTGTCTCCGTGCAGCAAACACGTCATCTGCGGCAGCTCCCTATGGAGTGAAAGCCTCCTGCCTCCAGGCCCCTGCCAGCCCAGCTTTTGGGTAGTTTTTAAATGGTCAAGAGACAGGGTGGTAGAATGTTGCAGAAAAATGACTTGCCATGTAGAGGCAACCACGGCTTGGGACCGCAATACCTGACGGAACGCCTCTCCCAACCACAATCTAACCGGACACTACACTCAGCATCTGGGGCCTTCCTCCAACTGCTGCCCCTGAGGGAGGTTCAGAAGGCAGTGACAAGGGGGAGAGCCTTTTCTGTGGTAGCCCCACAACTGCCTCCCCACTGACGCCTGCCTGGCACCAACTTTACTATCTTTTTGGCGCCAGCCAGGTTTCGACTGCCCTCTATGCTGAAGCATTTAACAGCTCCAGATAGCACACAGAGTGGTGGTTATGCCACCTTTTTATCCAGTCTAATTTTTATAATCTTGTTGTAGCTATTTAAGTAATTTTAAAATTGTTTTTAAAATGTTTAGTGTAAATTTTTCGATGTTTTCTTGTTTGTATTGTTTATTGTATTTTATTGTAAAATTGTATTTTATAATTGTATTTTATTGTAAAATTTTATAATTGTTGTAAACTGCCCAGAGAGCTTTGGCTATTGGGCAGTATAGAAATGGAAATAATAATAATAATAATAATAATAATAATAATAATAATATAACCACCACAGAGAGCAATTTAAAGTAGTCTCCATGGAGACACCTGTGTGTGTGTATGAACACTAAGGATGTCAGCCTTCCCAACCAGATGTTTTGGGACTACCACTCCCAGCATGCCTGACCATTGGCCATGCAGGCTGGGGCTGATGGGAGTTGAAGTCCGAAAAATCTGGAGGGCACCATGTTGGGGAAGTCAACACAATAGACTTAAACTGGTTTAACACTCATTCTGTCTCCTACAGAACACTGGGAACTGTAGTTCTGTGAATAGGGCAAGAGATCTATAACAGAATTCTTGTCTTTCTCATCCATCTACAATTCTTTGGAATAAGCCCTGGAAGTTAACTGATATAAAATGAACATGGGTTTATAGTGTAGCAAGGCTGTAAGCATCCTGTTGTATCTTTAAAGATGCTGTTGCTTTGTTTTTCAGACCCCTAGTAGAAAGGAGGGGCAAAAAGGAAGGAGAGGAGAAAAGAGATAAAAGCTGTAAGGAAGAAAGAGTATATGATTCCTTTTAAAACAACAACAGCAACAACTTGTTTCAAAGTCTTGGTAACTGTGTCCTCCTCCAGCAGATGTGTGAAAGTTTCACAAGCTTTGCATGGTTGGGTTCACAGGACGTGAAAGGACCCACTTGCCATCACAGAAGGGCTTTTGGCCTCCATAACATTCATACAGTACTATTAGTCAGTTACCAAGAAGAAAAAGGAGGAATGAAATCAAAGCTGTCCCGTTGCCACAGAGAACTGAATCTGATCTCTGGTGTAAGGGATAAGAGGAGCATTAATAGAGTTTTGGCAAAAATTAGAAACCCAAAGTTGCCCCATGGACTGTTGGGCTAAACACCTTTTTTTCTTTTCTTTTAAGCTGCCTATGCCTTTCATAATTGCCAGTCAGGCAGAAATTCAAGAGGCTGCTGAATTTCTGCCTGCTCCGTGGCAGAAAAAACACACACAACCCACTGGTAGGGTTGTCTGGGAAATCTGCAACAGATTCAAGTAAATTCAGATTTCTATGAATCCGGCCTGCAGATTCCATGGACTTGTGGACCCATTTCTCACTGGGGGGGGGGGGGGATCTGCACTAATTCTCATTAGCGCTAGTGTGCATTAGCACTAATTAGTAGGTGCACATTAGCACCAATGCAATGAGAACAAGTAGAATGAAATTCTGGTTTTAAAAAATCTGATTCCTTCAATGAGTGGGCGGCTGAATGGAACAATCTGCAAAACATGGATAGAACAGATTTAACAAAATCGGTACATCCATACCGGTAGCCCACGTTTTGGATTTGGGTGATCTCGCCTCAACCCTGTATGCAGCAGGTGTATTTGAATATAGCCTCCTTCTCATGTTCTCCCTGTCAAGGGGCGTCCATGTGTAGAAGGAGCAGGGTCAGCCCAAGACACTTTGCTGCCTGAGGCAGAGCAGCAAATGCCACCACCACCCTATGTCAAGGTGCATAGTAACCTAGTCCGGTCAAAGTATTTTGGCACACAGGAGGCAGAAGTTTGACAAGTGCCTCTCCCCATTCCTGGGAGTACAAATGTGTGAAGAAGCAAAATTTCTTCACAGAATAACTGTTTGTTGCCCTTTCACGACACCCAAAATCTGTTGCCTGAGGCATCTGCCTTACTCTGCCTAATGGTAGGGCTGGCCCTGAGAAGAGGAAGTGGAGCTGTCCCACTACCCATATCCCAAGTATTATACCCCCCCCCCATGCGACATCCATACATCGAGCTTGGAGGTCATAGGATCATAGAGTTGGAAGGGGCCTGCAAGGCCATCGAGTCCAACCCCCTGCTCAATGCAGGAAACTAGAGGAGGGGTCCTTTTTTTTACTTGATTAAATAGAAAGTTATTATAAATTAATTATAAATTAATTATAAATTAATTTGCTGTCTAAAATTCAAATACATTAAATTTTAAAAAGGTATAGAAAGGCTTGATTTGCACACTGCACATATCTTATTTGTAGTGCAAAAAACCAGGAAAAAACAATACAATATTTAAAATGAAGAACAATTTTAATCCACCTAAGCTTATTAGTATTTCAATGGGAAGTATGGGTCTGCTTTTGGCTAATGAGATGGCCAATGTCCGGTTCCATATTTGTCACTGCTAGTCGTAGCAAGTGATGCAAGTGTGCATCAGTTAGTCTGGATCTGGTTGGAGATTTCAGATGTTTCATTCGGGAAAAAGTCTGTTCACAGACATAGGTGCTGCCAAAGATGGTTGCCATTTTGAGTGCATGGTTCCTGAGATATTAAGATATGTCTCAGAGGGGAAAGATGCATAGAAATTAGTAAGGCTGCTGGGTGACTTTGGGCCAGTCACTGACTCTCAGCCTAACCTACCTCACAGGGTTGTTGTGAGGATAAAACAGCGAGGAGGAGGAGGAGGAGGAGGAGGAGGAGGAGGAGGATTATGTGAACCGCCTTGAGTTCCTTGCAGGGAAGAAGGCAGGATACACGTGTAATAAATAAATAAAGAGCTGCCCTCACCCCCTGGGTCCTATCCACATACTCGCCTCTTGCTCGGCCTCAGTTTCCCACATCTGTAAAATGGAACTAGCACAAAATTCATCACCAGACCACAAGTCTCAGGAAAGCAGATCCCATTCAGGGGCAATGGAGGTCCAGGGAACATCTGGGCTGAGCTGGTGGTGGCCAGCCGGGCTGAGGCCCAGGATGCCCGCCAGCCTCCAAGCAGGGCTGCTCCTCGGGTGAGGTCAGAGTCGGCTGCGCCCCACACGTGGTCATAGCCAGCACTCGCAAGCTCCAGCCAAGCCAACTGGCGCTGGAGGAGAGCTCCCTCAGGCTGGCGCCGAAGACGTCCGCTCGGCTGGCTGTGGAATGGCGAATGACCTGGAAGGGGACATCGCCCACCTGTCAGGCAGGGAGGTCCATGGGCAGCTGCGTCCCCCCAGCTGCAGGGAAGGAGGAAAGCCCTGGGGAGGGGAGGCGGAGGTTGCATCAGGCAGCCCCCCCCTTCTCCCTTGGATGAGGGAAGGTAGGCAGCTTGCTTCGTTCCAATGGGAGTAGAGATGCAAGCAGCTCGCCGGCTCACTTGCTTCCATTAAAGAAGCCCTTCGAGAAGCCATTAAGGAAGCCCTTCCATTAACGGGCCCTTCGAGATCGTCGTGGCGGCCGCCGGTTCAGCCGCCCCTCCTCCCCTTCCCCCCCCCGCAGGAGATGCAGGGCGGCGGGCGGGCGGGTGGCCCGCACCCCGCTGCCAGCTCAGCCTCCCCTTACCCCGCGGCCCGCGCCCCGCCACTGGCTCAGCTGCCACTCCTCCCCTTCCCTCCCCCACAGGAGATTCCAGGCAGCGGGCAGGTGCCCCGCGCCCCGCCGCCGGCTCAGGTGCCACGCTGCCGGCTCAGCCGCCACACCACCGGCTCAGCCGCCCCTCCTCCCCTTCCCCTGCAAGAAGGAGCCTCTAGATCGGCCGCCGGGCCGGATGAAAAGCCCCAGTGGGCTGGATGTCTCCCGCGGGCCGTAGTTTGAGGACCCCTGGCCTACACACATAGACCAGTATGTGCATAGGCTTCCCCTCTTCAGAGGTCCACACTTGCTGTGTGGACATTTGGGCTGTGCAGCTCCGTGACAATGGCGGCTCCACTGCCCTGCATGAAGGCCCCTTCGTGTGGAGAACACATGGAGGGGCTTCTGTCTCTCAGTGTTCTACCTGGTCTTTGAGCAGGAGCACACCAGTTCACCAGAGGGCAATGCAGGCTGGCAGGTATTTTCCTTGCCATCATCAGTGACCTGGTGGAGGTGGGGGGATGCTGGTGTGTGAAGTACCCACAGGATTTGGAAAATCCAGCATGATGTGGGGCTTCAGCTGTTGCCAATGCAGGGGAGCAGTCACTCACACAACCCCATAGTAGCGCCATGAAGTGGGACCAAATAAGAAATTCTAGAGAGGCACAACACTTGTTAATCCAAATGAGACAGTCCACTGTTAGGAGCAGCCAACGGCCACAGCCACCCAAATGACCACTTCATTAGCTTAGAATCCACCAGCACCTGTTTCACCCATACTGGCTTCCGCTAAACAGATGTTACTTGTAAGGAGGTGCAAATCTCACCTGAACAATTTCCATGAATGTGTGACAAACTCTTTTGATTTCTTTCATGGTTCCTCTAGATCAGGAGGAGGGAACCTGTGGCCATCCAGATGTTATTGAACCACAGTGCCCATCATCCCTGACCATTGGCTGTGCTAGATGAGGCTGATGGGAGTTAGAGTGCCAACAACATCTGGCAGACTGCAAGTTCTCTATCCCTGATGTTTTGCTAAGGCAGGACCTTTCAAATTAGCCTCAGGTTGGGTGAAGCCCAGAGGCAAAACCAGATAATTGCAGCTAGAGGAGTCTTTTCTCTTTTCTGCTGGGGCTTCTGTGCCTTTAATGTCATCCGGATGGAATGAATTCAGTAATGGCTCAAAAAAGTCTTCCTCCACAGGAAGGACTCAGAGCTCTGTTTTGCAAGCTATGGGTGCCCCCTCCACCAACCAGGAAAATCCTTCTATTGTTATGGTGAAGTTAAGACGATTATCAGGCCTGTGAGCAACTGGAGCTTGCATATATTGTATTTATGCAAAGTCGGGCTTGTTTGCCTGCTGTTCCAGAAATGAGATGCTGCCACTCAGGAGGTGATATGGGCTACCCAAGATGTTAAATCCCAGGATAGGGTATATTTGAGGATTTTGGAAAGGAACATTATCTCATATTCTAATTCTCCCAATCCAGGCTTTTCTGTACAACAATTAGAGGGGATAGCTCCTCAGGAGGCAAAGGAAGTAGGAGTGTGAGTAGGCTGTACGTGGGGAATCAGTGCCCCTCTCAATGTTGTTGGACTACAACTCCTATCATCCTTGACCCATGTTGACTGGGCTGATGGGAGATGGAGCTTAGCTAAAATGGTGAGTAATGGGAAACATGATAGAGGTGTACAAAATTATGCACAGTGTGGAAGCTGAGTAATGGGAGTTTCAGGGCAGATAAAAGGAAGTGCTTCTTCATACAGCACATAGTTAAACTATGGAATTTGCTACCACAAGATGTAGTGATGGCCACCAATTTGGACAGCTTTAAAAGGGGGTTGGACAAATTCATGGAGGAGAAGGCTATCAATGGCTAACTAGCTCTGATGGTTGTATGCTACCTCAAGTAACGGAGACACATGTTGCTGGGGAACATGACCAGGAGGGTGCTATTTCACTCATGTGACATGTCCTGCTTGTGGGTTTCCTGGGGGCAGCTGGTTGGCCAGTGTGTGAACAGAATGCTGGACTAAGTGGACCCTTGGTCTGATCCAGCATGGCTCTTCTTATGTTCTTATGAGTCCAACAACACCTGGAGGGCCATGGGTTCCCCACCCCTGCAGCAGATTTTCATATCAGATTTGTCCACTTCTCAGAGTGAAACAAATTCCCACAGAAGTTGAACATGTGGTTGTTATAGTCAGAGGGCCTGGGACTCTTAGGAATAAGAATCTGGTTGCAGAACAAGCTTAACAGATGTATAGTTTAATGTTTATGTTCCTTCCCTGGATACAGTCATGAGCATCCTACTTCTAGAATCCACCTTGTCCTTCCAGTCTAATATAAATCCTGAGATTAACCCAAGGCATTCTGAAATATTGGCTGGGATCAAGGAATGAATCTGTCACAAACATCACATCCCTCCTTTCCCCCCTGAGATATAAACCATGAACATACGCATAAACCTAGAACACTTCAAACACATATATAACTATGTAAAAAGGACTACTACATATATATTGTTACATGCACCCCAATTTTCCAAGTGGTGAGAGGTTTCAGGGGTACAGTGCTTGCCCAGGCTTGGTTTCCATTGGAATTATGTCAGTGGAGGCTTGCTGGCATTCTATCATCTTTGTGTTTATTTTTGGAGAAACAGGTTGAGCACATGTAGAGGTACAGTTTTAACACTTTGACAGATGTCTCAAAGTTCACTGCTCCCGTATCAGAAATCTAGGCAAGCAACCAGCACCCTATGATGCTTCCAGAGCCAATGCAGCTCTCAGTTCCGTCCCAGCCTGCCTTTCTCCAAATTGTGGATTCTTTACATATGCAACTTAATGACATCATATCCAACCAAGGGAGGGGGAAAGATAAAGCCCCTTCGAGAATAGTCCCACTGTCCCAGGCTATTTCCTTGTAATTCAAAATGCCATCATTTTGAATGTTGATGGCTATTGAAAACCATCAGATGATCTCCTCAGAAAGGAAAGGTACTGGGCAACTTTGCCAAGACTATTAACAAACAAGGCTGTGAGCAGGTATGCCTCAGGTAACCCACTCTCATGATAGAAAATCCATTCACAGAAATCTTAGAGCAGTGTAGTGGATAGGGTTTTGCACTAGGACTAGGGAGACCTGGGTTCTAGATCCCTACCCAACCATGAAGCTAACCAGGTGACTTTGGGCCAGTTACAGAAACATCAGCCTAACCTACCTCACAGGGCTGTTGTGATGATAAAATGGAGAGGAGGAGGATTGTGTATGTTGCCTTTGGCTCCTTGCAGGAAAGGTGGGATATACATGTGATTAATTAATATTAGAGTCAAGAATCTCTTGAGTAGGTAGGGACCCCAGAGGTCATCCAGACCAATTCCATAACTGTATGTGTGCCAACACACACACACACACATGTACATGCGTGCGTGCGTGCGTGTGTGCGTGCACACGCACACACACACACACACACACACACACACAGAGCAGGGTTGTTATGAGGGTAAATTCCGAAGGGGAAGACATGTTAGTCTGCTATACATAAAAGAAGGGAGTCCTGCAACACCACAAGAACTAACAGGTTTATTATAGCATAAGCATTTGTGGACTGGAGACTACTGACCAAGTGGGCTCTACTCCATAAAAGCTTATGCCACAATAATGATCTGTTATTAGTCTTCAGGAAGCCACACAACTCTTTGCTGTGGTGAGGACAACCACCCCACCCTTCTAGTCTACCCTGAGCCCCTTGAAACAAATACATTAAAAAGCTGATGGGGTCCCCTCAGCACACATTACTTATTTACTGGTGAATTCAGCTAGTTAATCCTGCATGATGAAATGAACACTTCTAAATTTCAAGGACCAGTTAAATTTCAAGTTAAACATACTACTGTAACTCAAGCAGCCTGAATTAGAGCACTGTGTAGTTGAGACCGTCAACTAAAATCACCAGGGGCAGGTCAACTGCTTCCATAATACTCTGAAATACCCAAGTTCCCAGTGTTTTCTGCCTGCTTAATGCCTAAATTCTAGGTCCCTTGAGGACCTGCCTGTTAAGATCATTACTGTATTTCTTGGGTAGTTACAACCATTCTGCCTTTGGCCTGGATCCTTTGGAGCCAACCTGAGGCCTTTTATAATGACATACTCAGTTATGCTGGATAGCGTAATTAAAAAGTCACATTTTTGCTGTGAGTTCCTCATCCTCTTCAGTGCAGATGGCAAACCTCTTGCATGGACATTAGCTTAGGGCTTGAAAACCAGAGTGGGGGAGGGGATAAGGGCACTGCAGTTTGGGAGAAAGGTACTTGCAATAGACTCTGAATCCCCCCAATCAGTCTGCAGTTTTACACACTAACTCAAAAGACGGAGAAGAGACTATGCTTTCTTAGGGACCCTCTGACTGGCATTTGGCTGATGTAGGAGAGCATAGAGTTGGAAGGCATGAGAAGGCCCTTCAGTTCAATCTTTTGTATCAATGCAAGAAAATCTACCTACGAGCTTCTCATAGAACATCCTACACAATCCACCACACCATGTGTGTCATAAGAAAGTATCTGTGCAAGGCTATATAACTCCAAATGAGTCAAGCTAGTGAGCCAAGCTACGAACTACAAGTGAAAGGCCCAACATCCTAGCATTACTAGCCTCTGTTGTGAGCTACTTGGAGCATAATTGTTTGTGGGAATGTGACATATAAAGGTCTAATCTAAATCTCTAATCTAATCTAACCAATCTGCCCTAGGGAAAAATTGCTTTCTGACCTCAAGGATAGCAATCACTCAGGACCAAAGTAGACAATACATTAAATGTGTGATCATATTTAGCTTTTTTTTTTTTTTTTAATGGCCCTGAAGGGGTCATGGCATGGAGCAAGGAGTTTTCTAACTCTTCTCCCCCACCCAAAGAAAATCTCCCCACCCCCTTAGTTACTTCTTCTGTTCTGCCTTCCTTGTTGTGCATCTTTCCCAGCCAACACCAGTCTCCCTTGCAGAAGATCAAACACCTTGTGGGGAGCAAAGTGCAGCCCAAACTCTTTGGCCCACTGGTTTCAGAGATGAGTGCAGCTTAATGATCCCACTTAGGGTTTTCCCTAATAGCATCCTCATCCTGGAAAGACACAGGAAGTCTTGCTATGACACAACACTCTGTGGAGACTCCTGATCATTGAGAGTTCAGCCAGGAGCCTTCCATGAAGTGTCTGCAAGTGATGACTTGCCAGAGGGATGTGGCTGAGAACAAAGCAATCAAGGATGCCTCTGTCCCATTAAGGAGAGCTGAAGTGGAGCAGGAAGCTCTCTGCTGCTATTGACAAGAGTAGGTAGGCAGCAAAATGGGTTGACAGAAGTGTTTGCTTTGTGTGCGATGGAAGAAGGTTCAAGAAGAAGCCTTCAAAATAAAATTTAAAAATATAGCTGCCTCCCAGCTTTCTGCTTCTTAATGGTCAAATCAGGATGTTATCTCTCTTGCAATGGTGCTCTTGCTTCCTCAGGGCTGATTTCAACAGGACAGTGACCATGCAGAGACCACTAAAACACTGGTGAGGCCAGTCCTACCATAAGGCAGAGTGAAGCAGCCATCTCAGGCAGCAGATGTGGAGGTGGGGTGAGGGATGGTGATAATGTTTTGGAAGACAGAGCTGCATGTGCCATTCAGCCTGCCCTGTTCCCCCTAAGTTAGTCTGCTTCCCTCAAGTGTTGAAGTAAAATTCAATTGCCAATCTGGTCCAGAATGGCTTCTGTACATGGAATGGTGTTGTTGCAGGGGAGGGGGATGATGACACCATCTTGTCTTTCCATCAAGCATCAAAATGTCTTGCACACTGGCCTGTGCTGGTGGTGCTTCACACAGCTGGCACAATATTTAAAAGGTTCTTCATCCATGTGCTGAGCTATGCACATACAGCATCGCACACCAGGGCAGACACCCCCTAGGCGTTACATTGCCGGTGTGCATACAGGTACATGTGCCTGACTAAGAGCCTTTATGCTGGCCAAATGAAATACCTGTACTGATAAGTGCTTCTGGGTGTCTTGCAGCCTCAGTACAAAAGGCGGCTGGGACTCAGGAGATCCGGGTTCTAGTCCCCGCTCGACCATGAAACTCACTGGGTGACTTTGGGCCAGTCACTGACTCTCAGCCTACCTCACAGGGTTGTTATGAGGATAAAATGGAGAGGAAGAGGAGGATTATGTAAGCCGCCTTGGGTTCCTTGCAGGAAAAAAGGCAGGGTATAAATATAATAAATTAAAATTAAAAAGTGAGCAGCCTAACTAAGTTGGGAGTTGGATTTGGGCACACATACTGTAGATATATGGCACATCCATGCTTGAGTTTTATCATGAGCCAAACAAGTTTGGGGGCTATCAGTTGGGGTACATTCATGTCAATTTGGGAGGGGCAGGTGACAGTGGGGCTTCTTGGGGGCCTGGGCATCTTATTTTAGATAAGAGCAGCTCCGGCTGCAGAAGAAACAGCTGCTCCTGCTGGCTCCATGTACCTTTTCCTCTTTGGTTCTGCTGCTCACTTGCCTGCCTCCTGGGTAGAAAAAGTCCTCCAAAGTCCCTTGATTTCTCTCTCTCTCCCTCAAATGACTCTGTTAGACTAGAGACTTGCAACTTCCAGAAGTCTTCATATATTTGTGGAGGTTTTTTGACAAAACTACTTAGTCTATTGTGAAAAGACAAAAATGTGATTTTCATTGATGCAGCAGCCTACAATGATCAAACATTTTAAAAGCACTCACTCTGTTCTAGATGGGGTTGCACTCTTCGTGCAGGATGCCCAGGTAATGACAGTGGCCAGGAGTGCTCTTGATCAATTCTGGCTAATACACCAATTGTGCCCTTTCCTGGAGAGAGAGCAGACTTGGCCTCAGACTTGGCTTTGACCTTTAAAGCCCTAGATGGTTTGGGACAAGCATATCTCAGGAACCACATTCCACCCCCCCCCCCAATATGACCTTGCCCAAAACTTTTTCCACTTCAGAGACTCTTCTTCAAGTTCTACTATTGTCTAAGCTAAGGTGCATGAGTACCTGAGAGAAGGCCTTCTCAGGTGTGCCACCCAGGTTATGGAATGAAGAGGTATGCCTCACCTCCTCACTAGCTGCTTTTGGGTGGGCAGTGAAGACAGTTTTATTTACGCAGGTTTTGTTATAATCTGCTGTTTGGTGTTTTGATTTTGCTTCTTAGCTACGGTAGCAGGAGCACAACAGGAGAGAGGCTCCAGCTGTTTTTGGGGCTGTGATAAGGCAAGCAGGCTCCCAGAGAGCGAGCGAACAGAGCGAGCGAACAGGGAGAGAAAACAGGAGTTTGGCAGCGGAGTAGAACGACAAGTGCTGCAACAGCAAGTGCTGCTGTACAAACAACAACTACTAGTGCTGAAAGGGAAGGGTGTGGCCTGAGAGCTGAAAGGGAAGGGTGTGGCCTGAGAGCTGAAAGGGAAGGGTGTGGTCTGAGAGCTTAAAAGGAAGGGTGTGGCCTGGGAGCTCATTCTGTTCCTGACTCCCAGCTGAGCAGGAGCACAACAGGAGAGAGGCTCCAGCTGTTTTTGGGGCTGTGATAAGGCAAGCAGGCTCCCAGAGAGCGAGCGAACAGGGAGAGAAAACAGGAGTTTGGCAGCGGAGTTCGGCAGGGGAGGTCAAGGGGGAGGTCCCTAAAAAATAAATAAAAAAAAAAAAAATCTAGGAAGACAGAAACCGAGCACTATGGAAGGAAAGGACTCAGCAGTGGTGGTGACCTGCAAGGGGTGTGCTATGTTTGTTTTCCTGCCGGAGATCGACATGGCCTACACGTGCAACAAGTGCAAGCTGGTCACGCTGTTGGAAGAAAAGGTCAGAGGACTGGAGCAGCAAGTGTCAACCCTCAGGAGCATAAGAGAAAGCGAGGAGTTCTTAGACAGAACGGTGGATCTACAGCACCAAAGCACAGTACAGGAGCCAGAAGGGCAACGGCAGGATGAGGCGGAGTCGGAGACTGCTGAGGCAAGGGAAAATAACGCAGGGGGAACTCCCTGGAAAAGGGTGACTGTTAGGAGCACAAGAACTACAAGACACTCTGCGCCTGTGGAAGCAGTGGAGCTATGGAACCGCTTCCATGTACTTGAGGACGAGAGCAGAGGACAGCCTGCAGAGGACGGATTACCGGGCACCCAACGTGATAGCGAGCAAGAGGCTGAGGGTCAGTCGAGTGGAGGCAATCAAGCCAAGGCCTACAGCAAGAGGAAGAGAAGAGTACTCATAGTGGGAGACTCCCTCCTGCGGGGGATCGAAGCCAAAGTATGTCGCGAAGACCCATGGACTCGCCAGGTGTGCTGTCTCCCCGGAGCACGGATTAAGGATGTGTCAGAGCAGCTGCCGAGGCTCATGCAGCCCACCGACACATACCCCTTTCTTCTCTTCCACGTGGGTACAAATGATACTGCCAAGCGGAGTTACAAAGAAATCACGGCAGACTTTGAAGAGCTGGGAAGGGAACTCAAGAACTTCGGGGCCCAGATAGTTTTCTCATCCATCCTTCCAGTACTTGGAAGAGGCATAGAAAGGGAAAGAAAAATACTCCGAGTGAATGACTGGCTACGAAGGTGGAGCCGACGTGAGGGATTTGGATTCTGGGACCACGGGCTACACTTCCTGGAAGATGGACTGCTGGCAAAGGATGGGTTGCACCTCACAAGGACTGGGAAGAATGTGTTTGGCCACAGCATGAGGAACTTAATCAGGAGGGCTTTAAACTGAATCCAACAGGGGAGGGAGACATAAACTCGGGGGTACCAATGGAAGAAGGCCTCTATGCCACAATGGAGAGAACAGCTCCAGCGGTGCCCATTGATAGTCTACCACAAAATGTAGGGGGAAAGTCGGACTATAAAGCACATAGTCTTCGATGTCTTTATACTAATGCCCAGAGTATGGGCAACAAACAAGACGAACTTGAACTCTTGATACATGAGGGCAAGTACGACTTGATAGGGATAACTGAAACCTGGTGGGATGACTCCCATGACTGGAATACAGCAATTGAAGGGTATAACTTGTTCAAAAGGAACAGAAGCAACAGAAAGGGAGGTGGAGTTGCACTGTATGTTAAAAATACGTATCTCTGCACAGAGATACAGGAAGAGGAGCTTGGCAGCCCCATTGAGAGCATCTGGGTTAAAATAAAGGGGGCAAAGAATAAAACGAACATGGCGGTTGGAGTCTACTACCGACCACCCAATCAAGGAGAAGACGAGGATGGAACTTTTGAAAAACAAATTGCCAGTGTTTCAAGGAGGCACGATGTGGTAGTAATGGGAGACTTCAATTTCCCTGATATCTGTTGGGAGACTTTTTCAGCCAAACATGGCCCCTCCAAGAAATTCCTGAGCTGTGCTGCTGATAACTTCCTCCTACAGAAAGTGGAGGAAGGAACTAGAGGATCGGCTATCCTTGACCTGATTCTAACCAACAGAGACGAGTTAGTGGATAAAGTGGCAGTTTCGGGAACTCTGGGGGAAAGTGACCATGTTATACTTGAGTTCTTGATTCTAACGGAAGCAAAAGCTGAGTGTAGCCAAACACGTACCCTGGATTTTAGGAAAGCCAATTTTAACAAACTCAGAACAATGATTAGTAAGATCCCATGGCAAGTGACTCTCACGAGAAAGGGAGCCCAGGAGGGGTGGGAGTTTTTAAAAAAGGAAATTTTAAAGGCACAATTGCAAACAATTCCCAAAAGGAAAAAAGGCAGAGGGCAACAGAAGAAGCCAATGTGGCTTCACAATAAACTCAAAGACGACCTGAAAACAAAAAAGGACACGTATAGGAAGTGGAAGGAAGGACAGGCTACAAGTGAAGAGTACAGGCAGGTAGCACAGAACTGCAGGAATAGTGTCAGGAAGGCTAAAGCTGAGAATGAGCTAAGGTTAGCGAGGAATGCTAAAAGCAACAAAAAAGCTTTCTTCAGATACATGCACAGTAAAAGACAGAAGAAAGAACTGGTGGTTCAACTACGCAATGAGGATGGCAAATTGATAACAGAAGACAAAGAAAAGGCAGAAGTGTTCAATTCCTACTTCGGCTCGGTCTTCTCCCAAAAGAGGGTCTATGACCCCCCTGGCAAACCTGAAGTGCAGACTGAAGGGGCAGGATTGCAGCTTGAGATTAATAGGCAAATGGTCAAGGAGCACCTGATTACTCTGAACGAGTTTAAATCTCCAGGGCCTGATGAGCTGCATCCTAGAGTAATAAAGGAACTGGCAGAAGAACTCTCAGAACCACTGTCTATTATCTTTGAGAAATCATGGAGGACAGGTGAAGTGCCAGACGACTGGAGGAGGGCAAATGTTGTTCCCATCTTCAAAAAGGGCAAGAAGGAGGAACCTGGGAACTATAGGCCAGTCAGTCTGACATCAATCCCCGGGAAGATTTTTGAGCAGATTATAAAGAAGTCAGTCTGCAAGCACCTTGAAAACAATGCAGTGATTACTAGAAGCCAGCATGGATTTGTCAAGAACAAATCCTGTCAGACTAATCTGATCTCATTTTTTGATCGGGTAACCTCCCTTGTGGACTGTGGGAATGCTGTGGACATTATATATCTGGACTTCAGCAAAGCTTTCGACAAAGTGCCTCATGATATCCTGATTAGTAAGCTAGCTAAGAGTGGGCTAGATGGAACAACTATCAGGTGGATCCACAATTGGCTACAGAATCGGACTCAAAGAGTGCTTATCAATGGTTCCTTCTCAAACTGGGGAGAGGTAACGAGCGGGGTACCACAGGGCTCGGTCCTGGGCCCGGTGCTCTTCAACATTTTTATTAATGACTTGGATCAGGAGGTACGGGGAATGCTTATCAAATTTGCAGATGACACAAAGTTGGGTGGAACAGCTAATACTCTGGAAGACAGAAACAAAATTCAAAGTGACCTCGATAGGCTGGAGCGCTGGGCCGAAAACAACAGAATGAAATTTAATAGGGATAAATGCCAAGTGCTGCACCTAGGGAGAGGAAACCAAATGCAGAGTTACAGAATGGGGGACACTTGGCTCAACAATACTACAAGTGAGAAGGATCTTGGAATTGTGGTAGATCACAAACTGAATATGAGCCAGCAATGCGATGTGGCTGCAAAGAAGGCAAATGCAATTTTGGGCTGTATTAATAGAAGTATAGCTTCCAAATCGCGGGAAGTGATAATTCCCCTTTACTCGGCACTGGTTAGGCCTCATCTTGAGTACTGCGTCCAGTTCTGGGCACCACACTTTCAGAAGGATGTAGACAAACTGGAGAGGGTTCAGAGGAGGGCAACAAAGATGATAAAGGGACTGGAAACAAGGCCCTATGAGGAGAGACTGAAAGAACTGGGCATGTTTAGCCTTCAGAAGAGGAGACTGAGGGGAGATATGATCGCACTCTTCCAGTATTTGAAGGGATGTCACACAGAGGAGGGCAAAGATCTCTTCTCGATCATCCCAGTTTGCAGGACACGGAATAATGGGCTCAAGTTACAGGAACCTAGATTCCACCTAAACATCAGGAAAAATTTCCTGACTGTCAGAGCAATAAGACAATGGAATCAACTACCTAGGGAGGTTGTGGGCTCTCCCACTCTGGAGGCATTCAAGGTGCAGCTGGACAGCCATCTGTCAGGGATGCTTTGACCTGGATTCCTGCACTGAGCAGGGGGTTGGACTCGATGGCCTTGTAGGCCCCTTCCAACTCTACTTTTCTATGATTCTATGATTCTAGTTACTTTTTTTAGGTTGTATTTTTAAACGTACTTTGTATTCTACTGATTTTATGTTAGCTTCCTTGTGTACATTTTGTAAGAAGGTTACAAAATGATGATGCATAATACTTTGCAGGGATGGGGACTCGGACTCGAGGACTCGACTCGTGAGTCGGACTGAGTCCCCCCTCTGACTCGACTCGGACTCGAGTCCCAATATTTTTAATGGGACTCGAGACTCGACTCGGGACTCGAGACCAAGGACTCGTCAACATCCCTGGGCTGTTGACGAGTCTTCTGGCTGTGCCAGAAGGAGCGCGATCACCGGTGAAGAGCGCATGGAAGCGAGGTGCGCCGCTGTTCTGCCACTATGGACAGCTACCAGGAGCGCAGCCCCAACGATGTGTTGAGATTTATTTTGATTGATGTGTTGTTGTGGGGGGTTTGGGTTAGGGTCAGACATTTTGGGTTTGGCTGCCTCTGCCTGCCTGTTTGGGGTTCCCAGCCTCCTCTGCCTGCCTGGTCTCTTCTTGACCTGTTCAACAGTTGAATTGTCCAAGACAAAGGCCTCTGCCTGACTGCTTTGGGGTTCCCTGCCTCCTCTACCTGCCTGGTTATTTTGGGTTTGTCTGCCTGGTCAGTTCTTGCCAAAATCAGTTGCAGAGTTTTGAAATAAAAAGGCACACTTGTGCCTAGAATTTATTTAAGCCACACATCTGAAGTAGCCTTATTTTGTTGGGGGGAAACCCCATTGATTTTAATAGGGACTCGTGGAGTCAGTTTTGGGAGTGACTCAGGACTCGTGACTCATGAGTCACCATTTTGGACCAAGGACTCGGACTCGTACTCGAGACTCGAGTCCAAAGACTCGTTACTCGACTCGTGACTCGAGACCAAGGACTCTTCAACATCCCTGAATTACTTTGTTACCATAATGCTGCTTTCATACATTCCCTGATAGAAATATCTATCTATCTCACATATATTCGCACTGCCTTAGCCAGCATGGAATCAGGCTGTGATAATGAAATATATTTTAAAAAAGCAACACTGTTGGGCAAAACACATATGTATTAATGAGCAAAGTATCTCCTGCCATTAAATGAAACAATATTGACCTGTTAAACTATGAACTAATCTACAGCTAATTAATCTGTAGGGCAAATGTTTGTCAGGAGATTCATATTTCCCACCCAACCTCTTTGAAATCTTCTGAATTGGATACAGAATTACACGTATAGTCTACACTCTAGATACTGACTTGGTCTGTACCCTAAAATTAGCACTTATTTCTCAAGTCCTGGTAAAGTGTGTTAGAAGCAAAATAATTAAATAAAGAAATGCAGGCAATGGAATGGATTGTTTGTTGTGCTAAAATGTGCACTAATGTACTTATTTATTTGTTATATTTCTAATCTGCCCAATAACTAATGTTCTCTGGGAGGATTTATTTAATAACCTAATTCTTAGCTGCCTTCATGGGAGAAATGCATTAATATTTCCTATTTGCAAAAAAAAAAAAAAAGTATTCATGGAGATGATACAGGCCTGTGGCTTACGCTGGCTCAGCCTGTCTGAGTGTGGAAAGCTAAGCAGGGTCAGGCCTGGTTATTACTTGGATGGGAGACCCCTCCTGTAGTTTCCTGCCTTGAGCAGGGGGTTGGACTCGATGGCCTTGCAGGCCCCTTCCAACTCTATGATCTATGAAATCTATGTTCAATGGTTGTTGTTCTTGGAGGCAGTGCTAGCATAAGTATAAGTACCATGAGGAAACATGGTAAAATTGCTGCCATTTAAGAACAGGGGATACAAGATTAGAGCCACAGAGACAGAAATACAGAGTCATAAGTATGCAGCTTGTAATACATGTATTCTGACAGGGAAGGGACAAGAGACTTCATATTATGCAGAGAAACACACACCCAGATCAGTCCACATATACCTTCCCCACTGAAGACACACAAATTAACAAGAACAGATACACAGAGACATGCATTCGTGTATACAGAGTTTAGTACACCAACAATGACACACGCACAGTGTCCCCAAAATGTGAACACACATTCAGTTAGGACCTATCAGATACCTGCTGCACATTGTGCCTGCATAGTTAAGCACACAGAGAAACTAATACAAAAAACTTGCTAAACAATCAAGCACAGGCCCCAAAAATGGAGGGGGATACCAGATCACCTGATATACCTAAAATGGGGATACAGCCGAGAGAGCAATTCCTACATCCACAACTTCCCAAAGGCACACACAAAGAAAATGTGTGCTCCTCATGCTTACACAGATACAGATGCATATGCACACATTGGTAAACATAGTTCCAAAGAAGCCATCACTGCCACATGCGTGCACACATCCATACATAAACAGTCACACAAAGAGACCGTGTTCATATACAGGTAAGCGGTGGAAACTGGTCGCTCCAATGTCAGTGGGGTGGTGTATCCACTCTGGGTTTTAGTCTGAACTTTAAAGGAGCGATCCATGGTGCTGAACCCAAGCCTTAAGATAGGTTCAGCACCATAGATAGCTCTTTAAAAGTTCACACTGCAACCTGGAGGAGATGCACTGCCCCACCAACATTGGAGCCACCCGCCTCCACTGCATGGAAGTGTCACAGATACATAGACACACAAAGGGAAACGCGGGAGTGGGATCCACCTTTTTCCTTCCAAAGGGACTCTCACACAGCCATTCTGTATTCATGCTGAAATGTGTCAGATAGACAGACAGACAACTCCCCATGCACTACACACTCACGTACAGGGACACACACACAGGCAGAGCCTGAGAAGTCAGCCGTCTACACAGTACACAGACACTGCTGTCTCTTCCACAAACAGGCACCAACTGCTACAGACGGACACACAGTACGGAAACACGAACCTCACCATATCAACATAATATTCGCAAGAACTAAGAATGTATATTGCTGTGTGTGCAGGAGGATGGAAGCTAATATAGTAGGCGGCTGACAGTTCAGTGCCGCTGAGTCTGTCTGTCTCCCTGTCTCCTTTCCACACCCCTTCCTTACTCCTCCGCTCCCCGCGCTGGTTGCATCAGTCTCCAGCAGCCTGACGAGCCAAGTTGGGCAGGGAGCTGTCCAGAGGCTTCTGGTGCTGAAACTGCTGCAGCTCGGACCAGTTCCCAGGCACAGTTTCTATCTGAGCAAGACCTCATCCCCGCCCCCCGCCCCCACCCCACACACATTTCCCACCCCAAATAGTTTATTGACAGCGATTGTCGACATTGGAGGCGGAGAGAAAGCAAGGCTGGGCAACAACCTGAATTTATCTTCCTCCCTCTCACCCCCCCGCTCCGCCTTTCTGTCTTGGCTTTATTTATTTAAGGACTGAGCAGCAGCAGCAGCAGCAGCAGCAGCAGGAGAGGAGGAGGAGGAGGACGACGACGACGACGAGGAGAGAGAATCACGTTCCACCCACCCTCCCTCGCTCCCGCCCTTCCTCGACATCCCCATTTGCACTGCAAAACTATCCTCCTTTCCCATTGCATCCCAAGGAGGTAGCAACAGCCACATCATCACTGAAAGCCGGATGGGAGAGCTGAGGGGAGGCTGCCGAAAGGGAGAAGCCGAACGCTGCCCAGACGGTGGGAGCTGCAAGCAAAATAACACCCCCTGTTGTCGTCCTGCTTTTGGTCTGGCGCATCGTCTTCCAAGCCTCCGTCTTCTTTTCTTTCCCCCCTCCCCCCCCCCACACTCTTTTAACACCACCATCGCTCTCAAAGGCGAGGATACGATATACGTGTGGGCTGTTCTGTTTTGGTTTTTTGGTGTGTTGTTTTGTTTTGTTTTTTCCCCCCTCCCTTCCTCCTTTTATTTTAAAGATTGCCATGGTTGAGCGTCAATGCCATTGAGCGAAAACAACCATCAGAGAAAGAGGAGGAGAAGGAGGAGGAGGAGGAGGAGGAAGACGGGGAAAGTGGCAGATGAAACTGGAGATGGTTGTGGCGGCAGAAAGGAAGGAGCCGTATGCATCAAAAGGAGATCCCTGCTTCTGCTGAACGCACCTTTTCCTCCGCGTCAGCCACAATGGTCTGTACAGGCTGTCAATGCGTTTGATGACGTCCCGATTTTGTGAAAGGGGGAAAGGAAACGTGACAATGTAAGATCCACGTTTCCTTAGTCAATTTCATGCGACAGGATAGACCAGATTTTTACGGATTTATTTTTTTTTAAAGTCCAGGAGGGAAAACAATTTGAGGAATAACTAAGCGTCCTTCTCCAGTGCCCCCTTCTTTAAAAATAATAATAAAAATAAAATGCTTGTATGAGATCCAGACAGTTCCCGGAACGGGAGAGGTAAAACAAAATCCCAGTGAATTTGGGAATCAAAATTAACCTCATTAATGCTCACTTCCTTTCAGGACATTGAATATTTCTATCGAGAATATTTTAATAAAGCAACATTTCAAGTAACCTGCGACGATTTAACGTTGAGGGTGTGTTTTCCCCTCTCTCCAAAAACTATGTTCATCTCTTTTTTTGGTCAATTAAATTAAATTTTGATATTACTATTAATAATGACGAGGACGATAGCAACAAGAACTAATTTTGCATTTTATTAATTATCTGTTCTACTGCTATTCTGTCAGAAGCACATTTTTAAAACGTTCCAACTAAATAAAAAAATAGTAATAAGGAGAAATACTTGACATGCCAAATACTGTTGAAAGAACCATATATATATATATATATATATATATATTCTCTCTTTCTTTCTCCACGCCTTCTGGTGACTTGAATTCTCTCTTCCTCCCTCACTTTCTCCTCCTTGGAGTTACCAATTGTTATCAATTCACACCACATTGTTTCTCTGAACTAACCTACCCAGCACATTGGGTGCAGAAAACTTGTTTCAATTACTACTTTCTTTTAACTCTTTTTTTCTTTTTCTTTTTTTAGAAGAAGAATAAATTGTTGAATTATTCATTAAAAAATAAACAGGAGACTGTGGAAAGGAGGAGGTCGAAAATTCAATACTTTGTTAACAGAAAAGAAAAAGAAAACCTCATTATTATCGTGTGGGGTTTTTGTTTTATTGTTTGTTTGTTTGTTTTCCTCTTCTTCTTTTTGAAACGGGGCTGCTGTGAAATATCCAAAAGATCTTCCTGCAAATTCCACTTTTGTTATTCATCTATGTTATCAATGACGGTTGGGTGGAAGCCAGGAAAAGGAAAAGGAAATTAACCAACCCAGCCCTCTTGTTGTTGGGCGCCTCCTGCCGGCCCAAATTTTCCCACCCGTGCCTGTCTGGAAGGGAAGGCACATGTTAATACCAACTAGTGCGATCGTTTTCTGGTACTGTTGCTACGGACTGCTGATCCCCAGACAGATGTTGCGCCACCAGGGTCTCCTCAAGTGTCGCTGCCGCATGTTGTTCAATGACCTGAAGGTCTTCCTCCTGCGGAGACCCCCTGCGCCCCCTCCGCCCTCGCCACCGCCTCTCCCTCCCATGAACAGTGGAGACCAAGTCTTGAGCTTGCAGGCTTCGAATAACAACACGCTGACTGCGCTATATGGAGGGCCAAGGGGACCTTGGAGACCGCCGGCTGCCGGGCGCGGTGGGGTTGGGGGCGGAGGTGGAGTGGGTACAACAAGCCCTCCGGAAGAAGAGTGGGGGAGCCCTGGGGGAGAGGCGGAGCAGCCCATGTCTATGATGAGCAGCGCCTCCTCCGAGGACTTCTGCAAAGGAAAGGCAGAGGATCGGTATTCGCTGGGGAGCAGTTTGGACAGTGGGATGCGGACCCCTCTCTGCAGGATCTGTTTTCAAGGCCCAGAGCAGGTGAGTGTGTGTGTGTGTGTGTGTGAAGGAGAGAGAGACAGAAAGAAACTGCCTAGTAGGTGTGAACTGGTATCCTCATACCTTTTAAGCTGAAGTCTTCTCCCCATTCCTCCCCACCACCATCATGCCCCACCACTCCACCCTGGACTTTTCCATCTGATTCCCTACCCAAACTGGAAAGGCCCTTGGCGTTGGGATATCGGGGCTCCTCTTTTTCTTTGGGGTGTTCCATTTCTTTGTGTCTGTTGAGAAGGCTGGAGAGAAAGAGAGAGTGAAGGAGTTAGGGAGTGAAATGTTCCAACTTGATAACTTTTGATGGAAAGAAGAAAAGAGAAGAGGCACTACTACACAGAAGGCCCAGAACAAGCACACACAAATGCAGACACAAATTCCAGAGAAAGAGAGACAGACATAAGAAGACAACACCTCAAAAGCTTCACAAGGACCCAGGGCTAATTTCACCAACATAAGCATAATATACAAAGAGATAAAATACAAATGGACAAACCTACAGGTAAAAACATCAGTCTCCACCACCTGTATAGCTGTTCTGGTGATGGAGTTTGTTCAGTTACATTCCTGCTAGTTCATTCCAAAGCAAGGGGTACACTACCCAGTAACAGGTATGGGTGATAGAAAGGCAGATTAATTCACTTGCAGAGGTTCTTGTCAGCTACATTTCATTGAAAGAGGACTGGAGATACCCTGTTTTAAGTTCGTGTACATGAACTATCTTTATGTGTCAGTCATATTCTACAAAGATAGACTTTGTTTCAACTTTGCATGGTGCAGGGCAAAGCTAACACTTGGACATAGACATGTGTCATTCGAGTGAAACCCTGCTATTATTATCCTCTCCTTACTGATTCAGGGTTTTGTTTGGGTTAGTTTTCAAAACAGCAGGCATAGATATCACTAAATCGATGGTTTGTAGCGTGATGGAGAAACAGGGACCATACAGCTTTTCCCAGATAGTATTTTAGAAATATTGAAAACACATTCAAACATCATGTCCTTTCATGTGTTGGAAATATGGTGCGTAATGAAAGATAGTTATATCATCTTTAATACCTCTGGGTGTCCAGTTAATAAAACAATACTGTCTCAGAATGGCTAATAGCTATTTTTCAAGTGCTACAAAAAGTATGCGCTCCCTAATCCAAAGTCTGAATCTCAGTTATGCTCTATTGGCCTTTCCTTTAGCAAATGTTTGAGCTCTTTAGCAAATATTTAAAGACTATAAAATAAAGAAAAATAAAGAAACAAATAGCTAACCAAATGTTCCACTGAAAGCCATGAGATAAAGACACTTTTGTAGGATGTGTGTTTAGGAAGCATGACTACCTAATGATTTCTTAATATGCAGAAATTATGAGCAACTGATGTTGTACAATAGAAGTTCCAAACTGTTGTTTTTAGCATGAGGGCTTACACATCACAATCAGGTACACTGGTTCAGTCTAGGAGGAGTTTCTCTTACATGGTCTTTGCATGTAGACACGCAACTCTGCTATTGTGCAACTCCCTTTTGATTTCAGCGTGATCCATGCAGTAGAGTTTCCGTTATTCATAATGTACTTGTGTACCCTTAAGTACTATGGAAAGCAATGCAGCTAGGTGTTCTTAGCTCCTTGCCATATCACAGAGATTGGTTTTTTACATGGATATTCTCCTGCTCATGAATGGATGTGTGGTATCTGTGGGAGATTTACAAAGGAAAGTGATGTGGGGGCGATAGTATTTGTGATGTAGAGTCAGTATATACAGTTTAACTCTGTAGAGTCAAGGTAGTCTCCTGGACTTGGACAACAAGGACTCTGAATTTACCGCCATTCTCAGATATTGTAGTTCATGGGCTGAACTCAGGGGTCACTTTGAGCCTCTGTTTTCTACCAGTAAAAAGTGACTGTACAAGACTTTCCGCATCAGAATAAGGTACTGAACAAGTTGATGGTAAAGACTTTTCCATGCTTAAAAGCATTATTGGAAGAATAGTGGTAATAAAGTTGGTTTCTAAATAATAATAATAATAATAATAATAATATATATTATATATATTATTATTCAATGTAATAGATGAAAAAGTAGAAATAAGCTTGCTTAACCAGCTAGCCCTCTGAGAGGTTTGTTGTTAGTGCTATGTGGAATACCAATATCCAGGATCCACTGTTTTAGAACCATAATTGTGTAGAACAACATAAATGTCCTATGTTTCAGATGGTAGTGGCACACTGTGATTTGGGGTTTTGTTTATATGCTTTGATCTGTAAACCATACAGATCAAGTGGATGGTTCAGACTTGCAGCAGGCAGTGCGTTTGTCTGTGGGTGGGTATGCACGTGTGGACTGGGTGTTCTTTTATCAATAAATACAGTTAGTATAGATTAACACTATAATTGAACTATTTGCATGCATAGAAACAGTGCGGCAGGAAAGGCTGATGGTGCACTGTGTCACACAGAACAATGGGGTACTGCTGACTCCACTTCTAACACCATACTGACACCTACATAACAAGCACACTCATGAGATCACACTTCTTTTACCCAGATTGTACGGGCCCAGTTGCACACCAATGGTGCACACTGAGGATCCAATCAGCATACAACCAACCTGTGGCACAGTGCAGATCTCACAAGTCAGCTGCGCATTGACTTATGCACAGATATGCACTAATATAGACACAACCTAATATGATGGGGGGGGGGAGAAATATTTTTTCTCCAACAAACAACATTTTAAAAGGACAGGATAACATATATATTTTTAAAAAATAGCAACTGATGATACTTAACTACAGTCCTATACTTAAAGCACACAGGTATCAAAGTGCATGCACTAGGGGGTGACAGTAATGGGAGGGGGAATGGAATACAGGTTTGGCACCTGCTCAGGACCACAATATCAGATGGAGCACTTCTCCTGATATGAACCTACCCATGCACTACGATCAACATCTCAGGCCCTCCTCTGAGTGCTTCCTGCAAGGGAGATTTGGAGGATGGCAACAAGGGAGAGGGCCTTCTCGGTGGTGCCCCCCCCCCATTGTGGAATGCTCTCCCCAGTGGAGTCCACCTGAAACTAACTTTGTCATCTTTTCGGCACCAGGTTAAGACTTTCTTCGACTCCCAAGCATTTGACGGTATATGATGGGGCTTTTTGATTTTAGATTTTTTTAACAGGTCTTGGTAGTTTTAGTATTACTTGTTTTTAAGTGTTTTAATCTGTTTTAAATGTTTGTATATTAAAGGTGTTATATTAAGTTTTATCGTGTTGTGTACTGCCCAGAGAACTTTGGCTATTGGGCTGTATAGAAATGGAATGAATGAATGAATGCTGGAAGACTTCTTTAGTTATGTTCCAGTTGATACCCTACACTTTCACCAGAATTAGAGTTGGCTTCTGTGATAATGTTTTGTCTTAACTGGCCTGTTAATGCCATAGATTCATAGATCATAGAGCTGGAAGGGGCCTACAAGGCCATCGAGTCCAACCCCCTGCTCAATGCAGGAAACTAGAGGAGGGGTCTCCCATCCAAGTGACCTTAGCACAGCAAATGTAGCATTTGGTAGAAAAAGATTCCATTCTGCAACCCTAACTCATGAAAGTAGGTTTTACTTGTTGGGGAGTAATCCAGTTAATTTTTAATGTAAAGGGCTGCCCATGCAGATTTTTTATAGAAGATGACATATCCTTTTTCAGGCAAAGGAATCTGTAAAGTTGTACATAAAAGGGATTAAATCAGAATTTGCAGCAGTTTCTCCTTCTCCATGGTATGAAATCCAGAGCTGATTTGCCTTCCTGAGAATATAAATGTTACAATCTCCATAGGAAGAAAGAAGCAAGTAGCATTTTAGTGTCCAGTAGCGCCTCTAATGCAGGCTTCCCAACCTTTTTGGACCCATGGGCACATTTTGGAGGATGTGGCTAGCCACATAACAGCTGCCTTTGGGGCCTGGTGAGTCAAAAGTAAGCTAAAGAGGTGGAGGGGAGAGAAATAGTGAGGCTAGAGGCTGGGAGGGAGAAACAGCAAGGCAAAGGGGTAGAGGGGAGAGAAAGTGCAACGCTAGAGACTGGGGGCAGGAGAAACAGCAAGGTAAAGAAGTGGGAGGGAGAGAAATAGCGAGGCCAGAGGCTGGGAGTGAAGAGAAACAGTGAGAAAAAAGGCTGACTAGGAGAGAAAGAGCAAGGCTAGAGGCTAGGAAGGAGAGATAGAGAGAAAGCAAAGGGAAAAGGACTGTGTGGGTGGAATTAGATTGGGTGGAGCCAGGAAGCAACTCCTTCCTTCTCCTCCTGCCCCCTGAACAGCTGATCGGTGGCAATAGGAACAGCTGATCCTATTGGAAGGAGAACCTGGTGCCCTAATGTTTTTCAAGGTTTTTTTTAAAATTATAATTAAAAATAATTTTTTGAACGGGGGCAGAGAGTAGAGAGCTTCATGGGTGCTGTTGGAGGACCCTGCAGTTGCCATAGCACCCATGGGCACCGTGTCAGGGATCCCTGCTCTAATGGAATAGCATGGATTGGAGAGCAAGTGGCGAATAAGTCCTGCAGAAAGGGTCAATGTCTAGAAGGGAGCAAATGCTCATTCAGTGTCCAGAACATGACAGGTTTGGTAAAGAGATTCATAGTGGGAAATGGAAACTGGATGGATTATGCATGACTCCACTTTGTCCAGGTGAGGGACAAACTGAAGAAACCAGAGCCATGACTGGATTCTTGAAAACACCATCCCTTGGGAAAGCTCTGTAGGATTTATGCACAGGCTTCAAAGTGAAGGGATGTAGGGCAACGGGTGGATGCGACCATAGCACACTGGTAGAACACAATGATTTGCATGGAAAAGATCCCAGATATCACCAGCTAAAAAAAGACTATGGAGCCGATGATGGGAAAGATCTCTGGCTGAGTTCCTGGAGAGCTGATGCTGGTAAGAGGGGAGCAGACAGTACTTGGCTAGATGGATGGATTGTCTGACCTGATTTAAGAGAGTGTCCTATGCACACAGGCATTGGGGCAATTTTGTGCCTGAGTTTTGTTTGAAGGAGGAGGGCAATGAAACTGAGCAACAGGGGTTAACCCTCACTGTGGCACTGATGCCATCTCAATGTTGCGGCCTCCAGGAAATACAAGAAGAGCAATGAGTTATAGTGGATAAGAGCATTGTGACCTTGGACCAGGGAGACCCAGGCTCAAACCCTCACTCAGCTCTAACACTGCTTTGTTGTTGGGGTCTGCTAAAGACATTTTTATTTAAACAAACCTTTCCTGAATTATCAGCCATGGGTTTATAGGCATAACTTGATTTTAAATATTTTTATTCTTTTGTATTTTGACTTTCTTATTTACTGTTCATGGCTCAGGAATCATAGATAGATAGATAGATAGATAGATAGAGCACTGTTTATCATTGTTGTGAATAAATAAATAAATGTTGGGCCGGTCACTCCTTTTCAACTTATCTTGCCTCACAGGGTTGTTGTCAGGGTGTGTATAAAAATGGGGTCAGAAAATCTACATGCATATCACTCTGAGGGCAGTACCCAACAGTGTCATTCTGCTGGCATAATGATGTGATGGTAGCAGAAACTAGGTTCTGAACTATGCGCAAGGGAAGAATCCAACCAAAGTTACATTTGTTCAACCACTTGTGCAAGCCGTTGTGCAAGCCATCATGCAACTGGATGTGCAGCTGGTTGTGCAATGGATTGTGCAAGGCATTGTACAACCAGTTGTACAAGACTGTGCAAGCTGTTGCACAGCTGGTTGTACAAGCACAATTGTGCAAGTGAAAGATTCAGGAGAATTCCGCTAGTGCTGTTTGAGTTGCTGTTGAATACTCCCTGAGTTTCTTGGAGAAAGGATATGATAAAGTAATATGATTAGACCACACATTCTTTCTGAGCATCACTTGTCAACTTGAGTACAATAGCTTAGAAGGCTAATTTCCTTTTTCAAGCTTATCCATCTCTGGTTTATCATGCAATCCATTGCCTGGGAAACAGGGTAGACCTGGCTGTCTCTGCCCTGCCTTGCCCTGCTTCCTGGAAAAGTGTCTGTCCTATTATCTGCTTACTGTTTGTTTTGACCAGCTGTCAGAAGCCACTATGGAATCTCTTGGCTCTCTGTGTAGCTGCCCCACGTGGTGAGTCACCAAACAGCAGTTTGGAGCAGCATCTCCCTGGGCAGTAAGTATTCCCAGCGACTCTCTGGACTGGCCCAACTCACCTATTTATATTTATTTATTTATTTACAATATTTACATACTGTTCCATATTCTGGCATGGAGATTTCAGAGCAGTGAATAATAAAAGATAAAACAGATAAAAGAATAAAACAAGATGTTAAAAACAAATTCAATAAAACTGTGGCTGGTTAGTTTAGGAAGGCTTCCTGAAATAAAAGTGGTTTCAGGAGGCACCGAAAACAGTACAATGTTGATGCCTGCCTGATCTCCAGAGGCAGAGAGTTCCAGAGAAATGGAGCCGCTACACTGAAGGCTCTTCTGCAGGTGGACTCCAGTCAGGCCATAGGTTCATGTGGAACCACCTTACCAGGCAGGTTGGTAAGGGAGAAGGCGCTCCCTCAGGTATCCTGGTACCAAGTTGTTTGGGGCTTAATACACTAGTACCAAAACCTTAAACCTGGCCCAGTAGCGAATAGGCAGCCAGTGCAGTTCCCTCAGCAAAGAAGTTGCATGCTGAAAAGGGCAGCTCCTAGACTAGCCCTTGGGACCTCCTAGATAGGAAGGGCTATAAAATGCTTACTGTTTGGGCTAAGAATTTGCCTGAGCGACAACAGTCTTCTTGGGTCTGGTATGTTTCAGTGTGTTCCTTGGCTCTGCTTCCTGGTTTAATCTGTGGTTAATGATACCCGGCTCCCCTCTGACTGCTATACATGATTTTGTGGCCTTGTTGGGGGTGGGGGGCAAAATGTCTTCGAGGATGCCATACAAGGGCACGGCCATGACACACAGGGGCTTGGGTGGGAGTGTCACCTGCCACTATTCTGGGATCAAAAAGGATGTCGTGTTGGAAAAGGTGCAGAAAAGGGCAACCAAAAATGATCAAGGGGCTGGAGCAACTCCCTTAGGAGGAAAGGTTGCAAAGGCTGGGATTGTTTAGCTCAAAAAAACAGTGAGTAAGTGGAGGGACATCATAGAGGTGTACAAAATTATGCATGGTGTGGAGAAAGTGGATAATAATATTCTCTCGTAATACTGGAATCCAGGGTCATCCAATGAAGATGATTGGTGGGAGATTCAGGACAGATAAAAGGAAGGACTTCTTCACACAGCACATAGTTAAACTATGGAATTTTCTACCGCCATCTGTAATGATGGCCAACAATTTGGAGGGCTTTAAAAGGGGATTGGACAAATTCATGGGGGAGAAGGCTATCCATGGCTACTAGTCCTGATGGCTATATGCTACGTCCAGTATCAGAGGCAGTATGCCTATGCACACCAGTTGCTGGGGAACATGGGCAGAAGGGTGCTGTTGCACTCATGTCCTGCTTGTGGGATCTCGTGGGCAGCTGGTTGGCCACCGTGTGAACAGAATGCTGGACTAGATGGACGCTTGGTCTGATCCAGAATGGCTCTTCTTATGTTCTTATGAGCAGGTCCTAGTGCTGAAGTGCTCAGTTACTGCCCTTGTACATGTTCGGTGCACAGAAGCAGAATGTTGATTTGCAGGATTAGGCAGTTAGCCAGAGGATAAATGACCACTGAGACACAGACCTTGGTGATGATGACTTCTGTAACAGGCTGGATTCAATGAAATGCCTTGAGATGTGTGTGTGTCTAAAACACATACACACCTACTTGTTAAAACACATATTTTCCTCCAGACAAATTACACCTCACTGAATTTTATTTCTTTTTTATATGTTTAGAAAGCCACCCTTTTAAAAATGCATCATGCAACCATTCCCCTTGCGTATCTTACATTTTTCATCTTTATAGAGCTACACAAACTGTTTGTCTTTCTGCACTAGTCCTGGAATTTATGAACCATGTCTTTTTGTGTGTATATGTAGAGATTGTAATCAGTGTTAAAGGCAAACGGTCTTGTTTAGAGAGCACTGAAGCTTCTCAGAGAATTATAGCATATACCTGTCATATCTACTCAGAAGTAAGTCCCATTGAGTTAAATGGGACTCATTCCTGGGTAAATGGGTATGGGATTACAACATTAGGGTGCAATCCTATCATGTTTAGACAGAAATAAGTCCTACAACTCCCAGCATTCCCCAGGCAGCATGGCTGGCTAGGGAATGCTGGTAGTTGTAGGATTAATTTCTGTCTAAAAATGATAGGATTGTGTCCTTGAACACCTATCTCTTAGACACAAAATACCTGTAGAAATAGCCTTTTAATAATAGGGTTAATTGTTAACCATCTGTGCTCTTTATAACTGAGCACATGTGACCTAAAGGCAACAGACTTTTAGCAGTCAGGGCCGGATTAAGAGCATTATGGGCCTGGTGCTGAGGATTTTGGTGGGCCTTTTTATGGAAATAAATAAAATGAAGAAGCAATTTTATATTAAAACAAATTAAATATTTTAATTACCATTAAAGTGCCAAAACAGAAACATATTGAAAATATTTCTTTTTTTGTAAACAATAAGCTTGTTAACTCAATAAAACCGTTCATCACATATCGTTGATGATAAGTACCTCCACGTTCTTTAACCTCTAGGGCAGTCTTCCCCAACCGGGGCCCTTCCAAATGTTTGGGGCCCCAGCTCCCATCTTCCCCAGCCACTGGCCATGCTGCCTGAGGCAAATGAGAACTGTAGTCCAAAATATCCAAGAGGGATATTTGGTGAACTCTGTTCTCTGGGGTTTTTCAAAATAAAACTTAAAATGCCACACAATTCCCCATGAAAGCGCACGTGCACACACACACACACACACACACACACAGTATTAGCCAAGCACACACACACTAACACACACACACACACACACACACAGAGAACTCTGTTCTCTGGGGTTTTTCAAAATAAAACTTAAAATGCCACACAATTCCCCATGAAAGCGCACGTGCACACACATGTGCACACACACACACACACACACACACACAGTATTAGCCAAGCAGGTGACATTTTGCAGGCGGCAGGAGGATCAACACCCCCAAAAGGCAGACACATTCACATAAATAGAACATTCACAACAACCATTTTTAAATAAACATAAACCATCTTCCCCAGCCACTGGCCATGCTGCCTGAGGCAAATGAGAACTGTAGTCCAAAATATCCAAGAGGGATATTTGGTGAACTCTGTTCTCTGGGGTTTTTCAAAATAAAACTTAAAATGCCACACAATTCCCCATGAAAGCGCACGTGCACACACACACACACAGTATTAGCCAAGCAGGTGACATTTTGCAGGCGGCAGGAGGATCAACACCCCCAAAAGGCAGACACCCACACCCACAAACACACAGCCCTTACGTTCAGTTTGGCTCACAAAAGAGGGAAAGCCCTTTTACAGAAAAGAAGGAGAAGGAGAAGGAGAACTTGCAGAATTTCCCCCAAATTATTTATTTAAAAAAAAAAAAGCAGCCACAAAAAAAAGCCAGGAAGCTTTGCTTGACCAAGAATAATTGTGTTGTTCTTGTTGCTTTTTTTGTTGTTGTTGTTAAACTAGCATTTGAACAATTGAGCTGCGAATCAGAAAGATCTTTTGCTCGAGGCTGGAGAGAGAGGTCCCTTCTAAATCTGAATATTACAGACCCTAGCAAGCCCCCCATGTGCTAGACGTTCTCACAAAGAAATGTAGTAACAGTGATTGAAATGCAAAGATACTGAAATGCTAATTTGAGAACAACAGTTCTTGCTAGGTCTTGCCTCAAGCCTGTAATGCAGATGTGCTTAGAACACCTTTCTAATCTTGAAAAAATCATTAATTATGCTGAATGATAACGATCAGAGCTAACTCTGAAGGGGGAAAAATCGCAGCGTGTCCGCTCCCACAGCCCCTATCTTAATCCGGCCCTGTTAGCAGTTACTCTCTTCCTTTGTCTATAGCAATTGAGATTCCAAACTATGGGCATATCCCATGCTGCCGCCGCCCCTCTACTGAGTATATTGTGCCAGTGGCACCCACCACTAGTACAACAGGAAGTTAGTGCTTCCTAGAGCAACCCTGGAAATGAGCCAAAACACTTGTTTCCAGAACAGGCCAGGCCAGAAGGGCTCCCTTCTGACAGGGCTCACTGACCTGTTCCATTCTGGAAATGTGTGTTTTGGCTCATTTCTGGTTGCTTTAAGAAGTGCTAGCTTCCCATTAGGGATGGGTCCTGCTGGCTGGCACATGGGAAGCATTATTGGATGCTGCCCTATGTAATTAACTAGGTCCTCACTCCAACCTTTCTGTTCCTTTGCTCTAATGAGTGCAACACACTCAGCCATGTTGCAATGTATGGGAGCATTCATTTGTTTAATTTCTGACTTTTGCTTGGGAAGTGAAAACTGTCAAAACACATCCAGTTTCAAAGTAAGTTTGAACTACTTTAAAAAGCTAGTCACTCCAATAAAAAGCCATGTCGCACTTGCTCTATGTTTCTTATCCTATGGCACCAGCCTGACCATTAACACTAAAAATGTTGATCTACATTAGAATCAAATATAGCATTCCAATATTTCTAATACTCTTTGGAATATTTGCTTGGAAGGAAGGCCCTTTCATGTACTTATACACACAGAGACACACACAGAGACACACACCCCTCTACAGCAGACTATAATGCAGGGGTCCCCAACCTTTTTAGGTGGGTGGGCATATTTGGAATTTTGATATGGTGTTTTTGGGTTCAAAAGAGTGGTTTTCTGTTTTAGAGCTCAGATCCCACCTGCGCCTCCTACTTAGCTTCTTGGCCAAGTTACTTTTCTTTTAGTCTCACCAGCTTGCCTTCTGGGAAATGAGTGTTTTGTGCAGCCATACCCCCCATGGCAGCCATTTTATGAATGGACAAGCCTCTCCCATGGCAGCCATTTTGTGAGAGTGCCTATGACACCATATCAAAATTCCAAATATGCCCACCCTCCTAAAATGGTTGGGGACCCCTCTACTATAGTCATGCAGGATCTCACCATAGCGAAACAACTCCCACTCTGCTGCTGGAGTGTGGGCAAATAAAAGATTTACCCACACTCCTATGTAAATAAACTTAATCTCTAAACTTTAGAGCTGTGTGTGCTTTTTTCCAGGTAGAATCTCAGTACTAATTCCAGTGCCTTCTGTTGGACTTGCTACAGTTTAATGTTTTTGGCCTAGAGCTTGAAATAGAGGGAGCTGGCTTAGCCCCTTATTTCTGAAGGGTCCTGTAAGTCAACAGGTCTGTGGCTCATGCTGGCTCAGCTTGTCTGAGCGTGGAAAGCTAAGCAGGGTCAGGCCTGGGTATTACTTGGATGCAGGGCCGGTGCATGGCAGTTTGGTGCCCTAGGCAAGATCAGATATTTAGCGCGCCCCCCCTTCCCACTTGAGCCCTCCCTCCCTCCAGCCCTATGCCCATTATGAAATAAAAGTCAATTGGCAAAACCTAAAAAAATTATTATCATAATAAATTATTATCCTCCTCCTTAGCATATTTGATCACTGGGATTCTCTGGTCTGTCTTCCCTCTCTTTCTCCCTGCCCTCTCCTTTTCTTTTCTTACCCCTTCTCTCTCTTTCGTTCTCTCTCTCTCTCTCTCTCTCTCTTCTTGTTCCCCTCCCTCTTTACCTTCTTTTTTGTGTGTATGTGCAAAATTTATCTCTCCTCCTCCCCCCCACCCCATCTCCTCTCCTGCAAGCTCCTCTTCCCCCCACCCTCTCCAATTTCTACTTTTGCGTGCATGCAAAATTCTGGTTTATTTTTTGCTTCTGATATTTATTATTAAATAAAAATTTATTATTATTTTTTTTTGCTCCCCCAGCCCCCCCTTCCTCCTCCTCCCCCACCCCCACTCCTTTTATCATTCTCCCTGGCTAGGGGTGGGGGCTCCTCAGCTTGGGGAGAGTTCACTCTGGTTACCCCCTCTCTCTTTCTGCCTCCCTCCCTCCCTCCCTCCACCCACCCACCCACCCACCCACCTCCTCCAGCACCGCTGCCGCCCCCCCCTCTCCTCCCCTTATCGCTCCATGTGCTGTACGAGAAAACAGCTTTGCTAAAGAGACCCACTTGCGAAAGAAACAGGAGCGGCATAAGGCTTGGGCAAGAGGCAGCGGCGGCAGCAGCGGCAGCTGGAGACGGCGAAAAAAAGGAGAGCCGAAGTAGCCGCAGCGGGAAAAGAAAAGGAGGAGGGGGAGAGAGGGGGGAAGAAAGAAAGAAAGAGAAAGCAAGCCTGGGGACAACAAAAACAGAAGAAGAGACTGGCACACGGAGAAAGAAGCGAAGCGAAGGGGGAAAAGCCAGGGAGGCTTCTGATTTGGTGTGGTTTCTGCGCCCCATTTAGCCATGCGCTCTAGGCAGCCGCCTAGTTGGCCTAATGGTAGCACCGGCCCTGCTTGGATGGGAGACCCCCTCTTCTAGTTTCCTGCATTGAGCAGGGGGTTGGACTTGATGGACTTGCAGGTCCCTTCCAACTCTATGATCCTATGAATCTATGAAAGATCTGAGAGTCCCCTGGCTGAGGCTGAGGGAGATGTAAGGGGTAGTGGCAGCCTACTCGGTAATTGTTTGCCTGCTGCCTACACTGCAGGGAGTCTGGGCAACCCCCTCGACATCCCTTTTCTTTCTTTCTTTCAATTTTTTTTTTGATCCAATACAATAAAATTAGAATGTATGTGCAATCTGATGTAATGGGGACCATTGTGTGAACCTTTTCTACCCGATTGTCACTTGGCTTGGGGGAGCAGGTTGAAGACTGGGGGGCTCAAGTCATGACTAACTCATCCCATTGATTTCAGTGGGAGCTAAGTTCAAGTCACTTACGGAGCAATCCTATGGCCCCTAGGCAGCGTCTGAGGGGCCATAGCATATTTCAGATTCCCAGCACCAAGGTTGGAGACAACACTCCAACCTTGGAGCTGGGAATCAGAGCTCCGCCCTTCCCCGCCCCCTCGCAGCTGCAGTGGAAAGAACCACACTGGCTGCTCTCCAAGGTCAGGAACGTGACCTCGGAGGGGTAAAGGGGGGCGTTTCGGTGGGAAGGGAGGGGGGAGGCTAGAGAGGCCAGCATATGAGCTGTTCTGAGGCCTCCCCCTCCGAAGTGCCCCAGCGAGACCCAGCGAGAAGAGAAAATGCAGGGCAGGAGGACGGGGAGGCAAAGATTGCCTCTGCTGTTCCCCCTGCTCTCCATCGGATGCCCCTAAGCCTCCAAGTTTGGGGGCTTCTGGGCATCCCAATAGGATGGCACCCTTAGTTTTCATTCCTACACGCACTTACTTGGGAATAAACCGGGACTTACTTTTGACTAAACATACATAGGATAGTACTGTTAGTCTGGATCTGTCATCATCACCATTATCATCATCATTATCTGTCTTGAAGAAAACTCAGCATAGACGTTTCAGTTTAATTCAGCACAATTTCAAAACAAATTAGACTGCAGTCCTAAACACACTTACCAGGGAGTAAGCCCCATTGAATACAGTTGGACATACAGTTGCAAGTAAACCTGCATAGGATTGCAGTATTAGTACTTGTTCTTAAATTATGTTCCAATTGACAGTTAGAACAGAATATACTGACTGTATATGAATATGACTTAGGATATCCTATGCGGTTTATATACTATCCTTTTACAGGTAAGGTTCACATGTTTCAAGGGGCAGCACTTCCTTTTTACTGAATGGCTGTAATCGCAAACAGACCAGAAAGCATATCAACATTTATAACAAATTCATTGAACATCTAAATATCATACTCCAAGGCTATTTCTACCATAGATATGTGTTGGATAATTAAAATTGCAGTCAAAACCTATGGCTAATGTTTCACCAGATAATTGGGTGAAATGGTTAAGATCACTGATACCTTCTAGGGTGGTTTTCCTAGAAGGTACTAATTGAATTATTAACAGCCTGAACAGGAAGTGGGCGTAGCTCCCAGATTCTTCCTCTTTCTGTTCAGACTCTTTGTGAGCGTGGCACCACCAGGTTGTTGTCTCCAGGTGGTCCTTATAGCAGCATGTAGCCAGAGTTGCTGGTCTGAACTCCACAAGTTCAGACCCCAAGTATTTCCAAATGAACTTGTAACCAACTGTAAGAAACTCTTTTAAGCCTGCCTGAATGAAACTGCATAATCTGAGTGAGTAAATGTTACTTTTAACTTTTACAAGACTGTGGGCTTGTTCGCATGACACAGGAACCGCAAGTCCCCCACGGTTCCCGTGTCGTGTGCATGCCGACCAGGGGTGCCCCCGCGGGAGAGCCGCGCGTGGGACAGTCGCAAAGTGACCATGGTCGGTAGAGGGGTAAGCCCCTACCGCGCGTGGTCACTGTGCCGTCGGAACAGCGGGCGGCCGTCCTGCAGGGTCCCCACAGAGACGGCAGCCCAGAGCGGCCGGAGCCGCTGCTGCTCCAGCCTGTAGGGGCAAATGGCCCCTCTGGGCATCCCGGGCCTCACACCCTACCGCCGGGAGGCCCGCACTGCGGTGCGGGGACTACGGGGTCTACCCACGCGCGCGGGGCGCCGGTCGTGTGCGGTGCCCTGCTGGACCCCGCGGACGTCCCCGTGGTTCCTCCCCCGCCGGCAGCCTGGGTCGTGTGAACCGGCCCTGTGTCTCTGATTATTGTTCTGAGGGAGAGAAAAGGGGGCAAAACCAGGGAAATCCAGTCTGCCTTAAAGCATCCTGGATTACCAAATGCTAACTGGCTAACACTAGCCAAATCTAAGCTTCTTTTAAGCTGGAAAGGGACTCTACTCTGCTGATCTCACTAACGTGAGATAGGAAGGATATTACTCCACAATATATCCTCTCCTAGTATCTTTTTCAAGTCCCAACAATATGTATTAACAGGCCCCTAGCAAGAGTGTTCCTACGATGGTTTCTTTCCTGTTGTCGTGATAAGTGAAATAAACAGATTTAGAGTGCAATCCTATGCATATTTAGACAGAGGAAAGTCCTACAACTCCCAGCCAACATGGCTAGCTGGGGAATGCTGGGAGTTATAGGCAGGGATGGGGACTCGGACTCGAGGACTCGACTCGTGAGTCGGACTGAGTCCCCCCTCTGACTCGACTCGGACTCGAGTCCCAATATTTTTAATGGGACTCGAGACTCGACTCGGGACTCGAGACCAAGGACTCTTCAACATCCTGGGCTGTGCCAGAAGGAGTGGAGAGGAGCGTGATTGCTGGCGAAGAGCGCATGGAAGCGAGGTGTGCCACTATGGATGGCTACCAGGAGTGCAGCCCCAACAGTGTGTCAAGATTTATTTTGATTGATGTGTTGCGTACTTGGGAGAGGCAGAAGAAGGACCTGAGATTACTCTGTGTGGCTGCTCTGAGTGTGTTTCTGGTTCCAGCAAGTTCATCACCAGTGGAGCGGGTGTTCAGTGAGGGTGGAATTGTGATGAGATCTCACCGTTCCAGAATGGGGGCCAAACATTTAGAAAAAATCATGTTCCTCAAATGCAACATGGATAGGTTTTAGGAAGTACAGCAAGTTTATTTTTTAAAATCATTTTCCTAAAATGCAACCTTTCAGACATTTTGGGTTTGGCTGCCTCTGCCTGCCTGTCTGGGGTTCCCAGCCTCCTCTGCCTGCCTGGTCTCTTCTTGACCAGTTCAACAGTTGAATTGTCCAAGACAAAGGCCTCTGCCTGCCTGCTTTGGGGTTCCCTGCCTCCTCTGCCTGCCTGGTTATTTTGGGTTTGTCTGCCTGGTCTGTTCTTGCCAAAATCAGTTGCAGAGTTTTGAAATAAAAAGGCACACTTGTGCCTAGAATTTATTTAAACCACACATCTGAAGTAGCCTTATTTTGTTGGAGGAAAAAACCATTGATTTTAATAGGGACTCTTGGAGTCAGTTTTGGGAGTGACGCGTGGCTCGTGACTCGTGAGTCACCATTTTGGACCAAGGACTCGGACTCGGACTCGAGACTCGGGTCCAAAGACTCGTGACTCGACTCGTGACTCGAGACCAAGGACTCTTCAACATCCCTGGTTATAGGACTTTTTTCTCTCTAAACATGCATAGGATTGCACCCTTACTGAACCAGCCTCTCTTGGAAAAGGAATGTGCAGGATTCTGAGTTCCACAAGTTTCTTTATCAGACAATAATCTTCGTTAGGTGACAGTATATGAAAACTAAGGTTGAATGTATCTGCTCCCTCTTCCTCTGCCCAGTTATGAAATCATTCTGGTGGTGTTGGTGGTGCAGGGGGACAAGGAAACATATTAAAGAATGCTTAAAAAACACCATCACCCTATTCTTGATTAGAAATGCAAACTTTCAGGCAGGAACTCTTTATCCATACAATATGCTGACAAAGTCCCAGAAAGAGATGCAAATCCTGTTTTGATTTCCTTTACAAACAAGCCTAAATAAGATTCTGTCTGTGCTGCTCTAATCTGTCTTCTCAAATGAGTTTTTATGTAACGACTAAGACAAGCCCCCCCGCCAAAGTCTGCGACGATTTTCAGTTTTCATTTTTATGACAGTTTGAAACGTGACTGGCCCCAAGCTCCTGGCTCGCTTGTATCTTAAGCTCTCTATGTGCGTTTGGACCTTTTATGTTTAAGCTGATTGTTTCCGTTCAAAACTCATGTTTGGCAAAGGGAGTCAGGGAAAAGAAGCATTCTTGCTGCCCTTTAGCTGAGAGCAACCCATAATGTTGTTTTGTGCTTCCCTTTCTTGGAGCAGTTGGAAGCTGGTATAATGTAATGACTGAGGGAGTGAGCTGTGAGCCGCAAGGTCCCTGGTTTAAATTTTACCTGAGCCACAAACTCACTAGTGTGGTAATGTAAGGTGTCTGACTACAACTCCCATCATTTCCAGCCAGCATGGCCATGGAAATGATGGGAGTTGCATTCCCAACACATCTGGAGGGCACTCCTGGAGAAGGCTGACCTAAGTGTCCTTAGGCAAGCCAGTATTCTCTCATCTTTAGATCTCCTTTGGTAATTTGGGAATAACAAGTGGGACCTGCAACAAAATGTTGCCGTCAGGAATGCTCCTCTTCAGGGTTCCAGCCATGCCCTTCTCTAGGCTACTCCATTCCATTCCAACACCACCACTACCACCACCACCACCTCATTTTCCATCCCCTCCAACAGAGCAGTCAGCATTCTGTACCCACTGAGTATGCACAATCCTCATTGGGCTGTTTTAGTTTCTCCTCTTGCCCCCTGAAGATTTTATTTTATTTTTGGTACTTCTGCAAACGTGGGGTTCCCATGGCCATTTTGGCTACATATGGGTAGGTGTTCGGAGAATGAGTTCACCATTAGTAGATAGCAGGAGTGGGCAGACCTCAGGCTTGTCAGATCTACGTTGTTGCGGTTGCTGTTGTTTTTCACTAGATCTCCAAGATCTGCCAAGCAGAGATGAGTGCGAAAGACATACCCTTAGAATTAAAGAACAGGGTGTCTCTGAGGCTAGGGATTTGTTTCCAGTACCAGAAGCGAACTGAGCTTACACAAGCTCCACTCCCAGTTATCCCAAACGTCCTGCATTTCATCAGCCTAAGTGAGGTGGGTCAAGTAATTTTGCTGTTGCTACTGTTGAATGGTTCAAATTCAGAAAACTTTGCCAATCTAATGCAAATCACCGAGAGATCTTCTTTCTGCCCATCCCTGGTATATAGAACAATACCAGCCTCCCATAGAGGGTTGATGTAAAGATTACTGCAAGAAGGTGTGTGGAACACTTTGTGCGCATGAAAGGCATTACAAAAATGCAAAGTATCATTTTATTTATTTATTTATTTATTTATACCCCGCCTTTTTTCCTGCAAGGAACCCAAGGCGGCTTACATAATCCTCCTCCTCCTCTCCATTTTATCCTCACAACAACCCTGTGAGGTAGGTTGGGCTGAGAGACCGTGACTGGCCCAAAGTCACCCAGGGAGCTTCGTGGCCAAGTGGGGACTAGAACCCGGATCTCCCGAGTCCCAGTCCAACACTCTCACCACTATGCCATGCTGGCTCTCATCATTATCAATTTCAGAGCGGCATTCACCAGTCCAGTTTCCTGTGGACAAGAGAGAGATCTGGTCACCTACAGTGTCTTTATAATATCATATGCCCATTTACAAATGTACAGGTTGAGCAGGTATTGGGGGACCTGCTCAACCTGCAGCAGCAAATACATGGATGGTGCCAGCCCTGCAGCAACACTGGGTTTCTCTGCATGAGACTTTTAATCTGCCACTTTACCGAGGCTTCCGCTTCCGGATACTTTGTGGGATTAAGATCGGCTCCTTTACACGTGGGTTTGGGGTGTGTGTGTTCTTTCTCTGCTTTTCTATATATTCCATTATACAACCACAAGGTGATGTTGCAGTATAATGGAACTGCACAAATACACAAGGGTCTCATTCCAGTTCATTCCACCATTTCCAAATAATTGTACACTTTCCACAATCTAAAAAAAGCCACAGAAATGGTTGTGAAGAATGGGAAAGGCCCTGGAGGATGACGACATTATGCAAAGCACCCGCAAACTACTGTGAGTGAGGAATCACAAGCACACAATAAATGGCTCATGTAGAGAAGCCCACCACCAGATGGGATAAACTACACACTGCATTAAATGCATAGCGTGTAGCTCATCCTAACTTCTTTTTAATTTAGTGTTAGTGTGTAGGACACTGATTTGGATGAGGACCACCACATTTGTGTATGGGGGGGTTAAACCTTCCCAACCAGCCACTTCCTCCTCCTCCCCCCTAAATTCACCCCCACACATACAGGGAAGAAAGAAAGAAAGAAAGAAAGAGCGGACGAAGCTCCATTGGTGCCAATTCCATCTTGGCAAACCAATCAGCTCTGGGCGCAGCAAAAAGCAAATGGTTTACCAGACCACTACCATGCCCCCTTAGCAGCTTTTAGTTGCTGCACTGTGAATGGGTTTTAACTTAGTGCTGTGACTTCCTGGCACACACCAGGTTCAGATGATCCTGCAGTAGCTGATGAAATATTTACCTTTTCAGATTATTTCCTAGCCCCACACATGACATGCCAGCTACCAAGCAACATCAAACCCTAGAGAAAAGACCATTGGCCCGCCCTGCCTGAAAGAACAGCATAGTTATATAGTACATTAAAATGCTTGGTCCTAAAGACACAGTGAAAGAGACAAATGTGTGCTTACATGACAATGTCCACATGGTGCCTATGTGGTTTTTCTACATAAAAATGATATACATGTTAGAACTTATCTTGTGTGAAGCAATCCTGAGTCCCACTGAACTCAGCAGAATTTACGTACTTCTGAATAAACATACTTAAGATTATGCTGTGCATATAGGACATGCAGTGTTTGTCATAGTCAAGAGTAGACCATGGCATGGATTTGTCTAAAGCCATGCTGGCTGAGAATCATGGGAGTTGCAGGCCAATACATCTGGAGGGCACCAGGTTGGGGAAGGCTGGTCTAAGAATATGACTTGTCTTGTCAGAACACCTTTATTAGCCAGCTCCAGATATCAGAGAGTCAATTTGTTTCAACTGAGACATTCTGGATTTTCTCTGTCTTCGAACTTCGATTCCAGGGCAAGGGTGATTCATGAACACCTGCACAACTTGTGTAGGAGTGATAGGCCTGTTGACTATTTTCATCTGTTTTGGTTCACATCATCTGTTCACAGAGCATCGCCTGCCGTGCTAGCAAAGCTTAGCTTGGGCAGAAAAGGAATTAAGATGCGTTGTCATGTGAACCTTGGTGTTCAATAGGTCTGGATCTTACTGGGACAGGAGCCAAGCAGGTCATCGGGAGGGAAAAAAAATAACTAGAAGAAAAAGCTTCCTACATTTCAGTGGGTGGCAAGATTGCAAAGGCAGCCGTGCATAAACGCTCATTCTGTAGCTACATCCTCTTGTTGGTACTTATTCTGTTGAAAGGGCAAGACCATAAAAACCTCCTTCAGATCTGGAAGTCTGTGGATCATGAAATAGGGACTCCTTCCTGTAAATATGTTGAGCCCATATATTTTGAAGGTGGTGTTTCTCTATTTGAATCTGCCTCTGCTTTTCTCTGCTTGGGCTTCATCTGAGTCTTGTCTAGAGGGAAGGTATCTTAGCTGGCCATGAAAAAATGATCCCTTATAGGAAGGGACATGGGATTCCTTATGTCCTCTTGTACGTCTATGTACATATGTACGTCTATGTCCTCTAGTCTTCTCCAACCTAGTGCCCTCCAGATGTTTTGGACTAAAACTTCCAGTATTCCTGTCCATTGGCCATGCTGGCTTCAGCTGATGGGAGTTGATGGTGGGTTTAAGCAAGCATGAAGTCCAATAAGCCCAGTATGGGCTCAGTACTGTTGAGCGGCAGGCGCTGGCAGAACGCTAGGGGCAGGCCACGCCAACTACGGGGGACAAGAGATCGATGCTTAATACCTATCCCTTGTCCCGGGCCTGCCCAGAGCCAAGGGATAACTGGGGGATGTGTGGCTCCTCCCCATACCTTGCGTTTGCTGTTGTGCAATGCCAGGTCCGTTATGACTTGATCCTGGATGAGGGTGCGGACCTGGCATGTATTACGGAAACCTGGCTGGACGAGGCCGCTGCTCCAACTCTGGCAGCCTTGTGTCCGGCTGGTTTCTCGTATGCCCAGCAGCCAAGGGTTGGGGGACGGGGAGGGGGAGTGGCTGTTATCTATCGGGAGTCCTTGGTCCTTACCAGACTCCCTCTTCGGGAGACCAAGTTTATTGAGTGCATGTACTGGAGGTTGGGTCCCAAGGGCAGTCTGGGGATTCTGCTTGTGTACTGTCCACCCCGCTGCACGACAGACTCCCTGGCCGAGGTGCTGGAGGTGGTCTCTGATGTGCGTGTGTTGTCCCCCAGGCTATTGGTGCTGGGGGACTTCAATGTGCATTCAGGGGCTGTCCTCACGGGGGCACCTCGGGACTTCATGGAGACCATGGCTTCCTGGGAGCTGCACCCTGTATTAACTGGACCTACCCATGTAGCCGGTCATGCACTGGACTTGGTTTTTGTTTCTGGAGAGGGGGGAAATGATCTGGAAATCGGGGGTATATCCGCCACCCCCTTGTCATGGTCAGATCACTATCTGGTGGGGTTGGATTTCTCGATGCCACAACCCCTCTGCAGGGGTGAGGGACCTATTAGGATGGTCCGCCCCAGGCGTCTTATGGATCCGGATGGATTCCTGAACGCGCTTGGGGAATTGGAGCACACAAACGGTAGCTCGGTCGAGACCCTGGTGGACGACTGGAATGCTGCAATCACCAGGGCATTAGACCGAGTTGCTCCGAAGCGCCCTCTTCGCCTAAACAGAGCTCGCGCAGCACCATGGTTCACTCCGTCGCTGCGAGCTCTGAAACAAGAGGTGAGAAGGCTAGAGCGCCGATGGCGTAATTCCCGCTCCGAAGACGATCGAACACGGGTCAGAGCTGCATCTTCAGCCTACCGGGTGGCGGTGAAGGCAGCAAAAAAGAATTTCTATGCTGCCTCCATTGTGTCTGCGGAGTGCTGCCCCAGGAGGCTGTTCCAAGTGGTCCGGAGTCTGGTCGGTCCAGTTGCTCCGGACCCATTGGAACAGTCTAAAGCCTCCTGTGAGGCTTTAGCGAAGCACTTCGCAGATAAAATCGATCGGATTAGGAGTGGGATATCGTGCGTCGTGGACACAGGGAGTGAGCGGGAGGAGGCCAATGGCAGACTGGTTTTGTGGGATCGGTTTCGGCTTCTTCCTTCTGATGAAGTGGACAAGGTGCTTTCATCTGTGAGGCCGACCACCTGCTTGCTTGATCCTTGCCCGTCCTGGCTCATAATGAGCTGCAGGGAGAGACTGGGTGAGGGGATCAAGGCGGTGGTGAATGCCTCCCTCGAGGAGGCAGTGATGCCATCAGCCCTCAAGGAGGCAGTAATAAGACCGCTTCTAAAGAAGCCCTCCTTGGATCCCCAGGATTTAAACAACTTTCGCCCAGTCTCCAATTTACCATTTCTGGGCAAGGTGATCGAGCGGGTGGTGGGTGCTCAGTTGAAGGCACACTTGGATGAAGCCGATTATTTAGATCCGTGCCAGTCAGGCTTCAGGTCTGGACATGGGACGGAGACGGCCTTGGTCGCCTTGGTGGATGATATGAGGAGGGCTTTGGATAGGGGCGAATGCTCCTTTCTAGTCCTCCTCGATCTCTCGGCGGCTTTTGATACCGTTGACCACGGTATCCTCCTGGACCGCCTGGAGGGGTTGGGCTTGGGAGGCACTGTATTGCAGTGGTTCCGGTCCTTCCTCTCTGGAAGGTACCAGAGGGTAGTTCTCGGGGAGGAGGCTTCGGACCCTCGGCTGCTCACTTGTGGAGTGCCGCAGGGTTCCATCCTCTCCCCGATGTTATTCAACATCTACCTCAAGCCGCTGGGAGCTATCATCAGGAGGTTTGGGGGTGCGGTGTCATCAATATGCGGATGACACGCAGCTCTACCTCTCCTTCAAGTCCTCACCGAGGTTGGCCGTTGAGACCCTGTCCAAGTGCCTGGAGGCAGTGGCTGGCTGGATGGGAAGGAACATGCTGAAGCTGAACCCCGACAAGACCGAGGTACTGCTGGTGGGGGACAAGGGGAGGTTAGGGGATGTTGACCTGGTGCTGAATGGGGTACATCTACCCCTGAAGGACCAGGTCCGCAGCTTGGGGGTCATTCTAGACTCCCAGCTGTCCATGGAGGCTCAGGTGGCAGCTGTGAGCCGGGCAGTGCTGGATCAACTCCATCTGATACAGCAGCTGCGCCCCTACCTTCCTAATCACCTGCTCCCATCAGTGGTTCATGCCTTGGTCTCCTCTCGCCTAGACTACTGTAATGCGCTCTACGTGGGGTTACCCTTGAAGACGGTTCGGAAGCTACAGCTGGTACAGAACACGGCGGCTCGCCTGGTTAAAGGCAGCCGCCGGCGGGATCACATCACGCCAGTGCTGAAGGATTTGCACTGGCTACCAGTTGCTTGCTGAGCCGAATTCAAGGTGTTGGTTTTGACCTTTAAAACCCTATACGGCTCTGGTCCAGTTTATCTCAAGGAGCGTCTCCAGCAACACCAAGTGGGCCGCTCAACAAGATCTGCCACGGATGGCCTTCTCCTTGTCCCTTCAGCCAGAGCAGCTAGACTGGTGGGGACGAGGAAGAGGGCCTTTTCTGTGGCGGCCCCTGTACTGTGGAACCCTCTCCCGAGTGACCTCCGCCATGCCCCCTCTCTGATGAGCTTCCGTCGCTCATTAAAAACCTGGTTGTTCAGGCGGGAATATGGGGTGGGTTAAGATTTTAAAATTTTTATATTGTTTAAATGTATTTTATTGCATTTATGTATTTTATTCTGTGTACATCGCCCAGGGTGGCCGGTTGCCGGCCAGATGGGCGATAAATAAATATTAATAATAAATAAATAAATAATATGGAACTTAATCTAGTGGGGCACAAGGCACAGCAGGTCTAATGGGAGATGTAGAATGGATTATGTTGCTCTCTTCTGTCACCTCTGGTTTACACTGAAATTTGGTGCTGATTGGAGATGGTGCACAGAACACAAGATTCCATCTCCTTGTGATCTCAAGGAAGCTTGGGTTTGAGGTTACCATTCTATGGGTTGGATCTTCTGGCTGTGTATATCATAGATATACAGAATATATATAGATATAGATATATTCTGTATATCTATGAGTTTACTACACACTTCTGAAATCTACTAACTGGAACAGAAATGGGTACAGCAGTGGGAATCTTAGTTTTTATTTTTTTAAAAAAAATGCAGTCCCAAGCCATGTATAGAGTGCCTCCACTTGTGTGTGGGGGATCCTGGCCCTGAACCCCACTAGTGAGGTCACCCAGTGAATGTCATGGCTGAATCAATGGTATGGTGGCTATGTGTCCCACCTTACAGAGGACAGGCGTCTCTTTGAAGGCATCCTCTATTTCAAGTCCAAGTCTGGATTAAAGAATTTTTTAAAAAAAAAACAATTGCAAGAAGGGAGAGCAGATCCAGGGCCATGGAGGTTTCATAGATTTCATAGATCATAGAGTTGGAAGGAGCCTACAAGGCCATCGAGTCCATCATCATCAGGCGATCACTCATGACCGAGTAAGATTGTCTTCCAGGATAAAAATTTACAAAAAGGAAATTTTAAAAGGAGGAAATTCTAAAGAAAAATTGTGTAGACTCTAGCGATGGGTCCGTAAGTGACTGTGGAGGCCAATTCTAGATCCAACCCCCTGCTTAATGCAGAAAACTAGAGGAGGGGTCTCCCATCCAAGTAATAACCAGGCCTGACCCTGCTTAGCTTTCCATGCTCAGACAAGCTGAGCCAGCATGAACCATAGGCCTGTTGCCCCTCCACAGTGAGCACCGGGACAGCAGACTGAGCAGCCTCCAGGCTCACAGTCTTTCTCACTCTGGTGAGATGTGCTGTATTTTATTTTGTTTTCCTTTTTATTACATTTTTTAAACTGTCCAATAACTGAAGTTCTCTGGGCAGTATACAAATTAAAAACATAACATACAAGAGAACAATAAAACAGGTCAGATGAAACCAAGATAAAACCACCAGCAGAACATAATAAAAGCAGAAGTAAAACCTTCAGCAGGAATAAAACATTCTATCCAGGAGTGTTTGGTGGCGAGGGACTAACAATGAGGGATTGAGCATTTCCACCCGCCTCACCAGCTTGGAGCCTGATAAAAGCCTGCTGTCTGAAGACCAGTGCTGGAAGGGGTGTTTGGTGGAGAGAGGCTGAGTCGTGGCAAAACTTTGTGGGCATGTGGGGCTTGAAGAAGGACTGGCAATCCTTACCCACCCCGCCAGGTAAGAGATGGGGAAAGAACTAGGCAGGAGAAGCTGGCGACTCCTATGTCAGTGGGGCTCCTTATCCGTTGCAGCTTTTATGCTGAGCATTATAGGAGCAATCCATGGTGCTCCATGCTGGTGAACCTATTTTGGGAATGGAGTACAGCACCATGGAGAGCTCCTATAAAGCTCAGAATAAAAGCTGCAATGGATGAGGAGCCCCACTGACACAGGAGTCGCCAGCCTCCCCTGGAACTAGGCGAGGAGATGCTTCGCTTGTGAGAGCTGGGAGGAAAGAAGGCTGCCACAACTGGGAGGTGTGGATACCAACTTGTGTTTTTAGGCTAATTGTGGAGAACGCTCATGTGGAATGGAGATTTAGTTATATATTTTAATATTTCTGTATTGTGCTTTATTCTCTCTCCTGTTTAGTGCTCAGTTGTTGGATTAGTTTAGTTTATTTGTACTGTTTTATTGGAGATTGTATGTATTTTCAGCTATGTATTTATCTGCCAACATTATGGGTATTTGTAATTGTTTCTATTGTATTTTTTGTATATTGTTATATTTATCATGGTTATCTTGTCAATTATATTTACTATTCATTTGTTATGTTGTGAGGTGCTCTGTGCACAATTTTGTGAGAAAGCAGCATATAAATAAATAGATGATGATGATGATTTAAATTCTTTTCCAATTATCATTATTTCAAATGTGCATATATACACATACATTAGCATATGCAAATGATATGCAAATCTGTCTCCTCTTTGATCCTATTTCTTGGATGATACATTCCCTTTGAAGTGGTCACCCTAATCAATGGTCTATCCAGCCCTCAAAGAGCTTTTGTACATGAGGCATTTGCTGTGCGCTCATCATTCCTACTCACGGTTGTTTACAGGTTCTTTAGATGATGTAATGACTCTCCAGTTTCATTTCTATTTGTAAACAGCACTTTCAGTGAGTTTTTTTAGAGCTGGGAAAATGGGGTATTATTTCTAATGGAGAAAGAAAGCAAAATTTCCTCTTGTGTGTTTGCACTATTCTGCTATACCACACTGCCACCTAGAGGTTATGTAGCAGAAAGGCAGGAAAGGAAATACCTCTCATGTAGTGCTTGGTCCTCCATTCTGCACTGAAACCAAAAGTAGATGCAACAGATGAACAGCCTCATGTAGAAAAATCCAAAGAGGTAAACCTCCCTAGGAAGGCAAGAGCAGTTGCTAAAGGAGGCTCAGTCTCCTTTGTTATGTCTCCCTATGTCCATTACAGACCTTGAATGGGTAGAAGTGAAGTGCCAATCCACTAGGTCCCAATCAGTGTCAATCAAAGTTGTGGTCTACCAGACTAGAGGCCAACAGAATAATTTGCTGTTTCGCCTTTCTTTCTTTCTTCCATACTTCCTTTCTTTCCTCCTTTCCTTTCCTTTCCTTTCCTTTCTTTCTTTTGGGCCTGCTCCCTCAGGAAAATCCATGTGGCTCTTTTCTCTCAATTTCTCCTTGCCTGGCCCTTGGATGGGCGGGTATCACCAGTTTATTCTTGGGCATTCCCAGGCCGCCCTTTTCTTGAAAGCTGGCAGGGACAAAGTGTTTTCCAACCTGATCCTGGCAGCAAATCTTGAACCCAGTTCTCTAAAGTGACAGCTTTCTAAAGCCCTGCAGATTAAGAATCTGCCACTGGATCATACCTAGGGTCTTTTCCATGCAGAGCATCTACTCTGCCACTGAGCTAAAAACCTGTCCTTGCTTTTATTTCTCTGCCTATCCTATCTTTCCCTCTCATGATTCCTTCAAGAGTTGCCTGACCTCTGCCCGTTTTCTTTGAGATGACAATCTGGAACGGAAGGAGCTCACCAGCTAAAATGTACAATGGGCTGGAAGCCTCAGCTGGTATCATTAGACGTTTGCCAATGACAACTAAGATGCCTGCAGTCTACAAAGTGGCAGGCGCAAGGTGAATTTTACAGCACGTCCAAAGGAGAAGGGCCATGCATCATAGGAGGCAATTATAAACCTGTTAGCTTAGCACAAATTGCAAGGAGAATATCAGAAACAATGCCGTGAGATTTAATGAGAGGAAGAGCTTTGATTAGAGGAAGGCAGCCAACGTGGATTCGTAAGCGGGAAAGGGAACCAAAGCTGCTGGAGCTTTTCAAAAGGCATCAATATCATGTTGGAAAGGAAACAAATGTCATGTAGTAGACGCGACACGCTTATAAATCTCAACAAAGATGCTCCAAGAAGTTCCACTTTGGTTTTTATTTGCTAATAGTGAAACGCTTGCTGCTATGATGAGAAGGATGTGACCAGGTTCCCATGACCACGGTGGCCCACCTTGGCTTGTGCTGCTGCATGCCAGGCAAATTTTGAATATTCAAGCCACAGCTGGGGCTTATTGTGTCATCCAAACCTGGGCGGTGGGCGTTGTGCCAGGGTTAAACAACCTTTGCATAACCCAAGAACAGGCCATGGGTCATGCGAGGGCTGTTTAACCCTCGCACAACCCCCACCACCCAAATTTGGATGACATGACACATCGTGGCCACAGCTTAACTATTCATAATGGCCACCCGCATGTGCCGGCACACACCTCAGCCCACCGTGGCTTATTTGATTGTGTGAACGGGTCCTGTGTGTAGAGGAAAGGCTTGTATATTGCAAGGGGTGAGTGGGTGCAAAACAACAACAACAACAAGGGACAAAAGAGGGGACATTTGCATAAAACTTGCATATGTTAATTTGTGTGTATAAATGCAAAATTGGAAATAATTATTATAATTTAAACAGAAATAGATAATGTCTCTCCCGGGTGGAAAAAGACTATAACCAAATGGCCTGTGTGCCTTGCTCAGTCTGCTGTCCAGCTGCTGTTGGTGGGCAATTTCAAGGCCCAGCTCTTTCCTCTGATGGTTGTTTATCTTTAAACCAGCCTTGGACTAGGCAGCCCTTCAAATAGTGGACGCCTCCAAAGAGAGGATTGTCCTCTGCCGGCCCTTCAAATAAAGGACTATCCTCTGTAAAGTAGGACAGATGGGCACTTGAGGTGCAATTATCTGCATATAGAGCATGCTGAGACGGTTTTGCTTTCTCAGCCTTATTGTTCCCAAGTGAAATGCTACTAGGCCCCTTTCCCATGATCACCACAGCCAGACTGCCATGGGCTTCAGGCTGCCGCTTCAAGCCCCCTGCTACAGCTTCTCATGTCATCCGAACCCGGCGAAGGTGGCTTGTTCGGGTGGTTAACCACCCCAACCAGCCACCCTTGCTGGGCTCAGACAACATGAGAAGCTGTACCTGGTGAGGGTAGTTAGTTATGTCAATCAGGCTGGCATGCAACCGTCACACGCAAGGTGGTTAAGAAGCCACGCTGGCTTACAGTACTGTAGATCTAGCTCAGTACTGGAAGCATCTCTCCAGGGTTTCAGTCTTTCCCAGCCCTACCTGGAGATCCCAGGGACTGAGCCCAGGACCTTTTGGATGCATGTGCTCTACTTCTGAGTGATGCTCCTTCTCTTTCATGCCTGCACTGCCTGCCTGATTCTCAGATTACTCCATACTATGACAATGCTAGCAGTTGCTGCAGACATATTATTTAAAGTTCCAAAATAAACTTTCATGTCTATCTTGATTGACCAGAAACATTTCAATCTACGGTAAGTCTTCTTCAGTGGCCGAAAAGAAAAGAAAAGAAAAGAAAAGAAAGATTCCACAATGACTGGGTTCACACCAACACAATAACCCATGTGCAAGGGTTGAGTATGGGTTGAGTGTGGGTTGTCACTGAACCATGAAACTCACTGGGTGACTTTGAGCCAGTCACTGACTCTCAGCCTAACCTACCTCACAGGGTTGTTGTGAGGGTAAAATGGAGAGGAGGAGGAGGAGGAGGATTATGTAAGCCGCCTTGGGTTCCTTTCAGGAAAAAAGGTGGGGTATAAATATAATAAATAAATAAATAAATAAATAAATAAATAAATAAATGTTGTCTGAAGCCATCTACAATAAAAAGCCATGGTTTGTTAATCACAAACAACCACAGTTCACAACCCAACAACAAACCATGGGTTCTCTTCATGGGTTGTTCATGGTTAACAAACTATGGCTTGTTAAAGCAGCTGGGTTCAGATAACACAACAATCCACGTTTCAACAACAACCCATGGTTCAAAGACAACCCACACTCAACCCACAACCCACACTCAACCCATACTCAACATTTGAATGTGGGTTATTGTATTGTGTTGTATTATGTGAACCCAGTCACACTCTCTCTCTCTCTCTCTCTCTCTCTCTCTCTCTCTCTCGGAAAGACCCATAATTTTGTAGTGCCATGTTTAATCATTTGCAACTCCAGTTTAAAAACATCTCACATAGCACTAGCAGTGCTCAAAAAGACTCTTCTTGTCTGAAGTTTCAGGGAGATGCCACCAGCCAGAGTACACAGTACTGGGTAGACGGACCAATGACCTGACTCAGTATTTATTTATTTATTTATTGTATTTATATCCCGCCTTTTTTCCTGCAAGGAAGCCAGGGTGGCTTACATAATCCTCCTCCTCTCCATTTTATCCTCACAACAACCCTGTGAGGTAGGTTAGGCTGAGAGTCAGTGACTGGCCCAAAGTCACCCAATGAGCTTCATGGCTGAGTGGGGACTTGAACCTGGATCTCCCGAGTGCCAGTCCAACATTTAACAACTACGCCACACTGGCTCTCTAAGTATAAGTATATAGCTTCATTTTATTTATTTGTTGGTTTATTAACAGCATTTATATGCTGCCCTATAACAGTGTTCTTTGGGTCGCTCACAATGCATAAATCATTAAACTCCATAATGGCCACAAAACAATAAAAAAAATGTCAGCAGAAGAGAATAAAACAGCACAGAGAAATACACAGTGTCATTAAAATTATGTAGCAGATCTAAAATTCAGTGGATTCAGAATGTTCACCATTTAAAAGCCTGGGTAATTTTTTTTTTTTTTTTAAAGGTCATCACCTGAAACAGCAAAGGCCAGAAAGAAGGTGGCAGGGGAGCCTCTCTGGGGAGGGCATTCCACAACTAGGGTCCCACCACAAGAAAGCCCATTCCTGAATAGCATGGTTTGAAGGCACATGATGCAACAGCACTTCTGAACCTAAGCAGGTCTGGGTCTGGTCAGTGACTGGATGGGAGACTTCCTGTGAATCCTATGTACACCATCCTCAGTTCCATGGAAAGAAGATGGCATATAAATTCAATAAACAAGAGCCCATGCGGGCAAGGCCTATACAGTCAGCCCTGCCCATATGGTTTGTTAACCACACGAACAAGCCACCTTTGCCGGGTTCGGATGACATGAGAAGCTGTAGCAGGGGGCTTGAAGTGGCAGCCTGAAGCCCATGGCAGTCTGGCTGTGGCGATCATGCGAACCAGGTCAATGCATGTTAAGGAGATTAGCCATAATTAGAAACAAAGAAGGTGGCAGGTAGTTCTTTAAAAAAAAAAAAAAAAAACCATGGCAGGGGGGAGGAAATTCACATGGCTGATCCGATCTGGCTCAGGACAGTCTGTCTCCCAATGTTGAGAAACAGACTGAGGCTGGGGCACTCACTAGTCCAAAAGGACCGTGGTGGAACTCCATTCATCAGTTCCTCTTGCCACCTTAGCTCTCCTAATGTGGTAAGGAAGACAAAGGTGGGCTGAAGATTCTCCTTTTCCATGTGTTCTCCTAAAGCTACTAACTCCTTCCAAACCAAATCACACAGAGGGACTTCTTACCTCTTGCTCCTAACTTCAGTGACTGGCTGGCAACATTGAGAGCTGGAGTGGCTGAAGCTGTTCCCTCTGTCTGGCTCGTGAATGAAAGAGAGGCCTCTGTGGGTTTTTTGCAGACTTGGGCTCCTCAGCATTTACCCTGAACCAGCCTAAAAGTTCCTGGGTGCACTTCTAGCCAAGTTCCCCTAAATACGTATTCCCAGAATGCAAGTCACAACATGTTTCATCTATTCCCCAATGCAAGGGGGGAGGAGTGTCCTTTTTCCATTGATTTCTACGGGACTTACAATGCAATCCGATACATGTCCCTTCAGAAATAAGTCCCATTGAGGCTTACTGCCAGGTTAGTGGGTGTAGGATTGCAGCCGTAGTCCACATGACTGAGGGTGCTTCCAGACAAGGCTTTTATTGTGCAATTACCTTGCCTCAGTCATTCACATAATTTTATGGGAGGAGCGGGGCAGATGTCATCATCTACCCTTGCAACTTTCCCATGTTTTCCTGCTGCTTCTTCCATCTTTTTTCTTTCCACAAAATAATATGTTGAGGAGGGAATCATGGAATAGTTCCATAAAGTCTTTTGATTGGTAGTGCTAGGAGCTGTCCGTCTGGAAGTACCCCGACTTTTGTTGGATTATGCTTTTTATATGGTCTGTGGCTTGAGAGCAAGGCCCGCATCAAGGGTAGGCATGGGTGGGCACCTGCCAAGGGCCCATACCCCAGCGGGGGCCAACTGACAAAAGCCATCTTGACTTGCTCCTCCTCCTCCTCACCATTGCAACCTGCTTGCTCACCTGCCTCTTGCTCTTGCCCAGAGAACAATGGTGGTGAGAAGAAGCAGCAGTAGATGCCTCTGCCTACTTGCTCACTGGCTCTTGGCCTGTCAAGCAAGCAAGTGGTAGTACTGAAGAGGATGAGGAGACAATGGGGGTGAGAAGGTGGACTCACCGAGAGAGGGGCCCATTGATGGTGTCTTGGCACTGCTTGGGAGGAAAGTGTTAACCTGAGGCTGAAAGAGAAAAAAAATATTTTGACAGAGTAAAAATTGTAAGGAGTCCAGTGCTTTGATTTAAACTCTTAGTTGGGGACTGATTTTAAACCAAAACACTTTGGGCTCCTTATGGCTTTTATTCTGGCAGAATATATATATATATTCTCATTCTCAGTGCCTGCTTGGGGTACTTTTTCTCTCAGCACTTTTTTCTTTTCTTTTCTTGTTTTGTCAAAGAGGCTTGCTGGGAAAAGAATCTCAAGAGAATTTTCTTTGAATTTGCATGGCTAATTTTCGCAAGATTGTGCTTTTAATATTTTAGATGTAACATTTTACCATTGCTCCGGAGGAAGATTTTAAATCAAAATATGTTGGGCCTCATTATTTTTATTGTGCCAGGAAAAAAAAAAAGTTCTCTCTCTCAGCACCAGCTTGACTCTCACCTCTTTTTCTTCTTGTTGTTTTTCATTTTGGGGGTGTTGCACTCTCCTTCCCCATTTTTTAAATTTTATTTTTTTGCTAAAATACATAGAAGGCTGATCCTGGGGCACTTTCACTTCAAGGATTGGAAAAGAGGCAATAAGGTGATCACCAATGGCTTCTAGTCATGTTGGCAGGGCCGGCCCAAAACATTTTGCTGCCTGAGATGGACTGGATGCCTCCCTCATTCCTTGTACAGAAGCCAAACAGACTGGCAGTTGACTCTTAGTTCAATGCTGGCAATGGGACAGCATCCTCTACTGCATCCAAGGGCAGCAGGGTAGCTTAGGGGACACAGGGCAAGGGGCATGCATGGTGCGTATAACTCCACCCTCCAGTACCTAACTGCTGCTCCCCAGCATCTGTCACCTGAGACAGCTGTCTCACTTTGCCTAATGGAAGGGCCAGGCCAGCATGATGGCTATTTATTGCTTCCAGTATCAGAGGCAGTATGCCTCTGAACATCAGTTGCTGGGGAACACAGCTAGGAGAATGCTATTTTGCTTGTTTTCTTCTTGTGGGCTTCCTGAAGGCATCTGTTTGCCCACTGTGGGAAACAGGACTAGATACGCCTTTGGTCTGATCCAGCACGGCTCCTCTTATGTCCTTAGATGGCCAATGGTAAATTCAAAAGTCCTAAATGAAGAACTCATTTAATTGGCTTACCTCTCCTTTATTATTAACAGCGGCACAGAACGGCGGAAGTAAATTGCTAATATTCTCAACAGATCAAACCGCACACACTTGCGTTGTGCAAAAACATTCGACTAGCTGCTCCCTATCAAACACCGCCAGTGACCTCACTGTGCAGTGCAGGAGGAAAAGGTGGCTGATGATTTGTTGATTAAAGTTGAGATCAGCTTTCCCCAATTTGGTGCCCTCCAGATGTGTTGGACAGGGCCGGTGCTACCATTAGGCCAACTAGGCAGCTGCCTAGGGCACAGGGCTAAAGAGGGCGCCAGAAACGCCTTGGAAAAAAAATACAGCACTCTTAAGGCTGGTTTAGAACAGCAGTGGGCATGTTTGGATAGATACAGTGACAGGAACTAGAGGCACTGCTTCATAGATCAAGATCAAAACGCTGCTACAAATCAAAAGAATCCCCAAATTGTCTTCTTTCAGATGTGCCAAGCATGTCAGCCCTAGTGTATTACATGTCAGCCTTCTTTGTATTACATTAATGTCCTGTGTCCCTAAAGGCTCTATTCATTTGTGTTCGCTAAGCACTTTGGGATCCTCACACGGCATAGGAGGGCAAAGTGGAAGCTGTTCTGTTCTGAATGGGTAGCTGCTGCTGCTGCTGCTGCTGCTGCACATCTTCCTTCCTTCTTCTTCCCCCCCCCCCACCGTTTTTTTTTTTACTGTTCCTGATGCTTCAAGACAACACTTGAAAATACCCCCAGCTCTCAGTTAGCTTGTTCGCTCTTGACTCAAAATAGTAACACAGGCTTAATCCAGGGGACATCTGTAATCTTTGGGGTCTGTGAGTGATAGCTCTGAGTGATAGCTCTTGAGAAAGCAAACCCATTTATGCAAAGCAGTTCACTTTCTCCCAGCCGTGTAGTTTAAGAAGGATGAGATTAGGAGGATATCGCCAGCCAAGTGACTAGGGGATCTATCTTCTTCTGAGGCTTGCTTGGTACTTAAGGAATTTACATTATTTGGCTTTCGTGAATATCTGTGCTGCCTGAGCCTAAGCAAAAGCAAAAGCAAAGCAAAAGCAGCAAGAAATAGCCAAGGCTGCAGTTCTAAGACTTGCTTTCCAAGCAATGTGCATAGGTGGGTCTCATCCAGGATATCTAGCAGGCCCACAGCCATATGTACTCTTTATTTTAAAGATACTCCCAGCCCAAATTTAAAAGTCTGCAGCAAGAAAGCTAAATTTTGCAGCCTGTATCAATTATCCTTCTCAAACTGGGGAGAGGTAACAAGCGGGGTACCACAGGGCTCGGTCCTGGGCCCAGTGCTCTTCAACATTTTTATTAATGACTTGGATCAGGAGGTACAGGGAATGCTAATCAAATCTGCAGATGACACAAAGTTGGGTGGAACAGCTAATACTCTGGAAGACAGAAACAAAATTCAAAGCGACCTCGATAGGCTGGAGCGCTGGGCCGAAAACAACAGAATGAAATTTAATAGGGATAAATGCCAAGTGCTGCACCTAGGGAAAGGAAACCAAATGCACAGCTACAGAATGGGGGACACTTGGCTCAACAATACTACAAGTGAGAAGGATCTTGGAATTGTGGTAGATCACAAACTGAATATGAGCCAGCAATGCGATGTGGCTGCAAAGAAGGCAAATGCTATTTTGGGCTGCATTAATAGAAGTATAGCTTCCAAATCGCATGAAGTAATAATTCCCCTTTACTCAGCACTGGTTAGGCCCCATCTTGAGTACTGCGTCCAGTTCTGGGCACCACACTTTAAGAAGGACGTAGACAAACGAGGGGGTTCAGAGGCGGGCAACAAGGATGATAAAGGGACTGGAAACAAGGCCCCATGAGGAGAGACTGAAAGAACTGGGCATGTTTAGCCTTCAGAAGAGGAAACTGAGGGGAGATATGATAGCACTCTTCCAGTACTTGAAGGGATGTCACACAGAGGAGGGCCAGGATCTCTTCTCGATCATCCCAGTTTGCAGGATACGGAATAATGGGCTCAAGTTACGGGAACCTAGATTCCACCTAAACATCAGGAAAAAATTTCCTGACTGTCAGAGCAATAAGACAAAGGAATCAACTACCTAGGGAGGTGGTGGGCTCTCCCACTCTAGAGGCATTCAAGGTGCAGCTGGACAGCCATCTGTCAGGGATGCTTTGATCTGGATTCCTGCACTGAGCAGGGGGTTGGACTCGATGGCCTTGTAGGCCCCTTCCAACTCTACTTTTCTATGATTCTATGATTCTATGTCTGCTGGACAGGAGAGGATCACTCCTAAGTTCTCTTTATGTTGGTAGAACACAGTGCTAGGCTAGCAGAAACAAAACACGAGTAATTAACGCTGGCATAGCATTGGCAAGAGGTTATGCTGGCATAACTCATACATCGACTGAGCACCAGCAGCTCAAGGGGGAAAGTGTGGGTGGAGTGGAGAATGAGAGTTTAGGGGGCTCGCTCAGGACTCATGCCTCCCCTGCAAGGGTGTCGTCTGTAAGAGTCTGCTGTACAAACTGCTGACTGACTCTGCAGGTTAAAGTTGTGTTTTATGCCAGGCCTCATTCCGTGATTTACATTCAAAGCCCTAAAAATCCTTACACATTTTGCAGATAAAGTTGATTGTATATCCGTGCCAACTTGGATGCTACATTGGTTTCTGACTCCATACTTGGAAGACCATATAGTCTCTGTTAATCTCAGACTGTTGCCTCGATGTGCTTCAGTTGATTCCACCTGAGGATCATGTAGGCAGTGGCATAGTGGTAAATGTTGAAGTGCAGACACTCATCATGACAGCCCCCATAGCCATGCCCGCAAGGAGAGTCCAAAAATGCAGGCAGCTGCATTGATCCATATCAACAAACCAGTTCTAATAGTTCTCATCTCCACCAGGAGCAGGCCTTTTGTAAAGCTCATGGGACTTAATTAATTGCCCATTCAATACCAAAACCAAGCCAGGCAAAATACTTCAGCATTAGGACAGGGAACACTGTATTATTGTTGCTGGGAAAATTCATTTCTCCTCAGCTACTGTGAGGACTACAGCTAATCTCATGGGCAATTAGGGAAGTCTGAGCGGGGTGGCAGAGGATGTCAGTGCCCCTGCTAATAAAAAAGTGTCACTACTGCATCCCTGTCAGAGGTTTGGCTCCATTACACCACTGCATGAAGGCAAGATATTTGGAGAAATCTGGGCCATATCATGTGCCTGCTCAATCCTTGCCCTTCTTGGCTGGCAACAGCTAGACAGGGGAGTTGGGCACACCTGGTCAGTATGGTACTTAATGCTTATTTTATGGGGGGGGGGCAAAGTGCCTGCTACCTTGAAAGAGGCAGTGGTCAGCCCCCTGTGAAAGAAACCATCTTTAGAGCCTGCTAAGCTCAACAATTATAGGTCAGTCTAATAACTGAAGGCAAATAAGATCAACCCAGAAACTATTGTGTGTTGTATCCAATATTATTCTAACTTCTCAATCAATTCAATTGGATACAGCCCAGTGTTGATGGTGACAGAGGACTTGGTGGACTGACTAGTGGAAGAAATGCCTGCCCTTGATTTGATTAAAAACAAGCATTTTGAACCCTACAGGGGGACAAGTCACTTGAAAGGGCAATCTGCAGAAACAGTGGGAGAGGAAAGGGTTAAGTGCTCCTCCATCCCTCAACACTTCTCTCTTAATTCCCCACATTATGAAGCAACTTTAAGGGTACTATTGTGTAGCCTTTGTGTAACCTTTGTGTAACTTTTAGCAACTTTAGAGTACTATTGTGCAAATTGGCTATAAACTCAATAGGTAGCACTAGTCAAGCCATTATTGCATGGACTTTCAGGGTGTGGGTTCAAATGATGCTCTGTGTTGCAGTTTGGGTTGCAGGGTTCTGCTATGGATCAGAACCTGAGTAAGGGTCAGGTTTCTCAGGAAGCAATACAGAAAGGTATCAGCACTATGGAAAGCTCGAAGTGGTGCTTGGGCTGGAAACCAGACAGGGTTGTCTGTATGTTGCTGCAACATGGATCAGAGCAAGACTGAGGCTTAAATAAGAGTGTAGCTGATTTTAGGCTGATTGGCCCTGCTGCCATAGATTTCATAAATTTCATAGATCATAGAGTTGGAAGGAGCCTACAAGGCTATGGAGTCCAACCCCTTGCTCAATGCAGGAAACTAGAGGAGGGGTCTCCCATCCAAGTAATAACTAGGCTTGACCCTGCTTAGCTTTCCATGCTCAGACAAACTGAGCCAGCGTAAGCCACAGGCCTGCCATACTGACTGAGGCTTGGTCTCTTAAAGGGGCTTGGCCAATTTCAGCAATCTCAGGCTGCAACAATGTGGGAGTGGTTGGGGTATGCTAGTGTCCTCATGGCCCGAGTCCCCAGAGCCTGAGGATGGTAATGCAACTTCTTCTTGACACAAGGGAGCCGACCCCTGGGGTCTTTCTGGTGAACTGGGTACTGGGGAGGTGGAAGCCTCATCATGCCTTTCCATGGCCAAGTCATCTCCCTGACCCATTAACTCTGGAGTCTCCTCAGAGGACAAGGGGTTGGTATTCTCTCATGATGAGGGTTTGGGGTTCTGGTCCATGACATAGACTCAGTACCCCCACATCTGCATTATGAGGATAATAACTCTGGCCTACTTTGCAGGGGTGGTGCATTGAGATAATGTATGCAAAACATTTTGAATGCTCTAAAGCTCTATACAAATGCTGCTTATTATTTATTATTGCTGCAGTGTGTACCTACCTACCTTCTTGCTGCCACTGTTGCTCCTGGACTGGAGCTTCCTGCCAAAATGTGTTGTTGTCATTATTGTTTAATTAATCCCAGTTTGATTCACAAAGGGGTTGCAAGGTGACAAAAAGTCACACATCTGTAGTTTGCTGCATGAGACAGCTGTCAAGTCCCTGAGGTCTCTTGTATGCTAAACAAAGGCACAGGGGGTGCATTCAGATTAGGGCTTTCCTCAGAGGAAAAGCACTGTTATTACTGAGATAATAGCCCAAAAATTTGTTGAACCATAATATCATTCCAACATGTATCTGCTGATGATGGCAGTGTGAACACTTACTATGTGGTTTTTATTTTTTACTGTATTTGAAAAAAGGCATCTCCCTGGAGGATGCAACTTCCCATTTTGCTTTATATCAGGGCTGGCCACATTCAGTATTCTCCCCAGGATGGGGGCACTCTACTCTCCAGACTGTGGCCTAAGGTTCAGAAGGTGCATGAATGTACCACCTGACCCCTCCCAGGTAGTCAAGCTCTGTAACAGCGCTCGCATTACAAGAGAGCCAGAGCAGCTCTGCCTCCCTTACTTGTTGTGACAGCCTTCATGTACTCATTTTTAGGAAGCGATGTGGTGTGTGTGTGTGTGTGTGTGTGTGTGTGATTTTCCTGAAATGGGGGATTTCATCTTACAGATTTCATTAACAACACCCCCACATCCCACCCCCACACAGTGGAACTTACTCTCTAGTAGATGTTGTTAGGATTGCAGCCTTTAAGTAGGTATGTTCATCTGTGGGAGCGCGAGGGGACATCTCAAGCTAATATCACTCTTTCGAAGTGTCACATTTCAGGCTTTTTATTTTTTTAGAAAAATAAATTATTCTCTGTAATGACTCATAGACTGTGTGTAACGTGCATTATGATACTAAGTAGGAACCTTTCTTCATGTCATGATGTGTGTGGCCTTTGAGAGGTGAGTGGTCCTAGAACGCTCTTTAGAAGACAAAGCGGGGAGGCTTTTATCGCTGGGCCCTTGTGGAATGCTAGGAGCTATGCCTCTGTTTCTCAGCTGTCACTCTTCTGCCTTTGTGAAAGGAAGGAGTTCTGCCAAAGACAATTATACACGATGACGGCTGCTCTTTCCATAAGTGAGAGCTGATAGATATATATGTATATATAGGCCAATGAATGTTAACATCCCTTGTTGTTGCTTTTAAAGGTGTGCCAGTGAGGCAGCTGAGACCATGAGGGTGAAAGCTATGTAGGCACAGCACCTTCTTAAAAGGGAAGCTCTGGGGAGAGCCAGTTCCACCTGCCAAAGGGCTGGTGGATGGAAGAGGGTGGACTAGGGCCAGCCAAACTATTAGGCAGGGTGTGGTGGCCTGCCTCCAGCAACAGTGTTTGGATTACCACAGCAAATGGTCAATGTATCATCATCATCATCATCATCATCATCATCATCATCATCATCACCATCACTGACACTGGGGGTGCCATTCTGCATCAAAATGTCCTGGAGTACTCAGGCTGGGTGGGTGGGAAGAGAACAGGCAGGCCCACTCATATCGTCCCCCTTACTTTTCATTCCTTCTTCCACCCAGTACTTAGGTGAGTCTGATCTCTACTCTTATTGCTCTGCCCCTCCCCCAAAACGCCGTAGTTCCACAGGCTGCTCTTCTGTTCAGCCCAAGCTGCCTGGAGCTCAAAGCTTTGAGCTGGTACATCCAGATAAGGAAGAGCCAGAAGAAGAGGAAAATGAGCCCACACATTCTCCCCCACTGCATCCTTCAAGATGGAAGAGATAGCAGACCTACGGTAGTTGGGGGTGGGACAGCTCAGCTTCACAGTTCAAGGGGAGGCAATGTGGAGAGGTTGTCCTTCACTCTCACAGTGGATTATCACTGCCGCTGGATTATCAATCTGGGATCGTCATACTAGAGTTTGAAAATTCTTAGATTTTGAACAGAAGTCCAGGGTGCTTGAAAGGAAAAAATGCCAGGCTCCTCTTTCTCTCAGAGCAGCATCCCAAACCACTTCACCCTCAAGCAAGTGTCTTAGAAGTTTCCACATCTTCAGCAACTTCTCACCTGAGGCAGAGGTGAGACGTTGGCCCATGCCCTGCTCTCTTGCAAAACCCCATTTCCTGCCAGAGGAAAGCAGCCCACCATGAACCTACTGGAGAAACAGAGGAGAAGAAAAGAGGCCTTCTCTCCCACATGCTGTTGCTGTTAGTATAGTTCAGCCTTCCCCAACCTGGTGCCCTTCAGGTGTGTTTGACTACAACTCCCAGCATTCCCAACCATAGCTGGGGTTGATGGGAGTTGTGCTCCAACACATGTGGAGGGCACCAGGTTGAGGAGGACCAGGCAACAGCTGATGCTATACCAATGGGGAGAGGACATGAGGAGAGGGAATAGCAACTTTCCTCCCACATTAGGGCAATTACACTGCAAGAGTGAACAACCCATTGTTTCTCCAGCCATCAAGCACCACTCTCTGACTTACTGTGTGTGTGTGTGTGTGTGTGTGTGTGTGTGTGTGTTGGTCCCGTGGAGGATGTGGCTACTTACATAATGGCTGCCATGGGGCCCTGGCTAGTCAAAAGAGGTGATTGTGGGGGAGAGAAGTAGCAAGGCTAGAGGCTGGTGGGGAGGGGGAAATAGCAAGGGAAAGGGACAGAGGGGAAAGAAAGAGTGAGGCTAGAGAGTAGGAGGGGGAGAAACTGTGAGAATGAGATAAAGAGGTGGGGAAGAGAATTAGCGAGGCTGGGAGTGGAGAGGAACAGCAAGATAAAGGGGTGAGTGGGAGAGAAAGAGCAAGGCCAGGGGGCAGAAAGGGAGAGAAAGAAGAAGGCTAGAGGCTGGGAAAGGAGAAGAGGAAAGGTCTGTGTGGACAGAAGAAGATTCGGTGGGTCCAGGAAGCAACTCTTTTCTGATCAGCAGCAGGTTCAGGAACAGGAAGGAGAAACTGGCACACTAATGCTTTTCGAGTTTTTAATTAAAAATAAAATTTTGAAGGGGGCAGGGAGTGGAGAGCTTTGCGGGCACCGTTGGAGGTCCCTGTGGATGCCCTGCAATAGAAACTGCAATAACAAATTTGGCGCCAAATTTAGTGCAGCACTAAGCAAGACTGAATTCTCATATGATAGTGTGTGCCGGGGGGGGGGGGGGGATGATCTTGTATTTGTATGGAGTCCCGAAGATTTTCATATAGAGGTCAAGAGTTCTCACACATCTGGCATCACTAGTCCACCACTGCGACCTTCCCATCTGTTTCCAGCTGGACTGGAAGGAGTCATCCACTGTGAGACCCAGACCCAGAGGTTTCAGAATGTAGTGAAGTGCCCTAGCCACTCAGCTGCATCATCTTTTGCATCAGTATCCCATAATAAATGCACAGTTCCTTTTTCTCTTCCCTTCAGAAGTGTTGGATGCCTGCCAAACCATTGAGATAAATGATTTAAAAGGAAGCAAATAAAATAAATTATATTAGAAGATCAAACAGTAGCTGCATGGGTAATTACCGTTTTTACATTGCTGTTTATTACAACAAAGCAGAAGGAAAGGTGCTTTGAATAGAAGATCCCCCCCCCCCACCAAATAAATATGATGCAGTGCAGCCACAACGTAGCCACTGAAATGAATGTTCCAGAATGGCACACAGGTCAGACCCACAGCAAAATTCTGCAAAGGTTAGCTTTTAATTGATACACTATTGCAAAAATCAAATAACCGGGAGTTATTGTATATATTCCTCTGAAAAGAATGTTCCTGATCTGTAGATTCTCATGTACAGTAGAGGACTGCATACGCACAAAACTGCAATCTGGGATTGGAGTCAGTCCCCACTTCCTCCCAACTGCTGAAAGCTGTCAAAGCCAACCACACTGAGCATCTCTTAAGTGTGAGACATCTTTGGGAGGGACCACAGCTCAGTGGTAGAACAGTACGCTTTGCTTGCAGAAGGTCCCCATTTCAATTCCTTGCATCTCCAGTTTAAAAAAAGGATCAGATAGCATGTAACGAGAATGACCTCTGCTCTGCCTGAGACCCTAAAGGGCCACCACCCAGCCGAGTAGGCAGTAGTGGGCTGGGCCAACAAATAGACTGACCTGGCATACAACAACTTTCTGCGTTTCTAAGAAGTCATGAGAATGCAACCTTTTTTTAGCTGCCCACTCCTCTCCCAAAGCTCTGCCTGCTGGGCTCAGTGAGGAGGCAGAGGAAGGAATCCTCTTGTTTATCGCTTATCACAGAGATAACAAGGGGATTGGGGAGCAGCAACTTTGCCTGCCCTGCATCCTTTCCCCAGTGGGAAGTACGGAATCAGTAACTGGTTAAAGAACAGGAAGCAGAGGGTGGGAATAAATGTTAAATTCTCCCAATGGAGGGATGTAAACAGTGGGGTCCTCCCACAGGGATCTGTACTGGGACCAATGCCTTTCAGCTTATTCATCAATGATCTGGAATCAGGAGTGAGCAGTGCAGTGGCCAAGCTTGCTGATGACACCAAATTATTTTGGGTGGTGCAAACAAAAAGGGATTGTGAGGTTCTCCAAAAGGATCTCTCCAAACTGGGAGAATGGGCATCAAAATGGCAAACTGCAGTGTAGTATAAGCAAGTGTAAAGCAATGCACATTGGGGCGAAAAATCCCACCTTCAAGTATAATCTGATGGGATCTGAGCTAGCGGTGACTGACCAAGAAAGAGATCTTGGGGTTGTGGTGGACAGCCCGATGAAAATGTTGACCCAGTGTGCAGCTGCTGTGAAAAAGGCAAACTCCATGTTGGGCATAATTTGGAAAGGAATTGAAAATAAAATTCTTCCACAGCACTTAGTTAGGTGTTCTGGAACTTAATAATCATAATCACACTGTATCCCCAGACAACTCTAGCAAATAAGCTATGCTCCACTCTTTGGGAAACACAAAATCTCCCAAGGAATTAGTGTTTTATTACAATATATTTTTCAGTCAATCAATAAAATCCTGTTATAAAGTATAATCCGTTTAACAAAAATGGGTACGTTTCAGAGCTCAGGTCGCTACCATATCCAGAACTTGAATGAACAAAGAAATCACCTGAGAATATTTAATCTTGAAGTGACTTGTAAATTGTAAGCTAAAAAGGTGGCGGGGGTAAACAGAATACTAGGTTTACTTTGAGCTGTCCTGGGGCTGCCACCCGAGAATAACTATGAATAATATGACTGTCACACAGGACTTCAAGCAAAGGATTCTTATTGGAATTTTTATTCAGCCTCTGAACAGCTTCTCGGTGACTTTTGAGTGCCTTATTCAAGGTCACATAGCCAACCAGTTTCAGGTCCCGGATCACAACACCGGCTTCAGGCACAGGAAAAGTGCAGCAGTGCGGATACAAGATTAAGGGCACAGTCCTATGCATGTTTAGACAGAAAAAAGTCCTACAACTCCCAGCATGCCCCAGCCAGCATGCTGGCTGGGGCATGCTAGAAGTTGTAGGACTTTTTTCTGTCTAAACACACATAGAATTTGAGTGCTAGTCCAGCTCTGCTTTTGACTGGTGTAATGTTTCCAAAGATTAGCGCTACTACTAATCATGACATTTCTTTTTCCCCCCACTTGGCTTCCCATTTTTGATATGTGCAAGGCTGATCAACCACCCACGGTGTGAGGATGGAAATCGTACCCCAAACTCACTCCAGCATATTCCAATGACAACATGACACCTCAAGGTCACCTCTCTGTGTGCAGTTATGTGGGTGACGGTGCATATCGCTGTGTGATGATGCCCTAAAAGAGAGGAGGGACCGCGGGAGGGAGGGGGGCACTCTTTTCTTCAGGCATGAAAATTCTGCATGTGTGGGGTCACAAGAGGTGCAAGCCAACCTTTGAGAAGATCCTGAACTTGATTGTCATCCCCTACCCCTTTACTTGCAAGTAAGCCTTATTGAACTCGATGGGACTTACTTCTCAGTAGAAATGTATAGGACTGCAGTCTTAGTCGCTATGTCAAGGGTAGCATCAATGAGAGTAGGTTTACACATGCAAAGATCAGGCTCATTTCTATCCAGGGGCAGTGCTAGGTACCAAAAAGACCCGGGGCTCAGGCCCACAGGATCCCCCCCAAAGCACAAATTTGCATATGCTAATTTACATATATTCTAAGGTCTGTAAAGGACCCTGTCTCCTAAGGACACCGCTATTTGTAAAAAGGGATGTATGAACAGGGGAGAGGAGGGCATTTGGTGTCAGAAAAGAATCTCAGGCAGAACGATTGGGGGGGGGGGCAGCAGGAGGTGAAGCACATGTGGGCAAAAAGCCAGAGAACCCAGAGATCATCAGGGTCCCTTTACCTTTATTTCAGCAAGTGCCCATGGACAGCAGGGTGATGGGGCAGATGGCCTCCCAGAGATTAGGGGTTCCAAATAAAAGCTTTGGGGCTCCAGCCCTACTGGGCCATCCCCTAACACCACCTCTGTTTCTATCTCTGTGTTAGAAGTGGCATGTCGACAACAGCCATGTGTAAACAGGTTAGATGCATTCATTTTCAGTATATGCCTGTGAAAGGCACCCTGAGGCAGCTGCAGTTTACGGGGCATTTTATTACTTTCTCTGTTTGCTAATTCTGGAGCCTTATTTCCTTTTAGTTGGCCACTATTGCAGTTCCCCTGTCAAGGCCAAACCTATGCTCTGTTACCTACATGGGTGGCTGCTAGTGTCTCTGTGGTTGCTCCCCCACTAGTCTGGATAGGTAGAAAGGCTTTTGCCCACTTGATTTACCCTGATACCATGCTTTCATACCACACGAATGAGAGGCTTCCTGAGGGGCTGTTGAAATTGAGATGAACGAGCGTGGAAAGCTAAGCAGGGTCAGGCCTGGTTGTTACTTGGATGGGAGACCCTTCCTCTAGTTTCCTGCATTGAGCAGGGGGTTGGACTCGATGGCCTTGTAGGCCCCTTCCAACTCTATATCTATGAAAATTATCATCAGGGCTGCAGTGGGGAGAGGAAAGGGTTAAACTCTCCCTTACCCATATGCTTGCAGTCCCAATGAAAATTGGAGGGGTGGATCACATCTGCGGCTGCTATTATTATTATTATTATTATTATTATTATTATTATTATTATTATTTTAAGATGTGTTTTCTAATGACACATTTAGCATTATGTTAGGTTAGCCTTTAGCGTGCCTGGTGGCACAGCCATTCTGAACTGAGAAACTAGCAAACCTACCTAATCGACAGACCATTCAGGCCAGTTCAGGCTCCTGTTCCTGGGCCATTGCTGCAGAAAGAAACAGACTCCATCACACTGCAAGTGAGTTGAGCTGTGAAAACTGAGAAAACCCTCATCACAGCCCCTAAAGGGTGAGCCGCACTGACAGTTTAGTGATCTGGAAATACTGACAGAGTGTCAAAACGTGAGCAGTCAGTTTCCCTTATAGCTCCATTGAGAAGAGTTATCTAAGGACAGTGCAACTTTACAGTCCCTTTGGGTGACTTTTAAATATCTCTGCTGTGAGTGACTTCCATTTTTAAAAAAAATTCTGGTTTTTGTTCCTATGGGCTGGCATGACTGAGCTGAGGTATTCTGCTGAATGAAGATTGTGAGTTGGTGCTGCTTGGTATAGCTTGGTTAACACTTTTTTTTTTTTTTTTTAATGGTTTTCCTGATGGATTAAAAATAAACAACACACAAGCAGGCACCATTTCCATAAAGATGTCAGAGATGAGGTGCAGAGGTCTACAGGAAAAAGGCAAAAACAAAAGAGGAAGGCACCAATGACAGGGGGGAAAGGGTGGGGATGAAATACCAAGGGTGCACAAAAATAAAGAGAGCAATCCCATGTTGTTTGTCTTCAACATCTGGTAGTCACAGATATACTGCTTCTGAAAAAGAAGGGTTTGTGTCTGGATATAATAGAGGGCATGATATTAGCCCTGATCAGGCATTATGCTTGAACAGGGTGGTGCCCAACCTTTTGGGGTCAGTGAACACAGTTGGAATTTTGATAAGGGTGTCATGGCACTCTCACGTAGTGGCTGCCATGTTGTGTGAGGGCTTACCAGTTCATAAAACGGCTGCCATGGTAGGCATGGCCAGTCGCAAAGCACTCATTTCCCAGAAGGCCAGCTGGTAAGTCTAAAAGAACTAAAAGACTAAAGACTTGCCCAAGAACCTAATACAAGACAGAGGTGGGAGTCTGAGCTCCAAAACACAAACCCACTCTTTTGAACTCAAATAAAGTTGGTGCCAGCAGGTAGCCCTTTGCTTTCTAGCATACCAGCCTCCCAGTTTAAAATTTAAAAACATAGATCTTAAGAAATGAAATAAAAATCAGGAGGGGCAGGAAGCCTGGCGAGTGCCAAGAGAGGAATTTGTGGGCACATTGGTGCCCATGGGCACCATGTTGGAGACCTCAGTTATAGCCATGCGTAATTTCACCATGGAGAAACAACTCCCACTCTGCTGCTGGTAGTGCAGTACATGTGAGGGGCATGTAATGGGGTCATGCATGTTGGCCCCACCTCATGTCCACAACACTGAAGGGGGCCTGAACACAAGTAAAAGCCCCCTCCGGACCTCAATGCAGGACTGAGTGGCTGGGTGGCACATCCACTTACATGCATTACTCTACTCTTTACAGATTTTATGTATCAATAGGGCTATTGATGGATCAATTTTTCTATCTATTTATGGGCACAATTTGTGGTAATAACGATGACAAACACCTACGTCAGTGGGGCTCCTTATCCACTGCAGCTTTATATTCTGAGCTTTATAGGAGCTATCCATGGTGCTCCATGGTGGTGAAACTAGTTTGGGGGTAGATTTCAGCACCATGGATAGCTTCTATAAAGCTCAGAATAAACGCTGCAATGGATGAGGAGCCCCACTGACAGAGGAGTCACCAGCCTCCCCTGCAATCAGAAACCCTTGGAATTCCATGGTCTTTTGGCCCTGCTGTTTATATTTTCTTTTTAAAAATGATCTCTCTGCTGGCTAGAAACACTGTTTCTACCCCAAATTCCCATTGTTTGAGCCATTAATTCAAGTAGAAATGTTTAGGAGAATCAAGCAGATGTACAGGTCTGTGGCTCACGCTGGCTCAGCTTGTCTGAGTGTGGAAAGCTAAGCAGGGTCAGGCCTGGTTGTTACTTGGATGGGAGACCCCTCCTCTAGTTTCCTGCACTGAGCAGGGGGGCTGGACTCGATGGCCTTGTAGGCTCCTTCCAACTCTATGATCTATGAATAAGTGTTTATTTCTATAAATGAATTCTGAGCCATTTCGCTGTTTCTAGGCAAAACATGGTACCCGAGGACACAACAAACAAGAAAGCAGAAGCTAGCAGCAGCCAGCTTTGTCTAGCTGGCTAGGCAACACAACACAGAATCTCTGTGCTCTCAGCAACTCCTTTCGTCTGGTAAAAGAGGCAAGAGTTTTAGGCGGCTAAAGTCTGTAGCCATATAGACCTCTGTTCTTGTCAACGTACATGTCATGCATCTGACAAAGTGGGCTCTTGTTCACAGCTTATGCCATAATAAAATTGTTAGTCTTTAAGGTGCCATGGACTCTTCTGTCTAATATCCTCTTGTAAACAGATGGCCATAGGCTGTAGTCTTTATTAATTTAATACAGAATGTCAAGTTACCAATTGATTTAACTCAAGTTATTAATAATTTGCAACAACAGCATAAGGGAAGTGGTTTGCCAAGATTAATCCTAAAAACTCCACATTGGCCCCAATTATGGAAAAAGTACCAACTTATTTCATTGTGTTTATTTTAAAGCACAATCCTATACAAGTTTAGGAAAAAAAAAAGGCCTACAACTCCCAGCATGCCCCAGCCAGCATAGCTGGCTGCAGCATGCTCGGAGTTGTAGGCCTTTCCCTGTCTAAACTTGCATAGGATTGTGCCCTTAGATTATAAGACCTTTGGAGAAGGGAACATGTCATTAATGTTCTTTGTAAAGCACCATAACAATAATAATTTTATATTCTGAAACGCATTCCCTTTGGAGTTGCAACTGGTCCCCATTCTACTTGCGTTCCGGAAGGGGGTCTAGATGCATTTTTTAAACTTGGCTTTTTAAATTATTACGGTTTTAATGTTGTTTTTACTATTTCACTATGTTTTTAATCTGATTATGGTTTTTATGTTTTGGACCTTTTGTAAACCACCTTGGTTGATCTAGAAAGGCAGTATAGAAATACCATAAATAAATACATATACCAATTGTATAAAATAAAGCTCCCATGGAAGGACTTCTTGCCAGCAACATTCTTTCAAGACATCTCCAGATTGGTGGAATCCTTTGTCAAATTCTCCAAGTTTATTAATAAGGAAACTTAGCATAATTGCCATTTTAAAAATGAGTGTAGGGCCGGGGGGGGGGGGGATGAAGACGGACAGAAAATATCCTAGCTGTTACTGGCCAATTAGCTTGTTTAATGTATCACGGAAAATATATTGAGGCTCCTCCTCTTCTCTAATTAGGGAGCTGGGATAAGGAAAATCATTTAACAGCTGGCTTTGTCTCAAGGAAAGCTACTTTGGATAACCGTTTTGTCTTCTGCCATCTAGCACTAATTATACCATCCTCGAGAAGGCAAGTTGTTTACTGAGCTAAATATAATGGTTCCACTAATAAAGAAAAATTGTGGGTTCAAATGAATGAATCTTGTTCTCATCCAGGGTGTTTTTATGTTTTAAGTATCTTAACATCAAGGGAACCAAGCAAAAGTGACCCCTAAGGACTATGTGGGATGTTCAGGCCATTAACCTATCACCAGCAGAATTCATCAGTGATATATTCCAGCTCAATTACTTTTTTTTTAGCTTGTTTATCCCAGCCCAATGCCACTCTCCACTCCTGTAGAAGAGTACAGAACACTCAGCTCACTGTCAGTATTAATATATTCAATGATCAAAGAACCTGCCAGTTTAAAAGACCAGAGTAAAGGCTATCTCATGTTGGCTCAGACTCCAAAAAGCCAGGAAATGGGAAGCTTAGGCTGATGCCTTAACAGACGTGCCCTGTGATCAGTGATGATCACAGGGCTGTGCAATCTGTGTCACAACTTGTGCTTGCTTACAACTGACCCTCCATGCACCCACACATTTCCTTGGTCAATCAGGCCCACATCCAGATGGGAAGGATGCAGTGCCTGGGACCAGCAAAGATGCCCCACATTGTCCCGGTCCTGTATTGCCTTATGAAGCATCTGAGCCTTACAAATTCACTCTTCCATCATGGGATCCGGATGATGGAATGTTCTCCCCAGAGAGGTTTGGTCAGCACCCTCATTGCACACTTTGGAGTGTTCCTTGGCATCTGCATTATTTCAATGGAAATTTAAAATTTTATTTTCCTCAGATGGGTGGTGGTTGTTTTTGTTGTTTCTGCTGCTCTTCTGTTTCTGCTCTTTTTATTGCTGTTGGTTTCTTATTTAATTATATTTGGTTACATTGTTTTATCTTAAGGTATCTCAAGTAGGCACTTTGCCCAGAAAGGGTAGATATACATCTTAATATAAAAATATTGGGGTTGAGAGTAAACCCAGGCTGGGAAAGGAAAAAAGACTTTGAATGGTGGCTTTCCATTCCCCCAGTCAAGGGAAGTTCTCATGTGGCTTAAACTTCTGAAAGGCAGTTTGGCAGGAGATAAAGGATTGGGCATTACCTATTAACACAAAGAGCAGAAGTTGTTTGATTCAGGGTTGTTATTTTATTTATTACATTTCTATACCACCCAATAGCTGAAGATCCAAGCTTGATTATTGGAACCAAGGACCCCGGAAGTGTGTTTCGGGGGAGAGGGGGGAGTTCAAAGCAATTCAATACTAAATTACAAATTCAATTCAAAAGGGATCCCATAAGTGTACTGAAAAGACACAGTTCGTGAATATTTTGGATTATGATAAAAGAACTAGAAGTTCACTCTTTAGGGCTTGGCCTCTCGACCCTCAGCCTCAATTCTGCCTCCCTCTTTCTCTCCCTAAAAGACACATTAGCTCTTATCTCAGCTCAACTTGGTCTCCTCCCTCCATAGCAAATGCTTTCCCCAAGGCACAACAAGCAAGACAGGTAGTTGACAGTTGTGGGCCCTAGAAAATGGACTACAGCTGTCTCTCTTCTTTAATCATTAGCCTGGACTACAACAGCCATCTTTTTTGCCTGATAATCTTGGGGAAGAGGGCTCAGCCTCTGCACAGTCCTTGGTGGGGAAGGGCTAGTCCCTCTTCTGTGATCCCTGATTGAAATAAATAACTCTTGTTTTCCCTAGGAATGTATCATAAGTTCCAATGATATCAAAGGACTTAGGCACACCCAGGGGCAGCATCAAAGGTAGGTACAGTTGGGCACCTGCCGAGGGCCCACACCCCAGCAGGGGCCCACTGACAAGAGTCCTGTGGATTTGCTCCTCCTGTTCACCATTGTAACCTGCGTGTTCACCTGCCTCTCACGCTGGCCCAAACAATTGTGGTGATGACTACGAGGAGCAGTAGATACCACTGCCTACTTGTTCAGTGGCTCTCTACCTGTCAGGCAAGCAAGCAAGTGGTAGCAATGATGAGAAAGAGCATGAGGAGCAATAGCAGATAGTGACAACCGTGGTTAGTTGGGAGGGAGGGCCCCACTGAGGGTGCCTTGCCCAAGGGCCCCCAAAAATCTGGAATCAATACTGAACTCTGTTTTGGATTGTTGTCATGGTCTCTTTTCCTGAGACAAAAGAAAGATGGGGGAGGAAAGCCCCTAATTAATCAGGGGCTCTCTTATTTACTTTCAACTTGCCTCTGACTAATTGATTAATTCACTGGAGACTGGAGCAAATTAAGGGGTTTAGTTGTTATCTCAGGATACAATTTCTGTAAATAAACTATGTGATTGATTTCTCACTGTGAACCCACGTGGAACATACTGTTCTATGGTGATATCTTTGTTGTTGTTGTTGTTGCTGTTGTTGGTTAAAGCTTTTTGTTGCTGAGTGTCCCATATGTCTTGTTTGCTCAACTGATATCAAGAGGTTTGACATCACTGAGTGGATTCTTTCTTGAATAAAATTGTGGCACTTCGACAACACTGCTGGATCAGTTTAAAGAAATTCAAGGTACTGCACACTATTCTCTTCTGAAGAGGTTAAGTAAAGAGGTGGTGTAAGAGAGTGTGTGGTTTTTCTGATTTTTACCTAGAGAATTCAGACAGGAAGACTTCCGCAATTGGGATGAATCAAAACCTTTTCTTCTAAAATCCAGAACAAAATGTAATTGGTTTGAATGCTTTTGTTTCTAAAATGGGACCTACTCGTTGGGCATCATGAGAATGGATGAGTAATCCAGCCTGGCATGCATGCAGTCAGTAGAAACCCAGAAATACTTCTGGGATACAGTAGAGTTTTTAAGCTAAAGTGCAAAGACTGATGGAAAATATAGTAGCTTTATACTGTATCTTGCTTCAGCTTTCCCCAACTTGGTGCTTTCCAGTTGTGTTGGTCTACAGCTACCATCATCCCCCACCCCACATGGCTATTGGCCATGGTAACTGGGGATGATGGGAGTTATCACATTTGGAGGGAATCAGGTTTGGGATGGCAGTCTTATTGTTTAATACAATAATTTCAGCTTCAGCTCCCATCAGCCCCAGCCATCATGGCCAATGGTTAAGGATGATGGGAGTTGTAGTCCAAAAGAACTGGAGGGCACCAGCTTGGGGAAGGCTGGTTTAACACTTAGATGTCCACATTAAGAAAAGAACAAAAAGAACAGGACGAAAGGAGTAGAACCAATTTAAAAGGAGCCTTTAGAACTGGAAGCCCCCAGGCAATGTCTGGCATCATTCCACTGACACCAGTCAATTACAGCACTGGCTTGTTCTCAGTCACCCTCCCTTTCCCCCACTTCCTGCTGTCTTCCTTATAAGGAAAAGTTTCCAGAGCGAGTTGGAAATTGTTACAAAGTTAGGCATAGGCAAGGCCAGTAAAGCACTTCTAAAATGCCAATGAAGCTTCATTAAGCTTTTCAAAGCATTTCAGTTCCAGCCGCTTCACCTCTGCTTCGTTTGTGTCCCACTTCATTGAAAAACGACTGCCCCTGTTTCACTTCAGATCCAAAGCTATGGCACCGCCCTAGTCCACGGACCTGGCCAGCTCTGTTTGTACGATAAGACAATTAAAGGTGTACTGGCATGTTTTGAGAGACGTATGGGAGACGGTCAGATGCAGAGGCCACATGCCACTAAGTCTTCAGGCAATGCTGGGCGAGTCTACGTGGCAGTGGTAATGTATGCTGGGAAATAACACATGGCCTGCATGAAGGAGAAAATGAAGGTGTTGGCTTACCCATATTATCTGTACAAGAGTTGCATGGTTTTGCACAACTCATATATCACATCAGTAAAACAGGTGGACAACCTGTGAACTTCCAGACATTTTGGCCCACTGACTCCCATCAGCCCTAGCCAGCATAGCCAATGGTGAGGGATGATGGGAACTGTAGGCCAAAATATCTGGAGGGTCACAAGTTGCTCACCCCTGGTGTTAAAAGAGCCATACTTCTTTAAAGCAGAACAAAACATCCTCTCTTTATTGATAAATGAAAAGTCCAGTTAGGTAGCTGTTCTTGTCTCTGTGTGTTCTTTGTCCATCATTAAGGCACTTCTCCCTCAGCCATTTCAGTAATTAGGGAATGCTCAAAGGCACTCAGATGTCTGCTGTAACTTCACATTTTCTAGGGCAGTGATGGCGAACCTTTTTGAGCCCGAGTGCCCAAACTGCAACACAAAACCAACTTATTTATTTCAAAGTGCCAACACTGCAATTAAACCTGAATACCGAGGTTTTAGTTTTAGAAAAACAACTCATACAGTTGTCCGAACTAATTAACATCTTTTGTCTTAAAAAAAAACACAATAATAGAGCTTTCAATGATACAAACAGTTTTTTGTTGAAAAAAATCAACTCAAAAAATTATTATAGTACTACATTGTACACATAGCCTGAAGGGAATTTATACAAACTTTTAAAATAATTAGGCACATGTATTTTTGGATAAGGGATTCTCAACTTGTGATATGATTACCGGTATATGCCAGACTGAAATTGGGTCATTCCATGTAAAATCAACCAAAATTTTTTGAAAAATTTACCTCACCATCTGCAATTTTTTAAAAAACTGGCATACTGGTAGACCAGCATGAGAAATGGACATACACCAAATTATAGGTCATTATACCTCACGGTGCAAAAGTACAGTGTGCTCAAAAAATGCCCCAAACACAATTTTTCAGCATTTGTGACTACACAAAAAGTATCATAACTTCCTTCAGAATTGGCCTAGAAAGTAAATCATGGTGTCATATGAAAGCTCTCGAACTACCCTTTTATTTGATATGTAACACGAAGCATGCATGTGAAATAAAATATTCAAGGACATAGTTTCTTTAATTTGACCTTGAATTCCAAAAAAACCCAAATGTTTTTGTTTTTTTTTGCTGATTTTTTTCCTCAGATAACCCATGTTTACCTTGAGTATATGTACCGATTTCCAGAACGGGGTTCCGAACAGTTCAGAAGATGTGAATGTTCTTATACATGTACAGTACCTCCCTACAATAACTTCACCCCCTTATACACACTTAAAACAGATTTTTTTGGAGGGAAATTAAACTTAAGCCCGCCCTCTCCCTTCCGGAGCTTCCGGGGCCTTCAGGCTGAAACCAAACCAGGCATGGGTAGGCCTCAAACCTTCACAGAGATATATCTCTTTGGATGTCTACATTAAATCAAGCTTTATTCAGAGATTCTGATAAGAAAGAAAAAGTCAGGCCTGAAGCCATGACAAGTGCCGACCCCACTTCTGCTGCAATGTGTTCATGACTTTTCAAATGGTTGAATTCCTTCCTGCACACCATTTCTACAGGTAGCATAACTAAGATCTATTATTTCCCTGATGGTGCAGCAGCGCAGTATAAAAACAGTAAAAACTTCAACAACTTAAGTAAGCATAAGTCAGATTTCGGTATCGATGCAGAATGGCACTTCTTTGCCACATTGCATGGAAAAGGGCCTTGTGATGGTTTGGGTGGCACTGTGAAAAGGTTAGCTGCTCGAGCAAGTTTGCAGCATCCGTATGAAAAACAAATCATGACCCCTCATCAACTCTTTGATTGGGCAAAGGAGAACATCACACAGGTTGCATTTCAATACACCACAAGTAAAGATTATGAATGGGAAGAAAAGCTTCTGAAATGTCGCTTTGAGAATTCAAGACGATTCCTGGGACACAGAAAATTCACGCTGTAATTCCATTAACAAAACACACTGTTGCTACTAAAAGATATTAATTTCAATGCGAATCCAGAAAAGAGACAGTAGTGACTATTAAAGAAGGAGAACTGGAAGTGCAAGAAATACGAGGCTTTGTTGGTGGTTAGGTTGTGTTTTACAAACAGATGATCAGAGAGCAGAAGTGTTAGTGAGCTTTCTTCATCCAGCTGGACCAGCAAAATCATTTATGTATCCAGATAAACAAGATGTCATATGGATACCATCTTCAGATGTTTTGACAAAAGCTGATCCTTGTTGCCCAACAGGGCACTTCTATACACTAACAGACAAAGAGTGTCAAGCAGCAACTTCAAGACTAGAAACTACTGTTATGAAAAGCTCCTTAATTTAGGACTTGTTAACAAAATGTTAGCAAGTAATATTTGAACTGCATAAAAACTGATCAGCATATATAAAAGTAAAATGGAAAATCTCATCTATGCACAATAATGGTTTTTCAAGCCCACATCTAAGTACCGTAAATAAAAATAACTATGTTAGTAAGAGTCCCATTTTGAAATCAAGTACATGTTTCCAGGGATGTTAAACGTTATTTAAAACAAAAGGAGTTTTTTTGTCATTATTCAAGGTCAAACTTCTGTATATTTATTTGAAAAAAATAAAATGAACATGTTTCCCCCAAGCATACTGGTGAGTACCTTTTTTAAAATACATATTTTAAACCTCATTCTTCTGAAAACAATAGGCCCTGCAACTTATTTTTTAATAAGCAGGACAAGTTCACCAAATCTTAAGCAATTTGCTTTCAGTTGGAAATATTCATTGATTTCATACCAGAATGACCACCCAGAGGAAGTATCATTAGTCTACACAAAATGTCAGAAGTATGCTATTGTGAAGAATACCTAATTTAGAACTGCACAATTATGACAGGGTAGCTTGTACTTGAGCACAATGTTTTATTCAAAACCTAAGTGATAATGCATATTTTCTTAAGATACGTACAGTGAGATAGCAATTCATATGAACTATGACGCATACACACAGAGCGCCCCAAAAGATGTAACTCGTTTTCTCTTAAGAACCCCATTTTGAAAATTGGTACATGTATTAAGCACTGTCAGATGAAATACTAAAACAAAAATCATGGAGAAAAAAAAATTAGTTTTTGCAGAATTCAAGGTCACATTTTACTATTTGACGTTGAATATATATTTATTCCAAAAAACCCACTTATGTTACATATGAAAGAGCATTTCAAAGGCTTTCCATCAACATCATGATTAACCTTCTAGGTTCTGTAGAACTGGAATTACTGTAATTTTAATGATGTCCGACACACAAAAATAACATTTTTCTTCCTATTTTTGATTGCCATATCTCCAAAAGTTTTTGTCCCAGAAGTCTAATTTTTGGAGCAGCTTATTTTCTCAGCAGACCCAACAAGTTCACCAAGTTTTTTCAAAATCGGTGACGGTCAAGTAAATTCATTGGTTGATTTTACATGGAATGACCCAATTGTATGGGGCAAGCTTTACCCCGGGACCTTTCCCTGCTTCTACAGGTGTCGGATTAGTAAAAGTAAAAGTCAACCTGTACTAGGATGAGCAAGATAAACAAGAAAACTAAACATGCTTAACACATTTTAAACACTTTATGTCTTGGACTGCAAACACTGCATTAGGTAAAAGTTTGCATTGGGCATGCTTTTGCACAATTAATGTGATTTTTGCTATTGCATGCATGCTGATAATTTGTCAAACCTTGGCTCATACTCGGTTAGTTTGAGAGCAACACATGCAGCACTCGGGTCAACTGTTAGTGCTTTACATCCAAGCCATGCTCTGTGCATCATTCTTCAAAATCTTTTAAATGTGATAACAATGTAGAAAAGAATTCTGTAACAGGAATTCTAGAATAAAATCATTCTGTTCCACACTGTGAGAAAGAACAAAATCATTAGTGTTTTGCAGAAGGGGACAGTCTTTTCGCGATCTGGTGACCAATGGCTCGAGTGCCCACAGAGAGGTCCCTGCGTGCCAGCTGTGGCACCCGTGCCATAGGTTCGCCATCACTGTTCTAGGGAATAACCCTGGCATTGAAAATAACTTCCAGCTTTAAGCCATAGACTTGGCTAAAATTAAAACCCTGTACTCTGCACATGTTTAGGGAAACTCTAAGAAAAGTTCCAGATCTTAGCCCTGGCATTGAATGGTAAACAGCTTCCATATAGGGTTGAGCCTTAGCTCAAATTAAGCTTGGACTCTCCACTGCCGCTCCAACATGTAGCAATTTGTGCTCAAGTTCATGTCACAAAGCAGTCATACAGTTTTCTCTTGATACAGTAAATCGTTCATAACTCAGCTGTAAAAATCAAAATCAATAAGAAAGAAAACATCAAGAGAAAATTCCTGTGCATGATTGTCGATGCATTAATTTATCTCCCTTTTCCACATACACATGGATTAATCCACACAATACGGACCAGTACTATGCTAGGCAACAAAGAGAGCAGGCCAAAAATCAATCAAGGTATATCTTATATATTATAAAGGTATCGAATGCAATGCATGGGGCGGGGGAGTTGCCAATAGTAAGACAAACATTTACTCGGAGGAAGGTATATAAACCAGTAATAGAAGAAACCTTGCTTCTCCATATTGTGCTCTGTTTCCAATTGCTGCCTTGGTGGGATGATATTGTGTAGACTGGTTGTCATTGGCTTTGGATGTCATTCAGTGCTGACCATAGCCTTTTCATCACCTGATCTGGGATGGTGTCATCTTGAGAAAACAGCTAATTTAGGTTATTCATGCCCAAAGAACATGCACGGCACCATCCTGGGAGTTGCTTCCTTCCCTTGCCAGCACCACCATTGGCATGAGGGTGTTAGAATGGAGGCCTGTCACCTGTTTGGGATATAGGAGCACTAAATCCAGCCGCACACATTCCTCCTCAAAGCTGAGAACATCAACCATCTGTTGGGGGGATGGGATGCAGATGCAGAGTTTTGCATGCAGCAGATCTTTGAAATGGCTTCAGAGGCTTTGGATCTGGTCCAATCAAACTGATTTCCATATTCTCAACCAGGTTAGGACACCTGTTCTGAACTGAGGCTGTCCGTGTGGATGCAGCAACGTTCTTCCACACTCAACAGGGAATAAAAATTGGTTCACTGCATCTAAAAATAGAGATCAAAGTTGTTCTTTTGAAACCATGTGTTCAACATTGCTCATTTAAAACTTCCAAATTAAATAGCACTAAATAGGTAGGATCTTCTGCTGTACTGCCAATTTAGGGTTATTGTTTTGTTTATGGTTTATGCATTGCAGCCAGAGACCTCCTAGTCCTTTATAGATAGAGGCAACAGCAGAAAGGGTGGCCTGAGTGTATAACACCATCCTACACCAGGGCATCAGTGGGCAGCCTGCTGCTTCCAAATCCCATCGGAAAAGTCACTAGACTGTGAATTAACATTTAAGGAATTCATCTTAGGAGGCTTCTCCAGAGTGAGTTATCTGATGAGCTGTCACAGAGTCCTCACTACATGGGCCTCATTGGTTGCAAAGACAATGGTGCCACAGTCATGGAAGGATATTAATAGTCTAGAAATTTATGGGTGGGTTGTGCAGGTTGCTGAACTGGCAAAAAAATGAATTGGCAGCATTTTAAGAGAAGACACGAGATTAAAAAAATTATAATGAAATATGATCCACATTTATGGATTGTATCACTAAGCAGAGAAGTGTGAACTGTATAAATGTACGGTTTATATATTGTTATATTGTAATATGTATGTTATGACATGGACAGATATGACTGATATGCTCCAGGCTGGATTTTATGGAGTCACTTTATTGATTAGTCTATAATGTATAAGATACATAAAACAAAATTAGAGAGAGGAGTTACTATTAAGGTGTGTGGGTGAAGGCATGCCGCAGGTTTCATATACAAGTTCCCCTCTCTGCCTCGTACAGTTCCTAAGCTTTTGAAATAAAAAAAAAAAAGTTGGAAAGCTTGGGGGGGGGGAAGGCAGTGGGGGCTGAAGCAAGTGGTGGAGCTATGAGTTTATCTATCTATTACATTTCTATTACATTTATCTGTTACATTTCTATCCCACCTTTCTTCCATTGTGGAACTCAAGGGCTCCATGTGGTTCCCAGGTGGTCTCCCCTCCAAGCACTGACCAGATCCAGACCTGCTTAGCTTCGGCATGGTGGCTGCCTCAGGTGCCTTCAGACCATGCCCTGGGAGTTCAGAAGTAGAGTCAATGCTGGTTTTGGTAGGACTAGGCCGAACCTGACAGGTTCATTGCACAGTGAAACATGGGCCTGAAAGCAAGAAACACAGCCATGTAGGCAGGGGTCGAAACGATCCGGGGCTCAGACCCACAGGACCAAAAAAAAGAAGTACAAATTTGCGTATGCTACTTTATATATGCTCGTGTGTGTGTGTGTGTGTGTGTGTAAAGGACCCTGTCTCCTAAGGACATCCCTTTTGTAAAAAGGGATGTATAGACAGGGGAGAGGAAGGCATTTGATATCAGGAAAAAACCTAAGTCAAAAAGATTCGGGGGGGGCAGCAGAAGGTGAAGCACAGGTGGGCAAAAAGCCAGCTAATCCAGGGGGATCAGATTCATAGATTTCATAGATCATAGAGTTGGAAGGAGCCTACAAGGCTATCGAGTCCAACCCCCTGCTCAGTGCAGGAAACTAGAGGAGGGGCCTCCCATCTGAGTAATAACCAGGCCTGACCCTGCTTAGCTTTCCACGCTCAGACAAGCTGAGCCAGCATGAGCCACAGGCCTGTTGCAACAGAGATCATCAGGGGCCCTGGTGCCTTTATTTCAGCAAGCACCCATGGACAGCAGGGTGGTGGGGCAGATGGCCTCCCAGAAATTCGGGGCTCCAAATGAAAGACTCGGGGCTCCAGCCCTAGCAGCCCACCCCCTACACAATGTAACTTGCTTTCTGTGAGGCCTTGGCATAACTCCTTAGTCCCAATATCAAACTGTAAATATGCCTAACTGCAGGGGCCAATTTTTTGGGTCCTGATGTGTAATCAGCACCTGGAGGTGTGGGTGGGGAGACTCATGTGATCAGTCTTGGGTGATGTAAACATTTCACCAATCACTTGGGGAACTGTTCAAGGAAAAGTGGCTCTCACAAAGCAAGGATCTTATTTGAAGTAGTGCTAAATCAGCCCCCTACCCACCACCACCACAACATTCACATTGGGCATTTGACCCCCTGCAAACATGCGATGGCATTTCCAGCCAATTTGGTGCGGGGTGGGGAATCTATTTTTAGGGTGGCAGAAGCTTGCCTGTATGATTTATGTGAGAGGAGATGGCAGGGCCCCTGTCAAGGGTAGGCATGGTTGGGCACCTGCTGAGGGCCCACAGCCCAGCAGGGGTCCACTGACACGATCCCCCTGGACTTGCTCCTCCTCCTCACCATTGCAACCTGCTTGTTCACCTGCCTCTCGCGCTGGCCCAGACAACGGTGGTGGTGAGAAGGAGGAGCAGTAGGTGCCGCTGCCTACTGGCTCCTGGGCTTCCTGCCTGTCAAGCAAGCAAGTGGTACCTATGATGAGAAAGAGGAGGAGGAGGAGCAACAGCAGCTGGTGACAATGGCGGTGAGAAGGTAAACTCACTGGGGGAGTGGGGCCCATTGAGGGTGTCTCGCCCAAGGGATCTTGAAAACCTGCAGCTGGCACTGGCAGGCAACTATATCTTTTCCCTCCTGACATAGCATCGTTCCAGTTGGGCCATTCTCTAAGAAGCTGCAACGCCACTGGGCTGCTTGAGGCAGCAGCAACACTGTTTCAGTGGTTCAACGACAGAAAGAAACTGGAACCCCGTGTTGCCTCCTCTCATAAATCATACTGGGAAGTCCCCCGGCCTCCAAAAATGAAGAAATTTCACCCTCCCCTGAAAAAAAAGGCCTCATTCACAAGTCCTTCTTGTCCCGTTCTCACCCCACAATTGTCAGAGAAGTTTCCCGTGAAGACTTTGGCCCAGCACTAATTTAAAGGGCCCCAATATTGGCTATGCTGGGTAGGGCTGATGGGAGTTGCAGTCCAACAGCATATACAGGCCTGTGGCTTATGCTGCCTCAGCTTGTCTGAGCGTGGAAAGCTAAGCAGGGTCAAGCCTGGTTATTGCTTGGATGGGAGACCCCTCCTCTAGTTTCCTGCATTGAGCAGGGGGTTGGACTCGATAGCCTTGTAGGCTCCTTCCAACTCTATGATCTATGAAATCTATGAAACCTTGGGTCCCCAGATGTTTTTGGCCTACAACTCCCAGCATGCCCCAGCCAGCTGGCTGGGGCATGCTGGGAGTTGTAGGCCAAAAACATCTGGGGACCCAAGGTTTCATAGATTTCATAGATCATAGAGTTGGAAGGAGCCTACAAGGCTATCGAGTCCAACCCCCTGCTCAATGCAGGAAACTAGAGGAGGGGTCTCCCATCCAAGCAATAACCAGGCCTGACCCTGCTTAGCTTTCCACGCTCAGACAAGCTGAGCCAGCGTAAGCCGCAGGCCTGGAGAACACTGTTCTTGATTGAGCTGAAGAAACAGGATGATGTGGAGTTGTCTTCGCTCCTCTGCATATCTCCGCTATGCCAGTCCCACTGTCCTTGATAGAGTTCAGTAGCACCATGGCCGCCCTTATCTACAGCAGTGTATTGAGATTAAAGCTATTACAGTGCAGATCAAATTAATTAATAATAATGGCTTGACACTGATTATCGTCTTTAGCCCATTGAGCTGCTTTGATTAAACCAAGAGGTTCTCCTGCTGGGATTATAGCTTCCAGAAGGCGCCTTCCTAAATGGAAAAGGTGTGTTTCTGTCACTGACATTAAAATGTAACAGGGAGATGAACTAGTACCTCCCCATTGTGCTTAGGTTGATAGGCAGGCTGCCATATTGGCAAAGAGCAGGAAAGCCTTGAGAACTTTCTATTTCCTGAGCTGATTAAAGATTGTCTCCAGCAGGGAATTCATACATTGAAAGAACTGAGACAAAGCGAGCCAGTGTGGCATAATTGTTAGAATGTTGGACTGGGACTTGGGAGACCCGGGTTCTAGTCCCCACTCAGCCATGAAGCTCACTGGGTGACTTTGGACTAGTCACTGACTCTCAGCCTAACCCACCTCACAGGTTTCTTCTGAAGATAAAATGGAGAGGAGGAGGATCATGTTTGCTGCCTTGGGCTCCTTGGAGGAAAAGTTGGGATATCAATCAAATAAATAAATAAGAATGTGTGAGGGGGTCATATGGGGCTGTGCAGACTATGGCAGACAATTATGTGACCAGTGGCCATGCCCCTTCCCATTCCTGAAGATTTAGCTGGTGCATAAAGGGGCTCCACATGCATAGAGCCGCTCTGTGCGAGGGCGGAGCTGGCCCAGTCACATTCCCCCCCCCCTTTTGTGGAGACTTGGGATGTACGGATTTTATTTAATCCATTCTGTCTGCGTCTCGCAGATGGTCAGGCATCTCTCATTCTGTCATCCACTGCATTGATGGAATCAGATTTTTTTTTGACGATGTATGATCATTTCATTCCACTTGCGCTAATGCACTTTAGCACAAGTGCAGATTTATACAAATCCCTCCCCGCAAAGTAAATATCTGGTCTACAAGTCCGAGGAATCTGCAGAATACTAAAAAACTGGTCCACTACTGTGAAGGACTGGGACCCATCCTTTGATTCCGGGCGAGAGATCAAAGGCTACAAACTGCTAGCCTTGAGTCTGTCGCCACCAAATCACGCACTTGCTGCCCCCCCCCCCCCGTCTGAGACACTGGATTAAGCACTAAACCAACGGAGAAAGTACAACACACACACACACACACCGTATGGGGTGAAATAAAAGAGAGAGTTTATTTAGGTTAGTCAGTTACAAATTGGTTGGGAGAAAAGGGAAGGAAATTGACAGAATAGAGATACTTTGTTGCAAACAGTCCGAGCTACAAAATAAGGAAACTAGCCTTCCTGCTAAATACCCAGGCACTTACACTTTAGCTGGGGGTTGCGCTTGTGTCGGACTCTCAGTAGCCAGAGTCCGCTGTTCTCTTTGTTCCCAAGACAAGAACAAAACCCAGATGCCACCGCCGCTCGTATATCGGCTTCTCCCCTCTGCCCCTCCCTTTGATCGCCTACTAGCCCTTTGGCCAATCAGGATGACTTCTGTCTGGGCGAGATGTGAGGGGTGGGGTGACTCTCAGGGTGTCACGTAGGACCATACCTAGAGTGCTTGGTTGATTTCTACATATCAATGCTCAACAGACACTAAGGTGACGCTGGGGGTCCCTGGAGGAGATATGCAAGACCACCGTGGGGGAAGATATACACAGTTCAAAGGGGTACACACTTATTCTACATGTGATATGCATAGTTCAAAGGGAGATTCTCAGCCACTGGCTGAGACTACTTTAGTCTATATGTTTTGGGGGGGGGGGCACAGCAGCGCCTTTTCTTCACAGCTACAGAATCCGCAGGTCGGATTAATAGAAATCCAAATTTATTTAAATCCATTGCAGATTTCTCCCAACATCCCTAGACTGGAGACGCTGTTTGCATATAAGTGGTATTTATTTATTTATTACATTTCTATACCGCCCAATAGCCAAAGCTTTCTGGATGGTTCCCAATGATTAAAACCATACATTCCAAGGTGATAATGTAAAAGTTTAAAACTAGAGGATAAAATTTATAAAAAATAACCAAATAGAACTTAGAAGCAGTGCAAAGATTTAAAATACAGTACCAGGTTTAAAACAGAAACTGAAAAGTTAAAAAAGGTACATACTTAGAGCACATGTCAGCTGAATGCTGGGGGCAGGGCAGCTGGGGGTGGGGGTGAGGCTAGCCCTTGCCCCCCCCCCTTATGAAACACCCACACCCACACACACATTGTTTCAGTGTGTATTTGTGGACTGATTGAACTCCCTCCTGAGGTGACTGGGTGAGGAAAACCTCATACCAATGATGTTGATCTAATTTTCCAGTAAAGGGGAGAGGTCTTCAAATGAGATCAGGAATCAGCCAGATCTAGCATCTCTTAAAAACAAATTGCCAGACAAAATTAACAAGGAAGTCCAAGGACCTGAACTGTTTAGGGTTGCCAACAGACCAAAAAAGAATGCAGTGGCCTGCTCTTGTGCCTGGAAACAGCAGCTTGATATGCAGAAAAATATCAACAAGTGAAGCAGTTCACAGCATGGAGAGAAGTATTATCACCTGCTAATGTCTCTTCCAGGCACAACTATAGTGGTCAGTTTAAAAGTTGGCAACCTTCATCTGAACTATGATCCCTGTGAATGTTTCTGGTATCCCCCCCAGAAAGAGCCCCCTCCTACTGTATGTTACATTTGTCTGTATATTTTCATGGTATTTCTGCACAATCATGAGAGTTACAAACTCATTGTTCTTTAAAAATAACAGCTTGAATTCTCAATATTCGGAGATAAGTAGCATAGCCTGCCTTACAGGCATTTCCCAGCATAATGATAGTCAACTGAATTTTTGAGCTTCCTAAGCATGCAGTGCATAATTTAAGACTTGTTTAGAAACAACAGCAGTAGTCAAACAGTTTAGCAAACAATCTTTCTGCTCAGCAGGGTTGGTCTTCTCATAGATTTTCCCCATACTCCAGGGAGCAAATTATCCATTTTGTTCCTTTGCACAGTAGGATTGCCACCTTTTAATTTATTTCTGTGCCTTTATTAGCAGCCTTGTTACTTAGCAGCTGAAGCAGGCATTTATAAAAAGGTGAGAAAAGCTTCACTTACTTAATTTTTGTTGCATGGTGATGACCTAGTGTTATAAACAATAAAACTGAACTGAATTTTTATTCATCAAGTTGCTGTTTTATACACACACACACACACACACACACCTCACCTTTGGTGTGCATAGCACTTTACAGAGGACTGATCCCTGCCCCCAAGGAGCTTACAATCTAAAATTCAACAGTGGGGAAACAGAAGAGGGAGAGGGAAGTGAATGCAGGGGTTAAGAAGAACCCAATATGCAGTTGTTTCAGTTGTATGTGCTTAGGCTGAGGGTGCTTCCAGACCAGGCTTTTATTGTGCCATTGTACTGCTTCATTCATGGAATTTTATGAGAGGTGCGCATGTTGCCCTTCCATTTGAAGTCCTCCTGGAATAGATGCACAAAGCCTTTTGATTGTTAGCGAGACCAGTAGGGTTGTTTGGGTTTTGTTAAATTTGTCCTGTCTGTGTCTTGGGGATTGTCAGGCTTCTTTCATTCTTTTGCCAGCTCATTCACTTAATTGGATGATGATGATGATGATGATGATGATGATGATCATTATTAGATGTATGAGAATTTTGTTCCACTTGCACTAATGCGCATTAGCACAAGTGCAAATTTGTGCAAAAAAAACCCCAAAGTTTTTTAAAACAGTCTACAAGTCCCTGTGACTTGGAAAAAGCCAGTCTGCCTTGGAATCTGAACGTCAGATTCATAGAAATCTGGACTCGTTTGAATCTGTTGCAGATTTCTCCAAATTCCCTAGATAGCAGTTCGCTGTCTGGAAGCAGCTTGAGTTACTGGGTAAGTTGCAGTAGAGCATGGGAACTAGGGGATTGTCCCAAAGGCTTTGCAGAAAAGGTGGGTTTTGAGGAGGAATTTGAATGAAGTAAGAGAGGTAGCGTCATGCAGGCATTCTGGAAGGCAGCATACAGGGCAGCAGGGGAGAAAGGACAGATTTATTGGGCAGAGGAGGAGACCTTCAGACAGTAAATCCCTGCTGTCCTGTTTTATGCTGCCGCCGCCACCACCACTGCATCCCAGGAGTGTGATTTTGCTTTAAAACAAGGTGTGCATTCCCCATGCGCCTTGATTTACTGCAAGAACACTGGGGAAGGGGGGTTTGCTGCAGAATTTTGGAAACAAATTTGGCAGTTCAGCAGTGGGGTGGGGTGGGTGGGGGATCAGGATGCAGCCCCTGGTGGGTTCCAGACCCCTCAAAGTTGCCCACCCTTGCAGTAGAGGATGGTGGACCTGGAGGAGCGAAGGTCATGGGCATAGATATATTGGGACAAGAGCAGAGAGATAAGGCCATGGAGGGCTTTGAAGGTAAGGACAAGGAGTCTGTCCTCCTGAATCTGTGAGGGTACAGGAAGCTAGTATAGGAATTTGGGGGGGGGGCATAGATTTCATAGATCATAGAGTTGGAAGGAGCCTACAAGGCTATCGAGTCCAACCCCCTGCTCAATGCAGGAAACTAGAGGAGGGGTCTCCCATCCAAGTAATAACCAGGTCTGACCCTGCTTAGCTTTCCACACTCAGACAAGCTGAACCAGCGTGAGCCACAGGCCTGTATCATGTGATTGGAACGATGAGATAAGTGAATGATTTTGGCAGCTTGGGAAGAAAGAAGAGAAGTATGGTCTTGGCCATATTGAGTTTGATATTCCAAGCAGAATTATCAGAGAATTAGTGATGTAGGATTGGAGTGAAGGGAACGGGGGGGGGGGGGGAGAGATGTTTGTTAAGGTGGTACTGAAAGCCATAGGATTAGACATTGGGTAAGACCAGACTCATGAAGACCATAAAGGGAATCAACTAGGAGAGAGTGATCAGTGGACCACTGTAACAACCCTATTAACACTCTGTCTTCTGTAATTTACTCATGAGGTTGTTTTTTGTTTTGTTTTTAACTTCCTTACTCTTCCGTAACCGGTTAGACCATGGCTACCTTGCGTTGCTTTAGAACAGTCCTTGTCATATCAGCTCTCCTTCAACCTTAAAATCAAGAATGCTGACTTTTTGTTGTGTGCTTGCCTCCGGAAAGTCTGTGATGCAGAGAGAATGAGGTTAAAGTTTTCCTTTTAATGAGCAATTGGAGGAGCTGCAGGAGCATGGCTCCATTTTCGTGTGATGTTAAAGGTTCTGAAGGAGATTAAGGGGAGCAGGCCCTGTGAAAGGATTAGCAGATCTGTGTGTTCAGTCATCTCTTTAAATTATTATCCCCCTAATTGCCAGTGTGATGAAAGTCCGCCTGGCAAGGATCAGAAACAGATAGAGCAAGCAATCAGGCCTCAAGCTAAGGCTTGTGGTGGACGTGGTAGTGCTGGGGAGGGGGCAATGGCGCTCCCATTTGGTGCCTGATCCACAGAGCACTTACCTTTTCAGACGAGCAGATGCTTGAAATCAGGTACTACTTCGTGATGCTACCTGGCTTTTGTCTAGGGTGGCCACTTGTGAATTGCCAAAAAAGAGGACATGCATCACCCAAAAACAGGACAAAAGAGGACACTGATTTGCATTAAAAATTGCATATGATAATATATACCTGTGCAGGTGTACATTTAGAAATGATTATTATAATTTATCTAGAAATTCAGCACATCCCGCCATAGTGTAGAAGACGGTGACCAGGGGGGTCCTGTGGGCCTTGCTCAGTCTGCTGTCCAGGTGCTGTTGCAACTTCACGGCCCAGCTCATTCCCCTGATGGTTCTTGATCTTTAAACCGGACGTGGACAAGAGAGCCCTTCAAATAGAAGACAGTCCTCCGGCAGCCCTTCATATAGAGGACTGTCCTCTGTAAAAGAGGACACATGGCCACCCTACTTTGTCTCCCTTTTGTTGCAGTCACTGTGGTGCCAGGCCCACACTGTGTCGACAGTTCTGTAGTCTGAAAGTAGTGACAGAATTTCCTGATGGGCAAAACATGAGAAACCCGAACTGTCAACCTCCGCTGGACAAATCAGACTTACAGCTTAATCCTGTGCATGTTTACTCAGAAGTAGTCCCACTGTGTTCAATGGGGCTTAATCCCTAAGAAGTGTGTTCAGGATTGCATCAACAGACTGTTCCATCTTGTGACGCTGTTTCCCGCTGCTTCTTGTCACTCTGTGTGGGTCTCATCCCTGCTCCAATGTGTGAATTGATCATTTAGTGGGCTTCCGGTTCATAACTTGTATCTCTCCTATATTAAGTACCTAATAGTGGACTCACATGCCAAGTTATTTTAGCTATGTAGCAAAATTGGGCTACTGAGAAACCAGAGGGATATATATCAGCATGCTTGGGGAAACCCCAAGGTTTGCAGAAGTAGAAAAAAAAATATTTAGGAAAAAAAAGCCCTAAGTGAGGAACCCTCTGCACAAAAACCCAGCCCAATGAGGATTGACCATGCTCAGTGGACACAGAATGCTGAGTGTCTGTTGGGACGGCGGGAATAGGATGGAGTATCCAGAAAGAAGGTATGGCTGGCTGGAACGCTGAACAGAAGCGCTGCACACTGCAGTGCAGGTCCAACTCGTAATAGCCAGTTTTCAATGTACTACCTCTTTGTCACACTGTGGACTGTCCTGCTCCCAGCATGGTGGTGATGGGGGGGAGGGGACATTTTACCAGGGCCCAGCCCAGGCTGAAATTCCATTACCATGAGGGGCAAGGGGGGGGCGGAATGGGGCCATGAGGGGCAAGGGGGGGGGCGGAATGGGGCTCAATTGTAGATCATGCTTGAAGATACCTATGGAAACTTATTTCCCAGTTATCTATGTACCTATTGTCAAAGACTTGTGAGATTTGCTGGAGCCAATCAGAAGCAGTGCTAGAGCCAAACAAGCAACATTCTGAACTTCAGGGTGTGTCAAGACTAGGGGCCGGTTCGCACGACCCAGGCTGCGGGCGGGGGAGGCACCACGGGGCGATCCGCGGGGTCCAGCGGGGTGCCGCAGACAACCTGCGCCCCATGCATGTGGGCAGACCCCGGTGGAGCCGGCAGTCCCCGCACCACAGTGCTGGCATCCCAGCACTAGGGGGCGGGGGCCCAGGATGCCCAGAGGGGCCATTTGCCCCTACAGGCTGGAAGCAGTGGCAGCTCTGGGCTGCCGCCTCTGTGCAGCCCCCGTGGGACGGCTGCCCGCTGTTCGCACGGCAGGGTGGCCACGCGCGGTAGGGGCTTACCCCTCTACCGCCCATGGTCACTTTGCGTGCATCCCGCGTGCTGCCATCCCGCAGGGGCACCTCCAGTCGGCGTTCACACGACACGGGAACTGCGGGGGACTTCTGCTCCCCCGCGGTTCCCGTGTCGTGCGAACACGCCCTAGGTGTTCAATGGTACCATCGCCCTGCCTTATTCGCAGAACTTTATGGGGGAGCCAGAAGTTGTCATCTTCCACACATAACCCTTCTGAGTTTTCCCACCACTTCTTCTGTCTTGTTTCTTACCAAAGAAAATCTGTTGTGGGCAGGGGGGCAGGAGAAGACTGAATTTCTGCCAAATGTCTTCTGATGGGTAGTGCTGGGAGCCCTCCACCTGGAAGCACCCTATGTTGCTGGCCTTGGCTCTTGTATAGAACAGAGAGAACGTGCTTGTGCAGTTAAACTATGGCTTGTCATCTTGGAGATAGAGGGATTTGTGCTTCCCTATGTGACCTGCTGTCTCAAGAACACAGGGGGAGAGCTAACGAAAATGGGTGGGAATATGTTGGCAGCCATCCACTAATGCCTCCTACCTAATTGTGGGAACGGCAAGTCTTAATTTGAGCCAGGGCTGTTTTAAGTGCCGGAGGTTCAGAGTAATAATAAGTGGTGCCTCTGAACATGTACAAAGTGCACTTCCTTTGATCCCATAATCTGTCCCATAATCCTAGATCTAGGACTAGAAAGATCTAGTACTGTGGAATAGGATTTCCAGGGTTCTATTCACAGTCAAGCCGGTACCTCTCATTGTGGAAAGCTGGCATACTATAGAGCAGGGGTAGGTAATGTGGTGCACACAGGCAACAATATGCCCCCAGACACCTTTTTTGGTACCCACCAAAGTGCCCCTCCCCTCCTCACCCAATTAACACATTTTCTTACTGGCAGCTGGGATCTTTGTGAAATAGGTTTCTCTTGGTGCTAAAAACTGTGGGTTCAAAGGAATTGTTTAGTGTGTTGGGGCTCAGGCCGCTCCTCTGCTTTGTACTCAGTCTTTTGGGCAGGTTACTTGTCCTTTGTTTACCACACTTCCCATGGCAGCTATTTTGTGGTGGTGCCCAGGATAGTTTCTCAAATTGCCAACTATGCCTGTGGCCCAAAAGGGTTCCCTATCCCTGGTGCAGAGGCTAAGAGAAAGAGCTACAAATTAGGAAGCCCCTTGTTCAAATCTTGCCACACACTCACCAGGGGGCCTTAGGCAAACTACTCCCTCTTAGCCTCCACTTCCCATGTGCAAGAGGATGATGATGATGACGACGACAACAACAACAACAACAACAACAACTTGCTTACCTTACAGGGGTGTTGTAAGGATTACAACAAGATAATGGATGTGAAACCCTTTGAACACTTGAAATTGCTCAACAAAGGCTTTTGTTTTTAATAGATATTAACCATTGATTACTGTGTGTAGTCTGTCAAAACGGTAGCCAAAGACTGTAATAATGCAAGATGAATATGAAGCTTGTGTATCATCTGTTTGATCAAATCTGATGGAATGAGCTTTTCATAAAATAAAAGCATGAGGTTAATTTGCAGCACTAAATACAAGACCCTAGTAATTTTTAATTTAAAAAGTAGTGCCCGGCCCATTATGCAATGGCAACTTTTCAGAACCAGTCATGCTAGAGCGAATTTTACTGAAGACGGAGGCTGAGGTGAAGATGCCCATCATAATGATTTCGGCAGCATTAAATCAGCCACTGTAGGCTTCCAGGGTAGCCCAAGAGGGTAAAAGAAACTTATTGAATGTGACAAAGGCAAATGTAATGCAACACTAAATGTCAGGGCCGCAGAGTTCATGCAGAGTGCACACACCTGGTTTCCACAGCAGTTTGTATCACAGTCTAAAGCTGTGAAGGCAAAACATAATAAAAATTTGTCTCACTCTGTGGCACATGGAGTAGTTTGTGGCAATAGCGCAATGGCGTGAAAGAGCCTATGCAATAAGCGATGGAAGGTTGTTTGTAAAGCCTTGGCCAGTTAATAACCCCCTCTATTGAAGTGGGATATTTTAGGGAAAGGGAGGGGTGAGAAATTTGGTTTGTCAAGTCATTTTTATGGATTGACTATATTCACATCTCTCAAACATTTCAGCAAGCTGAGATAGAGTTGTGAACAGAAATCCACATTTTGGCGAGCTTTCCGACACAACTCATGGGGGGTGGGGGGAGAGGCATGCCAAAAACGGTGATATGAGAGGAAGCGCATATATCTGAAGAAAGGGCACATGGAACTGCATTTCAGCAAAGTAAAGTACCCGGGGAGAACATGTTCATGTTTAAAACACAAACACACATGTGCGCGCGTACATTAGGGAAACGTGCACAGAAAGTATGATTTCAGTCCAGATTTGCAAAAATATAATCAATTGCAAGCTTGTGAGGAGACAGGACAGAAAGAGCTTGGCCTTAAAAATCCGACAAGCTCAGTGAATCCAAGATTGACAGATCTGTCCATCCCTCGTCTATCATAGCTCGACAGTAGAGCACATGCTTTGCAGGCAGAAAGTCTCAGGTTCACCCACTGGTGTCCCCAGTAAAACCAGGTGATAGACAAAAGGGTGGGTCTGCCCTATCAGCACTTGGAGGTCCCATTCCCCCACCCCTCTGTCCTCTTTATTTGCATGGAGTTTTCTTTGCTTGTTTGGTTGAAATTGTCTTGACTTGAAGATGAGATGGCCACATTCTGCTGAAGCCTCATCTGTCAACTCCTAAAGTCTGAAACGCCTGCAGGTCAGTACTAAAAGCATCAGAGGGGCATTTGCATGCAACTCCCCATTCACAGCAGCGTGGCAATGGCAAGACATTCTGTTCACCCCAGGGCCACTCCTTGTCATCCCAAAGAACAATATGGGAATACCTGTGTTGCACCTTGACCGATATGGAATGGAAGCGGGTCAGCTGTTCTTTTTTAAACTGGAGCAGTGACACAGTTTGGCCTGAGCCAGGTGCACACAGGTCTCTGTCACTGGCAGTGCGAACACAGAGGACCGGGTGTACGTTCTCAGCAACAAGAGTCGACCTTTGCAGCTGCCAGTTTGTAGAAATCAAGGGGAAACAGGTTTTCTGAGAGCTGCCACTCACGTTATTTTCACCATAGGGATGCTGATGAAAACAACATTTCTGCAGTGAATTTTCCGCTTGAGTTTTCTACTTACATTTTCCTACCAGGTCAATAATAAATTGGGTATTGTTTGGATGTTTTTCTTTTTCTTTTTACTTTTACTATGTAGTATATGATTTAAGGGCAAACAATAGAGCCTAAGGCCATGAACTAAAAAAAAAAGCAGGGGAGAACCACATGCTGGTTGTTGATTTTGTATCAGCAGCTCTAACTATGCCAGCTGTGACCCTGCATGGATAAAGATAGCTTGGCCACAGTTACCCATGCTCCCGTTTAGACTATTGGAATGCGTTGTATGTGGGGCTGCCTTTAAAAATGGTCCGGAAACGGCAGTTGGTCCAAAATAGGGCCACAAGGTTACGAACTAGGACTGGGCACTTCAATCATTTGATGCCAGTGCTTTACCTTGCACTGGCTCCTAGTCCATTTCTGAGCCCAATTTAAAGTTCTGGTTTTAACCGATAAAGCCCTTAACAGCATGGGGCCAGCTTACCTGAAAATTCAACTTCTTCCATATATACTTCTTCAGAGGTTCTGCTCCGTGTGGCCCTAACTGAAGGTTCTAGGGCAGTGTTCTAGGGAGAGGGCCTTCTTGGTGGTGGCATTATGGCTGCAGAATAGCCTTCCCAGAGTAGCTCACCTAGTGCCTCCTTTCTTATATTTCTGGTGCCACATTAAGACCTTTTTATTCACTCAGGGCTTTTAAGCATGCATTATTATTGATGCGTTTTGGCAGGTTGGTCTGAGAGGCCTGGTTATATATTTATATTTATATTTATTTATTATATTTATACCCTGCCTTTTTTCCCTGCAAGGAACCCAAGGCGGCTTACATAATCCTCCTCCTTCTCTCCATTTTATCCTCACAACAACCCTGTGAGGTAGGTTAGGCTGAGAGTCAGTGACTGGCCCAAAGTCACCCAGTGATTTTCATGGTCGAGCGGGGACTAGAACCCAGATCTCCCGAGTCCCAGTGCAACAATCTCACCACTACGCCACACTGGCTCTATGTTTCTTAATGTGTTTCTCTATGTTTCCTAATGTGCTTATATGAAGAAAAACAATTGGGAAATATTTGACCACTTATGGTCAAAATGTGTTTGGTGTGTTCTACATATGATTATTTTTATATTACGCATTTGAGTGCTATAATAAGTTCATATTTAAAATGTTTGAGGTTGTAAATTTGAAAAATGTTTTATTTTGTCTATTTTTATTACCTTATTCATCCCAATTTGTCAGGCTTTTTTGGTTGTTCGGGCATACTTCCGTGTGTGTGTGTGTGTGTGTGTGTGTGTATTTAGAATCAATACACCTTCCTGCCACTTCAGCACCAGTTTCAACTCTAGTATTCGTCAGTCACAGTAGCTAATATTAAAATCCCATTCTGTCTCATTTCTATCAAAATAACTCTAGGAAACTCTCATAACAAATCACCATGTCATTACCTTGAGTGTTCCAGCCTCGGACTGGATGTGTAAAATACTATATATTATTAAAGCAAGTGCTGTTGTCTTGGTGCGAAACTCTCCCCCAAAGACTGTCGGTAACTGGTGCAATACAAAACTCCACAGCTATTTTCTGTGCACATCATTCACACGCTTTCACCTGACGCAGCTCCCGGCAGCCTACCCCAACCTGCCACTCTCCAGATATGTTGGACTACAAATCCCACCATCCCCAATGAGGATGGTGGGATTTGTAGTTCAACACATCTCGAGGGCATTAGGTTGGGGAAGGCTGCCTTAGGATAGGGACTGCAGCTCAGTGGTGGGTAGAGCACCTGCTTTGCACACAAAAGGTCCCAGGTTCAATCCCCACAACCTCCAGGTAGGGCTAGGAAGGAATCCTTCCTGGAACCCCAGAGAGCCGCTGCCAGTCAGTGTCGACAGTACTGGGCTAGATGAACCAAGGGTCTGACTCACTATAAGACAGCTTCCAATGTTCCTATGATAACACATAAGGACATATTTCATCTCCTGAGCAGGTGTGTGTGTATGTGTGTGAGAGAGAGAGAGAGAGAGAGAGAGAGAGAGAGAGGGAGGGTGTATGTGTGTATGCAGATAGATAGAGAGGCAGGTTCTGTGCTGACTGATCTGGCTCTTTCAATACAATCTTCTGTTCAGTGTCCTCCCACTGTTCCTAACTGACAGCCACAGCAGGAAGTTTTACAGCACTGTCCATCATTCATTACTGGTAGAGCTACTTTCTGCAGATGAAAGACACGGAGGCAGCTGCGTGCTGCCTAGGAACATGGGATTTCAAAGGGAAAAAAGAATGAAGAAAACAGAGAAGAGGTCATTTCCCCCCCACCTTCCCTTTTCTTCTTTCTGTTTCATCGCTGAGTCCTATACTTTCTATCAGCTTGGCCAGTCTTGTGAAACTTCACTTCTGTGCTGTGGTCAAATTTCTAATGGTCCTAATGAGAATGGCTCCACTCTGTGTGCAGCCATGGGTATTTACCATGGGTATGCTGGTGTGCCACCAGTGTTTCCTGCAGCAAACACTTGAGTGCGAATGTCGGATGGGTGGCCCTTGACACCCACATAATTAATTTAAGTGCCCCAATAGCTATGTAGGTAGGTCTTCCCAACATATGTAGACGGGTGTTAAAGGATACAGCATCCAATGTTCACACTTTGTGTCTGCAGCAGCAAACACCAGTGTAGCACACTTGACATGGTAGTAATCTTTCCTGTGGGAACACCAGTGCCATGTGAAGCTGCAGCCGCTTCATGTCTTCCCCTACAAAAATGCTAACACGTGCATATAGTGGACACAACCCATCAAAATAAGCAGTGTGAAGTCCCATTCACTCAGTGGGAGACATTTAGACTGCAATTCTGTCCTCATGTACCTGGGAGTAAGCCCCATTGAACTCAATGGGACTTACTTTTGAGTAGACCTGTATAGGAGTGCCCTGTTAACCACATACTTAACAGTGCAATCCTGTGGCCTGTGGCCTGTGGCCTGTGGCCTGTGGCTCACGCTGGCTCAGCTTGTCTGAGTGTGGAAAGCTAAGCAGGGTCAGGCCTAGGTTATTACTTGGATGGGAGACCCCTCCTCTAGTTTCCTGCATTGAGCAGGGGGTTGGACTCGATGGCCTTGTAGTAGGCTCCTTCCAACTCTATGATCTATGAAATCTATGAAATAAGCAGAAGCAAATCCCATTGAATTCAATGAGGCTTACTCCCAAGTAAATGAGTACAGGATTGTAGCTGAAGCCTACCATTGAAATCAGTTGGACTTAAAAATGCATCTTTGGGCTGGTTGAGGATGGGTAATTGCCAAGGGTCTATGCAAGAGGTCTGTGTGCAAGGTTTCTGTAGATGTATCTGTCCCATTTAGAGAGTTTAATCACCCCCTATACGTCACACCATTAGAGTAGGAATAGTTGGATTATATGGTTATCAACACTTTGGACCAGACCCTACCAAATATTCAACCAGTGGGCTCTGTCTGTTTAGTCCCCACATAATCTCCTTTATTTCTTTGTCCACACAGTTAATTCTAACCATAATTTGGAAATTCACAGGTGCAGACGTCATCATCTTTATTCAGAAGGGATCAGCCCTACCATTAGGCAGAGTGGGACAGCTGCCTGAAGTGGCAGATTTGAACTGCAATCAAAGAGTTGCAAACTTTCAGTTAGTCATTATCATATTTCTAGTGTGTGCTTGGTTTTTCTGCTTTGGACAGCCAGATGTTGAGAGCCAGCAGTACTTTTATATGCACTCTGTGTGATTTTTGTGTGTGAATCTTTGGCCAATTTCCTCTTGGAAATCAGCAAAAGCCACTCAAGGTATGAGTGTAGGTCCTCTGACCCCACTTTGCTCTTACAGTCCGAAGAGAGATGTGAAACCCACATATGATTTGTGGATACCGTAAAGGGAATGTAAGGTCTTTGTGCCCACTTGTGAGCATCCACATGTGGAGTAAATTCTGCACCTCGATTACATGGTTTTTCCTATTTTTCCTTGGAGATTTGGCTGAGCGACTCAAAGGATGGCTTGATTATAATTAGTAAATTGTTGGCTTTCTGATCGCCTGCTTTTATTTATTTTATTTTATTTTTACTTCATGTCCAATTCCTGCTAGAGATGCCATAAACCAAAGTTTATGGAATGTTTTGCATTCCACAGATACCTTACCCCAGTTTCATAATGATAATTTTTCACTGGCATGGAATTTCATTAGAGAGCTGTTGTTTGCATAGTTTGACATGCCTTTCCTTTGTCCTCAAGAAGTTATTTAACAGGAAAGAGGGACATTCTCTACAGTCATAATCAAACTGCTACCACCGTTTGAAAACACTTAGCCCTATCCCTGTGCCTAATGGAAAGCTTTGGAGGAACATACCCCATGGGCTGTGTGAAAGCCTTTTCTCTTTTCTCCTCATGCATGTTCCATGCACTGACCTGATCCAAACCAGCTTAGCTTCAGTTAGGTCTGCCTTCTTTATCAGAAACACGTAGTAGTTCAGCAGGTGGAAGGGGCGGCAATTCTCCTGGCCTAGTGAATACAATTTGGATGAGGCTAAATGGGTACAAAGTAAGGTGATCTCTTAAGAACTAGGAAAGGAAGATCTTCCTTATTCCAAGTTTGCAAAAATTCCATGCCATCTTTCTCCAGTTCTTAGAACAGTAGTCTATTCTACTCAAGGCCCACAGTATCACTTCCTGCACACCATTCAACTTTTGGACCATAGGACACCTGGACACCTTGAAGGAATGTGGCCCTCATCAGAAAAAAGAGGCACCACCACACAGTTGACCAGGTGTCCTCTTTTAACCATAGAGGCACATATACAGGAACTTACTTAAACCAAGCAAAACAAATATGCTCAATGAGGAAACCTGTTGATCCAGCCTGTTTTTGGATGGAGTTGCAGCCCCCTTGAAGAATCAGGTTTGCAGTTTGGGGGAGCTCGTGGATTCCCAGGTGGCAGCAGTGGCCTGGAGTGCCTCTTTCCAGTTGTGGCTGGCATGTCAACTGTGCCTTTTTCCAGAGGACCTGGCCACTGGGATGCTCCTAGGTTTGAGGGGGGCCTTGGGCAAGGTGCCATCCATGGGTGCCCCTCTGCTGCTCCCACCCCACTTTCTTCACCTCCTCTGCCATTCTGGTATTTCTGCTGTCCTCCTAAACTTTCAGGGTGGGGTCAGGGAGGGAGTACTTTTTCTTCTCTTTAAAAAAGGCAGCAGAAAAGGTTTCTCCTTTCTTCTTTTTAAAAGCAGTTGCATGGCAGTACATGCACTGCTCAGCCAAGCACTGGAGCCGGTGCATCTACCACTGCACATCTGTTTTTAAAGGAGAAAAGGGAACCCCTTCCCAATGTTGCCTTGTAAACTAGGAAGGTGGTGGAGTTGGCACAAATGCTACACAGCCACCTTTGTCAGGCTGTGCTCCCTCCTCATCCCCTGCCAGCTTGCCAGGAAGCATCAGGAAGGGGTTCATTTTTCATCCCAGATCAGCAGTGGCAGGTGCACTCCTACCCAAAGTGCCTGCAAGGTGCTAGGGTGGCCACGTGTCCTCTTTTACAGAGGACAGTCCTCTATTTGAAGGGCTGTCCAGTTTAAAGACAAAGAACCATAACAAATGTCTCTCATCGACAGTCAGCATCTGGACAGCAGATGAAACAGGCAGGCACACACAGGTCATCTGGTCACAGTCCTTCCACACAGTATGGTGAGATTTGCTGAGTTTCTATAGAAATTATAGGAATAATTTCTAAATTTGCACCTATACATATAAATTAGCATATACAAATTATATGTAAAGTGTGGCCCTCTTTTTGCCTGCCTGCTGCCACCTACATTTACCAGAATGCCTCTGGGTGCCACTTGGGGTCAGAGACGCTATGTTGGAAATGAAGACGGCAGCAGGCACAACTGCAGCCAGCTCGGTAGGTATTTTGCTGAGCACCATAAAAAGCCAGAGAGACAGAGAAGGGATACCACCATCTGTCTTTGGTGGTGGCCCCTGGGCTGTGGGCCTGGGGCTAATGGCACCACTGGGTCTAGCATGACTTAGTTACAACAAGACTGGATTGCTGTAATGGTGGTCTATGCTTTCAAGGAACTGTTTGGAAACCTCCGCTGGTACAAAATGCAGCTGCAAAAGTGCTGAACAGAGCCAGCTAGTTTTGATACCAACTTCACTGGATGCCAGTCCATTTCCAGGCACAATTCAAAGTGCTGGTTATCAAAACTTTAAAGCCCTAAATGGCTTAGGACCAGAATACCTAAAGCAGGAGTGGGCAACTTGTGGCCCTCCAGATGTTTGGGCCTACAACTCTCATGATCCCTCACCATTGGCTAGGCTGGCTAGGGCTGATGGGAGTTGTAGGCCAAAACACCCTGAGGGCCACCCGTTGCCCACCCTTGACCTAACGTAAAACCTCCTCTCACATGAGCCTCCCCACCTACTGGGCTTAGTGTTAAAGGACCCCCTGTATGTCTTGCTTCTCTCGGAAGTATGTTTGGTAGGAACATGGGAAAGAGCCTACTCAATTGCAACACCCAGAACATGAAAGGTCTTGCCCTGGAAGATCTGGTTTGCCCCCTTGCTGGTCTTCCACCATAAACTGACCTTTTTGTTTTGGTTAGCCTTCAGCATCCCTTCAATTTTGTCTTCTTTTGCTCCCTCTGATGTATTATTGTACTGATTGCCGCTGTGGTGTTTTGTCTTGTTTTGAACTTTCTATTGTTTTTCTAACATGATGTTAGCCACTTTGAGCCCTCTGTGTTCACTGTGGAAATGCGAGATAAAAATCCCATAAATAAAACATGCTCTTTCTAAGGTTGCTATCTAGTGCAAACTCACTTGGGTGTAAGTCCTATTGAATTCAGTGGGATTTGTACATGCAAATAAATATGCAAGAGGTCAGGCTGCATGGAATAGAATTAAACATGTCTGTCTACCTTTGTTAGTGACCTCATCCAATATCACCAGGGGCCTCAGAGACTGAAAGACCTATGACTATGGAAAAACACACTTCTGGGGTCCTGCAGTCTCTCCTCCTGCCCTTGTTTTCCCACTATGCCACCAAGCAAGCAGGTAACATTTGTTGACCCATCCCTCACCCTCTGTCTAGAGGAGAAATGGGATTGGAGTAGGGTGGCCACTTGTAAATCGCAAAAAAAGAGGACATGCGTCATCGAAAAAGAGGGGGAAAGAGGACAATAATTTGCAAAAAATAAATAAATAAAAATGAATATGGTAATTTATATGCATAGATGCAAATTTAGAACTAACTATTATAATTTAAATAGAAATACTGTACATCTCACCATAGAGGACTGAGGACCCATGTGGTTTGCTCAGTCTGCTGTCCAGGTGCTAATTGTTGATAGCCAATTTCAAGGCCCCGCTATTCCTTCTGATGGCTCTTTATTTTCAAAATGGACTTGGAGCTCTCCAAATACAGTAATACCTTGGATTGCAAGCATAATTCGTTCCGGAATCATGCTTGTAATCCAAAACACTCTTATATCAAAGTGAGTCTCTGGAGGGCATGAGCGGGGGCGATTTCGGCCCGCTACACCCGCTCGAGGTGAGCGGTTACATGTCGCTTGTTTATCAAGTCAAAATTTATTTTAAAAATTTGCTTGACTTGCAAAACACTCTCAGACCAAGTTACTTGCAATCCAAGGTATTACTGTAGAGGACTGTCCTCTGTAAAAGAGGTCACCTGGCCACCCTAGGTGCCAGCTAGCTATAATGATAAATTTTTGCCCCACAATGTCATTCTGTGAAACAGGGCAACTGGTAGATCTATGCTGATACAGGAGGAACTGCAAAGCCATTGTCCAAATTACCAGTGCTATAAGGAACATTTGTGATAAGGTTGGTAGCTGCTGCTATTTTGTGAGGAACCAATTTTCTCATGAAAAACAGCAACACTGAGGTTGAGCACAGATCGCCACAGAGCACAGGATTAGGCAAACACTCAGCAAGTCACTATCTGTAAACAGTGGAAGATTCACATGGGAAGATTCACAGGAAGAACAAAGCTCACTGAGCAGTTTGCAGGCCTGTCTCTGAATTTCATATATTATTCAGCCCCAAACATTTCAGGAGAGAAAACAAACCTGGACATGATAGAAGCTGTTCTCCTCCTCCCCGCAACTGCATGCTGTCCTGCTTATTTATTATGCATATCTTGGTCTGCCTCAGAGAACTGGATGCTATTTAAATTCAATTATGGTGAGGTTAAGCTCCCCATTGTAGTATCAGCCGAGTAAATTTAGAAGCAGTGGAGAGTGAATAGGTGCATTTGTCTTGTCTCCATTAAATTATACTGTAGTGAGAAGGGTTTCCTGGGAATAAAACAATTATTGAGTAAAATGAAATGGGCTAGGGTTGTTTGCCTTTCCTTATCCCAAATTCCCTTTTGTGTTGAAACTATTATTTGGATAACATAACCAGGATGAACAGGAAACAAAAGAAATCCAGCCAGGAGGCTGAGTCGGGAATTGTCGTTTTAATGGATGTTGCTGGGCAGCAGGTATCTGACAGGAACTTGATGCCCTCCCTCTTCTTTGCATTAAGGTTTCACTTATATGTACGTCAAGTCTCCGAGGAAAAATTATGACAGAAAGACATAGAGGGCATATTCCTGCTCCTGGTGAACCATAAGAGTGCTGTTTACGGAGACAGCCTGTGGCAAAAGTGACAGCAGCAACTCCCTGCACTACTGCTAATTTTGCCCTGGTAAAGGATCCACGGAGGGCACTCCGCAAACTCCTACCCTGCCAACTACTTCTTAGTTAGGTTTGCCACAACCATTCAGAGTCTTCTTTTAGCTACACCTCTGGCCATGCAGTCTCACTCTTCGTTTCAGCAAGTCATTTAGGAAAGTTCTTTGTTACCAAGCTCCTCATTCTTTCTGTCACCTTTTTGGTAGTTGTTTTTTAAGCTCCTTGGCAGGCTGATGACTCCTATTTTGGTTAGGCTCCTAATCCATTGCAGGTTTTATGTGGAGCTTTATAGGAGTTATCCATAGCACTGAACTCCATCCCCAAAATAGGTTCACCACCATGGAGCACCATGGAGAGCTCCTATGAAGCTCCAAATAAAAGCTGCAATGGATTAGGAGCCCCCCCCCCCCCGAAATAGGAGTCACCAGTCTCTGCTGCAAGTTGGCAGTTTTCTGAGGGTGGGGGATATACGGGCTGGGTAACTGCTGAGTGGGGAGACTGACTCTCTAATCCATTTGAGTTTGGAGTTTCCTCTCTCCTGATCCAGCTATTATGTGGCAGCAAAATCTAACCTTGGGTTCTCATTTTTAAATAGACACTGTCACAGATTGAGGGCCAGACTATTTTTTTATTTTTATTTTATTATATTTATACCCCACCATTTTTCCCTGCAAGGAACCCAAGGCAGCTTACATAATCCTCCTCCGTTTTATCCTCACAGCAACCCTGTGAGGTAGGTTAGGCTGAGAGTCAGTGACTGGCCCAAAGTCACCCAGTGAGTTTCATGGCCGAGCGGGGACTAGAACCCAGATCTCCTGAGTCCCAGTCCAACACTCTAACCATTACGCCACACTGGTAGACTAGATATGATGTTAAAACCTCTTTAGCAACTACATAGCTGTGTTAATTTTTCTTTTCTTTTTTTATTCATAGCAATTGTGGAGATAATTTTTTCACCCTCTCTCATAATACCAGAAGCAGGGGTCATCCAAATAAGCTGAATGGTAGGAATCCAAGACAGACAAAAGGATGTATTTCTCCATATAGCACATAGTGCAGCTAAAGAATTCACTAGCACAAGATGTGTGATGGTAGATACCTTTAAGGGGGGATTAGACAAATCCATGGAAGATAAGTCTATCTATGGTTACTAGTCATGATGGCAATATACTACTGCCTCCATTATCAGAGGCAGTGTGCCCCTGTATACCAGTTACTGGGGAATATGCATGGGAGGGTGCTATTGCACTCATATCCTCCTTGTGGACTTTCCATGGGTATCTGGTTGGCCACTGTGGGGACAGACTAGATAGGGCTTTGGTCTAATCCAGCACGGCTTTTTTTAATGCCCTTAAGATGTTGACATGGGATGGTGGTGGATATGTTCATCAAGACTGCAGTGTGTGGGGAAAGAAAGCCAGGGAGAGCTTTCCTTCCAGGGCCAATAGCAGCTGAGGTGGTGGGGTGGTGGAGGATTTTTGTTGGGAACATGCTGGGAGAGGACGAATAATTAAACCTCACTTCTCCATGCACTGCATTTGAGGCAAAACTCAGGGTCCCTCCATGCCTGCTATTACAAACAAAACAATAAAACAGGCATGGTTGCTAATGATGCACTTAGCATCACAACTAGTTTGGTCCTCAGGGTCAAGGGTCCCTTGGGAGGTGAAAGCTGTCTCCTTTTCTAGATAAGAGATCCTTTCTTGAAATTACTCCATATGATCTTAGCCAAGCTAGTGCTGATGAAGAGAAGCATTGCTTTTGTGGGGCATGCCTCTATCTTTGCGTGTCTGCGTGAGAATGGGCATGTGAGATCTCTTTGCGGTGGTCCAGTGGCTGGGTAAAACAGGCAACCTGGCTCTCAAAGAGAACATCCTGCCTGTCTGTGCCGTTCACAATCGCAGCCTCCTACCTAGCCAGTCTGCTAGAAGGAAATACTCTCGAATGCAAGATGGGTTTGGACAGAGTCCAAATGGAACAGCCTGGTGTTTGTGCTTTTCCACTGTAATAATTGTGATCTAACAATAAAGCTCAATTTGCATTTGTAAACAATCTGTGCTTCCCTTTGAAATGCCTCCTCAGGAATCAGCCCTGTGAAACGTTGAGCAAATTCAGCATAATGAATGTTGCACACACATTAACTAGCTTGCAGGAGATGTCGACTGGGAGAACCTGCTCTTCCAGGCCTTTCATATCTTCCTCCCAGTGGAGGCTGGTGACTCCAGTGTCAGCGGGGCTGTGTATCCACTCCCGATTTTACTCCAAACTGTTAAGGAGCTATCCATGGGGCCAAACCTATTTTGGGGATATAGTTCAGCACCAAGTTCAGACTAAAATCCAGAGTGGATACACAAGCACCGCTGGCATTGGAGCAACCAGCATCCGCTGCCACCTCCCTGTGACTTTTTAAATTGTAGCTAGTGCCTCTTGGCTTACTTTTGTTCTGGTCAGTTTTCATCTCAAGTGCTCAAAGGTTATTCCCTCGCTGCAGTTTCCTTTTAAAAAGTTACCATTAGTCCAAAGGAGGAGAGGAACAGACAGACTGCAAGAACTAAGCTGTTACATCAAAATGCACTGCATATAGGGTAGGTGCATTTTTATTTTACTGAACCTGATCCAGACAACAGCCTGAGATGTAGACATTTAGCAGCTGGAGTTTTATTCCACTACTTAACTCCATGCCAGGAAGAGCTTCACCTACTAAATGCCTGTGTTATTTGGCTGATGTAAAAGATACAAGGCCAAGGCCAGGAGAAAAGTGGCCACCTCCCTAATGGCAAATGATTTAATACTAGCTGAATGTCTCTTATACAGTGGACATGCGTGTGTGCATGTGTGTGCCCACTCTGTCCAGAGGGGCAGGGCCCAAGTCACCACCTCCAAAGAGTCTCTCAACTGGAATTGGGATCCAATATTTCCCAATGCTGCCAAAGCCTTGAGCCTGTAGCAGCTATTGATTATATTTTATTATTTATTTATTTGTACTATTTCTGTACTGCTAAATGTTAAGAAAAATCCCTATGTGGTTTCCATATAAATATTAAAATCACATTTAAAATACAATTTTAAAAACAATAGAAGGAGAAGAAGACATAATACACAGCAGTGCAGGAGCAGTAAAAATGGGATAGCATGGATAATTTAATTATGGGCCAGGGAAAGCCTGGGTGAACAGGTGCATTTTCAGGAAGCATTTAAAAGATGCCAAATTTTCTGCCTCCCAAACTGCACGAGAGAGTTTTTTCCACAGGGTGGGTGCCGCTACCGAGAAGGCCCACCATCAGGGTATTGCATGGGGACATTCTGATAATTTTGGAATGACCAGCAAAGCCTCCTCTGGTGATCTTAATGGTTGGTTGGGTACATATAAGGGAAGGTGGTCTGCTAGGTATCCTGGTCCTAAGTTGTTTATTTATTTATTATATTTTTGAATCGCCCATCTGGCCAGTCATCCGGCCACTCTGAGCGATGTACAGTCTAATTAAATACAAGAAAAAAACAGAGCATCAGTTAGCCGGGGGGGGGGGCAGTCCAACTGGAGCAGGCCCTGATGTTCCCTCTGCCTGCTCCTGCTGCCTTCAGTCCTCCTTCTAGGGCTTTGTAGGACAATAACATAACCTTGAACATGGCTCGGTAGCTAATAGGCAGCCAGTGCAGTTCTTTTAGCACAGGTCTTATATGAGCATAGCTGGGTGTCCCAGTGAGCACCCTAGCGGCTGCATTCTGCACTAGCTGCAGCTTCTGAACCAGGCCCAAGGGCAGCCCCATATAAAGTGTATTGTAGTAGTCTAATCATGAGGTTACCAGTGCATGGACCAGTGGCTAGATTATCCCTATCCAGGAATGGGCATAGTTGGCGTACCAACTGAAGCTGGTAGTGGGCACACTAGACCACTGAGGTCACCTGGGCCTCCAGTGACAAAGATGAATCCAGGATTATCCCCAAACTATAGGACTGCCCCCTAAAGTTCATATGCACTTTTACTCTGGATTAGTCAATCTGCAATAGCTACCCTCTCCTCATGCTGCATTCACAATTGCTAATGTGGATTTGAACCCCACCTCCTTTTCCACTTGTTATCTATCCTGGGTGCCTAAAGGTCAAAACAATTCATGTTAGGTCCCCTTTTGAGAAGCTGGCAAAGGCAGGTGCTGTTGCATTCCCTAGGCCACTGTCAATGTCAGCACAAATTAATTTCCATCTTTTACAGTGCCACCCCAGAATGCGTCCTCAGCTGAGCTTCTGCTCAGTTACACTCTCCTGCTGCTAGAGTCCAGGAGTCATGCTGAGGTGTAGAGATGGCACAGAGGGAGGGCTTTCTGCAGGAAACCTTTTGCTACCTTGGTTGACTTTCCATTCAGGGGGGTCGATCTCCCAGTGATTTCGCTGAAACCTTACACTGTGGTTTTTCCACAGACAGGTGTCAAGTTGAAGCTCATTTGAAATGCATTAGACCTGTGCTGTCTTGCCTAAAAATATCAGAAGGAGTAGAAGTAAGGCAGCCTTTCCCAGCCTGGTGCCCTCCAGATGTGCTAGACTATAACTCCCATCATCCCCAGCCAGCTTGGTTGAGGGTCATGCCTAAAAAGCTCTGCTGGAAAACATACAAAGGATGCAATAGAGGCAGAGATGTAATGTTTCTTTGCCCCTGAATAACCTCGAACATAGGCACCCAGTAGTGTTCGATTGCATTCGTTGGGGTCACCCAGAGGTCGATCTCCTAATAGATCTTGATCTACCTTCTGCCCCCCCCCCTCTTCTGTAGAGAATTGCTCCTTTCATTCCTTTGGTGACAACAAAAGTATTCCATTGTATTATAGAGGTCCCACCCAAGGGAAATTTGCCAGGTCCATTCTGTTGTGATGTTTAGGTGGTCAGTCCAAACATCTCCACCCAAACTTCTGTTGATGCTGCTGGGTGTATGGACTGATATACTTTTATTATCTGTGATTATTCTTATGTATTCATTTTGATGAGATTGTAATGATTAGTTTTAAATGTACTTAAATGTGTTTGCCTCACGGAACTATTGTTATGTTTTTAGTTATTGGTTCTAAGTCACTTTGAGTGCTTCAACGGCAGCTGAACAACATATAAATCTAATGATAAGTTTTAAAAGGAGAATGACAGTCTGCATGTTACCCTCTTCATGATTATTACCCCACATGTTCTGGGGGCTGATCTGTGTCACTGAAAAGCGATTCCAGGGCTGTAGCAAAAACATCCAATTGTTTTTGACAAGGAAGCCCACATTCTGTAGTCAACAAACATCATGCAAATAAAGAAATAGCATGGAATTTAATCAAAATGTAAAAATGTACTTAATGTGAACAACTCTGGTTTCTGAAGACTATCCCTTTCATTTTCTAGATCTAGCCTTTACAATGTGGAGTTGATTGACATAGGTCTAACTTTAGCCAGATGAGGTAGTGTTGAGCAAAACAGAAAATCTGGACAGGGTTCTGCTTTCATCTAGTTTTCCCCTTTTCCTTTGTTTTGTTTTGCTTTTATAATTGTAATTTTTTTAAAAAAATGTTTAAAAAATCATCAGTGGTGGTCCAATCACTTGCCTATCTGTAGGCAGTGGCATTTCTGCCAAAATTCCAACACAGCTGCCAAATTCTGGGCTAGTTTCCAAGTTTCTGCAACAAATGTCTAGGCTCACAACATTGTAGAATCCATAAACCTTGCACAATCCTTCCTGCCAACTGTGATTGTTATGAAACATGGTCTTTTTGTAACGCCACACAATGAAACACAATGTTACAGAAGATCAACTGTGATAATAGCAGTTTGGCGTATGTGTTTATTTGCGAACAGAATAACAGGCAAAGGAGCACCTTTGCCTCAGCTTGCAATTGTGTGAACAAACTTCTTTATCGCAAAGATTCTTGCAAGGGCTGTCTGTAACATAGATGCTAACCTGAACTTTGTAAGAATCTTTGCCCAGGAATCCTGTGTAAGAAAGGCTATTTCTCAGTAGTAGAGGGTATATCTTAGAGTGGCCATGTGTCCTACCTTACAGAGGACAGTCCTCTGTTTGAAGGTATCCTCTGTTTGGAGGGCTATCCAATCAAAGCCTGGTTTAAAAAGAAAGAACCATGAGAAGAGAAAGCAGGGGCCTTGAAGTTACAGAGTTAGCCCCTGGACAGCAGACTGAGCAGGCAATGAAGTCACCTGGTCACTACAGTGAGATGTGCTGTATTTCAATTCAATTATAATCATTCTTTCTAAATTTGCATCTAGACACATAAAGTAGCATTTTATGTAAATGTGTCCTCTTTTTTAGTAATACATACGTGTCCACCTTAGTCTGTCTTCGATAATTTGAGATCCCAGATTCAAACCTCAGGTGATCTGTAGTTAAAGGGATTTTTTTTAATAGCATGGATGTGATAGGCATGTGCCTTAAACATGGGGGAAAGCCTAATCTTAGGCTTTCTGCTAGGGTAGATTGACAGTACTGGACTAGATGTTAGCCGCTATTAGCCACGATAATATATGGAACCTCTGTGTTCTGAGGCCTTTGGTCTATTAGATCATAATTTTTGTCTTAGTTATTTATTTGTTTATAACTGGCATTTAACTGCAGGTGGGAGGTGGAGATCCAATAAGGCATGCAGAGATATTACCCTTTGAGACAATGATTCCATACTCAAAATACTTACAATGGGTTTCTGAAGGAGGCCATCCTGAACAGTCATTCCAAACAGGTGCTCAAAGCTGGTGGGAAGCATTTGGATGCATTCCAGCAGAGGGGTCTAAGACTCTGTTCTTTCTCTTTGATTATTAGAGCAGCAAACCAGCATGCTTGGACAATGATTTATTTGCTTTCAATAACTCCATGTAGTTTGCCCACCACCCATAACAAAAAATTGTTTAGAGCATGGAATATTCAAGAATTACGTCAGCATAATGCTAATAAATGTAAGTTGCCCAAATACCTGACAAAATGAGTACAACTCATTAGAAAAAAGAAAACCAAAGCATGGCTTAGTAACTTAAATGGCATTCACACATGCATGTTGATTACTCAACACTTGCATGAGGACTATCTGTGAACTGAACTTCGAAAAGCTTTGTGACTAAAGGTAATAGGAGCTTTTAATCTGTGTTGATTGATTTGGGATGGCTTATTTAGAAAGGCCAGTCACCATGTGATGTTTCACTGTGATTTAACATGTGTGTATGAACCAGTTTGTAGACATCAAATGAAGAATAGTATGGACTTGAGGAGAAGAACTGGAGGCCATCCATTGTAACCCTCTACGCAGAATTAGCAACCTCCCAGATTTTGCCATCTCTTCCTCAGAGGAATCCATCTCATGATGAATGGCTTCTATGAAAACTCATCCATAGGCCTAGATCAAAACTGGATGCATCATCATTTTGGAAGATGGAAGACTTGTAATAACATAATTGTCTTGTTGAAGAGTATCCAGTTCTTTTGGTGATACCTGAAGATAAGGCTTGCAGCAGGGCTGGCTAAACTGTAACTTAAACTCAATATGGATTAAAAACAGAATTTAAAAACACGGGTGCTGGAGACCAACCTGCCTGAAGATCATAGCCAGGCCTGAGCTGGAGCCCATCAATTGAGGGGCCTTTGATCAAGGGACCACTGGTGCAGGATCCCCAAAGCCCATATCCTCAGAGTCTGAATCCCCTGAGGAACTAACCACTCTCCACACCACAGAAAGGATAAGTGATGAGGCCTGGCCCTAGGACTTCCATCTCTCAAGGAAGGGATGGTGCTAGGGTGCCATTTGTGGATTGCCAAAAAAAGAGGACAAAAGAGGACACTGGTTTACATAAAATGTGCATATGCTAATTTCTATGTTTAGATGCAAATTTAGAAATGATTATTACAATTAAAACAGAACTACAGTACATCTCACCATAGTGGAAGACAGTGACCAGGTGACCTGCTGTATGCCATGCTCAGTCTGCTGTCCAGGTGCTGTTGACAGGCCTAGCTCTTCAAGGCCCAGCTCTTCCTTCTGGTGGTTCTTTATCTTTAAACCAGACTTGGACTGGAGAGCCCTTCAAGTAGAGGATGCCTTCAAAATAGAGGATAGGCCCCTGTCAGCCCTTCAAAGAGAGGACTGTCCTCTGTAAAAGAAGACACGTGAGAGGAATGATTGGGACTCAGGTCCCAGACAATGTCAGAGCTGCTCACTAGGAGCTCTCTTGTCCTGCTGTGGGCTCTTTGTAAGGCCCATGACACGGCTTCCTGTTTGAAATGACAACTTCCCTACCCTATCTAAAATCTATCTATCTAAGATTATGTATAAGCCACCTTTAAGGGTGGAACCCTACTCAACTTATTTTGCTCACTTGTGCATTAACACATCTGAAAAAATGAAGGATTTGCTATTGTAGTTTCCCTTTGTACATTTTCAACAGCTTGCCTCCTCCAGTGTCTCCCCCCCCCCGCAACCCTTTCACGACACTATACCACAGCTGCCCTTTAGAAGTTTAGCAGTGAAGACAAAAGATCCTATGAAGCTGCCTTATACCGAGACCGACCACTGGTCCATCTAGGCCAGTACTGTCTCCTCTGACTGGCAGTGGCTTTGCAAGAGAGATGTACTGCTGCCCGAGACACTTTTAACTGGAAATGCCAGGGACTGAACTTGGGACTTCCTTCATGCAAAGCAATTCTCTCTACTGAGCTATAACCCCCTTCTAAGTCAGGGCAACCATCAGCTGAAAAGCAAACAAGTAGGGCATTGAGTTAGCAGGGACACTGAACCAGGAAAGCCCATGGTGAGTTAAGCAGTTGAGAGGAAATCTAAGGCAAGTGCCTCACTGGTGTGTGCTTTTGTGTGTGTGCGTGTTTCTTTGCCATTCCCTGCTCCTTCCCCCTTACCTTTCTTCCATGCAAGAAAGGGAGGGTCCCCTTTATATATATATATATATATATATATATATATATATATATAATATGTTATATGTTATATGTTATATGTTATATATATGTTATATATGTTTTATGTTATATTTCTGCCAACCTCAGGATGCAGGTATCCCGCTCTTATTGCCAGGTGACCCCTTTTTGGCTGCAAAGTCGTCGGCACACTGCAAACAAGTTTAGCATTAGAAGGAGTGATATTTGGCTTTCTTAAAGTCGGCGAAAAGCTATGCTTGGTCGTACAGATTGTGGTTAAGAACCGCCGTTGCTTGTTCTGGCCTCATTTTGGCATTCTCATCCTCCCATCCTAGTGCTGAAGAGATGATGGCACTTGACCCTGGATATCTCTCCTGGGGCCATAATTTGAGACCCACGTGCCTTTCAGGAAGGAAGGAGTCGGAGACATTGCTGTGTACAATAGCACATACTGCTCCCCCACAGGAATTACACATGCAGCTTTGTTGGGCATGCTTTTCAGCTTGAGAGACTTCACGAGGACTTGAAAATGTCTGTATCTGACACCCCAGAGAATTCCACGGGAGCCATTCAAGAAAAGGCAATTTATCTCAATGTGACAGGAGAACATCAATCTCCCAGTTAGATGCCACTGAGAAATATGCATCTACCGTAGGTATTTTGAAAGAGCCTCTCTCTGGGTTCTCCACTGCTAGGTATGCGTGTATTTCATCGCCCCACAAGATGAGATTTTGGCATCACAAAGCCTCTGCTTTCAGTCCTGCCACAGCATTGAGCTCCATAGTTAAGCGGGTCACAAAAGTACGGGGACATCAGCTCCTCTGCTGTACCTGATACACTGCTTAATGCTGTCGCTCTCCATCTTGCTGTGCAGAATAGCAAAGGGGTGACTTTTCACCATGCTGTTTCTCAGTATATAGGATTTTCCTCTAAGAATCTTTGCTCCACAACTAAATGATGGGCATAGGAGGCAGTGGGGAGAGGAAACCATATGTCGCAACTATATAATAATGCAAGGCACTTTTCAAAGAGCTGCCTGCCTTTACTTTTCAAAATTGCACTTGCCAGTGGGGAGACCACATGAACCCCTGCTCCACCTCACCCCAAGAACTAGTACCATCCTTCACACAACCCTGTTAGATAGACAAATGCATTTGGGAAGCAATCCTGTGTGGGTTTGCCTGGGAGTAAAACCATTGAACCCAGTGGGATTTACATCTGAGTTAAATATGCGTAGCATTATGCTGTAGTCCTTTATCCCTGTGTCTGGACATCCTACAGGCTTCATGGATATCAAGGCTCAGCTCCAGAAGGTGCAAAATGCTTTCTCCTCACCTGCTGAGCAGTCAGACTCTCCCCACAACCCCACACACAGCAATGCTTTTGAGCAGGGGGCTACATTTTCTCAGCAATAAAATATTGCATTCACAAGACAGGGGACGGGGCAGGAATTCCCAAACCTATCTGTGTCATATCTGTTGTTGTTTTTCTCCTTGGCGGCTAATAACTTCAGCAGTGAGGAATTTAAGTCGAAGAAATGGTGCAAGAAGAAAGGGGCAATATCCCTAATCTAAATTGGGTTCCTTTCCGCAGTTGCTTTTAGCCAACGAAAAAGGGAATCTCTGACCGTGGATCTTGCAGATCACTTCTAGTTTGGCCTTGAATGGCAACTGCACATTTATCACATACAGAGATATACACACTGCTGATTTTGTTTTAAACAGATTTTGTATTGTTTTAAGACTTCAGGGGTGGGCAACTTGTGGCCATCCAGATGTTTTGGCCTACAACTCCCATCAGCCTTCACCAGCATCGCCAATGGTGAGGGCTGATGGGAGTTGTAGGCCAAAACATTTGGAGGGCCACAAGTTGCCCACCCATGTTTTAAGTGATGTTTGTGAGCCACCCTGTGAGGGACAAGGTATAATTATTTTAATATCCATATAGTGTAATACTTTTGTTAGGCCAACTCAACTTTATCATAAAAAATAAAGATTTTATTTTAAAGATAATTGGGAAAGGCCCTTACATTCGTGTAGTACGGTAATTTCCATCCCAGACAGAACCCACAGAGGGTGGATTCACAGGACCATTTTGAGGTTGTAGCTGACATGAGCAAATCCACTTTCAGCAGGTGGTATTTTAAGAATGCTGGTCTTTCTGTTCTAGAAGAAACAACCTTCAAGTTTTCTTCTCTTTATGAGCAATATTCCATGCTCTCATATTCTTCTGGAAACATACGGTATTCAGTTTTGCATTCTCCCCCCTACCTCCTTTTCCATCTATGAGGCACAGAACACCAGACAAAAGCAAAACAAAACCAGTCATAACAGCCTCCCCCTACCACCGCCCCCCCTGGCGCTTTTCTACAAAGGCAGAGCTAACACCCTGCTGAGTTGCACAACAACCACTCTGCTAGGAAGATGAGCAGAGACTGGAGAAGGGGAAGTCCTCTTGCTTGGAAACATGAGATTTGCTAACTAGGAAGAAGAAAAAGACTCAGTCTAGCTGGAGGGAGGATGCTGCATTGAACAGGTGCTGTTAGACAGACAACAGCCTGTAGTCAACAGTGGTGACCTAGTTTACTGTACATCTCAGGGTGGATTTGCATGACCTGCTCATACAGTGAGCATCACATGTTATGTTTATCACTTGCAAGCATTCCCAAGACAAAGAAAATAATGCATATTGTATTTTTGACATTTCACACTGGCACTGCTAGGCACACCGTATTTGTGGCTCACTTCCCAAGTTTAATGAGTGGTTTATTTTAATGATAGCGTCGGAGGCTGCAGCTGAGTTGGTTATAGATGCAGAAACCCAACTGCATCTGAAACTGGGAAGCTGCCAAGTACCAAATCGTATTTTTGTCCACCTACCTTAATATGGTCTTACTCCGACTGACAGTGGCTCTGCAGGGCCTCAGAGCAGAGGTCTTTCACATCAGATGCTACTTGATCCTTTTTAAATGGAGATGCTGGGGTTTGAACCTGGGACCGTTTGCATGCAGAGCAGGTGCTCTACCACTGAGCTATGTTTTGCACATGCTTCTGTACCTTCAACCAGCCCCTGCAATCACTCCGCCAAGAGATGACAGCTTAGCAAAATGGAAACTGGACAACAGCATTCCCATAACAACAAGTTGTTGCTGGCATGTGTGGCATGTTATTAGCATGGATTTTGCTTCCACTTTCGCACCAACTCATTACACTGATTTACTTGTATTTGTTTCTGTTTCATGCTTAAGACTTGGATTCCAACAACGGTGATGATTAAACGTAGGAGAGCCAAGGTCTATGTTTTGATGCCCATCTGTGAAAAATTACTTTATCAGATTATGGTCCAGGCCTGTTCAGACGTTACCCTGAATGCATGTTTAGCTTAATGTCTGAAAGAGCCAGTGCTCAAACTGTATGGCCACTTGACTGGATTGCTGCCTGTTCAAGGGACCCAGATTGTGTGTACAGCTGGTATGCGCAAGGTTCTTTCAGACATTATGCCAAATGCACATAGGGACTGAGGCAGCAGGCACGGGCCAAAATTCACCCTCCCTTCTAACATGCTGACTGGGTTCAGACAACATGATAACTCACACTCCAGGGTTGAGTATTGCTTGAGTGTGGGTTGTTGGTGAACTATGGGTTGTTGTTGTTGAAACATCGGTTGTTGTGCTGTCCCAGCTTAAATATACCACAGTTCACAACCCAACAACAAACCATGGGTTCTCTTCATGGGTTGTTCGTGGTTAACAAGCCATGGCTTCTTAGCGCAGCTGGGTTCAGACAACGCAATAACCCACGTTTCAGCAACAACCAACTCTCAACCCTTGAGTGTGGGTTATTGTGTTTTCTGAACCCAGTCACTTCTTGACAGTGCTGCTGACGATATCAGCCTGAATTCAAGAACCTTCTGCCAGCAATCAGTTCAGACCTGCGGCAAGAGCAATCAGTTCCTTCCTTCCCCAGCAGCCCACTCAGCAGGAAGAGGGAGTAAGGGGGGGAGGGAGGGGAAGAGAGAGGAGGGGTGGCAGAAAGAGAGGGGGGGAAGGGAATGGTCCACCCACTTTTGGCTCTGGCCCCACTCACCACCTATTCCCAGCATGCGGCCCCCAACAGATTACCCTGAGGGAATGTGCTCCTTGATAGAAACAACAACAACAACAACATCCCCACCCCCTGGTCTACACTACCTAGCAGCAACTCTCTGGGGTTTCAGCCTAGAGTCTTGCCCAACTCTACGTGGAGATGCCAAGGACTGCACCTGGGGCCTTTTGCATGCAGAGCAGGTGCTCTGCCACGGGAACTCCCCCAGGCTTCTGTACTGTGTGTGCCAAGCTTGAGGCTGGGGGGGGGGGGGAATCACTTCAGTTAACTTTCTCTTTGTGGAAAATCAGAAGGGAGATTAAGCTGATCAGTCCTTTTAGGAGTATATCTCCATGTTTTATTTTAGGTTCGTATTGCTTGAAAGGGTCTGCGTCTTGCGATGTGTGTGCAGGTGTGTGTGCACGTGTGGTGGTGGTGGTGATGTGTGAGAATAAGAGATGGAAGGAGCAGTGGAGTGGAGTGGAGTGGGGGGGGGGATCCAAGAATATCATTTTGCTTCTGAAACTGCCTCCTACAGAGATGTAGGGACAGGTGCAGCATGAATATTCAATGCAATGTGTCAAGTTTGAATTCAGCGGCCAGAACTGCAGGCAACAGGGGTCAGCTTCACTCCTATTCAAACTAGTTTTAATCCTCAGTGGATTTCCCCAACATGGTGCTGGTTTACCATCCTTTGATTGATTGATGGCTGGCTAATAATCCAGGTGACTGGCTGATCTTTCATCAGTGGGGGCTAATCACAGGAGATGGTCCCCACCTACCCTCAGGCAGAAAAGGATATCAGTTTGTCTCCCAAGGAACCAGTCCCTTCTAAGGGATCATTTCCTTCTTCCTTGGAAATCACCTCCAAGTGATACCCCAAGACCCTCCTTCTCAATGACAGTGGAGGAGCCGGCACCCTGCGAGACATACACCGCGATCACGTCTAGGGATGTCAGAGAAATCCACAATGGATTCAAATAGCTTCAGATTTCTATGAATCCGACCTGCAGTTTCCACAGCAGAGCAGCTTTTCCCAAGTCACATGGATTCTGCAGACCGGTGGGGTTTTTTTTTACTTTCCAGACTTTTACACAAATTTAGTTGTAGAATTTTATTTTATTTTTAAACTGATTGAAAATGCACATTTCCCTCCATAGGCTAAAGTGTGAAAATACGCATGGGGGGGATTTGCACATTGGCAAAGTGCAAATTTGTGCAACTGCAAAGTTGCACCAGTGCAAACGAACACAAGTTCAGGAAATTGGGGGGAAAAAATCTGGTTCTGTCAATGAGCGGAGGACGAAATGAAAGGCACCTGACAATCTGCAAAATGCAGATGGAACAGATCACTAATCACATCTCATCTATTAACTTTGTTTCCTCTCTCAGCTTCTCCAGGTCAACTGCCTTGGTCTCAGTGGAATGAACTTGCTCCCTGAGAGCCAGGAGCTTGTTGCACCAAAGACACACCACAGAACAACTGTCAATCAGGCTGTTGCAACCCTCTGTGCCGTCCACTGCTGCTGCTGCCGCCTTTCCACTTTCATATCTGTTGTTTCGTTTCGCTCATTTGGTTTATTTGCTTGGGAAGTTGGGATTTGTAATATCAAGAATAGGGAGGGTTGACTGCCTTGGCCTCTTTGCCCTGTTGCTAAACTTGTGCTAGTGCCTAACTCACCAGTCTACTTACCGGTAGCTTTTTTCCCTTGACACTTTGTCACTGCCGTGTTGCTCATACAGCCAGGCTCCCTTGGAAGCTGGTCTTACTTTTATAGCCCTGGCTAGCTCCTTCTTTCAACTTGGGCTGCAGCCAATTAGAACAGGAAGGCCTCATTTCAAAACAAAGGTGTGTGAATCAGCTGCTGGGCTGCACCAGACTCCAGTGAGTGGAAATCTAAAGGTGAATTTAGGTCAGTTGAGCCCACTGGGACTGGGGATTTCTCTCAAGGGAATTACCACAATGAGTGGTAATTAAGGCAGTCGGTCTGACTCACTAGACACTTAGTACCTCAATGGGCACTTTTCTAAACTTACACACTGGGATTTAAAACTGAATTAAGAACTGAGCTTTTAAATTGAATGCCTACACTTCAACTTATGAACTGCACTTAAAGCCTAAACTGAGCCTACTCCTGAATTGAAAGCCAAGCCTACATGTTTTGTATATAAGCCAGTGCAGTATAGTTGTTACAGTGTTGGGCTAGAACTTCACAGATCCGAGTTCTAGTCCCCAATTGGTCATGAAGCTCACTGGCTGCCTTTGGGCGACACACTGCCTCTCAACCTAACTACCTCACAGAGTTGTTGTGAGGATAAAATGGAGAGGAGAAGGACCATGGACATTGCCTTGGGCTCCTTGCAAGAGGGAAAAAGGCAGGATACAAATGTAATAATAATTATTATTATTATTATTATTATTATTTATATATATATATATATATATATATATATATATATATATGAATTTTCTGCTAACAGGGTCTGCACTGTAGACCTTGTCAATGTAGAACTATGGACTCATAGATTTCATAAATAGAGTTGGAAGGAGCCTACAAGGCTATCAAGTCCCTTTCAAAATTGCATTTAGGTCTGGGTTTCTGTTTGAGGTTCAATGCAGCCACTCAAGGTTTCACTGCTAGAGCAGAGCTGAAACAAGCTAAGTTTCTACTGGATTATCCCTCCTATGATTCAGCTCCCGAGCTGCAACTTTATACCATATTATTACACACACACACACACAGAATTTAGCTCCTGGTATGCAGTACCTTTTCCTTGATGTTTCAGTTTCAGCTGGTGATTAATGCATTAAATAAAATGGAAGTACTTTCTTTCCGCTTACAAAGGTGCTTAACTCATTTCTGTGCTTAACAGTTTACCTTGGCACTCTGTCACTGGTCTGAGGCACTGGGACTCCCTGGTGCTTGTATATATTCTGCTTCTATATGTGTATATTTTTATTTATTTATTTATTTATTACATTTATACCCCGCCTTTTTTCCTGCAAGGAACTCAAGACGGCTTACATAATCCTCCTCCTCTCCATTTTATCCTCACAACAACCCTGTGAGATAGGTTATCAATCAAATATCACAAAGAAACATACATCTCCAGTGCTTTCTCATCCAAAGGAAACTTAATTCTGTAGTACTGCCTCTGAAACATTTCATTGCTCTGATGTGGAGAGCATATAAATACATGTTTGAAACCAGATAGATGCGGGCAAAAGTTCTGTTTGATCTTCTGACAAATGGCTCTGCAAAGGTCTCCTAGACTTGGTCTCCAAGCCCACTGCCTTCCACCCCTACTATTTTAGTTTTACCAAGGATGACCACCCCTGATTGTCAGGGCTTTTGAGCTTTTCTGTGCACAAAGCACAAATACACAATCCTTTCAGTCAAGGAGTTCCTACAAATGTCACATCAATGCTTATACCAAAATAATTTCACCACACAGATCAGTTCCTTGATGGTTTCCCAACAGTGCCAGTTAGTCACAGGTATAGGTAGTGACTGAACATGGGTCAATTTTCACAGTCATTTTTAAATAGGAAGAATTACTTCAACTTTGACCTTTAGTGTTCACCTGTAGAATGCTTGTATTTTTTCAGGATGCAGGAACTTGTAGTTTTACCATTGAAGGATGCTTTCATAAGACCATTTTACCACATGAGTACAAAAATCTCTTATGGGGACTGTTCCACTCAGGATGGCCAGTCCTCTCTTTGAAGAGCTGTCAAAGGACAGGCCTTTCTTTGGACACATCCTCTGTTTAAAGGGCCGTTCAGTCCAAGTCTGGTTTAAAAAATAAGAGCCACAAAAAGGCAGAGCTGGGCCATGAAGTAGCCCATCCACAGTTAGCACCTGGACAGCAGACTGAGCATGGCCCACAGGTCATCTGGTCACTATCAATCGCACAATGGTGAGATACATTGTATTTCTATTTAAATCATAGTCATTCTTTCTAACACTTCTAATTTACCATACTCTAATTTTATACAAATCTGTGCCCTTTTTTGTTGTGATGCATTTCTTCATTTTTCACAATGTGTAAATAGCCACCCTAGTATCACTTCACAAACACTTGTAAGAATAATTATAGAAAAACTAAAGTTGCTAAACATCCTATATTCCAGGGGTGGAGAACATTCTTGGGTCCAGGGGCCATATGCCCCCTGACCCCTCCCATTGGTAAGATGATGTCCGGGGGCATGGACCTGCCCCCTGACATCATTGGGTTCCCACCTGAAGCACCAGCTTTACTCAGGAAACCAGCTTCACTCTGCCCCGCAGGCCAATCAGGTGGGCCATACTTGGCTCACAGGCTGGAGGCTCCCCATCCCTGCTATGTACTAATAGTAAATTCATTTTCTAAGTGTGGACCCATATGTAGCCAAAACAGCACCACCCACGCACAAGAAAGAGGTGTCAGTAGGCTTGAAGAAACCCCAAGATTTGTAGAAGTACCAAACTCTTTAGGAAAAATCCAAATGGAGGCATAGATCCCCAAAACAACCCAATGAAGACTGAACATGCTCAGTGACCATGGAATACTGACTGACTGCTGAGAAGAAGAAGAAGAAAAAATGGGGAACTAGGGTGGTGTGAGGGGTGGAATAGAATATGGCCTGGCTGGCTGGACCCTGAACAGGAGCACTCCACTGTAGGTCCCACTTTTGTTTACTAATCAGAACCAGTAACAGAAAGAATTCTTTCATTTTTCTGAATCTGTTTTCTGACACCTCCAGCCATTTCACTTATCATTGTGGCACCTTAAAGATTATAATATTACAAAACCACTGGCCTATAATAAAACTCTGGTGGGACACTTGAAGTTGGCCAGTTAGAATTCCCAGGCAATCATTCTAGCTCTTTTGAGAACAAATATCTAAGGATGGAATATTTTCAACCATCAGGGAACTTCACATAGAAGAGTGGAAAGGGAGGAAAGCTGACCTTCTCAAGGCTGAGCTATATATTAAAGGTAACATAAAAAGAAGATCATGGAAGCACAGATTTTATCAGTGCAAATTGTATGTCCCACAAAGCTATTTAAAAATAAATGCGTTTGAATCCTTAATCCACTTTTAGTTGATGTTAATAAAAAGGCAACAAAGGATGTTTTTAAAAGAAAATGCATTCTGTTTATAACAATGGTTTTGTTAAATTTCCTTTTTGAAATGTGCCTTTTGAAATTTGAATCTTATATTCATAAGCTTCAATCTGGAGTATGTATATTTGCAGGTTTGAAGCAGTTTGTGAGGTTTGACTTTGAACAGAGAATGAGAGAACTGTTTAGGTCTTGATGTTTAGAAAAAGTTGCAGAGGTTTCTGGTCATTAGAAGGTGCTCTTCAGACCTTGAGGTGTGTTGGACCAGACTAATGACTTTTCATATGAAGAGTCATCTTGGCTTATGTCAGGGTGAGGTATGACAAGGAGGTGTTGTTTTTGTGCCAAGTGCATACATGTGCTTCTGCGAATAAAACAAACATTTCCAGGGCATTTGTTATCCCAGGGATAAGGAATTGTATCTTGGTGGGGGGAATGGATGACACACACCCCACCAAGCCCTCCATGGGGTGGATGATGTCAGGGGGCAGGGCTCCCTCCTGGTGCCAGCTGAGTCCCTTCCCCCATACAGAGAGGTACACGGAATTCCAGGTGACATTAAGGGAAGGGACCTCATGGAGTGGCTCTGCCCCCTGACATCATCTGGCCCTCCTCATGGTCCAGGAGGGCAATTCAGCCCTCCCCTATGTTAGCGAGGCTATCAGAAAACTACTTCAAGGCTCTAATTGACTAAAGTATTTTATGGAAAATGTTTCTTTAGAGTGTTGTGATTTAAAGGGTGTGATTTAAAGCAGGGGAAAAGGATTGAATCTACCCTTACTTAAGGAATTGGTTTAACTTTTGAGTGGCATTGAAACAACCATGTAAACAAAGCACTCTATTTTATGTAGCAATTACACCATGCAATTGATGGCAGTGTATCAGAGACTATCTTCTCACACTAAGAGCTGGGAAGGTTATCAGAGTATCAAGAGACATTGCAGTATACCATCTTTCCACTCTTGCAAATAAATCTTGCACTGTAGACACGTAACGAAAATAAAAATGGTTGTTTTTTCAAGTTCCAGTACGTCACACTGGGCCAGCGAAGTAGCATTCTTCTCAGATGAGTAGCTGTACAGATGGGCTGTGCTGTACTCTCTTTTCCCTGCTATCGTCATGGATCCAGGCCAACTAGGTCAAGCTTGAAAACATGGATAGGTTGCCTTAGTAAAATATTTCAAGAGTACAAGAGGAGCTTTACTATGTCATATTAACATTCTACTCTGCCTATATTCATCTATCTCATTAGCCCTTTTCACACTTGCCCTCCATGCATTCACTGAATGTGTGGAAGAGAAACAGGACACACCTGCTCACCCTACCACCAACATGCCCATTGGCTCTGCCTGTAATCTCTGCATGTGCAGCAGAAGGTCTGAATGAAGAGCCATATACGTACATCCATATACATAGGCACCTCTGAGCAATTGGGAACCCCAATCGTGGAGGTTTCCTGATCATGTGGAGGAACCAACGTGCATATATCATGGAAATCGAGGCAGGGGGCAGAGCTAGAGGCATGCTGATATTTGGGGTGGGGCCAGCTAACAAGGCCCCATTCCCCTTCTATGTGTTCCGTGGAGGGCACTTGTGAAAGATGCTTCCATTCTTGTGTTCTTACATTACCTAAGGATCAGCTGCAACATGGCTCCTTTACACACCCCTCTGGTAATGAATCTAACAAAGGAACCCTAAGATTACATTGGAGGGGTCTCCAACCCATTTTATTTCCCACACAAATGCCATTCCTTCCAGAAGCTGGGTTGATGCTGGCATGAGAAGTAGTCATGTCATTGACTCCCAGGTGATCTGTGGTTCCTGTGATAAAATGGGTGAGAAGAAGCCACATTGTGGCAGCTTTCTTAATGCTGAAATGACATAGTGGTACACTCCCCTCATTTCTCCAAGCAGTTAGCAGTCCACAGGCAGCAGAACAGGGTTTAGTTTCTTTTCAGTAAGAGAGCGCTGGAGTCTTATAACGTCTTTGTAATTTTTGTTTACTGATCTTCAAGGAGAGCCTATTGGAAGCAAACAGACTCCTAAAAACAGATAGCAAATTGCTAATCCTGCTTCAGGTTCCCCAAAGCAAGAGCAGTGCATTCCCCACTGTCCTTGAGGCTGCTTACGGTCCAGCTCAGGCTAATGCTCTCCCACAGCCATCAAAGTGCAAAACTGCTTCTAGCTGTCTCTTTGCCCCTCTCTCAAAACTTGGAAGGGTATCACATTCCAAAGGCCTGCCCCATCAAGGAGGACAATCCTCTATTTGTAGGGCTGTCAGAGTCTTCTGCTTGAAGGTCTAAGTCCAGTTTAAAGATAAAGAACCACACAAAGGGAAAGCAGGGCCCCCGAAGTTGCCCATCAACAGTGGGCACCTGGACAGCAGACTGAGCAAGGCACACAGGGGTCACAGTCTTCCTCACTATGGTGGGATGCACTGTATTTCTATTTAAAATTATACTAATTATTTCTACATTTGGATCTCTCTTTCTCTCTCTCTCTCTCTCTCTCTCTCTCTCTCTCAATTAGCACATGCAAATTCTATGCAAATGTGTGTCCTCTTTTGTCTTCTTTTCTGGAAATGCATAAGTGGACTCTAAGAAGAACCTGGCACAAGACTGGCTGCAGATAAGGCCTATAACTCATCATAGAAAAATAATCTAAATGAATAGGTTACGGAACAATAAGGATATAAATGATGCATGCAATTAACTACTGTACTTTCTTATTTACAAAGGTATTACCCTTTCTCAAGAATAACCAATCATTCTCCTGAAAAACACCAGTAAATGGGGTGGGTTCCCCTCTAGAAAAGAAAAATGTATTCCCATCCAGACCATTATAGACAGTATTCACCTTTAACAAAACAAAACAAAACAAAAAAATGGCAGAGCAGTTACCCCTTTGCATAAAGCAATTGTCCCAATGAAGTACAAAATTGTTTACTTGTATTTTCTTCTACCTCGGCCCTTCCCCACTCTGCAGACTTAGGGGAACATACTAACATGAAGGACAGAAAATCGCTATTGGAATAAATTACACCCAGAGTGTTTGATGTCTTACCTACACAGTGGATTTTAGGGATTGTCCACAAATAGCCAAACAGAGAAACATTACCCGTCCAAATGGGCAATGCACTGGAATGAGCTGAGGTCCTACATCCCTGAAACTCAGAGTAAAAAGCTTATTGAAAGTCTCTTTTGGAATGGCCCTTGGAATGAATCTCACTGACCTGGGAAGGGCACGAGACATAAAAATTCAATTCACTCTTACCATTAGACAGCACTCCAGGAAGAAAAACTCTAGGGTTTCACTGAAGACATCTTCATTAACATTTGCTTTCTGTACGAGCCTCTAAACAGGCTTGTATTTTGTTTTCAATAGTCTGTGCTATCTCAGCACATACAGTTAATTAAAGTGGCAGTTCTGCTGCCCCAAGGACACAAAAATCGTAGGAGTGAACATATTTATTCCTACATGTTTCAGACCTCATGCCTCTGTTGTACGGAAGTTATCGAAAACCCTTCACTTTAGCAACAATAAAATACTCATTTCCTCCTATAGAGAGTAATTGACCCTGTATCGGGGCATGTATGTTTATTTATTTATTTGCTTATTTATTTGTTTGCTTATTTAGAAGATTTGTATGCTACTGTTCATCCAATAGATTCCAGGGCAGTGAACAGCAAATATATTATAAAACACTGAAATTTTCAATTAAAAAAATGTTAATGATAAAATGAGGCAGCAACTAAAAACATACAGCATGTGAAGGCATTTCTCAAATTAAAATACCTGGGAAAATAAAAATGTCTTAACCTTACACTGAAAATGTAATGTAGTTTCCAGGCACACCTTTTTATAGAGGATATTCCATACCCAGGGAGTCACCAAGCTTACTATATGTTTTGTTGCTTTCTTGCTCCATAGCACATTTCCAATAAGCAAGGTTCTTGGAGAAGAGCTTCAGCGGAAGATCTCAAACCACAGGGAGGCTGGTACAGAAAAATGTTGTACTGTTTCAGGCCATGGGTCCTGTTGATATGCCTGCACTGCCTTAGTTGTGTTGAGGGCTTCATGTGACGTCACTGGGCATTGCTCTAGCTTGAGTTGCAAGCTTCTGCTATGGATCAGATTTTTAACAGGGGTTTGGGTAGGTCAGGCTTCATAAGCAAGCAAGACAGGAATAGATCAGCACCACAGAAAGTTCTAAGTGGGGCCGGAAGGCAAACAGCGTTGTCTGTACATTGCTCCACAAGGAGCAGATCAAGACTGAGCTGTAAGTAGGAGGTTGGCTTACCCTAGGCTGGTTAGTCCCACCTCTGCACTGACTGAGGCTTTATCTCTTCAAGGGGGCTGTCCTGTTTCAGCAGCCTCAAGTTGCAATGATGTGGGAGCATGGCTGGAGTCCTCAAAGTCTGAGGACAGTAATGCGGCCTCCGCAGGATGCAGGGAAACCAAACCGTGTAATCCTTCTGGAGAACTGGGTCCCGGGGAGGTGAAAGTCTTGTGACACCATTCTGTGACCATGTTCTCCCCTGGCACCATTAACTGTGGAGCCTCTTCTTTTGAGAACAAGGGGTCAGGATCCTCTGAGGATGAGAGTTCAGGCAGTGGAGGCTGGTGACTCCTATTTCAGTGGGGCTTCTCATCCATTGCAGGTTTTATTTGGAGCTTTATAGGAGCTATCCATGGTGCTCCATGGTGGCGAACCTAGTTTGGGGATGGGGTTCAGCACCATGGATAGCTCCTATAAAGCTCCAAATAAAACCTGCAATGGCTGAGGAGTCCCACCAAAATAGGATTCACCAGCCTCCCCTGAGTTCGGGTCCTGGTCCATGACAAAGGCTATTCTGGGCCACTAGTGGGGAACTTCGGCTATGGGGCAGTATAGAAATAAATAAATAAATAAATAGTGACAAAGCTGGATCTAGGAGCACCCATATGCTGTGAACCTGCTCTTTTAGGGGTATTCAACTCTATCCAGAACAGATTAAGCACCAGTTCCCTGGCCCCAGGAACCACCTACCCATAGTGCCTGTGTCTTGTCAGGATTCAGCCTCAATTTATTGTCCCTCATCTAGCCCAGTACTGGATCCAAGCCAGGAACGGTGCAGGGCTGTTTGGCGCCCTAGGCCAAATTATATTTAGCGCCCCCCCCTCGTGCCGGGGGGGGGCCTCCGGAGCAAAGCAGCCCTGCATGGTTTCCGTAGATTTCTCTTGGCCCGTTTTTTTTTTTTTTTTTTAAGATGATCAAAAGAGGTTCATATCCCAAGAAAATAAGCTACCATTCTTTCATTATCCACACTGTACAATACATCACTTAACTTTGAAAGCTCCTCAAGGGAGCGAGGGCTGGACAGAACTTGTCAACACTGTTGGCCTCGTTCTGTATTTTATTACGTTTCCGTCAGAGGCTGAATACTGCAGGATTCTACATTATACAGACCCCCCCCAGGGTAAATGTTTGCTATGTCTCCACACTATCACTGAGCAGCTTTGTGTAACTTGGGCTGCAATGCTATGCACACTTACCAGGGAGTAAATCCCACTGAACTCAATGGGACTTACTTCCGAGTAGACACGCATAGGATCGTTTGTAACTCATTACACAGGCTAGCTCTCAATTTGTACTGAGGTTTCACAACAAAACTAAAGAGATACCTGCGGCGCTGGTGGCACGCCCACTCGGAACGCAACCCTAGATCTAAGACTGCGTGTGTGTGTGTGTGTGTGGTCCTTTAACATGGATTTTAAAGAAAATTAGACAAGCCAACCCACCTTAGGTAGGCAAGAGAAGAGGCTCGAAGACTGGGAGCGGCCAAATTACAAAGCTCCAAAAATCGGGAGCGAGAGAAGGTCGAGCTTGGGGTTCTCCCCCAGGATCGCAGAACTAAGGGATCTTTTCTAACATAAAAACAGAAGTCCAGCTCTGGCATGCCTCAAATATAGGCGTACTGCAGGAAAACCAAGGAGACGCTGCTGCTCTGCAACCCCCCCCCGCGCCGCCACCGCCGCCACCACCACCTACCTTCCCCCCGCCCCCGCTGCTGGCTGCTGCCGCCGCCTCCTCCTCTGACGCGATGGGACCCCCGCGCTTTACGACGGGAAGGTAGGTAGGTGGTTGGCGGGCGGGCGCGGGGGGGAGGTGTGGCGGCGGCGGCGGCGGCCGGCAAGTGGGCGGGGAGGCGCGGCGGAGGCGGCAGGCAGGGCAGGAGCGCGCCGGAGGCGAGGAAGGGGCGCAGAAACTGCGCCCTCTTCCGCCACGCGCCATAGGCAGCCGCCTGGGTCTGCCTAGCAGTAGCGCCGGCCCTGATCCAAGCACTAGCTCAGTCCCTGCACAGCCTCACCTGACTCAGATGGCAAAGAGAAATAGAGCTGTGTATCATCAGCATACTGGTGACCCTTCACTCCAAAACCTTGGATAAGTTCCCCCAGTTGGATTCACATAGATGCAGGACAATAAAAACATTGGAAACACCAACATCCACTACAACAAGATAAGGCAGGACATACATAAAATAGTTCATAAAAGCTATGATGAGTCCTCACACTGACTTGGTAAATTTACTGACATAAAGCCAATTGCATGTACACTGGCTTCAGTGCAACCTTTTTGTTTGTTTCTCTTTCTTTTCTTTTTTTTAAATTCTCTTCTGTACCTTTCAATCTATTTGGCAAGCGCCTCGCAGATTCTCACACGAGGCGTGTCATTCTTACCCTTGCCCTGTGCGGTTTCTTTTATAGCACTTCATTTATGGGACTTTGCAGGCCAAGGGAGCTCCTGTCCTGCATGGCTGATGGGGCTGATTAGCATTCACCTGCTGTTGCTATGACAACCAGGTAGCCAAAGAACCCCATGGCTCCCTGCCATCACCCTCACATACACAGCACTATAAACTTGCAATACTCCATCACCCAGCTTAGCCAAAATCGCTTCTCCTGCTCTCAGGACATGTTGGCAGAAGCCTTGCTGCTTTCAAAGGAAGTTTGATGATGCTGGCAAATAGCAGGCCTCATGTCATAAGCTGTAAAATTTCGATGGGGCCATCGAAGCGGCTAGCACTCTGGCATCATTCTGTGCCTGGCTTTGATTGTTCATTATGAAAGTGAGAACATAAGCCAAGCATGAGAGAATACAGAGTGGGCTCGCATTGAGAATCCCAGTGTGACACTTGCACTGTCTTACCAAAAGGTTTTCCAGTTTTCCAAGAAAGAAAGTGGAGTTACGGCAGGGGTGGGGAGCATTGATCTGTTTCATTTGGCTCTTTGTAAAAGGAGAATTGGCATCACAGGACTCTAAGAAGTATCCGCTTTGATGAATTCTCTCTGGCTGGTCCTTTCAGCCCTCTGCCAACATAATGTTTTCCAAAATGCCCATTAGCGAGTGTCTTTCTCTGCTAACAGCTTCCCGCACAAGTAACTGCAAAGTTCAATTTGCTGAAATTATGAAGGCATCGCTGATAAGGATCGTATTATAAGGCGCTCGAATGCCGAAAGCATTAACTTTGAACTTTAGAATATGCATTGATGGATCTGATTAAGATGGGATAGCTGAAAGCCTTACACACACTCACACACACAGACACACACATCCTCTTTAAAAGAACTTGTATTATATTTAGAGGGCATCAATTTAGGAAGTCTTTTCTCCTACCTTTTTTTTTAAAGCAACTCTTTAAACTGGAAGTATATTTTTAATTGCTCAATTTTTTAAAAGGTGTAGGCTGAGAGTAAAATGTCATTGGAATGATGGGTTGTCACCTATTTTGTTAATCTATATTTCAGTCTTTCATTATTCCTATTATTATGATTCTTACATTTCCATCTTACCTTTCTTCTGTGGAATTCAAAACAGTGTAGCACAGGGTTCCAGAGCACTCTCCCACCCTAGAACTGACCAGACTAAAACCTGCTTAGCTTTAACTATCCTAGGTTGGGTGGGTAAGCCAGCTTTAACCCTTTGCTCCCTTCTGTGGTCATGATCCAGATTAGGCCCTTTGCACTGTGATTTTCATTGCCCAGGTGTGATTCATTACAATGAATGGGCTCCCTGCACTTATTTTAGAGTAAGGAAGAAAGATGTAGCTATGTCTCCAAAAGTATTGTGTGGCTTAGCCCTGGGTAGCACTGAAAGCCGCCAGTGTTCAGTGGCTTGTGACACTTGTGCAAACACATTTCTCACAATAATTTGAATGCACCTGTGGGAAGAATCCCATTTTCCCAACAATGAAATTTTTTATTTATTATTTATTTATTTATTTATTTATTTAATACATTTTTATACTGCCCAATAGCCGAAGCTCTCTGGGCGGTTTACAACAGTTAAAATCATAAAATACAATATAAAATTTAAAACCACAGATTAAAAACAAACAGCAGAGCTAGCAGCAGCAGTTACAATAACGGAATTAAAAACAATTACAAGATTAAAATGATTGATTAAAATGCCTGGGAGAACAGAAAGGTCTTCACCTGGCGCCGGAAAGACTCAAAGTAGGTGCCAGGCGAACCTCTTTGGGGAGCTCATTCCATAACCGGGGTGTCACAGCAGAAAAGTATTGTTGCTTGAGTCCTGGGAAATATAATCTCCCCACAGCAAAAGTACATCTTTGCAGAACAATGACTGGATGCTGTACACACATACACACACACACACACACTGCTTAAAAGCTGTGCATTTATTCCATGAAGATGGAGCTGTGGGGGAGGTGGAGGGGAGAACCTCGGTGGGGGGGGGGGGCTGATCTCACCAGCAAAGCTTACTCGTCACTTACGAGTAAGTGTCACTTACTCGTATTAGCAACAAGTGACAAAAGTGACAACTGCATCCAGGTGATACTACTCTTGTAATCTCTCACAGCCAAGTGCTGCTTGACAACTGTCATTTAACCTAGTAATACCAATTACGTTTGGATGGACAAGGGAGTCAGATGCTTTTAACAAGCAACAAAGTATTTCATTTTTAAATGTCTCCCATAATTCATTCCTTCATCCGTTCAGACTTACAAATTTGTGCACGCAAAAGAGGAAATAAGAGTCGAGACACAGAATGATGGTGAAATTAAGGGCCACATTTATTGATTGGAGGATCTGGGAAGGGACGAGTGCGGGTGCTAGCTAAACCGGCTCTCGGCCAGTATACCTTTCAATGGGCGAAACATCCCAATTGGAGGTGTGGCGCTGTAACTCGCCACTCCCCAATTTTACACCGTACGGTGTCGGAAGGCCTCCTCCATGTCACCGCACGGGGCCATGAAACGCCATGTGGGTGAGAGGAATTGGCCTCAAAGGCGGACCCTATCTCCCTGGCCGTGCCGTGAAACGGGGCTCAGGGAAGGCTAAGGTATCGCCAGTCACCTGAAAGGTGCCGTGGGATGATCACCGAACCTCACCCCACTGCCTAAAACCCGCACTTACCGCCAATGTGACCAAATCAGGGAGACTACGCAAAACAAAAAAGCACCCAACCCAAGAACACAGTGCAGAGTAGGCGAAACACGCACACCACCACCAGGCCAATCAGCAATGGTGAGCCAAAATTCCTAGTCGGCCTGTCAACCGGCGACCGGAAATCCCGGTGAATTGGGAGGGAGGGGGGAGCTGCTTTGAGAAAAGAGGCAGAGGGTGGAGCAACGCTGCCTAATAAAGGCCTCCGCTGCTCCTCCCCCCGCCTTGAGCCTATAGGTGGTTTCAAAATGAAACAGCCTCAGCTCTCATTCCTCCACACGCGCAAATAGTCCTCCCACCAACAGCTACGCATTGGTGGGGGAAGGGGAATTTCATAACAAATGTGCTTCTGAGAAGTGGAACAAATTGTACTTTTCACAGTTGCAGACCAAATGCAAATGTTCTTTTCCTTAATGGACTTTCTTTGAACTCACCCCCTTTCAAGGTTTCCCAGTAAAGTTCAGTGAGTCACCAAAGTCTGACTGGCTCCAAATGATTTGTAATCTATACATTTGTTGTGTATATGCCCAAGAAAACAAACAGGGTAACAGAACATCTCCCTTTTGGAGGAGACACTATACAGATCACAGGAGCTCTGGAATACACATGAGCCCTGGAATTACTCGGCCCTACCATTAGGCCGAGTAAGGCAACTGCCTCAGGTGGCAGGTGCTGGGGAGGGGGCAGCAGCAGGCCCCTGAACATTTCCCTCTGTAGAAGGACAGAGATGTGTGTGTCACATGGCCTGTCCTGTACACCCTACACTAGTTTGCCCTCAGGGGTGATGGAGGTCACTGTCCCATTGACAGGGTTGAAGTAAAATTCAGCTGCCAGTCCAGCTCACTTTTGTACATGGAATGGGTGGGGGTGCCATCTTGTCCTTTGCCTCAGGCAAAGCCCCTTCTTCTCATCTTTCTCCAGAAGAAACAGGGACTGCCTGTTTCTGACACTGTTACAACTGGATGTCAAAAGGGGCGATCCCTTTGGAATAATTTAGCCCCAAATAGCTTGGCTCAGGGTCTATTAAGGTCTATCTAGAGATGCACCAGGCGCTTGCAATCCAATTGCTGGAGAAGGAGAGCGCGCGCGCGCGCGCCTACACTGGTGCTTTATGGGTAACAGGCACGTGAGCCTTGAGAAGGAGCCGCTGCCTGCACTTGCCGCCAAGCACCTCCTTCGCCTCGTGCTTCTCCTCCTTGTGCTGGAGTGAGTGAGTGAGTGAGTGAGTGAGTGAGTCGCTGCCTGCAGTTGCCGCCAACATCTCGCCTTCTCCTCCTCATGCTGCTGTGTGTGTGAGAGTGAGAGAGAGAGAGAGGAGACGACGCTGCCTGCAGTTGCCGCCAACACGCGCTTCTTCCTCCTGCTGCTGCTGCTGCTGCTGTTGAAGATCTCTGTAAGAACGAGTTGGAGGAGGGGGCAGATTGAGCTGTTGTTGGGCTGGAAAGGGGAGGTGGTCGCGGCAGCGTCCAGGGGTGAGGGGAGGGTGGGGGGCATTCCACCCAGCCCTTCCTTCTCAGACGCAGCCGGCTGGGGAAGGGGGAGCGGCAGCACGAGGACGACCTGGGCGACTTGATTATTTGCACAAAGGCAAGTGTGCTTACTTCCTCCTTAGCCCTTCGAGATTTTGGCAGCCCCAATGCAAAGCAGTGAGGCGTGCTGCTAGCTATAATTCTGTTGGGAGAAGGTACTTAACACCACTTGGAGAGCTCACGTTATGGTATTTTTTGACACACTCATTGGGAAGAGTTTCACTGAACTATGGCTTCTTCTGAGTGAAAATGAAGTGTGTGTGTGTGAGAGAGAGAGTGAGAGAGAGAGTGAGAGAGACTGTGTGAATGAATTTCATTTCACTTGCTTCTGTGGCTATCGCAGAACTATTTTTAGCTGTCTCCAGCAGAACAGAGAGCCAGTGTGGCGTAATTGTGAGAGTGTTGGACTGGGACTTGGGATATCCGGGTTCTAGTCCCCACTTGGCCATGAAACTCACTGGGTTACTTTGAGCCAGTCATTTACTCTCAGCCTAACCTACCTCATAGGGTTGTTGTGAGGATAAAGTGGAGAGGAGGAGGATTATGTAAGCCCCCTTGGGTTCCTTGCAGGAAAAATGGTGGGGTATAAATATAACAAATAAAATAAATAAATAAACAAATAAACATGTCTTCTCCTTTCTGATACAAAGCTGGCTGCTAGTCAAATAAATCCGCTCACTTGCCTGCTCCTATTTCCACTAACATCCAGAGTCCAAAGAGAGGAAGGGCAGGTGAGCAAGTACAACAATAGAAATACAAAAAGAAATTGTTTTTCCTCAAAAAGATTTTTTATTTATATTTTCGGAAATCTGTACCCATGGAGAAAAAACGGAAATATTCAGAAGATTACCTTAAATTTGGCTTTACCACCTTTAATGAATATTAGGTTACCGTAAATTAAATTATATTCTGAAAAATCTATTTTTCATGTGTTTTCTTTACCCCACCAAAATGCAAATTTATGCAAATGTGGTGAGGGGTCCCCGGTTACTTTGCCATTACAAAAGGGGGTCGCGACTCGAAAAAGGTTGGGGACCACTGATCTAGAAGATCTTCTGGAAAAGTCCTAGAACGGACATGTCACTGGGTTATCTCACCAGCATCTAATGAATTGAGCAGCACTAATTGGACAGCACTACTACAGAAGAAAAGCAGTAATGCAGAAGAAGCATAGAAGCATCATGAACTCCAACAAAACTTTATTTGGAGAGAGGGATAAACAGAAAAACTAGGAACAAGAGGGGGGTAAACCCCTCAAATGTACAATCACAATACAGCAGCCTTAAGAGTATCATATCGGATATTTAATGGCATCACTGACCTTATCATCATAACATTGACAACTTCACGATTGGAATGATTTCCTTCCTTTGGAAACATTGGTGAACACTCCCTAGAGCAGTCTGCCCCAACCTGGCAAACTCCAGATGTTTTGGACTACAACTCCCAGCACTTCTGACCATTCGCCATACTGGCTGAGGCTGATGGAGTTGAAGTCCAAAACATCTAGAAGGCACTAGGTTGGGGGAGGCGACTCTAAAGTGCAGCAATCGAGTCTGAGGAGTGTCTTTAGCAGTAGGAGAAATGGATATGCTTGATCAGGGTTTAGTGTTCTAGAGGAGCCTGGACCACTCACTTTACCTTTCACATTGTTATCAGCTACTTTTTACATCAGCTAACAATACAACTTTTGCATGGTTTGAATTTTGAACTGCAGCAATGTTTCTTTGGAACTGCATATTTTTTCCTGGAACTGCACATTTTGTGTATGGTGGGACCAGGGAAAGGGGCAGGGCAGGGAAGGAGGCATGACCATCTGGTGAATTGCAGAGGGCCAGATTGGGACCCAAGGTGGGTCAGATTTGGCCCATGGGCCTGGGGTTCAACACCCCTGAACTATAGAAACAAGAGTGGTGTTCAAGGTCAAGGTGAAGGACAAAGCTGAAATACAGCAGACTCTCTACATTGAATTTTTATCAGTGGTGTAAGCTTTTGTGCTGTATACTATATTACAGTAATACATTGGATTACGAGCATAATTCGTTCCAGAACCATGCTCGTAATCCAAAACACTCGTATATCAAAGCGAGTTTCCTCATAAAAATAATGGAAACTCAGCAGGGAGCCGCACTGCCCCTTCATGGGGCTCCCTGCCAGGGAGCCGGCTTGCTTTGCCTTTAGACAGAGTATCTCAAAGCAGCTAATGAAAATTTCAGGGAGAGAGAGAGAGAGAGAGAGAGAGAAGGGGGAGAGAAGGAGAGAGATGTGGAGGATCAACAACCTGCATAGTGACCCGCGGCTCCCTGCCCTTAGGCAAAGCAGTGGGAGGCAACAGCCGAGCGTGTGGCTCTGTTGCGAACCAGGTTACTCGCAATCCGAGGTATTACTGTATTAGATTACCCAGAAATATAACAAGAGACAACGTCAAACACTAGCTCACAGGAACCATTTGGAAAACTTTAACACCCTGCTAATAAGCCTTATATTACTACTGCCCACCAAAAATGAGGGATGTATAGTCAGGCAATAGGGAGCAATACAGCATGATCTGGAAGATATATGGAACATGGCTTCTTTGCTCATGATCTGGGCTCTGGTTTACTCTCACAGCTTCAGGAGCTACCCAGTTCCTAGACCTGTGGACCTTGCATGCTTTTGCCCAAATGTACTCCCACATACGGTAGTTTGTATGGGCATGCAAGAACTGGTAAAGGTAAAGCATGATGTTTTTCCAAAGGATTGCATGGCATGTCAAACGGCTTTTTATCATGTAACTCTGGGTCCTTTTTAATGGTTCCTCTTATTGTCCACAAGCCCACTGTGTAAAACTTCCTGTCTGTCCATATCAAGCTTTCATGGATTAATTTCAATCACCCTTCTCTGGCAACCAGTGAAAGAGCTGAGATTAAGCTCCAGTACCTAGCTGTGTCACTCCATGCTACCCTGATGATATGCTGCTGCACTTCAGAGACTGCTGTCTTAAAGAGATGGATGCTTTTGCTTTTGAGCATCCTGGAGTTTTCGAGTTAGAATTTATTTATTTATTTAGTTTACTTTTCCTTGATCTCAGTTGTCCCAGTGCCTTTATTACTTCTCTTCACTTACTGCTTGGCACTATCTTGAAATGTAGTGACAGACTCATACATTGGATTAATTAGTGAATCTTTTTCACATCCATAGATCTTAGTCAGAATTGAAAACTAAGGTTATCTAAAGGTTCATACAAGCATGGAGATTTCACTCATACTGTCTCAGATTCTTGGCAATGATTGTGTTTATATAAACTAGGGCTGCCATCAAAGAAAGACATGGTTGGGCATCTGCTGAAGGCCCACACTCCAGCAGGGCCCCCTTGGACTTGCTCCTCCACTCCGCCTCTTGCTTTGGCCCAAACAATGGTGGTGATGAGAAGGAGGACCAGTAGATACCACTGCCTACTGGCTCTCTGGCTGTCAAGCAAGCAAGTGGTAGCAATGATGAGAACAAGGATGAGGAGCAGTAGCAGCTGGTGACAATGGCTGTGAGAAGGTAGACTCACTGAGGGAGGGGGCCCATTGAGGCTGTCTTGCCCAAAGGCCCTCCAAAACCTGGTGCTGGCTCTGATCTAACATCATTTTCAACGGTCAAGTCAACAGTTTTCACCAGTTCGCAAAAACAAATGGCAAAAATGACATCATAAAAAACACAGGAAAACAAATTTTAAATATTTTTTTAAAACTTGAGCAAAATGTAGCACAAATGTAAGCACTTTGAAGATCTATTGATTTCGATCTGAGAACCAAGTATGGAACTTAAGTGCTATGATGATGATGATGATGATGATGATGATGATGATTTTAAAAAACAGTATGAAAAGCAAGGTTAATGCAAGGTTGTCATTCTTCCTGGAGTTTTGTTCAGCATACTGTTTCTTCTCCAATCCCTTAGCTGGCTGTGTCATGCTATTATTGTATAAAATGAGGGGTCAAGAACTACTATTCTGCCCCTTACAGCAAAATTAGAAAAGTTAATCAAGTAAAGTTGCTGTGGTGCAAGATTCCAGCAGTTGCAGATACAAAAGCTAACAACATTTCACTCCTGCTCTCCTTTAGGTCCATGATAAATTGCTAAGGTGGATGATGTTATACAAGCTATCAATCCATGGTATACTGCTTTAAAGTTTCTTAATGGGGCAAAAAGCAAAACTAAAATAAAGAGCCTCCAAAATTAGTTTTTCAAGTGCGTAATAAATAATGTGATTCGTGAATCCCAGGCTAACCACGATCTGTCTCATAAATGTGTTTCTTAAATGTGAAAAAAAACAAGATAACCCCCCTCCCTCCTAGCCCTTCTTCAGAAGAATAAAATTTCAGAAGTGTTAACTGACTTGGGGTTTTGCAGTGCCACTTGATGGTGGGTGGGTGAGTGCATCTGCAGAATCCTCATAAGATTATTATTCATTTCATGGGATTTAAAGCACATGAGACCTCGAGGAGGGATAATTAATATTTGTAAATGGCTTGCTTATGTACAGTCAGCAGTGCAGTTTAGATATTTTTAGACTCTGGGCTTAATGGTTTTATGGGGAGGGGCCCTCTTTAGATGGTGATGTGTCTGATGTCACTTACTTCAAACTATGGTAAGCCAGCTCTGCTGCATCTTGGGGCCCTCTTCATCATTCTGCTAAGTAGGGCCCTGGAGTCTTGCCCCAAAGTCCTGCCCCAAGTACACCATTGCGTGCAATAATTAGATCATCCTATTGCTGCTAGTGAGAGAGCTCCTGATCTCCCCTCTCCTTTCAACCATTCACTCTACACTTGTGACTATTTTAAGAAGTTCTTACATTAAACAGGACAAAAGGGCAGTTAGAGTTAAATGCCTTCAGTGATGACAGATTACTAATTCATGGTTACTGAGGTTTACCAGCAGCAGAGTAATGTTATTAAATCCCATATCATTATGTTTTTAATGCAGGAAATGCCCAGTGATTATTTTCCACATTAATGCTGCTGCCTATTCTTTATACGTTCAGCATGGAGGTACACGCACTGAAGAGACGGTTGAAGTTCCTCTCTGTATTTTGTCCCTAGCTCAAGGCTCAGTTCATTTTCTTTTTCCACAAAAGGCAAGAAATCTTTTGTCTTCTTGAGTACCATCTGTCCATCACACCCTCTTGTCAGAGCTTTAGGAATAAAACCCATAAAATCTCTGGGGGATTAACAAAAATTAAATTCCTGCTAAGGAAAAAAGGTTGTCTTAGTTCAGTGATGGCGAACCTATGGCACGGGTGCCACAGCTGGCACGCAGGGACCTCTCTGTGGGCACTCGAGCCATTGGTCACCAGATCGCGAAAAGACTGTCCCCTTCTGCAAAACACTAATGATTTTGTTCTTTCTCACAGTGTGGAACAGAATGATTTTATTCTAGAATTCCTGTTACAGAATTCTTTTCTACATTGTTATCACATTTAAAAGATTTTGAAGAATGATGCACAGAGCATGGCTTGGATGTAAAGCACTAACAGTTGACCCGAGTGCTGCATGTGTTGCTCTCAAACTAACCGAGTATGAGCCAAGGTTTGACAAATTATCAGCATGCATGCAATAGCAAAAATCACATTAATTGTGCAAAAGCATGCCCAATGCAAACTTTTACCTAATGCAGTGTTTGCAGTCCAAGACATAAAGTGTTTAAAATGTGTTAAGCATGTTTAGTTTTCTTGTTTATCTTGCTCATCCTAGTACAGGTTGACTTTTTCTTTTACTAATCCGACACCTGTAGAAGCAGGGAAAGGTCCCGGGGTAAAGCTTGCCCCATACAATTGGGTCATTCCATGTAAAATCAACCAATGAATTTACTTGACCGTCACCGATTTTGAAAAAACTTGGTGAACTTGTTGGGTCTGCTGAGAAAATAAGCTGCTCCAAAAATTAGACTTCTGGGACAAAAACTTTTGGAGATATGGCAATCAAAAATAGGAAGAAAAATGTTATTTTTGTGTGTCGGACATCATTAAAATTACAGTAATTCCAGTTCTACAGAACCTAGAAGGTTAATCATGATGTTGATGGAAAGCCTTTGAAATGCTCTTTCATATGTAACATAAGTGGGTTTTTTGGAATAAATATATATTCAACGTCAAATAGTAAAATGTGACCTTGAATTCTGCAAAAACTAATTTTTTTTCTCCATGATTTTTGTTTTAGTATTTCATCTGACAGTGCTTAATACATGTACCAATTTTCAAAATGGGGTTCTTAAGAGAAAACGAGTTACATCTTTTGGGGCGCTCTGTGTGTATGCGTCATAGTTCATATGAATTGCTATCTCACTGTACGTATCTTAAGAAAATATGCATTATCACTTAGGTTTTGAATAAAACATTGTGCTCAAGTACAAGCTACCCTGTCATAATTGTGCAGTTCTAAATTAGGTATTCTTCACAATAGCATACTTCTGACATTTTGTGTAGACTAATGATACTTCCTCTGGGTGGTCATTCTGGTATGAAATCAATCAAAGAATATTTCCAACTGAAAGCAAATTGCTTAAGATTTGGTGAACTTGTCCTGCTTATTAAAAAATAAGTTGCAGGGCCTATTGTTTTCAGAAGAATGAGGTTTAAAATATGTATTTTAAAAAAGGTACTCACCAGTATGCTTGGGGGAAACATGTTCATTTTATTTTTTTCAAATAAATATACAGAAGTTTGACCTTGAATAATGACAAAAAAACTCCTTTTGTTTTAAATAACGTTTAACATCCCTGGAAACATGTACTTGATTTCAAAATGGGACTCTTACTAACATAGTTATTTTTATTTACGGTACTTAGATGTGGGCTTGAAAAACCATTATTGTGCATAGATGAGATTTTCCATTTTACTTTTATATATGCTGATCAGTTTTTATGCAGTTCAAATATTACTTGCTAACATTTTGTTAACAAGTCCTAAATTAAGGAGCTTTTCATAATAGTAGTTTCTAGTCTTGAAGTTGCTGCTTGACACTCTTTGTCTGTTAGTGTATAGAAGTGCCCTGTTGGGCAACAAGGATCAGCTTTTGTCAAAACATCTGAAGATGGTATCCATAGGACATCTTGTTTATCTGGATACATAAATGATTTTGCTGGTCCAGCTGGATGAAGAAAGCTCACTAACACTTCTGCTCTCTGATCATCTGTTTGTAAAACACAACCTAACCACCAACAAATCCTCGTATTTCTTGCACTTCCAGTTCTCCTTCTTTAATAGTCACTACTGTCTCTTTTCTGGATTCGCATTGAAATTAATATCTTTTAGTAGCAACAGTGTGTTTTGTTAATGGAATTACAGCGTGAATTTTCTGTGTCCCAGGAATCGTCTTGAATTCTCAAAGCGACATTTCAGAAGCTTTTCCTCCCATTCATAATCTTTACTTGTGGTGTATTGAAATGCAACCTGTGTGATGTTCTCCTTTGCCCAATCAAAGAGTTGATGAGGGGTCATGATTTGTTTTTCATACGGATGCTGCAAACTTGCTCGAGCAGCTAACCTTTTCACAGTGCCACCCAAACCATCACAAGGCCCTTTTCTATGCGATGTGGCAAAGAAGTGCCATTCTGCATCGATACCGAAATCTGACTTATGCTTACTTAAGTTGTTGAAGTTTTTACTGTTTTTATACTGTGCTGCTGCACCATCAGGGAAATAATAGATCTTAGTTATGCTACCTGTAGAAATGGTGTGCAGGAAGGAATTCAACCATTTGAAAAGTCATGAACACATTGCAGCAGAAGTGGGGTCGGCACTTGTCATGGCTTCAGGCCTGACTTTTTCTTTCTTATCAGAATCTCTGAATAAAGCTTGATTTAATGTAGACATCCAAAGAGATATATCTCTGTGAAGGTTTGAGGCCTACCCATGCCTGGTTTGGTTTCAGCCTGAAGGCCCCGGAAGCTCAGGAAGGGAGAGGGCGGGCTTAAGTTTAATTTCCCTCCAAAAAAATCTGTTTTAAGTGTGTATAAGGGGGTGAAGTTATTGTAGGGAGGTACTGTACATGTATAAGAACATTCACATCTTCTGAACTGTTCGGAACCCCGTTCTGGAAATCGGTACATATACTCAAGGTAAACATGGGTTATCTGAGGAAAAAATCAGCAAAAAAAAAAACATTTGGGTTTTTTTGGAATTCAAGGTCAAATTAAAGAAACTATGTCCTTGAATATTTTATTTCACATGCATGCTTCGTGTTACATATCAAATAAAAGGGTAGTTCGAGAGCTTTCATATGACACCATGATTTACTTTCTAGGCCAATTCTGAAGGAAGTTATGGTACTTTTTGTGTAGTCACAAATGCTGAAAAATTGTGTTTGGGGCATTTTTTGAGCACACTGTACTTTTGCACCATGAGGTATAATGACCTATAATTTGGTGTATGTTCATTTCTCATGCTGGTCTACCAGTATGCCAGTTTTTTAAAAAAATTGCAGATGGTGAGGTAAATTTTTCAAAAAATTTTGGTTGATTTTACATGGAATGACCCAATTTCAGTCTGGCATATACCGGTAATCATATCACAAGTTGAGAATCCCTTATCCAAAAATACATGTGCCTAATTATTTTAAAAGTTTGTATAAATTCCCTTCAGGCTATGTGTACAATGTAGTACTATAATAATTTTTTGAGTTGATTTTTTTTCAACAAAAAACTGTTTGTGTCATTGAAAGCTCTATTATTGTGTTTTTCTTTTAAGACAAAAGATGTTAATTAGTTCGGACAACTGTATGAGTTGTTTTTCTAAAACTAAAACCTCGGTATTCAGGTTTAATTGCAGTGTTGGCACTTTGAAATAAATAAGTTGGTTTTGTGTTGCAGTTTGGGCACTCGGGCTCAAAAAGGTTCGCCATCACTGTCTTGGTTACTGAGCAGAGCCTTCTTGGTGGCTGCCCCAGTTCTATGGAACAGTCTTTCTCGGAACCTTTATCTGTCCTCCTTCTCTTTCATGCAGCTCCCACTATGTGTCTATTTATATACAAGGGCCTTTGGATAGCAAGAGGAAGGTTCTCACTGAAATCATGCTGCTGATTTTTTAAAAGTTAATTGGTCTGCTACCTTTTACAGTTTTTGATGTGTTATATGTGGCTAATGACTGTGAACAGCCTTGAGCAAATTTGGAAAGGCAGAGCATGAGTGTTTTAAATAAATAAATAAACTTGGAGAGGTGGGAATTTGGTAGCGCAGAGTTACACCCCAACAAAATATCCCTTGGGAAGTCTTAAGAAGTTAGCATTCAGAGTCCAACTGACTGCCATATTTGAAGCCTGGAAGATATTTTCCCAGAACATGTTGACTAGTGACTAAGGATGAAGGGTCCCTTCCCTGTAGAATGTAGCTTGGCTCACTTGCTTGAATTATGTGATTTCCTTTGCTGGTGCCATTATGTCATGCACACATTTCCACTTGTGGTCTAGATTGTGTGTGTTAATCTGTAGGGAGCTGGTGGGTGGCTTGGATTCAATAGAGTTTCAGTTCCTTCTGACTCTGATTCTGTCAGCGGCCCCTTCCATCCCGTGCCTGTGATCAGCTGCAGAGTCATTAATATCTTCTTTTAAACATATATAATCTTCTTTCATACATAATGGGGTGCTTTGAGCCAAATGTAGGAAACAGACAAAAAATGTATCACATAGTAGCATTTTACAAATCCATCTATGATGGTTCTTCTAACCTTATGGAAAGGCGATTTTCTGTGGGCTATGGCCATTAGGTGAAGTAATGGCTCTGGCCATTAGGTGAACACTTCCTCAATTGCCAGGAAAGCAAGGGCTTCGTAATACTCAGCCTGATGACTGCATCTCCATGTGGTTAGAGCACCCACACAGGAAGTTTCCAAGTGGGCCCATGTAGAAAGCAGTTGTCTATTTCGACCCTTGGAGAAAATATAGCTCTATCATCTTGCTATGCTCTGCCATCTTTGGACTGCAGCAAGAAAAACAAGTTTTTGACTCTCTCTCTCTCTCCCCCCCCCCTCTCTCTTTCTTTTTCCAGGGTGAGTTGCTGAGTCCATGTCGGTGCGATGGGTCAGTGAAATGTACACACCAACCTTGCCTGATCAAATGGATCAGTGAGAGAGGATGCTGGAGCTGTGAGCTGTGTTATTACAAGTACCATGTCATTGCCATAAGCACAAAGAACCCCCTGCAGGTAAAGGTACTAAGATTACTATCAAAGTCCTTTCTTCCATTGTTTTGGCTTATTTGTTATGCTTTCCCCTCCTATTTGTTGCTGGATCTGTGCGTGGCTCAGTTTTTCATTGTATTGTACATTGCACCGTAAATTGCAGAACCGGGCTTTCCAATTTTATTTATCTTATACATATATTTTTTAAGTTTTACATAAAGTCATTAAAATATAGTCAGTATTTTATTTTTTATATTTTAAAATAACTCCTTTAACCTGCTTACCCCTGGTCACCAAAGAAAAACAACAACAAAGTCTTATATTGCTTCCAAAACTTTCTAAGACTCAAGCTTTGATGAGGCTTCAATAGGCACGCACACAGCCCACAGGCAGAATTACCGGTATATTGCCTTTCCCCAGCTCCAGGATCCATCTTCCTATTTAAATTCCGGCCGGCTCAGTTTGCACTGCCTTTTCTTAAATATTGCCAATGGCTCACTCAAGTGAAAGGCACTGGATGTTTTTGTACTGTTTCACCACAGTCACACTGCACCATGGGTTTTCTGGTCTTTTCTTGTCATTCATGTGTCATTCTTATTTTGATCTTTAACACTATTCATGGTTTGAGCCAACATACCTAAGAGGTCACCTTTCCCCTAAGTCCTAACACAAATGTTTATTTTTTAAAATTTATTAATACATTTATATCCCACCTTTTTTCCCTCTTGCAAGAAACCCAGGGCGGCTTACATGGTCCTCCTCCTCTCCATTTTTATCCACATAGCAACCCTGTGAGGTAGGTTAGGCTGAGAGTCTTTGACTTTGACCAGCCCAAAGTCACCCAGTGAGCTTCATGGCCTGAGTGGGAACTAGAACCCAGATCTCCCGATTCCCAGTCCAGCACTCTAACCACTATGCCACACTGGCTCTCATATGAAAGCTATGAAATTGCTTTCATATTTAGAGCCCTTTAGCACTGCTGAAGCATTGCACTCCCAGAATTAGCTGGAAGAGGAACTGAAACAAAGGTTCCACACAAACACTTAATATAGTGCTAAATTACCCAGCAATTCTCTTTCCTCTCATGTTTAGTCACATAATCCCACTTAGCAAAGTTTCCCAGCTACATTAATTACAAGTTTGCTCCTTGTAGGTTCTGCCCATTTTATTGCTTCCTGTTGAGCAGAAGTGAGGGAGTAATGATTAACAGCCAATTAATTGTCCCTTGAACAGCCTCCCTTCATTTTCCCAATGTCAGTTTCCATTCCTGTGTGGTGGGTGTGGGTGTGCTTTTTCTCCCACTGTTCCTCTGTGACAAATGAAAAGAAAGAAGGGGGGGATGGGAGAGGAAACCAGTAATTGAAGCCCAACCCATAGGAACAAAAATGTGCACTGGGGATATTAAGAACGGCCATTAATAATAATGAAAATAGGCTGAACCAACCAATAAGGTGGAAGTGTTTAATTAAAAGCACTGGGTCCATTAATAACATCAACAGTGCTTTGCCTGTCCACACTAGCCACAAGATGCTGCATTCTTGTGTCGTTCTTATTTTTTTCTAACACTATTCATAGTCTTCAGTGTCTTGCAAGCGGACCCCTGCTTGCACAATGCGGCTTCTCCTACTTCCCCTCTGCCATTCCTTCAGATCAAATGTGAGAGACTTCTTCTTTTCTATTAAAAGTGTTTAAATAAAATCAGTGCAGCTTACCAATACTATTGTTACTATTGACTATCTATAATAATGGGCAGTAACCTATTTGGCACTGCCGCTAATGTAAATTACGTTGTGCTAGTTTTTCAGTGACTTCTAGCCCAACACCCATAGCGGCTCCTGGCATGACGTGTTTCCCCAGAAAACCTGTCATGCCAGCAAATGCTATCAGCGTAGCGCTAGAGGTCGTGTATGCAAGTGCAATGCAATTTACGTTAGTGGTCGTGTCAAATAGGCTTAACAGCATATGTACTGTTTCAGTCACGAGGATGAAGATTAATTGGCAAGATTACAATAGCATCAATGATTTGGCCCTTGCCCAGCTGGGCAATACCAAACTACATGATAAGAGTCACTTCTAGTTCTTCTAGTTTGGCTCTGAATTGTGTGCAAAATAAATTTTGTTTCCTGGTTATAAAGGCTACAAGTAGGGATGTGCGACACTGGAAAATTGGTTCCATTTGAGCTCAACGGACTTTTGACACATTAAGGGAAGGGGCCATGGCTCAGGGGTAGAACACCTGCTTTGCATGCAGAAGGTCTCAGGTGTGATCCCCAGCATCTCCACGTAGGGTGAAGCAAGAATCCTGCCTGGAGCCCTGGAGAGCCTCTGCCAGTCAGCTCTGATCATACTGGGCTAGATGGACCAAGGGCCTGACTCTGTATAAGGCAGCTTCCTATGTTCTGACCTGACAGCCAAAAGTGGCTCGACTCATGTGCGGGGGGGGGGGGAGGGAAGAGAGAATTCAGCTTCCATGAAATTGCTTGAAATATTTGCACAAACTTAGAGCCGAGAACTGTGTATCTCTAACGCAATTTGCGCAGATCGTGATTTGTGTGAATTGCGTAAATTTGCACAGATCGGGGCCGACTCAATAGATTTGAGTCATTGTTGTTGTTGTTGTTCTTGTAGCATTTAAAATGAGAAGCATGGAAGCATCCTCCTCTCACTGTATATGCACACACGCTACCTTGGCCACCTTGAATTTTCTGACCGTTAATTTCAGATTTGTGCAAAATGTGGGCCTCCGCTCCGCTTTGTAAATTTGCACAAATTGTGAAGTGGGAAGCCTGAATTTTGTGCAAATTTGCCCAGCTTAAAAAAAATAAAAAAAATGACAAAAATCGTGACCCATTTTAAAAATGGAAGTCCATGTGCTGGCTCAACTCATGTCAGATCAAATCAGCGACAGCGCAGAATTGACAGAACAGAATCCATGGGGCTGAGTTGAGAAAATCCATCAGATTTTCACCCCCCTATCAGATTCCTCACACATTCCTAGCTACAACCTCCCTGATCTAAAATGAATGTGAACCTTTAAAAAAAGTCACTCCTATCACTAAAAAAACCCAAAAACCCTGATCAGGTAGTAGGTACTTCATTTGACTGCAGCATACCTCAAAACTAAGGAGCTGATCCAAATTAACTACAACTGCAGTCAGTACATAATGTTGTCAAATGAACTGACAGAGAAGAAAATGAAGATGAAATGGAACTAAGGAAAATAAACTGCTATGCCATTTATTTTCCTTTTACTGCTTGCTTTCCTGCTTTGTCATAATGAAATCAGTGCAGCCCACTGCTGCACTACTGAATTTTGCCTGCTAGGCTTTACTGCTGCTCCCGAATATTAGCTTTGTGCCTGCCCGGCTTTAGGACACTGGCAACAACAACAATGGGGATATGCTATGCATTCTGGTCATGTCCAGTTCGGGTAAGACAAGGATCAAATAAAGGAGTTTATATACTGCACATTTTAAAAATAATAATAAGACAGATTCCGACTCTGTTAATGCATCTAAGATCCATTGTTTTCTGCATGCTACTAAAAAAAATGAAAGGAAGCTAAAACACTCCAATATTTGAATACAAAAATACACCAACGGTGTTGCGAGTGTATGGGTGAGATAAAGAAGAGTCAGACACAGAGTATATGGTTTCAAATCAGGGCCACATTTATTGAATTGAAGATCTGTGAAGGGCGAAGTGCGGTACTAACCTAGCCCGGCCATTGGCCAGGAAAAAACCAATATTTGGGCAAATACATCCTAACCGCACCGGAGGCGGGTTGGTCTGCCCCCGGCCAGTTGCCCTCCATGTGGAGCTGGAGGGCTTTACCATCGTCGCCTTACTTTGACGCCTCCAGGCACCCAATGTAGGCGAGAAAGGCAAAACCCCAAAGACGTCCCAATCTCCCTCCTGGCAAGCCTCAGGGCATTAGCGAGGGCAGCCTTGGGTAAACGTCAGTCACCTTGAAAGGTGCCACTGGATGATCACCATAAGCTTAAGCCTAATCCCGCACTTCCCGCAAATGCGACCAATTTAGCTATGATCCCCCTGGTGGGATCAAGATCGAATTCAAAATTTCCCTACCCTGATTCACAGTGTAGAGTAGGCGAAACCCGCCCATTGCCCCGGCCAATTGAGACAATGAGCCAAAATTCCTACTCGGCCCCCGTTAATGGGCGACCAGAGGAGCCTACACTGCTAACAGGGCGGGATGGGAGGGAGCCGGAAAACAGCAGCAAAAGAGACCGTGGGCAGGAACGCAGGTGCCTAATTAAGCCCTTTCCTGTGTCCCCGCCCTAGTTGAGCCATTGGCTCAGTATCTGTGACCAACCTGACCTGTTACCTAACTCCTCTCTCCTCCCCCACTCGCAAATCTTCTCCCCGGCCCCAGATGAGGGGCCCGTGGAAGTCTGTTGCGAGTGTATGGGTGAGATAAAGAAGAGTCAGACACAGAGTATATGGTTTCAAATCAGGGCCACATTTATTGAATTGAAGATCTGTGAAGGGCGAAGTGTGGTACTAACCTAGCCCGGCCATTGGCCAGGAAAAAACCAATATTTGGGCAAATACATCCTAACCGCACCGGAGGCGGGTTGGTCCGCCCCCGGCCAGTTGCCCTCCATGTGGAGCTGGAGGGCTTTACCATCGTCGCCTTACTTTGACGCCTCCAGGCACCCAATGTAGGCGAGAAAGGCAAAACCCCAAAGACGTCCCAATCTCCCTCCTGGCAAGCCTCAGGGCATTAGCGAGGGCAGCCTTGGGTAAACGTCAGTCACCTTGAAAGGTGCCACTGGATGATCACCATAAGCTTAAGCCATACTGCCTAATCCCGCACTTCCCGCCACAGAGAGAGACAAGCTATCGCTTAGTCGAATCTCCCCCACCTGCCCGATAAACAAGCGAGCAGGGTCCTTCGCAGATCTCCAATATTATTCTCATTATCTACACCGGATAGGTGAACCCCATCCAGGCGAACCCCATCTGGGTGATACAGCTCCCTCCGGGCCAAGGATATTGTGGGATGGGGAATACAAAACCCAATCCCTCCTACGGCCCTACAAATCTCGCCGTTCACTTTTCTAACCGCTCTGTTCAAGGCCTTGGGCCAACTGAAACACGGTATCATGAACGACCAAGGATCAGGACTCCCAGCCATCATTGCCGTATGTATGCCATATGATATGACACCTGCAAAATCAGGGCCTTGCCTTTTGACAAGCCCAAATCATTCCCCCCCAAATGGGGACCAGGACATCTGGGGGGAAGAACACTGGTCAGTTCAGAACAAAATGTGGAGGAGGTTCTGCCATCTCATGCCGCGGCGACCCATCCATTGGACGTCCGCCAAAGGCTCAACCTCCAGGAACTCCCAGCCGTATGTATGCCATATTGCATGACACCTGTAAAATCAGGGCCTTGCCTTTCGACAAGCCCAAATCATTCCCCCCCAAATGGGGACCAGGACATCTGGGGGGAAGAACACTGGACAGTTCAGAACAAAATGTGGAGGAGGTTCTGCCATCTCATGCCGCGGCGACCCATCCATTGGACGTCCGCCAAAGGCTCAACCTCCAGGAACTCCCAGCCGTATGTATGCCATATTGCATGACACCTGTAAAATCAGGGCCTTGCCTTTCGACAAGCCCAATACTTCCCCCAAAATGGGTACCAGGCTATCTGGGGGGAAGAACACTGGTCAGTCCAGAACAAAGTGTGGAGGAGGTCGTCCGCTGAAGGCTCAACAGCCAGGAAGCCCGACATGGCAGTTCGTCCTGCCGCCCAGTAAATCATACTGTGGCCACAGCTCACACACGGACCGTCCTGCCTCCACCCCGGTGACCTGGAAGAGAAACACAGCCCACGGCAGTACCATCAAGGCAATTTTTTGACGTACCATTAAGGAAATTTTCGCACCTAGGACCAGTATGACTGGGACCTCCGAAAACCCCAGTTTGCCCACAGTGGATGCGACACCAATCTGTATGGAGTGGGCTCAGAAACCCAAATGTGCCAGGCCATGGAGTGGGCTCAGAAACCCAAATGTGCCAGGCTCAAGTCCACGAGAGCAGACCTCGTCACTGAACAAAAGCGAATTAGTCAATGGCTAGCCATCTTGACGACAAAACAGCCTACCCTCAGCGAGTCCACGGCCAGCCACAAATGTGTGCAAAGGGGCAAGGCATCCTGCTGACAAAACAGACTGCCTTCAGCAAGTCCACATCCCACTATGAATAGGTGTAGCTCTGTTATTGATCCCGCATGTAACAGGATGATAGACCCTCCACCCAACTGGTCATGAAATAAGACCGTCTGGCAAGGAGAATGGCAAACTGTAGGCCCACGGGGCAGGGCCTGACATCTCTGCATCTGCCCCCAGGCTCTGAGCAGAATATTGTGCTTTAAAGTGTGCGACGTAAGCGCCCAGACAAGGACATAACTCTGGAGTTCTTAGAGGACATAGTGTTCAGTATCTGCACTGTAGCCTGATTGTCACACAAAATTGTACCACCGAGTCAGCCAAGAGGTCTGCCAAGAGTGCACAACCAGGGGCAATAACCCTGCCAGCACAATTTGAGATGGCCAACCAGGCCTTGTAATTGGCGTAGAAATACGCCTAATTAGGTCTACTATTTTTCGCTAGAGAGGTGGGAATACTGCTGCACTGAATCCCAACTCTATATAGGAAAAAACCGAGTGCAGAAACAGGCCATGGTACCAACTCTATACAGGAAAAACTGAGTGTAGAAACAGGCAATGGTACCACCAAATCAAACGCCAATTCACAAAAAGGCCTTAGGACAAATAATCTAATAGTGGACAACCTGTTCGAGGCCCGTCCCCTTCCGTCAGGCCAATTGAATGATAAATTTTCTGCCCCGGAAACAGAACCCAAGAAGGTCAAAATCCTCTGAGTGGACAGGCAGCAGCTTAAATGCTGGTTTAATATGGCATTCTTCCATCAAGACCCCAGGACCACAGGAACGGATCATGCGAAACTCACCCATGGCCTTCTTTGGGAACTATTCCCAAGGCGATATGCGCAGGGAGGGGATGGGCCATGAGGAAATGGGCCCAAACCCTTCCCGCTGCCACTTCTTTGTCAATTTCAGATTGGACTATGTACTCTGCGCCTCAATTACCCGCCTTGGCAAATTAACTGGGCTGGGGCCCTTTAGGAGGTGGGTGCTGGCCTGTATGGACACTCAGCACAAGCCACCCCTAATGGGAGACGAGAAGGAAAAGCTCAGTGTCTCGCGCACCACACACACACTGGGGGCCTGTAAATGCGAAATGTACATAACTCAGACTGCGCGGCAGAGGCTCCCCATCTTGATGTCTACGTGCCCCAGCAATTCGTATGAAATTACAATGCAAATGCAAACATAGCCATGAGCCACCCCTCTCGTCTCCCTGGGCTAAGCAAAGTTAATCATGACTGGCCACTGGAGGGGGGGGGGAAGAATCCACACTGCTGGTGTGGCTTCTGGTTTCTGTTGTTGTTGGGTTTTGCACATGAAGAAGCACGGGCCAGGGCTACCTGCTGAGGCAAGCCCTGGAGAAAGCCCAGGCAAAGAGTGAGTAACTGTGTAGTCACGGGACAAGCTTTGTTATTTTGTAGCTCTACTGTGTAGGAGCCAAAGTGTCTTTTTAACTCTCAATGGTGAGCCTGTTTGTGTGAATGGGCCATGTTGGCATGCTATTGTGTGGGTAGCACTCACCACTCCCTGGGGAACCGCCCGCATTGTTGGATGTATCCGCATATGCGTAGTCACAAGGCCGAGAAATCTAAGCTTGCACTATTTCAACAAATTCTTGGTCTCAAGGCAGTGAAGGTGATTCAACTGATGGTGGCTTCTATTTCTTCTAAGCATGCTGAAAATGAATGCATAACATTATAGTATGATCTGCTACGCGTAGAGAGGCCCTGCCCTGACCGCCCCTTTTTGTCAACCCTTGAAGCGTCAAGGTCCTCTTCATCTGAAGAGGAAACACGAGTCGGTGGCGGACGCTTTGATGGTTGCCTAGGGGCCCGTCCCTTGCACTCCTTGCCACATTGATTTTTCTTGGGAGGCATCTGAACCGGGACTTCAACTGGAATATCAAGAGAAATTGATGAGAGTAACGAGCAAAATTACGGAAGTAGCACGCTGCTTAACTAGCACGCTGCTTAACTCTCACGCTCAAACAAGCTGTGCCAGAACAATAATGCACAGTAACATTAAAACGAGAGAGAGAAAAATAAATAAATATTTATTTTATTATTATTATTATTATTATTATTATTATTATTATTCTACAAGGAACCCAAGGCGGTTTACATAATCTTCAAGCTCTCCATTTTATCCTCACAACAACCCTGTGAGGCAGGCCAGGCCGAGAGTCAGTGACTGGCACAAAGTCAAAGTGATGATGATTCCTTTGATTTCATAGATTATAGAGTTGGAAGGAGCCTTGCTCAATGCAGGAAACTAGAGGAGGGGTCTCCCATCCAAGTAAATAACCTGGCCTGACCCTGCTTAGCTTTCTACGCTCAGACAAGCTGAGCCAGCATAAGCCACAGGCCTGCCTTCCCAGCAAGTTTCATGGCTGAGCGGGGACTAGAACCCAGTCCAACACTCTAACCACTACACCACACTTAACCACAATTGATTAAACTGATTAAAATTAAATTGATTATAATTGATTTAAGTTAATGGAATAAATTGATTAAACTGATTAGACTTGATTTAAATTATCGAAATAAATTGATAACTTTTGATTTAAATTATCTTTCCATGCTCAGACAGCTGATCCAGCATCAGCCACAGGCCTGTTCAACCTTAATTAATTTCATTAATCAATTTAATAACATTAATTAATTCAACAGTATTAAATTTTATTTAATAATAAAACAAAATAACATCAATCAATTAATTTAATATCATTAATTAAATCAATATTAAATTTTATTTACTAATAAAATAAAATTAAATAACATTCAATTAAATGGGCGCCGGTGATGACAGCCGCTCAACGTCCTGGCTAAGCCCAGGCGGCAGTGCAATGGCCAGAGAGGCGGCCGGCCACGTGGCGCCGCGGCAGCAAACCTCAGCCGATCTACGGCTAACTCAAAGACGCCGCAGCGAGCCCCGGCCGATTTCAGGCAACATAGCCCGGCCGCGCTACGGGCCTGCCGAGCAGCTCAGCGTCACGGCAACCAATCCCCGGCAATCGCGCGAGGATCAGCTGTTCGTCGCAGCCGCAGCAAGCCCCGGCCGATTTCCGGCAACATAGCCCGGCCGCGCTACGGGCCTGCCGAGCAGCTCGGCGTCACGGCAACCAATCCCTGGCAATCGCGAGAGGATCAGCTGCTCGTCGCAGCCGCAGCAAGCCCCGGCCAAAAGGACGAGCGGCCGCCAACAGCTAAAAGGTGGCCGCTGTATTAAACGCTGCTCGTCCCAGCCGCAGCAAGCCCCACTGAAGGAGGTGAGCGGACGCCAACAGCTGAGAGCCGATATCGAAACAGCTGTTCGGCGCGGGGGGAGGGATTTTCCTCAGCCCAGGCAAAACAAAGGGCGACCATCTATGTGGCGCCGCGGCAGCCAGCGCTGCTCAACCGAAGCGGCGCCTTGAAAGGGGAAACTAGAGGAGGGGTCTCCCAGGGAGAGGGGCCGCCAGCAGCTGAGGGGTGGCCGCTGTAGCGGACATTAAGCCTCCATGCGGGGGGGGGGAGCCAAAACTGAGCAGCCACCATCCCAGTCACCCTCAGGTAACTAAACTTTTAACAACTAAAACTTTTAAAACTAAAACTCCGGGCAATCAGATAATGGCGCCAAGTATCTGAGAAAATATCGGCTGCTTGGGGGGGGGGAAGGGGGGGAGGAGCGAGATAGCGGTGAAAGACGCCCAGTTGAAATGGGGGCGAAAATGAAGTCTTAAATAACTTAAAACAGCTGAGCCCCAATCATACTTTTAAATAAATTGGAAGTAAGCACAATCACAGCACCCCCCTCTTCGATTGGAACACACGCACGCATACACAAAAGGAACGATACCACGATGACGAGGCACCACGAGGAAGAGGGATCAGGGAGGATGATGTGTAGTCAGCCGGAAAACAGCAGCAAAAGAGACCGTGGGCGGGAACGCAGGTGCCTAATTAAGCCCTTTCCTGTGTCCCCGCCCTAGTTGAGCCATTGGCTCAGTACCTGTGACCAACCTGACCTGTTACCTAACTCCTCTCTCCTCCCCCACTCGCAAATCTTCTCCCCGGCCCCAGATGAGGGGCCCGTGGAAGTCTGTTGTGTGACTACATGGCACAGGTTTCTCAGATTCTGCATGTGCTCAATTTCAGCTCTACCTGGATATGCTGGGCACTGAACCTGCAGAAGGAGGTGTGGTCCCTCTCTGCCACTGAAGTGGTGGGGGGGAGGGGCAATAGCTGCTTCTGCAAGCGGAAGGTCCCATGTTCAATTCCGGGCATCTCCAGGTAGAGCTGGAAAAATTCCTGCCTGAAACCCTGGAGAGCCGCTGCCGCCAGTCAGTGTTGACAATACTGGGCTAGATGGACCCATGCTCTGACTCATTATAAGGCAGCTTCCTGTGCTCCTAATTCAGCAGAAGTGCTGCATGCCATCTTTTGCACTCGCTGCCCATTTAGTTTATATTAATAGCCATTTGATATGTAGAACCTGCAATGTGACGGGCTTCCGGTGGAAAAAATGGTGAATTGACATCTCAGCAATCGCTGAGGGCACAACCCAGCAAAAAGAACATCGGTTGGGAGTGACTCCAGTCAGTGTAAATCTTCCTCAAATTGGGGGGGGGTGAGGGATTGAGGCCTACACAGGATTGGGTTTGTTGAAGCCTACACAGGCTTGAGTTTGTTGAAGCCTGAAGGCCCAAACACTTGGATGGGAGGGGGAGTTTGAGAGTTTTAGTTTACCCAATAGAAGTTAAGAATTACGGTAGATCTCCTATTCAAGGTCACATGATTATAACCTTCCATTCCTGGGAAGGCTATATATGTGGGGTGTGGTCAGCTAGCAGTCAGTTACTGCTGAGAGAGAGCTAGAAGCAGCAGCAGAGAAATAGCAGAGAGAAGCAGAGAGAGAGAAAGAGAAACTGGCTGCATAACAGATAGGTAGTCTGAAGTTGAACTAGAGAACCTTGGATTGTTTGTTTGTTTTATTTTTTCATACTTGCTTTTGAATTATAACCACTCTATTAAGTAAAGACCCTAATATTATAAGTAAAGTGTTGTTGTTTACCCTGAGAGTTTGGAGTGACTTATTCACCACATCTACAGCCTACACCCATGCTATTGGAAGCTGTAAAAGGACTTGATCTCCTGGAACGGGAGGGGCTTTGAGGAGAGGCAGAGATCTCCCAAAGGAAGGTTAAGGGGTCCCTGCAGTAGCGGAACCTTGACAGGGAGATCTTGGGATAAGCCTTCAATTCTCCAGAGGATCTCTTTTTGGGGTGTGTCTGCCGGTTTCTGACAGGTATCTCAAGTCAGTGACCCAGAGTGAAGGATTTACAGCCAGCCCAATTGCTGTGGTTGAAGATCCGAAAGGATTACAGAGTTTGTCAGTCTCCATTTCTCTAAAGATTTAGTACCTTTATTTGTTTATAGAGAGGTCTGGTATTTGGTATTCCTGGCACATAATAAAATCTGGTCTGAAAGTGGTAGGGGACAACTGCCATCTGGAACCCACAACAACGATCTCTCATTCCTATTTAACCTCCAGCCAAGAATACTGTAACATACTGCATATGGGGCTCACCTCTCACTGTCTGGAAGTGGAAACTTAAGTTGCCAGAGAAAGCGGCATCCTGCCTTATTTTCATCCATTTATAAATGAATTACAGTATTTTTCCATGTATAAGACTATACTTTTTCCTAAAATCGCTAGACTAAAAATTGAGGGTCGTCTTATACACGGAAGTAAGCCGAGGAGAGAACCGTGCAGTTGCAAAACTGCCCAGTGGGGGGCGTCTTATACATGGGGGCGTCTTATAGATGGAAAAATACAGTATATTTTTATCCCAAGGAGTTCATGAGGCATTCCCATTGTCCCCTCATAACTAACCCTGTGAGGTAGGTTATGCTAAGAGTGCATGACTGGCTTGAGGTCATCCGGTGAAAGCTTTGTGACTGAGTGGGGATTTGAGTGTGTCCGCCCAGTTTAAGTCCAGCTCTCTTATCTACATTGGGTTAGACCCATGAACAGAAGGGCTCCTTCCATCTACGGAAGGCTTCAGATCCAGTGGAGCATTTCTGCTGATAGAATGGGGGAGGAGGCCATTTTTGTGTTATTCCCTCCTCCTCCTGCAGCCCCCACTCTCCCCTGAAAATCTGCTCCGGAGGGTTGGGGGACCCTCCAGAAGAGTGGGGGAGATGGTGTGTGAAGTTTCAAAGGAAAGGGGGAATGGGCACAGATTGCCTCCCTTCCTTTTCTGCCAGTGGGAGCATTCTGAGAGGAACTTCTACTCAGACAATGCTCCTGCGGGCAGAAAAGGACCTGGATCCAAGCCACTGTGTCATGCTGGCTCTCCTGATGGGCATGCACCTGCGAGAACACCTCACAGTGGCATGAAAAGTGGTTCCCATCGCCTCCTGCAAAGATATAATTGCACTGATTTTTATCTACAGCTCAATGAATGCCTTAAGCTGAATAACCCTAAGAGGGCACCCCTCCCAACACAAGTCCCAACACAATCTCTGAGATCAAACGAAAGTGGCCTCTTTTTCTATTCTTTTTTTTTATTGTGCTTTTTAATCCACTTTACGACAACATATGCAGGTATCACACTAATTTGATTGAATCATCCTGATCCTCTTTGCCTCCCCATCCCAATTCCCTTAGTGGCACAGTATCTGTATACCGTAGCTCCAGAACCAAACAGCATAACAATAAATACATCTCACAATTAGCTTTAAAGAAGAAAAGGGGGGCTGGGGGGCGGGGAGAAGGATGAAGAATGGCAGACAGAGAAAGGAAGAAAGCAGGAGGAAAATGAAGAACTTCTTAGTGTCTTGCCATGTACATGTCCTTTTATATCAAGTCTTATGGCAGCCTTCCCCAACCAGATGCCCTCCTGATATGTTGGACTACAACTCCCAGGATTCCCCCAGCCAGCATCTGCTTGTACAGGAAACACCAGGTGAGTTAGGCCTCTAGTCTCTGGGACGCACAGAACAAAGGCTAGATCCCAGGCCTCTAAAGCACATTTTTCAGTGCACTCATGCATAATGAATCTACATACATGCCATGATGCCAGGTCTGGCTATGAATAGGAACCAGGCCTCCAGAAACGTAAATGGCTCACGCAAAGGCAACTAAAAGAATCTGAAGGGCACCAACCAATCCCCCCCCCTTCTTCTTTTTTCAAAACAGACAAGGGATCATGGGGGAAAGGGGGGGGCCCATTTCACGTGTGTACCAGGCTCAGAAAAATTATGCTTGGGCAATGGTATGTACAGTCATGCCTTGGATTGAGAGCATAATTCGTTCTGGAAACGTGCTTGTAATCCAAAACACTCTTATATCAAAACAAAATTCCCCCAAAAAAATTTGTACAGAGATTTTTAATTTAAGCCGTACTACAGTACTTGTATTGCAAGACATCACTTGTATATCAAGTCAAAATTTTTTAATAAATATTTAAAAATTTGCTTGTCTTGCAAAACACTCTCAAACCAAGTTACTTGCAATCCAAGGTATTACTGTACATGTTTTGCCTGGCAGAGCAAATAGCAGTTTAGACAGAAGGGGTGCAATTTTAATCAGGAAAATAGCATGGAGGAATTGGGTTAAAAGTGCCACTGTTCTGATCTTAATTGGACTCACCGGCACAGTGGGCACTGAAAAAAGAAAAAAGAATTAAGTGGAAGATCTAGTTGTTCCCCCTGTGGCTGCTATTAACAATTTTAAAAACCACAGGAGATTCTGTTAATGGATCTCCTGCATCACACATTTAGTTTGGCCCTTAGCTAGACGTAGCTAGATATGCAGGCCATTGTATGCATTTTCGACCTTCTAGTACTGTGAGTATCCAGGAGGTGAATGAGACACACACGCCAAGAGTGCCTCCTTGAAAATACCATCTGTGGAATAAATTAGTGCACATGAGGTAGCACTTTTGGCAGCTAATTACTTTTAATGGGCTACACAGGCACAAAGGCAGCACAGCAGAAAAATACCCAGGTTAGGAAACGATAAAATCAGAAGCAACTCTGCACTCCTAAAATATCCAGAGTTGCATGAGCATGGGAGAAAGGGCTCTGAAGTGCTGGCCCAAGATCTATCTGTCTGTCCATTGATCTATAAATAGAACTCCTCCTAACACCAATGTGAGTCTTCCTGGGCTCATGCTTATGTAGCCAAAAAAAGCATCACCCATGCACAAGAGAGGTATCGGCAGGCTTGAGGTAACCCTGAGATAGGCCCCAGTATAAAACATCTGCAGGGGGAAAAACACTAAGGTGGTGGTGGTGGATGGGGGGGGGCACCCAAGAGACAGCCCCATAATAATTCAGTTGGGTGGAATGTTGTGAGGCTGAAGAAGCCCTGTTCAAGCATTCTGCTAAGGCTGGTTTGGATACCCAGTTTAAAATCTGCCATGCATGCCTCTCAGGTTGCAGCAAAAATCAATCAGCTTAAATTGCCCTCTCAGACATCTTTGCAGACCGAATCAGCCATTCAGTTGAATTGAGGAGCCTCATGCTCCATTGACTTGCGTGCAGACTGGCGGCACTTTTAAATGTGCAAAAATAAAATGAAATAAATTCACATGAAGTAAGACTGCAAGCGAGAGAGAAAGGACTCCTGTCTTTGATGCTTACTTTTGTTTAGTTTTCAACCCCCTCAGCCACAAGCTCAGGTAACATAAGCACAACAGGGATACATTGCAACGTTTTATTGTGGTTTTATTGTGGTGCCGTGTGTGTGTGTGTGTGTGTGTGTGTGTGTGTGTGTGTGTAGAGAGAGAGAGAGAGAGAGAGAGGATGACAAAACAGAAATATACGGTACCTAAGATTTCAGTTAAACATTTCAGCTTCTGCCCTTTGCCGTGCTTGCCTTCTTTCTCAGGTCCTCACACCACAGCCCATCCCATTCAGGAAGGCCCCTGTTCAATCCTCAGGAAACATTTTCCAGGAAGCTTGGAAGGCTGTCGGGATGAAGAGGGAATGGGAAAGTCACCTTCTACCCACCCGCTTCGACAGTGCTTCTCTGGATCCAAACCAATAAGTACAGTAGTACATCCTTAAGAACAAACTTACCTGTTGCCTCAGCAAACATGTGGGAGGAAGGTGCATAGACTTTCTCCCACCCATCAATTCTCCCCCACAACCACCACCACACAGTCTGGGCTGTTGTTTTACTCCCCCCCACCAACTGAGAATGGAAATAAGCCCTGAGGTGGAGAAGGCCCAGGTGGAGGAATTATGCAGAGAATCAGCAGGTGTGCTCCATGCACACAATGGTGTTACCCAGGGATGTTGAAGAGTCCTTGGTTTCGAGTCACGAGTCGAGTCACGAGTCGAGTCACGAGTCTTTGGACCTGAGTCTCGAGTCCGAGTCCGAGTCCTTGGTCCAAAATGGTGACTCACGAGTCACGAGTCATGAGTCACTCCCAAAGCTGACTCCACGAGTCCCTATTAAAATCAATGGGGGGTTTCCCCAACAAAATAAGGCTACTTCAGATGTGTGGCTTAAATAAATTCTAGGCACAAGTGTGCCTTTTTATTTCAAAACTCTGCAACTGATTTTGGCAAGAACAGACCAGGCAGACAAACCCAAAATAACCAGGCAGGCAGAGGAGGCAGGGAACCCCAAAGCAGGCAGGCAGAGGCCTTTGTCTTGGACAATTCAACTGTTGAACTGGTCAAGAAGAGACCAGGCAGGCAGAGGAAGCTGGGAAGCCCAAACAGGCAGGCAGAGGCAGCCAAACCCAAAATGTCTGAAAGGTTGCATTTTAGGAAAATGATTTTAAAAAATAAACTTTCTGTACTTCCTAAAACCTATCCATGTTGCATTTGAGGAACACGATTTTGGAACATGAGTCTCGAGTCGAGTCCTTGGTCTCGAGTCCTGAGTTGAGTCTCGAGTCCCATTAAAAATATTGGGACTCGAGTCTGACTCGAGTCAGAGGGGGGACTCAGTCTGACTCACGAGTCGAGTTCTGGAGTCCGAGTCCCCATCCCTGGTGTTACCAGTTTAGACTGGTGGCTCCAATGTCATTGGGCCAGTGTATCCACTCCGGGTTTTCAGTCTGAACTGTAAAGGAGCTATCCATGGTGCTGAAGTTACTTTGGTGCTAAGGTTCAGCACCATGGATAGCTCCTTAAAAGTTCAGACTACAGCTCAGAGTGGATACACCACCCCATTGTCCTTGGGGCCAACAACAGCCTCCACTGTTACAAGGCAAACATGATGTTGGGAACGGGGTCCTGCCCTCAGCTGCATAGCTGTCATAATGATAAGTGCACGTTCCCAACATCTCCAAGTGATAAGAAGTTTCTGGGAAAGTGTTACCCGGGTTTGACTTCCTTTGGATGCGAGAGCACAGAAGAGATTTATGGCATTTTCATAAAGTTAATGTACAAAGAGAACATAAGCGGAGGCAAAGAGCAGGCACAGCGACAAGGCAGCAGATCCGCTACCCCATATCAGAACCCCATAGAGAGACCTCTTCCTCAAGATGGCTTCAGCCAGCTCATAGCTAGGGATGGGTGAGAAGTTTGTTTGGTTCGCATTTCAATGTGAACTGACCACATGATTTGCACTTCCTGAACAGAAACACAAAACAGAACAGTTTGCCGTTGAAATATATTTCTGTATAGTTCCAAAGTTTCTGATGCAGTTTGCAAAGCAAACCAAAAATGCACAAAAAATGTGTATATTTAAAACAAAAAAGCACACAAAAATGTTTTATTCATCAGGAAATCACTTGTGGAAAATGTATACATTTGAAAATGCACTCAAAATGAGAATATCTGGAGAAATGTGTCCAAAAATGTACATTTTTAAAAAATGTGCATGAAAATACGTACAGATTTTTGTGCAGATTAAAAAAAAGAAAATCACAATCTGATTCGGAATTGGATGGAACAAACTTAGCACTGGGAATATGAAACCTGAGTGAAATCAAGAATGACAGTTTCAGCCATCCCTACCCACAGCGATCTCTTTGCCCTGTCTCTCCCAAACTACCACCTGATTATTTTTCACACACAAGCCCTGCCCCCTTCCCTCAGCTGGAATGGAGTCATATTTTGCAAGCTCTGAGGGGCTGTCTCTGTCAAAACACTCAGAACATCTCCAGTTATCAGGTGACCATTTCCTATCCCACTGATAATCAATTATCCTCCTGAGATACTAATCGATAATCTCCCTAACAAATTTCAGAAGGGTAGCCATGTTAGTCTAGAAGTGGGCAGAAGGTAGATTTAGATCTTCTGGTAGACCTCTGAGTGATTTGCAGTAGATTGGCAAGGATTTCTGAGTCCCGATTGTTTAACAATAGCAACAAAATGACTCCCTCTTCCCCTGCCCTAAATCACACTACTGAAATGAAGAAAGCTTGGGGTAGCTAGTTGCGGTTTATTGTGCGGAAGGACTGTGGGCTGTGTTCGGTTTGGGCACTCAAAACAAATTCTTGGGCTTAGAATTCTTTCACTCCTTTGAATTCTTTCAGGCTCTGGTGAATCTTGGGGTTCCAGTAAAAAAACAAAGTAGATTTCATAAGCCTGACGTCTACCTACTGCTGTGTTAATCTGTTGCAGCAAAAATAAAGCACAGTCTTGTGGCACCTTCAGAATGGACACATTTCATAGAATCAGGACCGGTGCAGGGCAGTTTGGCGCCCTAGGCGATACTATATTTAGCGCCCCCCCTCTTGTGCCGGGGGGGGCTCCGGAGCAAAGCAGCCCCGCTAACTACCTTCCCCCCGCCCTGGCCGCCGCCTCCTCCTCCGAGGAGGAGGAAGTGATGCGACGGGGCCCCCGCGCTCTGTTTTTGGCCAGGGAAACCAGGGCAACAGGGCTGTTTAAGCCCTGTTGCCCTGGTTCCTCCTGCCAAAACAGCGCGGGCGGGGCTCCAGAAGCGGTGCGAAGGTAGGTGGCGGGGGGGTTGGGGGTGGGGGGGTGGCGGCGGCGGCGGCAGCAAGGGGCGGCGAGGGGGGCGGCGCGGCGGGGGCGGCAGCGAAGAGGAGCGCAGCGTTTCTGCGTCCTCTTCAGCCACACGCCCTAGGGCCAGCAACTGCCTAGTTTGCCTAGTGGTAGCGCCGGCCCTGCATAGAATCATAAAGTTGGGATTTATTATGGCATAAGCTTTCATAGACTTGAGTAGGCTCTAAGTCACAGACGCTCATGACATAATATTTTTGTTAGTCTTTAAGAGGCCACAGGGCTGGCATCTTAAAGGAGTTCTTGGCCAGCAGACATAACAATATTGTTCTGATATTAATATCCCCCACTCCACAACACTGGTTCCATCCATTCATCCTGAGCAGTTTAAAATAATGTTTGTGGAGTTCCCCACCCCTTTATTTGCATTTACAAATCTATAGTTCTGTCTTGGAAATCTAGCATTCCTGATATATGGCAGGAAAACCACAACCAGAACAGACTGTAGCCAGCCTGAGGCAGAATCTGTATAGGCTACAAGATCCATGAAGCTCAGAACACACAAAGTTGTCTGTCTGTTTCCAGCTTAAAACAAACCCAAGTCCCACCCACCAACCCCCAAATAAAACCACTTGTGCAGGCAGGACCGGTGCAGGGCAGTTTGGCGCCCCAGGCGAAAAAATATTTAGCGCCCCCCCCTCTCCAAAGCAGCAAAAAAAAAAACCCTGCGCCGCCACCACCAACCTACCTTCCCCCCCGCCCCGGCGGGGCGGCGGCGGCTGCCGCCTCCTCCTCCTCCTCCTCCTCCTGAAGTGACGCGACGCGACGGGACCCCCGCGCTGTTTTTTGCTGAGGAAACCATGGCAACAGGGCTGTTTGGTTCCTCCAGCCAAAACAACGCGGGCGGGGCTCCGGAAGCGACGCGACGCGGAGAAGGTAGGTGATGGGGGGGTTGGGGGGGTGGCGATGGCGGAGGGAGGCGCAGCGGCAGCGAGCGGGAGGCGCAGCGGCGAGTGGGCGGGCGGGCGGGGGGAGGCGCGGCGGCGGCGGGCGGGAGGGTGGGGAGGTGGAGGCCTGGCGGGGGCGGCGCAGCGGCAGCGAAGAGGAGCGCAGCGTTTCCGCGCCCTCTTCAGCCGCGCGCCCTAGGCAACCGCCTAGTTTGCCTAGCGGTAGCGCCGGCCCTGTGTGCAGGTCCAAAAGTGATTTCCAGGAAACATTCATTCCCAGACAACACTGTACATTCATGTGGCAGGCCAGTAAAAGCATGTTTGGAGGGTTGCTTGCTAGAGTGAAGTGGCCACTTAACTTGAATTGCTCTCATTAAATGAGCATTTTCTAGCCTGAATAGCTACAAAAACTCCATGGGAAAGGTAATGTTCCTGCATTTTTCTCTGGTGGAACTAATCAGAACATGAACAGGCCTGCGGCTTACGCTGGCTCAGCTTGTCTGAGTGTGGAAAACTAAGCAGGGTCAGGCCTGGTTATTACTTGGATGGGAGACCCCTCCTCTAGTTTCCTGCATTGAGCAGGGGGTTGGACTCGATAGCCTGGTAGGCTCCTTCCAACTCTATGATCTATGAAATCTATGAAATAATCTTAATAAACAGGCTAACAGCCCATGTGCATGACAAAATGGAAGTTTCATCGAAGAACAAAAAGTTATGCCAGGCCCAATAATGCTAATAATAATAATAATAATAATAATAATAATAATAATAATAATAAGTCATAGTCTTACTGCTCTTCATATATACCATTTATTAAGGAACTAATAAAAGCTGACTCCTATAACTGAATGTATCTGAGGTGGGGGAGAGACTTCTTCTCCCAGTGAAAATCAGAGAGCACCTCTGAATGCTAAGCATGGATTATTACATAGGGTGGCAATAAGTCCTACTTTATAGAGGGCAGGCCTCTATTTGAACAGCTGTCAGAGGACAGTCCTCTATTTGAAGGGTTGTCCAGTCCAAATCCTGTTTAAAGATAAAGAACCATTCTGTACATTGGCCAGATAATTTATTTTTAATAAGATGTATAAAAATGCAGTTCATAAATACGTAAAGTAAGGGAGAGCCAAGGGTACTGAAGTTGCCCACCAACAGCGAGCACCTGGGCAGCAGACTGAGCAGGCACACAGGTCACCTGGTCACAGTCTTCCCCACTACAATAGGATGTATTGTATTTCTATTTAAAGAATAGTAATTATTTCTAAATTTACATCTATACATATAAATTAGCACATGCAAATTCTATGCAAATCTGTGTCCTCTTTTTGGGGAGATGCATTTCCTCTTCTGTGGCCACCCTAATTTTTAGAAGGTACTTCTCTGTACAGTAATACCTTGGATTGAGAGCATAATTCATTCCGGAACCGTGCTTGTAATCCAAAACACTCTTATATCAAAGCGAGTCTCTGGCGCGCATGAGCGGGGCTGATTTCAGCCTGCTCCGCCCGCTCGAGGCGAGCGGTTACATCCCTACGCTTGTCTTGCAAGACCTTGCTCGTTTATCAAGTAAAAAAAAAAATTAAAAAATTGCTTGTCTTGCAAAACGCTCTCAGACCAAGTTACTTACAATCCAAGGTATTACTGTATGGGTAAAATTCATTTTGTAGGATCAACTTTCATTATTCCATATCATAAATTGGGAGCTTTTCTACATGAGGCATTTATTGTGTGCTCATCATTCTCCACTCACGGTTGTTTATGGGTTCTTTAGATGACATCATTAAATATAAATTTCGCTTCTGTTTTTAAACAGCACTTTCGGTGAGTTTTTTTAAGACCTGGGAAAATGTGGTATTATTTGATAAAGTCAAAGAAAACACTTTTCCACTTGTGTAATTGCACTATTCCAGTATACCACAGCACCACCTAGAGGTTATGTAGTGGAAAAGCAGGAAAGGAAACGCTTTTCATGTAGTGCTTAGATATCAATTCTGCAACAAAACTGAAAGTAGATATTGCAGATTAACAGTCTTGTATAGAAAAGCTCTGGATCTTGGCTATGTAAGAGAAGATATCTCTTTTTATCTCTTTCTTTCTTTCTTTTTACAAATTTTAGTCCACATAGTGTTCTTCTTTGCATTGGAGCAGAGCTCTTTGCTTATTATTATTATTATTATTATTATTATTATTATTATTATTAATTTATTTATCGCCCATCTGGCTGGCAAACTGGCCACCCTGGGCTATGTACATAAGATAAAAACAGGATAAAATTTTAAAATCTTAGCCCACCCCATATTCTCGCCTGAACAGCCAAGTTTTTAGTGAGCGGTGGAAGCTCAGCAGAGAGGGGGCATGGTGGAGGTCACTCAGGAGAGAGTTCCACAGTATGGGGGCCGCCACAGAAAAGGCCCTCTTCCTAGTCCCCACCAGCCTAGCTGCTCTGGCTGAAGGGACAAGGAGAAGGCCGTCTGTGGCAGATCTTGTTGAGCGGCCTACTTGGTGTTGCTGGAGACGCTCCTTGAGATAGACTGGACTGGAGCCGTATAGGGTTTTAAAAGTCAAAACCAACACCTTGAATTCGAATTGATATATGAATATCACTGAACCTCCCTTCCAATGGTTCTGTACTCCCCCTGGGCTGCTGTTCTTCCAGCTTACTCACTTCTCTTCATGGCATTGCCTGATGAGTCAGTGACACACCTGGCCTACTTTACCCTTGCAAGTGTGCCAACTATTTAGCTCTAGGCTTGCAAGTGATAATAGAATTTCTGATGCAGGCATATCATAGGGCATCAAACTGTCATTGGCTTAGCTGTTCTGATGTCACAGTGTTAGCTGCTATGATGTCATAGAAGGCCCTGCATGCATCACACTTAGACCTGACTGCTCAGAGACAATGGATAAATATTTGACTCTGAATTACAAGATCCATGCCCATGGACAACTTTAGGCTAAATTAAACAGTGCTGGCATGCCTTCTGGGAAGGCTTTCAAACAATACCTTGCTAGTGCAGATTGGCTAAGTCAGAAACAGACAGAGGACACATTCTACATATAGGGGAAGATGATACATGGGAACTTGGGTGAGGCATACAGGGATGTTAAGGAATCTATGCCCACTCCAAGGCATGTAAACTAAACTTGTCTTTTTCCATTGAGAGAGAATGCTGCCAAGGAAACAAAAGGGGCCATTCGTAGGGATGGGGGAGAAATTTATTCAGGTCAAACCAATATGTGAACTGAAACTCAGTTATCCTTCAAAATTTGCACTTCTTCGAATTTTGCAATAGAGTTCTCCAATTGAAAAATGCACATTAGGGGGAATGTGCTCACAAAAAATGCATATATTGGTGGATATCATTCAAAAATGCATTATAATAGGAAAAGTGTTTGCAAAATATGGGCATATTAGGCAACATTGTGCACAAAAATATGTGTATTTGGGGAAATATGCACAAAAATGTGTACAAATAGTTCATGGAACCAATGAACATTTGTTTTAAACAATTCTCAAAGTTTGGGGTGTACCAAATTTAATATTGAGAAGATAAGAAACTGAAACTGACAGGTTCATCCATCCCTAAAAGATGCTTTCACAAATGAATCAATGCATACTTTCCCCATCTGAGCACTTGTTATTATAATCATATAGCAGCCAGATAAACAGAGCTCAGAGTACAGCAACTATAAAGTGTAAAGACTTTAAAACTGTGAGAATACATATGGAGGGTTTTGCTATTAAATGAAGTCCTGTATTGAAATTCACGTGATTTAGATTAGGAAGGCAGGGGGCAAAATGTACACATTCACAGATACTTCAAAATCTATCTACCCAATGTTAAAATGTTTAAAAATAATTTGTGATGTGAGTTTTCACAGATGGGTGCCATCATAAAGATGCACATTTGTTGTATGGTAGTGGATAGATGATTGGACCTCAGCAAGATCAGAATTAAAATCCCCGCTGACTTGCAAAGTGTACTGGGTGACTTTGGGTTAATCACTATAAGACCTATTCAGTCGTCATAAAAAGTAGTAAAAGCAACACATGAGTGGGGAGCAGTTAGGCACTGAGTAGCTCCACCCCGATGTCACATGTGCTGATAAGCCCTATGCATATGGCTTCCGCGCACATGGCACAAACATCTACAGAGAGGGGGTCTTCACATGTACAACTGTATGTGCGAAGTTCACCTCTGCAGATGTTCACACTGTATGCAGTACCCACCAGAGGGAGGGGCTAATCAACGCACCTAACATCAGTGTGGAGCTACTTGTCGTAGCCCCACTCACATGTTGCTTTTACCACTTTTTATAACAAATTGACTTGACTCTCAGTGTAATCTAATTCCCAGCGTTGTCATGACAATAATAGGGGGGGCATGTATTTTATTTATTTATTTATTTATTATATTTATACCCCACCTTTTTTCCTGCAAGGAACCCAAGGCGGCTTACATAATCATCCTCCTCCTCTCCATTTTATCCTCACAACAACCCTGTGAGGTAGGTTAGGCTGAGAGTCAGTGACTGGCCCAAAGTCATCCAGTGAATTTCATGGCCGAGTGGGGACTAGAACCCAGATCTCCCAAGTCCCAGTCCAACACTCTCACCACTACTGCCACACTGGTGTATACCACCCGAAGCTCTTTGAAGGAAGGCAGATTTTTTTTTAATGCAATGAATATATTTTTAAAAATTAAAAAGAACATAGAATATTTTATTTTTACATGGACTTTATTTTGAAATAAAGCTAAAAATACGGGAATCAAAAGAGAGAGAGAAACATCACATAACAATACAACAAGATTACCAATTTAGGCAGAAAGGAAAGTCACTGCTTACAGTCCTTAGTATATCATGGGGTAAGCTTGTGGGATAATTAGAGTAAATCAGCCTAAGGAGAAGCTCACTAACTACTGAATCTAAATATTGAACAGAGCAATCTTTTGAGTGTGGGAGAGCAAGAAACCGAGGCAGGGGAACTGCCTTTTCCTAATGCCCTGTTGGCTCATGCCAGAAGGGGGAAAGTCGGGGGGGGGGGGCTTTTTTATTTGGCCTTTTCCAGCCATTGCTCCCAATGAGGGAGGGAATAACATATGTCAGCTCCAGGGCTCCCATAGGTTCTCCCCTGTTCTGGAGGCATGTTGGAACAGGGGTGGGGTTTGGATTGTGCAGGTGCACGGCTTCTCCAAGCATGCCTGTTTTTTCTCCTCTCCAGTGTCGTAGTTATCGGCTTGTTTGTTTATTATGTTTATAAGATGCCTATAAAATAAATTCTCTAGGCATTATACAATTTTAAAAAGAATAAAACACAAAGCTCTAAGAACAATACCATATAAAACCAACACAATAAAAATAAAAAGCACATTCCGAGCTGGCTTGATAAAAAAATAATAATAATACAGCATCAAACCAACCTGATAATACACAGTAAAAATGAGGAGATAAAACCAGCCAAGAAATAAACATCCGAAGTCTGAGAAGCAGCCACAGAGTGGTCAGATCTCTCTCTCTATAACACCAGGCCTGTGGCTTATGCTGGCTCAGCTTGTCTGAGTGTGGAAAGCTAAGCAGGGTCAGGCCTGGTTATGACTTGGATGGGAGACCCCTCCTCTGATTTCCTGCATTGAGCAGGGGGTTGGACTCGATAGCCTTGTAGGCTCCTTCCAACTCTATGATCTATGAAATCTATGAAATGGACCTTTCTATCCGCCCTCAGAGAGGGAGATGGCCCCTGGGACATTCTCCCAGGGAATCATAGAACTGCAGCCAAAAGCTAGGCAGCCAAATCATAATCTGAAAAAAAAATATGTGCGTCTTAATGTGATTGGATTACAATCAGAACAAAGCAAATCAATGGAAAACATGGCACCATAACATCTTTTTGAAAATTAGTTTAAGATATGAGAATAGTGATTATTTGGTACATCCTCAATATTTGCCTTGGTCAGGAAGTAGAAAGGGGGAAATCAGTTGTTTTTTCAAATCCAATAGTAAGGGCTATTATGGGAACCTGGAATCAATATAAGTATGTTCTTATCCCTGATCCATCACCTTGGGCCTTTTATTATAATGAGATAGATCCTTCAGTCAGTGTTAGACAAAAGATGGTGTAGCAAGGTTTAGGGGACTGATAAGGAATGATAGACTAATAAAATATGAAGATGTTGTTAATGAAAGTCAAAGCAGATTGCTGGGGTAACACTATAATCAAACAATTTATTGGGCATAAAATAGGTAGATTAAGGGGCACAGGATTACATGTGGAGACAAAATTTAAAACCTTAATAGAGGAACATAATAAAGGGATCAAACATCTACCGGTATCTGATTACAGTAAGAGTTAACAGTCAGGAAATAAACATATGCTGTGAAAAGTGGTATAAAGAAATGAATAGCCCTATAGAGGAAGAAGTATGGAAAGGTTCCTGGGATGTCAGCATGAAGTTATTCCCATGTGTTAACTTGATGGGGAATCGTTTAAAGATCATTGCAAGATGGCACTTGACACCTTGGCAATTGAAAATATATATATAACCAGAGATATTCTCTTGGTGTTGGAAGTGTGATAGTGGAAAAGGCAGATTTATTGCATGCTAGCGACTGTACCTGCTTGATGCATTTGCTGAGTAACTTTGAACATAATCATGGTCTCACACATTTGATCAATCCACTGCTGTTTGGGTGGTTGCTTGGGTTGACTTCCTATGCAGCTGGCTTATGCTGGCTCAGCTTGTCTGAGCGTGGAAAGCTAAGCAGGGTCAGGCCTGGTTATTACTTGGATGGGAGACCCCTCCACTAGTTTCCTGCACTGAGCAGGGGGTTGGACTCGATAGCCTTGTAGGCCCCTTCCAACTTTATGATCTATGAATCTATGAACCAGTTTTGTAGGACTCAGCATGCACTCAGAGGGACCCTTTTTCATATGTCCACCCACCTGAGCCACTCTTTTGCACCTGGCTCTGGTTGGTGGATCTTGGGGTTCTGGGGCGGGGGAGGAGATCCTGCAAGCCTGAAGTCTGCCTGTACCTGACTTAGGGCATGCTCATCTTCACAATTGCATTTCAGCTTTCCTTGTTTCTCTCCACTTTTTATGGTTTCTGGGTGCAGAATTTCCTTCTCCAAGGTACCCAGGAATTATTTTTGCAAGCAAGCATCCTGGTCTCTAGTAGAGGCACTGATTAGGAAAATGTTTGTGCAAATTCTATTCCATTCCCCCCTGAAATTAAAATTTGTGTGCACAATAAATTCCAAACATTCTGGGTTTTTTATTTATTTAATCCATTTAAAAAAAATAGATTTAACAGACCACTTCATCCAACCCATTATATTTGAATATAAACAGCTTATCCAAACCACACATAATAAACAACCTAGGTATATAATTGAAGAAAACGCATATGATCAAGTAGGGTTCAGAGCAGAGTGCATGAATGCCAGAGGGACCACAAGGTGAGGAAGTAATATTATCTTTCTAATTCTAGAAACAGGCAGGTACAGGATTGTCTTTTGCTTCTGTAGGCCACTGTGTAATCCAATCTGTTTAAAGAGCTATTATCTTTTCTTACAAAAAATCCATGTGAAATGCCATAGGTTGTTAAGTAGTAGCAACTGATGCCACTGAACAAGGAACAAATCACATGTAGTATATCTTTCTCTTATCCTTCTCTTTTTTTCCTTTCTAACTTGCCTGTTATTCCCTTTCCCCCTTGCCCTCACCCTCTTGCAGTGGCAGGCCATTTCTCTGACCGTCATTGAAAAGGTTCAAATAGCGGCAGCAATTTTGGGTTCTCTCTTCCTCATCGCCAGTATCTCATGGCTCATCTGGTCAACCTTCAGTCCTTCTGCCAAATGGCAGCGCCAAGACCTGCTCTTCCAGATCTGCTATGGAATGTATGGCTTCATGGACATTGTCTGTATAGGTGGGTGAATGAATCTCAAAGTCAGCATGGGATGTAGCCAACTGAATTCCTTTGTAAGAAGGAACTGGGAAACAGCATGTGGGAGGGAGGGAGAGAGAGAGAGAGAGAGAGAGAGAGAGAGAGAGAGAGAGAGAATCAGTATTGCTCGACAGCATTGCATCTGGTGGCTTTTTGGAACCATCCAGAGCTTTCCTGTTTTGTAGCATCTTGGCTAAAGTAGCACTTGAATCATCTGATGCAGTATGGAATGGAATGTCTTATCTTGTACATTGTTCTGGGGCATGTAAGAATCTTTCCTAAACACAGATACATTGGAAGCTACCAGAACTGTATACTGATATTTCCCAGTAGTTTGGTATAAAGAATTGTTGGTATGCTAAATTCCAGAGAATAAGATTCAAAATCTTTAGGAATACAACATGGTGGATTTTCTATCTTGCATCTCTTATGCATATACCAAGAAAAATCCAGTTTTGAAACTTACTTGTAGGTTTTTTTTCTTTTTGTTTTTCAAGTTTGTACTTCTAACATCTGATATTTTAGATAACAGAGTGTCGTTTGTAAAAGTCAGAAAGAATGCAAAGGTATTTGAGGTCAGAATTCAAATTCAGTTCTAGCAGCAAATCTAAGGGTCATTTCAACTCTGATTTTACTGCTTCAAGAACCTGTATGCACAAGCCCTGATATTTGTCACAGATTATATCCACTATGATTGAGGTGCTACCTATTTTGATCCCCAAATAATAAACTCCAGGATCCCCATTTGAAAGAAAAAAAGAAATGGGGAACTGATTTCCTAATGGAAAAGAATGGACTATGAGAGTAATCACGGTGTTCTATGACTGGCTTGTAACCTTGCAAATAGTGCTAGAACAAAGATGAAGAACAAAATTAAGCTATTTCTAGTTAAGATTGTATTTTATAGAGAAATGGTATAAAATATTTTAAATAAATAAATACATCTTGTGGGTAGGGTGGAGTTGATGAGGATAACAATCAGGTATTTCTCCAGTCTTGATTTTAAAGGGAGTGCCACAAACTGAATGGGACGGTGGGTCATGAAGAGTCCACGATCCTGCAACTGTAAATCACCTCATGTCTAGTCACCAGTAGTAACTTTGAGTCTCCTCCAAGCGCACAGGCAGGAATGCTTTTGTTAATTGGCAAAGAGCTAGTCCCTTTTTTCTTTCAGGCCGTCAGTGTGCCATGAATGCCAATCCATGGTATGTGTGGTGGAATGAGTGGCGGGCAAGCAAAAAATGCTTGTGGTTTAGTCACTGCTGTGGATTTACATATTTGCAAGGGTGCAGTACAAGGCCTGGCATAGCTCATATGCTTCACAGTGTTCTCCAACCTTGGGTCCCCAGATGTTTTTGGCCTACAACTCCCAGCATGCCCCAGCCACCCAAGGTTGGAGAACACTACAAGTCTGTTGTGACCCTATCCTTTTTTCACTGTTAATAAGTCTATGCTTCCTATGTCCCACTGCAATTTCTTTTGGTGCCCTAAATGACCTGCCACTACTTGCAAAGATTCCCCTGTATTGATGGCAGTGGATTTCCACCAGATGCAACTCAGTGAGCCACAGGCTGGTATGGAATCTAATCACCAGTAGTGTCCACCTTTCTCTTTGGGCTCTGGAGACCATAGAACTGAACTCAGAGAGCAACACTGAATGAAAATTGAAAAATCAACAATACAGTACCCAGCATCCCTGTCACCACACACCCTCTTTCCTATCTTGTTTACTTGGCTATGCAGGGGACAGAAAGATGAGTAAAGTAGGGCTCTCGCTTGGGAACAGAGAGCAGGTGGGTGGCTAGTAGCTGCCAGTAAGTAATATGATTAAAGTGGCTTTGATAAAGCAGGAAAGGCTGAGAGCAGCTGGTTAGCTCATCTGTCAGTGGGAGATAAGTATTCTCCTTCCATCCATGAGATGGATGCAAAACTGAGCAAAATAAGCCAGTCCCTTAATGATGGGGGAGCAGGAAAGGTTATGTTTTGATTGCATTTAAGATGATCAGGGGTGATTTCTCTATTTTCCTTTAACATGATTGCAATCTTTCCCCCCCTCCCTGGCAGAACAGTTAATAGCTGGATGATAAGCAGGTAAAGCTTTCCCTGGCATATAGGTGAAGTGATGGGACAAGCTTCACCAGCTGAATTTCTGCTTATCACAAAGCCCTTAAAAAGCACAAAAGCATTGTCTGGAGGGGGGGAAATGTGGCAGCCCCATTGTTTCCTTTTGTGGAGTAGACTTGAGCCGCTGCTCCAACCCTCCCCAACCTGGTGCCTTGCAGATATTTTAGACTGCAACTCCCATCAGCCCCAAACAGCATGGCCAATAATGGTCAGGAATGCTGGGAATTGTGGTCCAAAAAAACATTGGGAGGGCACCAGGTTGGGGAAGGCCACTCTGTTCCATTTATAGCTTCCGGTGCAATCTTCACCATCAGGTATTTCTGGTGATGGGCACAAAAGTCCTGGCTCATCTTCTTTCTGTTCCTAATCCCCAGAAGCATACATCATTCGTAGATGTGTCCCAATGAGCAGGGAGCCTTGAAAATGAGAGACATGGACCCTGGTTGCATAAAAGACCACCCTTAAAAGAATGAATGCTAGAGACAGGAGAACTTGGGTGGGGTTCTGCAGATTATCAGTTTGCCAAATTTTTGGAGATGGGTTTCTGAATATTTCCCAGACCTTTGAATGGTTTATATGCAGAATGGAGGGGCAAATGGAGTGGAAGGTCTCCCCAACACAGGCACGCAGGTTTCCTGGCCACAGTCTTCCCCACTGCAGTGAGATGTATTGCATTTCTGTTTAAATTAATTCTTTCTAAATGTGCATTTAAACATTTAAATCGGCATATGCCAATTTTATGCAAACCTATATCCTGATTGTCCCCCCTTTTTGCGATGCATTTCCTCTTTTTTGGCGATGCATAAGTGGCGACCCTACAAGGAAGAGGTGTAGGGGAGCAAGCCAGCCAACACTCCCTTCCATTGGGGTGCACATCCAAATGTGCTCCCCCACCGAAAGTAATGCAGGGTAGAGAAACATTGCAGGAGTGTCAGCCTGGTTGCCATAGCAATAGAGGCAAACTCTCTTTCACCATCTCAAAGTGGAAGTAGACTGGGAGGAAAATGGCTGTGTGAACACACTTGGGGGGAGGGGATGCATGAAACAATGGAAGGTTTCATGCATTTTCCACGAATATTTTTTGCGCTGCCTGAAATGGCAATTTTTACAGTGAAAATAAAATCTCACAGAAATGTGGCCCAGCACCAGTTTGCACAAAAGAGATGAGAGATGGGAGCAGATAATCTTGTTGCAGAAATATGGCCTTGCTTCAAGAGCATAATGCCAACCCTTTCCTGTTCCCTTGTATGGCTTAGAATCTGGGACTGGGAGCCTGTAACCAGCTCAGGTAAGACCCTTTTAGTAAGCATATTGCTGGATGAGTGCCCATGTATTGGCTCTGCAAAGCAGGTGCTCACTAATCCTGTGAAGAGCTTAAAAAGAAGATTGTATCAAAAGGAAGCACAGCCAGCCTTTTGAATGAGAAAGACACATTAGGAGTTTGCTCATTAGCAACAAATTAGCCGGAAAAGAGCTATACAGCAGGAACTGGATCTTGGCTCCCCCACCATTCATGAATGTCACCTCCAGTAGGTGCCTGGGATGGCTGCACAACCACATTCCATGCAGCAATCACAAAAGAGCTGAATATGCTGTTGGAGGAGTCAGAAGGGGCAGAGGGAGAGCATATTTTCCCTGCCCTGCCCTATCCCGCATATAGGAACATAGAACATAGGGAATCCGAGCCCTCTATAGAAAATAGAAATAGAAAACATAGGAAGCGGCATTATAACAGGTCAGACTATTGTCCATCTAGTCCAGTAATGTCTATGCCAGCCTTCCCCCAAGGTGGTGCCCTCCAGATGTTTGGGACTGCAACTCCCATCAGCCCCAGCCAACGTGGCCAATAGTCAGGGGTTATGCAAAGCATGTATTATAGTACAAAACATCTGAACGGCACCACGCTGGGGAGGAAAGATCTATTCTGACTGGCAGCAGTTCACCAGGGTCTCAGGCAGAGGTCATTCCCATCACTAGCGACCTGTTCCTTTTACCTAGAGATGGAAGGGACTGAACTTGGGCCTCTCCACACGCAAACCATGTGCTCTGCCACCCAGCTAGGCTGCAGAAGGTAACAAAAACGTCCGAGGCAGTTCCAGCGAGCACATTTGGAGGACCCTCTTCTAGTGAAAGGATAGCGATGCTTGTGTGCAGTCGAAATATAGCTGAACAGAACTCCCTTCTGAGCTTACACCACCGAGCCGGGCGTGATGACAGTTTGGAAGTTCACGCACATCCCCACAAACACCTGGCCATTAATTAAAGGGCAGTTCGGATGCGGTTGCCTGTATCACTGTCTGTATCGCCGAACGTTGCAATTAAGGAAGCTTGATGTTGGCAGATTCGAATGGCGTGCAGGGTCAGCAGGGCTGGAAACAATCTCTTGTTGAACAACGAGAAGTGTCAGCCGCTAATGAGAGTGTGAGGCAGAGGAACAGAAGGGCCAGCCCGAGAGGGGCGCTGTGCATCACAAGACTGATTAACAGATGGCACACATGGCAGCTGTCATTGCGTCCACCCACACGCCAGTATATCTGCATAGACAACAGAGCTGCCCATGAGTCAGGTTGTTTCTTTTGGTTTTCTCATTGTGCCTCATGCATATCAGAGGACTGAAATAGCAAAAACAATTATGCAAACTATGACGGAGGGCATGGAGGTGTTGGCGTGCATGAGGCTCTTTAGGAATCTTTTCCTTGCTGTTCACAGTGTTGATTTGTATTACTGAAACTGACACTGGCCCCAGAGTGAGTTCAACGAGGACTGCATGCTGGAAAAATCTTTTTCCAAAACTTTTTCAGTGGTGGGATATAGACTAACAATAAACAAACAAAACAAACAAACAAACAAACAAACAGATAAAGAGTGACATGGCTTTCTGCTCTATTGCATGGCCAGACCATTTTTCAGCACTTGAGGAGCATTACGGAAAATGTTGAATCACTTCATGATATGCTCAAAGATGGACCTGGCCACAGGACAGAGCAATTTTACTGCATGGCCAGCTGTAGCAAACCTTGAACATGCTGAGTGATCGCATGCATTGGCCTACCATCCTTTGTGTTTCTACATTTTTCATGCAACATACACACTCTCACACACCCCTTCATCATCAAACCCAAAGAGTATTTAGCTGTCTGAAGAATAACTGTTTTGCATCTGAACAGTTGGGAGATGAAAATATTCACAAAGTTGTTCAACTTCCCCTCTCTCTGCCAGCTGGACATTTTTGGAGCTGCCACTGTTACCTAGGGGAAGGGCCATAGCTCAGTGGTAGAGCATGCACTTTGCATGCGAAAGGTGCCTGGTTCAGTCCCCAACATCTCCACCATAGGGCTAGGAAAGAATCCTGCCTGAAACCCTTCAGAACTGCTGCTAGTCAGTGTCAACAATATTGGGCCAATAGCCTGACTCAGTATAAGGCAGCTTCTGATGTTCCACTGGAGCAATCTATGGCAAGCCAGGAACCACAGGCCTTCAGACTTTTCTGTTTAAGTCCAGATGTCGACATTTGAGAGAAACCAGAGCCATGCCATGCAGTACATCCAACAGCCCAACTGCACAAGCACAGGTAATAGAAGAAGAGATCGATAGCCAATTAAAACTGATATGCAGTGCCTTGATCTTTCATGGCTTGATGGGAAGGATAATTAATGGAAGAGCTGCCTTTCGGCACACACAATTCAGGTTCTTCTGTCAAGGCCAAAGGTGCTTTATTGTAATGGTGATTGCTGGTTTGTCTGTGCATTGTCAAACCTCAGCAGGGCTGGGATCCTCTTTGGAATATCCTTCCCCCATGCTTTATACGTTCCATGCATAGGTAGCTGGAGAAAGGTGAGGATAACATACACAACAAAGAGAAAAAAATAAAACAGAAATACCCCACAAGCTGCACTTCATTCTTGGCCAAGGTGTTCAGTATTACAAAACCCTACTAATCCCAGCAACTTCATGTGCATACTGAAATAGCAGGAAGGGAAGAAATTCACACCAAGGTTCAAATGCCTGCTCTTGAATGTATTCAAGATTCAATTGCAAAATGTAGTGTATTTTAAAGCATTTGGTGTGTGTGTGTGTGTGTGTGTGAGAGAGAGAGAGAGAGAGAGAGAGAGAGAGATCTTATTAGAACCACAGCAATGTTATTAATACAAGTCAGTCACCTTTTTTTTTAAGCAAAGGGATCTGCCATTATGCAGAGTGAGGCAGTCACCTCAGGGAGCAGATGCTGGGAGGCGGCAGCAAGGTGTTGGGGGAGAGAGCTGAGGGCCACGTGTCCTGCCCTGCGCCCCCTGAGCTAGCCTGCTGCCTTCAGCTGCGGTGGAGGATGCTGTCCCATCCCCAGTGTTGAAGAAAGATTCAACTGCCAGTCCAGCTGGCTTCCGTACATGGCATGGAAGAGGGCTACAGCTTGTTCTTCGCTTCAGACAGCAAAATATCTTGGGCCAGCTCTGGACCTATATAGTTGTTTATAACAATAATTCTCCCACTGTGCTCTAGGGATGCTTCAGAAATTCTCCTCATCTGGTTTTATTCCTGAATTTTGGAGATCCTCTGCTGTTCCATTCCCACCCCCACCCCCCATGTCTTTATACAGGGTGTTGTGTGTGCTTGTTTCCCCAGTTGTCAATTTTTTTCAGTTCTCTTGTCTCTTTTCTCTCCCTCTATATTACTGATGCACACCTGCACGTTGATAAAATACTGGGGGTGAAAAAAGCAGTCCTGATATGCTCATATGTGTGACTGTATCCGGATTCTTTTGTGCATTATTTTACTGATGTGCCTGTACACTTGTGTGGAATGGAAAAGCAATGCAAACCCAACCCCCCCCCCAACAACCATCTTGATATGATTGCATGTACAGCTGTATCAATATTCTTTTGGGGCAGTAAAATATTTTTTTAGCAATGGGCAAGATGTGCAAATCAGTAAAAAAAAACAACTCTCCAAAAAAATACCTTGATGCAATGAACATATATTCACAACATCAAGATTGCTTTTGCAGTATTATACATAAGTAGGATAGAAGGGGGGAATGCAAATTAACTAAAGGTGAACTCCTGTGCAAGTTTAGAAAAAAGGTCTGCAACACCCAGCTTGCCCCAGCCAGCATAGCTTCCAGTTTCATCTGCATTGAGCAGGGAGTTGGACTCGATGGCCTTATAGGCCCCTTCCAACTCTACTATTCTATGATTCTATGATAACAGTATAAGACATTTAAATGACCGCAATCCACCACCAAGTTAAGGACTCTCAAGCCCATTCATTTCAATAGGCTTTAAGTCCAATTTGTCTTGGATTTGTGGTCTGCAGATTTTCATCAAAATTTGTTGAGTTCTCCTATCAATCTATAAAGCACTATCTCAAAATTCCCATTTTTGCCAATGTGTATTTTATCTAAGTTATCTAATAACAAATGCCACCCAATGATGCTTTTCACTTAGCATTTCGTACTCCGGTGCACACACAAATACGGTACAAAAACCAAACACCTTGTGCCAGTTCTTTAGATCACTGGTTTCCCTGGCGAAATACATAGAAGTGAGACCCCCTATACTGTCCTGATGGCTGCTTCTGTGTATTTTGCTGAGAAACTCAACAATGTAAACACACACACACACACTTATGTGGAACTGCTGTGATGCATTGTGTCATAATTTTGTGAGAGAGCACACCTCCGGGACAGAAGGTCCCAGATTTAATTCCTGGCCTCTCCTTCTAAGAAGATCTCAGGTAAGCAGGCAAAGGCCCTTGCTTGAAATGCTACCAGTCAGATCAAAAAGCACTGGGCTAAATGGACCACTGATCTGACTCGGCAGAAGGCAGCGTGAGGTTTCATATGTAGCCTGCAGTGTTGTCTCCGCTTTTTCTTTAATTAGAGGAATGTGTGAATTGGGGTTGGGGGCAGGTGGGACGCAAGTTCAGGTGCACAGGGAGGGGAGGTTTACAGCTGCAACCCCCGTCCCACACAGCTAGGGCTGTTAGGAAAAAAATCTCCCTTTGGTGCCAATGGGAATTTTCCCCCCTAACCTTCCTAGCCTGGGGGGGGGGGTGAGTTTCAGGGAGTCATAACTAGGGAGGTCAAGGATAAAGCTCCCCTTCCTGTGCACTGCAATCTTGATAAGAATCTCCCGCCACCCCCATTTGCACACCTCTAATTAATTTAAAGAAAAAGCAGAGACCTAACTGCAGGCTATGTATGAAATGTCACCTTTGGTTTGTCCCTCAATGATCCATACCTGAGAACAAAATAGGAAGGGAAAACTGGCGCTGGGTTCCCTTACAAGTGCCTTGCTTTGCTGCTGAAAGAGGCTTTCTGCAGTTGCTTGAGGGATCCTCTCAACCCTGTTTAACTCAAATAGCTCAAACGTTTCTCCACGGAATCCTGGAGCTGCTTGCAAATTGTCGTTTAACTGAGAGAGACTCCCTTGCTGCTCACTCTTCAACTCATGCATTGGAATGATTATTTCTGTCTCCCCACCCACTCCTCTGTTCGGTTCCTTTTTAATTTTACAGCTTCCTGAGCTCAGTTCCAGGAAATCAATAAGTAATTTGGATCCCAGCAACTGCAAAGGAAAACAAAGTTATTTTTGCACTTTTAGTAAATATTTTGAAGCCTGATTTATCTGGGAAAGCAGGTGCTCCATTGATGCACTAGCCCATCCATCAACATCATATTATTAATTGCATGGGATCATACACACTTATAATTTGGAAAGCAAAACAAACACCTTAAAAAAAAAAAAACCCTTCTTGAATCAACCGGCTCATTAATATTGTGATAAGCTTTAGGGCTGAAATGAATTAAACTTTCCACATCTGAGTCGTGTTCCGCTGAATCAGGCAGCCTCTTGAGGTCATATACTGGAATTTAAATAATTGAGGTCAAGATTCCTCTCCAAACTTTTAACAGAAATGTAGGAGTGCTGGCATTAATTTTGCAGTTAGTATTTGACCCTCAAGATCAATATTTGGCTCCTGAAATTAATTTTCGAACTTTGGAAACAACGTGATCTGCCGAATTGCAGACATTCATAGATTTAATAGAGTTGGAAGGGGCCTACAAGGCCATCAGGTCCAACCCCCTGCTTAATGCAGGAAACTAGAGGAAGGGTCTCCCATCCAAGTAATAATCAGGCCTGACCCTGCTTAGCTTTCCACACTCAGACAAGCTGAGCCAGCATGAGCCACAGGCCTGTACTTCTTGGAGCTTCTGGGAGAAAATGGGAAACCTACGGATTATATGCATGTGCCTGCTCCTCTGAATCATAGCCCATTTTCCTTATCCTGAATATGCAATATATGATATATTTAGGAGCTGATACATTGTTACTGCAGCTGTCTCTTAATATTAGGTATAGGAAACATTTCTGCTAAAGGCTGAGGCCTATATCTCACTGAAGTGGGTGGCCACTTATGAATCCCCCCAAAAGAGGAAATGCCACCAAAAAAAATAAAAATAAAAAAAGACAAAAGACAAAAGAGGGCAGCAATTTGCATAACATTTGCATGGGCTCATTTATATGTATAGATGCAAATTTAGAAACAATTATTACAATTTAAATAGAAATACAGCCAGTTGTGTAGTAGTACCAGGGCCTACAGGGATGCAGAGCCAGCACCTTTTTATTAGGAGGGATGCTGATGTCCTCTGCCACCTCCTCAGACTTCCCTGTTCCCTTCTAGTTTAGCTGCAATTTTCACAGTAGCTGGGGGGGGGGTTAATTTTCTCAGCAACAACATATTGTTCCTTATTGTAATGCAAAGTATTTTGGGGTGGCTTCGACTTGATTAGGCAGTTAAGACCCTTTAGCTTTACAGAAGATCTGCTGGTGGAACGTGGAAATAAATCTGCTAGAACTGGTTTGTTAACGTAACATAAGAAGAGCAGTGCTGGATCCATCTAATCCAGCATTCTGTTCACACAGTGGCCAACCAGCTGCCCACGGGGAAACCCACAAGCAGGACATGAGTGCAACAGCACTCCCTCCTGCCCAAGTTCCCCAGCAACTGCTGTACATAGGCTTACTGCCTCAGATCTTGGAGGTAGCATATAGCCATCAGGACTAGGACCCATTGAAAGCCTCCTCCTCCTCCGTGATTTTTTCCAATTCCCTTTTAAAGCCATCCAGATTGGTGGCCGTCACTACATCTTGTGGAAGTGAATTCCATAGTTTTAACTATGCGCTATGTCCTTTTATCTGTCCTGAAGCTCCCACCAATCAGCTTCATGGGATGACTCCGGGTTCTAGTATTGTGAGAGAGGAGGAAAAATGTCTTTCTCCACACCATGCATAATTTTGTACACTTCTGTCATGTCTCCCCTTACTCACCTATTGCCTAAGCTAGACAGTCCCAGCTGTTGTAACCTTTCCTCATAGGGGAGTTGCTCCAGCCCCTTGATCATTTGTTGATATGGATCCTGAATATTTGGACTCTCCTTGTGGGCATGGCAATGGGAACTGTCATGATGAGTGCCTGCGCTTCCAAATTCACCACTGCACCACTGAATACAGTATATCTGACCCTAGTGTGGAAGACTGGGATCAGGTGAGCTGTGTGCTTGCCTGTTCAGTCTGCTATTCAGTTTCTAACTATTGATGGGCAAGAGTTCTTATGGTTCTTTACCTTTAAACAGGAATTGGACAGGCCAGCCCTTCAATCAAATAGAGGACGTCTTCAAACTGAGGGTGGTCCTCTGGCAGCCCTACAAATAGAGGACTGTCCTCTGTAAAAGAGGACACATGGCCAGGCCACTATATCTGTGTGTGGAACGTACCACTTTGTAGTGTAGATGTGGGTCCGATATAATAGAATGTTTGTTTAGGTTCAGCATCAGGAGTCAAGGTCCATAAGCAGGTGCCAGGACCCGTGCTCCAGGCAGAGGCCCAGTGTTAGAGTCCTATTCTGCTGCTGCTGCTGCTCCTCCTCCTCGCCTGCCCACCATCTCTCACAAACAAGGGAAGAGCCACTGCTTCACTCACTTGCTTGTGCCTCTAGGCAGCGGTGAGGATGGGCGCAGGATAAAGGTGAGGTGAGAGGGTGAGTATGCAGCAGCTGCTGCTGCTGCTCCTCCTCCTCCTCTGGGCTGGCACCACAAACTGGAATAGCTGACAAAGATGGGAAGGGGCCCAGAGACCGAGTCTTGTGAGGAAAAGTTGAAGGGCTGAGGTAGGTTTAGCCTCAGGAGACAATTAAGAGGCGATATGATTGCCATCTTCAAATATTTGACGGGCTGTCACATAGATGGCAGAGCAAATTGTTTTCTGTTGCTCCAGCGGGTAGGACCAAAACCAGTGCATTCTAATTACAAGAAAAAGGATTTGGACTAAACATAAGGAAGAACCTCCTGGCAGTACAAGCTGTTTGACAGTGGAACAGATGGCCTTGGAAGCTGGTGGACCATGGAAGATGGTTAGAAGTTTTTAAGCAGAGGCCACCTGTGAGGGGTACTGTAGTAGTGGATTCCCTTCACTGGCAGGGGGTTAGACTAGATGACCATTGAAATCCCTTCCAACTCTATGATTCTATTATTCATTTTCCAGGAGGCACAAGTGGGTGGACAAGTGAGCAGTGACAGTAAGGAGCAACAGGTTTTGGCCTGCTCAGTTGGGCACTGGCTTACTCCAACTTGGTGCCCTCTAGATGTTGGGACTTCAGCTCCCATCGACCTGAACCAGCATGGCCAATGGTCAGGAATTCTGGGAGTTGTAGTCCAAAACATGTGGAAGGCACCAGGTTGGGGAAGGGTGTTATAGGCCCTCTGTGGTGTCTTCCCAGGGCCCTAAAACCTGTGGTCCTCCATAAAACAACTCTCCAGATAGAAAACTAGCATATCAGGGAGAAGGCATCTAATTTTCTATAAAGAGGGGAAGTTTTTTATTTTATTTTTTCATTTTATTGTATATAAGAGCATTCAGTCATGTGAGCCTCCACCTGCCATCTGAAGTGGAACAGTCCAGAAACAGGTTGACCACCTCGGGCGGTGGGGGGAACTAGGCCTTAGAAACCAGATGTCTGGGGAGAAATCCATTTTAGCAGGGGCTGGGAGGGAAGGACTTGTTTTAGCCCAGCTTGCCCTTCCACTTGCCTGTCTCCCCTTGTCTATCTACTGCTTCTCCCACAAGAATAAATGATTTTGCCTCCAGCCTCTCTCTTGACAATAAGAGCACAACAAACCAGTCCAAATTCAGCTAATGAATGCCTAGCAAATTGAGCAATCAGTTTGTAAATTAAGGAGATGTATGCAGACTTTTCTGTTTTGCATAATTCATTTTAACAACATAATTTAGGGGGTGGTGTTTATAGGAGACTGGGTTTGTTTGCTCTTTTGGCTATCTCCTTGCTGCCGCCCACCCCAACTAAAGAATATATTATAAGAAGAGCCTCAACTAATGGATGTTACTTACCAAAACGTCTCCCTTGACAATAAGGGTACAAACCAGTTTAAATTCTGCTAAAAATGGAACTGCAACTAAAAGACTGAGCTGTGAATCGTGAAGTCTCTGGTGCAAAGCACACTTATGCCATGAACTCACCGCAACATGTGATAATAATTATAATACCTACGTACCTTATAGCAGCCTTCCCCAACCTGGTGCCCCCCAGATGTGTTGGACTACAACTCCCAGCACCCCCCCAGCTGGCTGGGGAATGCTGGGAGTTGTAGTCCAACACATCTGGGGGGCACCAGGTTGGGGAAGGCTGTCTTATAAGGTTGTTGTGAGGACCTAAAAAGATAATATGTGTGAAGTACTTTGAAGCTGAACACTCAAAAATCTCACACGCATCCTAAATTATGGCTTAATATCAGTGGTGAGGAAGGTATATTCCCTCAGGGCAGATTGAGCCATTATTGTTTAAACTAAAACTTGAGCTTGTTGACCCAGGATCAGGGCAAAACTACACGTGGTTTTTTATTATTATTATTATTATTATTATTCTACTGAGGAAATGCAGTTTGGTGGGGGCGATTTACAAGGATGGGGACTCGGACTCGAGGACTCGACTCGTGAGTCGGACTGAGTCCCCCCTCTGACTCGACTCGGACTCGAGTCCCAATATTTTTAATGGGACTCGAGACTCGACTCGGGACTCGAGACCAAGGACTCTTCAACATCCCTGGGCTGTGCCAGAAGGAGTGGAGAGGAGCGTGATTGCCGGCAAAGAGCGCATGGAAGCGAGGTGTGCCGCTGCTCGGCCACTATGGACGGCTACCAGGAGTGCAGCCCCAACAGTGTGTCAAGATTTATTTTGATTGATGTGTTGCGTACTTGGGAGAGGCAGAAGAAGGACCTGAGATTACTCTGTGTGGCTGCTCTGAGTGTGTTTCTGGTTCCAGCAAGTTCATCACCAGTGGAGCGGGTGTTCAGTGAGGGTGGAATTGTGATGAGATCTCACCGTTCCAGAATGGGGGCCAAATATCTAGAAAAAATCATGTTCCTCAAATGCAACATGGATAAGTTTTAGGAAGTACAGCAAGTTTATTTTTTTAAATCATTTTTCTAAAATGCAACCTTTCAGACATTTTGGGTTTGGCTGCCTCTGCCTGCCTGTTTGGGGTTCCCAGCCTCCTCTGCCTGCCTGGTCTCTTCTTGACCAGTTCAACAGTTGAATTGTCCAAGACAAAGGCCTCTGCCTGCCTGCTTTGGGGTTCCCTGCCTCCTCTGCCTGCCTGGTTATTTTGGGTTTTTCTGCCTGGTCTGTTCTTGCTAAAATCAGTTGCAGAGTTTTGAAATAAAAAGGCACACTTGTGCCTAGAATTTATTTAAACCACACATCTGAAGTAGCCTTATTTTGTTGGGGAAAAACCCCATTGATTTTAATAGGGACTCATGGAGTCAGCTTTGGGAGTGACTTGTGACTCGTGAGTCACCATTTTGGACCAAGGACTCGGACTCGGACTCGAGACTCGGGTCCAAAGACTCGTGACTCGAGACCAAGGACTCTTCAACATCCCTGGCGATTTACCCAAGGAATAAGATCGTCTTCCAACAGCCCTCTCACACCCACTTCAAATTGCAGCCTCATCAGCTGCATTTTATAAAAACGAAAGCCCATCCGTAAAAAGATTCATGGAACCAGGGCTTTTTTTCTGGTGGAACTCACCGGAACTGAGTTCCAGCACCTTTTCTTCTATTAATTTCATTACAATTTAATCGCCATCTACTCTCAAGGAAACATAATCCAAGAGTTCCGGTACCTTTTTCTCCAGAAAAAAAGCACTGCATGGAACCAGTACAGATTACGTGAAGTTCTGTTCTGGTTATATACAGAATCTGCAAGGACCAAGGACTTGATGGCCTGGTTGGCCCCTTCCAACTCTACTTTTCTATGATTCTATGACACAAACAAGGAATTTCTGGATGTTTTGGACACACATTATTAGGTGACGATTTGTGGCCATTTACTACGCATTGCCCAAAAGAGGAATAACATCAAACACACACACACACACACACACACACACACAAGTGAAGACATGAATTTGCTTAACATGTGCATATGCAAATTTTGTGTGTGTGCGCGCACACACACACACACGCGCACACAAATTTTGATATAATAACTATAATTTAAATAGAAATACAATACATGTCACCATAGTGGAGAAGATTGACGAGATGATGTGTGCCTTGCTCAGTCTGCTGACCAGGTGACAGCTGTGGATGGGCAACTTCAGGGCCCCTGCTGTATTCCCTTCTCATGATGCTTTATCTTTAAACTGGACGTAGACTGTACTGTCCTTCACAGAGAGGATGGCTTCAAATACAGGACAGTCCTCTGTCAGCTCCCCAAAATAGAGGACTGTCCTCTGTAAAATAGGAAACCTGGCCACCCTACAACATCATTGCACACAATTTTGGGACATTTGCAGGTCACATCTGTTTACAAGAAACCCTGTACTCCAACCATCTCTGCATATGCAGAGATAATAACCCTTCTATTGCTTAAATAATTATTATTTATCCAAAGATGAAAGAGATGGAAGTCAAGAAGAGAAATATAACAATATGGAAGTTTTTCAAAAAATATTGAAATTTTAATTTATAATTCAAAACTTTACCTGAAAATCTGAAGTCAGAATTTGAAATGTGTTTGTATTTAAGTACTTTACCATTGCGTCTTGATGTTGTTGCTGTTTTAAATCAGATGACAAATATCACATGCCATAACTTGAGTGGTTTTTTTAGGAGTCTTGGTATGAAATGTGAACCTTGTCACATTGACACGTTATTTATAAGCAGAGCTGAGCATTAGTTTTGTGGTACTAACACAGAGTAATCCATGAGGCTTGTTTTCAGCAAGATGGACCCATTCCTAGAAGATCTTTGATCCTCCTGCTCCATGGCTTGCTTTGCTGCGTGTTAAAGATATACTGTCTTCCTGCATAAAAGCACTCATCTTGCTGTATTATGGACTTGTGTATTGATCACAGAGACAAAAATGAAATCTATTTGAGCCTTTATTCTAAGATTTGTATCCCATATTTCTTTCTAAAGAAAGCCAAGGAAGCGACAATGTTAAATATTATAACAATAACTTAAAACAAGAGAGCCAACAACAGCAGTAAATTCAGAGCTTGATAGAGGTTAAAAGCAAAACAATCCTAACCACTGAAACAGAAAGGTTTCCTCCGCACCCCTCCAAAATTGGCAGCAGCAGGCTTTTCTGGGAAAGGATCTACAGCCAAAATAGTGGCCACAGTAATGAAGGCTGTATTAACCATGATGGTGATGTGGAAGAACCCCCATTATAGAGGCACTATACCTCAAGATACCAGATACTGCTAAGCCAATGCCTGGCTTGTGTGCCCTTGGAGGCATCTTGCTGGGTGCTGTTTGGAAAAAAGTAGTGTTGGTCTAGATGGAACTTGGTCTGTTCCAGTAAGGCAATTCATATGTTCCTGAGGCTCTGCTCTGTATGCCCACCATTTTAATCCAGAATTATGGGACTTTGGACAGGCCCCTGATCCAAGTTTCATAGTAATGTACTAAAATTAAAAGAGTGAGAATCTCAATGAGCAAGAGCAGCTCCTATATACAAAGGAGTGACTGGACTTGGAGCCGGCCCTGAGGGAATCCCAGAGGTCTGCATGCTGTGAAGGTGAGTCTGTGATCGATCCATAGAATATTTCTAAATTCTCTCTCCCCACCCACCCACCCACCCCTGCCCCACTGCCCCACTGCCCCTTCACTCCTTTATCCTATAGGTCTAATAATCCACGAAGGGCCCTCAGTGTACCGGATATTTAAACGGTGGCAAGCGGTCAATCAACAGTGGAAAGTGCTGAACTATGACAAAGCAAAGGACCTGGAGGATCAAAAAACAGGGACCAGGACCAACCAGCGAACCTCCTCTCAGGCCAACCATTCATCCTCCACTGGTGGTGCAGCTGGCAACTCTGCTCCGGCCGACAGCGTGGCCCGGGGAGCTAGTCACACCACAGGCACCTTGTCTGACCACCACTGTGCTTACACCATCTTGCATATACTCAGCCATCTGAGGCCTCACGAACAGAGAAGCCACTCTAGCACAAACAGAGAGCTCGTCATGAGAGTCACGACGGTCTGAGCGAAGGAATTCAGGAGGCCTTAATGCAGCACCAAAAGTGGGAGAGGAACTCAAAAGCGGAGGGGCATGGTGTGCCTTCAGCTGTGCACAGAGCACAAGACGCCCTTGGCCAGCCAAGGATGGAAAGAGGCAGAGAGCCGCACACGCTTGCTGAAAAAAGAGGTTAAAGTTTTGCAGTCATGAGAGAGTACAACAAAAACAAGTGCAATACAGACTACGAAAACTGAACTAGGGCAGAGGCTTGAGGGGGGAAGCAGAGGTACAGCTGGTCTTATTACAAGGGAATGGGTAAGATTTTAAACAAACACACATACATTGGAAAGAAAGAAAGAAAGAAAGAAAGAAAGAGTATTTTTCAAACTGTATTAACCAGGGGTTCAAGTATTTGAATGCATAAATTATTTGGCCCTATGCTATTTTGTGTGGCCGCAGGGTGTTCAAGATGAAATGGCAGTCAGTTTATTGCTATTGTTATTTTATACAAGTAAAGGCTCTGCCCAAATTTTTACCATAGAGTACATACAAATTCCTGATTTACTTCCCTCTTCAAAGATTAACATTTTAGCGGTTTTCAAGGGAGTGCATCTGGGAAGGGGGGGGGAGCAACTTTCCTTTGAGCCACAAACATTTGTACAAATGTCCAAAGCACAAGTTACTGGGGTTTGATTTATGCCATTCATCACCGAAAGGTTGAGTTTCTTGGATTTTCTCGTTCATAAACACTCTTTCATTTGCAGGTTTGGGGAAGTGGGACTGTCCCCTATTGAATTTCCTCCTTGGCCTTTCCACCTCATTCTCCAATGCCAGTTCATTTTTCTCTGAATCAGTGATTTTTCATAGACCTGTATGATTTTATTGCTTTTGAAATTTATTTGTGTCTATACCTGCTCTTCAGTTTGCAGGCAACTGTGTTGTTTTGCTGAACAGTCTCTCCCATTTAGTCATTAAGCCAAGAACATTGCAGTCAAGTCAGAATGGAGGGCCCAGGTCAAATTCATACAGTTGACCTGTACTCTAATCCTGTGCACCTCTTCCTGGCAGGGAACCCCTCTGAACCCAGTGAGACTTACTTCTGGGTAAACATGCATGGGACTGCACTGTAAAACTGGTTTAACTGTTGCTCCCCCTCTGTAAGAATCTGTAAGGCTGTAGTTTTGTGAGATGGGCCAGAGATTGCTAGGAGAGACCTCTTACCTCCTTCAGCACATTACAGTTCCCAGGATTCTTTCAGGCAAGCCATCAGAATTATTTTGGTAGAAATGACGTATGCTTGCAGTGTACCCCCGATTACATTTATGAATACACTCTATTGGTATTTTCACAGGTACTGATAAAAGCTGCAGTATCCCCTGGTGAAGCTGCCTTGGGTTCTAGTGGATTGTCATTATTACTATATGTATTTTACCAGTCCACATGAGTTGACACGTTCACCAGATCTGTATGTCTTGGAGCGAATTTGTGAATGCTTTGACATGCGCTAGACTGTGACTCACCACATCCTGGCTGGAAGAGGAAGACTATGTAAAAGGTGGATTGAACCAGTTTGTGATGAATCATAATCTGGCCATATCCAGAACACCATATCCAAATTTGGAGCCACAACATCCAAATGCACTGAATAATCAGTTCGTCTTGTTCAAAAAGGAAGCCCTAACCGTATGCCTATTATTGCAGGTACTGAGGAAGTGGCCTTAACAACTTTCCCCAGGTGGCACAACTCCCCATGATTCCCTAGGAAAACATTTCAAATGAACGACAGAGTGATCATAAATAAGGAGTTCATCATGATTTCATGATTGCTTACTGGGTGTTTCCAGATTAGGCTTTTGTTACCATGCCTCATTCATGGAATTTGGGGGGGGGGGGTGTCCAGGCACAGTCAGTTTCCAGTCATCACCCTCCCACATTTTCCCGCCACTTCTTCTGACTTTTCTCTTACTGCAGAATATCCATTAAGGAAGAAAAGATGGAACAGCTGCATGATGCCTTCTGATTGGTAGTGCTAGGAGCCCTCCGTTTGGAAGCACCCACTGTCTCAGGGCCATTTTAGATGGTCCTGCTGCCACAAAAAGCTCTGGTTGTCCCTGTTGGAAAGAATGTGCTAGACTAGATGGGCCCATGATACGATCCAGCATGGGCTGCTCTTATGCTCTCTCTTCTCCCACAGTGGCATTCCATGTGGAGCTGATGCATGTCAGCACTAACATATCCTTCTTGCATTGGCCAGTGTAGGGTAAGGAGCACTTAAACAACTCTTCCACACTGAGCTCTTTTGCAGGGACCAGTGCAGTACCATCCATACCAGAGATCAGGCTGCCCACCTGCCCATGGAGTTGGACGGGGTCCAGTAGGCCATCTAGTCCAACCCACTCCCGATGTAGGAAATCTAGAGCTAGAGCATCCCAAGAGATGGCTGTCCAGCCTCAATTGAGCCAGGACTATTGTGGCAACTCAGCAGTACATGTGAGGGGTGTACCATGCATGCCAGTAGATTTTCTGGGGCCGTAGTCTTTCTAAGTATAATCAACAACCCATTTGACGACAGGTGGATGCTGGCCAGTACTTTTAAAATACTCTCCAAGGGCATTTTAAAACTACCATTGTCAGGGATGTTTTGCTTCAGAAGTGGAAAATCAAAATGCATTTGCCCGTTGACTTTGCTTTTTCCACTGGCCCTTCCCTAGTCCTCACTTTGTTCATTATGCCGTGACAAATTTTGCAATCCCTCCTAGGGTTGCCACTTCTCCCAGGGAAAAAAAGAACTCATCTCTCACCGTTATTGTTAATGTGCATGTGTTTGACTACTTCATTAATCATATGGGGACTGACCACTGTCCATTACTGTGCACATAAGATTAGAAACCACTTTAATACTAGCCAAGCGGCTGCCCAGGTGAACTGCAATTACAGTCCATGGGGTAGGGGTAGGTGCACCAGATAACAGCTGTGCCTGTGTACTTAACAGCCACTGTAACAAAGCAGTCGCCTGGGGATCTGGACCAGCCCTACCATTAGTCGCCTACCACTGAGGCAACTGCCTCAGGCGGCAGATTCAGGGGGGCAGCAGTGGCAGCCCCCCAAGCTACTCCTCCTGAGCCCCTGGGGCATTCCCCTCTCTTAAATGATAAGAGCTGAATGTGCCACACAGCCTGCCCTGCCCTGCACTCCCTAAATTAGCCTGCTGCCCCCAGCTGTAGTGGAGGACACAATCCCATTGCCAGTGTTAAAGTAAGACGCAACTGCCAGTCCAGTCAGTTTGTGTATGTGGAATGGAAGGGGACACCATCTTGCCTTGTTTCTCAGACACCACAATGTCTTGGGTCGGCCTTGCAGGGGATTCCCACAGAACAGGTGCCAGTCTGGGCTTAGAACCTCTAATGTTTTGTTTTGGAGGCATTAGCATCTAGGAAGTACAGAAGCCCTCCCACTTCCTTGATGGTTGCATGGCCTGAAAGTATACCGTGCACCCCAGTTTGTATGGTGAATGGTGCCGGCACACTGCTACTTCTTCTAGTTAACCATTCTTAGAAAGGCAGGCTCAAGTCATTCTAAAATAAACAAGGCCATCATGTTCCAAACTGGATGCCTTAAATTAGCCTGCCTAAGGCATATTTTATGTGCATAAGCAAAACAGGGCCAGTTCTTGGATTGTCATTGTTGTTCCACAGTGATTGAGCTTAAAACCGAAGAAACACCAGCCTAAAGCTGGTCTCCCCAGTGAAGCATGTAGTTGGTATAGGCCATCCAACAAACAGGCAAATGTGCTCAAAAAGAGATTTTCATTCCACCATCTGGAAACTATTTTGTTCTCGGTAGACAGAAGTAGTCAGTAGCCCCGGTGATGTTCTCCATAAAATTTCCTGTAGCTTTCTCAAATATTTGCACCCTGCTGCCTTAAGGCTGCAGTATTATTTATACATGCTTCCCTGGGGGTGAGCCTTGTTGAACTCAATGGCTTACTTCTGTGTAGACATGCTTATAATTGCACTGTATGTATTTGGGGATAAGACATTCACAGTTTTCATCTAAGTTGGCTCAAAATGACTGGAAAAGATCTGTAATGTATTGAAATAATTAGTGGAACTGTCATAGAAAACATGCAAAATAGGTGCAAAATCTTTAGTAACATGCGTGAAAAAAAATGTTTCTTACACTTCATTTGCGGATAACAATGTTTTGGTACAGCATATGGAACCTAATGTGATGATTACTACCCACATTCTATCAGTCTATAACTGCTGATTAGTAATTAGGTTTAAAGGAACACATTACATTTATTTGTTAATATCCTGCTCTAACATCCCCCCCCCCCCCGTAGTCTCTCATCCAAGGAACTGATCAGGGCTACACACCTGTTTAGCTTTGGCAATGCTGCAGAATCAGCTGCTCCCCAACCACTCACTAGGCCCAGGAATGTAATTTGCTGCTGCGTCCGTACAGAGCCTGAGCCAGTTCTGAGGAGTCCCGGGGGGGGGGGGGCTCCATCCAAGGGAACTGAAGACAGCACTGGCTGCTGCTGCTGCTGCTACTTCAGTCAGCACTTTTCTGCTGAGGACCAGGCTGAGCACCGCTGCTTGTCCCCACTGCTGGGGACAAGCAGCGGTGCTCAGCTCAGTAGAGCAGAGAAGCACCGAGTGAAGCAACTGCAGCAGCCACCGCCATCTTTATTATCCCAGGATGTCTCTGGGCCCAGAGGCATTCTGGGGTAATACAGATAGCAGCGGCCCCTGCAGCTGCTTCGCTTGGCACTTCTCTTCAGAGTGTTGGGTGGAAAAAAAAAGGTTCTTTAAAAAGGGATAACAGCACCATCAACCCGGGTAGGCCCTCTGGCCTTATAGGCCCCAGCAATTGCCCCACCATGCCAGGTGCTGACACCAGGCAGGGTCAGAGACCAATACGTTTTGTTGCCCAAGACAGAGCACCAAATGGTGCCCCCTCCAAAGGTCAAGGTGCATAACCATAGTGTCCAAGGCTGATTAAATTATTTTGGTCCCTGAGGCAGAGAACACCCACAAGCTTCTTCCCCTCCTCCCTGGCAGTAAAAAAATACAATTATAATAAATTAAATAACTAGCAATTTGCTGTTCTTTCATGAGGCTCAAAATCATGAGCAAAGCTTGCCACCTCACTCTTTCTAATGGTAGGGATGACCCTGACTCCAGCCCTACATGTAGGACAACTCAACAGCATACAAGAACACTTCGGTGCTTGACAGTTAATTTTCTTGCTGCTAAAGTGCACTTTGTTCAGGAAACTATCAGTTATTGGATATCTCTAGTTATCCAAGTGACAGCAAGTACATTTTATCCTAAATGCCAGCCCTGGCCAACATGGGAATGAAGAGTTCTCCTTCTAATCAGTGACTGCCTCATTATAGCAGCCTCATAATTTGCCCTTTCGTGGAATTGGGAAGCGCACTATTGTGGATTGCTGACACGTTTCCCCCCCCAGGAAATAAAGAACATGCTTCCCCACCCCCCACCCCCAGCTACCATAAAGTCAAAATTGTCCTGTTGATAGTTTTCCAGAAAATGGTGCAGTAACTGTTGATGGCATGGCTTTTATCAAAGAATAACATGGATCTTTCTTCAGTATTTGGTGAGTTTGTAGACACAATCTATTGAACAGGACTAAGCTTGTAAAAAAAGTATAAATGGGCCCGTTTGGGCTTTGTCACAGATCAGTATGTTTGCTATCAGCATAAACGTGGAAAAGTGAAGCGGCGCACATAGGTGTTGTTGTTTTTTCTTTTGAGATTTTTTTTAAATATACATACATAAATTTGTATATATTCATAGCAATAAATACATATGAAATACATATATATGAAAGCACAACTTACTGGCAATTATACATAGGCTTCAACAAGGGGCACACATAGGGTGGCCATGTGTCCTTCTTTATGGAGCACAATACTCTATATGAAGGGCTGGCAGAGGACAGTCCTTTATTTGAAGGGCTGTTCAGTCCAAATCCAGTTTAAAGATAAAGAACACTAAGGAGAGCAGAGCAGAGCGGAGCGGAGCAGGGGCCTTGAAGTGGCCCTTCCACAGTTCGCACCTGGACAGCAGACTGAGCAGGCACACAGGTCACTTGGCCACTGCCTTGCCCACTATGGTGAGATGCCTTGTATTTCTGTTTAAATTATAGCAATTATTTCTAAATTTGCAAACATACACATATAAATTAGCATATGCAAATTTCATGCTAAACTGCATCCTTTTCTGTCCTCTTTTTTAGCAATGTGAGAGTGGCCACCCTAAGCACACAAATCAGTAGGAAAAGTGTCTTTCTGATGGTGAGAATAAAGAAGCACTCAGTGCTTGAATGACAAAGGAGCCATAGGGAACCAAGGGCAGTATCCAGTACTGCCGCGGCGCTTGTGGGAATGACTGCTAGTGCAATGGAAAGTAGCGCTTGCTGGCCCAACCGGAAACCAGTGGTCAACTAGGACTGGATGTTGGGGCTGAGGTCCAGGGCCCTGTAGTCCAGGGGGTCGCCAAATGACTACCCAGAGTGCTGCAGGAGCACATAGACCAGCACAGATATGCCCAGGCCCAGCAGGGCTGGCACTGTTCACTGCAGCATCCTTTCTTACTATTTTTTTTTTTTAATTAAAAAAAACATTTTATAGTCAGGGTGTAGCCAGCTGGCCATGTACACGGTTACGGATGTGCATTTAATTATTTGAAGTAACACAGATGGCTGCCTAAAGGGAAGCCCCCCTAAGACCATTAAGTCTGGGGTCTAAATTAGCTACTGCCAGAAACTACCCAGTGGAGGTTGTGGAAAGGAGTTCTGCTTACTTGTCCCATTCTGGAAGCAGTAGTTTTGGGTAGTTTCTTGGGTTGCACTGGCAAGAGCTACTTTCTCATTGCACTAGCAGCCATTTCCACTAGTGCAATGTGTTTAGAGCTGGTGGACTGTCAGCATTGGATATTGCCCCTAGCCCTCTTATGTTTTGCGATGCCAGAAGTGACTGTTTCTAGAAGGTTATGGGAGGCTATGATTTGGCTAAAATGGTGGGGGGAGGTCAGGGGAGCTTTTGGATTCCATTAAGGGCCCCCTACCTTTCCCTTCATAATTCAAGGACAGGAAGCACTTGAGAAATCCTTCTTATATACTATTTGGAAAAACTGAAGATTAGCAAGCTATAGACAAGGATATCACTGTCTACATAGCACACTGACGATCATACCATGTTGTGCATGACAGTTCAGTGACAGAATTATGAAGAATGTTATATAAATTTGTCCAGCATGTTGTCAAAGACCATTAGAACAGCATCTATATGGGAAAACGTCATCAGTGGATGTCAATCATGCAGGATGTAAGCTGTTCTTGCCAGGCATCACTGTCATTTCTTGAGAAGACCATGCCACCAACCCATGAAGGTTCTCTGCACCTACACCAAAAGGGCAAATGACCAGGATGCAATAATGAAGCATTCCTAGCATCTAGTGATGGTTGGAATTTACTACTAGACAGGGGTAGGCAACCTGGTACCTACTGGATGGTTTGGAGCACAACTCACCACTGGTCAGGGATGGTGGGAGTTGTTGTCCAAAACATCTGGAAGGCACCAGGTTGCCTGCCTCTGTACTAGAGGGTATGAAACAACTCCAAAAGTGTATGACAAGATTTACCTTAAATAAATCATCCTATTGTGGCCTTGTAGAACTCTTGGCAAAGAGTTCCAGGATACAGTGCAAAATGGTACATTTGCAGAAAACATTCTTTTTGTTTTGATTTGGTCAGGTTATACATTCTGATGGCAGACAGGAAAAATGAGTTGGAGAAAGCAATTGCTAGTTGGAGAAATCCATCAAGGCAACTTCACCTTTCTGTTCAGCAGACAGCAAGTCATTGGTAACGACACTTGTGCAAACACCGGAAATGAAGCACATCTTGGAAGGGAGTTGGAAGGATTACTCATGCTTTCAATATTTTTTCTTTTTATTATTTTTTTAAATATACATACATAAATTTGTATATATCCATAGCAATGAAGACATATGAAATGCATATATATGAAAATACAACTTACTACCAATTATACATAGACCAGATATCCAAATAGGTATTCATTTGAAGGAGACATTTATATGCCATCGTTCAAATGCTGAAAGCATTATAATAAGGTCCTCCATCCATTGCATTATAGGAGGCGAGTGTTTATCCTTCCAATGTTGTAATAGTAGTCTTTTAGCTGTCAAGAGGGCGTAGAGAATCCATTTATGCTGGCCATTTGTCAAGATCCATAGACACAATAGTAGACAAAACATGCCTTATGGCCTCCTCGTATTGTCTCATTATGGAAATTTCCTTGTGTTGTGACAGGAATTATTCTGTAAATTTCCTTGTATTATAAAAGGAATTATTCCAGACAAGCCACATTTTGAATCTTAGTGGCAGGTTCATTCCAAAGCTTGATCCCATGCAGTTGGAAGAGATTCTATTCCTATTTGGACTTTGAATGCTTATTACTGAGTTTTTTAAAAATAGTATTCTGGGTTTGATACAAGCCGGGGCCCCATTCCCAGTTAATGAGCACGAGGCATTTATTGTGCACTCATCATTCCCTACTCACAGTTGTTTACAGGTTCTTTAGATGATGTCGTGACCCTACAGTTTCACTTCTGTGTCTAAAGAGCACTTTTGGCACCTTTCTTTAGAGCAAGGAAAATGCAGTACAGTATTTATTTGTGAAAGCAAAAGAAAATGCTTTTTCCATTTGTGTAATTGCACTATTCTGCTATACCACATTGCCACCTTAAGGTTATATAGTGGAAAAGCAGGACAGGAACTGCTCTTCGTGTAGTGCTTGGATCTCAATTTTGCAATGAAACTGAAAGCAGATACAGCACATTAACAGCTTTGTGTAGAAAAGCTCCATATAACTGATATTTATAATGTTGTCACTAAACCAAATACACTGTTTCCCATGAAAATACATGACATCATTACTATTTTAAAATATGCTGTGAATTTTCATGCATTTGCACCCCTGTCTACTTATCATTGAGTTAAAATGGGGTATACAAACAGTGCAAGGAACCTTGAGTACTTGTGTACTGATAGGCAAAGCAGGAGCTAAGTTTGTGCTACAGGAACATTACCTTAAGTGAACAGAAATATGAATAGTTTTTCACAGTATCTATCTGATAGCAGGCAAAAGGGGGGATATGTTGGTGTGTAATATGAAGAAGAGCTTAAACTCTGTGCTCTGTGAACAATTTTATCAAAAGTGAAATTTGAGAAAGGATAACTTTTTCACGCATTGTACACATTTTTCACCGTCAGTTCTGCATTCTTTGTATGACTCTTCTACTAAGAACTTCATGACATTATGGATCTCTTCCAGTCATTTTAAGCCCTCTTGGCCCCAGCGTAAGCAGACAGTATAAAAGTTAGAACCCCAAACTCTTACATCAGCCTTCCCCAACCGGGTGCCCTCTTGATAGTTTGGACTACAACTTCCATCTTTGGCCATTGGTCATGCTGGCTGGGCTGATGGGAACATAGTCCGAAACATCTGGAGGAGCCTGGGTTGGGGAAGGCCGTTTTCCATCTTCAGGATGCAAAAATCTGTTCAGATCTGTGACACAACAAAAATGGTAGGAAATTTTGCAGAGAAGGTCAAATAGATCCACTGAGATTGCAATCCTCTACACACTTACCTGGTAGTAAATTTCACTGAACTCAGCGGGACTTACTTCTGAGCAGACGTGCATAGGATTGCACTGTGAAAGTATTATCCAGATGGTGGGATCACAGTATGGGCAAGACTTCGTTAGTCATGTGATCTGCCTCCCCTACAGTTCGCGCCTTTATTCGGCTCGGCAAGCAACTGGTAGCCAGTGCAACTCATTAAGCACTGGCGTGATGTGATCACGCCGGCGGCTGCCCTTAATCAGGCGAGCCGCCGCGTTCTGTACCAGCTGAAGCTTCCGGACCGTCTTCAAGGGTAACCCCACGTAGAGCGCATTACAGTAGTCTAGGCGAGAGGAGACCAAGGCATGAACCACTGATGGGAGCAGATGATTAGGAAGGTAGGGGCGCAGCTGCCGTATCAGATGGAGTTGATACAGCGCCGCCCGGCTCACAGCTGCCACCTGAGCCTCCATGGACAGCTGGGAGTCTAGAATGACCCCCAAGCTGCGGACCTGGTCCTTCAGGGGTAGATGTACCCCATTCAGCACCAGGTCAACATCCCCTAACCTTCCCTTGTCCCCCACCAGAAGTACCTCGGTCTTGTCCGGGTGAATTTCATCCCTGAAGCACACGGACAGGGTCAGCCTTTTCTCTCTGTGTGTCTCTCTCATTTGCCTGCAGCTTTGGGGCCAAAGTAGACATGAGAGCGGTGGATCCTTATGTTTAAACCTGGATCAGCTACAATAATTTAGAAACAAGGCGGGGGACTGATTTTAACAGCAAAAGGGAGCCCAGCTAAGCAATAAGTGCCTGGAGACAGAAGGCAGGATCCAGCTGCGTCAGGGCCAAACCAAACATTCTGCTCATCACGCATAGCTCTGCTTGGCTAATTTTGGCTTACTTACTTGAGTGTAAGCACGCATGGCCCCTATTCAGATCAGGACTGTGGCAATTTGGGAGGGGGTACTTAAGCTTCCCACTCCCATTCCTATCACAAAATTCCTCCACCACTCCGAGGGGGGGGTTTAAAAAAAGAAGAAAAAACACGTCCCATTAGAATCCATGGAGACATTTTTTTTCCTTTTTTAACCCTCCCCCCCATGGAGGTGTGTGGAATTTTGGGACAAAATGGGAGGGGAAAACTTAAATCCCCCCTCCCCAATTGCCATGGTCTCAATCTGAATTGGGGCCATGCATGCTTACACTCGAGTAAGCTATCATTAGTGCTATTGGGGTTTGCGGAATGACACCGCTGGATACTGCCCAGAGGCTGTCTGGAGGCAAACTGTGGGGACTCAGGGGTGTTCAGCATCCCTTACCAGGTGCCCTGTTTGCTGTTGCAATCAAATTCCCACCCCCACCACACCCCACTCCCATCAGTTTCTGCATGATTGCAGCAGAGCTAGAGGCAGGTGTGCACAACGCAGACCGACAACCGAGCTGTCTGTGTTGTTTTTGTCGTCAATCTGGGCAAGCTCAGTTCTCCACTTGATTAAAGGGCAGTGTGCAAAGAACAGTGTGAGAACAACTGGCCAAAGGAAAGGAGGAGGAGTCCAAGTTTAGGGTTTCTTGAGTTTGACAGTGGCCCTTTGAATATCTAAATTGGGGTAGGCAACCTTCTTGGGCCCACCGGTGTGTTTTTTACAAGCCAAGCCTGCAGTTGCATTTGTCTCACAGATATTTATTTTTGGGATTTTCTCTTTTCTTGACCCCATTCCTCCTCCCCCATGCTCAGGATTTTCTTCCCCCTTCCCCGCTGCCAGTGCTGCTGCTTTTCCTTTCTCCCTCCCCCCCCTGCAACACACACACACACACACACACACACACACACTTCTGCTGCTGCTTCTGGTTGTCATGACGTGCGAACTGGGATGGCTAACAAGCCACCCAGCAGCCCTACAGCAGAGCATGGGTTCTGAGTGGTTTGTTAACCGCCCCAACCCCCCAGCTTCGCAGGATTTGGATGTCACAACAACCCACCCCTGGCGGGGGTAATTAGGGTAATCAGCTGGCACAAGTGGGGGTGGTTAAACAACCCACCATGGCTTATTTTTAACCAGCCTTGTGTCATACAAATCGGCTCACTGTGTCCTGACATCTCTGAAGTGGCATACTCCAGACACAGCTCATTGGCATACCCCAGTTTCTGGGGTGAATGGTTATTTATCTGGCTTATTGCACAACTGCCGACCAAAGAACATTTTGCCAGGAGTGTGAAAAGGATGCTTGATGAGCCCCACAATTATGTATGCACCGAAGGCTGATTAAATCATTGCCCGGAAGAATACAGGGGGGGGACGGGACTTCTGCCTGTCTTAATCCCATGCTGCTCTTTTAAGGGCCAAACCAACACATTACATGGAAGTTGCATGCAACTTTCCTCCTGTGTTGGCTCATTTGTCAGGATAAAACAGCTGCAGGAGGCTGAAGTTCTGAAATGAGCCCTGGTCGTGGCTGTTTCCGCCCCCCCTTCACACACGTCCGTGTGCGTGCGTGCACACACACAGAGAAGGAAAAAAAAATACAGCTGAGGTGATCCTAGGTCCATTTATTAGGACAAGGGTGTTGAACCTCAAGCTCACAGGCCAAATCTGGCCCACCGGTGATACTGATCTGGCCCGCTGGGGTTCCCCACATGACCGTGCCCTCTTTCCTTGGCACCACCCCGCCTTCCCCAAACCATTGGTCATTTTGTGGCTTTTGCGGTCTACCCCCCCCCCCCTTTAAAAGCCTCTCCTATGGCTGAGTTCCTGACAGTAAGAGCTCTATGCTAAAAGCTGCCCGAATTTCTTTGTATTTTGGCTCTGACCCTTTTGCCTTCAGCCCTGCCCACCACTGGAATGCGGTCCCCAAGAGTTTCTCCTAAATTCAGCCCTCGAGCGGAAAGAGGCTCGACACCCCTATACCCCATGCAGTCTATTGTGGCACCGCCACTTAAAGCAGCCCACCCTCCCATGTCACCCTTGGGTTGGATACAGGCTCAGTCATACTTAGAGTAGACCCATTGAAATCAATAGGACTTCATTAGTAATGATGAACTTAATTATTATTATTAATTTTATTTCTATACTGCCCAAAAGCCGAAGCTCTCTGGGCTTAAGCCTCACTGACTGGACTTAAGTCTCATTTATTTCAATGGGTCTACTCTAAGTATGGCTTAGTCTGGATCTAACCCCCCTTTTTAGGTGGCCATCAGATATAATATCAAGCTAGGTGCCTACACTTCACATTAGACAAAAACAAAAAGCCACATCCTTTCACTGAAGTTCACAGACTGAAAGCTTAAAGGCAAAAGAACATCTTGCTATGGAAGGAAAAGGCAGGTGCTAATAAAAGACTCTTGAGTTTTCCGATCCTCATTTGGACACCAACTCCCTTCGTAGCCTTTAGCAAGTTCCCTATGCTGGCAGGGGATGATGATACTCTAACTAACTACCTCATGGGGCATTGTGAGAATTATCGGTGAAGCACATCACTTCCTGGCAACAAACTGCACACTAGTGCTCCCTCACCGAAGGAAGGAGCTTTGCACTGAATCCTGTCAAATGTTCTTCCCAGAGTGAGGCTAGGCATGCTACCTAGTGGGATACCACACAATGTCTTTCTTGGCTACAAGCTTTGTTATAAAAGTATGTGTGCATGTTTTGCTTACAACAGAAGTGTCTGCCTCCACTTACAACTTTTATCACTGTTTCTGTGCCATCTAACAGGGACCCAAACGTAGAACCCTTTGTCTTGCCAACACATTACGTGGGAACCTAGTTTCAGAGATTCTGAAGAAACTGTGAATCTTTAAGGATGGCCAGAGAGAGAACCAAACACATTTCCTAAAAATGTGTTAACCTTTTAACAAGATCTTAAAATTGGTACCTTATTTGTGCTGTCTGAAATGTTGTGGTCCTCATAGCCTTTCCCATATACTAATCCTTTTGTTTGATATGATGTCTGCCTCTAACTGCATGAGTGTAGGTGCCATTTTCAGATCTATCCCTCCACAAGATGCTTTTGAATTCATGGTTTCCTTAGCTGCTGGCTGAGAGAGATTGCAAGTTTCTTTTCAGCATGTTCAGATGACATTATAGTGGTGCTCCTCTGCCCTCTCTTTTTCTTTTGGGTTCATAGAAAAGTTACCTTTATTTTTCCTTCTTTTTTCATATATACAGGATTTTACTAAGCAAAAACAACAACAAAAAGATGATTTCCTCCTTCCTCCTTTAATGTAGCATGAAAAAACAAAGTGCATATTATGGATCAAGGCAAGAGACAACATGACTTACCCAACTCATAAGTTCCTTCTTGAATGTTTCTCTCCTGTCCCTCATGCTTCCCTTCTTGCATTGGCAGTTCTCCTGTGTTACCTTTAATTTGCATCTTTTAAAAATAAATAAACAAAAAGGTTTATTTCTTTTCTTTTTAACTTTCACAATTTCTTATGAAACAGTCAAGCTTTCTTACTTCTGCTGACTTCAGCCAAGAGCTCACTTCTTTGAAACGGAGAAAACTGCTGCACATTTCCCAGTTGTTATACTGGGTGACATGAGAGAAAATGTAGAGGTTAAACAAGAGGCAAAGCATCTGAGAAGTGAAGCCAAGGAGGATTCATAGATTTCATAGATCATAGAGTTGGAAGGAGCCTACAAGGCTATCGAGTCCAACCCCCCCTGCTCAATGCAGGAAACTAGAGGAGGGGTCTCCCATCCAGGTAATAACCAGGCTTGACCCTGCTTAGCTTTCCATGCTCAGACAAGCTGAGCCAGCATAAACCATTCTTAGGCCTTCCTCTGCAAAGTGATCACAGCTAAATGCCAGGAGTAGGGCTTCCTCTCTTCCCTTTTGTAGAGGGGTGGAAGTGAACAGTGCTGGCCCTAGATATTTTTGGACCTAAATCAAAGCCACCCCCCATCTTCTCTGGCATGGAGCTCATCTTTTTTAATGGGCACAGAAAGATGGGGAATAAATGTCACACCTGGAATCTGCTCTCAATATGATTGCTTCACACAAAAGCCAGCCCTAGAAATTGGGTGTGGGTGAATGGTGGTGAGTACCTTTGTTGTCTTCTTAAGGCACAATCCTATGCAAGTTTAGACAGAAAAAAAGGCCTACAACTCCCAGCATGCCCCGCATAGGATTGCACCCTTATTTACTTATAGCTATCTTTTCTGCCACATTCAAATTATGGGTTGGATCTGTCTTTCACAAGAGGAAGGGCTCTACTCACGGAAGGTCCCTCTGCCCAGCATTAGGGGGGTGCTGTAGGGACTGCTGTGGGAGTTTAGGGGAGTCCACTTCTGCCCATGCAGTTGATCCAGCTTAAATCTGGATGCAACCCATCATCAGTGAAGAGAGGGAAATTCTTGACTCTTGAAGTGCAGCAGGTCATAAACTGAGCCATATATAAATCAAAGTAAGCACAAAGATGATGAAAGCACAAAGACCTGAGATCACAAAGGCCTTGGTTTTGTTGCCATTTGTTGGTGGTCCTCCAAGTTTGAGAACCAAGAGGAGATTAATGTCTATATCCTATAGCTTGATACGAAGATCTTACATAAATGGTTTCCCAAGAATTCTTGATTGAAAAGAAAATAATTGTAATTTATAATTAAACACAAAGCGGATTCAAAGCGGAAGGAGGCAAACTGCTACATTTGTTATTGACAAAACATGACGCATCCAATGAGAAAAACAATAAAAATAACATAGAAGGTCTTTTCTTTCTCTTTTGGTAAGATGTCAGGAAACTTAAAAGTAAAATTGTGCACCAGTTAATTACTACAGAACATTTTGGAAACTCAGCTGCCAACTTATTAGAAGTACCATCGTTCAGAAATGAGATTAATTAGAAAGCTAAGATAGCTACTTGCTTTTTGCTGGCCATCATGACGGATGCTTTTGACACTTCCATATGAGTGAAAATCAGTCTGGGCTGCTTCACCTGTTGAATGGAAATGACATATGTTTGTGCAGTAAAACAGTTGTCTGAATGCTCCACTGAATGGCCAGATTGTTTTTTAGCCCAGGATGATGTCTATCAGGAAAAGGTTTTATTTATTTATTTATTTATTATATTTTTGAATCGCCCCTCTGGACAGTCATCCAGCCACTCTGAGCAATGTACAGTCCAATAAAATACAAGAAAAAACAGAGTGTAAAACACAATTTAAAACAGTACAAAACTTAAAAATCCTTACCCACCCTATATTCCCGCCTGAAAAGCCACGTTTTTAATGCATGGTGGAAGCTAATCAAGGAAGGGCATGGTGGACGGAGGTCACTGGGGAGAGAGTTCCATAAATTGGGGTCTGCCACAGAAAAGGCCCTCCTCCTAGTCCCCACCAGCCTGGTTTCTCTGGCTGATGGGACAGGGAGAAGGCCGTCCATGGCAGATCTTGTTGAGCGGCCTACTTGATGTTGCTGGAGGTGCTCCTTGAGATAAACTGGACCGGAGCCATACAGGGCTTTAAAGGTCAACGCCAACACCGTGAATTCGGCTCGGCAAACAACTGGTAGCCAGTGCAACTCTTTGAGCACTGGAGCGATGTGATCACGCCAGTGGCAGCCTTTAACCAGGCGAGCTGCTGCATTCTGTACCAGCTGCAACTTCTGAACCATCTTCCAGGGTAACCCCACGTAGAGCGCATTACAGTAGTCTAGGTGAGAGGAGACTAAGGCATGAACCACTGATGGGAGCAGATGGTTAGAAAGGTAGGGGCGCAACTGCCGTATCAGATGGAGTTGATACAGCGCTGCCCGGCTCACAGCTGACACCTGAGCCTCCATGGACAGCTGGGAGTCTAGAATGACTCCTTCAGGGGTAGATGTACCCCATTCAGCACCAGGTCAACATCCCCTAACCTTCCCTTGTCTCCCACCAGAAGTACCTCGGTCTTGTTGGGGTTCAGTTTCAGCATGTTCCTTCCCATCCACCCACCCACTGCCTCCAGGCACTTGGACAGGGTTTCAACAGCCAACCTTGGTGAGGACTTGAAGGAAAGGTAGAGCTGCGTGTCATCCACATATTGATGACAGCGCACCCCAAACCTCCTGATGATAGCTCCCAGCGGCTTTAGCTAGATGTTAAATAACATCGGGGAGAGGATGGAACCCTGCGGCACCCCACAAGTGAGCGGCCGAGGGTCTGAAGCCTCCTCCCCAAGAACTACCCTCTGGTACCTTCCAGAGAGGAAGGACCGGAACCACTGCAATACAGTGCCTCCCATGCCCAACCCCTCCAGGCGGTCCAGGAGGATACCATGGTCAATGATATCAAAAGCCACTGAGAGATCGAGGAGGACTAGAAAAGAGCATTTGCCCCTATCCAAAGCCCTCCTCATATCATCCACCAAGGCGACCAAGGCCGTTTCTGTCCCATGTCCAGGCCTGAAGCCCGACTGGCATGGATCTAAATAATCGGCTTCATCCAAGTGTGCCTTCAACTGAGCCCCCACCACTCGCTCAATCAGCTTGCCCAGAAATGGCAAATTGGAGACTGGGCGAAAGTTGTTCAAATCTTGGGGATCTAAGGAGGGCTTCTTTGGAAGTGGTCTTATTACTGCCTCCTTAAGGGCTGATGGCATCACTCCCTCCTCGAGGGAGGCATTAACTACCACATAACAAGCCAGGACAGGCAAGGATCAAGCAAGCAGGTGGTCAGAAGAATGGCAACATATCAGAACATCAGTATCATAGGTGATGATGGATTAGTCTGACAAGTCTCATTCATTTCAATGGGTCTAGTCTAAGTAGGGCTTACATTAGATACCATCCAATATTACAGCATCATCATGTTGAGTGCCACCAAAGCCACTCTGAATGCTAGTTGCTGGGGACCAATGGTGGGAGAAGGATCTTGCTCTCATATCCTACTTGCGGGCTCCCCAGAGACACATGGTTGGCCGCTGTGGGAAACAGGACATTGGACTAGATATAGACCTTTGTTCTGACCCAGCAGGGCTCTTTTTATGTCAGCTCTAGCATGATGTGTCTCCTTAATGCAAGAGAGAGAGAAGTGATGGCAAAGAAAGATGTGCAAAAACGCTTCTGCTGTTAACATGACTAAACTTGCTCCTAGTTAAGCCTCTGTGATTCTGAGGCATGGACCACCAAGGATGGGTGACATGATTATGTCAATCCACAGCACAAGCAGAGGAACACCTTAAGTAATTTTACATTTCCATTCATGATCTTCCCTCACCCACTTCTGTTGGTCTCATAACCCCTGTTATATATAGAACAGGGAGATCAGGGGTGATGCCTCTACCTTTACTGACTTCTCACTGCTCATGGGAGGAATGTATGTTTTCCTGGAACAAACTTTTGGAGAGCAACACAAGAGAGTTAAAGATGATTCTCTCCCACCATTCTCTCCCATCTTTTGCTCAGTATTCAGCCTCTTGTACATTCATCCTCTCACTGCCTCATCTTAACAGTGAATGACATAAATAAGCACTTGCTGACAGTGACAGGGAAGCCACCCTCATAACTGAACTATCCTTTTTAACTTCTCTTTGATTGCAATGTCTAGTATGTGCCCTCCCCTGCAAAACTCTGATGCTAGAATTTCAGTGGATGTTTTTACAATGCATTCATACAATCCAGGGCTCTTGTGCTAGTTCCACGTGGCCTTTATCCTATGGCGGACTAAAGCCAGTAGTAGCGCTACATTTACAGATTCATGGTGGCACTTGCTCAAAGAACATTTTTATAGGAAGGAAAGATGTTGAGTTGTATACGCTCGTTGCCACAGATGTGTACAACCCTGTTTGTGCCTCATCCACGCAGCCCCCCCATTTGTTTCCCAAGGGATTCTTACATCTCATCCGCACTAATTCTGTATTCATTACCACCCGGATATTGATGTCTTTATCTCATACACGCTAATTCTGTATTCATTACCACCCGGATATTGATGTCTTTGATGGCATTACCAAAGGTCATGCTATGGAAATCTTCTCGAGAGTTTAACACAGCTTGATGTGGGTGTGACTGATTTGGTTTGTTGAAATCACAATGTCTGTGTGTTCAAGGAAAACTCTCCCAGATCAGACACAGCATTCTGGATTGCTAGTGTGTGTGTGTGTGTGTGTGTGTGTGTGTGATGGAGAAGGCTGCAGTGCGATCCCCAAAAATCAGCCTAATGCGAAAGGGTTTTTTTTATTTCAAGGCTTCATTTTCCATGTGAATGTGTCATTTTCCTGTCATGCCCCTCAATCAAGAATGAAATAATAATTGCTCTTGGTGGGCAAACAAATTATTCTTTGGTGTTTGAAGGTTCTTTTCTAAAATAATAAAAAGGGAGGGAAGGAGACTAAAATACTCTGTTGATATTTTTTTTTTTTTTATTTTTTTTTACCCCTCTCTGATTCTGTTAACCGGCAATATAACACTGTGAAATTAACTTCCTTCTTGCTTATTTATTTCCACCCCTGGTCAATGAACACAGGATCACCCTGATTGGTGGGAGATTCAGGACAGATAAAAGGAAGTACTTCTCCACATAGTGCATAGGTGAACTATGGAATTCACTTCCACAAAATGTAATGATGGCCACCAATTTGAATGACTTTAAAAGGGGTGTGGACAAATTCATGGAAGATAAGGCTATCAATGGCTACTAGTCCTGATGGCTATATACACCAGTTGCTGGGGAACATGGGCTGGAGGATGCTATTGTCCTACTTGTGGGTTTCCCGTGGGCAGCTGGTTGGCCACTGTGTGAACAGAATGCTGGGCGAGATGGACCCTTGGTTTGATCCAGCATGGCTCTTCTTATGTTCTTAATGAAATCCTTTTTTGTTGCTGTCTGGGAGTCAAAAGGGATCATATGCAGTTGACTTTGTTCTCAGTTTGACAGCTTTTGGTACAAACAGAAATAGGCAGGGGGTACCGTATATGGGAGTATCCCTCTTTTGTAGAACCATAGGAAGCTGCCTTATACCAAGTCAGATCACTGGTGCATCTAGGGGTGCTTCCCGATGGAGCACTCTTAGCGCTGCCAATTAGAAGGTATTGTGCAGCTATTCTATCTTCTTCTTTTTCTTAATGGATTTTCCATGGTAAGAGAAAAGTTGGAAGCAGCAGTGGGAAAACACGGGATGGTTATGCATTAAAGACAATGACAATTGGACCCCCTGTAAAATTCAGTGAATGAGGCAAGCCGATGGCACCATGAAATCCTCGGCTGGAAACACCCTAGATCAGTGAAGTCTACGCATTGGCCAACAGTGGCTCTCCAGGGTTTCTGAGAGGGATCTTTACCAACCCTACCTGGAGATGCTAGAGATTCAACATGCAACCACTGAGCTATGGCCCTTTCCTCCAAATGCAAAGATCTCTGCAGTAGTTTCTCTGCAACAGCTTCGTCATCTTGGTGGTCTCATAATGCGCCTGTTACCACTCTGACAGGCTTCTGAGGGCTCCTTCACATTAATAGTTTGAAATTGTGGCAGCTGTGCTTTTTAGTCATGCTGCTCCTTCCGCACCCTCCCCCTTCCAAATGGTTGCTGTCACCATATTTGGCATAATGTCTGACAGGCATCCTCTGCTCTTGGAGACGCCCATGCAATTTAAAACTCTCATTAGGCAGGCTTCTAAATTGCACAGGAGCCTCTGCAAGCAGAGAATCAGAGGTCATAGATTTCATAGATCATAGAGTTGGAAGGGGCCTACAAGGCCATCGAGTCCAACCCCCTGCTCAATGCAGGAAACTAGAGGAGGGGTCTCCCATCCAAGTAATAACCAGGCCTGACCCTGCTTAGCTTTCCACACTCAGACAAGCTGAGCCAGCGTGAGCCACAGGCTGAAGACAGTGACTGTGGGGGTGAGAGGAGTGGCGTGACTTTTGAGGTCCAGCTAAACACGCAGCCCCACTGCCACTTTCCATCACAATTTCCCTACATGCGTGAATAACACATCCATAGGGTTTGGTGTGCTTTCTTTCTTAGCCACCCTGGAAGTAATAGCCCTGAGGGGCGGGATACAAATTTGCCTACTAAATTAATGAATGAATGAATGGGTATTAATTTTTTAAAAATAGCCAACTACAGCTCTGGCATCTGTCAGATTTTTTTTTTTATTATCATTGAGGTTTACAGAGGATTCTATCACTAGTCTGGTTAGCTTAGTGGAATCAATGAGCCTAGGGCCTAGACACACACACAATGACCTGGTTCGCATGATCACTGCAGCTCACTGTGGCTTATTCAAGCCATGACAAGCCACAGCACTTGCGGGCACCAGGTTGCCTATTCAAGACCCAACCACAGCTTGTCGTGTCATCAGAACCCGGGCAGTAGGGGTTGTTTGAGGATTAAACAACCCTCAAATAAACCATGGTCTGTTGTATTTATTCATTTATTTATTTATTCATTCATTCATTCATTCCATTTCTATACCGCCCAATAGCTGAAGCTCTCTGGGCAGTTTACAACAGTGCCTAAAACAAGGTCAAAATACAATATAATAACTATAAAATTATTCTATAATAAAGAAATTAAAAACAGTTTAAAAGATTTTAAAACGGTTTAGCCAGAGATAACAATACTGAACTACAAAAAAGACCTGTTATAAACACCTGACATGTATGTCCCATCAAGCCATGAAAAACAGCCCTAGATGTTCTTAAATGCCTCAGCACAGAGGGTTGTCTTAACCTGGTGCCAAAAGGATGACAAAGCTGGTGCCAGGTAGGCCCCAGTGAGGAGATCATTCCACAGTCAAGGTGCCGCCACTGAGAAGGCCCTCCCCCTTGTTGCCACCCTTCAAGTCTCCCTCGGGGGAGGCACTTGGAGGAAGGCCCCAGATGTTGATCGTAGTGTCCGGGTAGCTTGCGGTTGGGAGAGGCATTCCATCAAGTATTGCAGTCCCAAGCTGTATAGGGCTTTTTAGATTAAGACCAACACCTTGAATTGGGCTCAGATGTATACAGGCAGCCAATGCAAGCGGGCCAGAACTGGTGTTATATGTTCAGACCTTCTGGTCCTGGTTATTAGTCTGGCTACTGCATTTTGCACAAGCTGCAGCTTCTGAACAGTCTCAAGGGCAGCCCCACATAGAGTGCATTGCTTATCCCTCAAACAACCCCTGCTACCGAAAGTTCAGATGATACAACGGGGGTTGAATATTCAAAATGGCTGCCTGCCCGTACCACAAAACAACATGGCTTTTTTAAAGTCACAATGGGCTGCAGTGATTGTATGAACTGACCGAATGAATCTTTGCCAATTGCCCAACAACAGGGGTTCCCAACCATTTTGGGTTAGTGGGCACATTTAGAATCTTGAGAGTGTTGTGGGCTCTCTCATAAAATGGCCGCCATAGGGGGAAGGGCTTGCCCATTCATATAATGGCTACCTTGGTGGGCATGGCGGGTCACAAAACACTCATTTCACAGAAGGCAAACTGGTGAGAGTAAAATAAAAGTACCTTGCTCAAGAACCTAAGTACAAGGCAGAAGTGAGGTCTGAGGTCTAAAACACAAAACCAAATGAAGACGGTGCTGGAGGGCAGCCCTTCCCTTTGTGACATATCATCCTCCCAGTTGTGCATAATAATTTTAAAATCTTAAGAAATAAAATAAAAATGTGGAGGGTCAGGGTATCTGGCAGGCACTAAGGCATCACGTTGGAGACCCAAGCCCTACAAAGTTTGTTTCCTCTTGCTTAAGAACAAGTGGTTTTTGTCATCCTCAAGCTTCTTATGCCTCCTTTTCTTCCAAACAGGCTTTCTGTTCCTGCTGATTTACTCAAAAAAGATAGTGCCCTGCACAATGACCAACTGAATAGCTTTTTCAGGAACCAGTTACAGAGGTTACACTTTTGTGATTGGATTTATTACCTGTTTCTCGCTGGTGGCAGCTTGGTGGCTGCTCCTTGGCATACATTGTAAAAATAAAATGAATGGTTCCGGCCAATTGTTCTAGGATTGGTGTGCGTGTTTTTGGTTTTGCAGAGCAGAGAAAAATATCTGCAGAAACTATATTTCTTGATACACTTACAACTAAAGGAGGAGTAGACGGGGAGCAACAGATAGAGCTATTCCCCAAATGGGATTAGGGGTTGACAATGGAGTTGATCATCATCAGATTCCCTCTTCCCATACTGCTGATGGTACTGTCTCCCTTACTATTCTTACTCTTTGCCCACACCAGAAGAAACAGCCAGGTTTCAGCTGTTGTGCACCTCCCATAGGGAAAATGCTTGTCCCCTCTCCAGACACTACTGGAAGTGAAAAATTGGATGCAACTCACTCATGCACTCACCTGTTGATACTGCTTATAACATCCAAAGCCATCCTCAGGGCCCAGCTACCTGTTACACTAATTGTGTGGCTTGCAGCTACATCAGGGGATTTTAACATTTTAATCCTGGGTATGCAGGGTGGAGGATTTCCACTGGAACTGCAGCACATAAGGTGGGGAGGTTGTCCGACCCTTCCCTCTGCAACCACAATCCCAATGATGTAGTGCCCCAGTACCGTATGCTAAATCCAGTGTGGTGTAGCGGTTAGAGTGTTGGACTGGGACTTGAGAGATCCGGGTTCTAGTCCCCACTCGGCCATGAAGCTCACTAGGTGACTCTGGGCCAGTCACGGACTCTCAGCCTAACCCACCTCACAGGGTTATTCTTGAGGATAAAAATGAAGAGGAGGAGGAGGATTCTGTAAGCTGCCTTGGAATCCTTGCAGGAAAAAAGGTGGGATATAAATATAAATACAGTCATGCCTTGGATTGAGAGCATAATATGTTCCAGAAACGTGCTTGTAATCCAAAACACTCTTATATCAAAACAAAATCCCCCCAAAAAAATTTGTACAGAGATTTTTAATTTAAGCCATACTACAGTACTTGTATTGCAAGACGTCGTTTGTATATCAAGTAAAAAAAAATTAAATAAATATTTAAAAATTGGCTTGTCTTGCAAAACGCTCTCAAACCAAGTTACTTGCAATCCAAGGTATTACTGTATAATAAATAGTTTACAAGGAAGGTCCGGAGCACAAACCAGACAGCCTTCTGGTAGGAACTCACTTTTAATAATGAACAACTCTGCCCTGAACAGCCTGCTATATCTCTTGCAGAGCACACCATGCCCAAGCTCAGCTGGTTGTGTGAAAGAACTTTCACTGTTCAAGGAGCCAATTGATCCACATGGCTGGTATATTCCAAGCCAAACGTTATCACCTCTATCCAATCAAGAATGGCTATAAGTTAGTCTTCCCCAACCTAGTGCTCTCCAGATGTTTTGGACCACAACTCCCACCATTCCTGACCATTGGCCATGCTGGCTGGGGCTGATGGGCATTGAAGTCCCAAACATCTGGAGGGCACCAGGTTGGGGAAGGCTGCTATAAGTGTTTGTTGTTATGGAGAAGGACACCTTCACAGACAATTCCCCAGACTGCGGGTTATTCGTTATTGGAAAGAAGTTATGAAAACTCAATGAACTTCTACTATAGTGATGGAGCCACAGTGATGTAGCAGGGAGTAAAGTGATGGCCTAAAGATGAATGATGCCCTTTAAGAACAGTCCTTATGTAGCAGAACAGGATAATGAATGAATGAATTATGTCAACATTTGAGGCCGATGCAACCCATCTGCTGCTTTGATTAATTAAAATTCTGACTGACAAAAGAGGGCCTTTCTCTGGTCTGCAAGCAATTAATTGCTAGAGGCCTCAATAAATCTGTGTTTCTCACTGAAGTTAGTTCTTAGGGCAAAATGCAGACTAGAGACAGACAGACCTGACAGTTGAGTGTGTTGATATAATCCTGATATGACAGGCCCATGAACCATAATATCTTTTCATAGCACTAATCCTTCCTTCCAAGACCACATGAAAGTAAGCTAAGATTCTTTCATCCGGACATTACAAGCTTTATGAGGGAGTGGGACAATAAGAACTGGGTGGACCAAAGTGACCTGAATTCAAGTCCCCATTCTTCCATGCTCTATGAGCCTAGCCAACTCATTCTCTCAATTCTGCACCAGTTAAGTAGGTATATTGCAGCTAATTCATCTCTTAGGAATCTCTCAGATATGCACAAGACTGCTTACACAATCAAGCAATGTCAGAGAAGCTTACACATGAAAGATACTTCCATGAAAAATCAGTTGCACTCCACATTACACTACTGTTCAGTCCAGCACAATACACAACTCTACAGTGTTGTGGGCCGGAGAGGAGAGAAGATGTCCCATTAGAGTATGTGAATACAGACAAACATTTACAAATGGCAGATTCCAGAGCCATGTTAGCCAAGAACAACAAAACTAGAGTCCACTTTGTGTGTTCACTTTTGAGAGCCACCCAGAGAGCTTTGGCTATTGGGCAGTATAGAAATGTAGTACATAAGTTTGTAAATAAATACATAAAATTTACTAAGGGATAAGTTATGCAGAGCTTTTGCCTACATGGTGTAGTGAATTTTATCATCCATTGCTTCCCCTAGATTTCCGATTAGTTGCAGATAGTATGATAAAAAATTATCCTTACATGGACAACATTAAGTACAGGTTTATCTCAATTCATGCTGTAGTAGGATATGGCTGCTCTTTAAACAAAAAATACCTCCTTGGACCTGGTGAAATCGTTCAAAATGGAAATGAGCACTGAAGAACAAGTACTATTTAGTGAGAGTCCTTCATATATACTTGGAACAGAAGTTTAATAAAGAAAGCACCATCCCATAGTTGCTTCTGCTGGATGAGGCACTCATTAAATTATTTTCAAGTATGCCAAGACATAGAATGAGTCAAGGTGTCAGGAAAAGACCTAGATTTCCTATGGGAAGTTGGGAAACTGGCCAGGCCCAGAGACTAACCAAAAATTATGAGAGGCTCCTAAGCATGTGAAGTCTGCCTCAGGTTTTGAAGGACAGAAAGGTGGCCACACTCCTACATGCAAAATGCTTGCCAGTGTTTTGCCTGATATCTAGGAATGAGCTATCAGGATACCTCATCATCAGCTTGCTTGCGAAATGAACATTCAGCATTGCCAGACTACATCTTTCTACATGTCAGTGCAGACAGCCATGCTCTACCTGTTGCATGTTGTTTCCCTAGGGATGGACAAATGTGTCAATTCTGTTTTCTCTCTGTTTCTCATTTTTCCAGTCTTATGTTGGGTTCATCCCATTTACACAGCAGTTTGAGAATACTTTTTAAAATTTGCACAAAAATTCATACACATTTGTTGCACACTTCTCCCAATACATGCATTTTTGTAGACAATTTTGCCTAATATCCACATTTTTTGCAAGCAATTATCCCTAATTTAATGCATTTAATTAATTTCCTCTATATGTGTGTGTGCGTGTGCATATTTCCCTAATATATGCATTTCTGTACACATTTTCCAACTGGAGAATTCCATCACAAAATTTGTAGAAGTGTGCATTTTAAAGGATAACTAAGTTTGGGTTCATGTATAGGTTTGAAAGTGTAAAATTAGGCAAATTTGCATTAAAATGCAAACCAAATGAAATTCTCCCCCATCTCTACTTTCCACTGGGAAGTGGAAATGTAGTTAAACTATGATGCCTGAAAGTATCCAACAAATAATGGATTCCACTGCTGCCACACTTTCATAAGACTGTAGTACAGACCACCATAGAGGCTGCAAAGGTCATTGTACATCAAACAACCACAGACAGCCTGGTTTTATTAGGCACCACCTCTCAGTGCCTGCAAATGTCATTATGGATTCATCCAATAGATACTATATGTGAAATCCATGGTTTATAAATTAACGTGTTTTGGCAAATATTCTTCACAGTGAGCTCATAACAAAGGAAAGTTAGAAGAAATACTGATTAAAGTGAAAACTAGATTCCTGAAGATTTATTCCATAAACACCATAACACAAGCCAAAGTAAGGTGTCCTTAAACCCACTGATTTCAAAAGGCTTAAGTGTTTTGGGTGATGACCCATCAAGTGATTCAGGGGAAATGCAGTGTAACAGCCAGTCAGAAAGAAGAAATTACTCACCCAATAATTTTCATGATAAATAAATTAACAGGAAATGAAAAGCTGCACATGGAAATGTTTTAAACTCTTGATGGACAAAATCCATCTAATAAATTACAAACTTGCCACTGCTGTCATCAGGGTTGTTATTAACAGCTAATGCAAGTGGAAAAACTGGTTCCTATTAAACAACATCAAGAATTTTAATACTAGCAAAATGCTCAATTACAGTCAACTTCCACCATAGTTGATTTTTTTTTTTTTTACTGAATAAGCATAACCCTTGCCTCTGTCCCCTGCCCGTGTTGCATGAGGGGAAACACAGCCTTTATCACCACCAGTTTATTTTTATGCCACTTTTCCAAGGTAAAACTATGCTGAAAGCAGAGACTCATGCCCACCAGAGACTCACTTTGATATAAGAGTGTTTTGGATTACAAGCACGGTTCCGGAACGAATTATGCTTGCAATCCAAGGTATTACTGTACAAAAAACAGTAGCAGCCAAAAATACATCTTGCCAATGCTGAAAGTTGCCCCAGGTACAAATGCTATGCGAGACCCCATCTTGATGGTCTTTAAGCACCTTCAGGAGCAGCCTTTGTAGGTGGCATCAGTAAGGGCCCCGCCCTCCCTGGCCAGGTAGAAATGAGCCAGGCAGAGGAACAGGGACCAGGCCTTGCAAGACTCAAAGATGGCTTCCAGGCGGCACCACCACCACCACCACCAGCAGCAGCAGACCCTGTAGCTGAAGTCAGTCATCCCCTACACCCAGGGTAGGTGGAAGTGCTGTACTACTTACTATGCTAGACTTTTCTTAATAGTGTAATATTTTAAATAGTAAATAACAGCTGGGGGAGGGAGAGAAATGAAACTGATCAGGGACTGTGGTGTATGGGAAAGGTTAGCCTTTTGCTACACACACATCCTCCCACAGTCCCAATCCAGATCAAGCCCTGTTTGCACATCAAGGGAAGCTTCCATTGGTGACCTTTAATCACGCTAAATAAACAGTGTCTCAGTCAAGCCATACTCTACACTGGGGGAGTTCATTATTAGGTGGGAATGATATGTAAAACTCAGCATTGTTGCTGAGTTTGTTGTATCTTAGCATTGCTATAGCCTTGCTGTATCTTAGCACCCAGGGTTTAGCCAAGGACAGGACTGCTAAATGTAAATAGCTTTACATTTGAGGCTCCTGCCTCTTGGTATCAGTTAAAGTTAAGCCTTGAATGTTATTTTTCCATGAAGCACGATGCCAAGGAAACCAGTATAAACTGACACAATGCAAAATATGTGTCTCATCGAATCAGAGGGCTTTTCTGACAATCTCCCTTTTCCATCCACAAAGTCAACACTAGTTCACTCTGTAAATCATGGTGCTAACATGCTCATCCTCATAGAGCCTCCCTGAGCCAGCATAGTCTGAATTTCACATGGCATTAAGTCAGGGTGAAGAGAGAGAAAAAGAGATGCTTGCCAGACTAGGTTGTTGGGCACAAAATCATTGCAATCGTAAGGTCACCAGACATCTCTCTCTTCACTCCTGTTGTTTCTTGAAGGAAATGGATGCCTTGGCACTTGTCAGTTAAAATAATTGGTTGGACAACTGGCACTAGCGGGACCACCTCACCTCTCTCTATAGCAGGTGTTTGTGCAAGAATCAGCCTGACTGTCATTAAAACATAGGATAGTATCCAAGTCAACAAAAGTGCTAACATAAATAATGTTGCACTAGCATATGGGACCTCTAGTGCAACACCAATAGTGTTAGATGGTATGAAGGGTTTTCTGGGAAATCTCATTGTGCCAGCTAACATTGTTGATGTTGAGTTAGAGGTCCATTAAACTAGCACAATATAACATATATATTAGTGCTCGTGTCAACTTAGGTACTCCCCATTGTTCAGAAATGTGAAGCAAGGCTGAGGAAACTGGTATTCCTAGTGATGGGATTTGTGCTAGAGAGTCATCCAAAATTGTCACAGGGAAGCTTGGCAGAAGGCTTTGCTTAGCACTCTGAACATGTTAGAGCACCATGAGAGGGGACAGTGGTGCCCACAATAGTGCCGCCATCCCCTTCCTGTTTGCATATCCTAACATCACTGAAGGAATATGGGATGGAGCCACCAAGTAGCAGAAACCGCACGACTTTCACAACTTAGTCAGGATCCAACCTAAAATCTCAGCTTTCATTTAAAGTGCCAGGGGACGTGTTTCAAGCCCTGTCCTGGAAAGTTAGGCTTTATAGTACATAGGGCAATGTATAGTAAAAACTTCCAGAAGCTGGGGCAGGCTAGTTAGGGCTTTTTATAGGCAGGGTTAGGGCTAGAATGCCCCCCCCCCAAGAGCAGCAGAAACAGAATAAAATATGATGGTATGCCCTTGCACATTAACTCTCCAAATAGTGACAACTCCAGGGGTGTGAGCCCTTACTCAGTTTCCTTGGATGTGATCACTGGAGATGTACAGTATTTTTGTGATATATGGTTTATTTACACATATATATGAGCATAAGTAGGAATTCACAGCACTAGCACTCCAACAGATCCTATTCTCCCATCAGGTTTTGGGGTGGAGAGGGAGGTTGTTAGAGTCTTATCTGACTCTACCCCAGCTGCAACTACCAAAATTGCTCCCTTTGTCCATGGACAAATTAGCACATTCCTTAGGCAGGGGGAAGTTACCATAAGCCACCTTCCCAAAAGGCTCTCTTCTTCCAGAAGGATCCAGCTAGAGAGTGAACATAAGAAGAGTCGTACTGGATCATATCATACCAAAGGCCTGTATCTAGTCTGAGCATCTAGAGTCGTGCTAGATCAGACCGAAGGCATATCTATTTCCCACAAGTGGACAATAAGTTGCTATTGTAAGCTCACAACAGGACATGAGTTCAATAGTACTTCTCATGTTTCCAACAACTGGTATTCAGAGGCACTACCTCTGATACTGGATGTAATATATTGACTGGGTTTGCATGACACTGGCAACCCACGACAAGCCACAGTGGGTTGTCGTGTCATGCGACCCCAAACTGATTCCTGCAGGGTGGCTTGTCTGAGGACAGCAAGCCACACTGGCAACCCATGGGTTGTTGTAGGCGTTGTTTTACTCATGATGGGTTGTTGTGCCATCCGAACCTGGGTGACTGACCCCCATCGTGGGTACCAGGAATTGGCTAGCAAGCTGCTTGGCAAGAGCAGCAAAAACCCCTTGTCACCCACCGGTGCCAACCGTCCCACAAATGCCCAAGTAGCACTTGGGGGCAGCTAGCACTGGCTTGCTGCCCTCCCACTGCAATTGCAAGTTTTTGGCTTGCTGCAGCTTCCCCTCCCCCTTCCCCCCCCCCCCAGATTGGGAAAGCTGGCTTGACAGCTGGCTTTCGCAATCCCCGTTTTGACAGCCACCAACAGCCCCTTCAAAGGGCCCAAGCAGCACCTCAGAGTAGCTGTCTGTGGTTGCCAACCTTTTGGGGCGGGGCAATGTGTGCAAATATTTGTGCATATTTTAAAAAATATTTTTAGGTCTTTTGCAAGTGTGTACAGAGTAAAAACTGTGGCAGCCTCACCTGGGCCATGTCCAGGGAGGTACCTGCTACCAAAGTGCAGCAGGTATCAACCCTGGACATTGACCCAGAGAGGCTCCAAATAGCCTTTTTTCCACTTTGGTTTGGTCTGAAAGCTGTCAAAAAGTGAGCTGACATGAGTGATCTGTGCTCGTGAAAAGGGAGTGGTGGGATTTACACCCCATTTTCAGCAAGATCCTCTTTTCGGGGGTGGGAACTCCACTGTCCTAAGGGTGCTCTCACTTTCCCACGTGTTCCTGAGGCTCTAGGTGCTCGGGAACATGGAAGAGTGCAAGCCACCTCCTTTTTAAGGAAGCTGTCAGTTTTGTCAGTATATTATCTAGCTGTCAAAACTCCTGCTCCTTTAAAGGGGGGGGGGGTTTGGCAGAGATCCACATGGTTTTTTCAAATGGACATATGCAGGCATGAATCCATATGTCCCTGTGGAAAAACCACGGAGAGCTCTGTCAAAATATATCCTTTTAAAAGGAACCGGAGTTTTAACAGCTAGCTGTCAAAACACGGGTTCCTTTTAAAAGGGAGCAGCTTGCACTTTTCCATGTTCTGCAATCCTGAGCACCTGGAATCTTGGGAACAAGTGAAAAAGTGAGAGCACCCTTGGGAGAGTGGAGTCCCCAGAATCCTACTGGTTTCATTAACCTTCTGCTTGTCACAATTATAGGCCTGGAAGGGTCCTCCAGGAAAGTGTCCAGATCAATCCCAAAGCTCACTATAATATGTACATTTGCATCATCTATACAAACTGAAAAAATTGACCTTTCTTGACAGAGAAGTTAGCTAGGCAGGTGCACAACTTTTACAGCACCGAACACAGACAGCCCCAGTTATGAATACTGTGGTGCATAGGAGAATGTTTTCTTGATTAAAGGTGCTTGCTACTTTCTGCAATAAGTGAACAGCCCAATTTACAAAATCAGTTACCACTTCTGCTATCCCTCTCTGGTAAATAACTTGCAATAGGGAGTATGGCAACAGGCAGCGTGCCTGATAATTTTTTATTACTGCGCATCAGGTGCAGAAATAAAACTCTCAGGACCGGTGCAGGGCAGTTTGGCGCCCCAGGCGAAAAAATAGTTAGCGCCCCCCCTCTCCAAAGCAAAAAAAAAACAAACCCTGCGCCGCCACCACCAACCTACCTTCCCCCCCCGCCCTGGCGCCGGCGGCGGCAGCGGCGGCGGCGGCTGCTGCGACGAAGGTAGGTGACGGGGGGTGACGGGGGGGGTTGGGGGATGCAAGCGCGAATCCGGCGGGGGAACTCTGGGGCCAGCGCCGCTCCTAGGAGCTCCTGCGATTCACCTGCCGAGAGGGCGGCTCGCCACGCCTACCGACGAGCGCGTCTGGCCCCGGTCGCCCTGACCCGTCGCCCAGCCTAGGCGCAAGCAGCGCGGCTTCCCTTTGGAGTGCGCCCCCTCCGCGGAGCCTTCTGACTGCCGCCTGCAGAAGAGGAAGGAAGAGGCAGGGCGGCCTGCCCTTGCAAGTCCCCGCAGAGCGATCCCATCCGGGCGTCCGGGACGACAACGCAGCCAAGCGCCGGCATGACCGAGAGGGCGCGCCTGCCCGCGGGGCGATGGCGGTGGGAGGCGCAGCGGCAGGCGAGCGAGCGGGTGGGCGGAGGTGCGGCGGCGGCGGCAGGCAGGAGGGTGGGGAGGCGGAGGCCTGGCGGGGACGGCGCAGCGGCAGCGAAGAGGAGCGCAGCGTTTCGCGCCCTCTTCAGCCGCGCGCCCTCTTCAGCCGCGCGCCCTAGGCAACCGCCTAGTTGGCCTAGCGGTAGCGCCGGCCCTGAAAACTCTCCTAATTTAATCTTCTGGAACAGGCTTGCACAACTTACGAGCTACCAATACGACCCACCAGCCTTGTATGATAAACCCACCAGATGCTTCCAAAACCTCCCAAGTTTTGCTGCTTGTCTGAAACTGCCTGCAAGAGGAAGGAGCCCCTGGCAGGCTGGTGGGTTGCACCGAGTTGAGGGCACAAGGTGAGATGATCTACTTTGGAAGTACAGTAATACCTTGGATTGCAAGTAACTTGGTTTGAGAGCATTTTGCAAGACAAGCAAATTTTTAAATATTTATTTATTTATTGACTTGATATACAAGCAACATCTTGCAATACAAGTACTGTAGTACGGCTTAAATTAAAAATCTCTGTACAAATATTTTTGGGGGGATTTCGTTTTGATATAAGAGTGTTTTGGATTACAAGCACGTTTCCAGAACGAATTATGCTCTCAATCCAAGGCATGACTGTAGATACATAAGTGATGAAGAAAAGCATTGCTGTCTGCTGATGCCTTTCCCTTACTGCTGATGTTTTTCCGTCATGTCATTATATGGCACATAAAAACATGAGCTGGTTTGGATGCAATGGACCCCAGGGCAAATGAAGAATACTCCCCCCCCCCCACGCTCTCAATTCCTCCAAAGCTCTCTGAGAATTAAGCACAAATGACAAAGTAACCACCTTTTGGTACCTTGCCAGTTTTTTTCTTGATCAAGGAAATGCCCCTGCTTCCTTTTTGAGTTATGGTACATAAGTTCACAGGCAACTGAAACCTTCATAAGATCCTTCACGTTGCCAAATGATAGCACCTCCTGACTGAAATTCCTCCAGCACAAGGAAATGAAGATGAAGACAGTGAACTGCTCCCCCCACCCCATTTTAGACTACCTAGTTCTTAATTATTGCATCTCTCTGAGTGATGCCACTTGGCTGCCATGGCTCTCCACAAATGCATGGATCAGATTAAGAAGCCTTCCAGTTTAGACAGCAATTCTGCAAAGATACCATTAGAGTTTCTCTCTATTGAATTCTTTTTTCTTTTTCTTTTTTTAATAATCTTTTGCTCATGATTCTAGCAAGTATCCCGGATGTCTAAGTAAAGCAGGGCTGGGCAACCTGTGGCCCTAGGGCATGCGGCCCACAGCCTAATTTCACAAGTCCTCTTCAAGCAATCAGTTCAGACCTCTGGTAAGAGTGATCTGACCATCATCCAGCAGCCTTCTGAGTGGGGAGGAAGGGGGGGAGAAAAAAGGGGGTGGCAGAAAAAGAGAGAGAAAAGAGCCTCTTTTGGTTCTGACCCAGCCCATTGCTGGCTTCAGCCCCATGATAACTCCCCCCGCCCCACAAAAATTACCCCCAAGGGAATGTGAGTGACCTTTGACAGAAAAGAGTTCCCCACCCCCAAGGTAAAGCTTCTAGTGATTTGGCAAAAGTAGGAGAGTGGATTTTGGAATGCTTGTTCCAAAAAAGGTTTTCCCCCTGTGTTTGTACCAACCTGTGAGTTAGCAGGCAGGTGCTTCAAAATAGGACTCTATTTATTTGATGTAAGCATATATTAAATGGGCTGATGCCTGTTTTACCTTATGCTGTGGCAGCTATGCGAACAGATCAATATGAATCTTTTTCATTCATTTAGTCGTAGCTGCAGGGGGTTCTTTGCAGTTTGGGTGTATTTGTTTCATTACAATGTTAATATAATCAAGCACAAAGACCACTTCATTAAAAGTTCACCCATACTTGATCTTTCAGGGACTTTTTTTTTTTTAATCATAGGTCTTTTAGTCTCTCACAAATGAAGAGTATATACTGTAAGGAAAATGTTCAAGAGTTCAGGAAGAAAAGTTCTCAAAGACAAGTAGCAGTTGAAAGAGGGAAGAATAGGGAAAGAAACTGCCAAGGAATTTAAATGGATTTATTATCTCTCCAAACAAAGTAGTAAGGTAACATCTGCATTGTGATATACATGCCTGCAGCCACTAGACAATTTTGGGAATCAAAGCTGTATCCTCTTTACTAAGGGGAAAATGTAGATAGCCTATCAGGGTTACAAAAGCAATTTCAGTACCAAAACAAGGTCAAAATCTAGATTGAAATATGTCAGGGATACAGTGAATGTCTTATTGTGTGGCTGAAAGAGGCTACTGAAACTAATGGGTAAATCCTCCTACATAGTTCTGGAAATAGAGTACTCAAATTGCCCTGCCACTTATACAAGGACTAAGAATGATTTGAGCCTTCATCAGGTAATGGTCTGACTATTTATTTATTTATTTTAAAATAGTTATATACCGCTTCCCATTTTAAAAATCCCGATGCAGTTTACAACAAATGATAAAACAACACATCATTATAAAAGCACAACAACATTTAGACAAATTAATGTTTGGGGAAAACCATGGTGACAAGTAAGTTTTTAATGTCAAAAGCACATTATTGTTGGTTCCTGACATATCGCAGAGGGTAGATAATTATAGAGGGAGGGTGCCACTACAGAGAAGGCCTGTTGTTGCCAGATGATGGGACTCTGCAGGATGTGGCACAAACAACAAGGCCTCCCCTGAAGATTGTAGTGGTCTAGGCGATCTTTCAGGTAACCTATGATAAAGGTACAAAACAACTCTAAATTTCCAGCCACCCGTTGTCAGGCCAGGAAAGAACAACAGAACTTTTGTGGATTTGCTTAACATGCTGGGCTTGTAATGCATTTTTAGCAAGCATTTATCTAGAATTCATCTCTCATACCTTTTATTATAAGAAAGAGTTAAGTAACATGACCAGTTATCATTTTACATTAGCCGACTTTGTGGTGTTTTTATTGAACGCAACTGCATATCTTAATTCTGCATTAAAGGATTTCCCCCCTACTAAATCTTTTGGCTGTATTTATTTTTCTATTTTATCTGTCTAATGCATTTTAATCCCACCATTGCTCCAAGGAGCTCAGGGTGCTGTACATAGCACTCCTTCCCCATTTTATCCGATCGCCTCAACAACCCTGCGAGGCAGCAGGTCAGGCTGAGCAAGGATTACTGGCCTTGGTCATCTAGTGAGATTTATGGCGAACTAGGGATTTGAATGTGTGTCTTTCTGGTACTAGTCTGACACTAACTACTACACCATGCTAACTCTCAATATTTTGTATTAGAAGAAAAAAATATGTAAGTACAGAAATATAACTAGTAGCTCTCAGGCTCTCTCTTGTCAGAGTATACCTACTACTCTCACGTCATCACTTGAGGCCTTGGGCTGAGACTCTGAAGCAACTGAATCTCGGAAGATTCCGGAAGGAAGAGCTTTTTCAAAGCTGGTGTACTGCACCCCACAGACTCAGCCTTCCAAACAAACCTAAGTTTTCTTTAAACAAAGCCTTTCTGTTGGGTTCTCTCAGGCAGTGGCCTCTCTCTCCTCAGGCCAGAAGCAGCAGGTGTTGCCCCCAACCACTTTCCAGTTCCTCCCAGGAAGCACGACCCACTCAGGCCGAATCCAGTATTTCTTTAATATTGTTACACTAAATGCTGAGGTTCAGCTGTCCTTCCTACAGGAGTACAAACCAATCTTATTGGTGCATAGTGGGCTGTTTTTCTTCTGGGCACTCGTGAAGCTAAAGAAAAGAAACAGGTGTGCTAGGAAGGCCTGCCAATAAACAAAACCTATAAACAGAGAGGTGACAGCAAAGAACAAACAAACAAAAACAAAACAGAGAATGAATCTAAGGGAATTTTGCAACTCTTGATTTCAGCTGGAGAAGGCTAGGCCCCTTGTAAAACAAAAAAAAAACCCCTCCACGCTCATCCATAACAGCCCAAGGCTGGGATGTTTGCCCTTGTCCTGCACATTATAGCTTGAGATATTAGGCATTAAAACCCAGAGTCGTTCAAACACCAATTACTGACACTGCTGTTAACACAAATAACAAATGATCTTCCTTTGAGAAACCTCATAAAAACAGAGAATCCAATTTAAGTGCGTTTCTGCCATTTGTTGTGAACGGAAGAACCCACATTCTCACAACCATATATGCCCCGCAGCCCATGGAGCTTGAGATAAGTGCGACTATCTCCAAGTTCTATTAGTAAATATAAATTATGCATTTCCTCTCCGGATGTTAACAGCACAACTGCCCAGCCAATAATACAATCCCAGCCTTTTCAGGGCACTAGTAAACAAAGCAAAACACAACACCTATGGCAGATGGTAAGCTCCTCGTGGTTTCTTGTCCTGCATCACAGCAGCAGCAGAATTGACACAGTGGATCTGTTTCCAGCCTTTAAAACAATCATTTGGAAGGCTTTAAGCATGTGCTACCGCAGGGAGGTTGGCCTATTGGCTGACTTTGGTGAGTAGTGCCACCACGCCAAGTATCAGGCTTCAGACAGAGGAGCTTGACCAGGAGGCTTGTGGGACCTTGAGGAATTAAATCGCCTCTAAATTCCACCTGACTTTGGGCAGCAGCAGTGTCAGTACCAATCGGAGACCAAGGCAAGGGATGCTGATAGGGCTTTGGTATGGAAAACTGCGGGCAAGATGGTAGCCATCATAACTGGCCTAGCACTGCGATGTGGAAAGCAACGCAAAACCATCACATTATATTTTCTGAGTATACTCGTCATGGCTAGACACACATCTAAAGCTAGTCTAGCCATAATGATGTCCAAAACTCCTGTAGGAGAGGAACAACAACAAGGAACAACATGTGCACTTGTCCAAGCACCAAGAGAGTAATATATGGAAGGTCAAATATATCCAAGCGGCAGCATGATGCAGCATCTAAGTAGTATCCATCTGTCTCCATGTGTGTGTTCACATAACTTCCTGAATGCATGGTTGTGTTGTTGAAATTAGAACAGCTGGTTTGGGCCTATTGTAGTATGTACCATGGAAGACTTTCCAAGTCATTGTGGTGATGGCTTCTTCAAATTACCATGTTAATCAACTCAAGAAGTTTCACACTGGAACTTTCATCCTCAAAACAACCCAGTAGAGGTAGTTCATCATCATTCCTATTGCCCAATGCCACAAGTGAGATGGAACTTTTTAAAAAAATATTTTTTAAAATGTGAATTACACCAAACTGTTGCCGGCACTTAAAAAGTTCCGGCATGGTCTCTAACAAAACAAAAACCATATTAAAAAAGAAAGGAGAAAAAAAGGTACAATTTTCTTACAGATTAAAATGAATCGCTTACAGTAAATGTGTATGAAATGTATATCCATAGTATGTAGTAATACAACTATCAGTAAAGACAGTTATGCATAAGCTTCAGAAAAAGCAGAACAAGTGCGATGGAACTTGAACCCAAATCTCTAGCCACTGCACTGATCTCTCTTTTTTGTCTGTGTGGGCACTAGGGAGTTTCTGAATGAGTAAAGTTCCATGGATCAGCTGTGCTTCAGCAGCTACATAACTCAACTTATGTGATCTAAACTTTGTTGCAGGTGACAAGTGGATCTGGTTCACATCATGCATAACAGAGGTAAAGGATCAGACCTACGATTATAATTGCTGCGCTTGTGACTGCAGGGAGTTTGGAATGGTGTCAGTGCAGGAATTCTATTTGCCACATTGTTCTTCCTTCAGTAGTGCTTCATGGCTCCTGTTCCTTCCGGCAACATAGCGGTGGGAGTAGGAGGTCCAAACAACTGACCCGCTCCAGAGCCCAATGCATATGCTACAGCATGCACAGAAAGGTCCTACATCGGCAAGCTTCCCCATTCATTTCAATTAAAGTGGCAGCTGAATGTGTGTGTAAGGAGCATGTACAAAGAACTGCCCCTCCATTAAAGTGACAGGGAGAGCACTATGGGACTCATTTGTTAAAAAAAAAAAAAAAAAGTCTATGCACTGAGAATAGTTCAATGGATTGGCGGATGGCCTTCATTATTGCCACCTAGGAGAAATCAACTAGATTTGTCTGATGTAACTTGGTTAAAGTAGGTGGTTAAAATTGGCACATAAAAGACAGAGTTCACTGCATTTTTAATACATCTTTAGTATTAAAACAAATGTCATACTTTTTTATGATAGTCCATGCAGCTAGTTCAGTGGAGATAAAACTACCGCTGTTCCATTTTGGCTTGTTCCCATTCTGAATAGAAGAGTGCAGGCTATTCGATATTCCCTTCTTTTACGTTGAGTATGAAAGCATGTAAGATGCTTCTAGACAGCATTGTATTCTTAGGTAGTTCAAGCAGCACAATGCAGCAGGAAGGGGGGAAGCTTGTTATTGGCATACAACTTGCTGCTTCAAGCATTTTCCTCCCTGCAGCCCCTTTGCCTCCTTTCAGTTCTTTTGGAGGTAGCTAGAAGGATTTACCTGCTTGTTTGCAGTGTTGGTAAGTTCCAGGGCTGGCCCAAGACATTTGGCTGCCTGAGGCGAAGGACAAGATGGTCCCTCTCCCCTTTCCATGTACAAACAACACCAACCAGACTGCTGGTTGAATCTTACTTCAACACTGGTGATGGGACAGCATCCTCCACTGCAGCAGGGCAGCAGGCTAGCTGAGAGGGTGCAGGACACGTCTGGATCTTTCTTCCAGCACTTCACTGCTGCCTACTCAAAGAAATGCTGTGATGCAGCAGTGGCAGCACAAGGCAGGCCATGTGGCATGAACAGCTGAGCTCTGTCCTCCAATACCACGCCACCACTCCGTACTACCCCTCAGCATTGCCACCTGAGGTGGCTACCTCACTCTGCAGAACGGTAGGACCAACCCTGGTAAGTTGCCAAACCCTGATTGGCTATATGTACACCAGTTGCTGGGGAACATGGGCAGGAGGGTACTGTTGCACCCATGTCCTGCTTGTGGGATCCCGTGGGCAACTGGTTGGCCACTGCATGAACAGAATGCTGGAGTAGATGGGCCCTTGGTCTGATCCAGCAGGGCTCTTATGTTCTTAAGTTCCTCCTCTACAGGGTGATAGTAGGTCACTGTTACTTATTACTTCATGAAAGGAAAATAAATAAATGAACAATTTTAGCTTCTGGAGTTTGAAGGGCAAAGCCACTTAAGTATTGGTTCATTACTTCATTGCCACTATTTACAAAATTATGCCCAATTCAGGATGCATTTCAACACAATGCTGGAATTCCATCTTAAGCTTGTCCAATCCTTGACACTTGAGTAATACTGTAAGATGCTTCAGACTCAAGATGCAACTTTCTTGCAACCACAGAAGATTCCCCATGGCCACCCAATGGCTGCAATGCCATGTAAAAGCAGCTGCACCACTGTTGCTGCTTCTTTGATTAGCTGGAGTACTGACATATTTTTCAAAGGCAGCCTCGGAGCCAACAACAGGGCAGTTGCATTTTATGCAATATTAAAGACTTGCAGTTTGCAGCCAACCTGTTCTGCTGGCACAAAAAGTGTTGCTTTTATATCAGTTTCTGGCTTACAGCTCATTTTTCAAGGATCAAGCTTGAAACATTGTCTAAACATAACATGGTTAAATTGTTTGGGACCATGAAGACCTAAGTTGGCCAAAAAGTCATGCCATCCCCTGAAATGATTATCTATTGCCTTGATGAGATCTGTGAATTATGTTTAGTGCATTTTTGTATGATCATATTTCACATTTATATTCTTAGCTTTTTATATCCTCACTGGCATTGGTTATGCTGGCTTCTTCACAACTGAATGCCTTTTGTTAGAGAACCTCCTGATCTAACATATCATCCAAAATTCTGCTGAGAGTTTATTGGAAAGGAAGTTATCCTTTATACATGACCTTTAACACACGTGGGTCAGAGGCATGGAATGATTTCTAGACAGGGGAAAGACAACATCATGAAACTATTCATGAAAGGATTTGTAATAATAGTGTTTAACTGGGCTACAGCATTTAGCCAATTAATTGGTTAGATTAATCAAGTAAAACCTTTTAATTAATTTAAAAAGATTGCCCATGATTAATCAGGCTCCCGAGTCATTAAAAGGAAGCTAGCAGGATATATATGACAAAGTGATTTGTTACTACTCTGCTCTTAAAGCTGAAGAAATAAGTTTGGAACATTGACCAGAAAGTTAATCCAGCCAGCTCAAAGTCTATCAGCCTCTGAGAACCCACCCAAGGATCCCCCCTTTTTGCAAAGAAGTCCTTGGATCCTGGTGCACAGGGAAAAAGTAGAGGAAAAGCTCCTACTTTCCTTCTACAGACATCAACTTTCTCTGAGGATTAGTGCTTTTGCAGGTAACATGCACATTGATACTGCATGCCTGGTACAGCTGTGCTACTCCCTGTGCTGATTGCTAACATACTAGTAGATCTGTGCAGTGTATGGGCTCTACTGGAAGAATGGTGAGGTTATTAAGGTTCAGCAGATAGTGTAGTGAACTTTCCCAGTGTCCAAAAGCCAGGATAATTTCTTGAAGCCATGCCAGGGCCTTACGTATAACCCTCAGCTTGTTAGGAACACCAGAGATGATTGCCTTGAATTCCTGAGATAAGGGCTGCTTTTGCTGTGAAAACCAAAACTGTTTGCTTTGCTGAAGCAGTGTTGGCCCCCCTTGTCTCCCAAGAGGGGAGGGGAGGGGTTAGCTTGTGGCTTACTGACAGCTTCAGAAATGGGGGGAGAGGAACTTCATAAAATCCACGGCAAGAGGCGTTGTCGTTTGTTCTCAGCTTGGGGAGAGGAATCGATGCATTGCTCACCCAGGCAACTTTGGAGGCCCACAGAGCATCTCCTGGCCTATTCAGGGAACAATACAGCCACAAAGAAGGGGAATGTAAGCTTACTTTTGCTTGTTTATTAATAATCTGCATCTGCATTCCATCACTATGTATTCAATAAACTGTATGTTATCTTTGACACAAGTGGTTTTGTTTCATCCGGAGTATCCTCAAATCTGAGGTGATGTGCCTTGGCTGGACCAGGCCTGAGTTATACAATCAGCATGGTGAGATTGGTTTTGGCTTTAGTTTTATGCTGCCATGACATGGAAAGCCAAGGAGTGGAAGTGTCCTAAAACTGATCCTCCTTTTGACTAAATAAGATCTCTGGTCCTTCTTTCCGAGTTTTCTGAACAAGAATCCATCTTGCAAAGAGCGAAACAACAACAAGCCAATGTCCTTGTTAAATATATTTCAGCTTTTAATAATTTTTTTCTGTTTCTCTCCTATGGTAACAATATATTTTAGTACAAACAAGGCTGTAGCAATTCTTCAGTGTCACGTCAGTTTACAAGCTCCATGGTTTTAGTATTAGTGGTACTGACAACTAACTGCGCCATGAGACCTTCATGTTATGTTAGAAAAATTAAGGCGACTGAAAACAACTGAAGATAAGGACCCTGTAGGAAACAAACAAACAAAAAAGACAGCTTTCTCAAAGCACACATTGGATATAAGAAAAAAGAAAAATGGGAGGAAGGAAAAGGAAGATCTTAATCATCTATGGCTACATCAGGAGGAATGCTAGGTCTGCACCAGAAGCTGTGCTAACATCTTTAAATGCTCCAAGGTAGTAGGAAGGGATGCAGATATTGTGGCTCCTGTTCTCTAGCGATACCTTCATCCACCCTTCTCCCAGCAGTTGTCAGACTTTTGAGTTCTGCTGGCAATAGCAGAAGTGGCTAATTGAAGAGACCTGTAGAGCAGGGGTGTGAGAGGCACAAAGGTACAAGGCAGGGGTGGACCACTTGTGGCCTACAGCTCCCATCAGCCCTAGCCAACATAGCTAATGGTGAGGAATCATGGGAGTTGTAGGCTAAAACATCTGGAGGGCCACAAGTTGCCCACCCCTGCTCTTGTGACTGATGGACAAGCATGTACGTTGGCACTAAGGAAACCATCTGGCAGTAGCACTTTTGGTGACCTGGCTGACAATTTTGTGAAATCTGTTTATCTCTAATACCTGATGCTTGTGAAGAACTTATCACATGTGGATGCTCTGCTAGATGCAGATCACACAATGTAGTTGTATGAAAGGGAAAACGCAATGCATCACAGCATGCAACTGCAGAACTAAAGTAGGTGCTTGCCTGAATGACTAACATCATAATCTCCAACACTAAAATTATTTCAGCTGTTTTTCAGAGGTGATAAATGTTCAAAGTATGAAGGACACAAACAAGGGAGACTGTGTCTTAAAGTGCCTTTATTTATTGAGCCCAGTTTAAAATGCCCAATGCGCTTCGGACAAAGTCCTTCCTCAGGGGTAATCTAATGTCTAAGAATTCTGGCTAGGATTCACTGGAACCAGTGACTTTGTCTGAAATGTGTTGGGCATTTTAAGCTGGACTCAGTCAATAAGGCACTTTGAGAGACAGTCTCCCTTGTCTGTGTGCTTCCTACTGTGCCTTCCCTCTCCTTTGTTTCAAAGCATGAACAACAGACCTCATGATACATATAATGTGTACTAACATTCACTTAAAAATGATTTGATAACCTATGTAGAACAATTTTATTTTGTTCTTCTGAGCAATAGATGTTAATGTTGCAAACATAGTCTGTTATAAAAAAATATATCAATTTTGGTTGCCACTGTTTTGTTTTTTTAATTTAAAGTACAAAAATGACAAAACTGAGCTGGTAAACAGCATTTTTTTAATTCAGCATAATGAAAACAGGTAAAAAAGAGGGTTTACCAATTTTTCATCAAAAGTGCCTCATAAGGGTGTAATCCTATGCATGTTTAGACAGAAAAATGTCCTACAACAGCCAGCACAGCTGGCTGAGGAATGCTGAGAATTGTAGGACTTTTTTCTCTCTAAATATACATAGGATTGCACCTTAAGTTGCTCTTTTTGGGAATTTGTCGTTGTCTAATCTAGAAGGCGCTGAAAAAACATTAGTGTGGACAGGCAAACGTTCATAGCACTAGAGGCTTTGCTAGGTTGCAGTTTATGGGTACAGATCTTTGAAACAGATTTTTAAATTCTTTATCGGTATTTCAGGCATTTATGGTAGCCATAAAAACACAATATTTCTGTTGGCATATCAAAAGGTGCACACACATTTCTGTATATGACGTCCATTGGGATTTTACTCCGACAGCACCCCCTCTCCAGGCAGTGAGGTTAAACCATCACAGTCTCTTGTGAATATAACAAAGAGTGATATATTGCAGCAACAGGTACGAAACTGCAATGGTATCAAAGAATATGGATCCATCTAATTAAAGGAAGATTGAGTCAGTAAAATACAATGGCTTTTGTTGGCAATTCTTCTCAAGCCTTGTGGCAAACAGAAAACCAAGATTTACACCATGCTGGCAATATCCTTGGAGTTGGTGCCTACTCTCTGAACTTCCCAGAGAAGACTTTGTGGTCCACACCTTTCTTTATCACCTAATATTGTTCTCCTTGGATCCTAGAGACATCTTCAGATCCATCGATTCCCGGATGCTGCCCATCCATTTAAATCATGTCCAGCTGCAAAGGAAAACATAATACTTGGAAAGAGGCCATCAATTTCAGGATACAACTTGTAAAGGATAGAGGTGATGGTTATTAAACAAAAATCTGTGCAGCCTCTTAAAACTTGAGACAGACTTACTAATGAAATAAACAATTTATTTATTACATTTATACCATGCCTTTCTTCTATTATAGAAATCTAAGCCGTGTACATGGGGATTCCCAGGTGGTCTCCCATCCAGACACTGAGTGGACCTAAACTGGGTTAACTTCAAAAAGGTGGCTGCATTATGTGACTGTGTTTAATTTGGAAGAGAAACAAAAAAGTGACAGGGCCAAAGTCTATCTAGAAACCAACACCTTTCTGATCCAGCAGTCCTTGCCCTCTAATTGTGCAAGAATTGAAGGAGTGGAGAACATCTGGCCCTCCAGATGTTGTTGGACTGTTAACTTCCCCTCAGCCCTAGCAAGCATAGACCATGGTGAGGGGAGTTGCAGTCCAACAACATCTGAAGTGCCACAGGTTCCCATCTCTGTTGCAGTCGCTCAATGAATAGAGAAAGAAATTCAGTACATGTTAAGTCTACACAGCCGGCTTATACACATAGAAAGAAACAGGACGTTCCAGTAAATGCAGGACACTGTCAAGTTTCAGAATCTGGTCCCTCATTCAAATTAAGCACTATTAAATGTTCTTTTCACATATTGGTTTTTAGTAAAGAACTTCAACATGGAGTAAAAAAAATAAAATCAGCATAGACCTTGCAATTTTCAAAGTAATAATGGCAGGGTATAAATCGTTTCCTCTGTAAGCTGCACTGAGCAGCACAAATGGAGAGGGCTCCCAGACATGAACGCTCTGCTAAAATTGGATGCCCTATTACTTCTACTGTCACAGATATTCTTGATAGGCCAGGCAGTTACTCAGGGGGTTTAACAAAAACTGGAATGCTTACGTGCAATAAGGCCCACAAAATACAGTTATTACATTTCTAACCTACCTGTTCTTAAAACATAGGCCAAAGGCAAACCTATATGCCAATGTATAAATTGTATGCCAAGAGGGCTAGGGTCAGCAGCAGTATAATAAATTGTAAGTATTTGCTATAAATCAGTCTTCTCCAACCTGATGTTGGACTACAACCCCCACTATCCCCAGCCAGCAGGGCCAATGGCTTAAATAATGATGTTGGAGGATTTCTTTAAAATACTTACTAGATCATCAACATCGCCACCTTCATCTGCTACTGGTGAAGCTTCCATGGGTGTTTCTTTGGGAGCCAGGAACTACAAATAACATTCATTTGAATGTAATCAGTAATTAAGATATTTCATTATTTATAGCAATAACAACTGATTGATTGATTGACTGATTAATTAATTATTCATTCCACCGTTTTTCCTGCAAGGAACCCAAGGCGGCTTAAAAGTCTTGAAAACCAGTTATCATTCTTTTGGATAATACATATCTATCAGGAAGAAGAGATGCTTCCAATAATAAAGGCTGCAATCCTATACGCACTTACTAGGGAATAAGCTCCCTTGAACACAGCGGGACATACATCTGATTAAGCAAGTATAGGATAGAGCTATACATTATTTTGCTCTTGTTACAACCTTGGTCCTGGCAGAATGACTGAAAACCCATCTTCTATTCCCAATCCAATAATCAAGAAGATAAGAATTAGATAGAAGCTAAAGGGGAAACAAGAGGAAGAAAGGACAGAATATAGAGGTAAATTTGCATGCTGTGAACTGCAATTTACTAGGGATGCGTCCAGATTTATTTATTTATTATATTTATACCCCGCCTTTTTTCTTGCAAGGAACCCAAGGCGGCTTACATAATCCTCCTCCTCTTCATTTTATGAGGTTTTTATGGTGCTATCACCCTGCCTCATTCAAAGAATTTTACAGGAGGTCCAGATGTCATTGTCACCCACTCACAACCCTCCCATGATTTTTCACTACTTCTTCTGCCTTTTGTCTTACAGCAGAAAATCCATTAAGGAAAAAAATACGGAATTGCTGCACAATGCCTTCTGTTCTGGTAGCGCCGGAAGCACCCTGGCTGATCACAATTAATGTTTTGGGGCAATACTGTTGCAGTCAAAGCACTGCAGAAAGGCATCCCATCTGTCATATGCTATTGCATTGGTACATGGCACACCTTCATAGGTATGTCATGAGGCTACCCAGTCATCAATGTCAGATGGAGAGCGGGATCTTCAAATGTGTAAAACCACCACTGAGCAACGAAAGCAGCACGTCAAATTTGAGCCAAACATGTTTTATTTAAGGCCCACTGGCCAGAATGTAACCAAGCACCAAGTGAACAACTGAAAAAACTGAGAGAGTGGGCCTTGCGTCAGGCTGCTGCTTTGTTTCACATCTTTCCCCAACCACAAATTACCTTACAGCTCCAATACATGCATGTAAGACAAGCCTCATCTGGCTTTTGATGAGAGCTCGTTTAATACCAGGTATGGAATATCTCTTAATGATTAGTCTGAAAATTACAAGGACTTCCTTGAATAAATGGCCTTCATTCATTATCACAGAGGTATAAGCACCATGTCAAATATTTATTTATTTATTTATTTAATACAATATTTTATATTCTAAATATAGAATGGCAGGATAAAAACGACAGGGGTAGCAATCAATACAAATAAAGAGTGTAAAGTAACCTATCAAATTAAATTAATTACATTTGACTAAAATATAGAAATTATAATTATCTTCTCAAAGTTCTCATATGATTATTGTGGCCTTTGATATTTAGTAAATTCTCTATTCCAACTGGGGGCAACCTCCTAAGTGTAAATCACTAAAATGAGGAACAACAGCAATGCCCAGTTCGGATGTCATGACAACCCAGATTTGTTTTTGTTTTAAATCCTGGGTTGCTGTGAGCAAGCAAGTGTGCTGATGCACGCTGCCCAGTTGCTCCCACTGCAAGTTAGGTACTGATGTGTGGGTAACAACTCCGGGTTTTCTCCCGACAAGCTAGAGTTCCTGGTTCGCACACAATGCTGGTTGTTTAGCCGCTCCCTCTGCAGCATGCACTAGCATACTCCCTCACAACAATCCAGGGTTTAAAAAAATGAACTGGGCCACAGCCTCATAGCATATGAATATCTGGTTTGGGAGTAAGTCCGTCCTCTGTCTGTCTGTCTGTCTCTCTCTCTCTCTCTCTCACACACACACACACACTTTTAAAGTAACCAACTTTATTCTCACCCTATCTTCCAGCAATAATGCTACTGGAAAATTAATTTAGCAGGAAAGTACTACTCTCAGCTTCCAAAATAAGAAAAATTAGATTGCACTTTTGATTAACATTTTCCCATATGACTGGTTGCATCCAACGGTGTCCACCTGCCAGAAGAACAGACACCACTGACGGAATCGATTCCATTCCCCCTACAGCCCCACAAATCTGCTTCGGAGGGTTGTGTGGGCTCTCCGGAGCAGATTTGGGGGGTGCACAGAGAATGCAGAGGGGAGGAGACAAAGGAGAAGTCCTGTTGTATGAGTGGAAGTTCACACATGTGACACTGGGTCGAATCTGATGGCTGTTCCACCCAACTTTACGTGTCATTACTGATCCTTTCCTAAGCTGCAGGCAAACACTATCCTACAAGTAATGTTCATCTTAAGGCTGCTTGGATGTTGCAGCCTTTTGTCGCGGAAAGCATCAGAGATTCGCAAAGGTTATACAGCAGGGAAGATTACACAGTCTTAACACATCATGCCTGTATGCTTCTCTTTCCCTGACATTGTAGAAATAATACCATCATTATACAGGCAATATTGAAGTAAAAGCACGTTGTCAAATTTAAAAGCCTTTTTCCACTGAAGCAAATCCCATTTTACATAGTTAATTAAGGTAAAATGCTATTTCTGAAAGTTACACATTTGCTTCGAGACCTCCAAAGTGGCATCCTGGCACTAAATTAGATGTAAACAACACACCAGAGTCTTGAGGACACTGAGGATGAGAAATTGCTTATGAACAAAATTAATTTTTTTATTTCCCATCAAGAAAGCACTGAGTATCAGCAGTTGATTTCCCACCCCCCCTTTCCTGACAAGATCTACTTTACATTTATGCAGAAGCAAAATTACATGTAATAGTTTGTGCTGAAACCCATTACCTTCCTCAAGATAATGACAGAACGTGCTTGGCAGGTCTGTTAACATCACATCTCTGTGTTCTAAAGAGGAGCACTTCCCACCATTGCTCTTTCAAGAATACACTAACCTTAGTGAGAACAACTGTCTCAATGAAGGAGACCAAGGTCCAATTTATGCAGGACGTGGGCCACAGGGAAAGTGCTCGCCTGTGTAAGCTCTCCATGCGTGCCTAGTCACATTTAAATGCACTTACCACATGCGCTGCCTTATTCATACAGTAACTTAGCACACAAGCGAACTGTGGCTTGGATAGGTGCCCTGCTGACAAGCTAACATGACATGTAAAGCTGTCAGTGCACATAACAAATACATTTAAAGTGGGACTGGGCTCACATGGACAGCTTCCAAGGTTAAGGGCTTTACACGCAGCTCATGGTCCTGCAGAAATCAGCCCTAAGTCCTGGTTTACACGTGCAGCAGAATCAGACAGGAATGAGTTGGAAAGTGTAGACTATATCACTGCAAAATGCAGGTGTGGAACGCCTCCCTATATAAAAAGCTCTGTGCAAATAGCAAACGAGAACACCAGGGAAATAGTTTTAGCGTACCCTTCTTCCTGATGTGCTAATATACAATGTAAAAAAAAGGAAATAGTATTCCCACCCCCCTCCCTGCAATCTGAAGTGATACAGTCCAGAATTCTACCACCAGAGTCTTGAAGACATGGAGGATGAGAAATTGCTTATGAATCTGTTGCTGCATGTGGAGACCAGGCCAAAGAAGAAGGCATTAGAAAGAAGGACATGGTTTTCCTCCAAGGAAAAAAAGAGGATTGAACCTGTACTGAATGAGCCTCCTACTCCAATGTGCTCCTTTGTGGTACTTTTACACTCAATCAGCAGCAATGGCCTTGCAATTCACTGCTTGCCTGGAGAGAGCAAAGCACTTGAGGTGGGATGTGAGGGCAGCTCCAGGCAAAGCACTCTATCTTCTAGTCTGAAGAAGGTATAAGTCCTTTAAATTTTAAAGTTTAAAAGACAGAAGAATACCTACGGCATACCAAAGTCAAGCCACATGCACAGTCAACAGGAGAGGGTGCATGCATGTGCACTACAGGCCCTTTTAAGGCTGAAGACAGGGAACAGCATGCACAGCCTAACAGGGTGGTGGCATGTTGACCTCCAGTACTGCTTCCAATTTGCTCCTGGGTCCAAGGCAATTCTGAATGGGTTTCTCATTTTCTCACTGTGCATGTAAAGATGAGAAAAGCGACCAATTCCTTACTGCCACTTGCCTTGGATACAGTACCCCAAGGGAAGCAACGGCAGGAGGAGACTGGAAAAGAGAGGAGGGTAGGAGGTGGGAGGCAACCACTCAAACCTGCCTGTCTCAGGGAGCCATAGGAGCAATCTAAAGCAAACATGGACCCCCAATTTCCAAAGCCCCCCAATCATCTACCACTATGCTCTACAAAACTGCTCAAATTATTATGAATATGTCAACAATGAAGATCTGAAAACCTGAAGAGGCCAGGATCCACAAAATGTGGCTCGAAAAGCCAGATACAGTAATACCTTGGATTGCAAGTAACTTGGTTTGAGAGCGTTTTGCAAGACAAGCCAATTTTTAAATATTTATTTAAATTTTTTTGACTTGATATACAAGTGACGTCTTGCAATACAAGTACTGTAGTACGGCTTAAATTAAAAATCTCTGTACAAATTTTTTTGGGGGGATTTCGTTTTGATATAAGAGTGTTTAGGATTACAAGCACATTTTCGGAACGAATTATGCTCTCAATCCAAGGCATGACTGTATAGTGAACAAGCATGCAAAGTCCATTTTGCTCCTGGATACAGGAGCTTGCACTGGATTATCTCCGCAATATAGTTCTTCTAAAAAAGGAGAGCAGGGTAATGAATGGGAAACTTCATTGTTCAATGAAAATAATGTAATGGTGGGAGAGGCACAATAGCTGGCAATTTCACAGAGCAGCTGGAGGTACGGACCTGCCATCAGGTCTTGTAGGAATTTGCATCTATGTTTGCATTCAGGTTAAACAGTAAGCTGCACCATTTTTGCACAAATGAACATTTTCTGGCCTAAAGATGGGATCATTTCACCACACTGCTAAATGCTGACAGAATTTCCATGTCTACCAGTTGCCTGCTGTGAAACCTGCTCTCGCAAGCCGCATATCTGACTTTTAAAAGCACTATACAAATACCTTTTTGGCATCTTCAGCTGTCAGAGAGCTTCCTTCAGCTTCTTCTTTGGTGATCAAGGAAATTCCATCTAAGAATAACCGAACAATTAGCAGATTATGAAATTTCTCCACTTTACATTCCAAGTAGAAGCACACCAGACCGAGGTTTTGCGGTCACAAAACAAATGCTTTTTGAGGTCCATAGGATATCACAGCTCTCACAAAGAAGCCAAGTACCATGACGTACAAACACAACTAGTGAATATTCATGCTACAGTAAAATATAATCATTTAAAGTGATTTTTAGTCTGGTCCAATGAGAGAGAAGTTTTCGGAATTATTAATGTGTTGGATCTAGCAAAAGCCTACATGGATGGAAGGGCTCCAATCACTGAACAGGGCAGTATGCTATCTTCGCCAATTCCCCACTCGCTCTGCAGTCCCCTATATTCCCCCCAAAATGTCCTGGAGGGTTGAGGGACCCACCCACCCCAGAACAGTGGGGGAAATAATGCTGGTGGATGCAGAGGGATGGGGGAAATTGGAGGAAATGGCTTTCTGCCAGCGCGAGTGTTCTTGAGCAGAACTCTGCTTGGGAATGCTCCCGCCAGTGGAGTAAAGACTCTGGATCCAACCCAATATATTACTATATTAATACAGTCATGCCTTGGATTGAGAGCATAATTCGTTCCGGAAACATGCTTGTAATCCAAAACACTCTTATATCAAAACAAAATCCCCCCAAAAAAATTTGTACAGAGATTTTTAATTTAAGCCATACTACAGTACTTGTATTGCAAGACGTCGCTTGTATATCAAGTAAAAAAAAATAAAAAAATATTTAAAAATTTGCTTGTCTTGCGAAACGCTCTCAAACCAAGTTACTTGCAATCCAAGGTATTACTATATTGTGCAACCTCCCCTTTCATGGTACACAAGGGAAATCAAAAGCATTCCAGATCTGTCACCTCCCTGCACGTTGTATTTAAAAACATTTAACTTTGGGTAGTATCCAATGTTAGTGCATTGTTAGCCCTGCACAGAGCAGACATGTTGAAATGAATGGGACTTCATTTAAGTCTCATTCATTTCAATGGGCCTACTCTACACAAGACTAACATTGGATGCTACCCATTGTTTTATATAGATTGTCTGTAGGGAAGTCTGTCTTCATTCAGATCCACTAATTCGTCTGGAAAGAAGTGTGATATTCCTCACAAAATTTTCAATTTTCCTCTGAACTTCAATCCTCTTCTCCCTTTCACCAGACACTGTAAATAATGCTTGACATACCCTGTATTATAATCTCCCAGAAATCAGTTAAGTTTTTATCTTCCACCTTTTTTTTCAGGGCCTCCAGAAAATCATTAAAGCACTGCACATCTGACAGCTGAAACAACAACAACAAAGGAATAACAGAGAAATAAAAGTTAGCTTGACACCAAAGTGACACCATATTCTTAATTCATCATAACACTCTGTCTCAACTGGAGGGAAGGAGAGAAGCATTTCAAACCACTGCACATTTATCCGGCCTTGCTTACAGAACCCAACTTCTAATGTGCGGTGAGTCACTAAGGGAATGACATTTCACAAAGCAGCACTGTCTCCTTTGCAATTTGCTTTATTAAGGGCACAATCCTATGGAGGTGAGTGTAAGCCTCTGAACTCGGAGGCTCATGCTCATCCAATGCAGCGTGGGAGGAGAGGTGGAGGTGATCTTCGCCTCCCCGCTCCTCCGCTCTGCATTTCAGAGGGGGAGGGAAGGAGGCTGGAGCAGCTTCAGAATACCTTGTATCCTGGACACTCCAGCCTCCTCTCCTCTCCTCCTCACCCCTCAAAATGCCCCCTTTTACCCCTCTCTGAGGTTGCTTTCCTGACCTCGGAGAGCGGCTGGCGTGGTTCTTTCTGCACCGGCTGTGATGGGGCTGGCCTCCGATTCCCAGCTCCAAGGTCAGAGTGTTGTTTCCAAGCTCAGAGCTGGGAATCAAAACTATCCTATGGCCTCTCAGAAACAGTCTAGGGGCCATAGGATCATTCCCTCTAGAACTTACTGGGGGTGAGTCGGGGAAGGCAGAGCTTCCTTTTCATTTAACAGGTCACAGGTATTATCATTCCACATTTGAAAAGCCCTGGCAGAACCTGGCCTATGTTCTGAAGGGGCCAAAAGACCAAAAAGCGCCAAGTTGCCTTTTAAGCCTTAGCATACTATACAATTCCATGCCACACATCCCTTTTGATGTTGTCTCATGTATTTTTAACATGGGGGAGGTGCACGTCAACCCCCACGTCCCAGTACCAAGTACAGCCTTCCCCAACCTGGTAGCCTCTGGATGTGGGCATGCTGCGAGTTGTAGCCCAACACATCTGGAGGGCACCAGGTTGGGGGAGGCTGGAGTAGTTTTCACACCCATGTTACCTTAATAGCTTCCTCTCTGAAAACGTGTATGCAGTCGATGCTCTTCATATAGTACAGGGGCCCTCTGTTTTCCAAAAACTGGTCAATTTGTTTTATCAGCTGTTGACTGACTAGAAGACAAGAACCAGAAGAATTATTAATAAGCCACAATCAGCATGAATCTCATGCAAACTACGTATGTATGATATTACAAAAACTCTGATGTTAGACACCGGTGAGTGGAGGAGGGTTGCAGGGTGAGGGGACGTGAAGGGAAGAATTCAAGAGAATGAAAGCTATGGCCTTAGCGCTGCAACATCTTTTCTCCTCCACCAACATTACTGTGCAACACCATGCGCTGCATCACCAACATGCAAGATTTATGCAAAAAAAACAAACAAGTGACAACCCTATAGTCCTTTTGAACATACAACCCTGTCAATGTGCAATTGCTAAACCAAAATAGGGAACCAAGGTACAGCCAAGACACTTGCTACTCGCTTGATCTCCCCTACTTAACCTCCATTCTTCTCCCTTTAGGTCACTTCTAGACAGAAAGGTTTTTGAGAGCTAGGCATACATCAACGTGTCTCACTATCTATCACAGGGGTGCAGAACCTCTTTAAGCCTGAGGGCCAGATTCCATTTTGGAGAAGCTCTCAGGGGCCACATTTCAATGGTGGGCAGGGCTAAAGGCAAAAGGACGGGACCAAAAATACCAGCATATTTTAGCTTAAAGTTTTTACTGCCACAGTAACCAAGCCTTTGGAGAGGCATTTCATCCTTTTAGAATGAGGGGGGGGGGGAACTGCACAAAAGCTGGGACACCACCAAACAAATGGAAGGCTGGGGGAAATGGGGTAGAGCCAGGGGGGGTGAGGCCTTCTGGGGGACACAGGGGGCCAACTGGGACACCGGTTAGGTTAGATTGGGCCCCCAGGGCTGAGGTTCTGCATCCCTGATCTATCATATCTATCCGGGGGCGGAGGAGGGAAGGTGGAGATGGGGAAACCTTATTCCATGGATGTGTACTGTTCCATTCACAGAAGGAAAGTTAGGATCCAAGCTATTGATTTCAATTTGACTTTGCTTCTTTTATTAGATTGGTATCTCATGAAAAATGCATTGACCCAGTTTTATCTTGTGTATACAGTGTGTGCGCGCGCGTATGTGGCAGTGGGGCTGAGCAAGGTATGATCATAATCTCCAGACCAAGAGAGTAGATAGCATGTGGGATATCCAACCAATGAAGATACCACCACCTAGATGAAATATGTCATCTTCAAATAGACAGCAAAGTCTCAGATCAAGAGGTGAGATTGCTCCATCAATTCTGACCAATAATTTACTGGGAGCTCTCTTACATTTTATTGCAGTACTGTCTCACATCTATGTTTACCGCTAATAAAAGGATGTTCATATGAAGTACCGGTGGTTAAGACCAAGGACAATTTATTTGCCCTGTGGCACTTTCCATTTCTACAGCCAGAATAGCAAGGTGAAACAGGAGAGTTAGGAAGAAGGAACAAGGCAGATGAAGACCAATGGGTTAAAAACAATTAAACCAGATTTTCAATACTTTAAGGGTGCAATCCTATGGTCACTAGACACTGTCTAGATGGCCATAGGAAAAGTCGGAGTCCCAGCTCTGATCTCGGAATATTAGTCCAAGGTCGGAGCTGGGACTCTGCCTTCGGAGCACCCTCCCTCCGCCCTAGCAGCTGGCGCAGTTCTTTCCGCGCTGGCTGCAGCTCTGAAGTTGCAAGACTGACATCAGAGCCGGCGTGGGGTGGAGAAGGGAGGAGCAAGGCACCACCATGCAACAAAGAATCCAGGCAGCCTCCCCGCGACCTGGGGGAAAACATTTAGGTGCCTGAAATCGGCTGTCTAAGTGTTTTGGAGGGCGAGAAGCGTGGAGGGAATCCTTGCCTCCACGCTCCTCCCACTGGATGCCCATAATCCTCTGAGTTCGGAGGACTATGGGCAGCCACACCGGATAGCACTGTTAGTTATATTAAAATATCCCTTAAAATGATGATAAAATGTTATCAGAATGCGGCACAAATACTTTAAAGTTTGCACTCATTACCTCTTAAAACGGAAGATATGAGCCTCTCACAACCAGAATGAGAGAAAGCCTGTTTAGCATGTGTAGAAGAACAAACCAAGCACCAAAAAATGTGACTTTTGAGGCCAAGCATTGTAAATATGCAACAACAGGTCATGATGTATTTAGTGTTGTGCAAAGTGTGAATATTTAGGCTGTCAAACAGCATGGACATCTCTTTTCCATGTCATGGAGAAATGCTCTTCTGTCCAGTAACTACTAGTCCTTGCTTCTAGAAAGTAGAATGCTAGACTAGATGAACCTTGGGTCTGATACAAACCGTGCTCGTCTTAAGTTATTACAGCAATGGGAGGACACACCTTTTCAAGGTCTTAAATCGGGGGGGGGGGGGAGGAATCCGTGGCCTGTCAGATGTTGCTGAATTCCCACCATCCTTGACCACTGGCCATGTTGGCTGGGGCTGATGGGAGTTAGAGTTCAGCAACAACTGGCAAGCTGCATGTTCCCCACCCTGCCTTAAGTAGTGTTCTGCTTGGCTTTCTAAGGGCTGTTCTAATGTAAGGTATGTTTTAGTGCAGGGGTAGGGAACGTGCAGCCCTCCAGATGTTGTTGGACTGCAACTCTCATCAGCTCTAGCCAGCATAACCAATAGTGAGGGATGATGGGAGTTGCAGTCCAACAACATCTGGCATCCGGAGGGCTGGAAGTTGCCTACCCATGTTTTAGCATCAGTTAAGAGTTTATATCCTTTGCTATATACCTGAAAGAAATAGAAGTACAGTAATACCTTGGATTGCAAGCATAATTCATTCTGGAACCATGCTTGTAATCCAAAACACTCTTATATCAAAGTTGCAAGACGTTGCTTGTTTATCAAGTCAAAATTTATAAAAAAAAATTGCTTGTCTTGCAAAACGCTCTCAGACCAAGTTACTTGCAATCCAAGGTATTACTGTAGTTCATGGCAGTCTGAGCCATCTAAGACTCATAGCAATAATTCACCAATAGACTTTAAAACGAGCCACTGTTTTAGTAACAACATCCATTAATGGGTAATAAGAAATATCACTGGAAATAGTCATTACAAATTATTAATCTCTGCAGACATGGGGTAACTCAATGCTTTGCTGCATCTTGGAATGTAAATTACTTTGAAAGCATGCTTTCAAGGCACATTAGCTGACAAAAATGATAGTAATAATAAACTAAATCTACGTCAGGTTAATTAAACGTGCTCTTGTAAGAATATATGGGTGTATATAATTGCCCTGCGATCCCGGGAAGCCAATCCATGAGCAGAAATGGGTTTCTGCACATGGATAGAATTCACCGCCAGCACTAACTGCTGCTGCATTGTGGGGGGGGGGGGGGTATGCATACAACACCCAGGTAAAGGCTGCAAACACAGAAGACATGATGGTTCCATCAGTTCTGAAAGAGTTCCTATTAGCATACCTTTCATGTTGCAATATGTCAGAATCAGTAAAAGAAGTTTTTCCTGCCTCTCTCATTTTTCTCCCTCTCTCATAATACTGGAACCCGGGGTCATCCCATGAATGTAATTGGTGGGAGGGTCAGGACAGATAAAAGGAAGTACTTCTTCACACAGTACATAGGTAAACTATGGAATCCACTACCACAAGATGTAGTGATGGCCACCAATTTGGATGGCTTTAAAAAGGGACTGGACAAATTCATGGAGGAGAAGGCTATCGATGGCTACTAGGCCTGATTGGCTATATGCCACCTCCAGTATCAGAGGCAGTATGCCTATGTACACCAGTTGCTGGGGAACATGGGCAGAAGGGTGCTGTTGCACTCATGTCCTGCTTGTGGGATCTCGTGGGCAGCTGGTTGGCCACCGTGTGAACAGAATGCTGGACTAGATGGACACTTGGTCTGATCCAGCATGGCTATTCTTATGTTAAGTTTGTTGGAACAGAGTGGGCAGAAATCTCTGGACCAAGGATATCACTGTAGACACTGTTAGATGAAATGGGGGTTGTGTATGTATATCAGACACAGGAGTATCTTGAACCTCCATCCTCTGCAGCTGCTTAAAAGCCTGGGGCAGGAAAACTTGTAGGCCTTCACTAACAAAGTCTCCCTCGTAAGTCTTCCAGGACACCTCAGCTCATGATTCTCCTGATTCAACATGACACTCCTGCAGGTAAGTTTCCAGAACAGATCCAAGCATTTGCCTGAGCAATGGAGTCTACCTGGCCATGAATCCTCCAACTGATCCAGACCCCTTCCTGCCAGACAAACATGAACACATTTGGTTTTTATGGTGGCTTTTCAATACACTTGTCAAATAGGCAAGATATGCCCAAAAATGAGGATTTAAAAACCGAACAATATACCCTGGCATATACAAAAGCTGCAGCTACAGCACTTTTAAAGGATAAATTATAATTATTTGATCTATAATTAATAAAACATGTTAAGTAACTGGAAAGTGTTCATAATTCCACAGGAATATATACAGATACCACAGCAAGTTTCCTTTTAGGACTGTCATGATCACAACATCTGCCTTTCCATTTCCCCAGATAGTACAACAGAACTACAGAAGCTTCTTTTAACACAAAACAAAATATGTTTATGTCCCAAAACAACACATGTCTCCCATTTTGCGTATTACAATATTAATATTTTCCAAGATGAAAATGATCATGGAAACCCAATGGTATAAAACAGTGGTTTAAACTTTCTAACCTCAGTTTTAACATAAACCAGTCTGCCAGGGAACATCTGTGCATTGCACACAGTTGAGATATGTTCTAGGGCAGTGTTCTCCAACCTTGGGTCCCCAGATGTTTTTGGCCTACAATTCCCAGCATAGCTGGCTGGGGCATGCTGGGAGTTGTAGGCCAAAAACATCTGGGGACCCAAGGTTGGAGAACACTGTTCTATGGCATGCCCTCTTTTATCTGGGCCTGTTGAGCCTCACAATCCCCCTGCGGGAATTCATAAGACACTTAGAATGCATCCAAGATGTCCCTACAGTGCATGTTGCAAGGGAAGACTGGGATTGCTGGTGAAGTTATCCACCAATACTGACTGGAAAGCTTGTTCATCAATACTGATATCACAGAAGAAAAAAAGAGACTCTGATAAGTATCTGAAGGGCCCTAGAGCTCCTTGGGGCACAGTCTGAAAATGACTAGTTTAGTACAGTAATATCTTGGATTGCAAGTAACTTGGTCTGAGAGTGTTTTGCAAGACAAGCACATTTTTTCCCCCCAAAATTGACTTGATAAATGAGCAAGGTCTTGGTAGGGATGTAACCTGCTCGCCTCGAGCGGGCTGAAATTGGCCCCACTCACGCCCGCCAGAGACGAATTATGCTTGCAATCCAAGGTATTACTGTATACATATGTATTAACTGGACTCTCATTCAGGGACCATATCATATATTTACTCTGTAGTATGTAGGAACGTAGCTGGTAGCAACAGCAGCAGCAATGGATTGGTCTAACAAGGAACTGGAGTAAGATGCACAAACTGTTGATTCCTTTACAGAACAATCAGATTTTTTTGCTTTATATATTTTATACATGGCCAGCCAAATAAATCAAAACCTGTGAATTTCAGCTTCACAAGTTAATTCTCTCCCTGCCCCATCCCCCCTGCTAACGATTCTCTCATAAAATATTTTAATTTCTTACAAATTGCCTCAATAAAAATTAAGCCCTGCTGTTCCCCCTTCCCCTACTTCGAGAGTGCTGCCTCTTCACTGATGTGTTAAATTAAAACCCCAGGCACCAAGAGAGTATATTAGAAGTCTTCCTTGTGGGAAAGGAACTCCCAAGTTTCAAAAAATTCTCAGGCTCATTCTAACACATTGACCTTTCCCCCATTAAAACAAACAACAACAACCTTCTTTTTGATCTGAACAGACCTTAGTCCACTTCTGCTTAGTGCTAGCACTTTTTTTGTAATCAACCCCAGGGGACTAAAACCTGCTTGAATAATTCCATGAAGGAGCATAATTCAATACTGGAGATAAACAACCAGGGTAAGAAAGAGCGTCTAGAGCACTGGAATCCACTGAGAGATACTTTAACCCTAAAGAAATCCCCACCCCACACTTGCAGATTTCAACAGAGTGGGAGGGAAGGGACAGCTGGGGATCTTTCTAACACCACTTCAAATGCTCACCTGGATATGAGCAGGGCCTGTATGTTAATTTGGGCAGACCCCAGCCCAGTCTGCTTTCATGCTGTGTCACGCAACAACATCACTCAGGAGTGCGACTGAGGCTATAAGCCAGGTAGGAATGATGCAATCTAGCTGGAAAAGCACCCAGTTTTTTTTCCTACACCCCAAGCCTCCTCCTCCATTCTCTTACAATGTTATAAAGAATCTGCCATTGGCTCTGTAAGCAGCACACAAACTCTTGAGGTTGACAATCCTGAGTTGGAGTCCATGGGGTCACTGCAACCGTTGTCAAAAGGTCCTCTGTTCAAAAAAATGAACTTGTTGGCTAACAGGTTCTCCGATCTCAGATGCATGAACTGCCAAATGTCCAAATCCAATTTGTCAGCACTGACAAATCACTCACCCATATGAAAAAAAAAATGATGCAGAACAGTCTTGACGGGACTCCAGCTTGAGAAAAAGACTTGGAAGACAATGACATCCATAGGCCTGAAGAACTATTAATGGGAATTTTGTTGCTTCAACAAGGTCTCATGGGTTTTTCTCTCTGAAAAGCCAGTAATGCTACAGGCAGGGTTTTGCATATTTCCCATATCCAAAGGCCTAACATGCAGACACAGAACATGCTGTTCGGTATAGAATTCCACCCCCAAGTATCTCTGCTTTCATTCAGAAAAACATTTCTGTCAAGTTTCTAGCCCTCATCATGGTTAAGGGGAAAAGCTTGAAAATGCAGGAACCCTCTCTGAATCCTTTTTATCAGATGGATGGGGTTTCTTCATCCTCAGGTTCTGACTCTTCACCAGATTGGGTGAAGGAATACCTTCTGGAGGAAGGAATTTTACTCTAGACCAGTAGTTTTGAAGCTCCATTCCAAGGAACACTGGCTTCCTTGGAAGAGTATGACAGGTTCCACAAATAAGATGAACAATAATGGTGAGCCAACTGCCCAAAAGACAGCTTGTCTCCTATTACTAACATTTCCTGGTAAGGAACTTTTTGATACATTCTTGGACACATCCTCCATGTGCACAAGGCCAAAACAGGCTTGACAGGTGCACCAAAACAAATGCATAGTGCCCCCTACAACACAGCCCACATTCCTCTGCAATGCACAGGGATTCTGTGGTAACCATACAGGTGTTCCTCAGCAAACCCATCAGTGGAGAAAGGATTCCTGGGGGGTGGGAATTTCAAACACTGCTGCTGTAGATCAAACTTGCTCAAGCCCTCAGTGATCTGCCTGACTCAACAGCAGCACATACCATGCTTCATTTGCCCCAGTCATCTGGAGCTACCTGCAATAAGGGCACCTGTCTCAGATGAGTCTGCCTGTGGACTACACAAGTTGATTAGCCTGGGGGAAGCGGGGCTGGTAGATACACTGGTGTGAAAGGGATTGGAGTGGGTGGCCTTTTGGTCCCTTTCCATGGAGAAATCAGCAACAGGCTGAGAAGGGCTTCCAATGGTCATGGTTGTTAACTTCCATGCCTTTACCAAATGCCCTATTGCCACCCATTGACCTATTCCCTGCTCTTCCTGATCATCAGACTTCAATCTTCATGCCTAAACTAGCACCAAGTGACAGAACGCCTGAGAAGGAGGAGCAGCAGTCACTTCTGTATCTTGAAAATAAATTTTAAAAAACCTACATTTTTACAAATGCCTGTTGATAGCAGATACCGGACACCCAACATCATAAGCAGTATGCTGTAAATAAAATAATGGAACAGACAGGAGGACTTTGTGTAATATTTTCCCCAAACTAAAGTCAATCATCCTAGAAGAGATTCCCACCAGCAACTTCTTGTAAGCCCTGCTGAGAAAGAGAGCTGTGCACGGGCAACATTAACTTTTGCACAATTCCCTTTCATTTCAGTGTGACATGCAGAAGCAGCTCTTGCTTGAAGGAGCCCACAGCCTTCAGAGAAACATGAGTGATAGGATGAGACACTCCTCACCAGAATCTGCCAATCTGAGTTCAAACAGCAAGCTTGGAAGAGTCCAGCCAGGTGCAAAAGTACCTCTGGCACTGAGTGATACTAATCGGATGTCACTGTTGCCCCCAACGTACATTGAGACTCTCTTTACAGTGCTGTTAAATGAAGCAACTTGTGACCTGCAGATGGGATTCAAGATTTCAGTCCCAGCCAAACTAATCCATCACATTTGCATGCTTTGACAAGAGCATCAGCAACTCTTACTTGACTTGTATTGCTTAAAAATGCCAAAACATTATGTGCATTATTAAGAGGAAGACCTTCATAATAGTAATAAAAAATGAGCCTTTTCTGCATGGCCCCCAAACCGTAGAATGCTCTCCCTAGAGAAGTCCACCTGGCACCTACTTTGTTGACTTTTTGGCACCGGGGGCTGGGCCAAAGGCAAAAGGAGCAGGGCCAAAACACCAGCATATTGTAGCTTAATATCCTTCCTGCCAGTAGCTTAGCCTTAGGAGAGGCAATCCAACCTTTTAGAATGGGGGAAAACTGCACAAAAGACAGGAAACCATCAAATGATTGGTGGTTGGGGGAAAGGGGAAGGAGGCGTAGCTGTCTGGGGAACTGCAGAGGGCTGAACTGGGAGTCCAGGAGGGCTGGATTTGGCCACCGGCCCTGAGGTTCCCCAGCCCTGCTCTAAGTGCTCCAGATGAAAAGCATTGTGCTAAGATCTTGTGTTTGAAAGCTTGGCTCTACATATTACACAGAATAAGGTGGTAACTCACTCTCACCTCATTTGCATAATGTGGTTAACTGGTTAACTACTAAAATTGAATGGTGATGGCACCAGTTCAGAATTGCGTGGTTTGGTATATGAACATGTCCATCTCAGCACCGTTTCCACAAGAATCTCTTCTCCAGCTCAAAGTGTTAAACTGGATTCTGTCTGCATTCAGGAGACCAGGTGACAAAGCCAGCTGTTTTGCTGTTCTTTCCTTAACCTAACTCCTTACTCTCAATGAAACTTGGGTTTGATTGCTATGTACCAGACCAACTGATCAAGCAGCCTTTTGTTTGATGATTATCTTCTCTATTGGGTCAATCAATTCTCTCAATACTGGAGATAAATTCTAAATTGTTTCTTGCAAATATTTGCAAGAACCCTAGATTGAAAACCCTCTCTTTTCCTTGGTGTGCTTGTTTTTGGAGGGAGATGGTTGCATTGCCATGGATGGTGCTGTGGTATGGGTGCAAGGCATAACATTCCCCACCAGCAACACAGTACACATGTGTTGTGCAAATGGGCACCACCCATTTCCCAACGTTACAAACTGGGAAAGAACTCTAAAATAAGCAGACCCCCCCAAAAAAAGATACTAGCTGAAAACACTCATAAACAAAGGTAAAGAATAACATATGTTCAAATAGTAGGGAGATCCAGTACGTGACTTACAGATCCCGTTATTAGTCAATAACTTTATTTAAGCTGCAATCCCATTCACTGGGGATGGGGAACATGCAGCCCACGGGTCAGATGCAGTCCTCAGAAGATTCTGATCTAGACCCCGAGGCCTCTCCTCCTTGGCCCTGCCCCATCCTTGGCTTCTGTGTTGGCTACAGAGGGAGGAGCATCTCTTTCTCTCTAGCCAGCACAGGAAAGCAGCAAATTGAAGGTGCTGGTTGCCCAAAAAGGATCAGGGCCCTGTTATAGAGGGTGCGGCCGGGGCTTTAACTTTGTCCCCCTGCTCCCAATCCAGATAAGGGGGCCTGTACCTTCAATTTCCATCACCCAAAATGGATCCATTGAAATGAATTGCTTTATTTTTGGGGTTGAGTGGGGAATCAGGAACACAGTTGGAGGCAAATGGTTAAAGCCCCTCTACCCTCCTTATCAGGGTCCCAAATCTGGATCAGGCCCCTAGCACCTGCAATTTGCATTGGAAAAGAAAACTCTAATTGGAATGAATGGGAGGTTTCTCCCCAATGCCAATTGCAGTGAGGGGGGGGGGAGCCCTGTGGCCATGCCCACTCTTGGCTCCAGCCCCTCTAGCATTACCCCTGAGGGAACCTCCGGAGGGAAAAAGTTCCCCATGCCTGTTATACAAACTTACTTTGGAGTAAGTCTCTTTGAAGTGAATGAGACTTACTTCTGAGTAGACATGTACAGGATTGCACTGCAAGTGTAGTATATTCTAATGTGTTTGTTAAGATCATTTTTCTGATGTTTTCCCAGGCTCTTTTCTATTGTTGCTTGTATGTTTCAAGTTAGGAATAATAATTCAGTTATTGCCTGATCTTTATTATGCTTTCTTTTTGTATCATAAATATACCAATGTGGTGCATCGTCTGCAGGCATACCCTGCAATCTTCTTGCCTGCAAACACCAGCTCAATCAAGCAGCCACACCCTGGAAAATCTCCAGTAAACTTGGGAGCCAGGGACCACTGCACAACCTGTTGGCCATGTAGGAGAGCACTGTCCCATTTCTAGCTGGGACTGTTTTGCGATTTCTCAGGGCATTCTGCTAGTCAATCAGGGCTCGCAGCAGTTGCATGGTCTGAGGGTTATGCACTACATGGCTTTCAAATATGCACGGGGTTGGTCAGGGCTTGGCTGCTGGAGTTCGCACACACAGGGAGGAAAGGAAGGGTGCCATGTTCAAGGATCACATCATTTGGTTTGACTGCAATTCTGCACACACTCACACGAGGGCACATTTCACTGAAAGTCAATGAAAGGTATTCCTAAGCAAGTACATGGAAGATTTCAACATAAAGGCATAATTTATTTCCCCTCCCTTTTTACATAGAACCTTCAAAATAATTATGTGTAGAATTACAGAGTACTCATTTTCTGAAGAATGGTTTTCTCCCTTTTGTGTTCCCATGATTTAAATTCTTTCCCAGATTAAGTAGAAAAGCATAAATAGGAGGGAAACTAGAATAAACAGTTGTACCCCAAGCTAAAAATAAAGACAGAAAACACTTTTAAGAAGCTAAAATGATTTATTTAGTTAATTTTCCGAAGTTTTTTCTAAGGTTTTCAGATAACCCTCTCATAAACTGAGTAAGAACACATAAGAACGTCACCAATATATTTTCCTTAATGAGTATGTTGGCCATACCCCACACAATCTACTCTGTAATTATAAACCATTCCACAAACCAAAGGAAATTGGTGTTAAGTGTCCAAGGCATTCAAGCATAGACATCAGACACTTTAGAGACAGCTACAGAGCAGTTTCCCATCTACTGAGCTTATTTTAATAATGTGTGTTAAAGACACCCTTGCCTTGCAGAGTTAATGATCCTAATGCACTTTTCATTGCATTAGCTAAGATTTTTGTTTTGAGGTATGTGAAGTTGATTTATGCCTACAACATTTCACCAAGTTTGCCATTTAAAAAACCCCTCAGATCAACTATTATTTTTCAATGAATGCAACCGTCTGCTGCTGGATTTAATTAAAACAGCAGATGTTAAAGGTAGCCCACTTAGGTACTCTTGATCAGATGAAAAGACAAACATAATCATGAATTGTGACTGAGAGAGGACTATCACATTTGTATATACACACAATCCTGAATAATTATAGTTAAACTAATCTCAATAAGATTTTTAAAAAAAACTGAATAAAATGCCACACTCACCTTATCAAGTCCTGTTCAATTATTTAAATGTAGGGTTGTATCCAGTGTTATTCCTACTTAGAGTAGACACATTAAAATGAATGGGACTTAAGTCAGACTAACATTGGATACAACCCAATATATTTTATTTAATGTTGCAAAACAACAGGGTATTTCATTATACCGGCTGTCCCCTACCTAATGCCCTGCAGATGTTTTAGACTACAACTCCCAGCATTCATGGCGATTGGCCATACTGGCTGGGGCTGAATGAAGTCCAAAACATCTGGAGGGCACCAGATTGGGGGAGGCTGTATTATACCCTCAAGTGTAGGATCCTCCTCCACTATGAGCCCCTAAATCTCTCTCAGTGTTGACAGTGCCCAACTCATGCTCAGTACCAATCTGAGATGGGGTTTGTTTGGATGATACTTCTCCCACATTCCTGCACCTTATGATGAAATCTGGAGCAGGTCTCAGGCTGCTGTGCAACTTGTGGCCCTTCGGATGTTTCGGCCTGCAACTCCATCAGCCCTAGCCAGCATAGCCAATGGCGAGGAATCATGGGAGTTGTAAGCCAAAACATCTGGAGGACCACAAGTTGCACACCCTTGATTTAAGAGTTACACACCCTTTTCTAATTTTCAGTCACTATCTCTAAATGCACTTTCCCCCTAAATGTAAGAATAATAATAGGGAATGACCCCAAGACGAGATAAGAGTGTTACATGAGCAGTGGCATCATACCAATATATGCCTCAATCTGGACCTAGATAATTTCTCCATAAGCATACAGGATAATGATTTAACACAATTCACACTGTCTTGTGTGGAGGCTGCCAAGTACATAAGGTTGGATGATTAATTTAAAAAAAACGAGTTGGTAATTTTTGAGCTCAAGACATCTGGATCCCAAAGAAATTGTCAAATGCAATTTAAAAACAATACATCAGGGGTGGGCAAAATTTGACCCCGAGCTACAGAGACCATTTTTTCCGTTAAAAAAATCCCGCCTGCCCGAATTCGGGGGGCAGCGAGGATGCCCACCCCCTGCAAGAAATAAATGAATGAAGTTCCATTTACCTTCCTTGAAGTCAGCATTCTTCTGCCTCACCAGCACTCTGAAGTTTTCTGCTGGATTAACACTCCCAACCTACAAAATAAGCCAGCAAGGGTTACATCCTCAGTCCCTGCACTTCCCTCCTCCCCATCTTATTTTAAACCAAAGTTGAAACCTGTTTTCTTCCCACCTCTGCGGAATCAAATAGGTCTGTGGATATGCATTAACCTGAAACACCCTGAAAAACAGGAAATGACAGGAGCAGCTCTACAAGATGAACTTAACAGATATTGTGCTGCCCTCGCATGATGTGGTCATTTGCGCCAAAGGCATCTGTCAAGATAACAGGAACTTGTGCGGCTTTCCTAGTACAGTTTAAGAACCTCCCCACAGTACAGACTGCTTATTCATTCTGGCGTATACGTAACTAGAAGTCAAACATCTAAACCAAAAAAGGCTCAGACTAGCTGGCTGGCCCTCCAATATGTCATTTGTATAAAAAAAAAAAGGGGGGGGAGATATTCAGCTGACTTCACTGGCCCACTCAGGAATTCTAAAACGAAATCAATGACAGAACAGGCAAGGGCAGAGGCCAAGCCATACATGGTTTCCACAGAAACAAAAATAAGGTAAAAGGAAATCATGTTTCACTGTACAAATACAGTAATACCTTGGATTGCAAGTAACTTGGTTTGAGAGCGTTTTGCAAGACAAGCAAATTTTAAAATATTTATTTAATTTTTTTTTACTTGATATACAAGCGACGTCTTGCAATACAAGTACTGTAGTATGGCTTAAATTAAAAATCTCTGTACAATTTTTTTGGGGGGAATTTCGTTTTGATAAAAGAGTGTTTTGGATTACAAGCACATTTCTGGAACGAATTATGCTCTCAATCCAAGGCATGACTGTAGATAAAACAATAAAAAATATAACACCACGCTCTCCTCCCCCAAACCACTGATATATCTATTGGCAAAGTCAAAACAAGCTTTGGCTAATGCGTTGTAGAGACAAACAAGGTATCAAAATAAAGCAGAGAGCAGAGATTTGCAAAGAAGTAGATCTGCAGTTTAACCCAAAGCATCAAATAGACTCAAAAAAGAGGGGAGGAAACAAGCCGAGGTAAACTGCAGGCGGCAGACTTTGAAATTCCATAGCTATTGGTTGCAATACCGCAGACTTCGTTATATTAAAATGAGACCTTCTCTTAGCGATTGCGTCCACTTCTGAGGTTTTAAGCTGCTCAAGCGTTTAAAAGGAGGGAACTGCTTAATGTTATTCATAAATCTAATGTTTAAAAACATGTTTCTTAAGAGAGAAACGTGACTTCACACTTGGAGAGGGACCATAGCTCAGTAGGAGAGCACATGCTTTGCATGCAGAAGATCCTAGGCACAATCACTGGCATCTCCAGTCAAGAAGGTCAGGTGATGAGACTCTGGAGAGTCACTCCCAGTCAGAGTGAACAATACTGGGCTAGATGGACCAATGGACTGACCTGGAATATGGCAGCTTCTTAAATGCTCACTTGATTTCATTGGTAGTTCAGGGAACAGCACATGAGCCATGATGCCTTAAGAAGAAAATGCACAAGGAACACCCATCCACTATGGAAAAGATTGAAGTTTTCAGGATGCAATTAACCCGGTCATAGGAGCAGGAGAGCAGCAGGGAACTTGGCCGATCCCTCTGCTTGACACGTCACTCCTACAGTATTTCTTTCTTCAAGTCAAAAACGTGCATTATAGTTATGGCAATTTTTTTGTGTTAAAGCAGGAGTGGGAAACCTCATTTATTTATTTATTTATTTATTATATTTATAATATAATTTCACACCGCCTTTTTTCCTGAAAGGAACCCAAGGCGGCTTACATCCTCCTCCTCCTCTCCATGTTATCCTCACAACAACCTTGTGAGGTAGGTTACCAAGGGGCCAAATACTGTACAATTTCAGAGAAGTTGAAATTGGGAGCTGCTGCAATCCAGTGTTGAGATGGGTCAGGGCAAAAGGGGTGGGGCCAAAAACAAACAAACAAACAAACAACACCCAGCATATTGTAGCTTAAAGTTTTTACTGCCAGTGACTTAAGCCTTAAGAGAAGCATTTCAGCCTTTTAGAAGAGGGGAAACACAGCACAAAAGCCGGGAAAGGCCAAGTTGGGACTGTGGTCCTAAGTCTCCCCACCCCTGTGTTAAAGACTTCCTTTTTTTCCTATGGATATGATCCGAAGCACACTGACATGGCCATACCATTCAAAGAAACTTAGTTCCAAGTAAATGTGTTATGGTCAAGGTTAGAGTGTTGGACTGGGACTCAAGAGATCTGGGTTCATAGTCCCCACTCAGCCATGAAACTCACTGGGTGACTTTGGGCCAGTCACTGACTCTCAGCCTAACCAGGGTTGTTGTGAGGATAAAATGGAGAGGAGGATTATGTAAGCCGTCTTGGGTTCCTTGCAGGAAAAAAGGTGGGGTATAAATATGATTAATAAAATAAATAATAAATAAATATGTGAGGGCCAGTTCAAGATGCATTAGAAGTAATACAACTTCTACAATCCTGTTAAGTTCATTTTGGAGCCGTGGTGATCACCAAAGCTGCTCCTTCTGAAGTGTACATGTTCTTACTTCACAAGATACACAGCTCCATGAGCAGACCACTGGCATGACTTTTGCCTTGCCCAGATAGTGCTAACAACTCCCCACTCCCTTTTAATCACCATGTTGGATGATTATGTAGGGAAATGAAACCACTCCAACAATTACATGAGAGGTTTCACTGGCCATGCTCTCATTCTTGATTTTGTCTTACTTCATCAGGCAGTGATACCTTTGGCCCAGAAGCCAACATAATCTTTGGCCCAGAAGCAACATAATCCAAACCTTTGCAAAAAGTACTTACTGTGGTGACGTTGCCTTCAGCAAGGCTTGCAAGCCTAAAGCCACCTTCATCGTCTTCTGTTTTTGCCTTTTTAGCATTGAGCCCATCTTCATTACTGGAAGCAGACAAGACAAGGCTATCAATCCAAAGAAACTATTTTAGCAATAACAAGCAGGGCAAGTTATATGGGAAACACAGATATTGCAAAGACAGTTTCAGTAGCTATGCTTTAGGCATGCAGCTGTCTTTTAAACTCCCAACAAATTATACATTGTTTCAGTCACAAGGGAGTAAGTCTTAGAAAGTAAGAATCAAACCTGATGCCAGAGTGATGGGATGTCCACTAGGATTATGATATTGGCTGCAGATTGCCTTTTCTGGGTACCTGAAAATCAAGTACCATCATTCCTATAGTTTGCTAATATGGCACTGTGTGTGTGTGTGAGAGAGAGAGTGAGTGAGCACTTCCATGATATTTTGCATTCACAACAGATTCCTTTAAAAAGATTAAACTGGCATCAGAGATAATGAAAATTTAACGTTTAAGAAAGAAATCTATTTGCCCTTCTAATGTAATTTGCTAGTTCCTGTGTTCAAACTGATAGCTATTAAGTATGTACACAGAAGGCCTGCATGTCTCCCAATCCATCTCCTTGATCAACCCACATGAGAGATTGATAAACTTCAACTTGCAGCTGTCACTACTTACTAGACAAACCCCAATTAAGAATGCAAGGCCTCTCTCACTGGATGACCTTTAAGTACACCCCAAACTGCTTTCAAAAGACAAACATCTAGTTTTTAACAAGATGTAGTTTTAATGTCATCATCAAAATCTTCTCCCCACATATAGCATATTGCAGAATGAAGACTCCAACAGGAATTAGGACTATGGGTTGTCTCCAGCGTTAGTCCTACTTAGAGTAGACCTATTGAAATGAATGGGACTTAGGTTAGACTAACATTGGATACAACCCTGTGGCCTGATTCACATGTTACTGCAGCAGCATGGAAGCTGCTTACCTGTGGTCTGGTCACAATCATTTCTGGTATAGGACATGTAGATGGAACATCTACGGGATCGGGGTGTGGGGGTGCAGTTACTTCTCATGCTGCTATTTCTTTTCTTTTCATGTGAGAAGAAACCACAACACTTATCCAGCACAAATGGATCCTACATCCAGATATTATCAGAACAGCATAGGACCACACCACACGTTTGGGGTGACTTATGAGTCAGACCTGTGCCACCAATTATAATAGTTAAAACTAAGAAGATATTTTACATATGAAAGAATATAAAGTGAGTACATTTGTTGAAATTTTTGGCAAGCCTCCACCCTGAAGACTCCAGATGGGAAACCATGGTTTAAATACAAGATTATAAAAACAACACAAAAAGTAGAACCTTGGCAAAGGTTAAAACATTCACCCCTGACTCAGCTTTAAGGTAAGTTCAACCAATGCTGCTGAAATATTAACATCTGGCATCTCTCTAGAGCAGTGCTCTCCAACCTTAGGTCCCCAGATGTTGCTGGCCTACAGCTCCCAGCATACCCAGCCAGCATGGCTAATGGCAAGGGATTCTGGGAGCTGTAGTCCAGCAACATCTGGGGACCCAAGGTTGGAGAGCTCTGCTGTAGAGAAACATAGTTCCACAATTGTGGGACAGATATTCAAACCCCTCTTCTATGGGCTCTTGTTGCCCAAGATTAGAATTAGGGATGATACACTCAATAGCATATTCTTGGTCTACCTTAGATATCACAATGGGCATTCAGAAGCTGCCAAACTCTTAGAGGCACTGGGCCAAATCATTAAGGCTTTAAAGGTGAACGTTGGCATGTTGAATTGCGCTGAAAAGGCTACAGGTAACTAGGTGAAGCAACACCACCATGAGAAACTGGCTGCAGCATTTTGCACCAGCTGACAATTCTACCCACCCCTTGCCATAATTCAACAAGGGCAGCCCTATGTAATATCTCTAGACACCAGCTCCTTGCATATGCAGGAAATCCAACACATGCCTCCCTGCTGTATGCAAAGAGGTGTATCTGATACAGAGGTTATGAGGGCACTAAAGACAGATGCTACTTTAATATCCAATCAAAGATCTATGTTGCATCTTTCTCCCGCACAAAAAAACACTCCTGGCCAACAAAACAATTTGAGATTTCAGGTGCAACAATGTGCCTAGGAACACCCTATGGAAACAAACCAGAGTGGCCAGAAGCGGCAGAACATTAACGACAGCCAAAGAACATCTTTTATAATGCCCATGCCAACTTACTGGTCTTTGAAGATATGTTGAGCTGTCTTTTGCTCTTTTGTTTTGCCTATATCCTTTAAAGGAAACAGTGCTTTTACTTTTTCAAGGGGAGCCTGGCATTTCTCTGTCACTTCTTGAGGTGTTCCCAACATGTCTAAGAGGTGTTTTTCAATAGGGGGCAGAGGTGCATCAGGATGGAATGCCTTATGCTGTAAGCACTGGTGAGCGAAGACAAGAGAACAAGTGATTTCAAGTCACTAAAAATATATACAAGGGTAATAGATGTGGTGCACTTTAGTTTCTAACAGGCAAAACACTATTTATTTATTTATTCATTTTCTATACCACCCAATAGCCGAAGCTCTCTGGGCGGTGTACAACAATCAATTAAGAAAATACAATAAAAAATATAAACAATAAAAACATTATAAAAATTTAAAACCAATTTTAAATATATCACTAAAACAAGTTAATAAAACATGAACGCTAAAAATAATTTACCACCCTGCCATGTACCATTTAATTATTAAAAGCCTCAACGTAGAGGGCAGCCTTAACCTGGTGCAGAAAATAGAGTGGGCGCCAGGCGGGCCTCAGGGGGGAGTTTATTCCACAGTTGGGGGGCTACCACAGAAAAGGCCCTCCCCCTTGTTGCTGCCCTCTGAGCCTCACGTGGAGGTGGCAGTCGGAGGAAGGCCCCAGATGTTGAACGTAGTGTACGGGTAGATTGTGGTTGGGAGAGGCGTTCCATCAGGTATTGTGGTCCCAAGCCATGTAGGGCTTTATAGGTCAAAACCAGCACCTTGAATCGGGTTTGGAAGCATATAGGCAGCCAGTGCAAGCAGGCCAGAACAAGTGTTATATGTTCGGACCTTTTGGTCCCGGTGATTAGTCTGGCCTCCACATTTTGCACAAGCTGCAGCTTCTGAACAGTCTTCAAGGGCAGTCCCACGTACAGTGCATTGCAGTAATCTAACTTTGAGATTACTAGTGCATGGATTACTGAAACCAGGCTATCCCTGTCCAGATAGGGCCACCAGACGAAGCTGGTAGAAGGCACTCCGTACCACTGAGGCAACCTGAGCCTCAAGAGACAAAGATGGCTCAAGAAGAACCCCCAAGCTACGAACCTGCTCCTTCAAGGGGAGTGCAACCCCATCCAGAACAGGTTGAATACCCTCCATCAGGTCAGAAGAACCACCCCCTAACAGCATCTCAGCCTTGTCTGGATTGAGCCTCAGTTTGTTAGCCCTCATTCAGTCCATTGTCGCAGCCAGGCACCGGTTCAGCACATCCACAGCCTCACCTGCTGAAGATGAAAAGGAGAAATAGAGCTGCGTATCATCAGCGTACTGATGGCAACGCACTCCAAAACTCCAGATGACCCCACTCAGCAGTTTCATGTAGATGTTGAATAGCATGGGAGATAAGACCGACCCCTGTGGGACTCCATACTGGAGAGTCCACAGACCTGAGCAGTATCCCCCAAGCACCACCTTCTGGAGCTGGCCATCCAAGTAGGAGCGGAACCACTGCAATGCAGTACCCCCCACTCCCAACTCAGGCAGCCACTCCAGAAGGATACCATGGTTGATGGTATCGAAAGCCGCTGAAAGATCCAGGAGTATCAACAGGGTCGCATTCCCCCTGTCTCTCTCCCGACAAAGGTCATCATACAGGGCGACCAAAGCTGTTTCCATGCCAAAACCAGGCCTGAACCCCGACTGAAATGGATCCAGATAATCAGTCTCATCCAAGAGTGCTTGGAGCTGGTTGGCCACCATCCGCTCAAGGACCTTGCCCAAGAAAGGAACATTTGCCACCGGCCTAAAGTTATTAAGATCTTCCGGGTTCAGGGAGGATTTCTTCAGGAGTGGCCTCACCACTGCTTCTTTCAAGCAGCCCAGGACCACTCCCTCTCACAAAGAGGCATGGATCTCATTTTTTATCAAATTCTATTTTAGTATATAAAACCAAAATATGTCCCATGCTAAGCAAAAAGCTAGATGATAAAGCCCCTTAACTCATACTGAGGCTTGTATACCAAAATGCCCAGCTTCTCTACAGCAATTTCTAGGATGCAGTCCAACACTTTCGCTACTGAAATACTGAATTATTTTAGGCTGCCCACACATTTTCCTGGGAGGTTGAAATAAATAAATGATTAGGGGGCACATACAGGTTATTCTGCTCTAAACCAGATGGAAGCGGTATTTGTGGGGGAAATGCTACATAATTTAAGTGAGCTGCTACAGCGTTTCCTTCCTGATACCAGAAAAACACATGAATACAGCTCAGTGTTCCCAATCCACACAACTAATTTGCAAAACTCCCAAAGAACTAGCTGAACTGACTGAAAAAAAGCCATTTTGCTCTATTTCTTATGAGGCAATTGAGGATACAGAATTTTTAACTGCAATAACCAATAACATGGAGCTAGTTTTACCATATTACATTTGCCACACAGTTCTTTTTTGCTAGAACTAGCAAGACAGAGAAGAAACGATTGAAGAAATAAGGCCTATTTAAGATAAAGGAGATAAGATCACCTTACCTGGTACAATCTTTGGAATTGAGGATTTGGGAAATTGCTGGTTTTAAATATATCCTCCATTGTCCCTTCACTCTCATCTTCATAAACCAAACTCATGGAATCAATCAGAGAGTCAACGGCACACAACTGATCCTCTGGGTCATCAGATACAGACAAAGAGATATTCAATATACATTCAGGAGATAAAGATATTATAGCAATTTTCTCTTTTTGGGGTGAGGCAATAATTCCTCCAAAGTGCCAATAATTCTCACTGCAGCCACACAGTCCCAAACTAGCAGAGTGTCCATCACAAGGATGAACTGCATTTACTTTCTCCCACATAAATCACTTGCAGCCGTTCACCTCTGAGGGAAAATGTAAAGCAGCTGAAATCAGGAAGACAGTGAGGTAGGCACTTCTCTCCACTGCTTCATGAACCAGCAACCCCAGAGGTGGAGGCCACGTTGTGACTCCATCTGCACTATGTCTTCAGATTCGGCAGCTCTCATTCTCCCGCACTGGACTTCTGGGGGAGAAAATACATTACCACCCTATGATGGAATATCACTTTGCTCCTAGGAATACAGTCATCACTCTACCAGGCTATCGTACTGTCTTCTGTATACTTCTTGGAACAGTAGGCAATAGACAGTACCAGATGCTTCAAAGGAAAGCACAGAAACTGCAGACAGCATCTATGGGCAAACGCTCAGGACAAAATCCCCATTTAGCCTGTAAAGTGCCATTCTTCTGGCATGCTTTCCACAAATATTTAGTGTCCTCACCCTTCCCAATTAGCATCACCCTGACTATATGCAGTGTGATTATTTAAAAAGTGCAAATGGGTTGATCCTTTGAATGTGGAGTGTCTCTGGCGGCTGTCTCCATTCTACTGCTCACAATGATCAGGATACACTTGCTAAGTATAGCTGCCTGCTTGCCTTTCACCTTTTCTACATCCTGACACCTTTTATTCACAAAGATATTACAAATATATATGTATATATTTTAACTTCAGGGTTTGCATATAACCAGCACATTCAACGCAAGAAACGATGTCTCTTTTAGTTCTTCGGGTTGACATCCATTCACAGACTACTATACAGTTTTTTTCAACAGGAACATATATATATAAATGTATAGGCATATGCCCCCGTCAATAGGCAGTGTTCCTGTCAAAAAACCCTGATTAGCCCTGTCAAAATCTCCATTCGAAAGAAAGCCTGAGCTTTGACAGCTGTCAAAGCTCCATGATCCCGTAAATGGGGTGCCTCACACTCTTCCACCTTCCCGAGCACCTACAGCCTTGGGAAAGGGTGGGAAAGATGCAGGATGCCGAGAAGGGTCAGGTCCAGCCAAAAATATTAGAGGATCTCATCGTGAAGGGGGTGATCTACTGGCTACCTCCTTTCACGAACAAAGATCACTCATGGCTTTGCTTTCCCTTAACAGTTCACCTTTTGACAGAGGCCAAGAGAGTGCTAAGTAAAAAATTAACCTATTTGCAGCCTCTCTGGAACAATGTCCATGGTTGGTGCCTGCTGCACTTTGCCAGCAGACACCTCACAGGACATTGCCCAGGCGAGGCCTCCCGTTCAGGACCTGCGCAAGTGTGCACCTCCGCACTTGCGCAAGTCTGACTACATTTTTTAAAAAAGAGTTACGAAAATATTTGCACACTTTTGGGGCGCAAAAAAAAGAAGGAAAGAAAAAAAGATGGTGAACCAGTGACAGCCCCTCCAATGTGCCACTTGGGCCATTTGGAGGGACTGTCACTGGCTATCAATTTGGAGATCGTGAAAAGCGATCACCAAAAAAAAGGGGGGGGGGCAGCAGCAAGTGCAAAAGGGCTCATGGTCAGTTAAGGGGACACCAAGCCAGTGATGGTCGCTCAACCGTGCCACTTGGGTACCGGTGAGGCGGCTGTCACTGGCGGTGGTCCTGGCGATCTTGGCAAGAGCAGCAAGGGGTTTTTGCCACTCTTGCCATGCGGCTCACTCGCCACTTCCCTGGAACCACAATGTGGTTGGTCGCCTGGGTTTAGATGACACGACAATCCATAGTGGGTACAACAACCCCTACAACAACAAGCCATGGGTTGTCCGGGTGGCTTGTTGCCCTCAAACAAACCACCCTGCAGGAAATGGTCCAGGTTCGCGCGACACAACAACCCACCGTGGCTTGTCACCCATGATGGGTTGTTGTGTCATGCAAACCTAGTCTATGAATTGTGCCACAAAACCACAGGGAGCCAGTGCAAATGGTAGGAAGGGCCTCTTTCAATCACAATAAAGAGCTCAGGAGCAGCCATTTTGATAGCATATTCTCCTCCCTCCCCATGCTATTTCCCACTCCCACTTTAACTGCGGCTAAGAGATGTGTCCATACCAGTGTGGCATAGTGGTGAGAGTGTTGGACTAGGACTCGAGAGATCCGGGTTCTAGTCCCCGCTCAGCCATGAAACTCACTGGGTGACTTTGGGCCGGTCACTGACTCTCAGCCTAACCTACCTCACAGGGTTGTTGTGAGGATAACATGGAGAGGAGGAGGAGGATTATGTAAGCCGCCTTGGGTTCCTTGCAGGAAAAAAGGCGGGGTATAAATATAATAAATAAATAAATATACCAGAGTTTGAAAATGGGGAACTATCTTGGTTAGCCTTAACCCCAGTTACTGTCTGTGCCAATGTATCCTTTAACCACACCTAAACCTGGAAGAGAGAACCCATTCTAGGAAGTGGAAAGACTGGGGAATGTTTAAAAAATACAAAACACCCGTTAAAAAAAGCAAGCAAGCAAGAAACAAACCTCTGCTTCTACCTATAACAATTTCACAGGCTATGATTTCTGCAAGTTTAAAGGTTTCTACACAACAAATAGAGCGTTTAGGCTGAAATCCTATACAGACTTACCTGGGAGTAAGCAGGATTGAACTTAGTTGGACTTACTTCTGAGTAGACATGCTTAGGATTGCTCTGTTAAGGATCTAAGTCAAAGTGCAAGCTCACCTGTTGGTGTACACTTTCTATTATTTTTCAAGGAGGCAAACATGTATTGCCTCAAATCTTCCATATAAGGTAGCTGTACATACGCCAAACACTAAAACAAAAGGAAGGGGGATGTCAAGAAAACTCAACTGAAATGTAAGTTTATTATAGTATCAACACAGAAGTAATACATATGTATGGATGTTGCATTTCCTGGAGTGACACACACAGCCCCGGCATGACATTTCCTCGTCTTTCTTTCTGCAAATTAAAATATACTCCCTATAACAGAGTCGTTTTCTACTTTTGGACACCTATCAGTTCCTCACAGTGGCCTGTCAAGTTGCTTCTTACAGTACAGGGTTGCCACTAAAATTTCATTTTTCATTTCCCTGACTTTCCCTGACCAACTTTTGTCAATTTCCCTGACCACCACTCAAAAATAACCCCAAGTTAAAATAATTCATAGGTTACATTATATTAAATAACGTTGTGTGTGTGTGTGTGTGTGTGTGTGTGTGTGAAGACAGGAGCTTCAATATGAGCTTCTTTAAATATTGAGACCGGGTTTGCACGACACGACAACCCACAATGGCTTATAAGCCACGGTGGGTTGTCGTGTCATGCGAACCTGGGATGGGTGTGTCAGCGTGGCTTATTTTTGGGTTAGAAGTCACCCTGAAAAGCCATAGCTTGTAGTAGGGTCTGTCTGAACGCTGACTACAAATGAGCCGCTTGGCAAGAGTGGCAAAAAACCCTTGCTGCTCTTGCCAAACAGCTAGCAGGTGATTGCCATTGCCAGCCACCCCAAACTGCCTGAGCAGCACATTGGGGCGGCTGATAAAGGCTTCCCCTGCTCCCTGCCATAAGTAATTTTGGGCTCACCGCACCCTGACTTTAAAATAAAAACCTTTGGAGGGGGGATCGTGAAAGCCAGCTGCCAAGGGCCCTTCCTACACCTCCATCCCCTTTTCCCCCCAGCACTTGCAAAGTGGGTTTTGCAAAGCGCTACAATGTTCATTTTTGGCAGGTACACTTGCTGGGAGACAAACTGTGGCAGGACTGGACTTTACAGCTGGCTAGAAGAAATAATGGCTGTCTACTAAGACCACCATTTGCTGACCCTGTCAAAATAGTCACATCTTCAAATCAACTAAAACTGATTCCAGTTTGTTTGAACACACAAATTACCCAGTTGCAAGAATCCAGTCAGCTTCCCCATAATAAAATAATGCCATCACATGCAGATTCATTTTGTTCTGTTTTACTGTTAACCAGGGATGGGGACTCGGACTCGACTCGTGAGTTGGACTGAGTCCCCCCTCTGACTCGACTCGGATCCCAATATTTTTAATGGGACTCGAGACTCGACTCGGGACTCGAGACCAAGGACTCTTCAACATCCCTGGACTGTGCCAGAAGGAGTGGAGAGGAGCGCGATCGCCGGCGAAGAGCGCATGGAAGTGAGGTGTGCCACTGCTCAGCCACTATGGATGGCTACCAGGAGTGCAGCCCCAACAGTGTGTCAAGATTTATTTTGATTGATGTGTTGCGTACTTGGGAGAGGCAGAAGAAGGACCTGAGATTACGGTACTCTGTGTGGCTGCTCTGAGTGTGTTTCTGGTTCCAGCAAGTTCATCACCAGTGGAGCGGGTGTTCAGTGAGGGTGGAATTGTGATGAGATCTCACCGTTCTAGAATGGGGGCCAAATATCTAGAAAAAATCATGTTCCTCAAATGCAACATGGATAAGTTTTAGGAAGTACAGCAAGTTTATTTTTTAAAATCATTTTTCTAAAATGCAACCTTTCAGACATTTTGGGTTTGGCTGCCTCTGCCTGCCTGCCTGGGGTTCCCAGCCTCCTCTGCCTGCCTGGTCTCTTCTTGACCAGTTCAACAGTTGAATTGTCCAAGACAAAGGCCTCTGCCTGCCTGCTTTGGGGTTCCCTACCTCCTCTGCCTGCCTGGTTATTTTGGGTTTTTCTGCCTGGTCTGTTCTTGCCAAAATCAGTTGCAGAGTTTTGAAATAAAAAGGCACACTTGTGCCTAGAATTTATTTAAACCACACATCTGAAGTAGCCTTATTTTGTTGGGAAAACCCCCCATTGATTTTAATAGGGACTCGTGGAGTCAGATTTGGGAGTGACTCGTGACTCGTGAGTCACCATTTTGGACCAAGGACTCGGACTCGAGACTCGGGTCCAAAGACTTGTGACTCGACTCGTGACTCGAGACCAAGGACTCTTCAACATCCCTGCTGTTAACAACCATCAGCTAATAAACATTTTCAAAATCATATAATCATATTATGGAATATGTGTGCATCATTACAGTACACTTGTATTCTGCTGCTTCTCTGCTCCAACTGGCTCAAGTGCAGACTGACCTCTTGCAGCGGCATCTCAAAAAAATCCATTACCCGAGTATGTCTTAATCACAATTTCCCTGACTTTTGACCAATTTCCCTGACTTCCCCTGACCAATTTCCATTTCCCTGACTTACCAGAAAGTGGCAACCTTTCAGTACTTCCAAACTGTGGCCATTATCAATCAGCTGCTCTCAGCATATACAGACTAAATTTGTTTAGATTCACACATCTGCTCCAGCTCATACCTTCTTTAAAAAATTCCTTTCCTCTTGCATGTTTATGCTGTCAAAAGAACAAAGGATTGTGTCCACCCCCGCTTTAGTCCCTACTTAGCCAAACCAATGCTTGCTGCAGAAATGACACAGACATCTGCAGATTTCTGTGTACAATCTGGGTTTTTTTTTGTGGAAGGCAGAATTTCCTTCTGTGAAAAACAGCAACAACATACAGACGTTAAAAAACTGCTCTGAAAATTGTGCCAGATTTTAGGTGCAAGCACGTCACCTCTTCACTGTGAAGTAACAACATCTAGAAACCTGCTGTGGAAATACTAAACTAAAATTCTCAATTTTCCAAGATGTTCCTGATGGGATTTATGCTACCCAACCTTTCTGGGAAGAGGACTGAATAGGCATTATTTATTGAACAATATCACCATAAAAATATTACCTCATACTTCTTAATTAATGGAAAGGCCACTCCAACCTGTGGCTGAGATCTTCTATCATAGACATAACGCACTATGGCCACCATATCCAATTCATCCAAAGCATGAATCAGGGCAGAAAGAGCAACTGCTGAAGCCTATCAAAGGAGACACACCATTATATACAAGCATCATTCAAGTTCAGCAACCACAGGATTTACAAAGGATCAAAGAGATGGGGATGCTTCTGTTTTGAATTCTGAGTACTGACTCAAAACTCACCTTTACCTCTTCAAAAGCATTGGAAACAGTGACAGTGCACAACCAGGCCAAAACATCAAGAGACATAACAAAGTAGGGCACTGTCTTTAGGTCACACACTGTATTACCATTTCAAAACAAAATGGGGCTATATAGAAATATAAAGAACAAAAAACATCTGTGATAATCTCTTAAGTTTCTGTTTCTTATTGTGTTAAAAGCTAGGAGAGTCTCCATTTTTAAATGTGAACAAGATAGCAGTCTCTGGAGCCATAAAGTGTATGATACAAGTGAGTCACCCTCACAATACTATTGCAGGAGCTTGTAGACAGAGACTATAGAAGAGCTGGCTTAGAATTCTAGGGCCACAAAGCTGACCTGCAGGTGCTGGAATATCCTGATCTGGACAAAACTCTGGCACCCTTCAGATTTTTCTAGCAGAGGCAGAGACTCCATTCAACTCCTCCATGCTGCTATAATCCAGCTACACTGTACAGTCAGAGCCTTGCATGCTAGAGCCATGGGGGACGGACCCACACCTAGACTGCAATTGCACCATGCTGCTTAGTGGCATGAAGAGCTCCAATCGACAATCTCCCAATGCTATTTGCTGTGACATTTTAGTCCTCCAACCCAGTGTTCTCCAACCTTGGGTCCCCATATGTTTTTGGCCTACAACTGGCTGGGGCATGCTGGGAGTTGTAGGCCAAAAACATATGGGGACCCAAGGTTGGAGAACACTGCTCCAACCCATCCTGTCATCAAACTCCATTCCCCTTGCAAGCGATAGCTTTTTATATTTGCTATTTTAAAACATTAAGGATAAGGAATTGTTGTATATTTCTGTACTTTCCTATTACATCAGCTTTCAGCAAGTTGCACATTTTTTTTTTAAAAAAGTACAAAATGTAGCTTTTAATTCAATGACAGTCAGAGGTTTAAAGATACAGCAAAAAATCTAGTCGGCATCAAGCTTTAAGGTTGGTTCTTCTCACCTCATCATCCTTTGCTGGAAAGACTTTCAGAACCTGATTCCCTATGTAGTGATGTCTCAGGATCTACAAATGAATGTTTCCAGAAAGTTAGCTTAGATCTTATGCCAATGCCATTTGAGAGACATGCAAATTCAATTCCACACTTGAAAGGTCAAATACAGCACTGCATCATATTCCAGCAGTCTTTTTTTAAATATATAGTTGCTAAAGCCTCTGCACTGGCTATTGCTTTCAGTTAACTTTAAGCACTCAGATCTTAGGTTTAAGGTTCTCCACTCGTTCATCACTCAACTTCACATCTCATGCACTCCCTTTCACACATCAACTTTCTTTGTTCCTCACTGTTGCTCCCATCATGCCTTCTAACCAGTTCACTGTACCCAGTTTCCAAAACCGCCAAATTACGGCTCAAATTATGATACTTTTTTGGTCATATTTTTTAATTAATTAATTATTATATTTATACCCCGCCTTTTTTCCTGCAAGGAACCCAAGATGGCTTACATAATCCTCCTCCTCCTCTCCATTTTACCCTCACAACAACCCTGTGAGGTAGGTTAGGCTGAGAGTCAGTGACTGGCCCAAAGTCACCCAGTGAGTTTCATGGCCGAGCGGGGATTAGAACCCGGATCTCCTGAGTCCCAGTCCAACACTCTCACCACTACGGGTGCCAGAGAGAGAGAGAGAGAAAAGGAGGTGAGAGATGCTCCCACTTTTGGCTGTGACTCTGCCCACCACCAGAATGCAGCCCCCAACAGACTACCCTGAGGGCTCCCCAGCTCATGGCTTAGCAAAAAGAGGAGGCAATAATTATTATGTCTTAAATTTTTATTGTGAAAGCAGTCTTCCCCCCTCTCCCAGGACCTCTCAACCTTTGAAAGGATCAACTGCTCTATGACCAGGTTTCAGACACCTTCTGACACCTCAAGCTAAACTCTCCTTTCAGGACAAAGCTCTTCAATGGTTGGGTGGCTTGGCAGAAAGACAGCATATAAAGGAAGTAAATAAATGAATACATGATTGAATGGGACTTAAGCCCAAGCGTCTGTAGGCCTGCAACCTTAATTTTATTCCCTATACGAAGTCTGGTGCTCCTTGTTATATCTATCATGCCACGATGCTTTGTTCATCATGGCCAGATCAAGTATGGCCCCAAACATAGAATATGTGCAAAACAGTGACCAGGATTGTGTGAACTTTGCTAAAAAAATAATCTGCCAAGGTGACACAAAGTTCACAACGAGATAGGCTGAATTCCCCAACCTCTATAAATTACACAAATTAAGCCGATCTGCATGGTTTCTTATTTTCCATCATTCATTCTGTATATTTTACGTAACGCATTCTTCTACTTGTCATAGGGAGCTACAGGGGGTACTGAGGCCCCAGCTTCTGACCACTGCCCCATCTTATTCAGCAACTCTGCTGGTTTCCGAGATTTCACGATATACTTCCAAGCGTATTGTCACCTCAGACACATTGCTCTGACGGTAACAAAATTAAAAAGTGTGCCAGCTTCCCCAGGCACAAGAGATGTGGAATGTGAAGTACCAACTTTAAGTGAGCCAACTAGGAGCTGATGCTCACAGAAACTGTCCTTGCCACAGTAAGTAGTCAGCTTCTTTGCGACTCATCTCACTTTGGCCTGGGATAAATTTCAAGTTAAGCGGAAACTAGTCTTGCAGTTGAACAATAAGCATTCTCCGAGTGTACGGCCATACCTGTGATGACCTGCTGAACCCCAAGACAGCAAAGCATTTTCCATCCGACCTGTATTTCATCTGTTCTTCATCTACTTTAGAGAAAGGGACTATATCGCTCCCATACCGGAATCCTGCAGAATGAGAGAATCACTTCCTATGTTATTAATGTTGGGGGAGCCTGGGGTTAAGAACATAAGAAGAGCCCTGCTGGCTCAGAGCAAGGGTCCATCTAGTCCAGTAATCTGTTCACACAGTGGCCAACCAGCTGCCCATGGGAAACCCACAAGTAGGACATGAGTGCAACAGCACCCTCCTGTCCATGTTCCCCAGCAACTGATGCACATAGGCATACTGCCTCATGTGGGCTCCTCATGTGGAAACCTCAGGGGCCTAAATGGGGTGTGCGGAGGAGGATGGATATTAGCCTTTCAGGAAAAACACCCTTGCAGGAAAATATGACGTGGCTGGGTGGGCTGAGCATACACACTGCCTGGAATCCCTGGCAGCAGAAAGCAGCATGCAGGCACATGTCCTCAGCCAGCAGGGGCTGGGAGGCAAGCCTGCTGCTGTTTGCTTCCCTTCAGCCTGCAGGCAGGGAATGAATTAGGCTTGGAAGACGGGCACGCGGGTCCTTTACTCAAGACGAGAGATCAAAGGTGCAAAACTGCCAGCCTTAGCTCTGCTGTCTTGACTTGATTCTCTCAGGGCCTTGCCCTTCGTCTATACACTGGATTTAGCACTGAACCACAGAGGAACCGCACACTCCATGTGGGCTAAAATCAGGAAAGTTTAAGGTAAACAGATTACAATAAAAGGTGGGGAATGAGGGAAGGGGGAAAAGGTAGGGGGACACTTTGGTATACACAAGTAGAGCTACAAAACAACAAAACTAGTTCCTTACTATATAAATACCCAGGCACTTACTCCTTGCCTGGGGGTTGGTCTTCTTTAGGGCTTGCCTCAGCAAAAAGCCCTACTCTGCGCCCCTTCGCGTCCAGACAACAACAAAATCCAAAAGCCACGGCAGGCAGTATAGATTCCCCTCCACCCCTCCTTTCAGTAGCCCAGCTGTCTTTGGCCAATCAGGATGAACTTCATCTGGGCTAGGCAGGGGAGGGGTGGCTCTTTGATCATGAATAGAGTGCTTGGGACATTTGCATGCAAATACCTGAGGCACAGGGGCATCAAAGGGACATGGGAGACTCTGAGGGCAAAGGAGAAGGGAGGAGACATGCACAGTCTCCTTTCTTGCAGCAAGAAACCATGGTTTGTCATTATGTATGAACTAAGCCAAAGAAAATACCTAAAAGAGGGTAGTAAAAAGAAGTATAAAGAGATGTTTCTAACAAAAACATGCTAATACTTTTACAAACTCAGAGCTTCCCCTGGAAAATCTCAGTACCCAAAGCAGAGAAGTCATACCTTGAATAACATCTTCTTTCTGAACTTCTGTTTCGTCATCATCATTCAAGCAGTAAACTGTTTCTTTCTGCACATCCTCCTTTTTTTTAGTCTTGGCATCCACAACCATCCAAGATTTTTTCACTTTCTCCTCAGTGAACTTGACATTCGATTTTAAAGAGAAAAGGTATTTAATTTTAATTTATAGATGAGATATTAACTATTACTAAGTACTGTGCCCCACACCCACTTTCCTTTGCTAGGTGGGAAGCAGCAATCAGTTTACATTGTATAAGTAAAACTATCCAGAACATATGAAATGTCCTCCTCTGGCCACTACTGATACTGCCAATATTAAACAAAATTCCTTACAAAAACAATGAAAAAATGCCTGAAATTTCAAGTGCACCAAATCATGGTATGACAATGTCTCCAACGTTCAGTGATTACAAGAGACCAACTGCAGGTTTAAAAATTCTCACTGTTATGATCCCAAGTATGACAAATAAAAATGTTTTTACACAGTAAGCGTGACAAATTCCCCAAGAGAATTATGGGTAGTATTCATTCCTACTGGATTTGTCCAACTGCCAGATTTGAGTTCTCTGTATGAATGCGACATTCAGAAACTGGACTGTGAATTTTAATCTAATATTCCATATTATGAAAAATGACCATATTTACAACTAATCATGGGTGTGGTTATTATTTGGTTATTATCTGGATGGGAGACCCCTCCTCTAGTTTCCTGCATTGAGCAGGGGGCTGGACTCGATAGCCTTGTAGGCTCCTTCCAGCTCTATGATCTATGAAATCTATGATGTCTCCCCTTTTATTGGCACCCATGTTGGCATGTGCCCAATTATCCTAATCATGAAGTAAAATTGCAATGTAGTCCTAATAACTTACTGATTTATAGCCCACAATCCTTATAGACAATTGAGAACCAATTGTAAGCTGGCAGGGCCAAGCCATGGGTCTCCGTTCAACCTTCTTGAATATTGAAAGCCGCTCCAGACTCTCTCTGAATGACAGAACAAAGAGGAAAGCTATCTGGTGAGGCTCAATAAAACATTCAACCGACAGTTACAATTACCTACAGTACAAGCACAAACCTGCTTGTCTGTTTTAACAAAATTATGCTCTAGAAAATTATCTGTGCAGTTTTTCTCATGCAGAAGGGATCATGGACGTAACTTTGCAGGTCTGCACATCATTAAATTGTCTCTGTGCCCTGGTTCACCCATGTTCATCATACATAGAACACCACAGACAGAACATCCATATCGCCTCAAAATACAATGCTTTTCAAGAGAGGCTGTTCACGCATTCAGCTACCAGTCATCATGTCATGTGCATGAATATGTGAACCAGCTCTGTGACATTAAGGGTGACAAACCTGACAACATTATGGCATTTCTTTTCCAGGGATTTTTAAGAGTCTGCTGAATTTTTATATCCCTTGCAGTTTAAGTCTTGCTGTACCAGCACAAATGTGTTGGCCCATTCCATCCAAACCACAACACTAGTACAAGCATGCCATTATGCTAATATTGCAGCAACATTATACCAACAACAGACACAGATATTTGAATATTGTATTTTTGGAATATTTTTGTCCTGGTTGTGGCATACACATTAGGTCCCTGCCCAGTCTTTGCGATCATCAGAGGGAGCACCTCTAAGGGTGCCATATGCTCCTGAGGTTCCCTTCAGGAGCACTTGCAGTACAGCATTTAGTGTTGCAGCACACACCCTTTGAAATGCCTTACCAACTGATATTAGACAGGCCCCCACAGTTCTGGCGTTTAGATGTCTGTCTTCTTAAACGTCATCTCTTCACATAGGCTTTGCCTGAAAAGTGACCCAGCCAGCTATGGTCTGCAGCACACTGCAGTAAGACTAGAGTGTGTGGTTTTATTGCTGATTTTGTATTGTGTTGTTTTTATTGTTATATTTATTGCTTTGATGCCACTGAATTTTATGTTCACCGCTTTGATACCTCTGTGGAAAGCAGCATATAAATTTGAATAATAAATACAATTTAAAAAACCTCAAGCTAGGTAAAAGCAGCTGGAAGGTTGGGTGCAAGGGAGAAGGGGTGAGTGGCAGGTGAAAGAAGAGGGAGCTGTGTCGTGTGCGCTATCTTCTCCTAAGGTAAAATCTGTTAGGATGCGAAGGGCCCTCTCTCTTAGGGCACCGACATTATGAAAATCTTTAGTAAGGAAAGCCTGCCTGACCACATCCCTAATAGTACTGTGCAACCAGAAGAGCTTTTGCTTTAAAGGGCCTCCACCACTACCACTTAGTAGAACTGATTCTGTTATTGGACCCTGGGGACTGCAGGGAGGTGTAGGGGTTGCCGCTGACAGAGCCATAGCAATAAATAGTATGTTTTTATAGCTGATATTTTTTATAACTGCTGGTTTTACTGCTGATCTTATTTAATAAGAGTGCTGTTTGTTTTAATGTTGCCTTTTCTTTAAAAAATAGCTTGTTTTTTGGCATAATCGTTCTTGTACTATTTTTGAGTGCTGCTGCTGCTGCTTGTTGATTACACTGTGAAGTTTTTATACAGATTTTGTATTTTATGTTATGTTTGTTTTAATATTGTATATTGCTTCAAGTGCCTGCACGCAAAGAGGCAACTCAAATATTACTTAAAAAATAATAAACACTTCCTTTCCTTCCCACTACTTCTCTTTTCCAAATCATGCCCTCTTGCTGCTGCTTGTAAGATATTAGGCAGAGATCTGGATCTGCTGCTGAACATCTAGCTTGGCTTAAGCACACTTGCACTGAAATCAAGTTCCACTATAATTAATGGGATTACTTCCAAGTAAAGGAAGACTGTGGAGCCAGGAAGCTACACAGCCCCATGCAGTTTACACTTTCTACTGAGTGAAATAAAAAGCAATGCTTCTGAAAACAGAAGCTGCAAGAATTCAAGGTTACCTGAAAGTGAAAATGTCCTCCAGACCTTCTTCTTCGTCCAATGATAACATAAGTTTCCTCACCATCTGGAGGCCTTCTTTCTGCTGCTCATTTAGCCCCTTCCTTGGAAAAGGGTTTTGGTTCCTATTAGAATGTGCATCATCAGTCCTGTCTCCACTTCCGCCTTCATCATTCACTGGAAATGGCAAGCTAAGAATACAATTAAAAGCAATTTCAACGTATGCTCTTCATTCACAAGGAACAATTGCAAACAAATTCAAACGGCTTTTCTTCTTTTAAATAGGAAAAATGTGAATTGACACTTCATATCCTCCCTTTATTCTGATGCACTTTCAAATGTCATTCTCAAGCTTTAGTAAGCAAGCCCACATTGATGCTTATTTATTGCTGCGCTATTAGTCACCGGTGACATGACTTGTTCTGTATAGGATATTAATAAGCTGCAACTTTTTGAGAATTCATAAATAAAGTTGATGTATTTTCTTCTGCAGAAAGAGTCCAAATTAAGAGTTTGGAATAATGCGTCTACGTCACATTCTATTTTTTATAATTTCTATGGCAGCAACTAGGGGCTGAACTACACATTGGCCTGGTTCATATGGAACGATAACCCGGAGTACAGGTTGAGTACTGGTTGTCCTTGAATTGTGGGTTGTTGTTGAATTGTGGGTTGTCGCTATGTGCAAACCCTGCACTACGGTTTAACTATGGGTTGTGAACCACAAACAACCCAAGAAGACATCCCATAGTTTGTTGTTGAGTTGTGAACTCTGGGTTGTTCATGGTTAGGAACCCATAGTTAAACCATGGTGCAGGGTTTCCATGTAACAACAACCCATGATTCAACAACAACCCATACTGAACCCATACTGAACCCATACTGGTTTACATGCAAACCAGGTCACTACGTTAAATGCATGTCTTTAAAAAAACCAAACAAACAGCTGCATTTGGGGGACAGGGCATCCAATCAGGATCAGGGCTGACGGGGGGGGGGGGGGAGTGGTAATTCTTTCCCATTGCACTGGGTTGCCCAGTGAAAATCCTCCCCCTCCTGCCGAAGCAGCCATTTACCCCAGGAGGGAAGACGCTTTGCAGTCAACAAAAATACATCTGGGAATTCAGCTTCTTGATGCAGGAGCATCCCTCCAGAAATGGGGGTGGTTGGGGCGGAGGGAATACAGCTTCTTGAGGGGGACGCAAAACTGTGAAGTGAGGTAAAAGGGTAAAAAAAAAAAGCCCTCCCCATGCACTGTGGTGCTGATTCTGATTGGAATCAGCACCACAGCAGCTACTGGAGGTAAACAAAGACAAATGAAGTCATGCATTTCACATAACCTACAGTTTGACCCTGAATGAAAATAGTCATTGGAAAAGCCAAGTGTCAGGATCTGCTCAGCTTGTGCAGTGCTGCAGCTCCACCTGGTGGCCTGATGGAGAAGGCAGGCAAGTCCACCTGCAAATACTTGCAGGACTAGCACCGGACTTGTAGGTGCTCACACAGGGGTAAAGCAGTCCACTCATGAAGATCAGCTGGGAGCCACAGGAAGCCCTATTCAAAAAAAGGCTTCCTGCTCCTGCACAGCTTTGCCATAGCAACACGAGTCTTTGTGGTGGGAGCATTGTGCTCATGCCTTGGCTCTTGCTTCTAGTCTCACTACGCCTCGCTGGTATATGACCCTCGCCTGTCCTCGACATTGCCTTTGCCTCTGGTCCTGCTGTGCCTTCCTGATACCTGACCTCTTGCCTGTCCTTGACGCTGCCTTCGCCTTTGGTCCTGTCACGCCTTGCTGGTATCTGACTCTTTGCCTGTTCCCAACGTCGCCTTGCTTCTGGTCCCGCCACACCTCACCGACACTCAACATTCGCCTGAGTAGACTTTGGGTCTCCATCTACCTCCATCACTCCTGGCCCCGGTGTTCCAGTCCAAGGCGCCAGACGCTCAAGTCCTGGACCTGACACCAAGCCTCCTTGTCCCAAGTTATTAAATTAACTGTATGTCACAAATTGCCTGTTCTAGCCTGTTTTCTCTGTGATTGTGGTCCTATCCATTGCATCTAGTCAATCTTTAGTAGGTGAGATGTAGGGATGTTGGAAAAAGGATTCAAATGAGTTTGGATATCTATGAATCTGACTTGCAGATTACACAGCAGAATGGCTTTTTCCGAGTTGTGCAGACTTGCACACCGTTGGGGTTTGTTTTTTTTTACTTTCTAGAACTGTACACAAATTTAGCTGTAAAAAAATATGGGGGGGGGGACACACCCACTGAAAATGTGTATTTCCCCCTGCATAGGCTAAAGTGTGAAAATGTGGATTTTGGAAGGGGGTTGTGCAAATGTGCATTTGTGCAAGCGCACTTTCCAAGTCGAACACACATTTGGAAAATTGAGACAAATCAGATTCTGTCAATGAGTGGACAGCAAAACGAAAGATGCCTGGCAATCCATGAAACACAGACCAAAGGGATTTAACAAAATCCGTACTTCCCTAGTGAGATGTGGGATGGGTGAATTCAGTTTTCTTTTTCACCTGCTATTTGGGATGCAATGCTATACACACACCTGGGAGTAAGTCCCATTGAAATCAGTGGGGCTTACTTCTCAGTAGACAGCACAATTCTATATATGCAATACACCTAACCTGTCAGAGTATGCCAAAGGCAGGACTGAAGGTGGGGGAAACCGCATTCTGTTTTCAGCCACCTTGTCTATTCTGAAGCACTGATCATGTCCAAAACATATTGTTAACATGACTATCAAGATAATTTCTTCTTACAATTACTAGCTAAAAGAGCCAGTTATAGTAGGAGTGCAGAGCTTCAGGCCCAGGGGCCAAATAGAGCCCTCCGAAGGACCCAATCTAGCCCTCTACAAGTCACTGGAAGGTCATACACCCTTCTCCTGGCCCCATCACCTTTCCCCCAAACACTGATCGTTTAGTAGAAGTTTCCTGCTATTTGTGCCATTTTCCCCGCATTCTAGATCAGTGTTCTCCAACCTTGGGTCCCCAGATGTTTTTGGCCTACAACTCCCAGCATGCCCCAGCCAGCTACACTGGCTGCGGCATGCTGGGAGTTGTAGGCCAAAAACATCTGGGGACCCAAGGTTGGAGAACACTGTTCTAAATGGTTGAAATGCCTCTCCTAAGGCTTAATTACCGGCAGTAAGAGCTTGAAGCTAAAATATGCTGGTTTTTGGCCACTCCCCTTTTGCCTTCGGCCCCGCCTACCTAGAATGCAGCCCCCAAGAGCTTCTCTGAAATGGAATTTGGCCCTTCGCTAAGTTTCTAGCCTTTGGATTTGAAGTCAGACTTGAAAGTGCATGATCAATTCAAGCTGAAATTTCAGAAGCCGAATGACTGAATAACATTTCCAATGCCCAGGAGACAGAGTGTTTACACTTTGTGTTACTCTTGGCCCCTATCCATGTCTACTAAGAGCAGAGTCAGATATGCAAAACCAGCAAAAATGCACAAATCGGCTTCATTTGCACAATTTATATAGGTTGCAGAATTCAGATTTGATTTGTTTTTGTTAGTTTTTTGGCATGCAGAGTATATGCAACCCTGGTAATAGCAAGTAGCAGTGCCTATTCAAAAACATTAGGAATGAATATCCATTAAACTGCTAGTTGGAGTAGCAACATCCCCTTTTTGAGAACAGCATAGAGAGGTAATGATATTTCATAGGTCTCTCCTCACTCACAAAAACTGAAGCGAGATCCCCGTTTTCTTCAAGTTATCAATGATAACATCCAGTTGATCCTCACTGAAGGGACTACTGAGGTCAGTAAAAACCTCAATGTGTCGTTTGTCATATTTTTTCCCTCTTAAAAAAGAAAAAAAAAGTTTCAATAGCACAAATATCCACCTACAATATTTTGACTGCTTCTTTACAAAACATAATCTTATACTCCTATATACCTGTCAAATCTTAACAAAAATTCATAGACAACATAACATATAAGGTAGTATCCAATCTTGCTGTTGTGCCTCCACTAGTTCTGTTGTGCCCGCAGGACCTACTACTAACGCAACATGAACTAGTTCTTACAAAAGCAACCCTTCTGCGAGCTCTGCTGGCCTGACCCATTCTGGAAACTAGCGTTTCTTCTCTTTCCTGTTACCTTATGAAGCACAAACTTCCCATCACACTAGTGGTGGGTCGTACTAGCACATGGGCAGCATTGAACATTGCTCATTGTCTTTAACTACAATAGAAAGTGGTTTTGTATTTTACAATTCTTATCAGTCACTGTGGACTGTCAGGAAAGGTAGGATATAAAATTGCCAAATAATATTAATTAATTACACACCATTGCAGTTTGTTTTTTTGTTTTTCTTTATTACTACTGCAAAGAAGCAACTCTCCATATATCCCATAAAATGAAGAGATTGCTCTATTCCACTTGCTGTCACTCAGGGAAACGCTACTGAAGTCAGTGACTTCTATTTCATCTACACTTAAGTCAATGCAAACCTGCCATTTTACATTAGCATTGATCTGATTTTTAGCGCTGTGCTGCTGATTCCTTGGGTGACAAAGTGGCCAACTAACCTGATAGAAACAATTTTTTCAAAATTTGTTTTATAGCCAGTTTTGTAAACTGGCTATAAAAGGCTTAAATGGCTAAAGTCCAATACTAAAAACAAAACAAAACAAAAAAGAGAAGAGTGGGAAGGAAAGACCAGTGAGTCTTATTTTCAATTTATCCTATAACAGGAGAAAAGGTTTGTTGTTGATGAAACTATTTCCAGAGTTTGTCCTGGTATGAATATGGGTCCACAAACACTGGTTGAGAGGTACTACCATTTCCCACACTTAAGTAACAAACCCACTCTTGACCTGAAGGTATCAAAAAATAACGCTATTTACCAAGTCGTCTGGTAAATGCATGGGGAATTTTGATTTCTTTTGTGAGCACGTCACTGGTCAATACTTATTATCTCTTTTTTTAAAAAGCATCCTATTATTGACAGTTTCACACTCATTGCATAATTCTCTATGGAGCAATATCTCCCCTCGCAACATAATGTTCCAGCACTGAAATGGGACTCGGATCCATTTTCAAAATTGTATTTCAGAATCCTTAAAGATAGCAATGGGCCAAGGTACTTACATTGTTTCCTTCTGAAGCAAGTCCATGCACACAATGAGAGCATCAAGTACTAAGCATATTAAGAAAAGACAATTAAATAACAAGGCTATTTGGTACATGTTGGCCAGGATATGGTTGTTATACAGTACCAGTCCTATGAGTGTAGTAGTAATATTTAGCACTTAGCTAGTGCATTTCAAGTGTGCAAAGCAATTAACGTATTATCTCAGTAATAACAGTAAAGTTGGCTGCTATTATTTCCCCCATATTTCAGATGGGGTGGCTGAGAGAGACTATTCAGAACCTCTGATTTCTGCCTGTTTCTAACCACTATTATTTGTGCTTCCAGATCCTAAGGAAAAGGGTAAGGTAGGAAAGCTCAAATCTTAATCAGCCCAATATTAGAACACAGCATGTATACTTCAACCCAGAGATTGCTCATGGACACAGGAGCTCTGATGTACCCACTGAGCTTCCCTGTTCAGAGTTGCTTCTCCTGTTTATATCAAAGGTGAAGTCTAAACTCAATGCACAAAGGAACACACTTTTGCAGATCAAATTGCTCCATTAAATTAATGGGGACAGCCCCCAACATATGCAGGGGCTCCATGTGTGCCTATGAGCATTTATGGAACTCTCAGTCAGTAAAGACATGAGCTAAGAGTCTATTGAGAAACCAATAAAGAAGTCTCCATGCCTGCTGGATTATTATTATTTACAGTATTTGTATACTGCTCCACATCAAGCAGATTCCAGAGCGGTGAACAATAAAAAGATACCCAGTGCCATAAGATACCTAGAAAATTTGTTTTATGGGTGTCTTATAAATTTAGGGCAGTAACCAATTTGAAACTACCACTAACATAAATTGCATTGTGCAAGGGAAACCAGTTGCAACAGCAAATTCTACTGGCATTGTGCTAGAGGTGGCTTACGCTACCACAACGTAATTTATGTTAGTGGTAGTGTCGAACTGGATACTGCCCATAAGAAATAACATGGCACTTCCGCAAATTTCTTAATTTATTTATTTAATCTATTTACCGATATTTATGCATTGCTTACATTAAAAGTGTCAATTCCTAAGTAATATACAAGCAATACAGTATCTTGCAGAAGTATTCACCCCCCTTTCACTTTTCCACATTTTGTTGTTACAAACTGGAATTGAAATGGATTCAATTGGCATTGTTACCACTTGATGTACACAAGATACTCAACACTGCAAAGGTGCAAAATATTTTTATTGTAGCACAAAAGTGAACAAAAACAAACTGGCACTTGTTTGGTTGCATAAGTATTCCCCCACTGTGCTGTGAATGCCTATACAGTAATACCTTGGATTGCAAGTAACTTGGTCTGAGAGCGTTTTGCAAGACAAGCAATTTTTTAAAATAATTTTTGACTTGATAAACAAGCAACGTCTTGCAATACAAGTAGTCGTAGGGATGCAATCGCTTGACTCGAGCGGGTGTAGCGGGCCGAAATCGGCCCTGCTCACGCCCGCCAGAGACTCGCTTTGATATAAGAGTGTTTTGGATTACAAGCACAGTTCCGGAACGAATTATGCTTGCAATCCAAGTTATTACTGTACAGTAAAACCTTGGATTGCAAGTAACTTGGTCTGCAAGTGTTTTGCAAGACAAGCAAATTTTTAAAATAAATTTTACCTTGATAAACAAGCGACGTCTTGCAATACAAGTACTGTAGTACAGTCAAGAAAAATGAAGACTTTACACTATCATTCTTTATTGCAGCTTAAATTAAAAATATGTGTACAAATTTCTTATGGGGAATTTCGCTTTGATATACAAGTGCTTTGTGCTTCATCAGCAAGTGCAAGCCAATCCTTTGGTGATGCCATCTATCCAGCTTGGCGGGACAATACTGGAAAATGTCGATCATTTTCTCTATCTTGGCAGCTATCTTTCTGTTACAGCTAACATCGACAGTGAAATCCAGCATCGTCTGAGCTCCGCAAGTGCCGCATTTTCTCGAATGAAACATAGAGTGTTCGAGGATCGGGATATTTATAAGAAGACCAAAACACTGGTTTATGAAGCCATTGTACTACCAACTTTATTGTATGCCTGCGAAACATGGACTATCTATAAACGTCACTTCCACCTCCTTGAAAGGTTTCATCAACGTTGCCTCCGGAAAATCCTGCAAATTACTTGGGAAGATAGGCGAACAAATGTCAGTGTACTGGAAGAAGCAAAGACTACTAGCATTGAAAAAATGATCCTTCAACATCAACTTCAGTGGACCGGTCATGTTGTTCGAATGCCTGACTGCCGTCTCCCAAAGCAGTTACTTTACTCCCAACTCAAGGATGGAAAGCGGAATATTGGTGGTCAATATAAGAGGTTTAAAGATGTTCATAAGGCTAATCTAAAAAAATGCAATATAAACATCGAAAACTGGGAAGCTCTGGCCCATGAACGATCTAAATGGAGGTTGGCCTTTCACAAAGGTTCCATGGACTTTGAAAAAGCCCGAATGCAAGGTGAAAGGGAGAAACGTGCTAAGCGAAAAGCACGTCAAATGAATCCTTTACAGGACCATCTTCTATCTGGTAACCTGTGTCCTCACTGTGGGAAGCTGTGTGGATCTAGAATTGGCCTCCACAGTCACTTACGGACCCATCGCTAGAGTCTACACAATCTTCTTTAGAATTTCCTCCTTTTATCCCGGAAGACAATCTTACTCGGTCACGAGTGATCGCCTGATGATGATGGATTACAAGCACATTTCCGGAATGAATTATGCTTGCAATCCAAGGTATTACTGTATAAGCTCTGGTGCAACCCATTGCCTCCAGAAGTCACATACTGTAAGTAGTTGAATGGAGTCCACCTGTGTGCAATTCTAGTGCCACAAAATGCACCTGTTTGTGGAAGCCCCCAGAGTTTGTCGAAGAGCATATCTAAACAAACAGTATCATGAAGACCAAGGAGCTATCAAAACAACTCCAGGATAAAGTTGTGCAGAAGTGCCAATCAGGGCTGCATTATAAAAAAGTATCCCAAACTATGAACATCCCCAGAGCACCGTTCAATCCATGATTACAAAATGGAAAGAATATGGCTCAACCACAACTCTGCTTAGAGAAGGCCGTCCACCAAAACTCAGTGGCCGGGAAAGGAGGTCATTAGACAGAGAAGCAACCAAGAAGCCAATGGTAACTCTGAAGGAGCTGGAGAGATCCGCAGCTGAGATGGGAGAAATCGTCCATGGGACAACTATCACCTGGACACTCCACAAAGCTGGGCTTTATGGAAGAATGGCGAGAAGAAACTGCTGAAACAAACCCATATCAAAGCCCATTTGAAGTTTGCAAAAAGCCATGTGGGAGACACAGCAAACATGTGGGAAAAGGTTCTCTGGTCTGATGAGACCCAAATTGAACTTTCTGGCCTTGCCACAAAACGCGATGTGTGGTGCAAAGCCAATAGCGTGGTGGTGGCAGCATCATGTTGTGGGGATGCTTTTCCTCGGCAGGGACAGGGAACCTGTTCAGGATCGAGGGCAAGATGGATGGAGCCAAATACAGGGCAATTCTAGAGGAAAACCTGTCAGCCTGCAAGGGAGCTGGGATTGGGGCCTAGGTTCACCTTCCAGCAGGAGAATGACCCTAAACACACAAGAACCTGAGAGTCCTAGAATGGCCCAGTCAAAGCCCAGACCTCAATCCGATGGAGAATCTGTGGCAAGACTTGAAAGTTGCTGTTTGCCAACGGTCCCCATCTGACCTGACAGAGCTGGAGCAATTTTGCCAGGAAGAATGGGGAAACATTGCAAAATCCAGAGGCGCAAAGCTGATAGAGACTTACCCAAGAAGACTCGCAGCTGTCACTGCTGCCAAAGGTGCTTCTATCAAGTATTGACTCAGGGGAGTGAATACTTATGCAACCAACAAGTGCCAGTTTGTTTTTGTTTACTTAACTTTTGTGCCACAATAAAAATTTTGCACCTTCGCAGTGTTGAGTATCTTGTGTACATCAAGTGGTACCAATGTCAATTGAATCCATTTCAATTCCAGGCTGTAACACAACAAAATGTGGAAAAGTCAAAGGGGGGTGAATACTTCTGCAAGGCACTGTAAAACCATCATAAAATACTGCATGACAGCAAGGAAGACCAGATCACCACTCTGGGAAAGCTTGTTGGAACAACTGCGCTTTCAGTAGGTGCCTGTCTAATTTGTCCTGGTAGGGAGTTCCGGAGAGAGAGGGTGCTATGAAAATAAAGGCCTTATTTCAAGATGTCATGGACCAGACCTCTGAAATCTTAGGCACCACCAAGAGGGTATCTGCTGATGAGAAAAGAAACTGAACAGACAGGTGGAGGGTCAGTTAGTTATCTCTTAAGGATCCTGGCCCTGAGTTGCTTAGGGCTTTGTCAATACAAGGACTGTAGCAATTTCTTAACATGGCAATTCCAGACCATTGTTCAGTGCAAACTCTCAGTGCTCCACGCAACTGTTATCTGGTGAGAAGATTTTCAACTTTCAGAAAGGATACTGTCCCCTTGTTCAGAACCAGGCTGAATCACATTTTGAATGTCTTCCAACAAATCAAAATCTGGCAGCATCAGGTGTCTGTGCACAGTAATATGCTGATACTGATCCCCACTGGCAAGACTATTAGCAGTGTTCTCTGTGCCAAATAAAACCAAGGAAACCTCATCTTTACTTTCAGCAAACACCTGGAGATGATAAAAAGATGACAGGGTAAATACAAAGCGAGCAACATAAACTTCACAACTAAGCCTCAATTACTACAGATTCATTTTTCCTATCTTATTTGCATCATACATAAAACCTACTTAATACAATTTCAGTTTCATACTCAGCTATCGAACTGTTATGAGGACAGCAGGTCAATATTTGGAAATGCTTCTTGAGGCTAGAAAATGCTGTTATAAACAGCTCTTCCCCCAGCAACATATAAGGTAGTTTTAAGATATCGGTTTTGTCCTTTTTCCCTTACATACCCGTATTTTTCGCTCCATAAGACGCACCCCCCCCAAAAAAAAACTAGGTGGAAATGTCTGTGCGTCCTATGTAAAAAAATACAGTAAAAAAAAAAAAAAAAAAAATTAACTTTCCTCTGCTGGTCCAGAGCGGAGGACTCCTGGGCAGGGCGGGGGAAGCCCCCGCCAAACAGCTGATTCCTGCGGAACAGCTGATTTTAAAAAAAAAAAAAATTTTTTTTTTAAACTTTCCTCTGCTGGTCCGGAAGAGCGGAGGACTCCTGGGCAGGGTTGGGAAGCCCCTGCCTCTCAGCTGATTCCCCGTGGAACAGCTGATTTAAAAAAAAATAAAATTATTATTATTATTATTATTATTTTATTTTTTACTTTCCTCTGGTGGTCCGGAAGAGCGGAGAACTCCTGGGCATGGCGGGGGAAGCCCCCGCCTCTCAGCTGATTCCCCGTGGAACAGCTGATTTTTAAAAAAATAAAATTATTATTATTATTATTTTATTTTATTTTTTATTTTCCTCTTCTGGTCCGGAAGAGCGGAGGACTCCTGGGCATGGCGGGGTAAGCCCCCGCCTCTCAGCTGATTCCCCGTGGAACAGCTGATTTTTTAAAAAATAAAATTATTATTATTATTATTATTTTATTTTTATTTTTTAACTTTCCTCTGCTGGTCCGGAAGAGCGGAGGACTCCTAGGAAGGGCGGGGGAAGCCCCTGCCTCTCAGCTGATTCCCCGTGGAACAGCTGATTTAAAAAAAAATAAAATTATTATTATTATTTTATTTTTTACTTTCCTCTGGTGGTCCGGAAGAGCGGAGAACTCCTGGGCATGGCGGGGGAAGCCCCCGCCTCTCAGCTGATTCCCCGTGGAACAGCTGATTTTAAAAAAATAAAATTATTATTATTATTATTTTATTTTATTTTTTTATTTTCCTCTTCTGGTCCGGAAGAGCGGAGGACTCCTGGGCAGGGTGGGGGAAGCCCCCGCCTCTCAGCTGATTCCCCACGGAACAGCTGATTTTTAAAAAAATATATTATTATTATTATTATTATTATTATTATTTTATTTTTATTTTACTTTCCTCTGTGGTCCGGAAGAGCGGAGGCCTCCTGGGCAGGGCGCCTCTCAGCTGATTCCCCATGGAACAGCTGATTAAAAAAAATAAATATTTTTTTTGGTACCATATGGTAAGTGCGTCTAATGGTCCGGTGCGTCTTATGGAGCGAAAAATACGGTAGATAGAAAGAGAAAGAATCTATCTATCTATCTATCTATCTATCTATCTATCTCATTGAGAGCCAGTGTGGTGTAGTGGTTAGAGTGCTGGACTGGGACTCAGGATATCTGGGTTCTAGTCCCCACTCGGCCATGAAACTCACTGGGTGACTTTGGGCCAGTCACTGACTCTTGAGCCTAACCTACGTCACAGGGTTGTTGTGAGGATACAGTGGGGAAGAGGAGGATCATGTAAGCCGCCTTGGGTTCCTTGGAGGGAAAAAAGGCAGGATACAAATGTTATAATAAATAAATAAATAAATTTCTATACTGCCCAATAGCCAAAGCTCTCTGGGCAGTTTACAACAGTGCCTAAAACAAGGCCATGATACAATAAAATAGCCATAAAAATATTCCATAATACAGAAATTAAAAGAGTTAAAGAAATTTAAAAACAATTTGCCAGCAAATAGACCGGTTAAAAACACCTGACATGTGTGCCCCATCAAGCCATTAAAAATCACCTTAGATGTCCTTAAATGCCTCAGCAGAGGGCTGTCTTAACCTGGCGCCAGAAGGATGACAAAGTTGGTGCCAGGCGGGCCTCAGTAGGGAGATCATTCCACAGTTGGGGGGCTGCCACTGTTATGGTATTTACAACAAATGTACCATAATGGAATATAATGCATTTTCTCTGGTAGTGGTGAAATAATATTTTCCAAATTTCTCAATTGCTGAGAAATTCTCTGTTTCTGCCACAGATGCATAATTTCAAGGGAAGAAGTAGGACAGAGAGAAGACCTGTAAATGTCTCCCCATCTCCTCCTGCAAATCCTATCCATACTTAGCCAAAAAAATAATCCTACAACTGGCTGGCTGGGGAATGCTGGGAATTGTAGGACTTTTTTCTGTCTAAATGTGCATAGGTTTGTGCACTAAGGTCTCAAGTTTCAGCTCTCTAGGCTGTAGATATTTTTAGTCAGTGACAAATTGTCCTGGAGGAAGTGTTTGAGAAGAGCATATGGGATGGTGGGCTAGCACCTAAACCCCACCCCAAACAGTAAGTTCTGTTGTTATAGATACCAATTTCTCCATACCTTTTCAAGTTAGCAACTAGGGGAAGACCAGGAAGCATCTAAGGACAGGTTTGGCCCAGGCCTCCATGTGCAGAACCCCTAGTACACATCAAGTTGAAGGTGCAACTAAACCAGCCTTCCCCAACCTGATGCCCTCCAGATGTGTTGGACTACAACTCCCAGCATGGCTGACTGGGGGTGCTGGGAGTTGTAGTTCAACACATCTGGAGGGCACCAGGCTGGGGAGGGTGGACTAGACATTACAACAAACATGTGCTGCTGATGAAAAACAGCACTGTGTGTGTGTCCAAATTTATTTTACCTGTCGCTGCACAAACATTGTCATCACTTTCTTGGCTTGGTCAAAAGGAGACTCCTCTCCAGGACCAGAATTGCTCATTGAAAAGCCAACATCCATACATAGCACCACTGCTGCCTTCAGAAAGTAAAAGTAAAAGTAAACTGAATTAGAATATGACCAAAAACAACTGAGTGAAATAATGTAAACAAATATTTATAGCCCTAAATGGAGCTTTCTGGAGCTGCAACATCTTTCCACCATAAATAAAGGTAGGGGCGCCAATATAGCTTTCAGACGGACTATCTGGGAGTAAGCCTCACTGCACCAAGGGGATTTACTTCTAAGTAAAGTAAACATTCTTAGAATGTGCTGCCAATGTGCAATCTTAAAATTTGCATCTGTACTGGAAGAACACTGCAGAAAAATAAACTACAGTAATACCTTGGATTGCAAGTAACTTGGTTTGAGAGCGTTTTGCAAGACAAGCAAATTTTTAAATATTTATTTACCGGTAATTTTTTTTTAACTTGATATACAAGCGACGTCTTGCAATACAAGTACTGTAGTACGGTTTAAATTAAAAATCTCTGTACAAATTTTTTTTGGGGATTTCATTTTGATATAAGAGTGTTTTGGATTACAAGCACGTTTCCGGAACGAATTATGCTCTCAATCCAAAGCATGACTGTATTAAAAACACTCCAGAAGGGGGGGGGGGGAATCCTCAGTCTGATTATCTTTGTAAAATGGCTTTTATCACCATTAAAATAAAGTGTTTAAAGCAGCACAGTAAGAGTTCACAATACTTAAAGATAGAGGGGAAACTCCAATGCAGACATATTTTCTCTTTATTCAAATTCTGCATGCAGTATATTAACAGCTCTATCTTTTTTATCCCTTAAGATAATGACGACCTTACCCTCAATCACTGTGCTAGGTATAAGATTGCAAGAATATATAGGTAATATTCACTACAGTGAGTTACAGTATCTATTAGAAATGCCAACAAAACGAGTGCGTGTGTGTAGCACTTTTAGATCGCTTTAGGGCTCATTCCTATGCATGTTTCGATAGAAAAAAGTCCTACAACTCTGGTTTGCTGGGAGTTGTAGGCCTCTTTTCTGTCTGATCATGCATATGTTTGCACCCTTAATAAAATTTTTTTTATAAAAAAGATATAAAACCAAACCACAACAGTAAGAAAAAAGCACAAGATAAAATAAAGTAAAATGAGAGGCATGGGAGAAACAGAATTTTGATTATAGCATATCTTCAAAGAAATTAGTGTTTTTTGTAATCAAGGTTAGATTTGCTTTTCAGAGCTCAAACAGTCCAAATGCATAGAAAAACTCTTATGGTGTGTACATTTTGCTTTTTGTTTTACTGTAAGATTGCCTTATATTTGAACAGACCTGGTGTCACACAGGTTGGAATAGCTCTTAGTTTGATACAGCTGTCAAAAGTTGGGACACTGTGCCCACCCCGTCTGAGTGAAAGCATGCTCACTGGCACAGCTAAGCACAGCCCCTGCCATGGTGTACTCCTAAGTCCCTTGAGGGGTCTGTTCAGTCCATGCCTTTGGGGGGGCTCCCCCACAGCAGTGGGCAGGAAGCAGAAGGCTGAGAAATACTCAAGCCACCCAAAGTACCAATGATTCCAGAATAACTGCCACCAATAAGTACATGCAATCACAAACATGGACTAGAATCCCCCACTTTACATATTAATTGTATTATTTGTTTTAAACTTGTATATCCCGCTTTATCTTTTGAAAAACTCAAAACAGCTAATAATACGCTGGCAACAAGTGAGGACACCACTTGTCAGTGGATTAGCACTCTATTTTAATTGATTCATAACAAACCTATGTTTAAAACATGGTATTAAAAGTTATAACAGAAGGTCTCTAAACTGCTAGTAGCTTGAAATTTATTTATTTTTAATTTATTTCATTTCATTTACGGTATATACCGCTCCATAGCCGAAGCTCTCTGGGCAGTTTACAACAATTCACAAAACACAATACAATGAAAAAATAGATACAAACAGCATAAAAACAATATAAATTTTTTTCAATATACAAAATTTAAAAAAGAAAAAACAATCCAACAGCCGAAACAATTCCAATATAACCACACCTGTCAAAAGCAGCTGACACAAATGCCGCATCAAGAGTGTTGGACTGGGACTCGGGAGATCCGGGTTCTAGTCCCCACTCGGCCATGAAACTCACTGGGTAACTTTGGGCCAGTCACTGACTCTCAGCCTAAACTACCTCACAGGGTTGTTGTGAGGGTAAAATGGAGAGGAGAAGGATTATGTAAGCCGCCTTGGGTTCCTTGCAGGAAAAATGGTGGGGTATAAATATAATAAATAAATAAATAAAATGCCTGGGAGAAGAGGGCAGTCTTAACCTGGCGCTGAAAAGATGACAGAGTTGGCACCAGGCGGGCTTCAGCGGGAAGAAATAATGAAGGGGCATCCTGCATTCCAGCCTTCCCCATCCTGGTAACCTCCAGATGTGTTCAACTACAATTCCCATAATCCCATACCCTGGGTGGGGATTATGGTAGTTGTAGTCCAACACATCTGGAGGGTGCCAAGTGGGGAGAGGCTGCTAGCATCCTTCTCCAATTTGGGGCCCTCCTGATGTGTTGAACTACAACTCTCAGAATTCCTGACCATTAACCATGCTGCCTGGGGCTGATGGGTGTTTTAAGTTCAAAACATTCAGAGAGCACCAGGCAGCGGAAGGATGCTTTACATGGAATAGCATTTTTAATTTAATACCACTTAAAATATGACTGGTTGAATCCAGAGGCAGATGAGCAGAACCCTGCTAGCACAATGGGGGGCTTCCTGGCTCCCCACCCCTCACCACAATCCCCTGAACTACCACCCGAGAAGGTGCTCCACAGCATCAAGGGACCCTCTGGAACGGTGTGTGATGAGATGGGACTGCCTTGCACAAGCAGAAGCCCAAGGCATCTCTAGATCCAAGTCATACTATTTGGCATGTTACATGGAAGCTATGCATTTTTAAAGTGATACCTTCAGCAGAAAACAGAGCTCTGCCATTGTGTGTGTATGGTTGTATGCACCGTTTGCATAAAATCACCCACTTAAACTCTGATGTACTACACACACTTACCTGGGAGCACGTCCCACTAAACACATGGGGCTTACTGAAGTAAAAAAAGCCATTAATCAAATGAAGAACAACAAAGCTAGTGGACCAGATGGGATTCCTGCTGAAATCTTTAAAGAAGGGGGCCCCGAACTTGTACAACATCTTCATAAACTCATCGAAAAAATCTGGATAAGAGAAGAGATCCCAGAAGACTTCAGGGATGCCATAATTATCACCCTCTTTAAGAAGGGTGATAGAACAGACTGTGGAAACTATCGGGGCATTTCTCTCTTAGCAACCGCAGGTAAAATATTTGCTAGGATTCTCGCAAACCGTCTTCTATCTATTTCAGAAGAGATCCTCCCTGAAACTCAATATGGTTTCCGCCCCTCTAGAGGGACAGTAGACATGATTTTTACTGCACGTCAGCTCCAAGAAAAATGCCGGGAGCAAAATCAACCCCTTTATATGGCATTTATCGATTTGGCTAAGGCCTTTGATACTGTAGACCGTACAGCTCTCTGGACTATCCTTATGAAAATTGGATGCCCCAATAAATTTGTGAATATCTTGCGACTTCTCCATGACAACATGACGGCAACGGTTTTGGACAACAACGGCTCTCATGGTGCTCCATTTAAAGTGGGATCAGGTGTTAAACAGGGATGTGTTATCGCCCCAACATTATTTGCCATTTTCATCGCCATGGTTTTACATCTTGTCAAGGGGAAACTTCCCACCGGTGTGGGAATTATATATCGAACAGATGGAAAGCTTTTTAATCTCAGCAGGCTGAAAGCAAAAAGTAAGGTAATTACAACCTCCGTTGTGGAACTTCAGTATGCTGATGATAATGTGGTCTCCGCACATTCAGAGGATGATCTCCAAACTATCCTAAATGCTTTTACAGAAGCATACGAAAAACTTGGTCTCTCACTTAACATCAAAAAAACCAAAGTGCTTCATCAGCAAGTGCAAGCCAATCCTTTGGTGATGCCATCTATCCAGCTTGGCGGGACAATACTGGAAAATGTCGATCATTTTCTCTATCTTGGCAGCTATCTTTCTGTTACAGCTAACATCGACAGTGAAATCCAGCATCGTCTGAGCTCCGCAAGTGCCGCATTTTCTCGAATGAAACATAGAGTGTTCGAGGATCGGGATATTTGTAAGAAGACCAAAACACTGGTTTATGAAGCCATTGTATTACCAACTTTATTGTATGCCTGCGAAACATGGACTATCTATAAACGTCACTTCCACCTCCTTGAAAGGTTTCATCAACGTTGCCTCCGGAAAATCCTGCAAATTACTTGGGAAGATAGGCGAACAAATGTCAGTGTACTGGAAGAAGCAAAGACTACTAGCATTGAAAAAATGATCCTTCAACGCCAACTTCAGTGGACCGGTCATGTTGTTCGAATGCCTGACTGCCGTCTCCCAAAGCAGTTACTTTACTCCCAACTCAAGGATGGAAAGCGGAATATCGGTGGTCAATATAAGAGGTTTAAAGATGTTCATAAGGCTAATCTAAAAAAATGCAATATAAACATCGAAAACTGGGAAGCTCTGGCCCATGAACGATCTAAATGGAGGTTGGCCTTTCACAAAGGTTCCATGGACTTTGAAGAAGCCCGAGTGCAAGGTGAAAGGGAGAAACGTGCTAAGCGAAAAGCGCGTCAAATGAATCCTTTACAGGACCATCTTCTATCTGATAACCTGTGTCCTCACTGTGGGAAGCTGTGTGGATCTAGAATTGGCCTCCACAGTCACTTACAGACCCATCGCTAGAGTCTACACAATCTTCTTTAGAATTTCCTCCTTTTATCCCGGAAGACAATCTTACTCGGTCACGAGTGATCGCCTGATGATGATGACTTCTGGGTATACATAATGGCCTGCACTATAGAACTCCCTCCTTCATTCCTAAGCATGAATTGGGAGGATATGGTAATACTTTTTAACAACACTGACTACAGAACACTGTGGTTAGGGTAAGTAACCCACATGGATCTTGAACAAAGGCCCCCTTGTGTTTACGCCCTGGTTTAAGGGCCAAGCATCCACTGGACTCTATAGGTAACTCCTAGTTTACACTGTAAACGACCACCTCCTAGTTTTATACAAGGGTGGATCCAGATGACCATTTGACACACGAGCACCTACTGTGTAATAAAATAAACAAACAAGGTTCCATTGTGTTCGGTACAGTGATACGGATAATGGAAATAGTTTGGTCACCTGTACTAATTCACCCACGACCCTTAGCAGGGAATAGAAAGCCCACTTTCACTGATAAAATAATACGTTCTTAAAGGAGGGGGAGAGGATCCAATTGTTAAGCGCCTTGAACAGCAGCAAAACAGGCAACGCAAAGGTGTTAAAAGGTCACTAAGGGCGCAATCCTATACATGTTTAGACAGGAAAAAGTCCTACAATTCCCAGCCAGCTGGGGAACGCTGGGAGCTGAAGGACTCCCCCCCCCCCCCGTCTAAACATGCATAGGATTGCGCCCTAATCCATGTTACGCAGCGCAGGAGAAAGCAGACAGAAGTAGCCTTCCGTTCCTGGCTCGTGCGCGCCGACCCATTGGCGCTGACACGGTTTCACACGCCTCCTCTCCCCCATCTGAGGGAAGCCGCAGCCATTAACATCACCAACGACTTCCTTCGAGTGCTCGGTCCCATTCCCGCGTTACCTTGTTCCGCGCCATGGTGCCTACTTCAGGTCCTTCCGCCTCTTCCTTCCGGAGCCCGCGGCCAGTATCCGGCGTGTGGACCTGACCCGCCCCCGCTGTGCCGTGTGAATGAGGGCGGCAGCGACACCTGATGGCCGCGCCTGGGAAGAAGAATTGGGGCGTGTGTGGAACGGGCGGGAGAAAACTAAAACAAGAGCAGTGAGGGTGAAAAGAGAATAGAAAGATGTGGGTCTCTCATATCCCCTTTGTGAGAAAACGGGGTGGAGTAGATGTCTGAACAGAGAAGTAAGCTCTCTCTCTTTTTAAGCTTTTACTCTATCACCTTCTTACTGTCTGCAATATAACAGCAGCAGCAGCAGCAGCAGAAGAAGATTCGTGTGTTGCAGTTTTTATTTCATGAAATTTTCAAAACTGTTTTGGATCCATTGTGTTTCCACAAAATAGGATGTTTAGGATCTGGCTTCTGCAAAGGTATGACCCATTCTGTCATGCACGCACGCATGCAAGCAAGCCAATAATTCGTGTGAGATTGCAAGTTCACTTCGATGAAAGAGAAAGCTGTGATTTATCTTTTCATGGAAGTTGAGCTCCCACATGTTATACTGCTCATGCAAATAAGAAACTAGCAGAATTTTTAAATACAAGTTGGCAGGTGACCTATTGTCAGAATTTAGTCCTTATCAGGGAGCTAAGTCTGGTTATGGCTGCTCATTAATAGCACAATCCTATACAAGTTTCAGAATCTGGTCCCTCATTCAAATTAAGCACTATTAAATGTTATTTTCACATGCCTTGGATTGAGAGCATAATTCGTTCCGGAAACGTGCTTGTAATCCAAAACACTTATATCAAAATGAAATCCCCCCAAAAAAATTTGTAGAGAGATTTTTAATTTAAGCCGTACTACAGTACTTGTATTGCAAGATGTCGCTTGTACATCAAGTAAAAAAAAATTAAATAAATATTTAACAATTTGCTTGTCTTGCAAAATGCTCTCAAACCAAGTTACTTGCAATGCAAGGTATTACTGTACATGTCTAAGAAGTAAGTCCCATTGAATTCAGTGGGGCTTACAAAACCAGGTATGTGGACATAGGATTGCGCAGCCTTAAGGGTACATTATGTGGCAAGCTTGGACTTGCTGTTGTGCAGATTTGGTAGATTCTACTAAACAAATAAAAAAGCAAACACTCATTGTGATAATGATTACCTTTATTTTTCTTTTTTAGATGCATGACACTGACAGTGCAATCCTATACATGTCTACTGAGACGTAAATCCCAGAGTTAAATTAGATTTACATCCAGGTGACAACATCTGGGATTGTTTAGCTTAAAAAAGGCAAGTACATGGAGACTACAGAAGTGTAAAAAATTATGCATAGTGTGGAGAAAGTGGATAGGGAAAAGTTTTTCTCCTCTCATAATCATCATCATCAGGCGATCACTCGTGACCGAGTAAGATTGTCTTCCAGGATAAAAATTTACAAAAAGGAAATTTTAAAAGGAGGAAATTCTAAAGAAAAATTGTGTAGACTCTAGCGATGGGTCCGTAAGTGACTGTGGAGGCCATTTCTTGATCCACACAGCTTCCCACAGTGAGGGCACAGGTTACCAGATGGAAGATGGTCCTGTAAAGGATTTGTTTGACGTGCTTTTCGCTTAGCACGTTTCTCCCTTTCACCTTGCATTCGAGCTTCTTCAAAGTCCATAGAACCTTTGTGAAAGGCCAACCTCCAGTTAGATCGTTCATGGGCCAGAGCTCCCCAGTTTTTGATGTTTATATTGCATTTTTTTAGATTAGCCTTAAGAACATCTTTAAACCTCTTATATTGACCACCGATATTCCGCTTTCCATCCTTGAGTTGGGAATAAAGTAACTGCTTTGGGAGACGGCAGTCAGACATTCGAACAACATGACCGGTCCACTGAAGTTGGCGTTGAAGGATCTCATAATACTAGAACCTGGGGTCATTCCATGAAGCTGATTGGTGGGAGATTCAGGTCAGATAAAAGGAAGTACAGCAATACCTTGGATTGCAAGTAACTTGGTTTGAGAGCGTTTTGCAAGACAAGCAAATTTTTAAATATTTATTTAATTTTTTTGACTTGATATACAAGTGACGTCTTGCAATACAAGTACTGTAGTACGGCTTAAATTAAAAATCTCTACAAATTTTTTTGCGGGGATTTCGTTTTGATATAAGAGTGTTTTCGATTACAAGCACGTTTCTGGAACGAATTATGCTCTCAGTCCAAGACATGACTGTACTCCTTCAACCAGCATAGTTAAACTGTGGCATTCGCTACCACAAGATGCAGTGATGGCCATCAACTTGGATGGCTTTAAAAGAGGATTAGACAAATTAATGAAGAATAATGCTATCAATGGCTACTAGTTATGATGGCTATATGCTGCCTCCAGTATCAGAGGCAGTATGCTTCTGTTCTGCAGTTGCCGGGAACACAAGCGGAAGGTACTATTGCACTCATGTCCTCCTTGTGGGCTTCCTATAGGCAGCTGGTTGGCCACCATGTGAACAGAATGCCAAGCTAGATGGGCCCTCTGGTATGATCCAGCATAGCTCTTCTTACGTTCTTAGACTGGGCCCACACTTTTCTTTTAGGTTTTGACTCGGAAGGTTTTGGAAACTCTCGATGCCTGCATTTGTGATAAATTCAACAACTGGTAGAAAACAATCAAGTCTTCATCCCTATTCATATTAATATTTAATAGTAATTTACTACCAGTACTGTTCTAGGTGCAATACCCAGACCAATGTAATATGTTGGGGGTCTATTTTAATTTCTTGTCAGATCATTTCTTCCTGAGTGGTATCACATCTGCCCCATCATCCTTGTTTTCAGGATATTATAGAGGTGCTTCTGTTAAATACACAAGCAGGCAATTACTAGCACTATCCCTTCTATATCCCTCTTGGGTCTATTTACCCTGTCTTGCAAAGCCTCACTAATAATTTTAAATTAAATGTTTATTATTGATCTTCCCCCTGGACCTGGTGAATTTGCATGGAACATCATTGTAGAATAGCTAACAAGATTTGATTAATGGGCTTCATTTGTGTGAATACGGAGGTATTGCTGGCCCAGCTTTAAAATTAGATGTATTTGTGTATAATGTCTGCCAGAAGGGAGGTACTGGATTAAATGGCAATTTTCATTTTGCAGAGTATAGGCTATATTCAACATTATGCTACTGGAAAAATTACAAGAGTTGGCATTCTGCTAGCGGTTGTGCAATTCCTTATGCAACAGCTTTCACAATAGCTTGCACAAGCGGAATCAAAGTATTGGATTTGACATTTGCTCAAGGATGAAAATAGGGTTTCCGCAAGTAGTAGACACGTTGTACTAGCAGAATGACACCATTGGATACAACCATATGCCACTCTAGTCATACAAAGTTGTTTAAAAAGAGGAAGGAGCCATGGAGATCTGATAATCCCAGAGGGAACCTTACCCATTTTCCATCATCAAGGATTCCCTTGATATCCTAAAACAAGGCCTGACTGGAACAAGCACATTCTAGGACTGAAGCAATGGCACAAGCAAGGCTGCCCAAGCAAGGTTAAGCTTAATTTGGCCACTTCACAAGAGAATGAAAAGAATAGGCCTCCAGTTGCATCCCAAGAAAGGGCACATTATCTCAAGAGCTGCAGCTGTAATGTGGCAAGACACTGAGATCCACGGTTGTGTGAATGGATTCTGTGTACAGTTAAATAAACCCTTTCCCCTATGAAGCAGCAACATGATTCTTATGTAGACTAGATGAAGTTCACTGTGAACAATTGTGAACAATTTTGGATGGTGGGGGGAAGGGTATATAGCCAGACACTTCATTGAAAATAGATACCTCCTGCAAGGAAGCTTTCCATGAAATAATTACTGAGACTAGTAAAAGCTCTCTCAGTGGAAAAGAGGGCCACTAATAGGAAGTATGAAATAAATGACAGAACTTGACTAAGTAAGCACACTTCTAGTCAGAGGATTTGTCACTGCTGATGATAGTGGAAATAGACAGATTCCTATTAATCCAAACAACAGATGTAGCTTAAGCAGAGGGCAGCAAGAGTGGTGCAGCCCAAACATGGGATTGTCCAGGCATTCTTGTGCAAAAGTCCTCATGATTTTTTTGTGCCTCTGCCTCCTCTCCCCCATTGTATTGTTTCCAGCACTTCCTAGTTAAACACTAAAGATACTTGCAAGTTATTATCACCATACAACAGAGTACCAGCTATCCTCTGCTGATTCCTATACTGACTACTGTTCGTTCGCATGGACTAGCAGCATCTGTCATGCTCTCTGGCCTTGATCAGAGGAGGACTCCAAGGTGGAGGAGGCATCATCCAGTGAGCCATCGTCGGATACCCCGGGACCATCCAGGCCAGAGGACATGGCTTTACCAGACTCTTCAGACTCATAAGGCACACCCACCCACCCCACACCAATGAGGTCCTCACCACCCCCAAGTTGGAGGAGCCAGCGGTTGCAGAATCAAATAATGGTTGTTTGAGACAGAACCTCAGAGGGAGTGGGGTTAAGAGCAGGCCCAGGTCAGTCAGCCTTCATAAAGCCTCAGAAGACCTCTGCATGTTGCTGAGACAACAGCTCTTCCTGAGTGAGTTCCAGCCATCATAGATCTGTCCAGGGTCCTGACAGACCCTGCCTAGTCTGATCTTGCCATCAAGCCATCATAGCCGGACTTGACTCTGCCCCATCCGTCTTGTAAGTGCAAATGGAATGGGGGAGGAGGGGTCTGCAAACATTCATTTTAGACTCTGCAGGTCATGTGATGGTTACAGGAAGGACCTGCAGCTGCCCCTGGGGCTGCTGGGAGCCAGAAGGGGGGAAATGTTGGATCCTCCATTTAAAAATATATAATATCCAGTTGTTCCCAGAAGTGTTTTCCATCCTATAACTACTAATTAGGTAGTTGTAGTATTGTCATAGCTGCCACTAGGGATGTTCACAAAACACTCCCATCCCTTGCATGGCAGACAGCAGGATTGCCCCTGCGAGCCATGGCTCGCGACACTGATATGGCTGCCAGGTGGCACGGCTGGTATGCACCTGGGTGAAAGGGCCCTATGCGTCTACAGATGCACACATATAGTAGCCAATGGGAGAGGGCAGCCAGCTTGTGCAACAGTGTTACGGGAGCATGGATAGCCCGTGTGATCCTGCTATTCCCCTCAAATTTTTCATTGAATGTGTGTGTGGGGTGTCTTCTGAACACCACTATTATTGGGAGCTCTAGGAGCCATCAGCCAAGGTTCAAAAAAGCATCATGCCAAAACAGACAGGCCAAACCAGTTATTCACAAGTTGGCATTGGTGGGTGAGTACAGGTGCAGGAAATCATATAGACAAGGCCAAGATGGTGTAGCCAGTGTGGTGTAGCAGTTAAGAGTGTCGGACTGGGACTTGGGAGATCCGGGTTCTAGTCCCTTCTCAGCCATGAAGCTCACTGGGTGACTTTGGGCCAGTCACCAACTCTCAGCCTAACCTACCTCACAGGCTTATTGTGAGGATAAAATGGAGTTGAGGAGGACCATGTAAGCCGCCTTGGATTCCTCGCAAGTATATAAAAAAAGGCAGGATATAAATGTAATAATAACAAAATAAAAGATAACTGTTGTCCTGGTAAAGACACAGGCCCAGTGTTGTCAGACAATCAATTTGGAATCCTTGAATCAGAGCCTCTAAGCTCCCCAGCCCAGCCCAATGTAAAAATGCTAACCTGTGATCCTACAGACCCAGTTTCTTTCAGCAGTGCCATAAGCCACCTCACCTCAAGGATATGCCCTGGAGGAGCACAGCTACCAAGTTCCTCAAAAACTTATCACCTTAGGCAGCATATCTGCTGCCCCGCACACCTAATCTAATTTAAAGGGGCACAGGTCTCTGCTGTCTTTCAAAAGCCATATCCTTTTTACTTTCTTTCCTGGTGGTTCTGCAAGAGGGAACCACAATTCACCTAGACAGACTGCTGATTATGCCTTTATACGTTCCACTCAAGGGGAGGGTACACACAGCAATATACCCCACCACCACAAGGTGCGGACAATAACTACACTAGAGAAGGGGGGGGGGGGAATCTCCAATCATTCAGAATCTTCCCCCATGTGTTTTTGCTTGAAACTCACCAGCCACATTAGGAACAGCTATATGGTACTCCCTGCACCAAAACAGTTAGTAGCAATATTAGTGCAGCACTAAGCAAGTCTGAATTCTCTCTCCCCCTCTCTCTATATATTATATGTATCCGTACAGAAGTACCTATGAAAGCCCCCAGATTTACATTTATGTAAGAATTCTTACACACCTGCCCAGGCCTATATATTTAAAGGTCAGGCCACAGAGAACCAACAGGCTGATTCAGGTTAGAATATGCTTGATCCTGGAGAGAAGATGCTATTCCCCCATTTTCCTGGCTTTCCACAAAGGTACCAGTATGCAGACCAGGAGGCTCCCAGTTCAAGTCTCGTCTGACAGTGACAATGGGTTGGACTCAAGACTTAGTCTTACTTAGACTAGAACCATTGAAGCAATGAACTTTACGTTAGTCATGACTAACTTTAAGAACCATTGATTTCAATGAGTCTAGTCTAAGTAGGACTAAGTCTGGATCCAACCCAATCTACAATTGGGAGCACTTATCATTTAAAGAATGTATGTAATGAAAATCAGGGTGGTTGTGTGGGATCACTAAGGCAGATTTATTTATTTACATAATTTATATCCCCGCAACTTCAACATAAATTTATTAGTGCTCTGCTTAGTATTTCCGTAACTAGATTTTTCAAGTCCCATGATTAACAAAGGGATTGCATCAGAAACTCTGAAAGATACTTTTACGTTAATCTTACTAATGACAATTTTTTAAAGGGAGAACCATCAGCTGAGATCCTGACAGATGCTTCTGGCCTTGAAATAAATAATGATTTACCGGTATATATCGGCTGTGTACGGTTTCTTGTGCTTCCTGATGTTGCTTAACCTGTGTCAGAAATGCCACCGACTCCAGAAGAACATGTAAGAAGAAGGTCAGGACTTAAAATTTTAAGTCTTAAAGTGAGAAAACCAGGGAGACCCAGATCTCAGTGAAGGACAACTTAAATTGTGGGAGGGAGGGAAGGGTGGGGGGAGAAAGAATCTCAAGAAAAAGGTAGAAGTTAAGAAAAATGATAAATACAAAACTACCATCCACAGCACTTTAATGCAAGTCAAGCAAGGGAGAACAATGGTACACTTGGAGGCCAGAGATCAATGATCGAGAGATAGAAATCCAATAAATACTGGGAAATACATATTAAAGGGTTGTATCCAATGTTAGTCCTACTTAGAATAGAAATGAATGAGATTTAAGTTAGACTAACATTGGATATAACCCTTAATCTCCCAGTACAAACATGGGAGTAACTAGACACATTCAGTTAGTAAGCCTCTTTGGGAATTCCAGCAGGATGACAATGGCTACATACAGATGTAACATTGAAACAGGAGCCACGGCAGATTTTTCTCCGACTTCCACCTTCACAACAGGCCTGTTTGCACAATCAAACAAACCACCATGGCTTCAATAAGCCTACAACAGGCCATGGGCTACTTGAGGGTTGTTTCCCCCTCAAACAAGCCATGCTGCCTGGGTTCGGACCACACGACAAGCTGCGCCCAGGCGGGTATTTAGAGAAATGGTGGCCAGCACTCACCACTGGTTAAAAGAAGCTTAATTTGATCATGTGAATCGGGTCAATGGACATGCACACGAGTGAATCAAACACTGATTCAGTCAGTTAAACATCTTGCCCCTCCTGCCATACTTTAGGCAGGCTGTTCACCTTAAAAACATTTTTTTTAAATTAAGCGCTATATATACTTTTATTATTTTTAAAAGCAAAACAATTTTTTAAAGTTGCAAAACTGCTTTGGTCATGGGTGGGATTGGTAACATCAACAGGCAACAGTTGGTCAGTGCTGTGAACAGGCAACTTCTGCTACAAACTTGCAGGATTTTTTATTTTGGTTTTCATGAGCTTCATCTGGAGAGAAAATTGTTTGACGTGAATGTGGTGAGTATACTTTCAGAGAGGCCCCACTGCTCAAGTAATGTTACATCTGTACACTACACACCCAATGGCACATTATCAGCAATTAATTGTGAGTAGAGGAAGGAAAGAACATTGTGCTTTTCAACTACAGCATGGCTTTTAATACAGTTACAGTGCAATCCTATGCATGTTTGGCTGGGGCATGCTAGGAGTTGTCTAAACACGCATAGGATTGCACCTTCAGTAAGCTTTACAGACACTCTGCAGTATTAGGCAACTAAAGTGATAAGAATCTAGAGTTTAGGAAGGCATAAGAAAGGCAAATACAAATAGCACCAGCACTTGGGCTTAAACCTCGTTTACCTCATAGAAGTCATTAGACTATGAAGCAAGAAGGCCCAATAATGCATATCCCAGAAGAAAATGTGTAATTTATGTAGATGCTGTGTGACTACCAGCCCCTAATACTACGGTTTTTGCCCCGTACGAACAATAGGATCGGGCACTCTGTGGTGGTATCAGCTCCCTTCCCACCCCACTGTATAGTCTGTGCAATAAGGCTTATGTTAATCATCTACACCAAGGGTGCAGAACTGTTTAGGGGTGGGAGGCCAGGTGACATAAGGGGCTGTAGCACTGCCCCTGCTGTCACCCCTTTTTCCTTTCTGGTGGAAGGAGACATGGAACTGTGCCTCCCCCCAGCACAGATAAGGGGACCCTAGTGTCCCCCCATCTTGGCTACTATTTCCGATCTGAGGTCAGCGGGATAGCAGCGGCGGGCGTCTACATAAATATAACTTCATTCACAAGCACATCTTACTGATTTTGTACATGTTTTTGCCTTCCGTTACATTATTAAGGAAGGCTTCTGGTTCACCATGGCTTTCTGCCCACATGTTAAACCAGATGCTAGAACCGACACCCTTTAATAAATATTACATAGACTTAAAACAAGTAGTGACTAAATCGGGGCCCAGTGAGAAATTGCAAGGGCCGTATAAAATGGGGAAAGGGCCCAACATGGTTTGCAGCATTTGGGTTCTCCATTTCTTTCCCAGGAGACTGTTCTTGGGACTCTAGTTTCTTGGGACAAAATCCAATGTTATGCACGTGAAGTTTCCCTTCTTCCCCTGCCACCCCCCAAATCTGTTCCAGGGGGGTCTCCCAAGCCTCTGGAGCAGATTTGGGGGGCGCAGGGGGGGGAAAGGGAAAATTTGACTTGCTAGTGGTGTCTCTTCTGCTGGCAGTAGGACACCACTGGATACAACCCTAAGACAGCACCTATATCACCATAGGCAACCTGTAATTGCATTTGGGCCTTGTTTTAATAGGGTTTACTCTCAGGTAAATGCTTTTCAGACTGCTGTCATCAGCACCTGGCAGCTTCTGATTTTCAACACAAGTAAGAGGCAGGCATCAACTGGAAGACTGCATCAGCGTCTGCACATTGGAAGATCTATTTTGCAAATGCAGGAAGCTCTGGGGCACATTTTCTCTTTCCATTCTCCTCCCAACCAAGTAACCCCAATAAAACAGGTTTGTTTTTTGTCACTAAACAATGTGCTTTAATAAAACCGAGCAAGAATCACTGATCAGACCAGCAGTGTTATGAACCAGCCATGCATATTCATCTTACAAAGAATGGTAGATTCTTACCCAGCACATCATGTTTCATTTTCATTTAAGAATCAAAGGGCCACTGTATACAATCAGCAGATTCAAGTGGTAAAGCTGCTCCTGGACTGAACCATATCAGGCTGTGGGTAGGTTGAATGTTTGAATGTTATAATTGACACAAAAAAAATCCTGAACAGCCTTTTCAATTACATGTTATTTTTGTATGTGCAGGGAGATGTTTTGTTCATTCAAACATGCAACCCTTCACCAACAGCCTGAAGTGGTATAAACTGGCCTTGGGCAAATCACATCACATGATTACATCATACTGAATACCAGCAAGTCAAAAAAAGAGCTAGACTAGAACCCTTCTCTGGACATGCTAGCTTTCCACAAAAAGTTGATTTTTGACTAGGATAAAGTATTTAAATTTGTGATCACCCCCATTTTGAAGTAGTACCATCCAGGAAAGACAGTCCCATGTGTTTTTTCCTGAATGTTTGAATTGGTTTCAAGGGTTTATCCCCTAAGACTGAGGGTATGTGCATACCTCCTGAAATCACGGTAGGTTCATTTGTAGTACCTGTGAGCATGAAGAGTCAGTCACTTAAAGCAAAGGCTCAGACAGCTGAAATCTCTTCACTCTGTGCTGAGCCTTTAGCTGACAGGCTACCTGAGATATTGTCAGAATCTAGTAGCTCAACAATGCTATATGGGGAACAGTCTTCTAGGCCTATCTTGCTACAGAGCCAGCCACAGAATCCTTTCTCCATATCCCTGACAGCATGCCACCAATGCCCAAAGGCCCAGGAGATCTGAGTCACTGCTGTGTAGAGGCCCAAGGAGAAGGAAACCACCATGATTATGATTGGGTAGAAGATAATTAGGAAGGGGCAGAAGGTGATCTTGTGCCAAAAGGTCCTCTCTTCGTTGTACACCAAGAAGACATTGTACCAAGTGATGGTCCCATAGTAAAAGGAAACCACAAAGGACATGACAAAGATAACAGGGAGACAGGCAAGGCTCCAGAGGAGGACATGGGGGCCTTTATCCAGCCCGACCTCACAAGCCTTTTTCCCCTCAGGCATTTCCGGTTTTGGAGGCTCCTTTGACCTAGCCAGCTCCTGCAGTTCTTTGTCAGTGAGCGTCACATGAATGTCCACCATCTGGCCTTTCTTCTTTCCTCTTGTGATGGTTCCAGTTAAAGTAACATACCTGCTATCTAAAGGCATTGCCCAAGAACCTAGGAACAAAAAGAAACTAAATCAATCCAAAGCCAAAAAAACAAAACAGTTTCATTTTTGTGCATTGAGTTTCACTGCATTTTCTGCAATGCCTTGAAGATATGTCAGAAAACTGGAGAATGCAAAGTATAGAAGTGAACTCGTTTGAGGCATCTGGTTTTACAAAAGCCTACTGCTTTTTATGTTTTTCCGAAGGCTACATACCCAGTGTGGTGCAAGATGGTTAACTCTGCTGGAAACACAGAATATATAAAGTGTGCAGGCTAATCTTTTAGAGCAGAGGTGGGCAACTTCTAGCCCTCTAGATGTTTTGGCCTACTACTTCCATTAGCCACATTCAGCATAGCCAATGCTGAGGACTGATGCAAGTTGTAGGTCAAAACCTCTGGAGAACCACAAGTCGCCCAACACTGCTTTAGAGTCACGTGGGTCCAAAGAATCCTGGCTTATGGACCTCTCCCTAAATCAGACACACACACACCCGGATAGCTTAGAAAATTTAGGGTGCAATCCTATTGCGATGATCGTAAGCCCCCAAACCTGGAGGCTTACAGTGATCCTATGCAGGGTGGGAGGAGCGGCAGAGGCAATATTTGCCTCCCAGTCCTCCCGCGCTGCATTTTCACTAGATGGGCCTTTTTGCCTGTCTAGCGACCGCATTTCAAACTAGGAGGGAAGGACATTGGGGAGCACTCAGGATAACTCATATCCTGGCCTTTCTGGTCTCCCCTCCCCTCCTTTCCCCCTGGAATGCCCCCTTTTTCCGCTCTCTGAGGTCACTTTCTTCTGAGTCGCCACCCCCTTTCATAAGCAAAGATCCCTCACAGCTTAGTTTTCCCTTGATAGCTCTCTGTTTGACAGCTGTCAAGTGAACGCAAAGTAACAAAATAACCTATTTGCAGCCTTTCTTGGTCAATGTCCATGGCTGGTGCCTGCTGCACTTTGGCATTCAGTTGTATGGGGGGGAAAAATTAAAAATAGGTGGCGAACAACAGACGGACCCTCTAATGTGCCACTTGAGCACTTTGGAGGGGCTATCAGTGGCTGTCACTTCGGAGATGGCGAAAAGTTATCTCTAAAAAAGGGGGGGGAAGGGGAGAACAAACCATGGGTTGACAGGGTGGCTCGTAGCCCACAAACAAACCACCCTGTGGGTAGTGGTCCAAGTTCACATGACACGACAACCCACCATGACTAGTTATGAACCCAGTCAATAACTTTTCTTTCAGAATAGATTTCCCTAAACCCTACCCCAAACAATTCCTCACAAACAGGAACAGATGTTGTATCCCAGTCTTCCTCAGCCTCTAGCTCTTCCTGCTTCTTCTGGCTTCTAGGATGATTCAGTTTTTTCAGGAACTACTTGTTGAAGTTCCATCTGGTCAACATAAAATAGGAACCTAAAAGGCATTATATATAACTTGGTTTACCAATAAAATTATCATGTTTGGTACATTAAATTTAAAAGTATACTTTATTCAGACAATAATTACAAATTTACTGAGTTTACTTTTAAATGTTTTTAATTTTAATGATAATTTTATGAGCAAACCAAGTTACACACAATACATTTTATGTTCCTAAAGTCACAAAGTGACTGTAGGTCTGTAAAGAGCACTAAAAAAAGTTAGTATTGCATACTTTCCCATTTCCCCGAAACTTCCAATTTTTCCCCAGGGAAAAAACATTTTCCTCCCATGGTTTCAGATTTTCTGGAAAGCTTACATCTCTAATTCAGATGTAAAATTCAGAACACCAGATGGAGGAGACAAAAACAGGGAGGTGTGTTCCTTTTCCAGCTCGCATGTTGGCTTCCCAACGAGAAACAAGAAACCACTGGGAAAAAAGATGCCGAATTAGATGGTGTGATCCTGCATGGCCCATATGCTAAATCGGGGTGTACAACCTGCAACCTGTCTTGGATGTCCTGACCCCATCACCAAATCCCCCCTGCTGCCTGTACTCTCCCACTCAGTCTCACAGAGATCCTCATAAAGATTACTTTTTCCCCACCGCTGCTAGGATTTCTGGGGTGTGCGTGTGTGCGTGCGATGCATGCCACTCTTGAGCCAGCATCACATGATGCGGCCCTTGGGGCAAAAAAAATGTTGTGCTCCCCTGTGCTAAATTGTGGCCATCTCTACCTGGCAACTCAGGTGGTATGTGAATCATCAGTCATTTCTCTCAGGAAAGCATAGCTATTTGTAATCCAATGAACACAATCTGCTATTTTATTCCAAAGAGTAGAGGTTCAACATTTTAATTTTGCTCTGAATATCTATACCTGATGAAGAATGTGTAGTACAAAAGCTCATTTGCATGATTTTAAGTAATATGCATCCCGATAATAAACATGTTACTCAGAGATAAATCCCACTGTGTTCAATAGGATTTACTTCCATGCAGGTGCGTATAAGACTGTAACATTAGTCTAAGAAGAAAGAAAACCAAAATAGCTCAATCTGTTGCAGTTAGGTGTGCCAGGACCATCAAGAAGAAAAGTTTTAGGTGCACCTAACTCTACATAGGATTGGTCTGAAACGTTTCTGGTACTACATTCCCCAGGTTTCTCATCTTGTGGGACCAAACCAGTCACTAATGCTTAAACCTCTATAGTAACTCTTAAAGAGTTGCTTTTCAGACAACAGAAGCAGAAAAACTTCTGGGCTCATAGTATAAAAATGCTGGACAAAAAGAAGACAGACCAAAGAATAAGTCCTCATTTGAGAACTGCTTTCCGGTGTGAAAGAAAGATGCCATAGAAACCCCTTTGCTAACTCACACTCTTAAGGAGAAAGTGAAGCATGCATTACAAACCACAAACCATTTATTCCAGGGTATTTACCATCTCCAATAGAGTGTCCCAAGAACTTGGAGCCTTCCTCTGAACTTCTCTCGCCCCCATCCTCATCCACCTGTTCTTCTTCCACCTTGCTCTCATTTCCTGACCGATAAACGATGATCGATTCTGGACGTGACTCTTTCTTTTTCTTCTTCTTTCTCTCAGTGGTGGCTTCCCCATCAAAAGTCACTGCTGTCGCCACAGCCCTGCGTAAGGAGTTGTGGTGAGGGCTCTCTGTCTCACCCTTGGTTTCCCTTAGCACAGGCTCCTCTGTCCCACTGTTATTTTGGAGCCTCTCGCTGGGCATCTTGGCAAGTTTTTCTTTCTTTCTTCTTAAAAAAAAATCAAATCAGCTTTTTCTGTTCTTATGAGCCATTAATGCTGATTTGCAAGGGGATGTGTTGCCTCTAATAATAGCAACCGTTTCGCAGCACTGAACGGACACATTCCATTCCTAACCCTAAAGGAGAGAGAAAAGGGAGAAAATAATCAGGGAACATAATTCATTTGTTAAAATAAAAAGAGCATCCTGCAGCACTTGGCAAGCAAGGATTTGAACCAATGGGCTGGATCCAGACTTAGTCCCATTGCAATCAATGGGACTCAAGTTAGTCATGACCAACTTAAATTCCTTCGATCTGAATGGCTCTACTCGATGTATGTCTAAGTCTGGATCCAACCCAATGTCGCTTAGGTCCAAATGCAACAGTCTTTCTGTTTAGGCCCCAAAGAAAGCAGTTTAAACTCTGTATTTAAACTTTTCGGTAAAAAGAAGACACAGTTTAAATACTGTTCAGACGGTTTTTATTGTGGCTTAGTAGAAATACAATGTTGGATCTGGGGGGCATGGATTCAAACCTATGCACAGCATAAGTTTACGAAGTGCCCTAAATTAAGCTGTCACTAGTCGGCCTAACTTTCCCGTATAACAGATGTGGAAAATGGAGGCTTATTTTTGTGTGTTGCCTGCACCACCTTCATAAAAGAGGGAGCACAAGACAGAGAGGGACAATGTTCACTTATAGGAGGTGCCAGAGGGTGGTGAGAGAGGGCAAATCCCCCTCTCAGAGAAATAGCTCATCCCCATTGCTGGGCCCTTATGGTTACTTAAAGGGAAAAAAATGTTTTCATGTGCAATGATTGGTCTGCATGCAAAGTTAGTCCTACTTAAAGCAGACCCAGTTAGATTAACATTGGATACAACCCATAAACTGGAAATAAAAGTAAGGATGCAACCCTAACTTGCTTACTTGAAAGGTTAATGCCATTAAAATCAATACGACTTACTTCAAAGAAAAGATGTTAAGGATATGTGCATTAATGTGAAATATATTGCTACTTCTCTTCTGGGAATCTAACACAGGACAAATTTTATCCCTCCAGAAGAGCACTTTGCCTTTGCCCCTTCTGTATTCCCCCATACAGTAATACCTTGGATTGCAAGTAACTTGGTTTGAGAGCGTTTTGCAAGACAAGCAAATTTTTAAATATTTAATTTTTTTGGACTTGATATACAAGCGACGTCTTGCAATACAAGTACTGTAGTACGGCTTAAATTTAAAATCTCTGTACAAATTTTTTGGGGGGGATTTCATTTTGATATAAGAGTATTTTGGATTACAAGCATGTTTCCGGAACGAATTATGCTCTCAATCCAAGGCATGGCTGTATATATTTTTTCTGATGCTGCCACTGCATTCACTATCTATGTACGGTATATGTGTGTTTATTTATGACCACATTGTGCCTTCTCTTTACACTGGGAGAATTTCCATGTAGGAAAATACATATATATAGTATTGTGTGAAGTACAATGTGTGTGCGTGAAGTTCTGCTGCTTGTAATCTGGCAGCTATAAACATTTTATTGTACAGTATTGTATTTATGTTGGCATGATGACTTTTATTCATGCCTTTGGAATCATTACTTTTATTCATGCCTTTATTCATGTCTCTGGAATCCATTCTGTATGAAGGGCAGAACTATTTTAAATAAGTAAATAAATAAAATGTATTGGCTGCAGTCCAATCTCTGCTCTCACAGCGAGGAAAAACCCCCCACAACCCTACAACCCTCTGATAACACCCTTCATACATTTCAATAAATAGGTTGTATTCAAAGATAGCCATGCTTAGAGCAGACTCACAGAAATCAATGGGACTTAAGTTAGTTATGACTAACATAAGACTCATTGAGTTCAATGGGTTTACTCTAAGCATGATTTCAGTCTGGATCCAATCCTATACCTATCATTTTCTTACACAGAGATCATTCCTGTATAAAGCTGCCCTTGTATACATATGCCAAGAAGTGTATACAAATGGTCACAGGAATGTATATTTTGGTCCAGATGTATATATACCAGGAAGCTAATGAAGGTTCTGCCTTTTCCAACAACTGCAGCAGTGCCAAAGTGCTCACACACAGTCGTTCCTACATTATCTTATACCCACTCCTTTCTGCGAGTATGAATCTGTGTCTTAGAAAGTAAAGAGAATTAAGGCCTAATCAGCAAAATTGGGAAGGAAAGGAAATCGGAATGCAGGAAATAACTAAGGCCTGCAGAGGTAGCACCTGCTTAACAGGCAGCAGACACTAGTTTGTCTGCAGCAAAACCCCCAGGGAGTGATGGCTGAAAAACACAGGGAATTTTTAGATATAAGGGAATCAACTGTTACTATGCAGAATGCTACTGCTGTGTTTTCAGAGGTATTCAGGGTTTCCTGCTGAAGCTGTAGAGTTTGTTGAGGTTCTCACCATTAGTTTAAAGAACTTCCAATTGCACATAGTAAAGAGTAAGACATGGACAGATTCATTCAGCATCAAAGGCGTAATGTGCTTGACCTGGCAGGGCAGCAGCTAATTAGCACATACTGGTTACAAAAATATTGACCAATTATAATCATGTTTGAATAAACAACAATGGGAAGTGTCTTTTATTCAGTTACATTGGGGCAGTTTTCACTGTGAAAGTGGCAATTAAGATGTTTTGCAGAAGAACGATCCTCACTTAAAAACCAAGATCTCAATTTTACACCAATTAAGGTTCAGCAATTGCAGGGGGTTGGGGTGGGGGAAGAATCCTCAGAAGTTGTTACATTACCAAAAGGGAAGTGTTAGCAAGCACCACATTCCATCAAATCTCTCTCCCCTCAAATTTAGCAGACTATCAATAACCGTTCTAAGAAAGGCCTTTGGGGTGAGTGGATGGTTACAGATTGCCACAGGGAATCATTAGCAGAACCCAGGAGTGGCTCAAGCAAATGGTTCAAAAGCTGTGCTAACTCTGAATTTCAAAACATAAAACCAGTTTCTTAGAGTCACTAATTTGCATATCAAAACAACCTCTGAAGCAAAAGCAAACATCCCTTGTTTTTAGAAGATAATTATGCACGCATGTGACACCAAATCTAATACTACAGGAACACTATATTCTTTATACCACTCTGGCTTTACATGTGAAGCAGCATTGGACCAAAAGCTCTTTTTTTCAGGTCCCCCTTAGCCCCGAGGACTGGCTCAAAGATATATCCTGGTGAAGGAGCAGCTTTGTTCATGGTTTGACAACAAGGCCCAGACATCAACAGAGCAATGGTGTGACTGTTCACTTCTAAGTTTGTATCTACCAATTGAAAACAATATTGTTATTATAGGTTGCAACTGAGGTCAGTCAAATGCACTGGCAGATTTAAAAGGCGAGCTATCTTAAGTACTAAGAGCTGCATTAGCCACACCTACATTCCAACACTGTGCTGATTCTATCTAGCTTTCAAAGGAATTTTCCCACAGTCACACTATTTCCAGATATCATCTTCAAAGGATTATTTAAACCATTCTGCTAAGAGCATTTTGCAGTTTGTTCTATGAACTGGGCCACTACATTTTGACATCTCTACAGTGAACATTGGGAAATGTTCTTAACACGCTTAACATTGTGAAAAATGGGTTGCTTATAGGACAATACCACTCACAACATTTTGTTCAATTACAAGACAAACATAACAAAAATGTTATTAATCATCCAACACTTCTATCTTGATATCCAAATAGTGCGTTTCCAGATACAAAGATCACTGAAAAAACTTAATCACATACTTCATACTCTTACAGTTACCAGATTATAACCCTAAATAACATGGGACCAGGATGCCTACTAGACTGCCTTCCCCTATAATACAGTCGACTTTTGACATCTTCAGAGGAGGCCTTGTTGGCCATTCAATAACCAACGAAATGTCACCATGTAACATCAGGAACCATGTGTTCTCAGTGGTAACGCCCACCCTCTGGAACACCCTCCCTGGTTTATACAGTAATACCTTGGATTGCAAGCATAATTCGTTCCGAACCATGCTTGTAATCCAAAACACTCTTATATCAAAGCGAGTCTCTGGCGGGCATGAGTGGGGCCGATTTCGGCCCGCTTGAGGCAAGTGGTTACATCACTACACTACTTGTATTGCAAGACATCGCTTGTTTATCAAGTCAAAATTTATTTAAAAATTTTGCTTGTCTTGCAAAACGCTCTCAGACCAAGTTACTTGCAATCCAAGGTATTACTGTATATTTATTTATTATTTTATTTATTTATTATATTTATACCCCGCCTTTTTTCCTTCAAGGAACCCAAGGCGGCTTACATAATCCTCCTCCTCCTCTCCATTTTATCCTCACAACAACCCTGTGAGGTAGGTTAGGCTGAGAGTCAGTGACTGGCCCAAAGTCACCCAGTGAGTTTCATGGCTGAGTGGGGACTAGAACCTGGATCTCCTGAGTCCCAGTCCAACACTCTCACCACTACGCCACACAGGAAGTATAAGCTTCCTGTGGCTTGTAATTGATCATACTACTGCTCTGTTTTACTGTCTTGTTGTTGTAAGTTGTAACTATTTGTTATATTGCATTATACATGCATGATAGCTGTGGTTTTTATAGTATTTTGTATGAAACCACTTACAGCACAATCCTATGGCTGCTAGACAGCTATAGGATTATTTGGAGTCCCAGCTCCGACCTCAGAAACTCAAAGGTCAGAGCTGGGACTCCGAGCGCAGAGTGCCTGTCCCCCCCCCTTGCAGCCAGCACAGAAAGAACTGTGCTGGCTGCTTCTCCAAGGTCACAAACGCAACCTCAGAGATGGAGTTTTGGGGGCGGGGAAGAGACAAGCGCTGCCACGATACAAAGTATCCTGGCGGTGCCTCAGCCTCCTTGCCTCACGCTCTGAGGCATGACACTTAAGACAGACGAAATCCGCCATCTAAGTGTTTTGCAGGGCAGGAGGAGGGTGGAGGCGGCCTTCGTCTCCACACCCCTCTGGCCTTGCACAGGACGCCCATAATCCTCAGAGTTCGGAGGGCTACAGGCATCCGGATTGGACTGTGCCCTTAGAGGTTTTATTATATTAAGTGGGATATAACTTTGCCAAGACTTCTCAAGAGTGGTTAATTAAACTAACAGAAGGGTTAGAAGATTTTGAATCTGGAAAGCCACTCCTAAAGTTGCCACCAATGCACCTGGAGGGAAGAACCACCCTCTCGCTTTCAGGAGCTGCAACAGAGTGTGAGCAGCCAAAGAGGAGAGGGACCTTCCAATTCCTCTCCCATAAAAGAGCTCAAAGGGGCCAAGGCCATGCCCCCATCAATTATACCACATGGAGCACTAGAGCTGCCTTCCCCAACCTGGTGCCCACTAGATGTTTTGGACTACAACTCTCATCAGCCCCAGCCATCATGGTCCAGGACAATAGGAGTTGTAGACCAAACATCTGCAACCTAGGGGGCACTAGATTGTAGAAGGTTGCACTACAGCGAGGCTAAGGAAGATGCCTTGTTTCTGGGAGGGGAGTGGGTGTTACTTGCACAGCACTGCAGGAAGGCTCCTAAATGAAGAGAAGAGGAAACGTGAATGTAATACTGGGGAAAGCAGGTGACTGGATACATTTTAATATTTTTAGAGGAGTTTTGTGTCACTGAAGGACAAGGTACATAGCTTGCTTTGGTTGAAGAAAGTAATTGTGTAATACATGCACTGCCATTTTATTAAGCTAAGGCAGCTACATAATGATAACTTTAAAAGTCATGTGAAAAACCCAGTTTAAAGTCACTTGCAACATTTTGTCTAACACAGAATACAGTGATCCTTCTCACTTTTGCTTGTTCTGTCAAATCTACACCGAAGATTATACACTTCTTTCTCCTTAACCTTCACCCCTGTTCAAAAGGCCAAGGAGGGAAATGGGCCTTTTTAGGCAAAGAACTCAAAAGGATTTTAAGTTCACTTTGAGAAACTTGCTTTTGTGTATTGCAGGGGTGCACAACCTGTGCCCCCCCCCCGGCCTTTAGGCCTTGACTCCCCCGCCACCGCTGAATTCCCCCGTCAGTTCCCATGCTGCCTGTACTCGCTACTCCTTCCCCCAGAGACTCTCACACAGATTGCTCTTTTCCTACCTCTGCTAGTAGCAAGGAAAGCCCAATCTGCATCAGGATGATTGGTGTCTGTATGCATGTGAGACAGAACGTGTGTGTGTGTGTGTGTGTCCGTCCGTCCATGCCCATGCGTGTGCCTATGTACATGCGGTCCCCAAACCAGCATCATATTTCAGCACTAGGGACCGAAAAGGTGTATTGTGCCTTACCACCTGCATGTTTATCTCAACTGGTGATATACGTGCATGGATAAGCTATTACAGACCAAGCACCACAGACAGAACTTTCCTATCATATCAAATGCAATATTTTTTCAGTGGAATCAATTTACACATTCAGCTAGGAGTCACCAAATGCTGAATGATCAAATTATGTACAAACATGTGTGAACTCCCCTACTCCCGCCCAAAACTGCCAAGTGCAGAATTAAATATAGGCCAATGTAAGTCCCCAAAAGCAAGGGAATGCAAGAATAAATAATTCCTTTGGCCAATACTATTCTGCTATGTAGTAAAAGAAGATTATTTTTTAAGTGAATTATCTTCCTACCTGGGCATGGGGGGATCACAATAATTCCTGGGTTAATGCTTCTAACCTATAAAAGCATCTTTGCATCATTTATACTCAAGCGAAGGGAGTCAGTGTCTCACCAGCAGAAATGGCACTCTGAATGATGATTTTTTCCTAACCCAGATTTAGTGTTTCTCCTGGGATTATAGAACTGTGTTATATGGTCCATCTGAGATATGTAGGGCACCAAAGGCAATAAATGGAGCTTTCTATGGCCTCTATCATAACAACAAGACAGGCAAGGAAACACAACAAATCCTAAAGGAATATGGAATAAAAATGGGCAGGTAGCATAGGATGGTTGCTGGGTGTAGGGAATATAAAAGTGCTGAATTCCTGAATAACTCCTGCTGACTAGGTGTGGGGGGCTATATGTGGTTGTTTCTATGCATTTGTTTGTTTAGTGAGACATCTAATGCTTCACCCCATGCAGCACTTGCTCCTGCGTAAGCAGAAGCCATTCCTGGTGCCAGCTATGCTTCAGCAACTAAGCATACCATTCAAATCTGCCCAGATCTTAAGTGGACAAGGAACCAGCAATCTTTCCCAAATTAGTGCATAATTGGAGGTTGTACACTCCACTCCTCCCTCTCCCAAATGTGTCAGTTGTAAAACAAGGGCATTAATGTGACTCTTTTGTTCCAGTAGATGGTTTTTCATAATCAAAAGTGACCATGTGCAGCTCCACTTCCATAGAGTTAGAGACCAAATTTAGAAATGTAGGGTTGCCACCTGGATGTTCCCCTGTGCCTTTAAATCTGCCTTAGGATATGAGCACTATCATTACTCTCCTGATTTTATTTTTATTATTATTTTTTATTTTATTATATTTATACCCCGCCATTTTTCCTGCAAGGAACCCAAGGCAGCTTACATAATCCTCCTCCTCTTCTTTTATCCTCACAACAACCCTGTGAGGTAGGTTAGGCTGAGAGTCAGTGACTGGCCCAAAGTCACCCAGTGAGTTTCATGGCAGAGCAGGGACTAGAACCCGGATCTCCCAAGTCCCAGTTCAACACTCTCACCACTACGCCACACTTGGGCCTTTCATCTGCCCCCTCCCTGCCTGCAGGATTCAGTTGTGCCACACAATCAGGGAAGGGAGCAGAAGAGGACCCTGGGAAGAAGTCAGGTGAGAGTAGCAATAATACTCGTATCCCAAGGCAGTCAGATTTAAAAGGCACTGGGGGAGCCTCTGGGTTGCAACCTGGCAATCTGACATGACTGCTTTTCTAAACTTGATGTCCAGTTTTGTGGAGACCACAACTACCCAATCTTCCAGTTAAGTGAAAATGTGGTAGGCATACACACACACAAAGTTGATTGGCCCCCACAAAAGTCAGTGACACAGTAAAGTGAGTAGTCTCTAAGGTCTCAAATGTTTCGTGTACGTTTTACCTCCACAGACCAACTTGGATACTTTTCTGGTGCCCAGTTCTGCGGAAGCAAAGATCTATGTAGGTGACAACAAAAATATGTTAGCTAGCACCAAATACAGAGCAACTATCAATTTTTCTATCTTTCTTGTCATGTTTGAAGTGAAATAGTCCTACAACTGTTCCTTTCTAGCCCAGTCTTCCCCAACCTGGTGCCCTCCAGATGTTCTGGACTAAAACTCCCAGCATTCCTGATGATTTGCTATGCTGGATGAGGCTGATGGGAGCTGAAATTCAAAATATCTGAAGGGCACCAGGTTGACGAAGTCTGTTTTAACCAGTACCAGAATACACCCCGCTCCAAAAATGTCAAGTGAGTAAGCTGGCTTGAAGCCTCAATTTATTAGGCCAAAAGTATTGATTGATTTGAGTTGATAGAAAGGAGGGGTTCAAGAAATTATGGCACTCAGGGCGACTACTTGTAGTCATTCTGATTGTTTCAGTTGTCCCATCCCTATTCTAGTTTTACAGAATGCATACTTCTATTAAAAACCATACACACATCAAATAGTTATAAAGAATAAGTAAGAATCAATTCCTAAAGAGAAACTGGGTGTACATAAAAGGGAAGCATACAATAAAAGAAAGTGCTGTTTTAGGCCGCAATCCTATATGCACAGTGAGCAAGCCCCACTGAACTCAATGGGACTTACTTCTGAGTAGGCATGCATAGGATTGCACTGTCAGAAAGCATTAGGTATTATTGCTCATAGGGATGATTCAGACTGGTGGTTTACTCAACAGGGTTCCATTAGGGCAATGCTTCTGGCAATGTGATTGAAAATATGAGGCTGGAATCTATAAATCACTTAGGCGGGCAGTCTGTGTGCTTAAACCTACTCTGTTCCATTGATTTCAGTGGGACTTAGAGGACAATTTGAAGTACAGTAATACCTTGGATTGCAAGCATAATTCGTTCCAGAACCGTGCTTGTAATCCAAAACACTCCTATATCAAAGCGAGTCTCTGGCGGGTGTGAGCGGGGCCGATTTCGCTTTCGGCCCGCTACACCTGCTCGAGGCGAGCGGTTACATCCCTACGTATTGCAAGACATCGCTTATTTATCAAGTCAAAATTTATTTTAAAAATTTGCTTGTCTTGCAAAACACTCTCAGACCAAGTTACTTGCAATCCAAGGTATTACTGTACGTTTATTCAGATGATAGTCCCACTATGTTCAAGATACAGGCCTGTGGCTTACGCTGGCTCAGCTTGTCTGAGCGTGGAAAGCTAAGCAGGGTCAAGCCTGGTTGTTACTTGGATGGGAGATCCCTCTTCTAGTTTCCTGCATCGAGCAGGGGGGTTGGACTCGATAGCCTTGTAGGCTCCTTCCAACTCTATGATCTATGAAATCTACTTCTGTCTCAATATGCTTAATATTGGGCTCTTCCTATAGCCACTTTGGGGCTGCTATCCACAGTGACCCATTGTTACTTTTGCAAAGTCCATGGTGACTTGTGAAAATCTAGTGCAGGTTTTAAGGGGGGATATATATGCAATTTCCCTTTAAAAATGGCTTCCTCTCCCAAAGGCAAAGAGCAGCCACAAAAACGGAACACTGCATGAAGAGTACCTAGATTTGACAGAGGTATAGGGTGGAGTGAGAAAGTGTGTGCAAAGATTAATGTCACTGCCCCAGAACTGCAGTTTGAGTCAGTGAGATGGGACTGATTTGTGCTTCACAAACACAAAGAGGCAGTGGTACTTGAGAGGAAGATTACATCCAAACAAAATTTTTGTACTCCTATTGTATTACCTTTCAGCCCTCTGGAGTAGGAACCAATTTCCCAATCTTCTACACATCTGGGTCTGTTTCTACACATTGGGGTCTATTTGGCCCCAAATAGACATGACAGTGGCCAGGATCAAGCACTTGCCCATGTAAGTATTCCATGTTTGCACCATCACATAAAACACATTTTTCATCAGAGATGGCCATTTGGGGTGTAGAGTTAGCATGACAGCTCTCATGGTCTGGGTAGATTTACCACTGGCATGCTAATTATGAACAAGGGACTGACTCATGTGTTAAATATTTATATCCAATGGTGCACATGTCATGGGGAATGCTTACTTTACCTGTGGCTGCCATCCCATTCTTTTTGGCCCGTTAATAGCACACTCCTATACATGTTTATTCAGAAATCATATTGTGTCCAATGAAGCTTACTCCCAGGTAAATGTGCATAGGCTTGTAGCCTAACAGTGCAATCCTAGGCATGTCTACTCAAATGTAAGTCCCACAGAATTCAATGGGGCTTACTCCCACAAGTGTGTATAGGATTGTAGCCTAAGTGACCCAACCACAGAGGTGGGGGAGGCAATCACATGTCTCTTTCCCAAGGAAATGACTTCCTCCCACACTTGCTGCTGACCTGTGAAATAGGCCCTGTTCATGTGGTTGAATCATTTAAACATTATCCCACCTTCCCAGGAGCTGGTCACAGAAAAGAAGGCTTTTTTAACTGGAAAGGAACTTCAGAGTTAAAGGCTGAAGCCTGGAAGGGCATTACAACTTACTGTCAGATTCCTGTTACGAAGTGATCCAACCTAACACATAGTAAGTAAATCCCATTTATTTAATTGACACCAGTGGACTTAGGAAATAGCTTCACAGTACAGGCACATGAGGGAGTACATTTTATTTGCTCCATGCACAGTCCCGTGCTCCCATTTAAAACCCAGACCTGTTTTAGCATACATGCAAGTTTCCCCACATGCAAGGTTGCTTCCAAGGCAAGTTGGGGCTGTAGCGCTCTTTTCTTGCAGATAATTCTTCAAATAAGAAGGGGACTCCCCTGTAGGAGATACATACCTTCTTCACTTATCCCAAATATGCCCTCAGCTGGGAAATCTCAAACAACTCCAGATGTGCATGTAAGCTTCAGGATCCCCGCTATGTATTGCTGGAGTAGTGAGTGTCTGCTTCTTGAGAACATCGTAGAAAAGGAATTAATTTCAACAGAAGAATTAGATCTAATGGGCTCTCTGTCAATAGGAATTACGTGGCCGCAGCTGCCTAGAACCAGCAGTCCTTGCATGCATTTGCAGACCGTGGCCCCATTTACAAAGGGGTGTGGGAGGGAGGCATCTGGCTTGCACCTATTATTATTATTATTATTATTATTATTATTATTTTAAAAAAGGAAACACGAAGATGCCTAATGCTGAACAATTAAAAACCCATTTAATTAAACCCACACTTACCTGCTCCTGCAAGATCAGCGAAACTTGCAGCTGCTGCCTCTGCCCTGATGCACACCTTGGCGTGGCATCAGGGGCGCCAAGGATGGATGAGGCCCCTGTTCCTTCGCCTCCTCGTCTGGCGACGTGGGTGGGGAGATGGGATGTGCAGTGCAACTCTCACTACCACCTCCTCCTCCTCCACGCCCGCTTTAGCTCGGCGAGCTTAATGGAGACAGGCAAAGAGGGCCTCTCCTCCCTCCTCATCCAAACGGATCGTCAGCAAAGGTGATGAAGGAGAGATGCCAGACGGGTGCGCTTCAAAGAGAAGAAGGGGGTGGGCCCGGCTCCCTCCACTTTGAGCCGACCTTCCGTCGCACCAACGGGTTTCTGCATCGCTCCGCTGCGGGACCCTCCCGTTTCTTTTCCTCGAGGTGCAGGGGCGATGGGTGAAGTTCAGCGCACCTCCTGCCCTTCCCGGGCTTGCAGCGTGATTTATGTATGATACAGCGTGATTGGCGATCCAGCACCACCCACCACTCCCTTCCTCCCCTTGGGCTGATGAGACCACTGGAGAAGGAGGAGGCCGCCTCGGTGTGTGTGTGTGTGTGTGTGTGCGCTGCGTAGAGGAGGACTAGGTGGGAAATAGCTGTCCTACCTTCAAGCCCTCCCTCTACTGTAGTGGGAGAAAGAGGAACCAGGCAGGGAAAGACCTTTTGTGTTGCGGTGGAAAGGGTGTGTGGGAGAAGATAATGCTGCCCCCTTGCGACCCCCACCCCTTTCCTCCGATGCAATAGGAGAAGAGAGAATCCTGTTTGCATCCCATTGGGTTGGGGTCGCCCCGCCCCCTCGGTTGCAAAGGGGGTGGGAGCGGTGCCGGTAACGCTGCGCTGCCGCAGGCTCCGCCTTCTTCGGTGGTTTAATTCAGGAGAGGGAAAGGGGGCGGAGCTTGGGGGCGGGTCGGTCACGTGGTGCCAGGGGTCCCAGGAGGCGGCCGACGGCTTTCTAGAGACCTTGGACTCCGGGCGTCGTTATTAAGATGGCGGCAGCTGTGGTAGCGTCTTGTGGCCGCCCCGGAGGTCGGATTCTGGCGGACGGGCTGTTTCGCAGCTGTGTGGCCATCGTGACCGGCGGCGGGACTGGCATCGGCAAGGCCATCACCGCCGACTTGCTGCAGCTCGGTGGGGAAAGAAGCCTGGGGAGCCCCCAAAACAAACCTGGGATGGGAAGGATGTAGGTGTGGGAATGCTGGAGGCGGCGAAGGGTGGAGCGGCTGCTGCTAAAACCAGGGCTGCCTCTCGTCATTCTGTTCCTGGCAGTGCCCTTGTGGCTTTAGCAGGACTGGCAGGAGTTCAACAGGTGCAGCTTTCTCTCCACCGTAGAGGTGTGGTGACTGGGACCGCTTTGCCTATTGAATCTCGGCTTGCCTTGAAGATATTATACAGCAAGCGCAGGCAGGAGCCCTACCAGGGGAGAGGGGAATCGAACAGGCGTCAGTCTTAATCTAAATAGGAGGAGGTGATGGATAAAAGGGATTCCTCCATACACACTGGTGGGGCGTCCAGAGGAATTCCTTTAAGAGAGCTTCAGGGTTTAGGGCAAAAAAGAGTTCCGTATGGACAGAGAGAGGCATATAGGAGTGGGGTTTGCTTCTGCGAAGAGAGAAGAGGTGATTTAAGGAATTGAGAAGGAGGTCCATCTGCGCAAGAGGTGTGGGTGAATATGATGATGGGCCTCAAAGCAAAATATTTTAACCGTCTCGTAGTGCAACTTACCAATATTTTACTCGTCCCCCATTGCAAAATCTATTGAGCCTTTAGCAATGTTTGACTCCTGGACTTTGACCAGTGACCATCCTGATCAGCCTTTTCCAACCTAGTGCACTCTGGATCTGTTGGACTACAATTCCTGGCACCCCCCAGCCGGTTTTGGGTGGACAAAGCTGACCTAGATTATGATAGCTGCTTAATAGCTGGTATTCTGGAAATGTTGCTTAAATTACATAGTGAGTGGTAAATGTTGCTCTTATTTGAAGATTGTATGTGAAGCATCTTCACAGATCGTATATGCTTTCCTAGGTAGTAGTAGCTTGGCTGGGGGATGCTGGGAGCCGTAATCCAAAATATTTGGAGGGTACCAATTTGGGGAAGGCTGTAGTAGTGTTTTGGTAAGTGGAGCCTGAGTACCAAAACACCTCTTAATTCTATTGTCTCTGCTGCCTGTTACTCATTCTCTTAGATATAAGATATTGTAAGTCAATTGAGACTTGCCTATAATAATACAGACCACCTCTGATGTTGCTTGGCCTGCAAGCAGATGTAATTTTAAGATTGGTGAGGCCCCATTACTGCTGCCCACAATACAAAAGTATATCCTCCCTCCCCTAATTCCTTTGAACTATATGTTTCTGATTAAGCTGGTACTGCAGGTTTTTGGTTTTTTGCTGTGCTTCAAGCCAAACCCAGTTGTTCCCCCTGTAAGCATGTGGGGAAGAGATTGATCTGTTTTCGAATGTTATGAGCACTTGAATGTGAAAGCTCAGGTGCATAAGTATATCTCTCTCTCTTAAAGTAGAAAACCATCTTCCTGCAATAATAATAGCCTTTGCTGCTGTTTCATGATCGTTGTATAGTTGCCCAGTTCTTGAATCTGGATTGGAGCTGCAAATCACTGTAGTGCAAAGATCAGATCTTTCAATTCAGAGTCCGACATCTCTTTGGTTGAGCTTTACATCTCTGGTTCAGCATTTTTGTCAGACTCTCCCACTTTAGTGTCAGATATGCACACATCTCTGAATGTGCTCACTCAGCAAATATCTACATGTACTTCGGCATCCTGCTTTCAGACACTGCCGGTAGACTCCTGTTTTCTCCCTCTTTTATGCTGTATGACAGCCTTCCCCAGCTTGGTGCTCACTGGATATTTCAGACTACAACTCCCAGCATTCCTGACCATTGGCCATGCTGGCTGGGGCTGATGGGAGCTGAAGTCCAGAACATCTGGTGGGCACCAGGTTGGCAGAGGCTGTTGTACCACAAGAATGGTATTCCGCACAAACATTCTTTCACGTCTGGGCTGCGCGTCTGCCAGGCCACTGATGTAGTAGGAGGAATGTCAGGCAACTACAGCTACCCAAATGGTCATGCCCCCTGTCCCCACCCCCTTTTCCGTGACTACCAAGCATTTCCCAGCTTTTCTGCAGTTTTTCTCCCCATTCTAAAAGGTTGAAATGACTCTCCTAAGGCTTAGCTACTGGCAGCAAGAGCATTAAGTTACAATATGCTGGCACTTCTGGCCCTGCCCGCTTTTGCCTTTGGCCCTGCCCACCACTGGAAAGCGGCCCCTGAGAGCTTCTGCAAAATGGAATTTGGCTCTTAGGCTGAAAGATGTTCAACACCCCTGCCCTGTTGTATCTTGCTTCATAAGCTATTTGTTGTTTTTCCTGGCTTTTTTGGTCATTCCGTTAAAGGATTAAGATCTCTTGTTAACCAGTGATCTATAATGTTGGCTCCAGCAAGGCAGATTGTGAACTCTGATGCCTTTAAGCTGTACTTACAGCTGATGGATAACTGGACTATGAGTAGCAGTGAAAGGGATTGGTAGATTGAAAATGAGCTGGATATATTTACAATATTTGTATACTGTGTTTGAACTATATGTTTCTCAAAGCCTACCAGCATTAACAGGTCACATCAGGGAATTGGTGTCCTTGTTGCTTGCGTGTTAATTTGGGCAGGTGGTTAAAATAACTGAACTAACTTGCACTCTGCTGAAGATTTTGTGTGCACTTTGTGGAATGCTAGGTGAGTGTAGTCATAAACGAAAGGTGGACAGCTTCTTTGCCATTAAATAATAATAATAATATAATAAAATAATAATAATAATAATAATAATAATAATAATAATAATAATTTATTTCTTACCCGCCTCTTCACTCAGATCGAGGCGGGGAACAACCATAACATGAAATACATAAGTAGTTAAAAACACAGCAAATATTATTAAAATATTCTTTAAAACCTTTAAAAGTATCCTAAAAACTCTTAAAATTCCACTGGGTAGGCATGTCGGAAGAGGTCAGTCTTTATGGCCTTTTTAAAGGCCAAAAGACTGTCTAGTTGACGAGTCTCCTCCGACAGGCCATTCCACAGTCTGGGAGCAGCAGAAGAGAAGGTCCTCTGGGTAGTACTCGCCAGCCTAGTCTTGGCCGACTGGAGTAAATTCCTCCCAGAGGACCTAAGTGTGCGGGCCGGATTGTACGGGAGAAGGCGATCCTGCAGGTAAATGCTGTATACTGCAGCATAGCCCATACTGATTAACACGTGGTATATGTGCAAACTCTGGACATGAAGCAACAAGAACTGATGGACATTTTAAGATGATGCCATGCAATTTTTGCTGTCCTAGGACTTCCTAGCATACTTTTGAATGGCAAGTGTGGCTGTTCCTGTTCCTAGAAAGCAACATCCACATTGGAGCAACCGTTTTTGGTATGGGTTTATTCCTATTTTTCAGCAAACTGCTTAAGTCTTACAGGCAAAGTGACCCATTTCTGTCCAGGTCAAGAAGTGATAGTGGGTCAAGAAGGTCTAGTTCTTGGTAGCACTACACTAGTTTCATGACTTATTAATTGGATTCCAACCCCATCGGCTCAGGAAATTGCTGCAAAGCAGTTTGCAGAGAGCCTTGGCTACTGGGCAGTATATAAAAATATTTTTTCCAATCTAGGCATGGGGAGGGCACAATCTGCAAGCTGAATATCAAATTATAGAAGCTTTTAGATTTGATCTAACCATCTCTGTAAACTTCCAGAACTGCTGGAAGTGCTTGATAATCTAGAAAGTGGTGATGGAGGATGGTTTTGTCAGTCTGTATACAGTGCCACTTCTTGAGCCTGATCCTTCTTTTGTTGATCCTGCGCAAAGCCTAATGCCGCTATTATGACTGTCTAAAATGCTTCAGGGTTTTTGTTTTGTTTTTGGACAGGTTGCAGTGTAGTCATTGCCTCTCGCAAACTTGACAGATTAAATGCTGCGGCGAAAGAGCTGGCTGCCAAAATTCCACCAACAAATTCTGCCCAGGTGACCCCTATCCAGTGCAACATCCGCAAAGAAGACGAGGTAAAAACAATATATTTTTGTGCTGGTCTGTAGAGTGGATTACTAATATATTGGCTCACTGAAGAATATTTGCCTTGAGTGTATTTAATACCAGTGAAAAAAACTGTGACCCCTCCCAAATAAAACTGTCTAAAAAATTGAACCGCCAACCCCAAAATTTCACAGGAAGCGCTAGTTTTGCCGTTCTCAGTTGCTTTCACAGAGTTTGTTATAAGGGTGTTATAATGCCTTGCAAGCTCTTAGAAAAGTTACCTATACATTTTGTTGCAAAATTGTTCTTAATCCTATGTATGTCACTGATGACAGGCTCCTTTAGCCATGTTGAAACTATTGAGTAACCAGTCCTAGCTACATACAGTCTGCAGACACTGAGAAATGCACACATGTGGGGCTGTCACTTGTATCTGGAGTTAGAGTCTAGAAATGGCCAGCTTTGATTAAACTATGCACCTTAATGTTTCAAAGAAAAAAAAACAGCTGTGATGGGGAATGCATGCAATTGAGGGGCCAATTCTTTAGATGATTTTGTTTTATAAGAAAAAGGAATGAACGCATAATGGGGCTGTTGCTTTGACTGAGACAAAATGTTTGTCACTTTCCTAAATGTAACTTTTATTTAATGTGGCATTGGCCATCAAGTCTGCTGATCATGGAAGTGTCAACACACAGTTGTTTATGTAGTTAAAGTGTGTATTGTGTGATTTTACTTAAAAATAATGATTTGTAAAAGGGCTTTGTAAAAGAGCAGAGACATAGACCTGGTTTGCACGTAATGGTGATTCATGGGTGGTTCAGCCCATGAATTACCAGGGAACAGCGGGAGTGAGTGAGCATGCTACCTGCCACATGCTCATCACTTCCACTTTACATCTGGATTGGTAAACAACCCAGATATACTCTTCCTGGGTTTTTGTCATGATGTGTGAACCTGGCACTCTGGGTTGTTTAGGATTAAGCAATTCAGAGTTTTAACCCAGTAACAAACCATGGGTGATAGTTGGGTCAAAACTCTGGGTTTTGAACCCTAAACAAGCCAGAGCACTAGGTTCACAAGTCACAACAACAACAACCCAGGAACAGGGTGTTCTTGGTTTGTTTTCAAAGCCAGATTACAGCAGAAGCGAGTATGCTTGAGGCAGTGTGACAGGCCCACATGTGTGCAACCTGGTGCCCTTCAGATGTTTTGGCCTACAATTCCCATAAGCTGTCACATTGCCTATGCTGGCTAGGGTTGATGGAAGTTGTAGGACAAAACATCTGGAGGGCCACAAGATGCCCACCCCTGAACTATGAAGAATTAGGAGTATTGTGTACTATCTGGGTCTGTCTGATGCATGAAATGTATCTGGAATTATTTGTCTGTCATATCCATAAATAAATTTCTAAAATTTGATGTCTCTGTCTTCTTTTCCTTTTAGTATATGACATTTTGTTTTCCTAATCTGTGAATGGTGGTTTATCAGTTCACTTGGTAACCTTTCAAACGCTTGCCTAGCTTGTTCCCTGTCTTCTGAGATTGGAGACGAGACAGACATTTTGTTAGTTTAAGAGTTGGACAATAGATTGATTTGCATGTAACACTACATGGACAAGCTGGAGAAAAGCTGGACTTCTGGAACTCTTCTGTAGTCTCTGTTTTCTGGAGTGATCTGCACCAGCAGATTTGTGTTAGGCACCTAGGGAATAATTTATTGAATGGAAGCTGCAGAGTCTTAATCTGTACCCTCAGGGGCCTCCTTGCTTTCTAACAAAGCTTTCTTTCCCACCAGTTTGCCATAAATAATTCTGCTTCTTTGGCACTGGGCTGCCAAACACTGCACAGCCTGCCAGTTTCCTTTGTTAAGAAGACAGTGATGCTGCATTATAGTTTCTGTTGCTCTTGGCTGCTCTACAGCCAGTAGCTTGTATACTTTAGCCAGTCCAACCAGGCTTCCATAATCTCTCCTAAGAAAAGGAGCATGGAGCTAGTGGATGCTGTCATATGTGAAGATGACCCCAATTCTCTTAAGCTTCCCCCCCTTCTCATAGGGTTTATCTGGATTGTGCAGCTGTAGACAGGATGAGCTCCCTGTGATTATTAAACAGCTGGCATTGGTCAGCCTTCAGTGTCATGTTTGCTGCTTTTAGAGGAGTCATTAGAACTATAGACCTCTTGACCATAATCTGTATCAGGTTATCAAGCACTGGTGACTTATTTATGAGTTACATTTATATCCTGCCTTTCCTCCAAGGAGCCCAAGGCAGCATATATGATCCTCCTCCTCCATCATTTTATCTTCACAATAGCCCTGTGAGGTAGGTTAGGCTGAGGGTGAATTACAACCCAAAGTCATCCAGTGGAATAGAACCCAGGTTTCCCGAGTCCTAGTCCAACACCACTAACACCACACTGGCTCTCCACTGATTAAGCCATAGTTTTCATATGACAGTCTTCCCCAGCCTAGTGCCCTCCTGATGTTTTGGAGCATATATCCCATTATCTCTGATCATTGACCATGCTGGCTCAGGCTGATGGGAGTTTTAGTCAAACATCTGGGGAGCACCAGATTGGGTAAGGCTGTTGTAAAAAGAGTCCTGTTGAATTTGATGAAAGGTCAGTCATTCTGTCCAGTATCCTGCTTCCAACAGCGGCCAGCCAGATTCTTCTGGGAATGAATATCTGGCTGGCAGCCCCTTCCTGTTTCTCCCCAGGACCTGGAGTTAATTAATTAATTAAAATATTTCTAGGCTACTTTTAAAGGCAGAGCCCTCCCAAGGCAGCTGACACAATAAAGGCCCATGCAATCATAGAAGAGCAAAAATTAATAAAATCAACAAATGCTAGCAATAAAAACATCCAACCCAGACAGTGCTAAAATCTAAAAGTGTTATGCCATGGGGTGATCAGTGGTTATTCCTCCTAACTTTCTCATGCATGTATGAGTGAGAGGTGGGGGGTGTTACAAGGGGATTTCTTGCTCTGTTCACTGGAAGGTCAGTCCAATAACCATGATGGCTAAATGCAGCACCTATGTACAGTACTAGTATGTATCTAAATACAAGCTGGTGGACACAAATTGGAAGGACCGTCACCTTCATGTCTTGCTCATGAGTACCCAGAATATTCTGGGCTACATGAACCTTGGTCTGATCCTATTAGACAAAGGAGTAATAGTGAGGCAGATGAGAGATAAGAATAATAATCTTACATAGCATAATGATTAAGGAATTGTGCAAACACCACAAGTTCAGGAAAGCCAAACATTACTGGTAAAAACTTACAACCCACAGCAGAAGAAATTTCAGCGCTAAAGCTAACGTTGCAGTTCTACTAACTCTTTAACAGTTTGATCCTATACATGACTACTCAGAAGTAAGCCCCACTGAGCTCAGGATGGCATAGGATAGGATGGCAGCCTAAATTGCTTTCTTTAAGAAGGAAAAGTTTCTCGTCCAGAGAATAAGATTGGCTCCCTTTAACAGCTTGACTCACTTAACGCCCGCCACCCCATAGCATTTCTGAGAGCATTATGGGCTGCAGTACACATTTGCATTCCACTGGAATTTAAGAACATCAACCAGATGTAGGATGGCAGTCAATCCCATGAACTGAAAATCTCACTTCCCATTCCATGCTATATCGTTTCAAGGTGATTTGTACAATTTATTTAACTAGCATTTGTGTACTTCTGTACCACTTCAAAAGGAATTACTATAAAGCTGCAGCAATTTATACTGTGTGAGGAATTAGACATTTGTCTTATTTATTAGAATCAAATTATGAAGAGGCTGACTCAGCCACATTATCTTACATCTGTTACAGGTTTTCCCTGTACAACGTATTGATTAGTTTTTAACACAAGACTACAGCAGATTTAAGACATCTACTTTTCTGGAGTTTATCCCAGAAATAAGTCTTTGCACAAGGATTTGTACAAGCTTATGAAGAGTTTGCTGTCAAGTGTTGGGTTGCAGCTTTCTAATGCAAGACAGAGAGGGGATCTGCAGAAAGCTGATATAGCCCTGAATAATTCACTCTGATCAAGCCAGAAACAGTTCAGAGCAAAATCCAGATTCCCAAAGGTTAGAATGTGAAAGAAGAGAGTGATGGGAAAAGGGGTGGGAAGGAAAGAATGAATGAATCTGTTGCCAAGGTACTGTACATACAGGTTGTATGCAGAACAACCCAACCCCCTTTTTTAATTTTCCTTTCTGCATGAAACTATCTCACCGTCAACAATAGAAGGTGGTGGTGGGGATAGGAATCCAACTGATGAGAGAGTGGGCTGGTATTTCCTTGAATCTATTTTCCATGCTTTCACCAGAATGATTCAGTACAGACAAGACTTCACATTCTGGTATTGCGTCCGGGTTTCCTCTGGTTACGGTTTCACAGCAAAGCTGCAAGTGCAATTAGATCAGTGTTCTTCTCTGGCTGGGGCATGCTGGGAGTTGTAGGCCAAAAACCTCTGGGGACCCAAGGTTGGAGAACACTGAATTAGATAAAGGAAATTCTTACCATGAATTCTTGTTTCCAGGACTCCCGGAGAGCATTCATAATTCTTTATCCTTTGGGATAGCCCCTCCTCTTCCATCAGTAGGCAGGGCCAATGTCTTGCCATCTCCTCCAGTGGAAGTAGTATCCTTGGTCTCCAGACTGGTACTGGAACAGCAGAAAACCACTACTATCTCCAAAAAACCAGGAACTATAAAAAGATAAATTAATAGAACTCCTGCCAACATGCCAGTTAATGTGAGTACTGAAACACATTAATGTGACGGAGAAATTGTTCAATAAAAACAGGAAATTTGTCCCATGCAAATCTGCTTACCACCTGCACATGTACAGTGGAGGCAGTAGCCTTAAAAAAACCCCTCCTCCCCCCATATCAGCAACTGGACTGAAGAGGTGGGTGAATGCCCTCTGGGAGTCCTGGAAATGAATTTATGGTAAGAATTTCCTTTTCCCCAGGACTCTCAGAGGGCATTCATACTTCTTTATCCTTAGGGATGTACAAAAGCAGTGCCATCCCTGGGTGGGAGTCCAGTTTGGTAATCTCAGACCTGCACAACCTGTTGCAACGCCCTACCAAAAGCTGCATCAACAGAAGAGTATTTGTCCACCTTACAATGTTTAGAGAAGGTATGTATGGAAGCCCATGTTGCAGCCCTACAAATCTCTTCTATGGAGGACATACCCCATAGTGCAGCAGATATGGCTGCTCCGTAGACAGAATGGGCAGTCACCCCTTGGGGAAGTTGTTTTCCAAGGCTACCATGCCAGTGTGGCGTAGTGGTGAGAGTGTTGGACTGGGACTTGGGAGATCCGGGTTCTAGTCCCCGCTCGGCCATGAAACTCACTGGGTGACTTTGGCTCAGTCTGACTCTCAGCCTAACCTACCTCAGGGTTGTTGTGAGGATAAAATGGAGGAGGAGGAGGATGATTCTGTAAGCTGCCTTGGGTTCCTTGCAGGGAAAAAGGCGGGGTATAAATATAACAAATAAAAATACCATGCACCACTTGAATGCACTCCCTAAGCCATCTGGAAATGGTTGTCCCCGACACCTTCTTCCCCAGGGATGCATCCATGAAGGACATGAACAAGGATTCAGATTTTCTATGTGCAGCTGTCCTGTCCAAGTAGAAATGGAGAGCCCTTTTAACATCAAGCATATGCCAGTTTTTCTCTTGCTGGTGTTTTGGTTTAGGGCAGGAAGATGGTAGGACCACCTCTTGAGACCTATGGAATACCGAATTCACCTTGGGAATAAATGATGAATCAGGGTGAAATACCACTTTATCATTGTGGAACACACATAACTGAGGATTAGAAGAGAATGCCCCGAATTCTGATTCCTTGCAAGCAGATGTCACAGCCACTAAAAATACAGTCTTTAAGGTAAGAATTCTACCATAGGCTCAAAGGGAACCTATGGATGGGCAGAGGATTCAATAGCACTGCTGCTTTGAAGAATCAGTGGGCATGGGGATAGGAGGACAGGCCCTCTCCTCCACTACAATCCAAGACACTATTCAGGGCTGCAGCTTGCTGTTTCAGGGTGTTAGTGCTCAATACACCAGCCTGAAGGAGATCAAGGTTATCCTGAACCTGCTCCAATTCGGAGTTCCTTCCCTCACTCTTACACCAAGACAGAAATGTCCTCCAGGTGTTGGAATGCACCCAATTAGTGGAAGGCTTACATGAGGCCAGAAGAGCTGTAAGAACCCCTTTAGAATATCCCAACCCCCCTAACCATTGCCACTCAGCCTCCAGGCTGTCAGATGAAACATGAGGCTGAGGGTGTGTCACTGGTCCCTGGGTTAGCAAGTCCAGCCTGCTGGGGGGCTACCAATGCTCCCGTAGCTACAGATTGACTAGGTCTAGACACCAAGGTCTCCATGGCCAGCATGGTTCCACCAGAATCACCTCCGCTGTCAGCTCTCTGATTCTTTGGAGCACCCTCAGCAGCAATGGCAGAGGTGGAAAGGCATATAGAAACCCTGGAGGCCACGGAGTCTTGAGTGTTGGTTTCTACAGCTTCTAACATGATCCCTTGTCATGAACCAAGGGAGTTTTGCATTCTGCAGCATAGCAAACAGATCTATTTCTGGTACCACTTCGCAGCTGAGCTAATTGGCCAGGAGGTTGGATTTCCCCTCCAGGTGCTTGGCTCTGATTGAGGCCAGATTCATTTCCACCCAGGTCATTATTGCACATTCCTCTAGGTGTAATGCGTCCGATCTCGTGCCACACACCCTATCCATGGATACTTTTGCAGCTATGTTCTCCAATCTCACCAGAACGTGGAGATCCTGTATCTTGTCCTGAAATTCCAGAAGAGCCAACCTGATGGCTCTCAGTTCCAGCAGATTTATGCTGCTTTTTGCCTCCATCGCTGACCAGGTTCCATGAGTCACTTGGAACCCCATCTGGAGCCCCCAACCAAACAGGCTGGTATCTGTGGTGATGACAACTCTGTCAGGAATTTGTCAGCGACATTCCAAATGTCAGTCTGGGTGAGATGTGGCCACCATTGTAACACCAACTAGACTGTTGTGGGAAACTCCACATGAAGTGGTCCTGATGTGCTATATGAGCCTGAAAGGGGCAAAATAAGCACTGCAGGGGTCGAGTGTGGAAGTGTGACCAGCTGACCAACTCCTGACATGACACCATCAAGCCCAGTAGCTGAGCCAAGGACATCAGATCTATGTGTTTTGTCTCTGCTGCCTCTGCCACTATCTGAAGGACTTTGCTCTTCCTTTCCTCTGTGAGAAATATCCTGTACACCTTTGTGTCCGAGATCACCCCCAGGTGTTCTAGACACTGGCTTGGTTTTAATTAGCTTTTCTGTATGTTCACAATGAAGTAATGTGCCTGGAGACAGTCCAAAGTAGTCTGAACATTCTTGATCCCTTTCTTTCTGTTCGCAGATTGGACTAGTATGTCATCTATGTAAATCCCCCTCTGTCTCAGGTGGCCTGTTAATGGTGCAGAATTTTGATGAACACCTGTGGGGCAGACATCAACTCAAAGGGAGTTGCCCTGTATTGGTAGTGTTTGCCATGGTAAACAAACTGAAGAAACTTCCGATGACTGGGCTCGATTGGCACATGCAAATAGGCCTCTGAGAGATCTATTGATGTCAAGAAGCCGTCCTTGGTCAGGGCAGCCACTATTGACTTCAGGGTTTCCATCTTGAAGTGCCATTTCTGGATGAATTTGTTTAGCCATTTAAAATCCAATGTGGCTCTCACATCCCCGTTTTTCTTGGAAACCAAGAAAAAATTGGGGGCCCTGTTGTACCACCAGTAAGCAGGGCTGGTCTAGGGACCAGGGATACTCCTCCCTTGAGCAAGACGTTGGCCCTGCCTACTGATGGCTATCCTAAAGGATAAAGAATTATTAATGTCTTCCATGAGTCCTGGGAAACATGCTCCTTTTAGCTCTTTCTATTCATTACTCAGTATTATACATGCAGTCATAGTTAATATAACGTCATGCTGTACTGAAGAAACCCTCATGTTAATGGGCTGTTACTATATATCAACAGTTATATTTTTGGACAAACACGTGAAGGAAAACCTGTAAGTGGAAATGACTGCTGCTAAAGAGTACTCCATACAGTCTTGTCAACCCAGCGTCTTTCTTGTTGTAGGTAGAGGCACTGGTGAAATCGACATTGGATCTTTACGGTAGGATAGATTTCTTGGTCAACAATGGAGGAGGCCAATTTCCTAGCCTAGCCGAAGCAATTAGTTCAAAAGGTTGGCACGCTGTGATTGAAACCAACTTGACTGGAACTTTCTACTGTTGTAAAGCAGGTGAGTGCTAGGTGTAAAACAGGGACGGGCAGTTTGTAGCCCTCCAGGTGTTTTGGCCTACAACTCCCATCATCCCTCACCATTGGCTATGCTGGCTAGGGCTGATGGGAGTTATAGGCCAAAACATCTGGAGGGCCACAAGTTGCCCACTGCTGCTGTAAATGGAAATATTGACTACTAAGCCATTGGGAGAACTCTCCCTCTGCTTTCTTTGTATAGTGGCTCAATCTCTTAGCATTGGCCTTGCATGTTCTCTGTCTGAAGACTCCTGTTTATTGCCTAGGAGCGTTCTTCATAATTGGGCATTCTGAGAACTTTGGGATCCTTCATGGGTTGTTAAAGGACTCTGGGGTAGCAACATAGCCACAGCACCTGTTACTCAGAATGTTGAACAAACCTAATATTACACTCGGGTTTGAATGATAAACAAGAAGATAACTGTGTAGAATGCACAAGAATCTGGATTACTTCAGTGAGAAGATCACAAAAATTCCTGGCATTCATTTATGTAATCCATGTATTCATTTACTTAAAATATGTGTAGCTTTCTCACAAGGTGGCTAAAATAACCCAAAACAATATATAAAGTACTTATTAAACAATAAAGATGAGCATATATATAGTGCTCCTTCATCTGCTATGTTCCAAATCCTTAAAAAGTTGGCTTGCAAAAGGCTAGGTCTGAGTCTATGCAGAAGCTTTTGGCCTCTAGCAGCATAGCAGAAATGGGAGCATGCATTACAAAGGAGTATCCATGAAATCTTGCTGTATTTCTTTGCTTTTGGGGTTTCCCCCCTCCTTTTGAAGATGGCTAACTAGGTTAGGCTGAAAGTAGGGTTGCCAGGTTCAATTGTGGTCTGGCAAATGCCTAGATTTAATGCCATTGCTCCTGATGAATCCACATTTACAAAGGTATCTATGGACCAGTTGATTAACTTCCAGTGCAATCCTATGCATAGTTTCCTGGTAGTAAACTATTCAGTGGGACTTACTTTTGAGTAGACATGTATAAGATTGCGCTGTTATTTTATTTCCATAGCCTTAAGCCATAGATTTTGTCAGTATTCTTAAATTTAGCACTAGACTCAGATTTCATTATTTATTTATTGTGTTTATATCCCACCCCTTCTTCACAGAGAGCCCAGAGTGGCCAACAACCTTGATAAATACAGTGCCATACCATACACAAACACCATTAAAATCATAATTCTAAAATCACAAATACAGGCAGTCCCCGAGTTAAGAATGTCCGACTTACAGACAACCCATACTTAAGAACAGACTTCTGGGTTCTCTGGCGCTACGTCATTTATGTAGAGTATATAGGGTAGCATACTACGCAATTTGCGTAATTTATGCAATTTGCGTAAATGCCGATTTTTACATATAGAACGCTATGCTGTTCCGACTTACATACAAATTTGACTTGAAGACATTCTTAAGAACGGAACTCGTCCGTAACCTGGGGACTGCCTGCATATAATACAATAGAACTATCAGCAAAAATAGACAGAGAAAAACAACATTTGCCTATACCCCCAAAACTTGCACAAGTTTTCAGATGGCATGGGGGATCACCAAATCTCTACTGGGAGTTCCATAGCCATGGTGCCACCACTGAGAAGGCCCTGCCACATGTGTTAGCCCCCCCACCCCCCAGCCACACTCATCAAGGACACCACAAGCAGAGGTTGCTTTAAGTATTGCATGCCATTCATCTGGGAACATAAAGACACTACTTCTCTTTTTCTTCTGTCTCCTTACAGTGTACAATGCTTGGATGCAGGATCATGGAGGTGCTATTGTCAACATTGTGGCTGATATGTGGAAAGGGTTCCCTGGCATGTCGTAAGCCTGTTAATGAAAGAGAAAATTGGATATTAAGAATAGGACATATAGTGCTTGCTTTAATTTAAGCTGCTATAATTCCAAATAGCAGTTTAAGTAAACACAAACTTTCACTTGCTGGGTATTTTAAGGGCAGCAAAAAGAAAAGGAACAACAGCTGTTTTCTAATGCATTGTTTCCAGATACATTTTCTGAGATTCTATTTTAACAAAAATCTTTGAGGAATTCAAGACTACTGCCCTTGTTTATGATCCTTATTTGTGGATCGTAGAAATACCTCTCAACAATTGATTGTGACAGGTATGGCTTGTCTGAGAATGCTCCCATGAACAAAGGAAGCAGCAGCCTTCAGACAGCAGGAGTCTGCATTTCTTCTAGACCAGCTGATATAGACATGGCATGAAAGTTTCTCATCTGAACAAACAGGACCCCTCCCAGTGCAAAATGAAAGATGCACCAGAGGCCTATGGAGGCGCATCCTATCCTTGCTTGCCATTTACACTTTTCCATTCCACGCAGGGGAAGAACTTGGGCTTGTATCCAATGTTAGTCTAACTTAAGTCCTGTTCACTTCAGTGGGTCTACTCTAAGTAGGACTAACATTGGATACAACTCATGGGATGTTAGTTGGCTATCCCTGCTGGAAGAGAGACCATTGTATTTTGTGTCTCAGCAGTCACCATGTACTATGAGCAATGCCTTCCTCCCAGCAACTAGCCACAATCCTGTAACTTGTTGGCATGTTTGTAATTTGGAGAGCATATAAGGTGGTACGACTTATATCATGTGAGCTTTCAGTCAGGATGGAATACCTAACTGTAAAAGGGCAAAAGCAGAAGATAGAATTCTGTACTGCAGGGCTTCTATCAGCTAGTCTCTGGCTCACTAACCCATGTTAGTACTCCTGCAGGTTTGCCAATTAACTTTTGGACTGGTCAATATTCCTGACTTGACTGCCCTGTTCTGCTAAGATTAGATCATTTGAGTTTTCCCTGACCATGAAAATCTGTGCAGTGAAGAATACTTGTCTGAGTTTGAACCTAGTTAGGCTTGGCAGGTATCACTTTCGCTACCTCATGGTAACATAGCATCCAATCTTGATGGAGCTACCACGTGCTGCAGGGTTGTCCCCGGTTACCCTGTTGCGGGATGCCGATACTACCTTTTGATATCCTTTCTTCACAGGCACACAGGTGCGGCAAGAGCTGCAGTTGATAACCTGACCAAATCCTTCGCCATCGAGTGGGCCCACAGAGGTGTGAGAATTAATGCAGTTGCCCCGGTAGGTGATGGAATATGTGCCTAGACAAACTTTGGTGCCTAAAAGGGTGGAACCAAATACACAGGAGGGTTGTCAGACTATTACTTAACTCAGTGTTTTTTAAGCTGAGCTGGAAGCAGCTGCTTTTTCATGTGCTGGAGGTTCAGTTGACAATTATTGGGTGGGTTTTCTTAGGAGGGTTCTAACTTTAAAGTCAGCCAAAAAAAAAAAAACATTTAAAAATGAATAGATACTAAATTTGTAGCTAAACTCGTAAAAGCAGCAAGGGTTTCGGACAGGGGTCTTAGGCAGCAATCCTGTATACGCTTTCCTGAGAGTGAGACCCTCTGAACTCAAAGGAGCTTGCTTCTGAGTAGACATGTATAGGACTGCACTGTCTTTTTTTTTTTTTTTTAAATATTTTATTTATTTTTCAAAACAAATTATAACACAGAAAATATATTTAGCAAAATACAAAATTATCACACAAATATAACATAATCAACATACAATAAATCATAAAGTGTTCCCCCCACCCTCCAAGGGACCAATTAATATACTTCTATCCTCTTGATCAAATAAAGTCTAAATTCCAAAAATATAACATATCCTGACAAGGCATGTTACCCTTCCCCTTTATTAATACATAGTCTAGTAATTGATTCCATATCTCCATAAAATTATTCTTCTTTAGCAATCCTTTTTTGCATTTGATACTACTAGTTAGCTTATCATTTAGGGCTATGTCCCAAACTTCCTTATACCAGTCTGTTATTAGGAAAACATGTTGTACTTTCCAATTTCTCGCTATCATTAGCCTGGCCGCAGTTAACAAGTTTACAATTAACTCCTTCGTATTTTGATCACAAATAAGCTTCTCAGTTATTGATAACAATGCTAATTTTGGACAGACCTCTAAATTATGCACTGTCGTTCTGCCAAAGGCAGCGGTTCTTTTTAGAATCCAGAGACAATAAGCACACTTATGGGTGAAGGTTAAAAAGCTTTATTAGCAAACTACAGAAAAGAGATTATAGATGCAGAGCACAATGCTTACTTCCCTTCTGTTGTTGGGAACCCCTCAAAGAAATGACAACGGACAGACTCCTTGGCCGGCACACAGCACCTTTTATAGCTAGGTCTGTGTCAAGGTTCCACCCTCCTAAGGATTTCCTAATCTTATATAGGTTTTCTGTGTTTACAATAACTGTGCCTGTTCTCATTAAACTAGATGAGACTAGTATGTGTTTTATTCCTAAACTGGGAAAGAATCTCAGTAAATGACAGCATGTACATTATAGACACTCCCATACGAGACTCTATAGCCATCAAATAGTAAACAGTCCTTTTACGTTTACCATGAGACCACCCGGAACCATTCAGTTCCCAGGTCATCTAGACCCCTCCAGATGATGAACCTCCACTTCCCTAAGCCACTGAAGTCCGGCCCACTGATAACCGAATATGCTTCTAATTGTCAGCTAGCATCCTTGCCAGGCTTAAGCCTGTCCAAAAACAGACTTTAATTGGTGATCTTCTCACGGCAAACTGCAAGCATTATGAGCTCACTGATACTAAACACTAAATAGTGAGGAATAGCAAGAAGCAGTGGGCTTCAGGCCTGCTGGAGACACAAAGAGCAGATACTGTATATTCATACAATACAGACCCAGACACAAGTACAGCAGTGGTCATACACCACTGTCTCCTCGAAATCACAACGGTCTTCCGGCCTTTTCCACTACAACTGTTAGTCAGGATCTGGAACTTGAGGGCAAGACCTCTCTTCAACGTTCACCTACAGCAATTCAAAAAGCATGCAACAATCTAGTGGTATAAAAAGTGATATGAACTATTAAGTGCCGTCAAGCAAAAGAGAGAGCAATTTAGTCTAAATAAAATGATTATTTTATGGTGGTGGGAGGTTATAGGCATGGCTGGGAGTGCATAAATATAAGATCTGCGCTGGGACTCGTCAGGGAGAGGCAGAACAAGTTATTTAAGGTAGGCAGAACAAGTTATTTAAGGTGCTGTGCTTGGCTCCTGACCATTTGAACTCCTATTCTCCCCCACTGTCTCCCAGTCTTCTGAGATTTTTCATAAAGCATGCCTGCACACTTGAAGCTGATCTTCACAGTCAAAAGACTAGATCTATGTTTTGTGTGTGGGCACTTTGATGTATTTTTTAATGCAAGTGGAGATCCACAGAGTGAATCCTGCACCACATGAACGCAGAATGGTCGTGTTCGCACGTCACACCAACCCACCCTGGTAATAAGCCACAGAGGGTTAGTTGTTGGCTAAACAACTCACAATGTGCCCGACTATCAGGCTCACCATGGGTTCTTGGCCATCTCCCTCCCCCATCCTACGGGTATCCCAGGGGACACCGCAGCAGGACCAACTTGTCTCCCCACTCCTCGTTGCAATTGCAAGCTGTTTTTGGCTCACTGTGGCTTTTTAGCACTTTACCCTTTTTTCTTTGGAGATCATGAAAGCTGGCTTGACAGCCGGCTTTCATGATCCCTGTTTTGACAGCCTCTGACAGCCCCTTCAAAGTGCCCGAGTGGCACCTTAGAGGGGCTGTCAGTGGCTGGTGGATCTTTTTTCTTTTTAATGTTTTTTGCACACAACATGTACGCAAATACGTTTGTATTTTTTAAAATTTTTGTTTAGCTGCACTTGTGCAACTGCAGACGTTTGCACAATTTGCATTTTTTTCCGGAGACTCTAGGTGCTTGGGAAAGTGCAAAAGTGCACCCCCCATTTTCTGGGGGAAAGGAGTTTTGACAGCTAGTCAAAAAGGGGTTTTTGACAGGGCAATTGGGGTTTTTTGACTGGGAGATATCTACAGCTATATGCCCAGTCAAAAAACCACATTACCCTGTCAAAAACCCCTTTTTGCTCACATTTTGTGCAATTTGTTTTGGAAAAAAATATATCTGCCAGCCACTGACAGCTCCTCCAAGGTGCTGCTCAGGCACTTTGAAGGGGCTGACAGTGGCTGTCTAAACAGGGATCATGAGAACTGGTTGTCAAGAACTGGCTTGGTGGATTGTGGTGTCATGCAAACTCAGTCAATGTAGTGTTGGGATTAGGGGATATACAGCCCTGTTTACTGAGGGAATTAGAAGCAAATTAAAGTAAGCCAGGATTTTGTATGAAAACTCTTATGGATAACATTTGGAAATGTGATTTGCTTGTTAATAGATAAATATATTCATATTCTATCTCTCAGGCTATTCAGAATGCACAGATCATAATTTTTTAAAAAAACAACACTTGGGGTTTATATTGCTGCATGACACAATTAAATGACTACACAATAATGTAGTCTTACCATGAGCCTGTCCTTTCTACACAGGGAGTAATATTTTCAGAAACTGCTGTTGCAAATTACAAAGGTGGTGAAGAAGCGTTTAGCCGCTGCACTGAAAAGATTCCTGCGAAGAGATTAGGAGTTCCAGAAGAGGTATAGTAGTATGTTAACCTTTTGGTACTGGAGGAATCTAAAGAAAACATTAGATGTCTCCTCTCTACATAACACTTGCACTGTCCCTGATTCAGCACAAACCAGCTTTAAAGTGGGACATATTTATTGGTGGTACTCCTGATCAATGTGTGTGTTTGTGTGTAATATATAATATAATATGATGTAATGATATATATAATTAAGGGGAATTTGTGCTGCTGCATGGAAAAGAGGGTGCTCTCAACATTAAAAAAAACACATCCTAAATTAAAAATCAAGACATTCACAGAATGGTAGGGCATTGCTCTGAATACCATTGTAGTATTCACTTTACACACACACACGTGCTCGTGTGCGCACATGCATGCACGCACGCACAATTTAAAAGGGCTCCAGTGTTCCTACTTTAAAGGAGTATATCACATGGGCAGACTGCATACGTTCCTTGGAGGCCACCTGTGCAGACTGCTGTGGGTGCCCAAGCTGCCAGATGCCCCCTCCTGAATTCCACACCCTCCCGCCCCATGCTGCCGCCACAATTGTGCTGGGGAAGGCATGTGGGAATGGCTCTCCTCGTACGCCCTCTTCCACAGCACTTTCATGCTTCCAGGCCATCAGGAGCACAGTGTAAATCACACACACACACACACCCCTTGCCCAGCTGGTTAGCGGATGGAGAGGTGCAATCAGTGTGCAGGGAGGGGCTGTTTAAGTCTCCCCCATCCCTGTGTGCTGAGATAGGTGGTAAAAAGTGTGGGTGTGGCCCCTTCCCTGACCCATCACTCAATGTGGCTCTCGGGGGCAAAAAGTTGCCCACAAGGGTGGGGTAGCTGGCAATCATATTTTATTACTCAACATGTCCAGTATGTGCCTATGACCCTTGTGTAGCTACCTTCCACACAGTGCTCACTTTTATAATTTACCTGCTATCTGGGTGTGAGAGATTGGATCTTCCCCATTGTCAAATTATTGATTTGAGTGCTCAGAAAGTGCAGCTTCTCTGCAACAGAAGTGCTACCGGTACCTTAGGAAAAAGACGAGTTACAACAGCTGTGTAATTTATTACATGAAATTAACCCAGTCTGGAAAAAGGCCCTCCTATGAAGAGGTATCAAAAGATTACTGTTTACTTTATTTTTGGGTTGCCTCTCTGTCTAAAGGCATGCTCAGGGACTTAAGTTACAATTGACTTTACAAAACTCTTTGATTAAATTAGTTTGGTGAGAATATTGTGAAACTGGATAATTTGAATTCTGGCTATAGTATGTGAACTATCACTTTAACGGGTGAGAGAGAGATTGCTTTGACTAGATCCGCCTTCCCCAACTGCCCTCCAGATGTGTGGAACTACAGCTCCTATCATCGCCGGCCAGCATGGCCTGCAAGGCACTAGGCTGGGGAAGACTGAACTAGATGCTAGGTTAGCATATTGGGGATAGGGAGCCAACCCTTAAGCTGCCATCAATTAGTTTTTTTGGTAAAATTATATATTTTAGCTGGTTGAATTCAATACTGGCTCTGTGCTAAAGCCACTTCTGCTTGTGCAAGACGGGGCACCTGATTTTCCCCAATCCCCCCTACCTATTGCAGCCCCCACTGCAGCCCTCCCCCCACCCCAGCTGCTTCTTGGGGTTGTGGGACTCTCTAGAGCAGGGCTCTCCAACCTTGGGTCCCCAGATGTTGCTGGCCAACAGCTCCCAGCATACCCAGCCTGCATGGCTAATGGCAAGAGATTCTGGGAGCTGTAGTCCAGCAACATCTGGGGACCTAAGGTTGGAGAGCCCTGCTCTAGAGCAGTATTAGATATGGCAGGGAGGGCTGCACCAAGTAGAGGAATTGGAAAAAATCATGTGCTATGCCTTGCTCAAGCAGAAGGGCTTTTTGCTAGCACAAAGCTACCATTCGATGCAACCCAGCGTTTTTACTCCACCTCATTGACGATCACCTTGGAACATGTAGCTAACAGGGGCCTCTTTCAGAAGCATGGCTGGGACTCTACACATTGAAGCAACACTTGTAGGGGGGTGCCGTGGTAGTGACAGGTTCTGTACCAGCCCTACACCTTGTGATGCACAGCTGCTTTGTGTGCACAAGTGTTTGCATGCTGCAGACATGCGTCAGAATGTGCATAGGGTTGGCGGGTGTGTGGAGCCTGATTCTACAATGCCAGCCCTGCCCTACACACACTTATTGAATGTGTGCAAGAGGCTATAGTGTAGGAGACATTGAACCCATCAGTCTAACAGAAAGTAAATGTCTGATTCTTTGTAAGGTATCTCCTATGGTGTGTTTCCTGCTCTCTCCGGCTGCTTCCTTCATAACTGGAGAAACTGTGAAAATTGATGGTGGACAGAGCATATATAGTACCACTTGGGAAGTTCCAGGTAAAAAACCCACACATTTAAAAAGCACACACAAAACATTTATATTAGATTTTTGAATATTCAAGGGATCTTATTAGAGAATGAAGGAGTGTGACCTCAAAAGATGAGGCTATTATGCAGTATAGAATACAGAAACTGGCACAGAATATTAAATCCTTGAGTGCTATGCTTTCCTTCTCTCGAAAGTGGCCTCTAGTCTCTAGTGCTCCTTGTCATGCAGTAATAACAAGTTAAATCTCTAAGGCTGTGTCCACTTTTCACTTGATTTAAGAGACTGGTCCATAAATGATCTTATTGTATTTTCTAGATGGGTACATGCTTTTTTCTGAAATTGCTGACTCAATTTTTTGTTGTTTCCTACTAAATGCTGAATTTGAACCATAGCCCTCCAGTATGTTTTAAGTATTGTCCTTATCCACATGGAATGATTCTGGAGAATGATAGGAATAGTTTGTTTAGCGCATCACCCAAACCTGTGATCCTGGCTTGTCACTCACTTTCCAAGCCAGGATCACAAACTAAGGTTTGTTCTAGGCCAGTAATGGCGAACCCTTTTGAGCCCGAGTGCCCAAACTGCAACACAAAACCAACTTATTTATTTCAAAGTGCCAACACTGCAATTAAACCTGAATACCGAGGTTTTAGTTTTAGAAAAACAACTCATACAGTTGTCCGAACTAATTAACATCTTTTGTCTTTAAAGAAAAACACAATAACAGAGCTTTCAGTGATACAGTTTTTTGTTGGAAAAAAAATCAATACTACATTGTACACATACCCTGAAGGGAATGTATACAAACTTTAAAAATAATTAGGCACATGTATTTTTGGATAAGGGATTCTCAACTTGTAATATGATTATATGCCAGACTGAAATTGTATGGGGCAAGCTTTACCCCGGGTCCTTTCCCTGCTTCTACAGGTGTCAGATTAGTAAAAGTAAAAGTCAACCTGTACTAGGATGAGCAAGATAAACAAGAAAATTAAACGTGCTTAACACATTTTAAACACTTTATGTCTTGGACTGCAAACACTGCATTAGGTAAAAGTTTGCATTGGGCATGCTTTTACACAATTGATGTGATTTTTGCTATTGCATGCATGCTGATAATTTGTCAAACCTTGGCTCATACTCCGTTAGTTTGAGAGCAACACATGCAGCACTCGGGTCAACTGTTAGGGCTTTACATCCAAGCCATGCTCTGTGCATCATTCTTCAAAATCTTTTAAATGTGATAACAATGTAGAAAAGAATTCTGTAACAGGACTTCTAGAATAAAATCATTCTGTTCCACACTGTGAGAAAGAACAAGATCGTTAGTGTTTTGCAGAAGGGGACCGTCTTTTCGTGATCTGGTGACCAATGGCTCGAGTGCCCACAGAGAGGTCCCTGCGTGCCAGCTGTGGCACCCGTGCCATAGGTTCGCCATCACTGCCATAGCACAAGTAACAGGGCTATTCTTGTGGAAACAGAAAAGGCACAGTAGTGTTCAGTGACATCTTAGAAATCATATGGACCTTAACCAGTGCTTCTGTGCCCTCAACTTCCTGATTATCCTCGTAGTCCAAGGGTAGATAATTTGTCCCTCTGCCCCACCCTGCCATTTTGACCTACAGCCCCCATTAGTCCTAGCCAGCATAGCCAAGGGTGAAGGATGATGGGAGTTGTAGGCCAAAACATCTGAATGGCCACAAATTGTCCACCCATGCTGTAGTTCCTGTTTCCCCCAGTACCCCACCCATGCCTACTCCACTGATTGCTCTCTATCATGACAATTTCTGTCAGCCTATCCTGCATTTTGGAAAATCCCAGGGACTGCAATCAGTCTATGCACATAAAATAAAAAAAAACAAACTACTTTTTATTTATTTTTTTGGCATTGGATAAAAGTGTTTGAGCCCACTGACTCCTTCCCTTAGCCTTGCCTTTAGGAAGAAGTTTTTAAGGAAGCTGTTCACTGAGACTTCAGTTTAGCGGGAGTAGAGTAAGAACAAAGCAGTGGCTTGCTTTCCAAGGTAACTGAGTCTTGTATCTTTTTCCACAGATCATAACAGGTGGCCACCTGCTCCAGATGGAGATAACTCCAAAGCACTCAGGACCATGCTTTCAGGAAAACCTTTGTCAAAGCTATAAATCAAAGAAACGGGGCTAGTCCCCCTCCATTCCTGTCAGTGGAGAAATGCTGCCTTTCACTAATTTACTACAATCTTAAACTCTGCCTCATTGGGATAAAAAGATGTACTTTGGGGTGTGTTAACGATGGCAATATAAAAACTTGCACTCAAAGTCATCACAGAAACAACCACTTGTCAATAACAGCTTTGATGCAAAACAGTAAATGTGTGTCTCATTTCATTTCATTTATTTCATTTCTATACCGCCCCACAGCCGAAGCTCTCTGGGCGGTTCATAGCCTCTGCATTTGTGATTTTTTACTCTTAAGCTCTTCCTGCTAGAACACATGTTGCAGAATATGTTGCATTAGCAAGGCACTGAAATGAATAAGGCCAAAGTTCTAGAGTTTGTTGCCTTGGGCTCTCTGATTGCTTTGCATTGATTATTTCTGCCATAACAGTGCATTCTGGAGCTCCCAAAGATGACAGATGATGATAGTATACAGTATACTGGTGGCTTACATCTATGTACAAAATTAACTTCCATGTTCAGTGAAAGTAAGCAACATAAGTACTAACTGTCAGCTCCGGGGCGTGAGCAGCAAGGGTCCCAGGCTGGAATGCTGGGGCCAGGGGTGACAGAGGCGGGCGCAGGCCAGAGGCAAAGCAGAGTCCATAGCAGGGCCAGAGGCATGAGCAAAGTTCAAGAACAAGCAGAGGTCAGGCACCTATCAGGCAAGGTGGGGCGAGAGACAAGAAGTGAGTCCAGTAACAAACAGAGGTCAGACATGAATCAGGCAAGCTGGGGCCAGAGGCAAGAAGCAAGGTTCAAGAGCAAGCAGAGCTCAGACATGTATCAAGCAACGTGAAGCCAGAGGCGCCTCACGCGCTGCCATGCCGGCTCCCGGGCAGGGAGATGTGTGGAGCTGCTTCCTACTGTTGCAAGCGGTGGCTCGCCTCTCCGCAGCGAGCCGCCCGCACCGCCGGTGGTCCCGTCGCATCACTGACGGGGCTGGATGTGATGCGATGGGGCCGCCGGTGGCATGGGCAGCTCGCCGCGGAGAGGCGAGCCGCCGCTTGCAACGGTAGGAAGCAGCTCCACGCATCTCCCTGCCCGGGAGCCGGCATGGCAGCGCGTGAGGCGCCTCGCCTTGAGGGAAGCCCCCACCTCCTGGCTACTTGGCCGGCCGGCGCAGCAGTGCGAGGTGGCGGCTGAGCCTGGCCGCGCCTCATGGGAAGCCTCCGCCTACTGTCCACTCCTGGCAGAGCGAGGCGAGGCGCGGCCGGGAGCCCAGTAGCCGGCACATCAAAGCGAGTTTCCCCATTAGAAATAATGGGAACTCCGCTGATTTATTCCACAACCATTTAATCACTGCTTTGCTGGCTCCCTCCATGGGGCTCCCTACCAGGGAGCCGGCAAAGCAGTGATTAAATGGTTGTGGAACGAATCATCTAAGTTGCCATTATTTCTAATGGGGAAACTCGCTTTGATGTACGAGTATTTTGAATTACGAGCATGGTTCCGGAACGAATTATACTCGTAATGCAAGGTATTACTGTATTCCTGGAAGATACTGAATGTTTGGGGGGAGGGAGCAGAAAACTGAAATATGGTTACTTGACTATTGGTAGTATCCTTGGCAGTATCCTGTGGAATTAGAAAAAAATATGAACTAGGGCTCTGAGAGAAAAACTCAGGTCATTGCAACATGCGTTGTAGTTTTGTATATTTTGCCAAATGAAAGACAGCAAAATCATCTGCTTGTGATCCAGCCAAAGTTCTGCACTTTGAAGTATCTTTTTATTTCAGTGGGAGGTTTTTAAATACATTACTCTATTATTTGAATCATACAGTATAGATGCTAACTTGCCTGAACAATCTGTTGCTTGTATATATGTTGATAACCCCAGCTTCTATGTAGCTATCAAGATAAATATGCTACCTATATTACAATAGGTAATAGTAACCTTGTAATGTTTTTTTAATGGAGCACCCACCTGTTCAGTTCAGCATTTTAAAAGTGCCAGGATATTTGGGTATGGGATATAATCCAGGCATTTTGTGCTTCCAAAATTCAGCAGTATAGACTTAGTTTATCATGTTACAGTGGTTTCACAACTGGCTTAGGTGCTCTTACCCACTGAGAAAGGTAGGTATTGAAAGTGGTGGTGAGGATGCAGAAGTTGCCAGCCATAAAACTTAACCTGCCCTCCCCCTGTGTTATGCCTAACTGCTGTCAGATATGTTGGATGAATGAGCATCCCCCCCTTTTTGGAGTTGTGGGTGGAAAAGAGGTGACTAAAAAACCCTTGGATAACAAACTAAGACCCTTTTATTTCCTCCAAAGGTGTGCATCTCTCCTCCATGTTTAATGAACCACCAGTCACTTATAAATGAATACACTTACCGTATATATTTTCCTGTTATGTTGCTGGAATGCTAGCAGCCAATTTTCTGTGCTGAATTGCCAAGTTCAGAGAGTGCCTTCAGGTCATTTTCTGGACTCCCTATAGGCATAGGGCCTGTGGAGAGTGAGTTATACCAAGATCGAGGTGGGTTGTGGGGAAAAAAAATAGGATTCTTTAAATGTATATGGGGACAAGTCTTTATGCACCCTCAATTATGCCAAGTTAAACGACGGCAGCAAGGAAAATGGGTGGAGTGACACTTTATCACTGCACCACTCTGCTGATCTAGTTGGAATGGATGCTTTTTAAGTATCATTAGAACTGACCAACAGTACCTAATACAGGTGTGCCTTAATTTTTTTAAATAAAAAAAATACACCTATAGTGTTTGAATACTAAAGCAATAAAGTCATATGAAAACAAACCCATCCTAGAAGACCTACTCAGATTACTTGCTTAACATTCCTGTTGCTATAAAACTGCTCTGGACTACAACCTGTTGCATTAATCATGGACTGGTCTGTCACTCCTGCTAAAGTTATTCCCAGTAGTGGAGCGTTTAATCAGGTCCCACCCAACCACCCTTTCTTCTCAGCAATTGTAATAGAAGGATAGGGTGTGCACTAGCCTATAATATATAACAATCAAGTGCTATCGAGGCAGCATTGGGTTATCATTTTTGGTCTATTGCAGCAAAAACAACGAAGAGTCTTGGGGTACCTTAAAGGCATAACAAATTATTATGGCGTAAACTTTCGGGGCCTGTTATTTGGCCCGCTTTCCTTGCTGATACTATTTGTAGTAGTTTGGTGGGGTCAACATCCTGCCTCCTGGTCAAGACAGAAGCGGGAAACAGCACAACAACATAGGAGGCAGGCTGGGCATGCATCCTTGCTTAGTCTCCTGCGTTCTTCCCTTCACGAGGCCGCGCACGGTTGTCGGCTGGATTCGTACCATCACTCTTGGGGTAAGAAAGCACATCAGCTGAGCCACAAGCGGCAGCAAGCTTAGCAAGGAGAAACAGAGAAGGGGGGATCGCTGTCCTACCGATGGGTAACTGAGCATGCGCACTTTGAAATGGCGGGCTTCTGTAATTTTATTGGAGGGTTTTTTGTTTTGTTTTTAACTACGTTAAGGAACACTTACAGTTAAATATGCATACCGGTTGCTGTTAAGCGTATTAAGGCGCTTCCTATTATTTATCCATCTCCCTCCCCTTCCCCCAAGTTGGCGGGTTTTTTAAAAAAGTGGGGAAGGGGAGAAAGGAATGTGCGAAAAGGCTGCGCATGCGTTTACTGTCATCAGTTGTTACGGTCAGGTCGCTCGCAGTGTGTGGAAAAAATGTTGCTTGTGAAACACCGAGATAAGAATAAAATTAGAGTGACGAACGTCGACAGCATGACGAGTTTCTGGGTTCGCACCGGAGCAGCCATCTTTAAAAGTCCCTCGGGGACGTTAGGGAGAGCTACCGAATAACCCACGATTTTATATAGCTGCGAGAGGGGAGCAGCTTGTCGATCCAGAGACAAAAGATAGTACAGTAACAAGGATTGGAGACCATACTTATTCCAATTAGGATCTTACTGTGTGTGGAAAATGTGATTTTGAATCGTTTGGGGTTTTTTTAAACTGCCGTGCCAATGATAATACGATCCATTATCCCAGTTTTTGCAGCTTCGGGGGCTATTATTGAGACTGTGGCTTACAACAGCAATCTAGTAAAATGTTAATTAGAGGTGGGGGCAGGGCGGGGATTTTCAGTCCAGATTTCTCATACAAAATGTCCCACACCCCACCGTCAGTCTAATTAAGGTGCCTCCTCAGATGCCCTCCGATCCCAAACCCAGCGCTCAATTGCATGCAGAAGCCTTGTGTTCCTTGACTTGCATGCAAGACGTGTTCCGCGTTTAAATTTTAAAGTTAAAACATTTCCCCACAAGAAATAACAAGGAAGAGCTTAGAATATAAGCTTTTCTCTTTGCTGTTGCTGCCTTTTGTTAGGGAGGAGCTGGACACACTGCCGCCCAAAGGTAGTTCTGCTAAAATAGGTTTCTCAGTTGTTTTCTATGGCCGTCTTCCCTTCCTTCCACCCTTCGAGAGGGAAATGGCGTTTAAAATTAAACGCGGACGCTCTTCTTGCTTGATATATCTAATTTATACAAGTCTATGATTCCGATCAATTTTAGAGCGGAAGTGCCAATAAGGACTGGGAAGAACGAGCCTCATAGTATTAAACTCTTAATAGTGCGATACATTGCGTGTCTGCTCAAAATACCCATTGAATTAAATGGGCATTACTTCCCGGTACGTGTGTAGAATTGCAGCCTAGAGGAATTCGGAAGTTGTTTCTCGATGGGAGTGCGCTACTCTTCTCATGCCTCTATCAGATTAAGGTATGGGGGAGTGCGTCTTACCACAAAGAGGTCAAGTCCTAGAGCGTCGCCGCTCTGTCTCTAGAGAAAACCATAGATGTCGGATTTCATTTTTTTACTGGAAGTTTAGGCTGTATGTGCTCCTCGCCTCCTCCCCGCATTTCCAACCGGAGAACCGTAACAACGTATTTTTTACATGTCTCGGGACCGTAAATATGTGTGTGGAACATGCCTCCGGAAGCTCCGCTGCTTCACCTTCGGAGCTTCGTACCTTTCCTAGAACGTACGCCGTGACGTTGACGTCCCCTCTGTGTACCGTGTCACGGGTTCCTGCGTAGGGGAGGCGGAGTCTGAGGAGCTCTTGAGGAGGAAAAGAACGGCTGGAGTGTGGAAGGGGGGGAGGTCTGACTGAATAGGTGACGGCCACGGGGTGGGGGGGCGGGCTCCTCGCCGTCTTCATTCCCCCCGCCCCCGGGTGGCGCGAGATACAGGGAGAGCGAGGAGGCCCCTCCCTCAGCCTCGCGCTTTTGGGGGCTCTCCCCCCCAACGTGCTGCTTGTCCTCTTCCTCCCGGGGAGGGGGCTACTGGGCCTGCTGTTCTTCCCCTTCCCTCACTCCACCCCCCACTCCCATCTCACCTGGGCAGCGGTGTGAGTGTGCTGGCATCAGCTGAAAGCCGGGATCCTGGACCCGTCCGATGCTCGGGGCCTGAAGCTCCCCTCGCCCGTATCTCTGTCCCATAGGTATGTAAGGGTGCGTGTTATGGTGTGTGTTGGTGTCACCGATTCTAGTGCCTGGTGGGCAGAGGAGAGGAGTGAAATTGGTGGAAGAGATGGTCTGCACTAGTGCCTCTGGAGAGACGCACACGCACACAGCTGCCTGGGACGTGTTTTTTGAATAGCGTTAGTTTAGCTGGCTGTGCTTCACTTTTCCTACCTCTGCTTACAATTAGGAAAAGCCAAGTGCAAAAATATTGGGGGACTCAGGATTTGGGAGAACCCTTGAGTTGTCATTGAGGAATAAGAGGGAAATGAGGCTGTAGGGCTGCCTAGGAAGTCAGGGGAGGAGTACATTATGGTTTCTTTCTGTGCAATCCTGGATGGCTGCTCGGAAGTAAGAGTGTTCGGTGGGGCTTACTCCCCAGTAAGTGTGTTTAGTACCTCAGCGTAGGCTGGGGTGTTTTTAAAAAAGCATAATGACTTGGGAGTAAGTCCCACTGAACACAGTTGGGGTTAGTTCTCGGGTGGGGGGGGCCTATATAAGATCAGACTGTGCAGTCATGTCTGTCAGCCACCGATAACACACTGATGTACGTGTGTTCATTTATCTGTGAACATAATACGTTTTATGAAATGTGTTCCTCTATTTTTCTCTTGTGCCGCCCCCCACCCCCGCCACGTATATACACTAGGAATTCTGGACAATTGAACTAAGGAATCAGGTTTTAATTGCATAGATGGTCTTGGGAGATAAGAAATAAACAAGCATCGATGAATACATTACAAAAGAGCATTGGATAAGAAGTAGGAGACTCCTTGATATAGTAGTTTAGAGAGAAGGGTATAAAAACAGAATAAAATTGGTGTTGAAATGAGGTGTGGAGTAGTAGTAATGGTGGTACAAACTGGGGTTTTAAACCTGTTTGGTGGGAAAGAGGTTTGAGCTTATATGGAGGATTTGATGCACAAGAGCTATAATCTGGTGAGTTTTGGTGGCCATCTTGACTAATCAGAAATTTAAGTGTGTGGTTGTGGTGAATAGAGTATAGGTAGGAAAGGTTATGATTGGATTAAGTGACTTGTGCTGATGAGATAGTGTTGGTGAATGTATGTTTTTGCATAACTTCGAAGTGTGCTGCTTGCTTGAAACTTGGGCTCTTTAATTTCACTACATGAGTTGTTGATTATGATTTGAAGGATCTAGTCTCTCTCTGATTATAACTGTTCAGTTATGAAGTTATGAGAGTTGCATATCATTAGGTATTTGCAAGGAAAAAGTGAACACTAGGCTCTTTTTCCCTTGAGTTGTGAAGTGTAGAAATACATGTAAGGAATTTCTCTGGCTTCCGCTCTTACTTGGCAAGTTTGCCACAACATTGTTGGTTGGAAGATCAAAGCCTGGAGATGCTGACCACATCTTAGGGATATTTATGTTTCAGACTTTTTTTTGAAGGAATGACTAAAAGGCTAGTAGAAGTTCATTTTTGAAATAAGAAAGCACAGTTTGAAAAATATTTTGGCAAATTAGCACTCTGACTTTTTTGTAGCCAAAAAAGGTATGTATATTTTCTCCATTAATTTTCTTGCACAAGTAAATATAGGATTGTCCATTGAGTAATTTATTACTGTATTCGTAGCAGTGAGCCAGTGTGGCATAGTGGTGAGAGTGCTGGACTGGGACTCAGGAGATCTGGGTTCTAGTCTGTGCTCAGCCATGAAACTCACTGGGTGACTTTGGGCCAGTCACTGACTCTCAGCCTAACCTACCTCACAGGGTTGTTGTGAGGATAAAATGGAGAGGAGGAGGATGATTATGTAAGCCGCCTTGGGTTCCTTGCAGGAGAAAAGGTGGGATATAAATGTAATAAATAAAATAAATAAAAATAAGCATTAATATGTAAAACAATCTTTCTAGCTTTATTATAATTAACTCTTACTGCCCTTGTGAATGGTCACTTTACTTGTTTACTGTGGAAGACCAGCAACTGGGTCTTCTGCGCAGGTTCGGCACTTAACGAGTTAACCGGCACGGAGATATCACCCTGCAAAGGGATATCAAGCGATTTAAACCCAACCGCGACCTAAAGATAACTCGCAACTGTTTGAATACCAAATAATAGAATTTTATTAATGGAACGGAACTAATAGACTTCTAGGAATACTACAACATAAACAAAACCAGGTCGTGACCTAACTGATCGGAAACCTTCAATTCCCAGGCTAGCGTATTGCAGCAAGAGAGTTACCTCGCACCAAAGACTTTACACTCACGGGCTTCTGGTAGCGGTCTGCATAGCCTGACTCTGAGCCCGTCCGCACTCGGGGAAAGAAGCTGCTTGGACTAGCCGAAGCTAGGATTGAGGATGACAGCTCGTCCCATGTTCCCAACAACCTGATTCGGGTGGGCAGAGGGGTTTTCCCGCCCCTTGCTGATCAGGTGGGCTTATTCCTGCCCCTTGTGATCAGGTGGGCTTATTCCTGCCCGGAAAAAGGCGGCACCTTGGATTTACCGGTGCCCTTTAGGGAATACTTCCGCAGCTCTTTGAGACTGCCTTTCACTTCCTGATGGTCCATGCTGCTTCTTGTGGATTCGGGCAGATGTGCCCCATTGAGGATATGTAGATGAGTCACTTATTGCCTGTCTGGCCAGACTTGCATCTCCTGTCCCCTGGGTGGGGATTATGCAGACAGGGGTTGCCAAGAGAAAACTATGTGTGGTTGCCAAGGGGAAACTGTGTCAGGGTTCATGTCACTGTGTGTGTGCTCAGGCTTTCTCCACATTTACATTTTAAGGTTTACATAGAATGGTCACTGAGTGTTCCACTTGCATTTCATGATAATCTGGCCTCTCTGTTTACATCCCCCCCCCCCCAGTGGGCTTGTGTCCATGGAAGCTTATTTTCATTAGTCTTTAAGGTGCTACTAGATTTCCTGTTTTCTGCATTGTAACAGACAAGTGGAACCTGGAATAAAATGTTGTAGTATGGAGTGTTCCTTTTCACTGTTTCAGAGAGTCAGCGTGTATCCTCCACGATACACCATTCCATCTCACCCCAACAATCCATATTCTGTGTCCACTGAGCACACTCAGTCCTCATTGGGTTGGGTTTTTTTTTCTGAGGGTGTTGGTTCCCTTCTGAAGGTTTTCCTGAAGGTTTTTTGTTTGTTCCTCTGCAAACCTTGGGGTTCCCTGAGCTTGCTGATACCTCATTCTTGTTCTGTTTTGATTACACAGGGCAGTATCCAACACTGCCACTGTACCTCCGCTGAGTATGTTGTGCCAGCAGGACCCACTGCTGGTGAAACAAGAAGCCAGCATTTCCTAGCGAGCCAAAATGTTCATTTCTGAAATGGGACAGGTCAGTGGAGCTGCCTTCTGCTAGCTCCACTGACCTGTTCCTGACCTGGTGCCACTGACCTGGTGGCAACAAGTGTTTTAGGACGCACTAGCTCCATGTTGTGTCACTGGTAGGTCTCGCTAGCACACGGGCAGTATTGGATACTGTCCATAGACTGGTAGTGGTAGATGGTGCTGTTTTGGCTGCATAACGACTAGCACTCAATGAGTTGAGATCAATATTGATACCATTAGGAATGCTAATCTACATCATTATCTGTTTAGTTAGGTGTGTATATTTTCTTCGGATGCCCTTTATTTTTGAGCCTGAGTAACTCCTTGAGTAAAGGGATATTTGTGATGCTATTATTCCTGGCTACCTGCAAAAAAGTTATCTTAAGCTAATTATGAGGTATTTTTCTTTTTACCTATCTGTTTCTCACAAAGCCTTATAGTCTTAATACCTCAGGTTTTTAACTGTCATTCATATGTTTTCATTTGGGGAACAATCTAGAGTTTCTAAGCAGCTGAATGGATTCAGTTTGGTTATTAATATGTTCACTTGCACATAAATGTTCACAAGATTGCAACCTAGCAGTCTTGTCCTCTGGATGTGAATATACTTGGAAATAAGTTCCACTAAATTGAATGGAATTTACTCCCAGTAAGTATGCACATTATTAATCATCTTACATGATACAGCTTTAAAACAATAACAAATTTACTACCAGTATTAAAATGCTTAAAAGCTGATATTGCAGGCTTGAACATAGTGTCAGTGTCTCTAGAGTGTGAAGGGAGTTTCTTAAGTTTGGCATACATCTGCATGGAAATCCATTATTAAGACGCAACAATATACAATAGTAATTTTAGTATTAGTGCTTATTTAGCACTCAGTAGCCATTTTCATTTCAAGCTAAACCATGTTTTTAGTGTGACATGAATGAGATGCAGTGAACCTTGTGCACTCCTCCTTCCTCTCCTCCCGCACAGTCTGTGGGATGGGTTTTGTTGAACCATGGCTTGTCATGTTGTCTGAACTAACAAATTGTGATTAACATTAACTATGATTATTTTAAAACAAGACTTCTAACCGTGGTTTATGAAGCTGGCTTGTTTAAGCTAACTATAGTTAAGACTAACCGCATTTCTGGGTCCGAGCAACTTGGCAAGCTGTGGTTACTTGGAAATGAATACCGTACTTCCAAACTCCTTCTCCCAGCCACATAGGAGGAGGAGAGGGCAGCATGCAATTTTGAGGTTTGCTGCAGCTGGTTTATATTGCGCTAAACTATAATTTAGTGTGACGTGTGAATGCAACCAATGGCACCATTGTTATACTTGCAGTATGGCACATAATAATAATAATAATAATAATAATAATAATAAATTTTATTTCTTACCCGCCTCTCCATCTAGATCGAGGCGGGGAACAACAAAAATATAAAATACACAATACATACTATTAAAACATCTTAAAACATATTAAAAACATCATAAAAAACATCATAAAAAACATCATAAAAACATCATAAAAAACATCATTAAAACATCATTAAAACATCATTAAAACATCATTAAAACATCTTAAAAACATCTTAAAGGCAACCTAAAATTCCGCCAGATAGGCCTGCCGGAAGAGATCAGTCTTTATGGCTTTTTTAAATTCCAAAAGACTGGTGAGCTGACGAATCTCCTCCGGCAGGCCATTCCATAATCTGGGAGCGGCAGAAGAAAAGGTCCTCTGGGTAGTACCCGTCAGCCTAGTTTTGGCTGACTGAAGTAAATTCTTCCCAGAGGACCTGAGTGTGCGGGGTGGATTGTATGGGAGAAGGCAATCCCGTAGGTAGCCTGGACCCAAACCATGTAGGGCTTTAAAGGTAATAACCAACACTTTATACTTCTCCCGGAAACTGATTGGCAGCCAGTGGAGTGCTTTTAAAACTGGTGTGATGTGAGCACCCCTAGGTGTACCAGTAACCAGTCTGGCTGCCATATTTTGCACTAGTTGAAGTTTCCGGACTAGGTACAAAGGTAGCCCTGTGTACAGCGCATTGCAGAAGTCGAGCCTCGAAGTTACCAGCGCGTGCACTACTGTCTTTAGGTCCTCCGATTCTAGGAAGGGGCGCAGCTGGCGTATCAGCCGAAGCTGATAATAGGCACTCCTAGCCGTCACATCTATCTGAGATGTCATTTGGAGCGACGGATCTAGAAGCACCCCCAAGCTGCGAACACAGTCTTTCAGGGGGAGTGTAACCCCATCCAGAACTGGTTGACATACCTCCAAACCCAGATTGTGGCCTTTGACAGTAAGCACCTCCGTCTTGTCTGGATTCAGTTTCAGTTTATTTTTCCTCATCCAGCCCATTACTGCCTCCAGGCATTCATTCAGAGGAGACACACTATCCTTAGCTGACGCTGTTCGTCACATATAGTGAAGATGGTTAAATTCCTTTATGTTTGCAGTTCATTGTTTGATTAAGCTAAGCAGGGATAAAACCCCAAATTTCATATGTGCTGGCCTAGTTTTCAATTGTGTAATCACGCCAACAAAAGAGAGAAACAAGATGTAGAGGATAGTAGGGGAAATGCTTTTAAGCTTGCACAGGATCATAATAAGCCATTATTTTATTTTATTTCATTTACATACAGTCCAATAGCTGAAGCTCTCTGGGTGGTTTACAACAATTCACAAAAACACTGGCTTCTCTGTGGCCCTGCTTCCCCTCTCATCTCCCATGGTGGTGGTGGAGGGCAGTCCAGCTGGAGTGGAATTTTGCGGAATGTTCTTGTCAGGGGAGAAGCATGTAGGGTATACAATTTAGCGCCTTTTGGAAGGAAAGGCAGTACTTTGATAAATTCTTGCAAACCATTGCTGTTTTAAGATAGAATATTAAAGCGTTGCGAAAAGGGTCAACATTCAGACTGTCCTCAGCACAAGGAAGGGGTGATACAGACTTGTTCTAGAAACAGTAAAATTGTAACATGATTTAATTATCACCTTGGTAAAAATAACACTTATAAAATAGCACTTAAAAAGCAATTAACTCAATGGCAAAAAGCAAAAAAAATAAAAATGGGTAAGGTTTTTTATGTGAAGATATAGGTCTGCATTAAATCGTTTTTTACCTGAACACTGTGGTGCGCAAGACCACATCTCACTGATATAAATGTTGCAGCTCCCATTGGGGGTTAATATTTTGAATTGCACATTTAAATTAGATAAAGAGCTTATAAATATGCAGTTTCTTCTTTTGTTGCCTTTATTTTTTAAAACTTTATTTCAAGATAAAATAAGAATTTCATGGCAAAAAATGTATACAGTTTCTTTCTCATGCCATTATCTCTGCCTCCTGAACAAGATATTCATAGCATGGATTTTAATTGAATTAAATATAACATAACCTTATTATGTTAACATATTTTGCCTAACATAGGTGCTCAGCAGGAACACTCTCAATTTTGTAGAAGGCTTACCGTATTTTTCGCTCCGGACCATAAGACGCACTTACTGTATGGCACAAAAAAATTTTTTTTAAAAAAATCAGCTGAGAGGCGGGGGCTTCCCCCCGCCCCACCCAGGAGTCCTCCGCTCTTCCGGACCAGCAGAGGAAAGTTAAAAAAATAAATAAATAAATATAATTATTAATTTTTTTTACTATATTCACTCCATAGGACGCACAGACATTTCAACCTAGGTTTTTTTGGGGGTAAAGTGCATCTTATGGAGCGAAAAATACGGTAGTTTGTTTTATTACTTTGTGTTGCAACACAGAATTAAGGGTGCTATGGTGCATACATTTTCTAACTTAGAACTTTATACATAGTGATTTTCTATTGAATGTACTGGCGTTCTATTGCTATTGGATTTCTTTGGACATATCTGGTACTAATTGCAGAAATGAAGCTACAGTTAAGTGTTTTATGGAGATGCTGTTAAGTATTGAGCTCTGGTACATGTTCTCTTCACTTATGCCCAACACTTCATGACTATACTCACCACCTTCCTCTTCCCTCTTTTTACGTAGCCATTGTCATTACCATCCCCTTGTGAATGGGGTAACTTGCTGTCATATACCGTAGTTGTCACTAAGAAGATTCCATAAGGTCGCCTTCTTCCTTACCTGTGCCATCAACAACAAATAGGCCCAGTTTGCATGCCATGTTGCATGCCGTGTGCAAACTGCTTCCACTTTGCATAAACAATCTCCAATTGGAGGTTGTTGTGTGACATGCAGACTTGGACACTTTGGGTTATTTGTGGGTTAAACAACCCAATGTTAACCTAACCTACGATTTGTTCTTAACTTAAAGTTGTTTAACCCACGAACAACCCAAGGTGTCCAAGTTCACAGGCCACGCAACAACCTCTGACTGGGCTGATCAGAGGTTGTTTATGCAAAGCGGAAGTGGCTAAAGTGCAGCACACAGTCTGGCAAATCATGGGTGTATTAGCGTGCAAACTGGGGCAGTGTGATGATCCACCTCTCTAACTAAATAGTATAGGTCCTATGAAATGCCTGGCTTGCAAAGAGGCTAACACTTAAAAAAAATATTACAATCTGAACTTCGTGTACAATGCATAGACTACCAAAACTAACTAAAGTTTCTGCTTATATAGAAGCTGTTTAGGCAGTAGGCTGGTTTCAAAAGTGTTAGGAGCATAGGATTTTCTAAATTCAACACATGTGCTATCTGATCTTACATATTCAGATATTTTTGCCATTTGTTTTAACCTAGCATCTTTACCTTTCAAAATTTATTTTCTCTGCAAGGAGGTGAAGGTAGGCAGATGAACATATATCTAAGTAAAGATTAATACCAAATCCTCGCTTGGAGGTACCTTAGTAGCTTTTCATTGCTAGAAGGACAGTACATTTGGGATATCATTCTTCGGATCCTTTGCTGATTGCTAGTGAGGAATAAAATAGTGAGTCGTTGATGAGCACTGGTGTACCATGGTGGCTAGCTGCAAGCCACGTAGCAACCATGATCTTGCTACAAGGTCTTAGCCAAGCCACTATTCTCTCAGCAAACCCCCCCCCCCCCGGTAATATAGGCCAATACTGGTAGTAACCTATATTATAGAACTGTTTTAAGGTTCACTGAGATAATGACCTGGTTCACATGGCATGATAGCCCACCATGGCTTAATTTACCTGGGGGCTGTTGTGTTGTGCTGGGTGCCCGTGGGTGCCATTTTTGATTGGTACCTAGCTTTCTGTGGCTTGTCGTGTCATGTGAGCCCAGGCAGCAGGGATTGTCTGAGGGTTAGTCAACCGCCAAATAATCCATGACTTGTTTTAGAGTTATTTGAGGTACTTGTCTAACCCTCAAACAACCCCTGCCACCTGGGTTCGCATGACACAGTAAGCTGGGCACCCACAGGTGCCATGCAATAAATGGCATCTGCAGGCACCCAACAAAACACGACAACCACTGCAGGTAAATTAAGCCATGGCGGGCTGTCATGATGGATGAACAGGCCCAATATTGTGTTATGTTCTTTGAAATTTAATTAGATAATGCTTCATATTTATATAGCACTTTTAAAAAGTGCTATATAAACATGAAGTATCTAATTAAATTTTATAAGTATACCACTTATTTAGTTTATTTATACTTCAGTTTTCTATTAAGAAATCAGGCAAGATAAGTGGCTACAAGAGACAACTTGTTTTTAGTGGTGGTGCCCCATCTGTGGAGTGTCCTCCCCAACTAGGCTCTCAGGGCACCTACTTTCTAGTATATTTGGTGCCAGTTGAAGACCTTTTTTTTAATTTTAGGAACAGTTTTTGTGAATTTTAGATCCTGCACTATTTTGTCCTTGCTGCAGGTTTTATTGTGGTTTTATTATGTGCTGCATTGTTTTTATCCGTACTACTGGTTTTATCATGTGCTATTTTATTGTCATCATGTTATTATCTTATATTTTATGTTTTTAATTTATTTGTACACCGCCTTGGGAACTTACATTGCAGTCTAAAAATATAATAATAAATAAATAAATTGTTTTACAATAAAATCACACAATCTTTTTAAAAATATAAGTGCTTACAATAAATAAGCACAGCAAAAACAGCATAACAAATCTCAATAAAACCACAGGTCACTGCTTAAAAGCCAGCTTAGAAAGACATGTTCCTACTTGGCGGTGAAAAACAGCGGGAGGGAACCTGATAAATCTCTACCAAGAGGAAGTTCCGTAAGTGTTGTACAGCCACTGAGAAGGCCCTATCTCTTGTGCCTGCCATCAGATATGAATGGGACAGGGTATGCAGAGCTGATTTAAAAACCTGGGCAGGTTCATATGGGAACAAGCAGTCTCTGAGATAACCTGGCCCTAGACTGTTTAGGACCTTGAAGTTCAGCACCAACAGTTTAAATCAAGCCAGAGAGGAAATCGGTAATAAGTGCACTTGACGTAAGGTCAGAAAATGCATTCTGTTCTCCTGGCACCAGGCACAACTAGCAGCCACATTTTGTTCCACTTGAAGTTTTCAGGTTGACTTTAAAGGCGACTCATGTAGTGTGCAGTAACTCAGTTTGGAAATAAGAAGGGCATGAAAGACTGATGCCAGGTCCATCTTCTCTCTAGGTAGGGCCTTATTCAGAGATTTTTGGGCGCCCTTGGCTTCAATCTAAAGTAGCTGCTTATGTGCAGCTCTGGGTTGTTTAGCCATTGCAGTTCTTACTGCTGGTGAGGTGAGCCATTCTTGACAGTTAATAGCATTTTCCTTTGCTGCCTGTACAGGTCGCAGTGATGAAAACCTGCTGAGAAAGCCCTGGCTGCAGAAATGGTTCCTTGGCATGCATGTAGCAGCTTCTCTGAATTGTGGCTTCAGTATGTGCCCTTGTCTTGGGGGATTTGAGCATGCAAGAGTGTACAGTATCTAGTCAAACAGAAGAGTTTAAATTGATCTAAGGCAAATTGATACTATCTTTGTTCTGCTAGGATGTGGGTCCCCCCCCCCAAATTATGTTGTAACCACAAGATGGGACGGGAAACTATTAACCATCTCCTCTGTGAGCAGGATTAGAACAAAAATACTGTCTACAACTTACAATTGAAATAGCTCTCCTCAAAGAAGCACTATGTATTTTTCTAAGGAAAGTTAACTTTATTTGTATCTTCTTGATTATGCATGTGCCAAAATATCTCCCATGTTCTACTTGACATTATGTAAGTATGAGATGGTCTCCTTGTGAAAGTATTGGTATGTTGGTTCATAAGTCTCAGTTGTATGTGTGCCAATATTGCTTCCCTCTATGTTCCATTGAAGGATGAGCCACCATATAAATGGTGGCTTATATGAAGCAACACCCAAGAGTTCAGATGGCAAAGGTGAAGCCTTTCTGGAGGTAATGGTATTGTCAAGAAGCGGTATTCTTTGCCCCTTAGAACAAGACAGACACCTGCATAAATGGGGGTGGGACAGACACAAGAAGGAGGTGTGTGGCAAAGCTGCAGGTTTCCCCCCCTGATGTATAAACAAAGTATGTAAATGCATGGGTTTTGCACATATTTACACCATTTCCCATCATGTACATAATTTTAGCACTAACTTCTGATACTAAAGTATTCAAATAGCAAACTAGAAGGAAAAAAGTTCATGACCAAGAACATTAAAAAGCAAAGCCTATGGCAAGAATGACCAATGAACATAGCTGGTTGTGTACATGACGTCTCCATGTTGAGTGCAGGCTTCCTGATTGCAGTTCTGCAAGTAAGCAAGTTCAAAGGATACCTTGCCTCATGGGCAGTACGCATGAAGTGGCCATCATGTGGAGGCTGCTTTAAATTGTTCTCCATAGCAGATGTCTACATGCTGCAAGGAGATCATATGAAGTGCCTTTCTGTTCCTTTACACCATAGTTTGAGGGAGTATGCAGAATGCTTGTAGTTGCTGCAGCAAACAAATACCCCCCCTCCCCGGTCTTGTCTGTCATCCCCCCAGACTCACAGCATCTGATGCCATTGGAAAAAACAGTAGTGGCACTCAAAAGAGAGAGGAAAAATGCTCCAGGCGTGGGCTCTATGGTTACTGCCATAGAAGTCTTGTTTCTAGAGTGTCCCAGAGCTTCCTCGAAAGCAGTGCTCAAGGGTTCATGCCTGCTTCCTAGGATGCTCTAGGAATGGGGCTTGTATGGCAGGAACCATAGAGCCTGTTCTAGAGGGGGGTTTTCTTCCTAAAACTCCCAGGAAATTATTGGTAAACCAGCAGTTGGTTTGTGTGGCTGGGATAGGGAGCAGGCTGTAGCATCCTCCTCCCCCCAGCAACCCTCATACAGCAATCTATGTTCCTGACTCCCAGCTGAGCAGAAGCACAGGAGAGGCTCCAGCTGTTTTGGGGGCTGTATAGGCAAGCAGGCTCCCAGAGAGCGAGTGAACAGAGCAAGCAAACAGGGAGAGCAAACAGGAGTTTGGCAGCGGAGTTTGGCAGAGGAGGTCAAGGGGGAGGTCCCTAAGAAATTTTCTTTGTTTGTATTGTTCTTGTAACATACACTTACAGACCAGGGGGACTCTGTTGTTAACCTTCAGGGAAGGCAGGACAAGGTACAGGCCATTCCAGAACGAAAAGAAAGGTAGAAACAAAAAGGGAATAGAGAACTATGGGCAGAAAAGACTCTCCAGTGGTGGTGACCTGCAATGTGTGGGCAATGTTTGTTTTCCTGCCTGAGATCAACATGGCCTGCCCGTGCAACAAGTGCAAGCTGGTCACGCTGTTGGAAGAAAAGGTTAGAGGACTGGAGAGGTGAGTGTCAACCCTCAGGAGTATAAGAGAAAGTGAAGAGTTCTTAGACAGAATGGTGGAACTACAACAGCAAAGCGTAGTCCAGGAGCCAGAAGGGAAACAGCAAGATGAGGCAGAATCGGAGAATGTTGAAGCAAGGGAAAATGAAGTAGGGGAAACTCCCTGGAAAAGGGTGACTGTTAGGAGCAGAAGAACTAGAAGACATTCTGTGCCTGTGGAAGCAGTGGAGCTATGGAACCACTTCCAAGTACTTGAGGACGAGAGCAGAGGACAGCTTGCAGAGGACAAATTACCGGGCACCCTACGTGACAGCGAGCAAGAGGTTGAAGGTCAGTCAAGTGGAGGCAATCAAACCAAGGCCTACAGCAAGAGGAAGAGAAGAGTACTAGTTGTGGGAGACTCCCTCCTGCGGGGGATTGAAGCCAAAGTATGTCGCGAAGACCCATGGACTCGTCAGGTGTGCTGTCTCCCCGGGGCATGGATTAAGGATGTGACAGAGCAGCTGCCGAGGCTCATACAGCCCACCGACAGATACCCCTTTCTTCTCTTCCACGTGGGTACAAATGATACTGCCAAGCGGAGTTACAAAGAAATCACGGCAGACTTTGAAGAGTTGGGAAGGAAACTCAAGAACTTTGGGGCCCAGATAGTTTTCTCTCATCCATCCTTCCAGTACTTGGAAGAGGCCTAGAAAGGGAAAGAAAAATACTCCGAATGAATGACTGGCTACGAAGGTGGTGCCGATGTGAAAGATTTGGATTCTGGGACCACGGGCTACACTTCCTGGAAGATGGACTGCTGGCAAAGGATGGGGTGCACCTCACAAGGACTGGGAAGAATGTGTTTGGCCACGGTATGAGGAACTTAATCAGGAGGGCTTTAAACTGAATCCAACAGGGAGGGAGACATAAACTCGGGGGTAACAATGGAAGAAGTTCTCTGTGCCGCAGCGGAGAGAACAGCTCCAATGGTGCCCAGCGATAGTCTACTACAAAATGTAGGAAGAAAGTCGGACTATAAAGCACATAGTCTTCGATGTCTCTATACTAATGCCCAGAGTATGGGCAACAAACAGAACGAACTTGAACTCTTAATACATGAGGGCAAATACAACTTGATAGGTATAACTGAAACTAGGTGGGATGACTCCCATGGCTGGAATACAGCAATTGAAGGATATAACTTGTTCAAAAGGAACAGAAGCAACAGAAAGGGAGGTGGAGTTGCGCTGTATGTTAAAAATATGTATCTCTGCACAGAGATACAGGAAGATGAGCTTGGCAGCCCCATTGAGAGCATCTGGATTAAAATAAATGGGGCAAAGAATAAAACAAACATGGTGGTTGGGAGCCTACTACCGACCACCCAATCAAGGAGAAGACGAGGATGAAACTTTTGAAAAGCAAATTGCCTTTGTTTCAAGGAGGCATGATGTAGTACTGATGGGGGACTTCAATTTCCCTGATATCTGTTGGGAGACAAATTCTGCCAATCATGGCCCCTCCAAGAAATTCCTGACTTGTGTTGCTGATAACTTCCTCCTACAGAAAGTGGAGGAAGGAACTAGATCGGCTATCCTTGACCCGATTCTAACCAACAGAGATGACTTAGTGGATAAAGTGGCAATTTTGGGAACTCTGGGGGAAAGTGACCATGTTATACTTGAGTTCTTGATTCTAAAGAAAGCAAAGGCTGAGTGTAGCCAAACACGTACCTTGGATTTTAGAAAAGCCAATTTTAATAAACTCAGAACAATGATAAGTAAGGTCCCATGGCAAGTGACTCTAATGAGAAAAGGAGCCCAGGATGGGTGGGAGTTTTTTAAAAAGGAAATTCTTAAGGCACAATGGCAAACAATTCCCACAAGGAAAAAAAGGCAAAGGGCAACAGAAGAAGCCAATGTGGCTTCACAAAAAACTCAGATGACCTGAAAACAAAAAAGGACACATATAGGAAGTAGAAGGAAGGACAGGCTACAAGGGAAGAGTACAGGCAGGTAGCACAGAACTGCAGGAATAGTGTCAAGAAGGCTAAAGCTGAGAATGAGCTAAGGTTAGCGAGGGATGCTAAAAACAACAAGAAAGCTTTCTTCAGATACATGCATAGTAAAAGACAGAGGAAAGAAATGGTGGTTCAACTACGCAATGAGGATGGCAAATTGATAACAGAAGACAAAGAAAAGGCAGAAGTGTTCAATTCCTACTTCGGCTCGGTCTTCTCCCAAAAGAGGGTCTATGACCCCCCCCTGGCAAACCCGAAGTGCAGACTGAAGGGGCAGGATTGCAGCTTGAGATTGATAGGCAAATGGTCAAGGTGCACCTGATTACTCTGAATGAGTTTAAATCTCCAGGGCCTGATGAGCTGCATCCTAGAGTAATAAAGGAATTGGCAGAAGAACTCTCAGAACCACTGTCTATTATCTTTGAGAAATCATGGAGGACAGGTGAAGTGCCAGATGACTGGAGGAGGGCAAATGTTGTTCCCATCTTCAAAAAGGGCAAGAAGGAGGAACCTGGGGACTATGGGCCAGTCAGTCTGACATCAATCCCTGGGAAAATTTTGGAGCAGATTATTAAAAAGTCAGTCTGCAAGCACCTTGAAAACAATGCAGTGATTACTAGAAGCCAGCATGGATTTGTCAAGAACAAATCCTGCCAGACTAATCTGATCTCATTTTTTGATCGGGTAACCTCCCTTGTGGACTGTGGGAATGCTGTGGACATCATATATCTGGACTTCAGCAAAGCTTTCGACAAAGTGCCTCATGATATCCTGATTAGCAAGCTAGCTAAAAGTGGGCTAGATGGAACAACTATCAGGTGGATCCACAATTGGCTACAGAATCGGACTCAAAGAGTGCTTATCAATGGTACCTTCTCAAACTGGGGAGAGGTAACAAGTGGGGTACCACAGGGCTTGGTCCTGGGCCCAGTGCTATTCAACATTTTTATTAATGACTTGGATGAGGAGGTGCAGGGAATGCTTATCAAATTTGCAGATGACACAAAGTTGGGTGGACCAGCTAATACTCTGGAAGACAGAAACAAAATTCAAAGCGATCTCGATAGGCTGGAGCGCTGGGCCGAAAACAACAGAATGAAATTTAATAGGGATAAATGCCAAGTGCTGCACCTAGGGAAAGGAAGCCAAATGCAGAGTTCCAGAATGGGGGACACTTGGCTCAACAATACTACAAGTGAGAAGGATCTTGGAATTGTGGTAGATCGCAAACTGAATATGAGTCAGCAATGCAATGTGGCTGCAAAGAAGGCAAATGCTATTTTGGGCTGCATTAATAGAAGTATAGCTTCCAAATTGCGGGAAGTGATAATTCCCCTTTACTTAGCACTGGTTAGGCCTCATCTTGACTACTGCATCCAGTTCTGGGCACCAAACTTTAAGAAGGATGTAGACAAACTGGAGAGGGTTCAGAGGAGGGCAACAGGGATGATAAAGGGACTGGAAACAAGGCCCTATGAGGAGAGACTGAAAGAACTGGGCATGTTTAGCCTTCAGAAGAGGAGACTGAGGGGAGATATGATCGCACTCTTCCAGTACTTGAAGGGTTGTCACACAGAGGAGGGCCAGGATCTCTTCTCAGTCATCCCAGTTTGCAGGACACGGAATAATGGGCTCAAGTTACAGGAACCCAGATTCCACCTAAACATCAGAAAAAAAATTCCTGACTGTTAGAGCAATAAGACAATGGAACCAACTCCCTAGGGAGATGGTGGGCTCTCCCACTCCGGAGGCATTCAAGGTGCAGCTGGACAGCCATCTGTCAGGGATGCTTTGACTTGGATTCCTGCATTGGGCAGGGGGTAGGAGTCAATGGCCTTATAGACCCCTTCCAACTCTACATTTCTATGATTCTATATGTGTACATGAGTTGTGTGTGAATGTGCATACATACACAAGTGCAGCCCCCACCACCCCAGCAAACACCTGATGAAGTCCTCAGGGCCAGAAATGTTGTGCACCACAACACTACTGTGTACTGATACCAGGTTGTGTCTGTATTGTGGTAAAATTACTAATTTTAAAAATACCTTGATAGAAAGGAGCATATAAGGTCCATATTGTGACTTTTTAATGTGTGAATTTTTGGAGTCACAGCTGATCTGACCTCAGATATGCTGCATGCGGTGATGGCTAGCTAGGTGAATAGTGGAAACTATTTTTGTATAAAAGGGTCAAATTAAAGTAGAAGATCTGAATCTCTGTGGGTACTGCAGTAGAAATGTGCATGGGGTTGGCTGTATCCTGTGCTTCTTGCTCGGCATCTACTTTTAAAACTGCCCTAGGTTTACACCACAGTGAGGCTAGTGTGTGTTAAAAAGACTGCCCTTGAGCCCTGACAATGTTGTTTTTCTTTATGTTGTTGGTGAATGCTTAGTTGCTTGTCTACCATCCTTGCAGTGTGCCAATTTTAATTTAGAAATGCATAAAACTTACAGTGAAATGTGCTGCTATACAGAACAATGTTAAAGAGTAAAAGCAAGATACCATTGGGTTTACTCAAACCCAAATGACCCAGGAAAAAAATGGACTTGCCTCATACTTACTCACCTTTAGTATAATGGGCATGGAGAAGAGAGTGGTGTGTGAGGGTCTGTCTCCCATCCAGATTTGCAAGTACCGTAGTTTCACTGCAGCTCAGTTGCTGGCTGAGTCAGTTTTACCATGGGAAAATGTTGAGTTGATCACTCATGTAGGCAGATGTTGAATTGCATTTAATTCTGTGAATATATGTATAACCACAGTCTCAGCATTATTAGAAGTGGGTTTCCGTTTTTTGCCTGCCTTCCCTGAAGGAGTCAGACTCTGGCATTTACTTTACAAAGAATCATTTGAATTTTACCAGTTTTGGCCCAGCTAATGGGTCTAGTCTCTACCTTTTGGTGATCCCCACTATAGTGTATTACTGTATTATAATTTCACTATATGCTTTAATATGTTCAAGGCTAAAACAACAACAACTCCGTAATAGTGATGCAGTCAGCAGAACATGTTTCTGCTCCATAATAATGTGGACTTCTGTGAATGGGGACTGTGGTTGGAGAGACGTGATAATCCAGCAAAAACTACAGCTGAGTTAATAGCATTGCATTTCTGGCCCTTCTGCTGCATCTAATACATTGGGCAAGGAATTCGTATAGTAATCTTAACCCATATTGCCTCATGATAAGGCTGTTGGGGGTAGTTATGACAGAGCTGTAGCTAATTTTCAGCACCACTCCCTCCATTTTCTCCCTCCACCAGTAGTTTATTACATTGAAAGTCTGGGCAGTGGTGCTTTTTTTTTTTTTTTAATGCCTGCAGTTATAGTCCTTTCTGAACTGTTTATTCTCTTCAGTATTGTCATATATTCTTTTTTGTTGTTTGCATAGGCAATGAAAGGATTCTAATGGGAGAATCATTCTTCTGAAATTCAGGTTTGCTGGCTGGCTGCCATTATGGGTGAGTTCTTGAATTTAATAAAGTGTCCACAATGCGGAAGTTTCTGAATATGGGAAAAAACCTAATAATTTGCAAGTGTATTTATTACAATTTGGGAATATACTTCAACACGTCAGTCTCAGAATGGTCTATTTGGGGGAAATTGTGAGTGTCCTTTAAGTATTTTGTGTATAGCCTTACTTAACAGTTACTTTTACTTAGAGTGACATACCTTGCTCTCCTCCTCCCTGACTAAACCTGCCTGCTGGCATGTCGTCCTGTTACAGTTGCTGCTCTTGCTGCCAGACCTCTCTCTTTTTTGTCTCGGGATGGAGCAGGCCACTTCACTCTAGCTGGTGTTGCCAGTGTTTCAACTAAGCTCTGTAGATATACTTTTAACATTGAATTGATGTGCAGACATTATTAAGGGATAATGTTTATCTCCAAGCTGAGAAAAGCTTCACCTATTGATTCCTGTAGGATCAGGGGTCTGCAACCTTTAAGACAAAAAGAGCCACTTGGACCCGTTTCCGAAGAAAAAAAAAAACTGGGAGCCGCAAAACCATTGTGACATTGTGCCCCACATATAAAATGTAATAATTTCCCCTACCTATGCACCCAACATAATCCACCAGCAAGAGCTGGTGGATTATGTTGGTTGCATAGGTAGGGGAAATTATCAGCTGACGGATGATGGGGGTGTTGCTGGTGGATGATGGGATGCCACCAGCAACATCCCCCCGCCAAGCAGTAGCATCCCGTCATCAGCACCATCCAGCAGTAGCACCCTCATCATCCACCAGAAACACCCTCCATGTGGTAATAGCACCCCTCATCATCCATCAGCAGGATTTGCTGGTGGATGATGGGGGTGCTACTGCTGGGGGGAGGGTGTTGCTGGTGGATGATGAGGGTGCTACTCAGGCCTGTCTTTAATGTGGGGCAAAAGGGGCAGCTGCAACAGCTGGAGGCACCCTGATTGGGAAACAGAGCACTTCCCCCTACCCTGGGGCTCTTTAGCTGTTGCACAACTACAACTCCCAGCATGCCCGGATAGCCAAAGGCCTACCTGCCTCCTCGCCTGCTTGTGCTCTCCGCGGCGAGCCGGCCGCGCTGGTCCCTCGACACGCTGGACCCCGCGCTATGTTTTTGGCGGGGGGGGGGACTTTGGCGCGTGCAGGAGCCCTCCTCTCTTCTGCCGCTCACCCGCTCGCGTCCCTGCTGCCCAGGGGGGGTGCTGCTGCCGCGCCAAAGTTCCCCCGCCCCGCCAAAGTTCCCCTGCCAAAATCATAGTGTGGGGGTCCAGCGCGCCGAAGCAGCTGGACGTGACGCGGCGGCGGCTTCAGCGGCTCCGGCATTGACTCCAGCGGCGGCGGCAGCTAGAGTGGCGCGGAGAACGCTCCGCGCCGCTCAGAAGAGCGAAATCGGGCTGCCCCCGCCAACAGAATCAGGCCATATGTGAGGCAGCGGCAAAGTTTTTTGCGGAGCAGGCAGCCTTGTCCTGCTCTCCTCTCTTCCGCTGCCTGCCTGCTCGAGTCCCTGCTTCGGGGGGGGGGGTTCCGCTGCCACTGCCGCTGCCAAGTTTTTTTCCCTGCAGGAGCCCTCCTCCTGTCTTCCACTGGACCGGTTGGAGGCACGCAGAGGAAGGTAGGGGGAAAAATATTTGGTTTTTTTCCCCAGCATTCACTCAATAAGACGCACAGACATTTCCCCCTCCTTTTTGGGGGGAGAAAAGTGCATCTTATGGTGCGAAAAATACGGTAAGTGACAGGCGCCCAGGCCAGGCGGCCAGCGGAGTCTCAGACTGGAGCGGAGCCGCGGCAAAGGTTTGAAAGAGCCGCATGCGGCTCCGGAGCCGCGGGTTGCAGACCCCTGCTGTAGGTAAAGCTGCTGTTATAAAGGCCTAAGAGCAGGCCAGACCATTTTGTTCTGATGAGTTAGGTAACCCTATTTCTAGGGGCCAGATATTGTTCTGTGTCTTCCAGCTGCTGACTCCTGGAATACTTTACGATTAGATATTTTTAGATGACACTAAATTAGGGATCACTTGCAATTTCATAAAATGAGTTACCATTTTTCATCCATGTATGCTGTCTAAATTAGTCCATAAAGCCTCTTCATACATGGACATACCATAGTGAGCTTTTCCTTTGAGTTAATACTAAATCACTTTCTAGTAATATTTAGTGTTAAATAATATCAGTGTCCTCCACCTTTTCCACCCTTTCCTGAGCCTCTGGGTGCTCAGGAAAGTGGAAAAGTGCAACCCACCCCATTTACAGCTGTCAAAATTAAGGGTTTCTTTTAAAACAGGATTTTTGACAGGGCTATACAGGGTTTTATGACAGGGGCATATCAGTCAGTCAGGCGATCACTCGTGACCGAATAAGATTGTCTTCCAGGATAAATTTTTTTTACAAAAGAGATTTTAAAAGGAGGAAAATTCTAAAGAAAATTGTGTAGACTCTAGCGATGGGTCCGTAAGTGACTGTGGAGGCCAATTCTAGATCCACACAGCTTCCCACAGTGAGGACACAGGTTACCAGATGGAAGGTGGTCCTGTAAAGGATTCATTTGATGTGCTTTTCGCTTAGCACGTTTCTCCCTTTCACCTTGCCCTCGGGCTTCTTCAAAGTCCATAGAACCTTTGTGAAAGGCCAACCTCCAGTTAGATCGTTCATGGGCCAGAGCTTCCCAGTTTTTGATGTTTATATTGCATTTTTTTAGATTAGCCTTAAGAACATCTTTAAACCTCTTATATTGACCACCGGTATTCTGCTTTCCATCCTTGAGTTGGGAATAAAGTAACTGCTTTGGGAGACGGCAGTCAGGCATTCGAACAACATGACCGGTCTACTGAAGTTGGCGTTGAAGGATCATTTTTTCAATGCTAGTAGTCTTTGCTTCTTCTAGTACACTGACATTTGTTCGCCTTTCTTCCCAAGTAATTCGCAGGATTTTCCGGAGGCAACGTTGATGAAATCTTTCAAGGAGTTGGAGGTGACGTTTATAGATAGTCCATGTTTCGCAGGCATACAATAAAGTTGGTAATACAATGGCTTCATAAACCAGTGTTTTGGTCTTCTTACAAATATCCCGATCCTCGAACACTCTGTTTCGTTCGAGAAAACGCAGCACTTGCGGAGCTCAGACGATGCTGTATTTCACTGTCGATGTTAGCTGTAACAGAAAGATATCTGCCAAGATAGAGAAAATGATCAACATTTTCCAGTATTGTCCCGCCAAGCTGGATAGATGGCATCACCAAAGGATTGGCTTGCACTTGCTGATGAAGCACTTTGGTTTTTTTGATGTTAAGTGAGAGACCAAGTTTTTCGTATGCTTCTGCAAAAGCATTTAGGATAGTTTGGAGATCATCCTCTGAATGTGCGGAGACCACATTATCATCAGCATACTGAAGTTCCACAACGGAGGTTGTAATTACCTTACTTTTTGCTTTCAGCCTGCTGAGATTAAAAAGCTTTCCATCTGTTCGATATATAATTCCCACACCGGTGGGAAGTTTCCCCTTGACAAGATGTAAAACCATGGCGATGAAAATGGCAAATAATGTTGGGGCGATAACACATCCCTGTTTAACACCTGATCCCACTTTAAATGGAGCACCATGAGAGCCGTTGTTGTCCAAAACCGTTGCCGTCATGTTGTCATGGAGAAGTCGCAAGATATTCACAAATTTATTGGGGCATCCAATTTTCATAAGGATAGTCCAGAGAGCTGTACGGTCTACAGTATCAAAGGCCTTAGCCAAATCGATAAATGCCATATAAAGGGGTTGATTTTGCTCCCGGCATTTTTCTTGGAGCTGACGTGCAGTAAAAATCATGTCTACTGTCCCTCTAGAGGGGCGGAAACCATATTGAGTTTCAGGGAGGATCTCTTCTGAAATAGATAGAAGACGGTTTGCGAGAATCCTGGCAAATATTTTACCTGCGGTAGCTAAGAGAGAAATGCAGATTTCATGGCTGCATATGTGCCACTTGGGCACTTTGGAGTGGCTCTCACTTCGGAGATAATTAAAATCCATGGGAAAAAAAGGGGGGGGGATCCTGCAGTGATCGCAGAAGGGGTCAGGGAGTGCAAGCCAGTGATAGTCACTGTCCCAGGCAGCTGTCACTGTCCCAGGTGAGCTCGGCAAGAGTGTCAAGGGTTTTTGCCACTCTTCCCAAGTGGCTCACTCACTGCTTTCCTGGACCCATGATGGGGTCAGTTGCCCAGGTTCAAATGGCAGAGCAACCCATTGTGGTTTCAGCAATCGTAGAACAAGCCATGGGTTGTCAGAGTGGCTTGTTGCCCCAGAACAAGCCACCCTGTGGAAAGCAGTCCAGGTTCTTCTTCGTGGTCTCTGTGCATCACACATATGGGCTCTGTGCCTGCGCTGAGCTTCCTTCGGAAATTCTTTAGCTGAGGTGAACTGGGCGGGAGCCCCTCCCCCATCGTGCCTGCTCCTCAGCACGGCTCCTGCCCATTCCCTCAGTTCCTCTTCGACTGCCTATTGCTATAGTCTTTCTTCAGAGGTTCTCCATTCTTCTTTCAGCTGAGTACTGAAAAATTAGTATTATTTCTTCTACTTTTTCCTCGTAACTTTAATCCTTCCTCCTTCACTCTTTGTCCTATAAAAAAACAAAAAAACAAACAAAAAAGTTAATCCCCCGTTGTTCTGTCTTGCCCTTTTTCGACCTAATCTCCCTTCAAAGCTTTCCTTAACTACTTAATAATGGCTCTTAAAGTCCCCTTTAGGAAATGCTCTGGCTGTAAGGCTAAATTGCCTCCAGCCGATGGACATTCTCTATGTCTGATATGCTTGGGCCAGGAGCATATTGTAGAAAAATGCAAGCACTGCCAGGCCTTTACAAAGCCAACAAGGAAACAGAGGGCCTTAAAACTAAAGACCTCGCTGTGGCAACAGACTTTATCCGCAGTGGGTCCCTCTATGCCTCGGGCAACCACATCTAAAGCGGCTACACCTCAGTCTGAGGCTCAAGGGGAAGCTGCCTCCAAGATAAAGGGCAAGAAAGCCAAAAAGCACTCCAAAGAGGAGAGAAAGGAGAAAGAGGTCCTCAAGGCAAAAAGCCCAAAACATGGCCGACCTCTCTCAAAGCCCGTAACTCCCGCCCATTCGGCAACGAGTCGCGTGGCATTGGCATCGCCTGTGAGAATCGAGAGACCAGCTTCGAGCTCATCTCACCGATCAAAATTGCTTTCGCCAGCCAGGCAACAGAGCTCTGCACCTCCGACTCCCCAAAAATCCAAGGAATCTTCGGTGCATGTCGTGTCTATTTCGGAAGGGGAAATACTGGACTCCCCAACGCCAGTCCCAACCGTCTCTCTGAGGCCTGAGCGTGCACAACCACCACGACGGTCCATCTCGACGACTCCTCGGCATCGAAGCGGAGAGTCCCGCTCGACATAGATGTCATCGTCTTTGCGCTCCTCTTTGCATCGATATGCGCGTACTTATCGAAGGGACAATGTACGCCACCAACAAAGCCGCACTCCTCCTCAGGATCAAAGGGAGAGAGAAAGCACCGGCATCGATGCAGGCCGGGATCGACGTGACCAATCTCGATCTCGACAACGCTCGGCTGGCCATTCGACTCGACACCGTAGTTCTTCCGATGTCGACTGCCGCCATCGAGATCGGAGCAGTTCTATCAACGATGACCGCCACTCTCGATCTCGATATCGTCAATACCGTAAAGAGCGCTCCCAAAGGTATCGAAAACCACTTGCAATCGAGTGCCACCGTCGAGACCAAAGGAGCTCCGTCGAAAGCGGCTGTCGTTCTCGATCTCGAAGACGGTCCGTTGACACCGAACGCTCGCCTCGCCACCGAAGCCCTCTCGATACCAAACGCTCGGTTCACCGTCGAAGCCCTCTCGATACCGAGAGTCACGATCGACACCGTGAGCACCCCAGCCATCGTAAGGCAACAGCAAAGTCCACATCTAGTAAGGGCACAGCCGCTGCCACCACGGCTACAGTAGTGGAAAAACATCCACAATCGCGCAAAGAGTCCTCCTCTGAACTACCTTACTCTGACAGTGACTCTGAGCTTTCAGGCCTGCCTGATTAATCTCCAGATCTGCAGATTGGGGCCCAGGTATCTACATCTCCTACAGAAGACCTGGGCACATTCTCAGATCACGTTATGAGGATGACAGCGGCACTGGGGATCGAGACACAAACTGAAGAGCCAGAGGTAGACGACCCAGTGTATAATATGATCCTGGCTACACAGACATCTCCCACGCTGGTCCCATATCTGCCCTACTTATTAAAAACTGTGAAAAACACGTGGAAGACCCCAACAGCAATTCCACCAGTGGGCAAGAGATTGGAGTCGCTCTACAGGGTGCAGCCTGAGGGGGCAAAATTTCTATTTTCTCATCCTGCACCAAATTCCATCATTGTGCAGTCAGCCCAGTCTTCGTCGTCCAAGCAACACACTATCCCTACAGACCAGGAGGGGAAGAAATTGGACACCTGTGGCAGACGCATCTATGCATCCGGATCCCTGGGGTTAAAGGTCGGCAACTACCAGGCAATCATGGCGCGCTACCAACACTTCTTAATAGAAAAGTTGGGAAACATCTGTGACGACCTGCCAACGGAGAGAAGGGACCTGGCACGAACACTGCAAGCGGAGGCAATGAGTATTTCAACGCTGCAGATGAACAATGCCAGGCATCAGACAGACTGCCATGCGAGGTCCCTTATTGGTGCTGTCTCATTAAGGTGTCATGCGTGGCTCAGATCAACAGCATTAAACAATGATGTCAAAGCCCGCATAGAAAATCTTTCGTTTGATGGAGAGGGTCTCTTTAACGAAAAGACGGGCGATTCTCTAGACGCTGCCCAAAAGGCTAAAGTTTCAGCACAGAAGATGGGACCCTGCCGCGACAAAATCTTGGGACCCTACCGCGACAAAAACAATTCAAACCGCGGCAGTGGACCAGGTTCCCTTCTTCAGCTCCTTTTCGGCCAAGGTACCAGCAAAGAGGGCAAGACAAACAGCCTGCTGGAACAAGAAGACCCTTCCAGCAGACAAGGTACCAGGGCCCTAGGAGGGGTGGAGCAGTAGGCAAACGTCACCTTTGACTCCCCCACCATGCTAAAAGGAAAAAATCAACCGGACATGACAAGGACACTGACTATGACAAACATACTGGACATGACAAAACCACCAAATTTGACAAACCCAAGGGATATGACAAGAAGCCCAGAACCAGTAATCTCCTATACAGACAGACTGGCCGCGTACCTCCCGTCGTGGCACTCCATCACGACGGACCACTGGGTTCTCAAGATCATCCAGCATGGGTACCAGATCGAGTTCGACGTCCTCCCTACTTTCCTCGGCATCAGTACCACACAGCCCACTCCACCATTGTTGAAGGAGGTGGACACTCTGTTGCAGAAGGGCACCATCCAGCCTGTCAACCTACATCACCTCCAGGAGGAGCTCTATTCTCGGGACTTCACAGTGTCGAAAAAGGGAGGAGGACTTCGACCAATCTTGGACCTCCGACTTGTCAACTTCTTCATAACAACGAAGAAGTTCAGAATGGTCACCATCCAGTCGATATTGCCTCTACTTCGCAAGACGGATTGGTTTGCGTCGATAGACCTGCAAGACGCATACTTTCACATCGCCATTCATCAAGACAGTCGGAAGTACCTGCGGTTCAAAATAGGAGACGAGACATATCAATTCCTGGTTCTTCCCTTCGGGCTCTCCACTGCTCCAAGGGTGTTCACAAAGTGCATGGCGGCAGTCTGCGCGAGTCTACGCACAAGAGGGATTCGGATCTTCCCGTATCTCGACGATTGGCTAGTCGTGGACTCGTCAAGGCTTTGCCTCAAATCAGCTCTTCGCACAACACTGAACCTGCTCGAGGACCTGGGTTTGTGTCTCAACACCAAAAAGTCAATACTGACTCCTACCAGAAAAATACAGTTTATAGGAGCGCTACTGGACGCTGTTCACGAATGAGCGTACTTACCCCTAGACAGAGCGGAAAAAGTACTCTCCATTGCCAAATCGGTGTATCACGCCAAAACCCAGCTCAGCAAAGACGATCCAACGCCTTCTTGAACACATGGCATCAACAGTGCAGGTTGTGTGTCATGCCCGTCTGCGCATGAGGACGATCCAAAACTGGTTTATCCGTGCATACAATCCTCAAAGACAGTATCCTTCAATTCGCCTCTCCATTCCAAGGAGCATCAAGGCAACACTACTGTGGTGGTTAGACAAAAGAAATCTTGTGCAAGGTGTACCATTCCATCCGTTAAAACCAACAAGAATTCTGACAACGGATGCCTCCCTCCTGGGCTGGGGAGCACACTGTGCAGGATACACAGCTCAGGGCACTTGGAACCCTATAGAGGGCAAAATGCATATCAACATGCTGGAACTATTAGCAGTGTGGAAAGCCATGAAGGCACTGGAGTCACACCTGGACAATCAACACATCCAGGTGGTAACGGACAACACGACCGTCGTTGCCTACCTCAGCAAACAAGGAGGAACGCGGTCGATGAGATTATCGAGGCTGACCCTCAGAATTTTCAATTGGACAAATCGAAGATCCATCTCCCTCGTGGCGATTCACATCGCAGGCAAGGACAACACCTTGGCAGACACTCTCAGCAGAGTCTCCTTGCAATCCCATGAGTGGCAGCTGGATCCAGAGATACGCCATTGGATCTTCTCAATCTGGGGTCACCCACAAGTGGACCTTTTCGCCACGTCACAGAACACCGCATGCCGCCTTTTCTGCAGCAGAGCAGCGTCAGATCCAGACTCCATTACAGACGCCTTTATGATGCAGTGGTCGGGGCATCTGTTCTACATCTTCCCGCCTCTCCCTTTGTTGACACGGGTCGTCTCAAGAGTCTGGACCGACAGGACGGACTGCATCCTGATAGCGTCGTGGTGGCCCAGGCAGCTGTGGTTCCCTCAACTTCTACATCTCTCCAGAGGGGAATACCGGTCGCTTCCAGTCATGCCAATGCTACTAACGCAAGCACAAGGCAATATTCAGCACCCAGACCTAAAGAGCCTCTCCCTCATGGCGTGGAGGATTCGACGCTGATGATACAAAACCTACCAATCGCCATCCGTAATATTCTGCAAGCTGCCCGCAAGCCATCTACAAGGGCGTCTTACGCTAGAAAATGGATAGGCTTTACAAACTTTGTGACCCAGTCTGGACAAGACCCAAAAACTTGCCCAATTCAAACGGTCTTAGAGTACTTACACTAATGATGAGGGGCTTAAAATTATCATCAATAAAAGTTTATTTGGCAGCAATATCCGCCAATAGGCCTTATACTACCACAGGAACAGTCTTCACTCACCCACTAACAAAGCAGTTCCTGAAAGGCCTACGGAACATCATTCCGCCAGTCAACAACTTAATACCTGGTTGGGACCTACCACTAGTATTGCGTGCACTCCAACAAAAACCATTTGAACCGCTCGCCACCATAGACCACCGGTTACTGACGTGGAAAACAGCCTTCCTGGTTGCCATCACGTCAGCAAGGAGGTCCAGTGAGTTATGTGCACTAAGAGAAGACTCTCCCTATATGGTCTTCCATAAGGACAAGGTAATTGTCAGACCTGATTCTTCTTTTGTGCCAAAAGTGGTGTCTGAGTTCCATACCAGCCAAGACATAGTCCTTCCAGCATACTTCCCGAACCCATCTACTGACTTGGAAAGGAAGATGCACGCACTAGACGTGCGACGTGCCCTAGCTTTTTATAGGGATCGAACGGCTCCATTCAGACAAACATCGCAGCTGTTCATTTGTTATGGAGGCAAATCAAAAGGCCAACCTGTGTCCAGAGAAAGATTTGCTAAATGGATTGTAGAAACAATTACTCTTGCATACCAGATAGCACACAAAGAGTTGCCTGGTTCGGTGAGAGCGCATTCAACCCGAGCTCAGTCTACGTCAGTGGCGTTTGGAAAAGGCATCCTTCTACCAGAGCTATGTAGAGCAGCCACCTGGTCCACACCAACGACATTCGTCAAACATTATAGACTTGACCTTCGGGCTCGGGAAGCAAACGCCTTTGGCCAGGCAGTCCTCTCATCGGTGTTGCAGTGACGTGTGCCGCCGCCCCGCCGCCGGTAAGTCAGCTTGTTACTCTGCCCATATGTGTGATGCACAGAGACCACGAATAAGAAGGACAGGTTGCTTACCTGTAACTGTAGTTCTTCGAGTGGTCATCTGTGCAGTCACACAACCCACCCATCCATCCCCGCTCGGCGTCATTATCGATTTCGATGGATCTGCCGGTGGAGACTCCACTTATTTTTGTTATGAGTGAATATGTTTTAGTGTGATTCCACAACAATGAATGGTAACACCAACATACATCTCTCGGTTCATGGGGCCGCAATAGGCGGTCTCAGGGAACTGAGGGAATGGGCGGGAGCCGTGCTGAGGAGCAGGCACGATGGGGGAGGGGCTCCCGCCCAGTTCACCTCAGCTAAAGAATTTCTGAAGGAAGCTCAGCGCAGGCACAGAGCCCATATGTGTGCCTGCACAGATGACCACAGTTACAGGTAAGCAACCTGTCCTTGGCACGACACAACAGCCCACGGTGGCTAATTACCCATGATGGGTTGCCATGTTGTGTGAACCCAGTCTGAGTGTCAGTGTAAAAAAATATTTTTATGAATAAGGAGATAATAGAGCATGAACTTACATTTAACTGGCAAGCTTGCTTGTTTGAAATATACCAGAAGCCATTTTAGAAAAAAAACATTGAAATGCAATGGGCAGTCTGTAGCCTGTGGCCAAAATTATACCAGTTAAAACTGAAAAAATACTTAGAAGCCCTCTGTGGAAGAGTGGTTGAGAAAAGTTTGGCACATAATGCTAATGAATTTACAGCATGGAAACACATATAGATGGGAAGATTTTACTACAACATTAAAGAGTTGGCACCAATTAATTGTTTACTGGAATAAAACTAAACTGAATTAAGCAACACCATCACAACTATTATTGATATTACAATAATAGATGTATAAATTAAGTTAAACGATGTGGGCTAGTTGTCCTGTCATGTTTTGCGGGGGATTTAAGATATATATAGATATTTTTCTATTTTATGTAATGTTTTGTTTGCTGATTGTATCACGTGTTTCCTAGTCTTTACATTTAATTTAAATTAATATATTTGATATTTTATATGATAAGGGTGTCTGCTGTGATGCTTCCTGGGATAGGCAAGTGATCTAGCAGCTTTTTAATTAGACAACTGTATTGGTAGGCTAGCATGCTTTATGTGGCAGCGAACAAGTAATTTGTGGATTTCAGAAACTTACTACCCTAACAATGCAAGTTAGAATTCAAAGTAGTTCATGTAGTAATATTAGACAGTCTTGAGATCCACATTATGAATGCTCTTAAAAGGTATTATGTGAACCATCTTCAGATCCTACTTGTTTTATTGCAGGCGGTCCTTAAATGATAACTCTTACTTGTTTTTAAAGGTGTTTTTTTAACTATTAGTGGCTTATTTCTTTACAGATGAACAGCAAGCTTTGAATTCAATTATGCAGGATTTGGCAGTCCTTCATAAGGCAAGTCGTCCTGCATTGCCTCTGCAAGAAACGGGAAAAGCAAAATCTTCTTCACCGAAAAAGCAGGTAATCCTGTAACGTGTTTGCCTAACACATTGAAGAATCTGTGTCTGCATTTGATGTGAGTGATTTTCACTTCCTGGGAATGTTCCACCTTGTGGTGGGCATATTTTCCAAATTAGGAGGGAAATGAAAGGGATAAAGTGTTGCAGAACAGACCTTAAACAGATGTGTGCTGTGAACTAGGGTAATGCATTTCCCAAATTCCCACTTGCTATTTTTTTTTCCATTGCCAAAGAATGTTGCTTCAAATGTGTGGGAATATTCGTTGATCCTTTGTAATCTAGGGAGGAATACTTGGAAAATATAGTTAACAAATGATATTTATTCTCAATTTTGTTTTTTATATGTGTGTATAATTTTCTTACAGAATGACATCCGAGTCAAATTTGAACATCGAGGAGAGAAAAGGTAAACACAATAATCCATTCTAGTATCTCTGTTGCTAGTTCATGACGTCAATTGAACAATTTTTTAGTCTCCAGGATCCATTCAGAATATTTTATAGCTTTATAGAGTAGTGACCTCTTGAGAGAGAGAAATAGAGAAATGCTTAACCAACCTTGATATTTAGAAAACAGAAACATAAGTAGTCTGCTGAAATGCATGCAAATGTATGGAAGAATTTCATGTGGCATTTCATGTTGCTGCTCTGTGTTTCTAGAACAGATTGAGGAGCAATATATGTTAACACAATCTTTTTAAAATTTTGATTTCCCCCCTTTTAAATATAAATGTGAACTAGGGTCACCACCATCCTCATGCCATTCTCCAAATTATCTCAAAGGTGATGTTGCAGGGTGGGGGCAGCTAGCATCCTTCATGAACCTGTTGTCCGTGATGGTCATCTATTGACTGAGTTACTAATATTCAGAGATAACAAATCTCAAAAATGAGCTAGCTTTTGTTGTTCTTGTGCCGAGGACTGACTTCAGATTATTTTGGGGCAGAAATCTACAAAGGCCAGTTCTGTTCTACAGGGTTTCAGCTCAAATGATTACACAGCATGTGTTTGAGAGAGCCTCAATATATTTTGCCTTTGGTGTAGAATTAATTTCCTAGAAAACGCTTGGTTGGGTTGAAATACTACAAATTATGAGAGTTTTTCCTAATAGGGTATTGATTCACACAATAAGCCTGCTGCAGATCTTAAATAGATCACTCTAAGCATGATTTTCTAACTCCACAAAATTTGTATAATCCTGACAAAACCGTACTTATGTAGCTAATTAGCTCATTAACCTAACTCTTATGCAGTGTGTGTGTGAGAGTTGCTATTTGATTACTACTTTGTACAAAAGAATTATTGCAGCTGGATTGAAGCAGTATTCTGAAATGTATTTGTTTGTTTGTTTATTTATTTTGTACCCTGCCTTTCTACCAAAAAATGGCACTCAAGGTGGCTTACAGAAACAGTTGAAATTGATTAAAGCAATAAAACAATACATTAAAATAATATAAAAACATAACTACAGAAAAAATATTAAAAGCAGCAGTTAGGCCTTCTTGAATAAAGTGGATTTTGCTGGACAGCAGAGAGTGAGCAAACATAGCCTCCCTTGGGAGAGAGTTCCAGAGCCCAGAAGCAGCGACCAAAAAGGCCTTCTCTTGGGCAGCCGCCAAATGCGCCTTGGAAGGCGGTGGTCTTGAAGAAGGGCCTCTCCAAAAGATCTTAAGAACTGGGCAGGCTCATAAGGGAGAAGCCAGTCTTTCAGGTCGCCTGGTCCCCAGCTGAAATATTGCAATATCCAGCAGCAACCAGATGCCTGGTAGGATTTACTTTCCCAAATTTGGAATTATTCATTTTTCATGCTCTTTTTCAGTTTTCTCTTCAGTAATGCACCTTTTTTTACATATTTTGGGGGTGTATCCAATGCTCTTGCTGGCACAAAGTTCCTCTGCCTGATTTCAGGCAATTACCTCCACTCTAGCCCCATATAGCACAGCCCCCACTGTTCAGGTGGGCCCCCGATCCTCTGGAGAGGGGAAAAAGAGAAGAGAAAGGTCAGTTGTGTGAGCTGCCTTTTGCTTGCACAACTATTGGATACAACTCATACAGTTTAGTTATCGAGAGAAGGTACCACACCTTATGAAAGTTTGCTTTTCTTTTTTCTAGATGTCACTATTTCATTAGCAAAAGTTTTAGCTTTCATCATTATAGTAAATAACCACTTGTTTTCATGTCTGTGGATTTTTTCTCACCACACCCATACCATGTATTGCAGAATTCTACAGTTCACTAGACCTATCAAGCTAGAAGATCTTGCATCAAAAGCTAAAGTTGCCTTTGGACAGCCTATGAATTTGCTTTACAGCAATAATGAGGTAAAATAATGATTCTTGAAGCTATTTGTGGTGTTGATATAGTGAACATTTGATAGCCTTGAAATTTAGTACTTGGGACCTAATTTGGGCATACTTTGAAACTTACCAATAGGCTGCAATCTGCATTGTTCGTAGTGGCTTTTTGCTTTCATAACTGTATAATAGAATCATCCTCTTCCACCCTCAACCCTCCCGTCAAATAGGTTATTGATGCGGTATGACTTTCAGTAAATATCTTTTGAACAAGCTGTGGGCTGGTGCACACAGGTAGTTCACTTATAAGAACATAAGAGCCATGCTGGATCAGACCAAAGGTCCATCTAGTCCAGCATTCTGTTCACACAGTGGCCAACCAAGTGCCTGTGGGAAACCAACAAGTAGGACATGAGGCTGGTAGTATCCTCCTGCTCATGTTCCCCAGCAACTGATATACAGGGGTATACTGCCTCTGATACTGGAGGTAGCATATAGCCATCAGGACTAGTAACCAATGATAGCCTTCTCCATGAATTTGTCTAATCCCCCTTTAAAGCTATCCATATTGGTGGCCATCATCACTACATCTTGTGGAAGTGAATTCCATAATTTAACTATGTGCTATGTGAAGAAGTACTTCCTTGTATCTGTCCTGAACCTCCCACCAATCAGCTTCATGGGATGACCCCGGGTTCTAGTATTATGAGAGAGGGAGAAAAATGTCTCCTTATCCACTTTCTCCACACTATGCATAATTTCATACACCTCTATCATGTCTCCACTCACTCGCTCCCACTTGGCTCTTGCCACTAGCAGCTAAACTAACCAGAAATTAAAACTCACTGTGATATCTGAACAAGTCAGAATTTGTAAACCAAGAACCAACCCTGTTGTTGATTGTTAACAAACAATCCTAGTTTGCTAAGGATGCAGCAAAATGTCTTTGTAGCAAGACAACAATAAAAATTAAACCAGATGAGAGCTCTTCCACTAATATATTATCATGATTAAACAGATCATTATTGCAAGGGTTGAACAAAGGTTGAAAAGCGGCAGCCGATTTTAACTTGATGGTGACTAGCCAGGGCCAGATGCCAAAGACACAACACTTCTCCTGTATCAGTTCTGGGAAAGTTAGTGGAATCTGTTTCCTGGTGACTGATTCTTCATCCTCATTACGATTGGCCACTCTAGCTACCACACTTAAGATGCCTGCTGCTTGCTCTGAACTTGACGTTGGTTCCATGAGGTGGAGTACTATGTACAAAACATAAATAAATCTCAATACTAGTTGAGACACATGAGAACCTCTTCTGAATATAATCCCCTGCCTTTAAAATCTTGTGTGCAGCTTGTGCAAAAGGAGAGAAATACCAAACAACATTATAACTTGAGAGCCAGTGTGTTGTAGTGGTCAGAGTGTTGGACTGGGACTCGGGAGATCCAGGTTCTAGTCCCCACTCGGCCATGAAGCTCACCGGGTGACTTTGCGCCAGTCACTGACTCTCGGCCTAACCTACCTCACAGGGTTGTTGCGAGGATAAAATGGAGAGGAGGAGGAGGATCATGTAAGCCGCCTTGGTTTCTTTGCAGGAAAGAAGGCGGGATATAAATATAATAATATGATACAATAAATAACTCAAATGGTTAACTGATACATGTGCTTTTGAAGGCTCACGTTCTTTCTCATGTTTAGGCCTGTAGCATGTGAAGCCAAAAACCAATTTTAAAAGTATAGAAGTATGTGAAGTGGAATGTTAAAAATATTAAACCGCGGCAATCTTGCCAAAGGAAATTATAGGGCAAGATTGGGTTTAGATGATGCATTCAGATATGAGTTCATTGCAAGTAAACTTTCCTCCCGTGGGCCATAGGACTGGTTCAGACATTTGGCTGGTCAGTTAGGTCCTGTGCATGGTGTGAAGCAGGCTTGCACTTCAGGAATACACATTTGCCACCATGTAAATGTGGTGCAGTGGACCTAACCATGATCCTTCTACCCCTTTTGAGATAGAAAAAATTGCAGCTACTGGGCAAAGTGTGCATACATTTGTATGTATGAATGTCCAGTTCACATATGAAATTGTTTGTGTGTATGGTAGATGCAGATGTTTCTGGCTCTTAAGCGTATGCATCACCATGCGTAAAACTTTGCTGCTAGGCAGAAGGTCTCAGCCAACTACTATGAAATGGCTATTACACAGACTATCAAAATATGGTGATGGTTTCAAGCAGTCACCATGTGAAATAGATAGGGTTACTAATCTGCTTTGATACATGGAAGAATTCTGAAAATGCATTACATAATGCTGCAGGTGGTCTAATCTACCTGGTTTTGTTCATTTACTAGATTTCTTGGGAGAACTTGTGGGTAACTTGTATCCAGAAGAAAATTGTATGTCTTTTATTTTGAATGTTTATTATTAATAGCTATGCAGAACTTGGCATCATAAGGCTCTTGCATTTAAAAATAATAATCTGGTTACAAAGAAGCTTGCTGTGCCTGAGGGAACCTTAGAAACTGGTAGAAGATGTAGTGGGAGAGCCTAGAGGGTTGAATTTCAGTGCCTTGCATAGCTCAGTATCTTCCGTTGGCTACTGTTTCCCCTTAGCCACTTTGCTGTAATGCTCATATCTATCTCACACTCCCTTTCCTCCTCCTTTATACCATGCTACCAGCCAAGTTATGCCAAATATTAGTTATGGAAGGCACTTGGGTCTTGCTCTGGTCAACTTAATCCTTCATGCCAGGGAAACCGTTGCAATTTAACCACACACACCAGCTGTGGATATTGTGACCTTGCTTTCTGTGTGTTTCTCCCATGTAGTTGGTGATCCCATTAGCTACGCAGGATGACTTGGACAAAGCTGTAGAGCTCCTTGATCGAAGTGTTCACATGAAGAGCCTCAAGATATTGCTTGTTGCCCATGGAAACACGCAGGTGTGTGCATGTGTGTATGTAATACATTTTTATACATATAGGGCATGTTTGCACATCACGACAACCCAATCTGTCAATAAGCCACAGTGGGTTGGTTGTTCTGCGAACAACCCACAGTGCACCCGACAGACAATCGGGCTCAACGTGGATTGTTCACCACCTCCTTCCCCCTTTGTCCTCCCATGAGACACCACGGCAGGACTGATTGTCTTCCCCTCTCCATGGCAATCACAAGCCATATTTGGGTCACTGCAGCATTTTTTGTCCCTTTAACACCCCCCCCACCCCGAGATTGCAAGAGCCGGTTTGACAGCCTGCTTTTGCGATACCTGTTTTGACAGCCACTGGCAGGCCCTTCAAAGTGTCCAAGTGGCACATTGAAGGGGCTGTCAGTGGTTGGGAAACAATATTTTTTGCTGCACTTGTACAACTGTGGAGGTGCGCAGTTCCGCGAGTGCAGCAGTTGGAAGCATTGGCTGGGTCAATGCCCTGGGGGCTACCTGCTGTCATAGTACAGCAGATACCAACCCTGGACATTGAGCCAAAGAGGCTCCCAGTAGGCTTTTTCTTCCTTCGGTTTCTTTTGACAGCTGTCAAAAGACAAGCTGTTAAGGCGAAGCGGTACAAGTGATCTTTGCTCGTGAGACGGGGGTGATAGGATTTACACTCCCTTCGCAGCAAGATCCCTTTTCTTTCTTTTTTTTTGCACTAGACTGTCCTAAGGGTGAGCTCACTTTTCCAGTTGTTCCCGAGACTCTAGATGCTCAGGAACATGGAAAAATGCGAGCCACACCCTTTTAAAGGGCGCTGTCGGTTTTGAGCTGTGAAAACTCCAGCTCCTTTTAAAACTTTTTTTTTGACAGGGCTCTGCATAGTTTCTTCGCAGAGGCATATTTACTTATTTATTTATTCCATTTCTATGCCACCCAGTAGCCAAAGCTCTCTGGGCAGTTTACAACAGTGCCTAAAGGAAGGCCAAAATACAATAAAACAGCCATACAATTATTCTATAATTTAAAAAATTACAAACAGTTTAATGGATTTAAAAACAGTTTAGCCAGAGATAACAATATTTAATTACAGAATAGACCTGTTACAAATATCTGACATGTGTGCCCCATCAAGCCATTAAAAACAGCCCTAGATGTTCTTAAACGCCTCAGCACAGAGGGCTGTCTTAACCTGGCGCCAAAAGGATGACAAAGTTGGCGCCAGGTGGGCCCCAGTGGGGAGATCATTTCACAGTTGGTGGGCCACCACTGAGAAGGCCCTCCCCCTTGTTTCCTCCCTTTGAACCTCCCTCGGAGGAAGGCCGCAGATGTTGACCATAGTGTCTGGGTCGATTGCGGTTGGGAGAGGTGTTCCATAAAGTATTGTGGACCCAAGCCGTGTAGGACATATGAATGCGTATGTCCTTATCAAGAAACCCGTTACAAGGAAACTGGTGTTCCCTTTAAAAAGCAGGTGGCTCTCAATTTTTCCTGTTCCCAAGCATCTGGAGTCTTGGGAACAACTGGAGAAGTGAACTCTCCCTTAGGATAGTCTAGTGCCAAAAAAAGAAGAAGAAGGAGGGGGAGGAGGAGGAGGAGGAAAGAAAAGATCTTGCTGTGAAGGGGGTTTAAATCCCACCACTCCTTTTTCGTGAGTAAAGATCACTCGTGCTGAGTAAAGATCACTCGTGCTGAGTAAAGATCACTCGTGCCTTCGCTTTTCCTTGACAGCTCATCTTTTGACAGCTATCAAGAGAAACCAAAGGGAAGAAAAAGCCTATTGGGAGCCTCTTTGGGTCAATGTCCAGAGTCGGTATCTGCTGTACTAAGACAGCAGGTACCGTCCAGGACATTGACACAGCCGGGGCTTCCAATTGCTGCACTTGCGGGACTGCACACCTCTGGATCTAACCTATAAAATGTTACATAAATGAGCTTGCTATGTTAAAATTATTCTTTAGGTCATGTGCACATGAGTCCAAAGCCCTTCGTATATGAATATAACATTGTATGCTCAAGAGCCAGATGGCAAACTCTCCTAGAGTGTGCATAGGGATTGAATTGCTGTAGCAAGCACTGGATTATGCAAGACTGCATTCCTACTCTTACAGGATGCAAACTTTATTTCCTACAATTTTCCTCATTGGAGTGGTGAGAAGGGGACATAAAGACACAACCCAGGACAGTTTAAAGCAGGGTTGGGGAACCTCAGGCCTGCAGGCCAAATCTGGCCCTCTAATGTTTCTCCAGATAGCCACGCTCCCTTCTACTGGCATCATCCCTTTTTCCTCCAACCACCAATCATTTGGTGCAGTTTTTATACAGTTTCCCCCCACTCTAAAAGGTTGAAATGCCCCTCCTAAGGCTTAGTTGCTGGCAGTAATAGCTTTAAGCTACAATGTGCTGGTATTATTTGTATTTTTGGTCCTACACCTTTTGCCTCTGGCCCTGCCCCTGTTGCCTCTGGCCCTGCCCCTGTTGCCTCTGGCCTGGAATGTGGCCCCCAAGAGCTTCTCTGGAATTGAATTTAGCCCCTGGGCTGAAAGAGGTTCCCCACCCCTGGCTTAAAGGATGCTGGAAAATTGTGCTATCAAGTATTTTTCATCTATTACTGTTGATTACTATCATTGTGTGAAAGAGATGCAAAAAAAATTTCTCCTATGGGTCAAAAGGGTAATGTGTTTTGCTGACAGGAATATTTTTCACAGTTTCTGAAATGCTCTGCTTTATACACTTGAACATACATCTTGATGCTTTTGTAATTTGAACATTTTCATAGTACTCTGCTGAGTTTGTCTGGACTTGGCAGTTAATAGCACCTGTTTGCCTTCACAACGTTTTTGTTGAGAAATGGCATAGAAAACTCTTGTTCGTGTTAAAAAAAAAAAAAGCTGCTTATTTTGTAAGAGTGGAGATTTTAGGAATAAATAATCTTTCTGCTTTCACCTCCAGAGTAACATGGAGCCTCTGTCATCGCTGGAAGATTTAGATAATACAGTTTTCAGAGTGACAGAAAGGAAAAACAGGCTTTCCGTAATAGGTAATCTCTGTTTGTTTATGTATTACTTTTTTAAACCTCCCAATAACGAGTTCTCAGAGTGGTGCACAAATAAAAATACAAAATAACAATTAAAACAATAAAACAAGCTGGATATAAAAAGCAGCAGCACATGATAAAACTGTACATCAGTAAATATTAAAGACTGTTCCAGTACTAAATTTATCCATGTAATAACCTCCTCCCAAAAAGAAGCAACTACTGGGCATTTCTAATACATATGTTTAAAAGAAGCATTTGCTATATTGCACTGCCAGCGATTAGATGAATTGGACAATCCCTCATTAAAGAGACGTAGCCATGTGCAATAGACACGAAACAAAAGTTTTTGCCGAATAAGACTCAGCCTAAGATCCAGAGACGTGACAGGTAGACACCAGAGCGGTGATCCGCTGATTAGGCATTTTGTGGTGATGCCCAATGCAGTTTCTGAAATTCCCGAATGTGCCCATGGGTCCAAAAAGTTTAGAGACCCCTGCTGTAGGCACCAGGTGAATGTCTCTGGGAAGGGCATTCCACAGATGGCACCATCACTAAAAAGGCCCTCTCTCTTGTAGCCACTTGCCTCACCTCATTTGGCACGGGCACCTGGAATAACGCTCAGCAAAGTGGCTAAGGGGAAACAGTAGCCAACGGAAGATAATGAGCTATGCAAGGCACTGAAATTCAACCCTCTAGGCTCTCCCACTACATCTTCTACCAGTTTCTAAGGTTCCCTCAGGCCCCATTAGGTAAATACGGGAGGAGACACTGCCATATTTAGTTAATATACCACTCCTATACCTACTTAATAGGTTTGTTGTGAGCATAAAATGGGAGGATGGGGAAGAACCATGTTCACTACCCTGAACTCCTTGGAGTAAGGGTAAGATATAAGTAATCAGCCAGTTTAAAGGTAGAGATACGTGTGAGCAGGAGAGGGAGAGGATGAGTACATATTGAAAGGTTTTGGGATACTTCCTACATTAAGGTTTTAAGCTACAGGAGTGTGAGAAAGCAACTCTCATGTTTAAGGTGAGTATAGGGAAAGATTTTTATGTAAGCTTATATGTAATGTATAGGGAAACTCATGTATAGGGAAAGATTTATATGTAAGCTTCAACAATTACTCTCGCCAAGGTGAGTGTGGTATTAGCCTCTGGTGAGTGTGACAAGCAAAAAGCCTTCCTCCCTACTTTGATGCTGCGGAGATAGGTAGGGATTGTCCTGGCAGCTTCATGGCAAGCCCTGCCCCCCTCAGATCTAAGGTTGGGAGGAAAGCTGGAGCTTTGGAAGCATGCTTCTCCCCTCTCTTTCTTGCAGGAGAGAAGTGGGAAGAGAGGATTCTGCAGCCACTGCTTGGTGATGCAGCCCTGAGCTCCACCACTGAGCAGCTGCTGAAGCCTGCATGCTCCACACTTTCCATTCCCAGAGGAGAGAGATTGGTGGGGAGGGAGGATCCTACAGCTGCTGCTTGGCAGAGGGTCTCTGAGCCTCTTAGCGGAGCATTGGCTGAGATTGGTATGCTCCCTCCTGTCTTTCCAACAAGAAAAGTTGGGGTAGATTCCTTTGCTATTCAGTGGAGTTGCTTGCTTCGTCCAGCTGGCAGGGGGAATGAACTGGGCCAGCAAGGCCAGCCAAAAATCGTAGACACTTGTTTATGTGTGTAGCTATTTGTGGGAAGACTTGTCTAGAGAAGTTCCCGGATTCTTGGCCTATTTGACTGCTGGATGAAACCTGTCAAAGATCTTATTTTAAGTAGACAGCCGTGGTAGTTTTGTGCTCAGTGCTTGGTTATATCTTTCCTTGTTTTACATAGCTTGATTGTTCTTGTTAGTATGGGGCCTCTGTTGCTTGAATGTTTTGTAGTTCTGTAGTTGAATTCAATAGACCTGCCAAATACTTGCCTCAGAGTTGACTAAATACAATTAAGGAATGGGTATCAAGCTGCTTCTCATTCATGTCTTTTAATGATGTACATCAGCTGTTATGGCCTTTATTCCGGCATATTGTGAGAATATTTCTCTTTAAAATTGCATAGTTTTATGCATCTGCAGCTTTCCCCTAGCTCTGTTTGCAACCTCCTTCAATTCTGCCTGCCTCTGCATACCCATCCACCTCAAAGCCAACAAGAATGAGGGCAGACAAGATAGTTGGGATGTCACCAGTAAAGCTACAAATTGTGATAATTCCTTTTCGTGCAGAACTATATATCTGTTATACATTCAATTTCTGACAGGGTTGCCATTTTCTGGAAAGTCAGGGAAATTGTGATTAAGACATACTCGGGTAATTGATTTTTTTAGATGCTGCTGCAAGACGTCTGTCTGCACTTGAAGCAGTTGGAGTAGAGAAGTGGCAGAATACAAATGTAATGTAATGATGCACACATATTCCATAATATGATTATATGATTTTGAAAATGTTTATTGGCTGATGGTTGTTAACAGTAAAACAATAAAGTGAACCTGCATGTGATATTGTTATTTTATTATGGGGAAGCTGACTGGCTTCTTGCAACTGAGTAATTTGTGTGTGCAAACAAACTGGAATCAGTTTCAGTTGATTTGAAGATGTGACTATTTTGACAGGGGTCAGCAAATGGTGGCTGGCTGGTCTTAGTAGCCAACCATTATTTCGTCTAGCCAGCTGTAAAGTCCGGTCCTGCCACAGTTTGTCTTCCAGCAAGTGTACCTGCCAAAAATGAACATTGTAGTGCTTTGCAAAACCCACTTTGCAAGTGCTGGCAAAAAAGGCAGTGGGGTGTAGGAAGGACCCTTAGCAGCAGAATCTGTGGGGAAGGGTTGGGTGCTCATGTGCCCATGGGCTGCTGTCACTTTTCCAAATACAGATCACCCAAGGACACAAGAGGGCCCCTCCAAAAAACCTGAGGATCATGCTGAAAAGGGTGTTTTGGGGGCCACCTCCTCAATTGCCCCCCCTTTCCAGCAGGATCCCTGGGGAGGTTTGGGTGATCACAAGGCCCAAGTGTCCCCTCAGTTTTGCCATTGACCCCTGAGTTACTAGCACCTCAGGGAGCAGCAAAATTTGGGGGGATTCCCAGTGCTGGGGCTATGCAAGTTTGACATTGCTTTGACACGTCAAACCGAGCCCTCCCTCCTGTCAGTGGGAATCCCCTCCAGTTTTGAAAGTTCCCCTGATGCTAGCAGTGGGGGGACACTTGCAAACCTGGGGGACCACTAGGGACATCTGATCTCCCCCAAAGGAACCAGGGGATCATGCTGTGAAAAGGTGGGAAAGAGCCTCTTTCTGCAAACCATGATCTCCTGGTGCTTTGCAAAGAGCTGGCAGGTCCGGGGACCTGTCAAACCTGTCAGCTCCTTGCAAAGGGGGAGAAATACCTGTAGCCTGTGGTAGGCACTGTACAGGGTGAGTGCCTGCTGGATTTGGCCGGCAGGCACCGACCCTGGCCAGTACCTAGGCCAGGGAGCCCCTTGTGCTGACCCACCCTGCCCGATTTGCACAAATAGGACAGGCCGAGTTAAAAACTAATATTGAGGGCAATTATTTTGTGTACAATATCAGTACAGTTTTTTTAAAAGGGGGGACCATGGGGCACCCCTCCAAGGTACTGCGGGGGGTCCTTGGAGGGGCACCTCGTGGATGCCCTCATGGGGATCTCGAAACCCAGCCTGACAGCGACATGATCTCCCCGCAAGAAGTTTTCTTTAAAAAATCAAGCTGCAGTGAGCCTGAAATGGCTTTGCCAGCTGCTTTAAAGTGCATGGGCACTTTTGGGGTGACTGGTAATGGTGGTCGCCCGCTAGCTGCCTAGTAAGAGCAGCAAATGTTTTTTGCCGCCCTTGCCAAGTGGCTCGCTTGTAGTCAAGGTTGACCCACGATCGGTCATGTCATTCGGATTCACATGACACAGCAACCCATCATGGGTCAAACAGACCCTGCTACAAGCTATGGCTTGTCAGGGTGTCTAATAACCCCAAAATAAGCCACCCTGACAAACCCGTCCTGGGTTCGCACGGCACGACAACCCACCGTGGCTTATAAGCCACGGTGGATTGTCATGCAAACCTAGTCTTAGTGTTTAAATAAGCTCATATTGAAGCTCTAATCTTGACCAATAAATTGCCTTTCAGTACTTGTGTAGTTTTAAACCATTTAATAAAATGTATTTAATGTAATGTAGCCTATGAATTCTTTTTTAACTTGGGGTTATTTTTGAATGGTGGTCAGAGAAATTGACAAAAGTTCATCAGGGAAAGTCAGGGAAATAGAACATGAAATTTTAGTGGCTAACCTGTCTGACGTGGAGACATCCTGGAAAATGCATAGATTTCAATATGGCAACCGTGTAAAAATTTTTTTTGTTTTTCACGTTTTCTGTATCATATGAGTGTATGGTTTCTGTAGGTTTTTAAGTGAAGGCATCCCTTTGTGAACAGCTATAAAATATGTTTGGAGTAAAACAAAAGCAGGAAATGTGTTTTGATAAACACAGTAAAATAGACAGACCAGCTACATAATACCTGATTAGTTTCAAACTTTATTAATATAATGATGAAACTGAAAAATATTTGTTCAAGTAAATCATTGGCATTGTAGGAGAACCATTTCTAAGTAAAGCCATTAAAAATACATATGAAATGCAGCCTTCTACATTACGATGTAATGAGCAATAATGTAGCATGTTCCATTAATATATATGCACACATTTGAAGATTTCAGTAGAATTGTTTTTTTATTTTTTTTATCAGGAACTATGCTATTTCCCCTTGCTCTTCTTTCTTCAGACCATCTGTGATTCCTTTACATAACTTCATTAGACAAATTAACATTTCTTCTTCAAGCTAAGATTTGCACATGGGCACAGATGAGGCTTCCAACTGCTCATTAAGTTTTGGTACACTCAACTACTTCCTAATTGGTGTTGCAACTTTAATGTATGTTATCACACCTTCAGTGAAATCTTCTCACTGTAGCACGATTATGTTTGTCATATATCAATAGGTACTTCTCAAAGCTTCACCATCACTTCTTTAAAGTTTGGGAATTCATTCATGCAGCTTGGAGATATGTACATTCTGTTGCTCTTCAGTGGTGCTTCTCAGCAGTTGTGTGATCCACACTTCATACGCTTTAGTTAGGTCCCCCCACTTCATAACATTTTCTATATAGTTTATTAACTTAACAAAAGCCCTTGCACAGCATAGCTGAACTCTACTAATCTTCTTCACACTGTCACTTTCCTGGGACGACTTGTAAAGCCCAGCCAAATATTTTGCATGATACTTCATTTTCAGTGATATCATCTTGTCTGAATTGAGCCTGGAAATAGGTCTGCTGTTTGAAGTCACATGCTGTGCTGACAGACCTTTTTGTCTATATTGAAACTTGTAATTTCAAATAATAGATTGCAAGGTGAAGTTGAACATTTGTACTTGCTTTTTCCAGCTTAGCCAAGTTATAATTCAGTGCATGCTTTCTTAAGATGGTTTTCTTTGAAGAAAGGTTTTTCATTTCACTGAGACCTTCATAAAAAAATCACATGCTTCTTGTTGGTAGCACATCAATATTTTTGAATTCCCTGAAATAGTTGGCTAAGATAACATAACCGGCATTGCATGATGCCTCAATAGTGTTCTTTTCACACAAATCACTATGGGTTGTATCCAGTTGATGTCCTTCCACTAACAGAAGGCTCTTTGATCCAGTAGAGGCTTCCATAAGCGTAACAGGGAGGGAAGTGGTTTTCTGCTATTTCCCTCCTTCGGGCAGCCCCCCACACCACCTCCCATGCTGTTCTAAAAGGTCCCCCAACCCTCCAGAGCAGATTTTGGGAGTTCTAGGGAGTTCCAGGGGGGAGAGGGAATCACACACCTGAGTAGAGAATCCACACCAGCAACCCTTGCATAACCCTAAAACACATTATGCAAGGGTTGTTTAACTCTCACATAACCCACACTTGCCGGGTTTGCACAACACAACAATGCCTGAGTGGGGGTTGCATATTCAAAATGGTGGCTGCACATGCCGCAGCCTCCCCATTGGTTAAATAACCCACAGTGGACTGTCATGTTGTGCGAACAGCCCCAGCATGGGGTAGTTCAAAGAAAAGTCACATTCTTTGATTTTAAAACCAAGTGGATAGATGATTCTTAGCAGTTAAGGACATTTATAATCTTCTCACATACTTTTAAATATCAACAGGTTATTATACTCATGACAGAAGATCTCCTCCTCCAGGATACATTCCAGACGATCTTCACGACGTTGCACAGAATGGGTCATTCACCAGTATCAACAGTGAGGGCGAGTTCATTCCAGAAGATCAGGTAAGCATTTTCTTTGTTTTTGCCTTTGGTAAAAGGAGTTACTGCATGCAGGTTTTGCTGCTTAATATCTTTTACCACCTTCCTTCTCCACTGCTTGACACACTGGCTAACAGCAAATTGGGGCACAAAGGCCAGGGGCTAATAGGAGATGCATTGTTGCCCTGTGTGTCAGGCAGGCAGAGAAGGGCGGGGGGGGGGGGACTTCCTCCTCACCCTGTATGGCCCTGCTACTGTCTCCTCTGCCAGTTACAAGGTCAGTATTGCTGTGGGGTGAGGCTTGCCTGGGAGGGCTTTGGGAGACTGTGAAGACTGTTGGGGATGGGCATTTTTGTGAGCTCTCAGATTGGCTTGGATAAATGATCTGAAGTCCCCCCCCCCCCCAAAAAAAAAGGAAGATCTGGAATAATTTACCAGTTAATCCAAGGCGAACTTTGGAGAGCGAGCCCATCTCTAGCTCCAACACTGAATTGGGCTCTGAAATGGACCAACAGCCAGTGCCATTCCTTAAGCATTGGATTAATGTGTTCCCAGTACCAATCCCACTTACTAACCTGGCAATTGTATTCTGAACTAACTGAAGTTTCTGTAGAATTTGGATTGAGGATGAAAGGGAGAAATAGTGCTGTGTGTCATCAGCATACTGATAGCAATGCACTCCAAAACTCCTGATGATTCCACTCAGTGGTTTCATGTAGATGTTAAATAGCATGGGGGACAAAACCAACTCCTGTGGAACCTCATACTGGAGAATCCATGGAGCCAAACAATATCCCGCAAGGACTACCTTCAATATACAATACAATGGTGCTTCAGTCAGCCTCTTGTACTTTTTTCTAGATGCTGGATCCATTATCACTGAGTAGTCCTGAAAACTCTGGCTCCGGAAGCTGCCCTTCACTCGACAGCCCTTTAGATGGGTAGGAACATCTTTCTGCTGTGTTCTTTAAAACTGCTAGTCACCGGATCTAATTGTGTTCAGATGGCTCTTTATACAAGGCTGTAATAGTTCAATGTTTTGTTCTTCTAGAGACAACTATCCCAAGTCCCGGATGCCAAGAGCGCAGAGCTATCCAGATAACCACCAAGAATTCTCTGGTGGGTAAAACAAATGGGCGCAGTTTCCGACGTTGTTAAAAACTCTTCCATTGTAACTTTAATGTGTCTCTGGATGCATGCATAAAGTTTAACCTAGTAGTATTTTATTTGTCTTACTCAAAGGCTGTAGGGTTAATTACAAAAGTACAAAAAGTGCAAAGGATACAGCCATATATGATCATTAAAAAACTTAAAATATACCTTTCTTGAAAAACTGGTAAATCCATATATCAATCAGAGATGACGCATATACCTATAAGTTCCAAATACCTCAGTGAAGTGAATCATCACTGTTGCAGATTATCAAAATCATTGTTCTTCTGAGCGTACCAGATGAAATTTAAATGGAACAATGGGAAATAATTTTAGAATTCCAGAAGTCCTTTCTCATTTACATGTATAAGTGAATGGCTAACAAATAATTTGGCAGGTCCCCTACTTCCCTAGCTGCAAACGTACAGTTTATTCTGGTATGGAATATTGGCCACATGGGCTTCAGATACTTTGGCTTGCATTGACTGGAAACATGAGCCATAAAGTGTTTCTAATCTTCCAGGTGCTTAACTCGGGTAAGTATTGTTCAGTACCAAGCTGGGATTTAATAGCACCATATCATGAAGATGCATTAGACCAAGGGTGGGCATTTGGCGGCCGCATGCAGCCCTCCTGGCTTTTTTATTTTGTACACCCCACTGTCTCCACCAAATTTTCTGCTGAAATTCAGTGGTGCAGTAGCAAAAAGGGGCTGCTTTTTACTTGTTTGAAGGAAAAGCAGTGGCGTGGCAGCAAAAAAGGGCTGGGTTTAAAGAAAAATCAGCCCTTTTTTACTGTCACACTGCCAGATTTTGGCAACCCAAACAAGGGTGCAGCCCCCAGAAGTTGCTTACTCCTGCATTAGACCATGGCAATTGAACTGGGGGGGGGGGTTAATCCAGTAGGACCTTACCTATAAAGGCAGCTTGAGAACTCAGACTGACTATTTAAAAAACCTGGATGTTGTATGAGAGCGCTAATATTTCTGGAACCAGGAATGGATTATTGTACATTTAAACATAATTTGAAATGGATGATTGTACATTTAAACATCATTCTGGAAGCTGGTTATCAGATGTATTAACTTTGTCCAGTAGTTAGGGGACAGAAAGTGGGCTTCAGAGGTGAGAGTTTCCTTTAAAATCAAAGACAAATACTTGCACTTCCCATCATGCCTTTAAAGATAAAGTACTCTAAGGGCACAATCCTTTGCATGTTTAGACAGAAATAAATCCTACAACTCGCAGCATCTCATAGCATCAGAAATATAGATGTGTTGTGCCACAAAGGCCCCTGGGATACGTGCTGGGAGTGGGTGGAAGGACGACTGATCATCTGTTGGCAGCAGTGTGGCTTAGCAAGTGATTAACCAACCAACCATGGCTTGTTTTCACCGTGGCTTATCGTGACGTGCAAACCAGCTCAGTATGTTGTAGGAGTTATTTCTGTCTAAACATGCATAGGATTGTGCCCTAAATTAGTAGCAAAAATTGCTGCCTAGTAGCACAAATAAGAACACAACATGGAAGTGAAGGTCTGCTTTGTGGGACCCAGAAATATGATAAAACAAGTATAAGTGCAGTATATGAAAGGCAACATGAATGCTTGTTTTGTCCCAAGTCCATACATCAAGAATGATTTACATACAGGATGAAACAGACACACATACTGTGCTTTGTGTGTTACAAGATATGCACTTCTTTCAGATTTAAAATTGGAGGTAATATATGAAGCAGCACAAAGCCTTTTATGCAGCCTTGATTAGCTCAGTCAATATTTTCCCCAGAAAAACCTAAACAGCTTAATGGAAAACAATGATATTTTTTCTTTAGATTATGACTTCCCAATTATTGAGAAGTTTGGCAAAGGTGGAACTTACCCTCGAAGGTATCATATTTCATACCATCATCAAGACTACAATGATGGTGAGTTGTGGGCCCCTTAACATTTTTTGTGAATACTTTTTGTTGAAAACCATAATGTATTTTACAGTCAAACAAGACATACAGCTTTAATTTTCCATTGTATTAAGTTTGAAATATCATTTTTTTCTAGCCTAGTCTCTTTTCCAATTTGGAAATGCAATCTTTCTTAATTATTGGTCTGAATTATGTATTCTCAACCATGTGTGATGGATGTAGTAACAGAAATGACTTCCATTTGCTTTTAGAGTTGCCATGTAGACAGAAATGGCTGAGTTTAAAAACCAAAACCAAACATAGTATAAAAGATGAAAACTGCAATCGTATGTGCTTTTACTTCGGAGTAAAGCCCTTTCAAAATCAGTAGGGTGTTGGTCTGCTGTGCGGCTTATGCTGGCTCAGCTTGTCTGAGCGTGGAAAGCTAAGCAGGGTCAGGCCTGGTTATTACTTGGATGGGAGACCCCTCCTCTAGTTTCCTGCATTGAGCAGGGGGTTGGACTCGATAGCCTTGTAGGCCCCCTCCAACTCTATGATCTATGAAATCTATGAAGGGTCTTGGATCCAGTATACTTTTCCATCAGTGAAACAAAGAGGGAGGCAATTTTCAGGCATTTCCCCTCCCCCTGCCAAACCTGTGCTGCGCTCTTTTATTTACTCCAGGGAGTTCGGAGTCCCTTTGGAACAACATTGGAGGTGGTATGGAAGCTACAGGTGGAGAGCTTGCCAAAAGCCATCTCCCTCCCTGTTCCACTGATGAAGCCTCCAGTGGGAGGTACTTCTGAATAAGCTTGCATGGGATTGGGCTGCCATTATTTAACAATTAAAATATTGCACATAGAAAGCTGAGTGATGTAAGCTGCTGACAACTTAATTGAGGATTTTTCTGTTAAAATGCCTGGGCAATGTTTTCAGTTCCTTCTGGCTACTTACCAACATTCTGAATCTCACTCCAAGTACTCCCAACATTAATAGAGGTAACAGTGTGTGTGTGTGAGAGTGAGAGTGAGAGTGTGTGTGTGTGTGTGTGTGTGTGTGTGTATATATATATAGAGAGAGAATTTATATATATATATATATATTGCTAAGACATTGCTAGAACATACGCAGGAATAAGTAGTTTTCCAAGCCATAATGGTTGGATTCCATGAATGGAAGGGCTCCTGAGACTTCTGCCAGAGGAAGTGGGGTGGCAAGTGTTGCCAATTTTCCCCTTCAACCCCCCTATGCTGTTCTGGAGGATTTCCCAACCCTGCAGAGCAGGTTTTCAGTGAGCTGCAGGGGATGGAGGAATGGGCAAAAGTTGTGATTTGCACTGAGGTCTGCAATATGGCTCAAGATCTATCCGATATCTTGTTGTCATTTGCTTCCAGTGGAGTGTACAACAAAAGACTGTGTTTCATGTTACTGTATTGTAGAGTTTCCTTGATCATTTCTGCAGGTCGTAAAACTTTTCCGAGGGCTAGAAGGACCCAGGGAAACAGCTTACGGTCTCCAGTTAGCTTCAGCCCAACTGATCACTCGTTGAGTACAAGCAGTGGGAGCAGCATCTTCACTCCAGAATATGAAGATGGACGGATGCGGAGAAGAGGAAGTGACATAGACAATCCTACTTTGACAGTAATGGATATCAGCCCACCTAGCCGCTGTAAGGGGCAAAAAGTATATAATGCCATGTGACAGCTGATCCGAACTGTTAAGTCAATTGTTGAGACACCTAGGTTGTGTCTGCACCCTTGAGTTTCTTTTTGACCAGTTTGATTATCTTTGTCCCAATATATTTCTGTGCTGCTGTTTACATGTTAGCAATCCTCACTTGCAAAAAGCAGCAAAAGAGTGACTTTCAAATATGCACCCTGTCTATTTTTGTCAAGCAGCAAGCAGTGGTGCTTGTGAGTAGAGCCACTAAGAGGGGAAGGCTCCACCCTGCTGCTTCAAATAGCAAGCTTATGGCAGACAGTGTTGTTAGTCGTATTGGAACAGACAGATATGGAGAATGTGGGGAAGTCTTTATCCACTTGTAAGTGGAGCCCTGAATAATGCCACCACCCAGAATGAAGTGTGGATTGTATTACCTGTTCCTAGGATGTCCTGTGACCAGTGCGAGGAAAAGCAGTTGGTATAGGCACACCCCCAGAGAAAAATCAAGTACACATAGGTGCATTTGGATGATTGACTTCTGGGAATTTTGTGGAAGATTGGGAAATTTAAGGAGCTGTACTATATACACATCTTAAGAAAATGGTGGGGAACATGTGGCCCTCTAGATGTTGTTGGACTGCAACTTCCATCAACCCAAGCCAGCATAGCCAATGGTGTGGGATAATGGGAGTTGCAGTCCAGAGAGCCACACGTTCCCCCATCCCTACATTAAGGGGAAATGTTTGAGTATATCACAGTTGAGGAAAACTGTATTGTAGTGTAACTAAAAACTTGCCTAAGTCACCTGACTAAGGAATAAATTTTTGTGTGACTGAGCAACCTTAATTGTTTGTTTCCCTAATTGAATACACTGATATCATAAGTAACAACTTAATTTCAGTTTGTACTAGGTACCTTCCCAGTCCGAAGTAGTCTTGCAGATAAGAGTTAATTAGCTAATATTCTATCTTTAGTTGCATGGCTAAGTTTTCAAGAGACATTGATAGTCCGTACTTTAATGACAGTGCTGTGCTTAATGAAAGATCGTGGTAATATTTGCTTTGAGTTCTTGACAGATGAACTTGCTTAGCCTTGTTATGAGTTTCTGTTCAGACTGCATACAAGCTAAGCTGGAGCAAGTCATTCTAAGCTGGTTTAGGGTGCAATCCTATGCATGTTTAGACATGGCTGGCTAGGGAATGCTGGGAGATGCAGGACTTTTTTCTGTCTAAATATGCATAGGATTGCACCCTTAGTTGTATTAAAGTAAGCAATACAAAGTTAGTTTAGATTAGCTTGTTGTTTGGTCTCTTGATAATTACAACTAATGGGATAGGTTTCTGCTGTGTACCTGAAAGACTTGTTCTTCTGATTTTTTTCCTTGAATAATATTATATATAAAACCTTCACATTGTTTTCAGCTCCACGAGCTCCGACTAATTGGGTACTTGGTAAACCGCTGGGCCAGGGTGCATTTGGTAGAGTTTATCTGTGCTATGATGCAGACACTGGACGAGAACTAGCTGTTAAACAAGTTCAGTTTGATCCGGACAGCCCAGAGACTAGTAAGGTAAGAGAAATGGAAATGGTTATTCTGAAATGTGCCACCATCCTTGTTTGGTCTACAGCTAATGAATCTTCTCTCAAGCTCTCTGGCACTTTTGCTTGTGTATGTGTGTACATCATACAGTTTTAGTATGAATTAATGCTGAAAGTTATGTCTGTCAAATTCTTGTAAGTTTTTAATAGTGCTCTTGCTTTTCAGGAGGTAAATGCACTTGAATGTGAGATTCAGTTGCTGAAAAACCTGCTACATGAGAGAATTGTTCAGTATTACGGCTGCTTGAGGGACCCTCCCGAAAGAACACTCTCTATATTTATGGAATATATGCCAGGGGTAAGTCAGAGACAGTAATTTCTCTCTCTTCCTCTCAACAAAAGGAAGTCTGCCTTTTCAGTTTTGGTTCCCTGCCTTTGAAATAACCTCTCCAAGGAAGCTTGCCTGGCACCCACACTGTTATCTTTTTGGTGCCAAGTGAAGACATTCCTTTTCTCCCGGGCATTTTAGATTTTAGCTTCTTGATTCCACAGTTTAGATTAGCCTTTAGAGAGCTGGAATGACTGCTTTTATATATTCTATTATTTTGTCTGCTGATTACTTTATTTTGTAATAAAATATTCATCAGAGTAATCAATTCTGCTTTTATTGTATACTGTTTTTATTCTTCTATCATGTAATCAATCCAGAGAACATATTATTCTTTGGCGGACTAAAATATAATAATGTTTTCACTTAGGGGTTAGTGAGAGTCAGATGGGGAGAGGTTTCAGATCTACAGATTTGACAAACTTCAAAAAATGCAGCAATTTTTTGTATAATCCTCTTCTAGAATAATAATTCTAATATTAAAAACATGGTGCTACAGCATTTCATTCTTTCTTTGCCTCTAGGGCTCAATTAAAGATCAGTTGAAGGCATATGGCGCACTCACTGAGAATGTGACTAGGAAGTACACCCGGCAGATTTTGGAAGGAGTTCACTATTTGCACAGTAACATGATTGTACATAGAGATATTAAAGGTAATAAAGGGGAAATTGTTAGGGGTCTACTTTCTGAATTGTAGATAAATAATGTGGTCTTTTGCTTTTTAGAAAACTAACTAAATGGAAGTGATGACTCAAATTTTCATGATAGAATCACTGAAAACAAGTGTTTTATCTAGACTGTTCCTGACATTTTTTTTTAAAAAAAATCCTGTTAGTGTTTCAAGTTGAGAAGCAGAAGATTTCTGTTTTAAGTGAGATGGCTAGGAAACTAATAGACTACCATTCCTGTTGGTTTGTCCAAAAGTCGTGAACCATCTCCAAGGCTGTGGGAGCAAACTACTAAACAGCATTATTTAATCACAGTGATAACAGGTGATTCCTTCCCCGTCATTCATCCTGAATGCTTTTCCAGTACTAGAAGTTGTTTTTTTACAGAGGAGTGTAAAAACCAGAGCTGGGTTAGGGGAGAATTGCCCTACTAAAAGTGTATATAATAATAATTCATATTTATACAAAGCTTTTCTAAGTACTTAAAGAGGTTCACATACATTACTGGAATGTTTTACACATTGCTAAGCTAAAGTGGGACAGTATTATCCCCATATTGCAGATGGGCTGCTGAGACTCAAAGATTGGTGGCTCATCTAAAGCCATCAAGCAGGGGATGCATGGCTGAGGTGAAATTTGGAGTGGGGATGTCCTGGCTTACAGCTCATTGCCTTTACCTGTACGCTACAGTGACTCTCTCCTGAGGTATTTTGGAAATTTATTTTGTCTTGGAGAACAGAACAGCACACAGACATACACCATCATCATAGTTTTACAAGGCAAACAATAGGAACTTTGTTGATCTGCAATCTCTCTTCCTCATCCTGTTTCCTCTGGCTTGGCCTGTGTCTGTGAGTGGAACCCTAAGACATCCCCTGGATCTTTGTCCAGTAAATCTATATTGTTTTGTGTACCTAATCTATTTACTTGGAAGCAAGGTCCACTGAATCAAAAATCAAATTGTACATTGAACAAATGTTCATGTGTTTTCTTCTAAGATTCTTGCAAGAGTCTGCTAGCCCCACGGGACTACTTATAAACTGTTCTTATTAAGTATGGGTGAGGGCAGTTTGCTGTCAGATATATACACCATATCATATCTTCATATATTTTTCAGGAGCAAATATTCTCCGGGACTCCGCAGGCAATGTTAAGTTGGGAGATTTTGGTGCCAGCAAGCGGCTTCAAACAATTTGCCTGTCTGGTACGGGAATGAAGTCGGCCACAGGAACTCCATACTGGATGAGTCCAGAAGTTATTAGTGGAGAAGGTTATGGGAGAAAAGCAGATATCTGGTATGTCTATGTTACTATACTGAAAAATAGTTACATATGGCCTTGCTAAATGTTGTTGCAGCCCATTTTACTGTGTGTTTCTTTTATGTTTCTGTTTTATGTTTGAGTGTGTATGCACTTGGGAGGTCTGTTCATACGTTTGGATCAGAAAGTTATAACTTGGCATTAGTAAGCCAGACAATATTACTGACCATATCTGTTCAGTTCTGTGAAACAATTTGATACAGATGATAGATTATTTATGATATAGCTCAAAGACCCACCAGATCATCAGGCTTAAAAGCCAGGCTTGGGTAAACCTGAGAATAGACTGTAGGTGGGGTCTCAGATTCCTTTTCTCTACAAAAGAAATCCCTTTAGATTTCTTAACATGTCAGGGAGAAATCTTAGTTATAATCCTCCTTTATGTGGAGGGATTTTATCCCCTATGGAGCAACATTCAGTCATGAAATCCTCCAACTGCAGTATGAGGTAGCACAGTTTAGATTAGGGATGTATGGATTGTGTTAAATCCATTCTGCCTGTGTTTCATGGATTGTCAGGTGTCTTTCGTTCCGTCATCCATTCATTGACAGAATTGGAGTTTTTGGTAAGAGAATTTCATTCTACTTGCACATATTCACATGTGCACTAATGCGCACTTGCGTAAATGCGCTACTCCGTGTTAACAAAAATGCATTAGTGCAAATCCGCATTAACTAATGCTCATTACCGCTACTGCACATTAGTTAATGCAGATTTATGCAGATCTCCCCAAAAGTGGGGGGGGGGAGAAAAATGTCCAGATCCCCCCAAAATCTGCATTTTCATGCTTTAGCGTATTGGAGAAAATGCACATTGGTGTGTTTGGTGTGTGTGCTTTTCTTCATATTTTTGTACAACTAAATTTGCCTGCAGAATCTGTGTGACTTGGAAAAAGCCGGTCCACTGTGGAATCTCTGAATTTCTGTGATCTGTGAATCGTAGAAATCCAAACTCATTTGAATCCATTGCAGATTTCTCCCAACATCCCTAGTAGATACAGGTTAATCACCTTAGTGAGAACTAAGGCTATATGCTGTTAAAACAGTAAGTAATAATATATTTCTGATGGCTTATTCTGGCTTCAAAAATGGTTTAGCTGTGATTTTCATGTGTAGGAAAAAGCAACTAATTCACAAGTTCTTATTTTCTTGCAGTGATTGCCTCAGGAAGTCTTTTTTGTCCTAAGTTCAGGAGGAGATGCTGTTCCTCTTCACTTCCTGGTTTATTTAGCAGTAGCCATTTTTTAAAATCAATGTTGAGTTGTCTTAATGTTCCCAATAAATATTACTAATTTGGGCTCTCAGCCGATTGTTACGTGTGTCTAGTCCCAAAAAGTCTGGCTCAGCCTGAATTTTAGAGGAAACCAAAATACACAAACTGGAGTGGCCACTGATTATTTTTTTTTAATCACAAAGGATTAGTGGGGTTTCAAGCTCCCTGTGATTTTTCCAGTAGAATTCTAAGCTTCCACCAACTTAGAGATGAGTCATTCATTTCACTCTTAACACAGAACACTGGTGCTGGCATAGGATTGGATCAAGACTTCCAGTGAGTGGAATTCCCACTCATGAGAAGGTCCTACTGGAGGAAGTGGTGGTGAGGAGGCAATTTTCATCAATTCTGCCTTTTTCTTGCAGTCCTCTGTGGCCCCTGAAAAGCTCTTCTGGAAGGTTGGGGTACCTTCCAGAACAGTTTGAGAGATGGCAAACTACACTGCAGACTGAAGGAGAAAGGCCAGTCATGAAGATCAACTCCTCTCCTCCCTTCCTCTAGAGGGGAGCCTCTGCTAGATCTCAGTCATTTTGGAAGGACATGTCTGGACCCAACACATAGGAACTTCAATAAAGTATTTATTTATTTATTTATTTATTAATTATATTTATGAATCGCCCATCTGGCCAGACATCCAGCCACTCTGAGCGATGTACAATCCAATAAAACACAAGAAGGGACAGACACACACACACACACACACACAGTATAAAACAATTAAAAACAGTACAAAACTTAAAAATCCTAACCCACCCCATATTCCCGCCTGAAAAGCCACGTTTTTAATGCACGGCGGAAGCTAATCAAGGAAGGGGCATGGCGGCGGTCACTGGGGAGAGAGTTCTATAAATTGGGGACTGCCACAGAAAAGGCCCTCCTCCTAGTCCCCACCAGCCTGGTTTCTCTGGCTGATGGGACAGGGAGAAGGCTGTCCGTGGCAGATCTTGTTGAGCGGCCTACTTGATGTTGCTGGAGGCGCTCCTTGAGATAAACTGGACCGGAGCCGTACAGGGTTTTAAAGGTCAACGCCAACACCTTGAATTTGGCTCGGCAAACAACTGGTAGCCAGTGCAACTCTTTGAGCACTGGAGTGATGTGATCACGCCAGTGGCAGCCTTTAACCAGGCGAGCTGCTGCATTCTGTACCAGCTGCAACTTCCGAACCGTTTTCCAGGGTAACCCCACGTAGAGCGCATTACAGTAGTCTAGGCGAGAGGAGACCAAGGCATGAACCACTGATGGGAGCAGATGATTAGGAAGGTAGGGGCGCAACTGCCGTATCAGATGGAGTTGATACAGCGCTGCCCAGCTCACAGCTGACACCTGAGCCTCCATGGACAGCTGGGAGTCTAGAATGACTCCTTCAGGGGTAGATGTACCCCATTCAGCACCAGGTCAACATCCCCTAACCTTCCCTTGTCTCCCACCAGAAGTACCTCGGTCTTGTTGGGGTTCAGTTTCAGCATGTTCCTTCCCATCCAGCCACCCACTGCCTCCAGGCACTTGGACAGGGTTTCAATAGCCAACCTTGGTGAGGACTTGAAGGAGAGGTAGAGCTGCGTGTCATCCGCATATTGATGACAGCGCACCCCAAACCTCCTGATGATAGCTCCCAGCGGCTTTAGGTAGATGTTAAATAACATTGGGGAGAGGATGGAACCCTGCGGCACCCCACAAGTGAGCGGCCGAGGGTCTGAAGCCTCCTCCCCAAGAACTACCCTCTGGTACCTTCCAGAGAGGAAGGACCGGAACCACTGCAATACAGTGCCTCCCATGCCCAACCCCTCCAGGCGGTCCAGGAGGATACCGTGGTCAACGGTATCAAAAGCCACTGAGAGATCGAGGAGGACTAGAAAAGAGCATTCGCCCCTATCCAAAGCCCTCCTCATATCATCCACCAAGGCGACCAAGGCCGTTTCTGTCCCATGTCCAGGCCTGAAGCCCGACTGGCATGGATTTAAATAATCGGCTTCATCCAAGTGTGCCTTCAACTGAGCTCCCACCACTCGCTCAATCAGCTTGCCCAGAAATGGCAAATTGGAGACTGGGCGAAAGTTGTTCAAGTCTTGGGGATCTAAGGAGGGCTTCTTTGGAAGTGGTCTTATTACTGCCTCTTTAAGGGCTGATGGCATCACTCCCTCCTCAAGGGAGGCATTCACTATCGCCCTGATCTCCCCACCCAGCTTTTCCCTGCAGCTCATAACAAGCCACGACGGGCAAGGATCAAGCAAGCAGGTGGTCAGCTTAACAGAAGAAAGCACCTTGTCCACTTCACCAGAAGGAAGAAGCTGGAACCGATTCCACAAAACCGGACTGCCACTGGCCTCCTCCCGTTCACCCACTGTGTCCACGATGCACGGAATCCCACTCCTAATCCGATCAATTTTATCTGCAAAGTGCTTTGCTAACGCCTCACAGGAGGCTTTAGACTGTTCCAACGGATCCAGAGCAACTGGACCGACCAGGCTCCGGACCACTTGGAACAGCCTCCTGGGGCAGCACTCCGCAGACGCGATGGAGGCAGCATAGAAATTCTTCTTTGCTGCCTTCACCGCCACCTGGTAGGCTGAAGATGCAGCTCTGACCTGTGTCCGATCGTCTTCAGAGTGGGATTTACGCCATCGGCGCTCTAGCCTTCTCACCTCCCGCTTCAGAGCTCGCAGCAATGGAGTAAACCAAGGTGCCGTGCGAGCTCTATTCAAGTGAAGAGGGCGCTTCGGGGCCACTCGGTCTAATGCCCTGGTGATTGCAGCATTCCAGTCATCCACCAGGGTCTCGACCGAGCTACCGTTTGCGTGGTCCAGTTCCCCAAGCACATTCAGGAATCCATCCGGATCCATAAGATGCCTGGGGCGGACCATCGTAATAGGTCCTTCACCCCTGTAGAGGGGTTGTGGCACCAAGAAATCCAGCCCTACCAGATAGTGATCTGACCATGACAAGCAGGTGGTGTATATACCCCCGATTTCTAGATTATTTCCTCCCTCTCCGGAAACGAAAACCAAGTCTAGTGCATGACCGGCTACACGGGTAGGTCCTCTGTAGATATAACCAGTGTTTGTGTTGTTGGTGGGTAATTAGTTATCAATGCTTTGACCAATTGATCCAACAAAGCAGTTATTATATTCTAATCATTGGCATAATGCATGCATTCCAGATGTGTTGCAAGATGTGTGTGAAATGTATTTTGAATTGTAAGCAAGTTGTGCTCTTTAGTAGGAATGTCATTTTGGATTAAAATGAGTTTGGGTTTCTCTGAATTCAACCTGCAGTTTCCGTGGTAGACCAGCCTCTTTGAGTTGCATGGAGTTCTACAGACTTTTAGATTGTTTTTTACTTTCCCAGAATTTACGCAGATTTACTCATTGGAAAGTATTAAAGTTGCTGGAAAATACGTGAACACATATGCCATTCTGAAAAATTATGCAAATATGTACACCTTTTTTTTTAATGTAGCATTCTTTTTTTGTGCACTTTGCTCATTGTTTGTACAGTGATCTAACGCAACAGTGTGCTGGTGGAAACGGATGAATACGGTAAATATTTTGTACTAATGGAAATTATATAAATTGCTGTGAAACTCATAGCGGGATTTTTTGTGTACTTTTCCGCAGCCAAAAAATTATTTTTTGATTATGTCTGTGAACGGACAACGGAATGAATTGACACCTGACAATCCGTGGAACACAAACACAACAGATATCACAATATCCGGATGTGTCTACACTTTCGGCACTGCTGTCTGATGATTCCTGCACATAATGGGGAGAGTATTAGTTTGCTTGACTCTAACTCACTTTTCATTCTTGCCTCTTGTAGGAGTGTTGGCTGTACAGTGGTTGAAATGCTCACTGAGAAACCGCCCTGGGCAGAGTTTGAAGCAATGGCTGCCATCTTTAAAATTGCCACACAGCCAACTAATCCCCAGCTGCCACCTCATGTCTCGGACCACGGTCGGGATTTTCTAAAGCGGATATTTATTGAGGCTAAGTTGCGACCATCTGCAGACGAACTGCTAAGACACACATTTGCACATTATCACTGATGGCCTGCCTCAACCCATCTCTCACCTACTGCATTTATTTTCTGACTGCACTTTTTTTTACCACAAAGTTGAGAAAAGACAAGGGAGAAGTTATTTCTCTTGATCCTTTATTTCATATAGATTGTTAATGATTTCTCTGAGTATTTAGAATGTGGATTTTGTTCCCAATTTAGGACTATGACCTTTTTGTTTCAGTAATGTACTGATGTGGTTCGCTTAAAGCACTTTAGTACATATTCATTCCTTATTTAAGGGGGTAAAGGCAACGTATTTGGACTGTCAGGAGTTGCGTGTACATTTTTTCCCCTAGCAGAGCTGACTAACTCAGGATGCAGGGAAGATATACATGTTGCTAGCAGATGTAGAAAAAGAAAATGTGTCCAGTTGTTCTTTATAGTGTGTAGATAGATACCCTGAGAGGTCTTGGTTGTGTTTCAGCTTTGAAATGAGTCTCCTCTACAATATTGGAAAAGGATTCAGAAGCTGAAAACCCAGACTGCTGAGCAGGTGCAAAAGAAAAGAAACCATCCAACTAGCACGTCAACTGCAACCAAATAAGTGTATTACTAATTTTAAAAGAATAGGAGGGCCCCCTAGTTAGGTAGTTCATGGAGGAGTCAAGTAGTTCCGTTGCATGAATGTTTTAGATCGGGAATTGTAGATAAGCAGATTACTATAGAACTGTACTCCTCTAGAGTTGAACTGTTTCCCCATACCATGCAAACAGCGGTCTCCCTGTACTATGTTTGCTGGATCTGCCAAGATCTCTGAGACTAGAGTTGGTCTGGGAGAGGTCTAATGGCCAGAGTGAAGAATGTTTTCACTCTTCGTAATTTCCTGTTCCATATTCTTTGTACTGTCCTGCCCATTGCCTAAAATATTTCATGTGTCCCAGTCTTCCTTCCTTCTCTACTATCACATATGCTGAAATTTTAGAAAATCACTTCTGTTGAGGCTGAACAGAATTTCATGTGTCTAAGCTGCACATTTCATTTATTAGTCAAATGGCATTTGCATAATTTCTGTAATTTGCATCATGGAGAGCATGCAGAATTTGGCTTTTCAGATTGTAGACTACTTCTTGATATGGAGTGTAACAGATCCTCACTCTTTACAAGCCAGAGGAAAAGTACTCAGTAGAAATAGATCTGGAGGCCTCTATATGTATCCCTACCATATAATTCAGTTCCAGCACACTGATGATGGCATGAAGAATAAGGTACTTTTTTGTCACTTGGTAGGCAGGGTTTTTAAAGTAAATTTTATGCCTGTGTATTAGTAATTAAAAGAATATCAGATTTGAAATTACTATCCCAACTGTGTAAATCCACATTTGGACACCTGCATATAATATTCAAAAATAACTGTAGAATACATATGTAATGCTCCCAATACCTTAACTACTGGTTAGAGACAATAGTAACCAGTGTTTGCACTTCTTTATATATGGTTAAGGTAAATGCTGCTGGTTAAAGGTAGCAAGGGAAATTTGTGTGATGGGGAGGCTTAGGGGAGTATCTAATCTTTCAGACATGGTTAAGGGATAGAGAGCATTTCATATGCACCAGCCTACAGCAGTGAGTGCAGTAAAGTTTGAAAAACAAATGTTGATTGAACACCAGCCTACAGCAGTGAGTGCAGTAAAGTTTGAAAAACAAATGTTGATTGAACAAAATCTGTAATAGGTCACACTAAGGGGCTTTTGCAATTTTCTATGGAACATGGAATATGGCATCTAATGTAGAACCTACCAGATTGAGTGGACTTTTAAGGATCATAATTTTTGACTTTTTCAATAAGCAAATCCTTGTGATTGCAGAGGAAATAATTAGTCAGTTTTTGCTTAAAAGCATTGCAAATTAGTCTGAATGGGATTCCACTGAGTGACCCATCTTAGCAATCATCCCTTCCCTGTAGCTGACAGTCATTTTCCAGCACAGATCTGTGCTCTCCTCTCCTGTACACCTTTTTCTTCATGGACCGAAGCCCTCTTTTCGCAGCCCCTCCTAGAAAATTCCATAAGATTCAAGATTCTGCTAAACTTCCATCAAGCTGTAACTATGCAAATTGCATGAAACATGCAAATGTGCATGACTTGGTCCAATAGTAGACCAATATGGGGATAGATGAAGATTGAAGTCCCTCTCCCAACTATATCAATCTATGTATGTTTTACATTTTTGTCAAAGTTCCTTTCTCTGTTCAATTTTCAGTGTTTTGAAATGTTTAAAATCCAGCAGACAGACAATCATTACAGCCTCTAAGTGACCTCTGTAGCTACACCAACCCAAGACTTGTTGAACTGAAAGTCTTGTTCTAGTTGAGAGTAGGAGCATGTTTAATGAATCTTGCCCTCTTTCCAGAAAACATTAAGAAAGGCAACTAAGACACACTAAGGAGTAAGCCCCACTGAACATAGTGAGACTTTCTTTTGAGTAAATATGCTGTTGGAATTTTTTCTCCAACTTTGTTGCAAAGCCTTAAATGATTTTGTGATCATTCATCTTTTTTAACAGTTGGCAGCCAGCTGTCTGTGGCTTAGGTGGCATTCAACAGTGTACCCTTTTTAACATGAATTTGGGAAGATCCTGTTTAAGAGCTTTAGAACATAAAATCATTGTTGCTGGAATAGAATCACTGGCTGCCTGTCCTCACTCTTTAGCTGTAAAGAACAGCATATATTGGTGCTTTTCTTTTATAATAGGATCTCAAAAAATTTGGATGGGTTTGTGTCCCATCACCCCTTGCCTTTAGAAGTCTGAGATGCATGAAAGCCAAGTTTGAGGTGGGATGAGAGAGTGAACATTAAAGCAAATACCTTGATGTAGGGCTGCAAGACTTAGTCCTATTCATTTTTCTGCTATGACGCAGGAACAAATGAATTAAAGGAATTGTTAAAATCTTATACTAGAGGCTTACTTTTAGGAGTCTGGATCTGCCTTAACCTGTTTATCATTCATCGGTCTCCATCCAGCAATATCAGTGTTGTTACATTAATGTCTGAGCAGAGAGAAGATGTGATTATATGGGTGGGTGGCAATATGATCTTTATCCAAAATAATAAGTGCTCATCTTGAGAGGTCCATGGAGAAGGGTTAGTTGATGTCTTCTCTGGCTTGTCATTCATTGGACAAAAGCATAAGAAGACCACTTGCTTGTGAAACCTGAATGGGGAGGAAGTGTGTAATGTGCAGACTTCTGAAACTCTAAACTTTGATCAGTTAGAAGGGTCCTTAAAATCTTAGTTACTAACAATGTACAGGCACAACAGCACTCACTATATGTGAAGGGGTAAAAAGTTTATTTAGCAGAATATTAGGAGTTGTGTAGAACAAGAAACATAAGAGTAAGGCAATACCTCTTACTGGTCATTTAGAAAAAAGTGTGCAAATTTTCAGAGCTTCAGACATTCAGAGTTCACATAAAACACAAATGGAGTTTATTTTGTGGCCAGGCTTTTTGGATGTCTGTTTGAGTATAGTTCTTTAGGACAAAACAATTGGCATCCCCAGCAGGGTACACAGATATGGGTTCTGCCTTTCTAGAGTTCTGTGCACCCTAAATGATACTAAATGTAAAAAAAAAAATCCTTGTGGGTTTTGGTTATATTGTTTACTGCATATTATTCCACACTTTTTGTTTCTACACAGAACAGCTTACAGTAACTCAACATCTCTGTTTTAAACCTGTTTATAATTGAAGCAAACTATCTTGCTTCAGCCTTCCATTCCTTTTGTTCTAAAGAGCTACAGTCTCAACAGAGGGCCAGAGAACGCAACTCCTATCTCCCACTTATTTTGTGCTCTGAATACTTATGCCTAAACAACATGCAATTCAAAAGCTTGTGTAATTTTAACAAGGGTACTTGTGTTGCCAAAAGTACAAAAATGGACTTCAAAGAGAATGTAAGTGCAGCATATGAATTTTAAACTGTTCTTGAATTGTTAAATGGAACTATTTGAAGCTTGGCAACGTTCAAATTCTATAATTACTCAGATTGCAGTGCACAGCTTGCTCCTCTAAACTGCAGTGCCATTTTCTCATTGTGGCTAATGAGGGGGGAAAAACATAGCAGAATAAGATGACTGCTTTTTGTGCCTTTTTACAATACTGCATTTTGTCTTGACAATGGCAACATTAAGTGCTGCAAAAAGAGAAATATCTCTGGGGATTTCCAAACCCTTAACTACAGCCTTTAATAACATTCAGGTTGTGTAAATGCTATCACGAACCTGCACTTCTATCAACCCCAGTACTTCTTTAATGTTTTAGGTAGGTGTGTTAACTCTTAAGTGGTAGACTGGATGAGTCAAAGGTATCTGACCCATAATCCCTAGCAATTTCACTCCCATTGCATGGTGCATATTTGGAATCCTAGTGAGACTGTAAATTCATTTTTAATTGTGCCCCATTTTGTATGGAAGTAGTCTATAACTCTTGTGTTCTTAGAATTCCAAGGAAACAGGGAGATACAAGGTTATGAAGCAAGAGCCTTGCATACTGTGTAGGCTATTTTGCAGTATTTCAAAATCATGGATACGCTTTATGATTATTAAGGACAATTATGGGGAAATGGTCTGGGAATAGATGATTATCAAAGGAGTATTCTAATTGGAAACTGGAGACAACAAGGGAAAAGCTGGCAAAATAACTGTCACAACAAAGTAAAGATTTTTCTCTTCAAACATAAACTACCGATTTGGCAATAACAGTGCCATCATTTGTCTTAACCCAGCTGGCTGGCTCTGTTAGTAGAGTTTAGACGGCATATTAATTTGTATTTTTCAGCCAATAAGAAACAAACCTAATGTTGCTCAAAATGCATTAGAAACGCCTTCTCAAATTGCCCAAGTTTCAGAAGCAGCTGTCAAGCAGTGCTACACTTAGGAAAAGAGATTCAAGGGCTCTGTTCAGATTCTGCTTTGCTGGGTTCTGTCTTGAAGGCTCATGAAGATTTTACATTCAAACACGCATCTTCACTTCTTGCCTTCTGTGTACGGCGAGAGCAGCTTGTGAAGGCCTGCTGTGAGAAAATCTTCGAGAAGTAGCAGCCGAACAGGCCTTAGACATTCCATAGCATGGAGCTTACCATGTAACTCTCTAAAGGAGCGATCCTATGCATGTTTAGATAGAAAAAAGTCTTATAATTCCCAGCATGGAAATGCTGGGAATTGTAGGACTTTTTTGCTGTCTAAACATTAAATCACAACTTAAATTAAGAATTTTTATGTGATAACTTGATCTGTAGTTTTAATATCTTGTAAGCTCTCATCTTAGATGAATTTGGGGCTAAGGGGGAGAAATGGTTGATATGGAGTTGTATCCAATGTTAATCTAACTAAAGTCCCATTCATTTCAGTAAGTCTACTCTAAGTACAACTAACATTGGACACAACCTATGGAATACAGCCACTGCCTTCAGCTGTGTGGGACCTAAAATAAGAAAGTAAGTCTGAAAACCAGGGAACTACCTAACTAGACCAATAAAGTTCAAAAGGGAGAGGCCCTCAAATCTCGTAAGGTCTACCTGATGAAATCTGAGTCTGCAACATAAGCTTATTCCCTACATTTATAAAACATTTTGCGTTTAGACAGATATAGTTTGTTGCACTTCCATTTTTAGGATGTACACCCAAAGGAATAAAACTTATCCTTTTTAGTTATATTATGAACAAAATTCAAACAGATCTGAGTGCCTTATCTGTATGCCTTAATTTTGTTTGCTTACATATTTATTACAAAAAGGGCCAAGCCATGCAGCACCAACAAAAAAAGTATTTGAAATGTAGAAAGTGTTTAATCCCCAATTTTTAGAGGTCCTTACGTTTTTTAAATTAACTACCTAGTGCTTACATGATTTTTTTCAGAGTTCTGTATAAATATTAATCTTACAAAGCCTCTCTTCTAAAACCAGGGTACAGTATGTGGGCACAGTCCAGCCAATGTTAAGCTTGTTCAAGTCTCATTGATTTCAAAGGAAGAGTTGAACATATGCGTACATCTCTCCACTGGAGATCAGTTGCAGTTAATTTTGGTTTGAAAGTGCCCTTCATTCTTAATCTGAGCGGGAAGTAGGAAATCCTCTACATTGTTGCTCTCTTTAAAATCTCCTCACTTTTGAGTTTTGCACTCTATTCCAGAACACAATGCTTTATGCTACTGCCATGCTCAGGTGAACTGCTAATGGTTGCCTAATTCTTCTGTGGTGGTCCTTGTTCTGACGGTTGATGTTTGCTTAAAGCATGTGACAGTATTAGTTCTGTATAGACACTAGGACAAACCTTGTTCCTGCCATTGTCCAGATTTAATGCTGTATTAACAAGTTAGTTGCACTAGCAATCCTTTCCATCAACTTTGCAGCAGTTGTCTTGTGACAACTGAAGATGTTTGAGAAAACTGCTCAGCATTCATAATATACGGTAGTTCCTTTTTTCTTTCCTATTTTTAATGCTTGAAATATAACACACCTATGGAAAAAATATGAGACTTTATGTGCTTTAATGTAAGTCCATGTGGTAATTTTGGATTAGCAAAGGTATTACTGCTAGCATACCAGTCCTTAATTGCTGGTTAGTTCCTTGTGTGTATTCATGGCATGTATGTATTTGCAAATCACTGAAAACCAAAGCTTTTCTACCCCTGTACACAGCCAAAATTGATATTTATCTAGCTTAGTGACTGTTAACTAGTTTTCCAATCATTCGTAAGCTTTGTGCTGGATATAACAAGTACCAGGGCTGGCCCAGTTACACATGCAATCTAAGTGGTTGCTTGGGCAGCAATATTTTTAGAGTGCCAGTGAATCAGTGTGTGATCCAAGCATTGCATCCAGCTTCCTCTGTGATATGTCAATGGCTCCTGGGATCATATGGTGCAGCTGTTTTGGGGGCCACAAAAAGTACTGGTTCTAATAACTGCAGGTGCTAGTCAGCACATTTATTGGGCATTGCCTGACTCATGCTCAGTGTTGATGATGTAAAGACTTGGTCTTGTTGAAGTAGCAAGGAGAATCTAGTGTAGGAGCAGAAGGTAAAATTATGTCCATGCCTCTGTTGTGGGGGAAGGATGTTACACAAACAAACAAACTTAAAAGAAAGGTGGGTGTATGTACAACTGATCAAAAATCTAGCTTATCTGGCAATTTAGAGCAAAAACAGATTGGAATGAAAAATTATACACCTTTATAAATTCACCTGAAACCTTTTTCACAACTGAAAACCAATGAAAGATAGGTTTTGGTAGTGCTGGTGGTTAAATTTTCATTTATGCTTAATTGTTGGTGACTAGAGCTGGCCTTTTAATTGCAGTGTTGCATACTTAACCTTCACAGCTGCTGAACGTACTCAGTACACTGAATTGTGTTAGATTGTACTTGCAGATGTTGCAGGTGCTCCATCAAACTCATTCCTGGCTTCATGGTAAATCATTCTAACACCATCTGGGCTGATCAGAACCGGCCTTTGGACAGACCACAGCAAATTTTGATGAAAACTGTTAAAATTTGAGGGGATCTGTCCCACAGGACAGGTATGCTTGAAATTGTGCAGTATTCACCCAACAGTGAGTACTGTACATTGCCTTCCAATTTAAGTATATGGAAGGAAGGCTGACCAAGTGAAAACACACATACATCTGCAAAAGAGTGTCTGTCATATGATCCTTCATGTGGGCACAACCTCTCTATTCTAGTGACTATAATTGCAGAAAGAAATGTTGCAGACTACCTCAGGTATGAACTTTAAATAGAGGAGCTGGATCATCTGTAAAGATTCCTACATGCAAAAAACCTGTCCAAGCAAGTTTGGCCACTACAGTACTAAAACAATTGATTGAACCTCCAGCAGTGAAATTAGGACATTTGTTTTCAGTGTAACAAATCTAGGATACAGTTTTCACACCATCCTTCTGACAAAGATGTTCTCCATGTCAAAAAGAAGCCAAGTTACTAAAGGAGAAGATAAGTAATACTGTAGTGAAATCACAGGATGACGTTAGAGAAGCTGGATCCAGATTCTTTGTCAAGCTGTACAATGAAATTTCAATGTCTCCTTTAGTAGATTGTGCTACTCATTGTACATGAGGATGTTAACTACAGGCAAATGGAAATCTGAGATGCTAAAGGCTCCAACAGAGAGAGCAGCATCTTAGGCATACAGCTCCAGTCAGTTTCATGGCAGATTTGCAAGTTCTGTACACTAAATCTGAAGAAGTAGGGCTGAAACATTTGAAAAGAAGCTCATTCCCGTGATAAGGCATCTATTCCTGAGAATATACTTAATGTTGTCAGGTGTAAGTGCAAGATGGCAATGAGACATTCATGAAGTACAAAAATTTGCTCATGTAAATATGCCTTAACAAACATGCATAATATAATGTGGTGATTGCCACGGGTAAGGAGTATGAGAAGGCATTGGGCTAGATCCTGAAGTGCTTTGTGTGAGCAAAAAGGCACTTCCACTCAAACAGATGGTGGGCGAGAAGCATGATTTCTGCTGCCTCTTTCCTCCATTAGCAGTCCACCATACCATATCCCATGCTATTCCTGAGGATCCCCTGAGCCTCAGGAACAGCTTTTCAGGGGACACTGGGGGCTGCAGCACAGAGAAGGGAGCAGGAAAGCCTTGCTTCATGAATGGAACACCACTTGCAGTTCTTTAGATCAAACCTACTGTTGACTAATCTGACACAACTATGACATCAGTGATACAGAGGGCAGATTATGCAGTGGTTTAATAAATATAAAGAACATCCACATTGTATCACATAATTGTCAGTCATTTCTAATTATGCAGGGTGAATTTTAGAGATTTCATAAAAATACTTGAAATAAAGTATGTGTTTCACTTCATACTTAGGAGTAAAGGGGAAAATTTGACCACCATGCATTTCACTAGATTTCATTGGATTTTGGATAGATTGTACATATCTTCACCTTCCATTAAGTCCTTCTGTACTCCCCCCCCCCCCCCCGGGTATAAACTACTGAACATGGTACTGTTCCATTCTGCAGTTTTTAAATTTTCAGCTGAAGGGAAGGAGGGGACTAAGAGGTAAGCCTTTAAGTCAGTATAATGGGCCAAAGTATTCCTTGTGCCATAGTGAACTAGAACATTGCACAGCTTGCATGTGCATCTTGCATGTCCATCTCATTCCAAATAATTCAGAGCCATACTTCTCCCTTGGATATCTTGGTTCAGTGGAAGTGAAAGATGTACATCCAAGTAAGCAAAACTAAGATTTCTAAGCTATTGAAACTCTTAGCAGCAAAAGCATTTTCTTCATTTATCTTGTATGTGCTAGCTATTCATTTCTCAGACAGGAGTATACTTAACAAAATTATATTATTGTATTGGTGTTTGTTTGTTTTTTAGTGGACTTGCCTTTTTGATCTTTTCTCTTAATAACTAAGAAGCAACAAAAAAGAGGCAACTGAAATTCTCCATGGTTATTTGATTGTAATGCATTCAAACCCTGTTGATGAAGGATTTCACTAGTTTTGCAGGAAGGGAGAGTGGTATTGTGGGTTACTAGTGCCCTCTGGGGAAGATATTTAGAATCTCTTTGAACTAACTTGGTTCTTTTCTGTAGTTAGAGTCACTCTCCCAAATGCTGAGCATATTCACAGACTGCTTTGATGTCAGTGGTGGGGCTATTCAAGTACATTTGTTTAGGATGATCCCATTTTGATTTTATACATATATATGTATACACACACACACACACACACACCAGGCACATAATCATGAATTATAAAAGGATTGTGCTCTCTTTTCGGAACAGGGTCTAAACTCTCAATCTCAAGTTGCTTGCTTTTTTGCTAATATCAGCAGTTTAAAACTTGACACTGTTCATCCAAATGTGGGAACAGATTATTGCAACCCAAATGCGTTCAGCCTGTCATCTCGTACCTCAAGCAAATGTCACTGTAACTATGGGGAAGAGGTGTTGGTTGAAGTCGACAGTAGACTTTTACTTTTCAAAAAGCTATAAATAATGTATAAATCCTACCCTTTTGATCTAATGTACATTTTTATGCAGCTGTCAAATTCTCTATTTAATCTCTTGGTTTCTCTCTGTAAATGTTTTTACTCTGTTTGAATGCTGGGCACAGTTTGTAATGTATGTACACAACGGTGTTTTTTTTCTATCAATGTTGACTCTTTTGCACATTTTTTGAAAAAGTTTAATTTGTACACTGATTTAATACTCTGACCAACTGTTATGGAGTGCATGTGAATTATGTATGTGTGCAATGTACTACTGTCTTGAATGTATGAGGATTTTTTAATTCAGTGTAAATGCGTGTCAGCTTCTGGCTTTATCTTGGTTGAGGAACTCAGGACATTAACTTTGCTTACTAGTTCCCCACAATGGCACCTAATCCAGCAACTTGGTTGCACCTGCAGGAGCTTTGACGCACATGGGATTCTGTGTGAACAGGAATTTCCAGTTCACTTCATACTATTGGGGCACTGGCCAAGTGACCAGTCAAATATTGTCCATGGACCACCACATAATTTCATTCTTTCAAAGTAGAAGTTAACTTGGTACTCAGTCTCATTTCTACAGTTTTAAATACTAGACCATTATTTGACTGGCCGCATGCCACACTCTTTCACATTGGTGTGAAGAGTGTGCATGCAGAGCTTTCCACAAGTATGGAGTGAATAGGGAAGCCTCTGCTTGTGTGGAGCTTCATACACTCAAAGTCTCTGTGGATTTTGGATTGTGGCAAATGTGTCTAAGAACTTTCCAAATGTATAGGGTATATAAAAATGCCTTCTATGTACTGTGTTCACTCTCTCCCACAGACTTATTCCAGTTTCATTTCTACATTTTTAAACAATTGTTTTTTAAGGGTACTGCATTTAGTTAAATATATAAAAGCTTTGAGAGATAATTTACTAGATAAATATATTTTCAGCTGGCTGATGTTCAGAAAATATTTTTTTAATTTTTGTTTTTAATCATTCAAAATGTATTTGTATTTCCAAAATTGGACATGAATTGTATATTAAAACACTCTGGCTGGACAATGGTATGGTTTGTCTTGTAAGGACTGTCTTTTTTTAAAAAAAGCTAAAAGTTGTTTCCGTGATACAGAGAATAATAATACTGTTCTGAAAAGCTGAAGGCAATCTTTGAATTTATAGCTGCTTGATAAAATCGAGACACATAACCAGTCTTAGAAAAGTCAGATGTTTTTATTGCCTGTTCTTTTTTGTTACATTGAATGTAATGTCTCCCTCTTGATCTTAACTGTTTCCTTGTTTTCTGGTACTGGGAAAATTTAAAGCATGTTGAAGGTACTACCAAATACCAATTAATGCTTAAATTTTAAATTGGTAACCTAGTTTGTGGCTTGAATGAATCTTTGTATAATACTTAAGACGTACCAACTGAAAATTCTCATGTTGGGTAAATAGCGCACTGGTGGAGATCAAAAACCAAGTTAGGAAAAGTGGTGGTATTGGGTTTTTAAAAGAGCATACTAATGGCCTGGTATGGTGTGGTGTGTTCCATTGTTCATGCACATTTTGACCTTGTTATAGTCTCAAAAGTGTGCTTGTACAAAATGTATAAAAACATTTTGATTTTTTAAGATCTATGTATTTATCTGTTATTTTCTTGCCGGTAAATGGCTTTATTTTATTTGGGTTTTTAAAAATCAAATATAAAAGAAGCCATGTTTATATTATATACTGTGTTTGACCAAATGACTTTGTTTTATGAAATGTGTATATTACTGGTACACAACTTTGTTTCGGATGATTGTGCATGAGGACCTGCAAGAATTAATACAATGAAAGATTGTTTTTTTTCTTCCAAGTTAATTCATTCTGGAAAGGTTATGGTACAAAGGTTTACTGGATGTAACCTTATGAGCTTATGGAATGACTATAGATAATGGCACTTTTAAGTGTTAATAAAACAAATATTTATTTCCAGTTTGTGTTCTTCTATTCCAAAAAGTATCTTAATAGATAATACTTAGCACTTTATATAATGCTTCACTTTGTTGACAGTGCTTCATATACATCATTATCACAGGCCTGTGGCTCACGCTGGCTCAGCTTGTCTGAGCATGGAAAGCTAAGCAGGGTCAGGCCTGGTTATTACTTGGATGGGAGACCGCTCCTCTAGTTTCCTGCATTGAGCAGGGGGTTGGACTCGATAGCCTTGTAGGCTCCTTCCAACTCTATGATCTATGAATTTCAAGAATTCTTACAAAAATGCTTCATGGTAGGTTAGGCGCAGATGCAAGAGCTGCATATCAAAGTAGCTTGTCTAAGGATGAGATGAGCTTTGAACCATGGAGCTCTGGTTCATAACTCAAAGTGAAATCCTATGCATGTTGACTCAGAAGTAAGTCCCACTGTGTCCAATGCAGCTTACTCCTTGGTAAGCATGTTTAGGATTGCAGCCTCATTCTTTCAGCCAATATGCTGCACTATGCATCTTATAGGTAGTGTATACATACACAACTTCTACACCGTTTTCTTTGCCAAAAGTGTATAATAAAACAATAAAGACACTATATATTACACTTCTAGAAGTTAACTTAAGCATCATGCTAAATGTGAAGAAAATCTATTAATGCTTGTGTGCCTCTGATACATTATTTTAAACTAATAATAATATTCTGTAATGTTTGAACTAATGAAACCAAATGTTTTTTACACATAGGACCTGCAGTAAAATAGCTCAGGGTAATGGCACAGCTTTAAAACAAACAAAAATGTACATAGGTATGCCTATCATTCCAGCTGCTATTCAGCTTATGTATTATCTCAGCTAAGGGCTGCTTCACACAGGCGTGCACACATATACACACACACATCTTGATTGAGGCATGGTATGTGTGCAAGAGAAAAAGCAGAAGCATCTAACCTACCTCACAGGGTTGTTGTGAGGATAAGATGGAGAGGAGGACTATGTAAGCCACCTTGGGTTCCTTGCAGGAAAAAAGGCGGGGTATAAATATAATAAATAAATCCATTCTGACCAGGTTATCCTTCCTTCATTTATATTTATGCCCTGCCCAAGGAACCCAAGGTGGCTTACATAATCCTCTCAATTTTATCCTCACAACAAACCTGTGAGGTAGGTTAGGCTGAGAGTCAGTGACTGGCCTAAAGTCACCCAGTGAGTTTCATGGCCGAGTGGGGACTAGAACCCAGATCTCCCGAGTCCTAGTCCAACACTCTCATCCAGAATATATGTTGGTAGAACTATGTAGATCAGCTAAAACAAATGAGTCTTGTAGCATTCTGAACACTGACAATTCAGCTGCATGAGGTGTTATCCTCAGCAGAGATATGTATATGTGCATACATACATGGTCATAAAATGCAAGAAACAACATGTAACACACTATGCCTGCAGTGGACAACTTGTGGCTCTCAAGCTGTTTTGGCCTACAATTTCCATCATCCTTCACCATTGGCTAGGATGCATAGGGCTGATAGGATTTGTCGGCCAAAACATTGGGAGAGCCTCAAGTTGCCCACCCTGGCTCTCTGCAAAGCCATGGGTCAGATTGAACCCTTGTGCAAGCAGAAGCCTTGCTCATGACTCCTCCACCCGTGTGACCCAAATCTGCCCTGTAGGGTCCTCAACCCACTGGAGCAGATTTGAGAGGCTGCAGGGGGGGGGGGATTGTTCCAGCAGCGATACAGCCCCAAATATATTCAACATAAGTCCAGTGGCCATTCACAGCAGCAGTAATTGAGGACAGAATCTAATGCTACTGAAATATTCTCCATATTTTCTTAACATGACACCTTTTTTTGTGTGTAATGTCAAGGCTTCTATTGACAGGAAAAACAGCTGTGTTGAAGCCTGCATACTTAAGCTGACCTTGTTTTCGGGGGGGGGGGCACGGGACACTTGCTTTCCCTCTTAACAAAATTTATCTTCTCCCCCACCCCCTTTGGGCACCTACCCCTCAGCATCTACTGACCCACCCCACCCCCTGGACATGCCTTGTAGTGTTCCTCTTACCGTTAAACACATTGCTGCAAAGTCCATGATTTACAGAAAACTCCAGAAGTGCCTCCGTGGCAGTACATTGGATGCAACATTGGGTTGCATCCAATGTGGGCCTAACTTATGTTCCATTCATTTCAAAGGGTCTACTCCAAGTAGGACTGACATTGGATACTACCCAGATAATGAATTAAGCCTGCAATCCCATACGCACGTACCTGGTCGTGAGTCCCGTTGAAATCAACTTGGAACTTGTGAGTAGACCTATCTAGGATTGCACTGTAAATCACAATTGGCAGTACCGTAACGGTGCCCCCAAAAGCAGCCTCCTGGTCCTGGCTAAGCCTAAGGGTAGGGCCGGCCCTACTAGTTGAATGCTCTCCCTGCCTTGGCAAGTGGGAAAAGCGTCTGAAGAAGGGGCGAGAATTCTTGGCTCACCGCTGCATCCTGTCAAGCCCCGGCCACGCACGGCCTTTTGCAAACGCCTCATTTCGTCCGCGGCCTTCCGTGTTTACATGCACGGAGCCCAGCCGTGTGACGGAGACGGAGAGACCGGATTCGCTCGCTCTCTTGCTCCGGAAGCGGCCGGGGCGGGTGCGAAACGCTAGAAGCCGTGCGCAGCTCGCCTGAGGCCACTTCGAAATGGGCAAGAAGGAGCGAGGTGAGCGGTCGGCGCTGGCTTGGGGGCAGCGACTCTCTTTCTTTTCCCCTATAAAGGCGGTGGGGGCCTTTCGAGGAGCTTTCTGGACGAGGAAGCTCACCCGGGAAACTCATTGTTTCCCAATCCAGCGGTGACGTTTCCCCAAACTTGGAGCTGCTGGGTTTCCCAGACTGGCTTTCTCGAACCCAGTGCTTGCTTTCGTGGGGGAGGGCTTAATTTCAACCCCGGAACCTCTTTTGTACTGCAGAGATCCCTAGAATATGTGAAGGGATAAGAGAAGCGGGGGCGGGGGCGGGGGCGGGAGAGAATGTACGTCACCATGTGCAGGGTCCATTCCTAGCGACAAGGACCAGCACCTGCTGTTAGGAAGAAGGGCTGATACAGCCTTCCCATACCTGGTGCCATCCAAATGTGTTGGACCGCAACTCCCATCATTCTCAGCCAGCATGACCATGATGGGAGTTGCAGTTGAACACATTTGGAGGGCTCCAGGGCTCCCACATCATGGAGCTTGGCCTGTTTTATCTTACTGTGCTTAGAAATTAAGCAGACGGCAGTTTGGGTCATGTGTGGTTATTTTTTCTTGTTTGCTTGTTTTTTATATGTAACTCAAATCTTAATCTTTATTTATTTAACAGTAAACAATAAATGTAGGATCAATACTTAGCTGTAGAAGGACGAGGAATAGATGAGATGAATTTGGGTTGTGTGTTGAGGCCTAGTATTTGAAAGCATGTTTTGATCCCTAAGCCTCCTAAATAATCTGTGCCCTCCTTTCCAAAATAGAAAGATCCTTCCTTGTGTTTGTAAAGTGGATATCCCATGCACGTAAAGGCTTGGTGCCCAAACCAGGGGTTGGAACTGGGGATAGATTTAAGTGGTAGAACACATGCTCTTCTCCCAGGAAGTCCCAGGTTCAATCCTCAGCACCTCCACTTAAAAAGAGAGGGGGGGTGGGGGGTGGGGGGCTGCTTGAGATTCCAGCAGGTTGCTGCAACATCTTAAGAGCTAGGAAGCAAATGCTCTTAGTAGGGCAAAGAGGCTATGGCTGACATTGAATGTCTCAGCATTGGCCTCTCAACAGTATTAAGCAATCGAGGAGTGTGGGGAGTATAGGAGAGTGCTGTGTGCTCCCTTTTAAAACTGGTGAAATATTTCAAAGGTGATTCCTGAATATTTGCTGGATTGGAAAGCTTGGCCCTTCAGTGGTCCCTTTGAGTCTGATGCCTCTCCTTTATAGAGGGCCAGGGTCTCTGTTTATTTGATCTAGCCCTCCTCTCCCTGCCCCATGGATGCTTCTCTTATGGAATACTTCTACCTTCATGACTGTGCCAGTGAGGAAAAAAACAATCCAAATATGCCACTCTTGCAAAATATTTAAAAACTGCTGTGTGGCAGTAACTTCTGAATAAAAGTTAGTCTGTGGAAACTGTAAGTAGATAATTTGTATGCATTTAATGGGGGAGCCGCTTATCTGTTTGTGAGACTAATCAATGCTTAATGTGCAGGCATAGCTTACTCCCCATTTAAAGCAAGGTGAGAAGAAATGAGTGTGTACTTGAGCAATGATGTGTCTTGCTTTTTGCGTGTCTAACATGTTATGGGTTTCTTACATGGAAGTTGTTCACACACAGAAAATAACAGCATGAAAAGCACTAGATCGGGTAGGCAACATGGTGCCCTCCCAGTGTTTTGCACTACAACTCCCACAAGTCCCAGCCAGGATGGCCAGTGGTCAAGGATTATTGGAGTTATAGTCCAAAACATCTGGAAAGCACTAGGCCACCTACCCCCTGTGTAGATAGTCATGATTAACATACAAATTACTACATGGAAAATGTTTTCTGTATAGGAAGTCTAGTGTTGACTTAATCTGAGGGAAAGCTCATGGTATCCTATAACCATACGTTTCCTCTATGACTATTTCCTTGGAAGTACACTTACTTCATGGTGAAGCCTTAATTGGGGAAGGAAAGCTAGTAGGAGTGAGGAAAGTCTGGTCCCAGTATCTGCTCTGGAGCAATTAATGTAGGGGTGCACAACCCACAGGCCACATGTGATCCTTAGCCACTGCCAGGGCAGCCTGCAAAGCTAGCAGCACCACACCCACTTTTCCCTGCTTCCCAACTGATCCACCCACCAACTTCTTCCCCAGACCCTGCCCCCTCTCCCAGGACTGAAAAGCTCTTATCTCCAATCAGCAGCTGACTGGAGATAAGAACTTCACCCTGCTGATCACTGAAAAAGGCTCTCATTCTCAGGGCTTAGCAGAGAAAAGCTCTGATCTCCAATCAGTTGCTGATTGGAGATGAGAACTTTTCCCTGTGTGGGGGAAGGGCCTGGGGAGGAAGCTGCTGAGCGATTCAGTCCTGCTTTCTGCGGAAAAACCACAGACAAAGTCAGCAGAATATGTAGAAAATGTGAAGTGGATAATATTGCTAATAGAAAATGGCAATACAATACATTACCATTTTTTAATTTGTTACATTTATATCCTGCCTTTTCCTCCAAGGAGCCCAAAGCAGTGTACTTGACCCATCTCCTGTCCATTTTTTCTTCACTACTGCCCTGTGAGGTAGGTTAGGCTGAGAGTCAGTGACTGGCCCCAAGTTACCCAGTGAGCTTCATGGCCGAGTAGGGACTAGAACTCAGGTCTCCCGAGTCTCAGTCCAACACTCTCACCACTATGCCACACTGCAGGGGTCCCCAACCTGTTACCCTCAGGGTGCCCACAAAGCTTCCCATTCCCTGTCCCCCTTCAAAAATTTATTTTAAATTTTTAAAAACTTGAAAAATGTTAGGGTGCCAGTTCTCCTTCCTGTTCCCAAACCTGCCACTGATCAGCTGTTTGGTCCACAGGAAGAGAAGGAAAGAGTTGCTTCCTAGCCTGCCCAGTTTTCTTCCGCCCACACACAGCTCTCCCCTTTGCTCTCTCTCTCTCCCCACCCACTCCCAGCCTTGCTGTTTCTCTCCCACAATCCCTTTCCTCACTTTTTCTCTCCCCACATCTTTACCTCACTGTTTCTCCCCCCTCCTAGCCTCACTCTTTCTCTCGCTCTCTCCCCCTTCTCTCACTATTTCACCCCTCCCAGCCTGTAGCCTTGCTCTTTTTCTCTTCCTTCTCAACCTCTTCTCTCTTTACACACACACACACACACACACACACTGGGGAATGGAGTGGCTGAGCCTGGGGTCAAGGTAGAAAAAACATTTTCTTTCCTTTTGGGGCTGGGGGCATTTTCCTTTCCTTTGGGGCTAGGGAAGAGTGTGTGTGGATAGGATGAGCAGGCCAATCCTATGTAGGTCTATTTAGAAGTAATTCCTATTGGGTTACAAGTAAGCATACATAGGATTGCAACCTAAAATTTTATTTTGTTGTGCTTCTGTGGGGTCAAATATGTGATTGGCTTTAGAGTTCAGGCCCTTTCTTTTCTTGTACTCAATTTCTTGAGTAAATTACTTGTCCTTTGACTAGCCAGGCCTCCACAGCAGCCATTATGTGACTAGCCACATCCTCCGTGGGAGCTATTTTGTGCTGGTGCCTGCAGCAGTTGCTCAAATTTCCAAAAGTGCCCATGAGTCCAAAAAGGTTGGGGATGCCTGCCACGCAGGCTTTCAACAATAGTATATTAGAAACACATGTGGGAATGACACACATTGTAGCCAAAAACCACTATAGAGGCTGAACATTTACACTTGTAAAGCTGAATCTAAGATATTGTTATTTGTATTGCCATTTTCTATTTATTTATTATATTTATACCCCGCCTTTTTTCCTGCAAGGAACCCAAGGCGGCTTACATAATCCTCCTCTCCATTTTATCCTCACAACAACCCTGTGAGGTAGGTTAGGCTGAGAGGCAGTGACTGGCCCAAAGTCACCCAGTGTGTTTCATGGCCGAGCGGGGACTAGAACCCGGATCTCCCGAGTCCCAGTCCAACACTCTCACCACTAACCACACTGGCTCTACTTTCTACTACCAATATTATCCACTTCACATGTTTTACAAGTTCCACTGACTTTGTCTGTGTTTTTTCTGTATTTGGGGAGCCCTCTCCTTTGTGCATCTGACTTCTGCTTGCTTCTGAGCCTTGTCCTGCTTGTATGTTCATGCTTATTTCTGAACAGACATGCAAAGGCTTGGTATTCGGGATGCTGTTTGAAAGTGCTGATGAGTGATTTAGTCCTGTTTGCTTATGCATAGAAAAAGCTTCCCCACCCCGCTCATGGTGGTGAAGAAACTACACACCCCATTAGTGGCAGGCTATGTGCGTGTGCACACGTGTGTTCCTCAGCTACCCACCCCCCACCAGCAGGTGCTGGATGTGGCTGAAAAGATTGTGCACCCCTGAACTAAAGGAACAGCTATTCCTGAAAACAGAGAAATGTGTTGACATTCAATTCTGCGTTTTCTGAAGATTCTTCATGGGGAGAGACTTGTGTTGCTATTATGGATATTTTGTGCCTTTGATTTGTTCATTGTGTAAACTGTTTCTGAGGTTTTGTGTGTGCGTGTTTTAACTGCTTGTGCCTTGGTTTTCAGATAAGAAGAAATCTAAGAAACGGCACTATGAGGAGGAGGAGGAAGAAGAATATGATATCCCAGGCAGAGAGTCCCAAGAAGCAGTTCCCTCAGCAGCAGGAAAGCAAGTGGAAGATTCCGGGACCAAAGTCGATGAGTATGGGGCAAAAGACTACAGGAACCAGATGTTGCTAAAGGCTGATCATTCCTCACGCCCATTGTGGGTGGTAAGTCCCATTAAGCACATAACTTTTTAGAAAGCTTCACTACGTTTTGACAAAGGAAATGTATGGAGGTATTTGGCTATACTGAGTGATGCTACCTTAAAGCATGTTGTTCTGAGATGACATGTTTTGCAGATGGTAATGTTTTATGTTATGATACATATTGCACGGGGAACCCGTGTTACAAATGAGGGCCTGGATTTTCATGGAAGAATTTCAAGAAACTTTGAGAAGCTTGATCCAGTAAAACTCTTAAATATATTAAACTTTGTTGTTCTCTTTCATGGTGGCTCATGTAGCAGTAGCATTCTCTTGTCTTTCAAAATACGATTATTCAACTGCGTTGGGGGAGCCAAAAGGAATATTACCTAATTTTAGGCTAGCTCCCTTCTTTGATGAAAATGGAAGCTTTCCTCTAATTTTGTTTTGTAGGCATAAAGTGAGAATTCAGGGTGAAAGAATCAGTGGACTCGATAGCCTTGTAGGCTCCTTCCGAGTCCAACCCCCTGCTCAATGCAGTGGGTCTTCTAGCGTCTGCTGTGTGGCATTCTGAGGAAGGCATTTTAGGGTGCAATCCTGTGGCCCTCCAACCTTGTCTGGGGGGCCATAGGACATCGGACTCTTTGCCATGACCTTGGAAATTTCTTCCAAGGTCGCAGTGGGGAGTCTGAGCATGGAGCACCCTCCCCCCTGCTCACAACCGGTGCAGTTCTTTCCGTGCTGGCTGGGAACTGAAGACAGAAGACCAACTTCCGTTCCAAGAGTGGGGGGAGGCATTCCTGGGTGTGGGGAGGGGAGGAGTGAGGCTCCATAGGCTTCCAAGAAATCCAGGTGATGCCTCACCCTCTCCTCATGAGGAGAGGTAAAACATTGAGAAGGCCGAAATCGGCTGTCTAGATGTTTTTGAGGGCAAGGGGAGTGCAGCAGCCATCCTATCTGCCGTGCTCCTCCCACCCTCAATTGGATGGCCATAATCCTCTTGATTTGGGGGGTTACAGGCACCCACATAGGATGGGGCTGCCCGCCTTGTGCTTTTATCTCATCCATCCTCGCAATGGCTATATGAGAAAAGCCACAGTTCCATTTTCTTGAGGCTATATGGGGGATTCTCCCCATTACTGCCACCACCTATGGGGAAATTGCTCCTTCACTGGGTAGTCCCACCCATGGGGTTTCTTATTTATAGCAAATGCTTATATTTCTGCACCTAAGGAACTCTCTGCCACTATAACTTAAGAGTTCCACAACCTCATCCTTTCCCGCTCCCACCAATTCTGTTAGTAGCCAGTATAAAAGGCTTGGGTGTGAGACAAGTTGAACAATTAATCAAGTAATTTATTAAAAGATTATTTTGTACATAAGGGATTACTAATATTTATTTTGGGGTTTTCAAAAGATTGCTTAGTGACAGTTCTTTGGGACTCAAGCGCTGTTGCTGTTACAAGCCCCAAAGGACTTCTTTTACCTCAGGACAAATTCCCTTAAACTCCAGCCTAGCCAAATACCCTTACAACCAGGTCCAGCTTTAGGGTACAGTCTTTCTCTTATACCCAAGCTCCTCCCATTGTACTGCTGGCTGCTTGGACAGTTTATCTGGGTTTTTACTGCCTACTTGTATAACCTTCCTCTGGCAAGATCTTAGGGCACTGGGCAGCCTCTTGGCATAACACCACCACCTGCTCCCTGTTCCTGATCTTCACCCCCCCCCCACATTCTTTCTCTGTGGTTATCCCACAGAGAAAGAATAGCTTAATATGCAAGCCTTCACTTTCTCCTCAGCTTTTCTCCTTTTTTTAAACACCACATACCAACCAGCAGACCGTCTCCCCCTCTCTCCACAGACTCCCTCTTACTCAAAACCTAACTGTCATATCGTAAATTTCTCTTCTCTTGTCCATGTAGCTAGAATCCCCAGCCAATCAGAATTGAATTTACCTGATCCATGCCCCATCTAACAATATTGAAAGCAATTGTCTCTCTCCCCTCCTTCAGAATGTTGCTAAGCAACTACTACACAGGCCTTTGACCATAACAAAACAAGGCCTCAGGCCTACTTAGATACTTCACAGAGGCCACACAAAGTACACATCACAGAACCACAATAGTTATATACAGGCATTTCTTCACAGGCTGGTTCATGGTCGCCTTGAAATGTCCACCCTTTGAATTAATTATTCATGAATTTATAATTTTTTTTAATCCTGTCCCTCTTCCATGGAGCTCAGTGTAGTGTTGATGGATCTCTTCCTCAGCACACTTTATCCTTACAACAGCCCTGTGAGGTAGCCTAGTCTGAGAGTGTGTGACTGGCCTAAGGTGAGTTTTATGGCTGAGTGGGGATTTGGGCATAATTCTTCCCAGGCCTAACCCAACACAACCACTACCATGCTGTCTCTCAAGCTCCCAATGCATAGTGGAGGAGCAATATGAACCCAAGTACTAGCCCAGCACTCTGACCAAACTCTAGAGAGCTATTTCAGGCGCCCCTAAGAGCTTGTATAAATCCAGTGAGATTTCTGACTTTTGTTTGAATAGCAAGCTTCTCCCACCTCTCTTCTCCCCAAATGCCATATCACAAGCTGTTTTTGAAACTCTAGTGAGTTTCAAAAGTAACTTGCCTTGTTATTGGGGGGCTGTTGCTGCTAAAGAAACTTCCAAAGTGGGTTTAGTGGTTCTCATTCCACTGGATAAAATAAAATGCTTCTCCGCATCATGTATTGTGTGCCTAAAAGCAGTGGTGCAGATTATTTGCCACTGTTCTCAGATTAATGTTATTGCAACTTTTCTTCTGTCCTTTTACAGGCTCCTGATGGCCATATTTTCCTTGAAGCCTTTTCACCCGTTTACAAATATGCTCAGGATTTCTTAGTTGCCATTGCTGAGCCAGTTTGTCGACCCGTCCATGTGCATGAATATAAATTGACTGCTTACTCCCTCTATGCTGCTGTCAGCGTCGGTTTGCAGACAAGTGATATCACAGAATATTTGCAAAAGCTGAGTAAGACTGGTGTGCCAGATGGGATCATTCAGTTTATCAAGGTAAGCTGTTATTATCTACTTGCTCTACTGGTATATCCGTTCAGAGATAAAGGTCTGGACACTGAAAAGAGATAATGAAACACCACAAGATACAGTGAGGTTTAATGTCATGCTTGGAGTTGGGTCAGGACATCTGTAGACAAATTAGCTTGTTCTTCAGACAACAAGACCTGCCAACAAAAACTAACTGTAACATATTTAGGAGGGCGGAGAGACAGAATTAAAGGCAGCTGAAAATTCAAGAAGGGGCAACATCCAGAAGTGGATGGGTAGCTTAACAGAGTAATGTTGCAGGTTGGTTCAAAATCCACATGGACAGCACAAAAGGAAATCCTGTTCTAGGAATTTGTCCAAAATAATCTATTGTTGCCACTTGTTGCTATGAATCTGAGCAGGATTTTGTGAGCCTACTTGAGTCAAAGTGTGAGAGAAGGTCTTGGCAATTCATTTGACAAGGGTTGTTTTTCTCACCCCTGGGCACATCATTTAGGTGAACTTATCATGCAAATCATGCCCATCACTTGGTGAATGTCCCCCCCCCCCCTTCATAAGTAGATGCCATGACATAGAACGGAAATGAGAAAACCTGCTTTATGTGGTGTGCAGGATTCATATGATGAAGAATTCTAAATCGGCATTCCCCAGTGTGGTGCCTTCCAGATGTGTTGGACTCTTATCATCTCCAGGGTGGGGCAGGCTGTACTAAACCATATGACCATGGGTAATGTGTAAACCAGCCTTCCCCAACCTGGCCCCCTCCAGATGTGTTGGACTACAACTTCCATTTCTGACCACTGGCCATGTTGGCTGGGATAGGAGTTGTAGTTCAAAACATCTGGAGGGCACCACGTTGGGGAAGACTAATCTAAACCAGCCTTTTGGGAATTTGGGACTTGAGTTCTCTTTAACGTTTGTAGGCGACTTGAAAGCGCAAACATTCAGGTTTGATTTCTCTTTTTGACCACGTACCTCCCTTCTCAGGGATCTTGTGTAAAAATTTGATAACATTACTCTGTGTACACATGGTTATATGTATAATGCAAATGGATTTCTTCTACATGTTCTGTTTCTAATCAATATTGTTTTGTAGCTCTGTACTGTCAGCTATGGAAAAGTAAAGCTGGTCCTGAAACACAACAGGTAAGCAGTTATTTGTTTGCTTGTTTCTTTTGTTTTTTAGTTGTGGGGATATTTCCAAACCTGTCCCCAGTTCTTGTTAGCTGATTATTGCGTTTTGGCTTGGATGCTACTTTAGTGAATTATATTTTTGTTTTAGAATGGCTTTACTGAAGAATACTGGCTGTGTTCACATATAACGATAAGCCAGGAATCCTCGCTTATTGAAGCACAATGGGAATGAGTTGTGTGCTGGTGCATGCAACCTATTTGCTCCCTCTTCCCTCCACCATTAGTGTGAGCTGGCAAACAAACCAGGTAGGGATAGCTAACAGCTGAACCTGGGATTATGGTTTATTGCACCCAAACAATTCAGGATTTGTAAACCAGTTTTAAACCAGTGGTTGTTGTTGTTTTACCAATCCTGGCTTGTTTGGGTGCAATAAACCATAATGATGAATTTAGACATCACGCTAAACTATCCCTGCCTGGTTTGTTTACCCACAAATGGAGGAAGAAGTGGAAACAAGCTATGTTTACCAGCTTGTAGCTCATTCACATTGTGGTTTAACAAGCCAAGATTCCTGGTTTATCATTATGTGTAAACATGAGCACTGCCCCTTTAAGAATTACAGTCAAGTGTCAACTGTAGTCCCCGCTCAGCCATGAAACTCACTGGGTGACTTTGGGCCAGTCACTGACTCTCAGCCTAACCTACCTCACAGGGTTGTTGTGAGGATAAAATGGAGAGGAGGAGGAGGATTATGTAAACTGCCTTGGGTTCCTTTCAGGAAAAAAGGTGGGGTATAAATATAATAAATAAATAAATAATAGATAAATAGTTCTCAAAGTGTACAACACATCAACCTAAAGAGGCCCCCCAAAATAGAGTACTACCCTGCTCCATTGGGGCAGGGCTTCCTAAAATGGTAGATTTGTGGAATCTGCATATTCAACTTCCTCTCCTTCTCTCTACTTTCTAGGTATTTTGTAGAAAGCACCCATCCTGAAGTCATTCAGCAACTTCTCCAGGACACAGTTATTAGGGACTGCCGACTAAGAAATGCAGAAGGGGAAGAAACGGAACTCATCACAGAAACATTCACAAGCAAATCAGCTGTAAGTTTGGATTATGTAATAGCCCTTTATTTAATATGGCTTGTCTTTTCTTTACTATGTAATTGTAGCTGGCACAGGTGTGTCTTATGTCCATGTTGGCTTCTCTCCCTGCCATGTATACCCCCATTTGAGTTTCCCACTGCAATTGAGGCATCAGGGATGGCCATGATGAATGTGGGCACATGTTTTGCTGGGACTCTCTACCTATCTTTTTGTGTCTGCTTTCACCACTGTCCTCACAGTTTGGAGTTAACTTACTTCCAGGCTGTACTGGTTTGCAGCCTCCTCTGTTTAGTTGTCTTTTTATATGGTCTTCAACAGCTATTGGCCTGTAGAGCTTATAAGCCCCTTTCTGGCTGCATCCTCCTCTCCCTTGTTGAATTCTTGTTCTAGATTTCCAAGTCCAGCGAAGGTGGCGGTGGCCCTTCAAGTTCACAAGGGACAGATGCTCAGAATAAGCCAGATGTCCCTGCTGACTTATTTGAGTTTTATGAACAAATGGACAAGGATGAAGAGGAAGAGGAAGAAACCCAGACTGTGTCTTTTGAAGTGAAGCAGGTAAAATATGCTAATCTAATGGTGCTCCAATTGAAGAATATTCTTATCATGGCATATTGGGTATGAGTATCATTGTTAAAAAAACAAAATGTCTTTTGGCACGATGTGACCCTCTATGCTGCTTGGCAGCCTTGTTTCCTTTTACTTTGAAGAGCTGTTTACCTTTCCCCAGACTCAGGTCTCTGTGCCCTGTCTTCCCTTCAGTGAGCTTTAGCTGAAATCTGAAATGCAAATCTAACTGCTTTAGCAGTTTATTGTGACCACAGCACAATGTCCCTTAAATCAGCAAAATGAAATATGCCTTAAACCAGCCTTCTCCTGGCTGGCTGGGGCATGCTGGGAGTCCAACACATCTGGAGGGCACCAGGTTGGAGAAGGCTTTGTTAAACTGATTTCTGTTGCAGTTTTTGTAGGCAGCGGGCTATCTCGCCAGATACATGAAGTGGAGTGAAGCCTTGTTAATGCAAATTGTTACTTCGGTTTAACAAACAAACATGTATTTAATGCTTTTTAATATCTATCAGAGGTAGACAACCAGGTGCCCTCTCAATGTTTTGGACTACAACTCTCATAACCCCTTACCATCAACTGTGCTGACTGGGGCTGATGGGAGTTGTAGTTCAATACATCTGGACTGAAGGGTTCCAGGTTGCCTACCCTTGAATCATATATAGCTTCACACTGAGAAAGAAAGTTAAAGTGAGGAAGGAACAGAAGTACAGACTCCAAAGAACAGTTATATGCTAACTCCTGCTCAGCTTGTTCTGTAATCATTGTTGAAGTGGCTGCACTTCCCCCTCCTGAGGCTGCTCTTCTCCCTCCCAGAAATGTCACAGAAAATATATGGCTATCTGCACCACTGGGAAAGCAGGGTCGAGACTAATTTTGGAAATGACTTTAGTGTATGTCATGGTTGTATGGGAACCATTCATTCCAGTGTCCTTAATGTTTGGGCTAGTAGTATCTAAATGAGGTATTTCCTCCTGAATAACCACTTTCAGAACTTCTTGTTAGCTTAGGTTCATGTGCACTCAGCCTTTGAGGGTGGTCAGTATGGAGGTTAAATCATGTTAAGAACTTTAAAATAACAGAATGTGTTTTCTCCCTCCCCAGTGGCTGGAGTGCTAAACATAAATCAAATATGTACACTTAAAGACCTGGTTTGCATGTAACGAAAAGTGTCGGTTTAAAAATGGGTAGGTTGTCGTGCACAAGTGGGAGAGAGCGTTTATTGTTGGGTTAACCACTGTATTGCTTAGCCCACAAACAACCCAGCAATTTAGGTTCAGTTGCCATGCTCAGCAGGAACCAATCATGGGTTGCTGAGCCGATTGTGAGTTGCTGAGTAAAAGCGAAAGAGGTGACTCTGCACAAGTGGGAGAGAGCGGGTGCGCTGCCTGCAGCACAACAACAGTTTTTTAAACTGATGCATTGTTGTGTGTGAGCAGCCACAAAGATTTGCTAGGGCGTTAAAGCATGAGTCCAATACACAAAAAAGTGGGAGACAATTGCTTGTCTTGTTGTGGCCCAAATACTCTCTTAAAAGCATGAGAAACATTTTGAGATTTGTGATGCTACCCATTTCTGCAGCATTTTTGCATTTTGTTTCAAGTAAGGCTCCTCAAGCCTTACAAGAAGATTGCAATGCCTTCCTAAAGCCCTAAGTGAATAACAGAGTAGCAAAATTTTAAAAGTAGCCTTTCCCCCCTGCCTTTCTTCCCGTTTTTCTAGGAAATGATTGAAGAGCTTCAGAAGCGTTGCATTCACCTAGAGTACCCTCTGCTCGCTGAGTACGACTTTAGAAATGATTCTGTGAATCCTGATATTAATATAGACTTGAAGCCCACAGCTGTTCTCCGACCATACCAGGAGAAGAGTTTGAGAAAAATGTTTGGGAATGGCCGAGCTAGATCTGGTGTTATTGTCCTGCCCTGCGGTGAGTTGGCTAGATTGAAGTTAAAAACTCTCTCAAAAGATTTCTGAATTGAGTTTAGACTTTATGATGGTGCTGAGCATTTTAAGACAGTGCTTCTTTTGCTGACAGGAGAGCAAAATGTTTATTAAACTTATATACCACTGTTCATCTCAAGAATCTGGAGTAGCTTGTATACATCTCCCATCCAGCTTACGTGATTTATACCTGCTTAGCTTCAGCAACAGACACCATTTGCCTTCAGTGCATTCTTTTGGCTGAATGGACTTGCTAAGCTTTTCCATGTGTGTGTGACTTCCAGGATGTTTATCATGGCTGCGTATTCTTATGACACCTCCCTCTTTAGTAGTGTAGGAATTTATTTTAATTTATGACTTCATACGGGATGCAGCTGAATCAGTTTGACTGCTAATGTGACTACACAAGGAGTCCTGCTGATCCCTCTGTGCAAAGGAGCCACTTGGTTTGTGGGTAGACGCCTATTTTATTGAGCTGAATGGCACAGACTCTTATAAAATGAATCAAAGAAGATTTCTTAGACAGAAATAGAAATCTCACACTCCCCCAGTAAAACAATGAAAGAAAATGAAATGACAGACGTGCAAACTTCTCCAAGCTTCGTCAGTTGTATCTGCCAGTGTGGTGACTTCTGTTTCTTGGATTTCCAGATGTCAGAAATGGCCCTTGCCCATCTTAACCATATCTTTTATCCATAGTCCCTTAACATAGATTAAATTCCAATTTGGTCATGGCATGTGTTAGGACTTTTGATTGGTTGTTGTTCCTACATTGTTCCAGCCTTTTCGAAGCAGTACCCACCTTCTAACTACATGTTCACCCCTTTTCCAGATAATACTGGTTTCCATTGAAACCTCTTGAACTATGTTATTTTTGAGTATTCAGCTTAATCACAGAAACTGGCCCTTTCATGTACTTTGGTAGGTGCTTCTGTCAAGGTTCCGCTACTGCAGGGACCCCTTGATCTGCCTTTGGGAGATCTCTGCCTCTTCCCAAAGCCTCTCCCTCTCTAGGTATCAAGTCCTTTGCCTGCTTCCAGTAACGTGGGTGTAGGCTGTAGACGTGGTGAATAAGTCACTCCAAACTCCAGGGTAAACAACAACACTTTACTATTAATATTAGGGTTTTTACTTAATAGAGTGGTTATAATCCAAAAGCAAGTATAATAAAATAAAACAAACAAACAACCCAATGTTCTCTAGTTAACTTCAGACTACCTATATCCTATGCAGCCACTTTCTCTTTCTCTTTCTCTGCTTCTCTCTGCTGTTTCTGTGCTGCTGCTTCCAGCTCTCTCCCAGCACACACTAACTGCTAGCTGACCACACCCCACATATATAGTCTTCCCAGGACTGGAAGGTTATAACCATGTGACCTTGCACAGGAGAACTAATTCTTAACTTCTATTGTGCGAACTAAAACTCTCAAACTCCCCCTCCCATCCAAGTGTTTGGGCCTTCAGGCTTCAACTACTCGAGGGAAGTGTTTGGGCCTTCAGGCTTCAACAAACTGAAGCCTGTGTAGGCCTCAATAAACCCAATCCTGTGTAGGCCTCAATCCCTCACAGCTTCTTCTTTTGAAAATTCCCAAGCCTCACTGCTATTAAGCTAAGCAATACAATTGACCTTTTTTTCCCTCTGGCCAAGGCTACAAGCCTATATACAATTACCTGGGAGTAAGTCTCATTGAACCCAGTAGGGCTTACTTTGGAGTAGACATATATAGGATTTTACTGTATGCATCTGTGTGAGACCTGAGATAGGTTAGAGGTTATAATGGTCTATATGTGCAAATATATGTGATCATACATGTTTAACAAAGATTACTATACACAAATGTATGCCAGTTTAATTCTCCCACAGCAGGTTAGAGTGTTACTGAAATGTGTAGTAGGGTGTCTCTTTCTGGGTTTCCTGCCCTTTTTAATCCTGTGAATACTGGTGTGTTTCATGCAGATTTTAGATGACTTCTTGTTTTTGTTCACTAAAGGTGCTGGGAAGTCACTTGTAGGAGTAACTGCTGCTTGCACGGTCCGCAAGCGGTGCCTGATACTGGGCAATTCTGCTGTCTCTGTGGAGCAGTGGAAAGCCCAGTTCAAAATGTGGTCCACCATAGATGACAGCCAAATCTGCCGCTTCACTTCCGATGCCAAAGACAAGCCAATTGGCTGCTCTATCGCTATCAGCACCTACTCCATGTTGGGACACACAACAAAGAGGTCATGGGAGGCAGAGAAAGTAATGGAATGGTTAAAGAGTCAAGAGTGGGGCCTTATGATCCTTGATGAAGTGCACACCATACCTGGTAAAGAAACCATGCCCATGAGCCATGTCTTCCCCCCCTCCCTCCCCCAATCTTAATTCCAGCATTACTGAACTACAGCATTCCTGATTATTTTATTCTGTGATGTGGTAGCAATAATGCTTCAAAAATTACTGTGGTTTAAATTTCTTAGCCACCTTTCTCAGAAAAAGTTTCAAGGCAACTTACAGCAGGGATTAAAAGATACAAAAAATTTAATCCATTGAAAATAGCTAAAAACAACCATAAAATACCAAGATCAGATAAAACAATTAAATTAGGAAGCCCATCGTATACCTGGGAGTAAAGGAAAATCTTAACTAGAGATGTAAAATTTCTGGAAATTTTGAAGCCATGGAAAAAACCAATTTCCCCCCATTTTTTTTCCAGGAAAAAACTGAAATTTTGGGGGAAATTGAAAAATAAGCAATACTTAAGGATTTTTTAAGTGCTCTTTACAGATCTAAAGTCACCTTGTTGCTTTGGGACAGCCTTTATCAACCTCGTGCCTTCCAGATATTTTGGATTTCAGCTCCCATCAGCCTCAGGCAACATGGCCAATGATCAAGAACGCTGGCCATTGTAGTCCAGATGTTTTAGACTGGATCTGGAGGGCACCAAGATGGGGAGGCCTGCTTTAGGAAGATAAAGCACTCTTTATGTTCCTAAAGTTATATTACATATAACTTGGTTTGCTCATAAAATTATGATTATATTTTAAAAACTTAAACTCAGTTAAGGCGCCATCCTATGACCGCGAGAGAGAGCCAAGATGGCCATAGGGAAATTCGGATTCCCGCCTCCAACCTTGAAAATGCTCTCCAATGTCAGAGCTGGGACTCCAAATTCGGAGCGCCCTCCCTCTGCCCTCACAGCCAGCATGGAAAGAACCACTCTGGCTGCACCTCTGAAATCAGAAGACCAACCTCCCTACCCACCCCCGGAACATCCCTCACACTCAAACTCAACTCATCTAATAGGATTCCAATCCAATGTGACTTCTTGGAATGGACTAATTTTTGCTTAAGCATTTAATGCCACATATAATTCTCAAAATTATAATGGCATTCCTCCTTGAATGTCTTTGTTTTGTTTTTATATCCTTTTTGGAAATCAAATTGTAATCTGTTCTTGTATGATTCTTCAGCAAAAATGTTCAGGCGTGTACTCACCATCGTTCAAGCCCATTGCAAGCTTGGACTGACAGCTACCCTCGTCAGAGAAGATGACAAAATCGTAGACTTGAATTTCCTCATTGGACCTAAGCTGTATGAAGCCAATTGGATGGAGCTTCAGAACAGTGGCTATATCGCTAAAGTCCAGTGTGCTGAGGTAAAGAATGCCCTGCTGCTTAATGCCATTGTACTTCCTGCGCTACAGAATATATTCTTAAACATTCAGAGTGGCTATAAAATTGCTTTTTCTGTGGAATGACCTGTTTTCTGCTTAAAAATTTGAAATCCCTGTCCTTCAGTGTATTCTAAGTGGTTGTGATATTATTTGGGGGCATTTTCCCTGCAAAAAAATTAAAACTGGGAAACAAGATTCTTTTCTAACACAAATTATGGAACGTTTCCCCTATTATTAAGTCTATTGGCTTCTTACCTGTTGTTACTGTGCTAAAAAACCCAGAAATCTTTCAAATACAACTGTCTTGCAAATACAATGTGCATAAAAATCCACTGTAAGCAAGTTGCGTTTTGGGTGAACCAATTTTCACCATGTGAATCTGGCCCTAAACACTCAGTTCTTCTGAGCAACTGCAGGGGGCGGTGCCTGTTGTATGATCAGGCAAAGCTTCATGTGGTACTTGTTAGCTTCTCTAGTTCATTTAACAGGAATGGGATCCAGTTTCACAGTCTGTGATATGCAGGTAGACATGGGAATACTGGATAAGCTTTAGGCCCCAAGGCTTTAAGGAGTTTCATCATTAAGTATTTCCTTGGGAGACAAACGGCATTGTAAAACCCATATTGTTTCCCAAGCTTCTGATAGCAGAGGCACTCTTTCTTAATCAAAGTTGGAGGCATACTTCTGAATTTTACAGAAAAGGTAGTATTGAGAGAGTAAAATTTACCTAGTCTCACCAGAGCATCTCCCCCCTTTCTATGTTTCCTGCTTGACTGTCCTGGCTGGGTGTGCCCCCTGATTGGAAGGAGGCGAGCCCAGAGCCATGGCTCATCCAAAGATTCAGTAGGTTGCCTCATCTGAGGGTGGGGCACTGTTGCCTGCCTAGTTGGCAGTGATTGGATCATTGCATAATTATCCACTATGGAGGCTGCTTGGAAACTCCAAAACAGGGAAGTAGGCAGAGAGGCAGCAGGCAATGACAGCTCACACTAAGGCAACCTTCCCCACCCTGACGCCCTCCTGATGTTTTGTACTCCAAATCCCAGCATTCTTGAGAATTTGGCTGAGGGGAATTGAAGACCAGGTGGAGAAGGCTGTGCTAGGGGTTGGCTCCCACTCACACAAGCTGCCTCCACCCAGTGTTCTCCAATTTGCCCCTCCCACTACAGCTCCCTTTCACATCCTGCACCTTTTCTGAGGGGCCTTGGGAAAGGCTTTGGGGAGGGTTTCAGTGTGGAGGAGGAAGCAAATTCCCCTTGGATAAGTGCTTTTGATGCAACCCACTGTCTTGTCCAGGGGACATGGTGAATAATTCTCCCTCCTCTTTCTGTTTATCTATTCAAATATTTTTAAATAATCACATGCATCCTTTTAAATAAAACTGTAAACATTCCTGGCTCACCGTTAGGAAGCTGCCTTATACTGAGTCAGACCATTGGTCCATCTAGCCCAGTATTGCTGACAATGACTGGCAGTGGCTCTCCAGGGTATCAAGCAGTTTTTCCAACTACCTGGAGATGCTGGGAGTTGAGCTTGGAACCTTCTGCACGCAAAGGATGTGCTTTGCCGATGAGCTATGGCCCTATCCCAGCATGGGACACATGGCTTGCTGGCTCCTCTTTCCCTTTCTAGAGGATTCTTCTCTCAAATTCCTTTGGACCCACCTGAATTGTCTCTACTTCTGGTGGATCCAGAAACTTGCAAGCAGAGCTTATCTCCTGCTGTGGGTCCACCAGGCTCTTTATAAAAAATGCTTTATCAAAAAGGCCTTCAGCCTTTATCATACAATATAACCTTGTAGATCTTTATCTTACTTGTACTTCTCTGAATCCTTATTGAAATATCCTAACGGAAATCTAACTGAATTTTATTGGGTATAATTTTAGGTTTGGTGTCCAATGTCTCCTGAGTTCTACAGAGAATATGTGGCTATTAAAACAAAGAAACGAATATTGCTTTATACTATGAATCCAAACAAATTCAGAGCTTGCCAGTTTCTGATCAAGTTTCATGAACGAAGGAATGACAAGATCATAGTCTTTGCGGACAATGTGTTTGCTTTGAAGGAATATGCTGTTCGGCTGGGCAAGTAAGTATTGATGGATGAAGGATATTTGTGTCCCTGTACTGCAGGGTTGCCACTTTCTGGAAAGTCAGGGAAATTACTTCTTCTAGCCAGCTGTACAGTCCAGCTCTGCCACAGTTTGTCTCCCAGCAAGTGTACCTGCCAAAAATGAACATTGTAGCATTTTGCAAAACAAACCTTGCAAGCGCTGGGGGAAAATGGGGGATGGAGGTGTAGGAAGGACCCTTAGCAGCAGAATCTTGGGGTTTGGGGGGGACTGCTCATGCCCTTGGGCTGCCCTCACTTTTCCAAGTGTGGATAACCCAGGGACACATAAGGTTGCCCCCAAAAACCTGAGGATCATGCAGAAAAGGGTGTTTTGTGGGCCACCCCCTCAATTGTGTCCCCCCCTTTCCAGCAGGATCCTGGGGGGGGGGAGTTGGGTGTGATCGCAAGACCCAAGTGTCCCTTTGGTTTTGTCATTGACCCCAACTTGCTAGCACCTCAGGGAGCAGCAAAACTTGGGGGGATTCTCAGTGCCTGGGGTACACAAGTGTGACGTGTCAGACTGTGTTCTCCCTCCTGTCGGGGAATCCCATCTGGTTTTGATGGTTCCCCTGATGATAGCACCGGGGGGACACTAGCAAAACTGGGAGGCCTCTAGGGACATCTGATCTCCTCTAAAGAAACCAGGGGATTGCGCTGCGAAAAGGGGGGAAAGGCCCCTTTCTGCCAACCACAATGTCCCAGAACTTTGTAAGGATCTGTCAACCCTGTCAGCTCCTGCAAAGGGGGGGAAATACTTACTTGCAGCCTGGAGTAATCACTGTACAAGGGCGGGTACCTGCTGGATTTGGCCAGCAGGTGCCCGCCCTGGCCAGTACCTAACTCAGGGACCCCCTTGCACTAACCCGGCCTTCCTGATTTGTGCAAATCGGTCAGGTCAGATTGGAAAAAAAAGTAATTATTTGCATACATTATCAGCACAAAAACTTTTTTTAGAAAAGTGGGATGACCAAGGGCAGCCCCTCCAAGATACTGCAGCGTGCCCTTGGAGGGGCACCTCATGGATGCCCCCATGGGGATCGCAAAAGCCAGCTTGACAGCCTTTGCGATCTCCAAAAAAAAAGGTTAAAAGAAAAAAGTCAAGTTGTGGCAAACCCAAAATTGCCTACAGCAGGGAGCGGGGGAAGCCTTTGCCAGTCACCCCAATGTGCTGCTCAGGCAGTTTGGGGTGGCTGGCAAAGGCAGTTGCCTGCTAGCTGCTTGGCAAGAGCAGCAAGGTTTTTTTTGCCACTCTTGCCAAGCAGCTTGTTTATAGTTGGGGTTCACCCACGACTGGCAACACGACAGCCCACCGTGGGTCAAACAGACCCTACTACAAGCCATGACTTTTCAGGGTGACTTATAACCCAAAAATAAGCCACCCTGAAAAACCCATCCCAGGTTCGCACAACACGACAACGCACCGTGGCTTATAAGCTGTAGTGGGTTGTCGTGTCGTGCAAACCTAGTCTCAATATTTAAAGAAGCTCATATTGAAGCTCCTGTCTTGACAAAAAAAAACACCTCCCTGTTATTTAATAAAATGTAACCTATGAATTCTTTTAACTTGGGGTTATTTTTGAGTGGTGGTCAGGGAAATTGACAAAAGTTGGTCAGGGAAAGTCAGGGAAATGGCAAATGAAATTTTAGTGGCAACCCTGTGCTGGTAAACGTTAACAGTGGGGGAACATCTTTAGAATCTGTCACTTTGGATTGTTAAATCCTGGGCCAGATGTTTTTTTAAAAAGGTACAAATGTAAAAGATTTAAGGAAAAAATGCTCTCAGGTGATTATTTCACACCATAATGGATTTTTAGTAACTGCATTTGGGGAAGCCCCCCTTTTTTAAAAAAAAAATTCAAAACTTACAAAGCTGCTGTTTTTGTTTCCCCTTTTTCCTTTGTAAATGGTGGTGGCTGTTTTAGCCTAAGCCAGTGATGGCAAACCTATGGCACACGTGCCACGGCTGGCACGTGGGGACCGCTCTGCTGGCACACGAGCCATAGGTCGCCAGGGGCACAGAGCTCGGCGGCGAAGCGGCTGCTCCTGGCTGCTGCGTGTCGCCCGGAGGAGGGGAAGCAGGAGAAGGGAGGCAGGGCAGGCGCGTGGCGGTTTTTGGAAGAAAACAAGAAAAAAATAGAAAAAAAGCAGCGCCGGCCGGACCAACTCCCGTGCCCAGCCAGCGGAGAAGAGGGGCCTCTGCAGCCCCTCTTGTTCAGGTGCCAGGACACGCCGTGCGAGGAAGCCACGCCGCCCCAGCCCGGGCGTTGGTTGGCAGCCCGGGAGAGCCGCAGCCTGGGCGCAGACCCACTTCCCTGTGGGGAGGGAGACAGGTGCCTGGGCCCGATCTGTGGGCCCGATCCGCAGGCCTGCCGCTTCCCTGCCGTGGTCTCCGCCCGGACGCGCCCCAACCCAGCTTCGTCATGGCGCGGCTTGCTCCCCCGCCGCCAGCCCAGCGGTGCCAGAAGGGGCAGGCAGAGGGAGAGGCCCTGGCGCTCTCTCGCCCGGGCGCGCGCACCCTTCGGAGGGGGAACCGGAGGGGGATGCCGCCGCTGCCGCCGCCTTTTCTGCCAGGGAGCAGCGAAACGCGCTCCGGCCCCTCTGATTGCCTGGAAGCTGCGCGTTGGCTTGCGCAACCTTCTTGGCCTCAGGGCGCTTCGCTCTGCTCGTCCCCCCCCGGAGCCTTTGCAACCCGTCGGGAAGGTGGGAGCGGCCCTGGCTCGTCTGGGTTCCCGGGCAGCATTGCTGGGGCTGCTGAAGAGCCGCAGCATGCAAGGTCCCGGCCAAGCACGGCGGGCTGGGCGAGGCGAGCGGGTCGTTTCTGGCCACGGTTGAAGCTGCGCCAGCCGGAGCTGATCCCAGCGCCCAGCCGGCGAAGAGGAGGGCCTCCCACTGTCCTCACCCACACTCCACCGCCGCCTGTGTTCAATGTGACTTACTCCCCAGGTGAGTGGGCATAAGACTGCCTCTGGAACACCTTTAGCATATATATATATTTTAAAAATTAATGTGAGAATCAGGCTTAGAATTTAGTTTAAATTTAATTTGAGTTCTAAAGTTTCTCCAGCCAGTTTTTCCATTATGGCTAAACTTTCAATCTTTTTTGTTTTGCTTTATTTGACTCTTCTATGATACTTAAAACATAATCCCCCCACTTTTTTTTTTGCTCTGCCAAAGCATATTGCCTGAAGTCAATAAATAAATGCATTATTCCTGTCAGCTAGTGAATTTATCTCACTTTCCTGAAAATTACACATATCATTTCAGAACAATAAAGTGTGTGGGGGTGGGGTGGGAGCCTTGTTCAAGAAATAGACATGCACGGTATATTGAATTTGTAGAACAGGCCTGTCTGTTATATTATCTGGATTTTATCAAGCTAATTTTTATATATGAAGTTTTCAGTTAAAAAAGCACCACCCACTATAATACATATTGGATTGTATATTTAGAAATAATGAAGTTAGACCATGCAAAAGGGAAACTAGAAAAGCTAGACTTATATGCCAGACTGAAATTGTATGGGGCAAGCTTTACTCTGATGCTTCTACAGGTGTTGGATTAGTAAAAGTAAAAGTCAACCTGTACAATGCAGTACTATAAAAAAAAAATTGAGTTGATGTTTTTTTCAATAAAAAACTGTTTGCATCATTGAAAGCCCTGTTATTGTGTTTTTCTTTTAAGACAAAAGATGTTAATTAGTTCGGACAACTGTATGAGTTGTTTTTACTAAACTAAAACTCCGGTATTCAGGTTTAATTGCAGTGTTGGCACTTTGAAATAAATACGTTGGTTTTGTGTTGCAGTTTGGGCACTTGGGCTCAAAAAGGTTCGCCATCACTGGCCTAAACCTTTTGATCAGCAATACCAATTTCCCTGCTCAGTTTCCAAAGTTTGCAATGAGGGTGTTTAAAATAATAAAAGTGAATTAATAAATAGCAATTTTGTTATGCTGGTTGACAGGCACTTCAGTCTACTACAGATATTGAACTTGTGAACTGTTTTCATGCTTATAGTTCAACCTGTCTGGACAGAGATGACCAGTAATTATGCTTCTGGGAATATTACTGAAAGCGATCAGTATTGCACATAAACTCTAAAATGAACAAAATGAGACATTACTAAGAAATGTCCAGCAGGGAGGTGCTTGTCTAAACAAAGTGCTGTTGCTTACTGGATAACAAAGATGTCTCAGAAGAACTGTGTGTGTGTAGGGTTGAGAACAGACTATTTAAGTGTTCTTTCAACAGGTTTTGGGGGGAATGTTTTAATAATCAAGAAATTATGTTTTTGCCGTCTTCTGGATCTAGAGCAGATATCCATTTAACATAATTTATGCCATAGTAGGTAGTCAGAATTGTAGTACTATTAGGGTTGTACCAGTGGTATCCTGTCCAGCAGCAGAATAGACACAGCAAGTAGAACAGATTCCCCCTCCGCCCTGCAGCCCCCCTAATCCTTAAATCTTCTCTGTGTGGAGACCCTCTTGAGCAGATTGGGGTGTGTGTGGGTGGAAAGAGAGGAAGGGGAAGTCCCATTGCGTAAGCAGAACTCACCCACATGATGTTGGATGGAGCCCTTAGTAGTGCTTTAAAGTTGCACAACCATCTGTGATTATCTTCTGGGTTGTGATGTGAGTTGTTGATGCATGTATCTCCTCTGGTGGTCTTCACAACCACATTTCCCCCTAGTAAGTGCAATTCATATGCTAGTTAGGAAACTGCATCTTCCTAGTGACAAAATATTGCATTTTGAGTGCTGAAAAATGCAATATCCCCACAATGGAAGTGCTTAAATAAGCACCTCTGAATTCCCTACAAAAACTGAGCACAGTTATGCTATAAACTGATTTGAACAGACTTTTATTCTGTCTTGGCTATAGTAGATATATATCCTAGCATATACTAGAAGAGAAGGTTGAAGTTTATTCCCAGTATTCACCCTCCCTTCTCCACCTCTGGTGCAGCTGGAAGAAATTAGAAGCTTTTCCTCCCATTTTTAATTCACTGCAGCTTGTCATTAGTATGAAGCTGGTTTGTTTCAACAAACCATAGTTAAGATTAACCGTAGTTTGTCCAGGCTTCTATGTGATGACATGCTGCAGTTAATCAAAAACAGAAGCATCCAATCTCCTTGTGTCTACACAAGAGGAGAGGGTGAATACAGAAGCCCAAGACTTACTTTAGCTTGCTTCTGTCCAAACACAGCCATAGTCTGACCTGGTATAAGGCAGCTTTCTAGGTGCCTATTGTTTTGTTTTGTTGTTATCTTGAATTGATAATAAAATTCTGAAAAATACAATTATTGCATTATTTCAAATCCAGTGACTGTGTTTGTTTCAGAAATTCTTGTCAGTGAATAAAAACTGGATGGTAATGGAGTACCTAGTTACTGCATGCTTTAAAAAAATATTTATATAATTTACACACCACCTTTCCTATTAGTTCAGGATGGGGTACATTGTTTAATGTATAAAAAGCCATCTGAGTAGTCATGGAACTACAGTGTCAAATGATTAAGCTAATGCTCATTATTGAATAAAATTGGCAAATTGTTTCTGGAAGCTGGGAAACTTGGAAATGAGAGAGAGAGATTGTGGGAGCGGGGAGGATCCAAATCCATCTCAGAGCTGAAGTGTGTGTGTGTATTGCTTTCTGAGAGCAAGATGGCTTAGGAACCATGCTACATTGTTCAACTACTGTAAACCCCCAGCAGTCTCTTGGGTTGCATTTTTCCACCCAGTTCTGTAAGCATCAACAACCTGGATACAATACTTTACAAGACATGCAAGGATAATATGTTGATTTGAGCACTAGTTATCATTTTGCACATGAGAATCTGTAGCTCCCAGCATGAGACCAGAAGAATTTAATCCAAAGGGGCAGTTTGGTTTGCAAGGACACGAGTGGGAAGGAGAAAGAGAACACAGCTGTTAATGTTCAGTGGATTTAACCAAAGAAAAGAAAACACCTTTTTTATTTTAACAGCTGCTTCTATCCTTTCATGTAGGATTAGTAGATATATTCAGCCCACTGATCTGTTGAGTCAGGAGGCACACATCAAGCGAATAACATTTACAACTGTCAGGATTTATTTCTGTGGAAGGGGGTGTCTGACAGAAAGGGCTTATCTCCAGATGGGTGGGTCCACAATAACAGTTAACAAAGAATGCTGCAAAAAAAGGAAAGTGTTTCTGTAAATGTAAAGCATAAACATGTAGTGCAGATTTTATTTTAAAATGTGCCATGGTTTTTGAATCTTCATAATAGACTAGTCCACACATCTGAGTCCATAGGGCAAAAAGTCACACATGCTCATCATGTTGTTGTTTTGTTTTTTGTCTTTTTTTAGACCTTATATCTATGGGCCTACAGCACAGGGAGAGAGAATGCAGATCCTACAGAATTTCAAACACAACCCCAAAATCAACACCATCTTTATCTCCAAGGTAACAGAAGGTGCTCTGCTTGCCACTGAATTGGCTTGGAATTTTACAGTGCTGATTTTGAGCAGCCTGTGAAACTGAGCTTTTGTAACTTTTACATGTTTTTTTTTCATTGTAGCCCACAAGCTTATGTGGCTTATTAAGACCTGGGCTTGGTTTTGTTTTTAATTAATGTAGGGAATAGCCTATTCCTTAGAAGCTCCTTCTGTGTTGTAGGTAGGTGACACATCCTTTGATCTGCCAGAAGCCAACGTTCTGATTCAGATTTCGTCCCATGGTGGGTCTCGAAGACAGGAGGCTCAAAGGTTGGGTCGAGTGCTGCGAGCCAAGAAAGGTAAACCGAGGCCTGTCCCCTGAGAGTCTGTCACTTGAATGGGAAACTCAAGCATGAACGTAACATAAGTCAATTCATGTAGCTGACTAAGCGTGTACAATTTGCCATTGTCCTACTTTGTCACTGTCGGCTCGAGGTCACAGGTTAAAACAAAATTCAAGAGTAGTTATAGAAAATGCTGCCGTAGGGGGTCATCTTTCCCTTTCTCTCCCCTGCCTAATCACTCCTCACATGGCACTTAGTATTAGTATTTTGGATTTCTTTAAAAGGCACACTTTAGCAGACATTAGGCTCAAGGGGCTCTCTTCTAACTGTTCTTCTTGAACTTCCAAGGCAGCTGTATTAGAATTCTGAGATGTGTCTCTCACTTGGTGTATGATCTATTTTTTTTATTAAAAAAAAAAAACCCTTCTGTAGGATTTGGGGCTTGGAGGAACATGTTTTCTTGCCACATTTCCCCAAAAGAATAAACCAAGCAAGGTTTTACTTTAACACCTTCACTAGCAAGTTGGGCCATTCATGTCAGTACACTCTTGGCAATAATGGCATCTTACTTGGGTGCGAGTTGTGCTTTTAAGATGGCCAGCAAACAAGCCTGTGCACATGTGGCTCTTCTAGCCAGGTGCTTCGAAATGGGATTCCCCTGAGTTTCTGAGCACAATACTTGGTTGTCACAGTACTCCCTCCTCTTGACAAAAGGTTACGTCCTGTCAGCCATAAACTGACAAAAGGCAGGTAGTCTAGAAAAGCTTATCAGATATTTTTAAAAGCTGTGTATAAACATATTCACAAATCCTCCAAGTTCTGAAATCAAGGAACTAACCCAATGTGGTGACAGAAGAAAAAAGTGCCTATTTGGTAAATTTGTGTACATGTTGTATACCTAAAAAAATGGTTGCAGTAAGGGAAGCATGGGATATAGACTTATTGGGTTGTGGGGCACTAGATTGATTCAATATTTAAATAGTTATAATGGGGAAGTACTGTATGGAATAAACTTTATTCCGCATTCTTCCCCATTATAATGATTTAAATATTGGATCAATCTAGTAATCAAAGTGCTTCTGCTCATCACTGTACCATGCTAAAGGCTTTAGTAAAAGTTGCTGTTGGCTTGTAAAATTTTTCTCTGTAACCATGTGAGCTGGGGGGCAAGGGTGGGGGTATTCCCTTCAAATGAAGACAAAATGCTCGTTATCATGTCACATTTTTTGGCATGGAAATTAATAGCATTATGAGTGGGAAATGAAACATAAGAATAGCTCTATGAGGGTTTCTAACACAAATAGCTTGTATAAGACAGTTGTCTCTTGGCCTGATTTCTTATTGAGTGAGTTCCAACTATGTTAATATTGGTTTGCATCGTAGGTGTGCCTCAACCTACTATAATTCTAGCCAGTCAAGTGACAGCTTGGGTATGCAGAACATATGTCTCCTGCAAAAAAAAAAAAAGGAGAGAGACAGTAATTTGGTGTCTGAGATGTACATGCTGATTGCTGTCAGAGCCAGCCCTACCATTAGGTAGCTGATTTTGGGTACCCTGAAAGGGCAGCAAGTGGTTATTTATTATTAATGTACTTTTACTGCCAGTAAAATTGGGGAGATACTTGTGGGATTTTCTGCTTCAGGTGCCAAAATAACTTGACTAGCCTGGGGTACCACTGTCAGTGCTGAGCGATACCATTTGCTGCTGTGCCTCAGGCAGCAAAATGTCTTGGGCTAGCTCCGATTGCACTACACATCAGAAGAGCTGGATTCTGAAATTACTGCAAAAGCTGAATGGAGTGTGGCAGAAGTGTGGCTCCTGACAGAGATTCAGGGCGCTTTAAACTGAAATAATCACTTGGGACTTGCCTATCTGAGAACACTTTCTTTGCCAAGCTGCAACTTTTGAATTGACAGAGGTGCTACAGCTGGTGACTTACTATTATCCATGATAATAAGCCACTGACTTGGCATAAGAGGTCTACAACATTTTGACTTTCTTAATGTTTTGACTTGTTTTTATGTAAGCTAATCTTCCAATATTACCTTTCCTCCAGGAATGGTTGCAGAAGAGTACAATGCCTTCTTTTATTCTCTGGTTTCACAAGACACTCAAGAAATGGCATACTCAACCAAACGTCAGAGGTTTCTAGTAGATCAAGGCTACAGCTTTAAGGTAACTCTGTGTCCAGTAACTTGCAGCATTGGATCTGTGGTACAAGTCTTATTTTTAACAGTAGCTAGCATTCCAGTGTTCATTGGATCAACAGCACTGTGACAACAGCCCTATGAAGTAGGTTAGGGTGAGAGCGAGCACGACTGGCTGAAGGTCACCCAGTGAGCTTCATTGCTACGTAGGAATTTTAACCACTCCTGGTCTAGTACTCTAACCACTATGCCACACTTGCACTTTCTTTCCTCTGATTGTAAAATGATGACCCACAATTGTTGCAGTTGCAGCCATAAGATTCACTGGGTTGTATCCAACAGTATCATTCTGCCAGCACAAATGACATTGCCGAGTTCCGAAGTATGTACAAAAGGAGAATCCAGCTAAAGTTTAGCTTGTGCAACCACTTACGTGGAACCACTTGCAGATCTTAGGTTTACGAAGTGATCCACTAGTGCTTGCGCAACAAGGAAAGGGCAGCAGAGCTCTGCTAGTACAGCAATTTCTTCCACTAATGGTACATTGGATTAGGCCCCTATCAGGAGCATAGTAAATTTCTGTACACTGAACACTGGGAACACAGAGAAAAGTAACATCTCTCTTTTGGTTTCCCAGGTAATTACTAAACTTGCAGGTATGGAGGAGGAAGAGCTTATGTTCTCATCCAAAGAAGAACAGCAGCAACTCCTCCAAAAGGTTTTACAAGCCTCAGATCTGGATGCTGAGGAAGAGGTGGTTGCAGGAGAGTATGGCTCCAAGTCCTCCCAGGCAAGTGGTTATTATGCTAGCTAAAGGCCTGTTGAGTTTGATGTGGAGGGAAAAGGAATGGAGTGTTCCAGTCCTTTCCTCAATGCTACTAATTGGAGACCTATTCACACGTTCCTTGCATGGAGGGCCTTACTGTGCTGAAGAAGGAGCGGGACTGTGCTTTTAGCTCCACCTGTGATGTCGGGCTCCCATCCTCTGATATCTGTGTGTTGTGCAGTTGTCTGCAAAAGAGCCTCTATGCTCCTATGATTGGGATACCTGATTGTGGGCATGTCCTGATCACACAGAGCCCCAACACGCAAGCAACTGCTCATGTGTTGAGGCTATTTTTTTTGCAAACAACTGCGCTCATCACACAGATACTGGAGGATGAGCGCATGACATTAGTGGCAGAGCTAAAAGAGTGGCCCTGCTACTCCTTCAACATGTTACGGGCATTCACATGAGGAACATGTGAACAGGGCTGAAATCACCACTCCTATCATGCAAGGGAAGATGCTGTCTTATGACCCTCTCCCAGTGGCCTCCACAATGAATAGAAGGAGAGGAAATGGACAGATATACTTCCCACCCCATTCCTATCCATCTTTAAGGCCATTACTGCAGGAAGGGGAGAGACTAGGCCTGGTTTTTCAAACTGCCCTGCCCCTAATACACCCAAATTAACCATAGCCTCTAGGCCACAAGATGGAGGTTAGAAAATTGTTTTCTCCCCTGTGCCCCTTATGGCGGTGGCTGGATCACCCAGAGTCAGGGCTGGTAGGCATGTTTTGTGGCTATCACAGTGTAGTCCTCAAGTAGAATACTCTGTTTCCATATTGGAATTAATGGCACCTCTTAACTTTTATGGGTGAAAGTAAACAGGAGCACTTGTGACACCGTTGAGGTGTAGGCTAAATATGCTCCCAGCCTGGAGTAACCCTAGTTATAGAGAACCAAGCCTGCTCCTCTTTGTGTAGCTCCATTCTGGATTCTGTTTCTAGGTCATACTAGACAGTGTTGGAGTTTTGGGAACTAGTTTTCTATAGTGAGAGATGCTAGCAATCGAAGAGCCTGCCATGAAGACAGATCTGTATAAACACACAAGGGTGTGTCTTGTCACCCTTTTGGTCTTTCCTGATGGTGGTGGTGCCCTGCTGTCAAATTAGTTCACTTGTTGTTCCAGATGGGTTGCTTCCCTGCTAGTGAAGAGTGCAGACCAAAATATGCTTTGGAAAGCATCTGCATATTCATCTTGTGCTCTTCCTGCAGCACCTTCCCAAGCCCAGTTGGGAAGCTGAAGAGGAGAGCAAGTGACTGACGCTGTCCCAAAATTGAACAACTCTTTTTTGGAAGGTGTATTTAGTTGTTTCCTTATTGCATAAAGAGCACGTAGAAGTTTTATTTTTCTTGTAGCACGTAGTAGACCACTATTCTGAAACATACATTCATTACCAGTGCTAGGTGTATTTAATTTCCGTTTTCTCTCCCAGTTGAAAAGCTTTCTTTCGCAGATTTATGCTCGCAGAGGAGTTCCCTAAAGTTTTTTTTTTAAAATACTTGCTATTTTTGGTGTTTAATTTTCTGAAAGTAACAGGTTAACTTGTTAATATGATACTGAAATGCTTTTCGATTTCTTGAAGGTTGACAAGTTCCTTAAAGTTTTAAAAATTTGGATTGCACCCAGAAATTCTCTCTGCAGCCCCTTGCACACACACCCAGCCCCCCAAAATCTGTTCCAGAGGATTGGGGGACTTTCTAGAACAGCATGACAGGTAGCACAGGGATTATAGGTAGAAAGGAGAATCAGCAACAATCCCACCCCCACCTCACCCTCTTCAGCCTCTACTGTATCAAAGGCCCTACCATGAACAGAAGAAGGCTTTCTGTTTACAGACAGGCAACTCTGAATCTAAGCCCTTAAGTCTCATATATTAATGTCAGTAGTCAAAAGACATTCCAACTGTTTAGGAATGTGTTTTCCCACCAGTGTTCAAACCCTATGATTTGTCAGAGGGACTAGTAGCTTGTAACTTCAGCCTGCTTCCTATATACCAAATTGGAAGAAAATAGATATTAAAGGGCAGAAGTGTGTGTGTAGACATAACTGGCGAAGGACTTGTAGCAGAGGAATGGAATTACACAACCTAATTGTGAGGAGGCAATTCTGTGATATGGCAGGTGAGCTATCACAAGCCCTTTTCATGCATTATATATGTGTAGGGTAGGGTTTTGACATATAGAATGGAAGCCTCACCACTAATCCCCCCCGTCACTCCTTCTGTTGTCCATGCCCTGTTAACATCCTCACAAAAGCACCTGTACATGAGCAGCTGCTCAGATGTAGATCCTTCATGTGGTTGGGAACCCTCAGTGGAAAGGGCTACAGTCTGTCTTTTGTGGCTTTAGAGAAGTTAGAATATCATTAAAATTATGTTCCCTCTTTTTTCTTTCTTTTTTAGGTTTCTCGACACTATGGCACAATGAGCTCCATGTCTGGAGCAGATGATACAGTTTACATGGAATATCAAAGCTCACGAAGCAAGGCATCTTCAAATAAACATGTCCATCCACTTTTTAAACGCTTTAGGAAATAAAGAAAATGCATTTCTTTCTTCCTAGAAGAAGAAGAGGAGACATGAATTTGGTTCACGTTCTTAAAACATGGTGACATATTTTCATTAATAGCTAATAGACAAATTGAAGTGAAACAGTTCACTCATAATGGAAGGTGGTTATAAATGGACTTTAGCTTTACTGTTTCTGTGTGGTATTTCCTAGGTAATACTTTTTAACCTGTATTTTTATTTAACAGTTTTAAAGATTGCTTCAGAACTGTGAAATGAGAGCACTCTATTTTTTGTATATATTTGTACCAAGTATAGTAAATTTTCAAATATCTGAAAGCACTGAATGAAAATATTCTGTACAAAAAAATATACAGCATCCTATTGTCCCTGTGAATACTTCTTGTGCCCCAAATTGGATGCCTTCAATAAAGACTCAGCCATGCTAGAAAGTGTGGTACTATTGCTTCCAGTCCCTTCTGTACTGTTTCTGATCCAGTTCAATCCCTAGCTACAGGCTTCCCAGAAAAAGGGATGGGACGGGTTGCATATACCTGAGACAGAGAAGTCTTGGGCCAAAGTGGTTTGTTTTAACTTCCATATAAATGATGTAGTTTTGGCACTTAAATGTGATGCCCATTTCTCTGTTAGGCTCAGAGGTGAACCATTTTCAGTTCTGCTTTATGCAGATTATATGGTCCTTCTGCCCACAACAGAATTTGACACAAGGGTTTATTGAGGAGATTCAGTGACCACTGTGGGCATAATTTACAGTCAGTTTTTCTTGCCAAAACTAAGGTGATGGACCTTAATCCACCCCAATTTAAATAGACCACTTGGTAGCAATGATGTGAAAGAGGAGGACCACAATAGCTGATGACAGAGAGAAGGTAGGGGGCCCATTGAGAGTATCTTGTACAAGGGCCCTCAAAACCCTGGAGCTGACACTGCCCAACTGCATTACCTTGCAGTTTGTTATCTACTGCTAGGTTCATTATCATGCGAGGAGGAACTGGGAGGATGCAGAGCTGCTGGGACCTTTCTCTTCCCCCTTGCTAGTGCTCCAGAGGAAGATCACGGGTGATACAGGCTTCCCCAGCTATGATTATGTGGTGGAGAAAAGTATGCAAGCAAGAACAGCAGCAATAAAAATGGCAGCACCACAGAAGAATAGCTAGTTTCCCACCGGTTACTGTTGTTACCTTGGGCCTTGCATGTGGTCTGCATAGAACTAGGAGTAGGAAACATCCTTGCCTCTGTGACTGCTTTTTTAAATTGAATTTTTATTATTTAAGAGAGCAATCCTATGGTCCCAAGAGAGCACCGCAGGGACCATCAGATTCTTCAAAGTCCCCCTCCCCTCTGAAGCTGTAGATACTGCTACAACCTCAGAAGGGGGACTCCAGAATCTGATCCCTCCCACTGCCCCCTCACAACTGCCGTGGATATAACTGCCCACTGCTTCCCAAGGTTACAAAAGCAACGTTGGAGAAATCTGAAAGGGGTTCCAGTGGGTGAATTGGGGGGAGAGGAGAGGCCAGGATACAAGGAATCCTATGGCTCTCCTATGGCAGTGCTTTAGATGGGCTCAGAGGCCTGTCTAGAAGAAAAAGCGGGGGGGGGGGGATGGCAGAGTAGCCTGGCAGGGCATTGGATACTTGGAAGCCTCAGAGATTGGAGGCTTCCGTCTAACAAGGGTACAACCCATAGGATTGCACCTTAAATATACAAAAAGATTATCACATCTACACAAAAGATGATTACAGCACAAGCAAAACCTGGCTTTTAACATGATCCTGTTTACAGACACAATCCTATGCATGTTTCGACAGAAAAAAACATCCCACAACTCCCAGCACATGCTGGGAGTTGTAGAACTTTTTTCTGTCGAAACATGCATAGGATTGCACCCTAAGGCTATTATCCCTAGCCCCTGCCATTTTTTTTTTTTTAAATCAAGTTTGTCATGAATAGAAGCATTGTATTTGTTCTCTCATATATTTTATAGATCATAGAGTTGGAAGGGGCCTACAAGGCCATCGAGTCCAACCCCCTGCTCAATGCAGGGAACTAGAGGAGGGGTCTCCCATCCAAGTAATAACGAGGCCTGATCCTGCTTAGCTTTCCACACTCAGACAAGCTGAGCCAGCATGAGTAATATTCCTAATCATTACAGTCTATACCTGCTGTAGTCACTGTATATGTTGTCCTCCTAGAATTCCAGTTCTTTATTATGACATCCTTGCCACAATGATCAAATTAAGAATTAAATGACTTTCTTCACTGAGTCCTCCTTTATCATTTAGCGGCACTGATTTAGTAGATAAAACTAACTGCTTGTTGAAGAGCTGCCTGTGGGGTTTGGAGAGAGGGGGGGATGGTGAAGAGTAATTGATAGCAGCTGCAACTGTTCCTGTGCCTGGGTGCTCTTATAGATGGTGAATTGAGAAAAGGTGCTGCTACCTAGAAACTCTTCCATTCTGCATGTCTCAGCCTAACTTCCTGCTTTCTCTTACAATATCTTCTCAAACATGGAGGTTCATCTGTTGTGGAAGGTAATGTAGCATTGGGATAACATGCATCCAGTAGAGTTACATTGGATCTCTGTCTCTAGTTACTGTTCATTCTGTTTCATATGTCCTCACTCTGATCCTTCAGGGGAAAATATTTTAATGATTTGTTTATAAATTTTTCTCTTCAGAAGTATTGTGCAATAAAATAAAATAAAAAGTACAAAAATAAACCAACAATCCTGTCAGAGAGACTGCAAGCTATGGGTATCTGAGTATTCTACATATCCATCTCTTCCTTGGGATGACTAAGGAGGAGTTACAGGCAAGGGCCAGCACTGTTGGGCACTTGCTAAGGCCCACACCAATCTGGCAAGTCCTTTCTGCCCTAGTTACAGGTGTAACCAAGGCCCATGCCCCAGCAAGAGGCCAACTGCCAGACCCTGAAGCCTCCTGGCCTAGCAACTGCTCCTTGCTGTCATTGCCTGTTCACCTGACCTCTCTGAGAAAGCAAGCAGTGACTGGAGTGAGGAGAAGGAGTGGCCTCAACTCACTTTGCACTCTCCCTCTTGGTAGCCATAGAGATTGGGCCCAGAGGGAGAGGGCGGTGGTGAGGAGAAGGAGAAGGACTTATACTGAGTCAGACCACTGGTCTATCTAGCCCAGTATTGTCGACACTGATTGGCAGCGGCTCTCCAGGGTTTCAGGCAGGATTCTTTCCTAGCCCTACCTGGAGAGGCCATGGATCGAACCTGGGACCTGCATGCAAAGCATGTGCTCTATCACACGGAGCTATGGCCCCCTCCCTACAGCACCTGGTATTCTAAGGCGGTCACCCATTCAAGTACTAACCAGGCCTGAACCTGCTTAGCTTCTGAGATCAGACGATATCGGGCATGTTCACAGTGGTATGGACTCACTACGGACTCGCACAGCGAGGGTTCTTAATAAGGGCATCTTGTCCAAGGGCTGCTTAAAATCTGAAGTACAGGGGTATGTTCTCCCATGTTCTTTGAGGTATGTTATCTCACTTCCCGGTGAGTCCCTTCCTCTGCTTATCTCTGTGTGTGGTGCCTCGTCCTTGCCACCTATGTTACAGGAGCAGAGATGGGATTCTTGGTGGAAGATGGTATCTGGAGTATCCTACAGCAGCATACCTGAAAGTATTCTGAGAATACAAGTGTTATTCATCTGCTTCTCCTTTGTTTTTGATCTCCTTGGCTGTTGTATGGTGCCTCATCACCAAAGTTGCTACTTGTGTGCTCATAGATTTGAAGCCTTGGGAACAGAGTGGTGTAGCCCCACGTTGCACATCTTGACATGTCAGAACTGTGTCTGTTACTTGGTCTTATACACTATTATTGTGCCACGATTGGAACCTGCCCTCTGCTGCACTGAAAGAGAGGAACAATCATCCAGGGCTCTTCATTGACTCCGGTGGAGTCAACTGATGTCACCTTTCAACTGCTGTCACCTTTTGTGCAGACATAATGGTAGGCTATAATAAACACTGAGACAGATCCCTGGGCAAGTACAGGATGTCAGCTAACTTCCACAGGATGTCACCACATCCCCAACTCTGCCCAGTTTCCACCCTTGCGTTAATGGTTTCACCAGCCCAAGTGTACTGCTACACTGTTGTAATTTTTTTCTGCTTGTGTAGTCTTATTTATTGTTTATGTATTCAATTTGTACCCTGCCTATCCACCAAGAAAATGATGCTCAAGGCAGCTGCTGTGGTTTGCCAGTGCAAGGGGATTTGGTATCATTCCTAGTTTGGCAGGAGGTATAAATCAAGGATAGGACCATATGGTAAGACATCCAACTCCAGTCTGGCCTATGTAGGGTGCTGGCAAAATACAGTTGACAAGTTATTAGTGTATAACCTTTTGAGGATATTTAAATGTAAGTAGTTAGCAATATTTATAGTCCTGTAACCATTTATTTATTTTTATTTTATTTATACCCCGCCTTTTTTCCTGAAAGGAACCCAAGGCGGCTTACATAATCCTCCTCTCCATTTTATCCTCACAACAACCCTGTGAGGTAGGTTAAGCTGAGAGTCAGTGACTGACCCAAAGTCACCCAGTGAGTTTCATGGCCAAGCGGGAACTACAATCCAGATCTCCCGAGTCCCAGCTGAGCTTTGTTCTTATTATTACATTGCTGATATGTGTACTGTAGCAGGCGTATTGCCAGTCAGTAGAATGGGGCAGGGGGGGATTTATAAACCAGCATAGGTCACCTGCCTGTTACTTCTATTAGGATACAGTTACTCTCAAACAAGAGATTAGGTCCATTATAATTTGTTGCAGCACTTTCAACTGTGACTTTTTTGTAATTACCAGGATTTAATTAAACAACAATGTGTATGTCCATACTAGCTAATAAATCATATTAAACTGCTAAGAGTCCTTTTAACTTCCCATGGATTTGTATTACGGATAAATCCTGGAAGAAAGTGATCATCTTTCTCTATAGCCACATGATAGTATCTCATTTTTCATCTCAGTATTCAAGCAGAACTCTTTGAAATCAATAGGAGTTGTGCTTGAGTAATGATTGTTGGACAGCAGCCTTTGTGATAGTTTTCTCACTCTTTGAACTTGCCAGTTATCAAAAGATTGAAAAAAAAAAGATTTGGCAATTATTATTACAAGCATTTATTTTGCTAAGATTGATTATGTCCAGTCTCTCACTATTGGCCAAAGTGAAAAGGAGAAAGGGAGTTCAATTTGTTTGACTTGAAAATGTTCGCCTGACTCTTAGTGACAGTCATTTTTATGTTTGTCTTTGTGCCTTTTTCTGACAGTTGTGTAACTTTCAGTTTAATTACATCTGTTGTATACTGATTTATCAACTACCACCTAGAGAGACTATGTCAAATGAACTCAGCAGTCATGTCAAAATGGCATCAGGAGGGCCTTGTACTTCCTTTTTAATTAAGGGAGGAAAATGCACCATTTTAATATGAGATCATGGGAACTATTTGGTGGATAGGGATGCAGGAATTTAAATTCTTAAAAGAAAGCTTGAATGACTGAAATATGTATAGGTGTAGAATGTGTAGTGCATAGTGCAATTTTCAATGTATTGTGCTGTATTGCAAGAAAAGAAATGGAGATAATTAGCAATCCCAACTCCAGTAGGGCTATTTGGAACTCCTTAGATGTGCAAGGAACTACAACAAAAAACTGGTGGCCAAATTATCTAAGCTGAAATCTGCATATGGTCAAAAGTCTTAAAATACCCAAGTTTTCGGCATTCCTAGCCTTTCCCATCACCATCCAACAGCCACTTTTCCATTCTCAATAGCCCTTAAAAAACCCAGTGTCACAGTTTTTTCTCCTTTTCCCTAGCTCAGCCAAACCACAGAACTCAGAAAATGTGCTATTGCCCTAAATGCCTTCTCCTCAACTAAGCTTCTCTTAGTCACAGTGCAAGGATGAGAAAAGAGAGTATGAGTTGGATAAGCAAAAATCTTTGTTGAGCCAAGTTCTGGATGGGCATTATAAGGAGGTGTTGGTAGAACAAATATTATGTATTTGTGGCCCAAACCAAGTCAATAATCTAGTGTATTATATTTTAATCTGCCCTCTGTACAACAAAGAGATTTTTGAAACTCTTTCTGACCTGTGTGAGTGCCCTCATGGAAACAGTTTTCTATTGAGTGATAGTGATGCCTATGTAACATACAAATGGCTCTCTTTGCCTTGGCAAGAAAAGAGGGTGAACTAGATATAATTGCTGTAAACCATTGCAGAGACTTAACTTGAACTAAAGTTGGCTCCTGTTGTATCCCTGTCTTCCATTCCTCCTATGATGCAAGGCTGGAAACTCTATCTCTGTAATACTGTATTTATTTGTTGTAGTATGTATTTGTCATGGCCTTTGGCTGGAACAATAAAACTCATTGATATAAAATAACAGATTTTGAATGATATGTGGAAACACTGAAGTTGTTGGCTGAAGGCATGCAAGGCAAAACTTGCAAAGTAACACTAATGTGCAAGATTATTTGTGCAACCATGGAACTGCTGGAGATTGTGGTAGAGGGGTCAGCAATAGTCCCTATACACAGAATCATTTGGGCTGGATCAGAGTGTTGCTTCGACAAACAGAAAAGCTCCTTCTGTTTGCAGAAGGGATTGAGATCCAGTGGAGGCTGTCACTGTAGGAAGAGGGGAAGCCATTTTAGACAATTCCTCCTTCACTTTGTGCCCCCCCACCTCCCACATTTTCCCGAGGGTCCCCTAACCTTCCAAAACAGCTTTTCAGGGGGCTGCAGGTGGAAAGAGGAGTGTGCATAAACAGTCTTCCCCTCCCTTCCTCTAGAGCAAGGGTGGGCAGAAGGTAGACCTCTCAAGATATTTCGAACGTCAACTTCCAGTAGCCCCTGCCAGCATGGCCAATAATCAGGACTGCTGGTGGCTGAGGTCCAAAACATCTGGAAATCTACTTTCTTCCCACTCTTGGTCTAGAGCAGTGTTCTCCAACCTTGGGTTCCCAGATGTTTTTGGCCTACAACTCCCAGCATGCCCCAGCCAGCTACGCTGGCCAAAAACATCTGGGGACCCAAGGTTGGAGAACACTGCTCTAGAAGAACATCCTGTGAATGGAATTCAGCTCACAGAAACTCAAAATTCAACCCAGTGGCTTTTTGGTTCCAATATATTGGGAAAGGCCAGTGCAACCTTTTAAGAAAAGCGGTATTATAAGGTTTGCATGCATTTGTATCTAGTTTATGTCATGGCCAATTATATATTGCTTTATAATTCTCCACCGGCAAGAGTAAATATTAGCATTAACCTTAACAATAATATTAGTATATGCTGTTTTGCACATTATATATTGTCATAAAGCAGCGTTACAAGCGATGCTTAAATTAGTTTTTTCAGTTCCCAGATCTGTAATTTCAGTGTAAAACCTAAAACTGGCTAGATATACAGTTGATTTAAAAATGGGCTCTTTCTTGCTTCCTATCCCACATTAACATGTATATTTATTCTGCCAAAGGTAGCAGTTCTTTTTAGGATCTAGAGCAGTGATGGCGAACCTTTTTGAGCCCGAGTGCCCAAACTGCAACACAAAACCAACTTATTTATTTCAAAGTGCCTTAAATTTGGCAGGAAGGAGGAGGGGGCACTAGCTAACCGCGCCCCGCTCTGTCTCAGGACATGGCTCTTCACCGGGCGCGCAAAGATTCAGGAGTGCGCGCGCTGTGCTTCTGAGCTGTCCAGTTAGAAGGAGGGCTGGGTGCCTGTGCAGTCCGCTTCTGGGGGTGGAGATGTTGGAGTGTGTGCCTGCCTGTGGAGGCCAGCGAGGAATGAGTAGAGAGGAGTTACTATGGAAACCCGACACTGAATGCAGAAGGGGACGGTCTTTTCGCGATCTGGCGACCAATGGCTCGAGTGCCCACAGAGAGGTCCCTGCGTGCCAGCTGTGGCACGCATGCCATAGGTTCGCCATCACTGATCTAGAGAAAATGAGCACACTTATGGGTGAAGGTTGAAAAGCTTTATCAGCAAACCACAGAAAAGAGATTATAGCAGCGAGGTAGATGCAGAGCACAATGCTTATGTTAGACATGTAGTCAAGAGTGGGGGTGCTGCCCGGCCTTATATTCTGCCCCTGCTCCCCACTTGCCTTATTTGCCTTGATGTGTGCCGCTCGAACGATTTTTTTCTTCCTCTTCGGCCGTTCGGGTCCGGAAATGGACCCTGTGCAGGTGCAGAAAGGACCATAGGGGTCCACTGCGCCTGTGCAGGGTTCCGTCGCGTCATTTCCGGTACCAGAAGTGACGCGACAGCCCAGATCAAGCGGCGCGGGCGGCTCTCCGCGGAGCGTGCGTCGGAACGAGCAGCATGGGCGGCTCTCCGCGGAGCGTGCGAGCCACCCAAAGAAAAGGTAAGGCCTTGCCGGGGTGTGAGCAGGCAGGGCCGGATTAAGATAGGGGCTATTGGAGCTGCAGCTCCAGGCCCCTACCATAAAATAGGCCCACAGCCGGCCCGGCAGCGCGCGGCGCGCCCACTCGTCCGAGCCGGGCTGCTGCCGCTGCCACACTTGCCCTTGCGTCGAGACGCCAGGCAGCGGCTCCCTCGCGGCGGCAGCGGCGGGCCCGCCCCTACCAAAATAGGCCCACAGCTGAGCCGGCCCGGCAGCGCGCGGTGCGCCCACTCACCCAAGCCGCGCTGCTGCCGCTGCCGCACTTGCCCGTCGAGATGCCAGGCAGCGGCTCCCTCCCGGCGGCGGCGGCTCTTCCCGCCGGGGACCTGCGACTCTGCGAGATGCCCCGTCTGTCCGGCTCGGGAGAGCCAAAGCCACTCCGGTAAGGTAAGGTGGTTGCCCGCGCGCGCGCCTGCCTCTGACCCAGTTCTCACAGCCTGGTGGCAGGACTGGCGCGCCGGCGGCGGCCCGGCGGGGAAGCAGCAGCGTGCGCGGCTCTGGCTGGGCGCCGACGGACTCCCCCGGGTCAGCCTTCCCCAACTGGGTGCCCACCAGCGGTGTTGGACTACAACTCCCATCGTGCTGGCTGGGGGTGATGGGGGCTACAGTCCAGTTCACCTGGAGGGCGCCAGGTTGGGGGAGGCTGGCCGGGGGTGGGTGGGGACAAAATCCTCAGCACCAGGCCCATAATGGTCTTAATCCGGCCCTGTGAGCAGGGCCATGCTCGGCCTTGTTCTGCCCCGGCGAGGCTCATTTGTACAACCCTAGTTATGTCCGTTCTGTTGTCGGGATCCCCTCAAAGAAACGGCAACGGGTGGACTCCTTGGCCAGCTCACATCACCTTCTGCGCAGCTAGGTCTGTGTCAAGGTTCCCCCCTCCAAAGGATTCCCTAATCTTATATAAGTTTTCTCTGTTTATTATAATCACACCTGGCCCCAGTAAACGAATGGGGCAAGATTAAGGTGTTTTGTTTCGATAGGCACTTTGTGAAGAGAAAGCCAGAGCACACACACACACACACACACCACAAGACAGCATCAGACACCCTGCACTCCACAAAAAGCCACAATAGAGTCATCAAGATGACCCCCAGCAACTCCCCTGTCTGGCAGCCAAATGAGCTGTGAAGTATCCCCCACCTCTGAAGTATCCCCCAGCTCAACCAGGGCGCCCAGGTGCTTGGTAGAAGAAAAGAGCAGTAAGTACTCTTGAGCATCGGGCAAGCAGGAAAAACCAGCTGTGCTGGGAGGGGGCACAACAAGAAGGAGGGAGCCCAACGGAAGGTATAAAGCCCAGGGCCAGTGGTGGGAAAGGTTGTTGGTCGTGGGCGGCAAGCTGCACGAAGGTCCAGGGCTCCAGTCAGACCTCAGCCTCCAGCCCCGGGGAGCTCCTGGTGAACAACGCTACCTCAGACTAGCCCTTTAAGAGTTAAAGCAGCTTTCTAGGAACAATGTCATTCCAGGTAACTGCTGTCTGTATTGCTTTTACGGCTCACTACTAGAATCATAGAATCATAGAAAAGTAGAGTTGGAAGGGGCCTACAAGGCCATCGAGTCCAACCCCCTGCTCAATGCAGGAATCTAGGTCAAAGCATCTCTGACAGATGTCTGTCCAGCTTGATACTAGATCAATTACAGGCGTGTGCCTAGCGTGTTGCTTTTGTATATGTTCTGATACGCTCCATTAAATTCTGTTTACCTGTAAACAGTGTAGTAGTGTCCATTCAAAACTCGGTCTCCTCACTCCTCCTGCATTATAATTGGTTGCGGCTTCTGCCAGAGCTGCATACCGCTGACAGAGGGCTAACCTAGTTCCGGTTAACCCCTGAGTGCCCGAACCCGCCAAAGGGACAGTTGCAGTCCTTTTCCACACACTTCCATACCAGTTTCCCAGTCTAACTGTATAAACAATCCTTTCAAGTTGACCATGAAACCATCTGGAGTCACTCAGTTCCCAGGTCCTTTAACCCTTCTGGTTGATAAGCCCCCGCTTACCTAAGTCTTTGAAATCTGGTCAGCTGATAATCAGGTTCCTCCCCATCATGTGCCATGGGAGTCTGGTCTACGGATAACTGAAGTGCTTCTAATCATCTACTAACATCCTTGCCAAGTGTAAACCTGTCCATGGACAGACTAACTGGGCATCTTCACAAACTCTAAACATCATGAGCTCACTGGTTCTACACACTGAATATAATAAATAGTGAATTTAGGCCTACCAAAGACACAAAGAGCAGGTATGTTCATACAAGAGACCCAGAGACAGGTACAACAATGGTCATACACCACACTCTGTCTCTTCAAGAACACAATGGTCTTCTGGCTTTTTCCACTACAATATTGCTCCCTAGACTAAAAGGTTTGTGGGAAATGTCCTTATTAGTAATACTGTTTTTGCTGAAGTATAAAATACTGCTGTTGGTACATTGATCATCCTCTAGAAAATTGAAATATAACTTTCACAGAAAAAGTGAAATATATGAAAAAGTGCCGTATATGGCAGTGATGGGGGGGGGGAGGCAAAGAAAACAGGTATACAGGCAGTCCCCGAGTTAAGAACATTCGACTTACAGACAACCCATACTTAAGAACGGACTTTTGGGTTCCCCGGCACTAGGTCGTTTACATAGAGTACATAGCGTAGTATACTACACAATTTGTATAATTTACGCAATTTGCGTAAATGCCAATTTTAATGTATGGAACAACGCTATGCTGTTCCGACTTATTCGACTTAAAGATATTCTTAAGAACGGAACTTGTTCATAACCTGGGAACTGCCTGTAATGAGCTAAGAAGAGGGCTGTATTTAGGCAAGCCAGAAGAAAAAATAATAACTCAGTGAAAACTGAGGGCCAGAATCTCAATGGGTTCTCTCAGAATTGCAAGCTAAGTAATCTTGATAGGTTTTTGTTGGTTTAACTTTTAAAAAGTCTAAAAAGAGATGATGGTTTAAAATGTTGATTTTCTATGTAAACAAAATCAGAACTGTAAACATGTATGTTTACTGTGGAGTAAGATTGTTATGCAACATAAGGGTATACAAATGCAGTTATTTTCAAGGGGACAAGGAATATGTTTTAAGATACTACAATATTTTAGCAATACATAAAACCAAGCAACACAATAGGCACTCTGATGAATATAACTAGAGGATATCTTGGCAAAATGGTATAATTTCTGTGGTTAAAAACAGTTTTCTGTATATTATCTCTCTCTCAATAACTTGGGGTGCCCCTTTCCCTTTGTTATTGTGCTGCACACTGAGTGACAATCTCTGTGAAGCTTAGCAGCAGAATTTAGCATTAGCTGACACATGAAAACCAAGCGGACCACAAGAAATAGATACATATTCGCACAATCCCTTTTGCCAGGACAGTGGAAAGGAAAATAGAAACCCAAATGTTGGCAGTTTAAGACCATCTCTGCTGAAGCGGGGCATTTCTCTGACCTAAATGAAACAAAATACACCGTCGGCTCCTTCTCTTTAAGTTTCATCTCAGACCACCCCGCCTTTCCCAGCCTCGGGGGAGGGAGTCTTTAATAATGGTCTGTGTAAACTGATGCTCAGGCAGTAAGAGTTAGGAAAAGCACTGCTTGACGAGAAATCAAGCAGAGAAGCTTCGTCTCAATGAAAAGCAGCCCCTGAAGGGTAAGAATTTTTTCCTCCAACTTCAGGGATAATGTCTCTCTTCGCCAAAGTCTTGAAAATGGACTGCAAGCAGGTGCTTGAGCCTCAAAGGAGCTGCGTTTATGGTATGAGTTTTGTCAGTATGCTTCACCAGCTGCCCAAACTTTCGAGCAACACATCGCTGGAGGTGCAGAATAATGCAACTGCAGTTGCAGCAGCGGAGGACAAAGCAGAAGAGGAGAAGGTGGCAGCTTCGGAGGGAGCCAGGGGAATCCCCAAAGCCAGCCAGCAGCATCCATGCCACCAAAGAGCGAAAAGCCTGAAAGAAATGCCAGGACCCAAAACCTTCTCCAATCTCGTCGAATTTTTCTGGAAGGATGGTTTTGGCCGCATTCATGAAATCCAGGTACAATTTAGGGAAAGTAATCATTGTGCGGATGGATTCATTTGATCCCAGAGGAGAAAGCCAAGTAAACCATGTGTTGCATCCAACGTTACTCTTAACTTAAACCCCATTCATTTCAATGGGTCTACACTAAGTAGGACTAACATTGGATACAGTCCCATGTGTCCGTAGCATTGTAATCTTAACACTAGAGTTTTATGGTACAAGGGGAAATGAACAGACTCCCCCCCCCCCCCCATCACGTAGGGCTTCATGCCGCCCGACTGCGACGAATTGAAGGCAGTTATGATTATTCCACTCTTCGGAGATTGCAATCACTTTGGTTGTATTTTCCAAAGGTTTAACATCTGGGTTTCAAATCAGAAAACATACTAGCTCTCTGATCCATGATCCATATTACAATTTCTTCGTGGCTTCCCTCCCCTACGTTTGGTGTTTCTTCATATTTTCCGCAATTGCTGGGCATTCTAAATACCATGACTTATGGGGTGGGGTGAGCGATGGATGGTGTGTGTGTGTGTGTGTGTGTGTGTACTGTTAACCTTATGCTGTATTTAAGGTGTTTCGTTGCTTATTAAAATCTAGCCAGGATAATTTTGTAGGAAGAAGTGTGTGTGTGTGTGTGTGTGTGTGTGTGTCCATTTTTAATTTTTAAAAAAATCCCTATTTCTTATAACTATATTGACAAATCAGGAGCATAATTGAAACTAGACGGCAAAGGGGGAAGGTTGTAACTAGCTAATGTTTAAATAGTTTAAAGCTGCAATCCTATACCCACACTTACTTGGGAGTAAGCCCCATTGGAATACAGGGGGACTTACTTCCGAGTAGGCACGTATAGCCATGGTATTGTTCAAGTCTGAAGAATGATTTCTGAGAAGTGCCTTACTGTTTTGGTGGCTCCAAGCATTTACCGTAATGAGAGATGAGGTCGACTCGGAAATATCTCCCGCCACTTATCAGTTTGAGACTTGGTTTATAAATGAGAAATAACAAGTTGACCAAAATACCCCTCCCCCGACTGAGAGCGGCTGTGCGTACGTGAGTGACTTTGCCTCACAAATGAGCTTCTCTGTGTTTTCACAGGACAAAAATCCACCTCTTTTCTCATCTCTAGCGAGAGACCATTTTGTCCCCTTCGCTTCTACCGGTCCCTGAGGAAACTTCTAGAGAGTATATCGACATATTGTATGCAGGTTCATTTAGTTGGGGGGGGGGGGGGTTTGCTAAATTTTCAATGGCTAGAGGGGAAGCGCGGCAGCATCGAGAGCTGCCGGCTAAAAGTTATACAACCTCCTCAGCAGGAGGCGGGCGCTTTGAAACACTCCCATTCCCCCCCGCTCCCAGCGGGCTTCCCTCCCTCCCTCCATTTAAAAAGAGCGCAGAAAGCGGAGGCGGGAGCCGCAGAGGGAGGGAACGGCCGCTATCACCGCCCTTGTAGCGCCCTCGAAGTTCTAGGGGTGCCAAACCGGGCCCGTAGCCAGCCTAAAAGTTTGGGGGTCCGCGAAAAAAGGTGTGTGTGTGTGTGTGTGTGTGTGTGTCGGGGGGGTCATCTGGGTTGCAGGCCTTTTAAAGACAAAATTGTAAACTTTTTAAAATTATGTTTGTTTTAAAAAAAAATTGGGGAGCAGAGAAAATTTAGCGGGGGCAGGCTCTCCCTAGCCCACCCCTGGCTACGGCCGTGCCAAACTGCCAACAAGGGCTCATCCTTCCCTCACGGCGCTTCCAAAAGGAGCGGGCGGGTGGGGGAGGTGGAGTGCTCTGCACCAAATGCTTGCTTCACTTCGCCGCACCGAACTATCTTCTCGGCTTTCTCTTTCTCCTCCCATAGCCTGGTGGGGAGGAAAGCCCCACGTGATACTGAAGGCGATGGGGAGGGGGGGAATGGGGCTAGGGTGAATTTCATGGGAGGGAACTAAGATCTCCCCCCCCCCCCGCGTCCGCCCCTTCCAGTTGGCTCTCGACTGCTAATTTCCCCACATCTGGTTCTATGGACTGCCCCTCCCCCCCATCACGTAACAGGATGGTTGCCATGAAACAAGAGTGCGTGTTTCCACACTACATATGATATAACACATTTTGCACCCCCCACTCTTCCCAAGGACTTGGTGGATTTGCCATCCACACTGTTGCTGGCACTGACAACACTAACGTTTCACATCTGCTGGCTAGTTTTCATCACAGAGCCAGTCTGTTCTTTTGCTTTGCAAGGGGGATGGCTATATTTATTTACTTCACAAGGTGGAGGGCAGAATGTTTTAAAAACATGTAAAAGGATTGTATATACCACAAGAGGGAGGCATCCAAGAAAGTGTAAGAAGGGGAGGAAGGCCTTAAGAGCCTGGATAGTCCCCCCTACAGAGCCATCTACCACCTGCTGTCCTGTGGGCAGGATCTTGATGACTTCCTATGTACAGCAATACCTTGGATTGCAAGTAACTTGGTTTGAGAGCGTTTTGCAAGACAAGGAAATTTTTAAATATTTATTTATTTATTTTTGACTTGATATACAAGCGACGTCTTGCAATACAAGTACTGTAGTATGGCTTAAATTAAAAATCTCTGTACAATTTTTTTGGGGGGGATTTCGTTTTGATAGAGTGTTTTGAATTACAAGCACGTTTCCGGAATGAATTGTGCTCTCAATCCAAGACATGACTGTATATTGATATTATTGTCTTTTAAAATGCATTTTGATGTTTACCTGTAAACTACCATGGAAGGATTTGTATTTCAAAAGATGGGATATAAATAATTGTAATAAATCATATAAACTCCTGACTAGTTTGACCATCAAATGAAGATCATGATTCAAGTTTAAAAATACTCAATAAAAGAACTGGAACTGGAGACATAAGTTCTGTAGTTGTGAGGTAGCCACTGAGGTGTCCATATCCACTTGCTATTGAAAGATAATGTACAGTTAGCATGGTTAAGAGGGCACTCTCAATGAATTTTAATGCTCATGGTGAGATGTGGGGAAGATGGGCTTTAAGGAATGTGGGACCCAAGCAATCTTTGGACTGTGCAATAGCCTCAGAAATTTGAGCCCCATAAAGTGCATCACAGTAGTCAAAGGACATTACAAATTCAGATTGCAAACTTAACAATTCACAAGGACTGCAATGCTAAACATATCACCTCAGTCTTTTCTGGATTTAGTTTCAGTAAACTCACATCCAAGCTCTAGGCATAGTTAAAAGCCATATAGGATCAAAGGCTGCAGTTCCTGGTTTGGAACAGAGGGAAACATGTTGAAATCGCCTCATCTTTCCAAGGATTATATTCAATGTTAGAGTAGATCCATTGAAATGAATGGGTCTTAAGTGTGGGATCTTGCTCCAGGCTCAGTTCAGAAGCTGGAGATGAGCTGGCACTTGTGGCTGATTGGAGCCAAGGCCAGCCGACCTTGACCAGTCTCCTTTTCCCCAGTGAGCAAGAGCAGGGGGAGCTGTCTGATGAATCTCAGCTGCAGGAGCTGGCCTTGGGCGATGAAGCTGACGGGGGGGGGGGGGGGGAGACTTCAGTCTCAAAGACGCCAAAAGTGGTGCTTGGCAGAAAGACACGTTGGTCAGAAGGAGGTGCAGCAGATGTCTTCGAGCAAGGTACCCGTGCCAAGACCCAGAGTCAGACTAAGACTGATATTGAGGCTCGTGTCAGGACATACTGTATATTGGAGCTTCTGACAGGCTTTCGTTGTAGGAAGCAACGAAACGACTCTGACTCCTGGCACTCTTTCTATGCACCTTGAACCCCTCTACTTGATCTCCTGGCTACAATGACTTTGGACTGTGTCTCTCGAACCTAGAACAGGACCTTGATCTCCTACCCTCGGAACCTTGGATTGACTCAGTCCCTTACAACCCAGCCATCTTATCCAAAAGCTTGTGGAAGTGAACACCCACCACATTCTCAGTCACCTTGCCCAATAATGGTAGAATGAAGTCTGGCTTGTAATTACTACTGATGCTGCCGAATTTCGTGATTAGGCTGCTTGTTGGCTGAAACTTGCCACTTCATAATGCTCACCTTTTTAATTAGCTTAGACTGGCGGTTTACGAATTTGCTATTAAGCTTGGAATGGATTATGAGCATGCAGAGTCTGTATCTAAATGATACCATTTCTCTGTGTGTGCTACATCAGTTGGATTAACCCTTTCCTTGTCTAATCCTGTGCTGCTTCCCTCCCCACTGCTGTTCTGGCTCCACAAGGAGGAGGACTTGGCAGTGCCCCCTCCCTAATTTTTTAGTCATCCTACAGTCTCCTTATCAGGTTCCCTCATCGCTGCTGCCACCACTGCAGCTCTGGCTCAGAGGAGGCACTACGTGATTCCAAACTACAGCCCCCAAGAAGTACTTTGATACTGTGCATGTGCAAAAGCTCATTTACGTGGAACAAGAGTTCGCTTTGAGGGAGAACTCTTGTCTGGGCCTACATGAGTGAGTTCATTATTTTCCAAGTAAATAACGAACACACTCGGGTAAATTCTCCCATCACTTGTAATTACCCAAATCAGAGGGACTCAGAATGGGATTTCCAGAAGGGGCCATACCACTTCCACTTTCAAAAGGGAAGAAAGAACCTGCAGAAGACAGGCACTTAATGCTCTCCCTAACCATCCCACCCAGTCTTCTTCAGTCAGATACAATTATCCAGGAATAGTTTAGGATCAAGCCCTACGTGTGGTTGGCAGAACTTCTACAAACTTTCTGGCTTGGATACAAAGGTACCACTGTGTGAATAGCAAACACTACCTCCTACACAGGGGAAAAAATATCTCCCCCTGTCTTCATCATCTACACCTCATAAACTTCTCTGGAACCAGTTTTCAGGAAGTGCAGACAAGAGGGGAAAGAACAATCATGCACTAGCAGAAGTGCCCTTGCACAGTGGGACCTTCAGATCCAAACGCAAGCACCTCCTCAGGAAAAACAGCAACTTAACAACTGACACTCATCCAGCAAATGTGCTAGGAAGACCAGGACACAACTGAAATGTATTCTACAGTCAATGTGGCATATAAGTCAGCACAGATAGGAACATTCTCTCCCCTCCACCCCAGTCATAACAGGTTTAGCAAATATGCCACAGCAGACCACCAAGACTGTCTCCTGCTCCCATTAGGGGCCAGGATATAATAGGCCCATAACTATCCAGAAAAGCTCAGCTGGATGAACACTGTGAACAATACAGTAGTAGCAGCTAAGTAAGATTTGCTCACCACAATCATTGTCATGGAGCCCAGGCCCTAATAGCTGTTTTCAGTCATCTCTGTTACTTTTTTGCCTTCAACTTTCCAGAATGTTAGGGAGGAGACTATCGCATGTGGGAGAGAGTGGCTAGCAACTATAGTGTCAACTGTCTGTGTCATCTTATTCCAGAAGCTGACTAGTGCTTCAGTGGGATAGCTTGCAATGTCAGGTAGAAATTCCCCAGAGAGCAGTCAAGAACTGAATCATTTGGATCCATTAGTCGTCGTAGGCAGATTTATTTATTTATTACATTTATACCCCGCCTTTTTTCCTGCAATGAACCCAAGGCGGCTTACATAATCCTCCTCCTCCTCTCCATTTTATCCTCACAACAACCCTGTGAGGTAGGTTAGGCTGAGAGTCAGTGACTGGCCCAAAGTCACCCAGTGAGCTTCATGGCTGAGCGGGGACAGATTATCCTAACTGGTCCACACTCCCAAGAAGGCTGCATTCAGCATAAATCCAATCTTCACCAGGTAAGGATTTGTCAATGATATAACTCAGGGGTCCCCAATGTGCTACCTGTGGGTGCCATGGTACCCGCAGGGACCTCCTACAGCATTCACAAAGCTCTCCACTCCCTGCCCCCTTAAAAATTTTTTTAAAAAAAATCTTAGAAAATGTTAGGGTAGTCTTTCTTGCTTTGCTGTTTCCCTCTGCCTCCCAGCCTCTAGCCTCACTATTTTTCTCTCTCCCCAGACCACCTCTTCAGCTCACTTTTGACTAGCCAGCCTCCCCCCCCCCAGCAGCCATTATGTGACTAGCCACATTCTTTGTGAGAGCCATATTGTGCTGATGCCCACAGCACTCTCAAATTCCCAAAAAAGTTTGGGGACCCTGATATAACCACATTCCCCATGTCTAGATCTCCAGCCTCCTGTCCAGAAAACAAAACCACACACACACACAATCAAATCAAGTGTATGACCTGCTGTATATGTTGGTCCTGATATATATCAAGGATAGACCCAATGTCGTTAACAAATTCTGAGCTACACCAAAGGGATCTCAATATTACCGTACTATTTAATGTCACTTCATGAACTACAGCATCAAACACCGCTGAAAGAGGGTCCAATTTCCTGGAGCATACTATTGTTACTTGATTGACCATTGTTCTTTGAATAAATGCAGACAAAATACCAGCAAATCATGATGGTTATATATACTCCCTTCAGGATCAGGGGCAGCATGCCTCTGACTGCCAGTTGCTGGGGAATAACAGTGGGCGAGACCTATTGCACGCATGTCCTGCTTGTAGGTTTCCTGAACACATTTGGTTGGTCACTGGGGAAAAAGATGCTAGACTAGATAAAGACTTTTGGTATGACCCGGCAGAACTCTTTGTATGCTCTTATGTTCACCTTGTACAGTCAGGAACCAGACTCTCATAGGTTTTTAGCACAATGTACACTCTTGGGGTGCTTCCAGGCAGATGGCTTCCAGCACTACCAGTCAAAAAACTTTGTGGAGCTATCTCATCTTTCCCTCCTTAATGAATTTTCTGTAGTAAGAAAAAAGATGGAAGAGGCAGTGAGAAACACAGGAGGATAATACATGGAAGATGTTATCGTCTGGACTTCCCCATAACATTCCATGAATGAGGCAGGGTGATTGCACATTAAAAAACAACCTTGTCTGGAAGCACCCCTGTACTCCCTATTAATTAGTCCAGACTAACAGTCTCTTCTCCCAGTTTCATACTCAGCAATGTGAGTTAGAATCCCCACATCATCCATATATGTATTGAAAATGTGGACATAAATCCACCCATCCACAATCTTGGTTGCACAGTGCAATGGTTAAACAATGTTAAAGGACAGCTAATCAAATTTAACCAATCAGTGCAAAGGTTCCATTACAACTGTACATCTAACTAGAGAGAATTGACTTTACCAATTTATTGGAAAGCTACAGGAAGTGGTAGTAAGCAAGTATGACTCAGCTTGTCCTACCATGTGTTATTTTTGTTCAAGGGTCTTATGCAAACCATTATACTTGTTAAATGAATTAATAAAGCTGTGGTAAGGGCACAGTGAATAGAAGAGAAAATTATTCTAAGATCCCCTTAGCAATCACAGCTACTTAGATTATGCAGTTTGACATAGAGAATGTTCCATGCATTGCACCATATGTGAAAGGGGGGGGGGGATTATGGTTTTACAATGAAGGTTCTGTTCGTTAGTAACCTGACTCCGAACATTAAGCCAGGCTGTAACATCTTCTGTGCCTAGCACTGTGCAGTTTAAAGGGAAACATCTTTGATTCAGGATCGCTATAGCTATGTATGTGATCTCTGTAGTGTAGAGCTGAAAAGCAGAGTGATTTTCCACCGAAACAATTTGTATATTTGTGTGTGAAGAATTATGTGACACCAAATTTAAAAAACAGATGTTTTAAAACAATGTTTTAATGACTGGAACCAAGATCAAACATGTTTTGTGCAAAATTTCAAACAGATCTCACAGCTATGTTACCATGTGGTGCTGGTGCACAAAATACCACTTTGGAGCCTTAAATCATCTGACATCAGCACAGTTGCTGCCTCACATAGTTTGCCCTTTCTTCCAATGTATGTGTGTGTATATGTGTGCATGTGTGCATGCGTGCATGTGCGTATTTAAAACATAGAACTTGATTTTCTTAAAAGTCTACCGCTTAAAATCTTGCTGGTTATGGTTTATATTGATTTTGTTTTTCATATTAATTATGGAGTTCTGTATTTGTGTGTGTATGTAAGTTGCTTTGAGACTGATTTTTGCAGTGGGAACTGACACACAAATTTAATAATACATTTTTTATGTTTAGATTCTAAACATTATGTTAACCATTCAGTCTTTCCATCAGAACTCAGTTGGTGGATTGCCAAACTCAGGCTTCAGTGTTCAGCTGGTACAATAATACCATAGTTCATGATGTTGCACTAGTGCCTGGAATCCAAACTTAGAGCCAGCACCGCAATGATTGTTGGAGCTGCTATGCTTGATGTTGTCCCCTGCTGAGGCAAAAAAAATGTGATGGGTAGCATGGTATTGGTGGGAACAGTGAGGGTCTTTGGGATTATTGGTGATCGCTTACCTTGCCAGATTTAGAACTTTGTGTTAGTTCTGGAGAGGCAAGCCACTATTTGCAGCATTACTGAAGTGGCTGCAGTGGATTGGATCCTAAATTCCTTTGAGCAGAACTCCACTCTCAAGGTACTCCCAGTGGCAGAAGGTGGAGGGAGGTGATTTTTGCCAATTCTCCCTGCAGTCCCCTGTGCCATTTGAAAAACTGCTTTGTGGGATTGAGGGCCCTCTGAAACAACATGGGAGATGGTGCTGGGTGTTGCAAGGGGAAGGGGGAGTGAGCAAAAAAGGAGGAGTCACCTTTCTATTGGGAGCATCTGTTAGATCAGAGTTTCTTCCATTCAGGGAAGGAGCCCTTCTACTTACAGAAGGGCAACTCAGGCTCCAAGACATAGCATTGGGCTGCTGAGCATGATTTCTAAATTCTAGAATTCTCAAACACAACTGTAGTTGCTCTTTCTTTAAATAAATCTGATTGTTCAGTTTTTAAATAAAGTGTTTCTGTCATAATTTCTTAAAGAATAATTCAGCATATTCATATCAAATTGTCTGCAAGGAAAGACTCTCTTTTCTTCATTCTTCATAGCTACATGTTTTTCAGCAGATCTTATTTCATAATTGTCTATCTGTTGTCTCCAGCTGGCATTTACAGAGTAGTCAGCAAGGATGTATATTGCTATATGAGTAAGACTTTCTCCACCCAAATCTATATACTGTTCAGCAATGTATTTAAAATAATAAACGTTTAAATAAATAATAAAGGCCAGAGCATTTACCGGTAAGTGCATAAATTTTTCCTGGCAATCAGCATAGACTATATATAGAATTTACCAAGAACTGAGACAATAATACTATAGAAAAAGGAAGCAAACAAAAATGAAATTTGTACTCATTAACAGTGCAATCCTATACAGGTTTACTCAAAAGTAAGTCCTGTTGAATCCAGTGGGGCTTACTTCCAGGTAAGTGTGTATAGGATTACAGTCTAATATGCTCACTTCAACCTATTAAAAATGTGGGTACAGCAATAATTCAGGTTTGTCAGTTTTTCTTAACTCTGATGAAGCCAGGCCTGTGGCTTATGCTGGCTCAGCTTGTCTGAGTGTGGAAAGCTAAGCAGGGTCAGGCCTGGTTATTACTTGGATGGGAGACCCCTCCTCTAGTTTCCTGCATTGAGCAGGGGGGCTGGACTCGATAGCCTTGTAGGCTCCTTCCAACTCTATGATCTATGAAATCTATGATCTGATTCTAATTCAGGCACATATTGTAAAAATGGTTCAGACACATCTAACATAAATTAATGCCAAACTCTCAAGTGATTACTATAAAATGAATATATGATAGATATTTGAGATTTTTTTTCAAGTTTGCTATTTGCATTCACTAATAGCACATTCTCTAGAACTCGGAGAATAATATTCAACCACTGGGGTGGTGGTGGTAGTGGAATGAGAGCAGTTTCAGAAGCGGGCAAAACAGGAAATGTGAACATGTACGGTACTTCACGTTTTTGGAATTATATTCAATATCTGAAGTCATGATATTGCTGAAGCTTGTAATTAAATACCTCATAATACAAATTAGTCCAGCTTGAAACACTCTGGTGTGTTATGAAGAGAATGTCATGTCCTTGAGAGTTCTTTGGCTCAGGTTAAAATCAAGCTCAAGTACCTGCACCTCCCTCCCTGCTGATTCTTTGAACTCTGCAATGGCAGTATCCCAGGTGCCAGGGTCCCTGGGAAAGGTAATTTTCCTAGAGTTCCTGAGTATTGATGTTAGGCATCTCAGAAACTACATGACTTAAGGATCCTTGCACCCGAGACACTGACTGAAGACTTCTGTTTTAATGCATCTGATAGTTAGAATGAAAAGCTGAACTGAACTTTGAAAAGCAAGATGTTGGTATCACTGAGGTCTCCTGGGAATTTTATAAATGTAGAAAACTGTATGATTTGTCTTTGTGTTATTTTGGGTTAGGCAAAAATGTAGTTCATTACTTCTAATTGCATATCGATAGCATCACTGCAGATTAGAATATACTGTTGTACAAATATATTATTTTTGCCAGTAGGAATGAATACTTTATTCATTTGTAATTTACTTTTTGTTCATAGCAGAAGCACGTTCAGGAATATGGAAAAATTTTCAAGTCTCATTTTGGTCCCAAACTAGTTGTATCCATTGCAGATCGAGACATGGTGGCTCAGGTTCTCCGGGAGGAAGGATCCATGCCACAACGAGCTGACATGGATTCCTGGCAGGAATACAGGGATCTACGAGGCAGAGCTACAGGACTTATATCTGCGTGAGTGCAATGGCATTTTTGACTTTACATTGCCAAACAATGTTACTATCATTGTGTTTCACAAAAAGGAGACTGACAGCGCATTTAAAACTGTTTTTGATTAATGTGTTTATTTAAAGAATGGGCTTGTAACATGACTGTATATGTATGGGATGAGTGTTGGCAAATGCCCTTGGGGAATTATTGATGTAATGTGCTTATTCAAAAGAAAGCCAATCCCTTTATGAGTCACAGGCATTCTTCTGCTTTCACAGGATAAAATTGCAGCATCTAAGTGCTTTATGTAGTCAGAACTGGATTGTGCATTAGAAAAGGTCAGCAAAATCTTCATGATGCAGTATGGACCAAAATAAAGACATTTATTCTGTAATTCCAGAGCTGGGATGTTCCATTTAGGTTTGTTAACCATGGAGTCCTTTGTTGTTAGTATTGTATATTAGGGTGCAGCCACCCCACAGTTATGTACACCTAAGGCCTGTCAAAATCAATGACATTTAAGAACCCTTAACTCTTAGGCTGGATTGCAACTTGATTATTTCATCGTCAACATTCAAAACTGCATAACACAATTGGGTGGGTGCTGAAATATTTAATAATTAAACTTAAAATGCTTAATAAAATAAGAAAAACAGCATTTCATGGAATTTCTTCTTGATCATAAAAAGAGCTCTAGTCAAATTACCTTTCAGTGATTTGCATCAACAGAATTACATTCCTGTCAAAACAGATAAGGTTTTCTAATTTGTTCGTATTAGTTTGATATACCAGTTGATATACCAGCACAAGTGATCCAGATATATTCTGTTTTACACAAGGATCTCTCCCTCCCCTTTCCAAACAACAGTGCTTATCATATTTTTGAGGAGAGGAGTGGGGAAAGGGTGTCTTGCAGTCTGCCCTACTTTGCAGGGTTAGAGCTACAGACACATCGGTTTGTCACAGTACCGTAGTTATTTTTATTGTTCTTATTCACAGATTGTAGTTACTAGTTCATAGAAAAAGCACATTTCAATTAAATGTAATAGATAATTTATGGCTAACTATGGGTGCACAGACAGGAGAGCTTCCCCATATGGCTCAGAGTTTATTTTCCTTCTGGGAAACATGTAGTGGCCTTCCACATCAGATAACTGCTTGGCACATTATGGTGTGTGTACAGATGGCCAAGGACTGTTGGGAAGGTAAAGTGCTGAAAAATGGTGCACAGGGGATGATGGATTGTGTGAAATGAATTTATCCCTTATAATCTGCTTTTTAAAATGTATATGCTTGTTGAAATTACTGGAATAACATGACTTGATGGAACAATAGTATATTTAACAGCTACCTAGATATAGCAAGGGAGATCTATGTTTGGAAAAGGTTTCTGCATGCAGACTTTTCCTAGACAGAAAAATGGTTGGGTGTGTGTGTACACACACACACACACCCATGCATCCAGCAATGAGTGGTGAGGCACACATATCTGTCAAACACTGCTGTCTTATCAGATCACCTGTTAGGATCTGAGACCGGGTGCCTCCCCATGTGTCTATATTCCTCAGAGGTAGCGTTGCCACCATCCATGTATTATTAATGTACAGTAATACCTTGGATTACAAGTAACTTGGTTTGAGAGCGTTTTGCAAGACAAGCAAATTTTTAAATATTTATTATTATTTTTTTACTTGATATACAAGCGTCCGTCTTGCAATACAAGTACTATAGTACGGCTTAAATTAAAAATCTCTGTACAAATTTTTTGGGGGGATTTCGTTTTGATATAAGAGTGTTTTGGATTACAAGCACGTTTCCGGAACGAATTATGCTCTCAATCCAAGGCATGACTGTATCTGCCACAGACGGCCTTCTCCTTGTCCCTTCAGCCAGAGCAGCTAGACTGGTGGGGATGAGGAAGAGGGCCTTTTCTGTGGCGGCCCCCGTACTGTGGAACTCTCTCCCAAGTGACCTCCGCCATGCCCCCTCTCTGCTGAGCTTCCGCCGCTCATTAAAAACCTGGCTGTTCAGGCGGGAATATGGGGTGGGTTAAGATTTTAAAATTTTTATATTGTTTTAAATGTCTTTTGTCTTGTTTTTATCCTATGTACATCACCCAGGGTGGCCGGTTGCTGGCCAGATGGGCGATAAATAAATGTAAATAATAATAATAAAATAATCTTATGGAAGATTTATATTTAATAACTCATTCACTGGATACATGGCAATCCAGGTTTTTGACTGTTATATATGGAGAAGGATTCCCCCCCCCCATCAGAGCTTCCTTTAAACTCCTTAACAACCAGGTTAGTGTGCTCGCCAAGCAGTCCAGCCCATGGGTAGGCCAACATCCAAGCTCTGCAAGAGAATCAAATCAACTCAAGTTTCCAATTCAATATATTTATTAAGGAACCAAGCAGGGAGAAGTTCAGAAATAGTCAGTTGCTTTAAAAAATCAAATTAAACATCAGACTAGCTCACTAGCACTTGCTTATCAGCTTTATAAGAGTTACTCACCAAAGCAGCTTCCAGGTGGGGGAAGGGATAAGGCCCAACTAGGCTCCAAGCCTGGCTTAGCATTGTCTTCACTCTTTGCCTACCAGTCAGATTCAAAGGAAAATCTCAAATAATCTCTCTGGAGCTGGGCAGTTTCCAGGGAGGGAGATTCAGACTGACCGATTAATAGCTTGGGAAGACATGGCCATGCATCCTCCAAGTGATTTTTTCACATTACCTCTTTTACATCTATACAAGCTATAACCAGGACACCAACATGGTTGCATGTCACATGTATAATGAGTAGCCCAGTCCTGTGATCCTGCTACACCAACACCTGCTACTCCATAATGAGCAGCCCAGTCCTGTGTTCCTGTTACACCAACACCTGCTACCTGCTACTCTAGGATTACATAGTAGTAATCCCATCCACATCCAACAGGAGAGTCAACAGCACAATAGCTAAATAAATAAAAGTTAATGTAGCAATAATGGCATACACTGGGCTGGATAACCACGATCACCACAGCCACGGTTGTTTAAGCCACGGTGGGTTGTGATGTGTGCTGGCATCCATTATGAATGTTCAAGCCATGGTGGGTGGTCACTCCAGTTGCCCCAAAAATGCCAGGACAGGGACCCTCAGGAAAACCCTTAAGCCATCACAGCTTCTCACTTTGTCATACAGAGTCCCGAATTCCCCTGCCTCCCACAACTGCAAACTTAAAGGGACCATGGGCAAAATTGCAGTTAAACTTGCAGTTTTAGCTTAGCTGCAATTTTGCCCATGGCTCCTTCAAGAGTAGCTCTCTGCTTAGGCTCAAACAGGGAAAGGGATTAGCTGGATGAAAAGAAAAGGAGGTGGAGGCTGCACCCACTGGCCTGGACCAACAGAGAGGAGAATGGGAGAAATTACGGTATCACATGATTTCCATCTTTATATTGCCAAAGATTTTATTTCCTAACAGAGCTGACTGTGCCTCTAACAGGTGAGGTTACAGTGTCAGAAGGAAATGCAAGAAACTTCCCTTTCTTTCTGAAGCTCCATGTTTGGGGGTGTGGGGTGGGTAAGCTTCACCTGTTGAATTTGTGCCAATCCTGACAATTTTAAAACAAAAAGAAAGAGATTGCCCTGCAAGCACTGACCTCCACACGATGAAAAAACACCAGATATCAACAATTAAGGGTTTAAGTAAGGTAAAAAATATATATTACAAAAGCCACTTATAAAATATTGTAAAATAATTGTGATTCTGGTAGGTTGAGGGGGGGGGCTTGCCCCTAAACTCTCAACTCCCTACCCTGTGGCCAGCAGGCAAACAAACCACCCGGTAGACTGCCACCACCCCTTCTCATCCACCCAGTCCAAGCCAGGGGGTACTTGGACCTTTCCAGAGATCCTGGGGGTCCAGAAATAAGGGTTCACCTGATCACCCTCTATTTCTAGCCCTCCAGCCTAAAACCCTAAACAGTAGCCCAACCAAAGCAGAAGGTGCTGAATTTAGTACTGAGGCCAGATCTAGAACAGAACACACCCAGACTGGAAACAGTGAACTATATTTACAATAAGGAAGGGGGACAAAATGTAAAACAGTGTGCAAAGACAAAAGAAGATAGAAAACCAGAATATTAAACAATGAAGAAATCCTTTGAAACCCTGCTGCAGGTTAAAACAATAAGCCTTATTTAGTCTCTCCCATACGTTACCCACAGGTAAGGTTCTTCCGACGGGACAAGGCTTAATCAATACTCCAGGCTCACAAATGCAATCCGAAGATCAGGACACCTTCCTTGTGAAGGCCGGATGAATAACGCCTAGCAGCCCTAACCCTCCTAACTTTATACCCCACCCCCACCCCTTGACCAGTATGAGGTGAGCCTCCATAGCCAATCACAGTTGGCTGGATTACTTCCTCAGCTTCCAGGTGGGGAGGAGGGATTGAAAACCCCTTACTGCCATCCAGCTGAAATCAGTCAGCCTAATTGTTGGTTGCTGTTCAGCTCTGACCTTGAAGGCCTGGAGACTAGCAAAAAGCCATGATAAGGTACACAGGTGGTTGCAAGAAGTGCGTGGCAGCCCCTTCTCATGAAATACGGCCTCTTGTTAGCAGCAAAAATCTCCAAAGAAAAATGAATTTCATCACAATAATATAATTTAATAATGTAATAATTATAATATATAAGATTTTGTGTTTCCTCTAATAACTTTTGTACTTGACCATGCTCTTTGGTTGCCTGGCCATACCCTTGACCATGCCCTCATGTTGCCTGGCCACACCCTCTGGATCACACCTTCATGTTGCTTAACCATACCTCTTACAAATTCACATGCGTGTCCCTATTTTCATCTGTGAAATGTTGGAGGGTATGGTCACTGCAGCTTATTGTGATGTGCAAACCTAGCACAGGATGGGTTGTTGCTATGGCTAACAAACCATCCACAACCCCCCAAAAAGCCGATGGGTTGCAGCAATTGTGCAAACCAGGCCACTGTCACAGCACCCCAGGCAACTCTACTATCATATACTGTGGAGGAAGGGGGGGGTGGCTGACCCGCCACACCCCCACCCATTCTTACTCTAAAGGAACCAAGACCCCCAGAGATCTCAAGGTACCAGATTGCCAGCCTCAGCTGTCTGCAATCCTACTTGAATCTCTGTTCAGGGACTTGCCTTTGTCTATAACTTGGATTTAGTTACTGAACTAAACAGAGCGACTACAAATTGTACAAAACCCATGTGGGGTAAAACCAAGAAAGGTTTATTCTGGTAGCATTTTACAACAAAAGGTGGGAAATGAGGGAAGGACACAAAATTAGAGAGAGACACTTTTGTACACAGTAAAGCTGCAAAATAACAAAACCTACTTCTTTATATCTCTCAGGCACACAACTCTGTTACCTGAGGGTCAGTTCTCTTTCAGGGTTAGATCCAGCACAGCCTTGCTGCCCGGGGGGGATTACCACACCTACCCGAAGGTCTGAGATGGGTAGCCTCCCACAAGGCTTGCCTTTACCAGAGCCCTCATTCAGCTAATTTCACCAGGAGCTACCTGGGGTCGAATCCTGAGGCCTCCCGAAGGCTTGGGCCTCTCCTTGGCTTACCGCCATTGCTCCAACAGCTGACAGCCACGCGATGACCAAAGACAAAGAACAAAAACCACACGTTGGGAAATATAGCTCTTTCCCCCTCCCCTCCTCCTTCCCGTAGCTTTGCTGCTTCTCAGCCAATCTGGGTGAACTTCACTTGGCCAGGCAGGGAGGGGAACTCATGACTTTTGCATCTGAAAAGCCGTAGACAGGCGCCATGTCCCATCTGATACTTTATGCACAATTCGCCTCCTCCCAGCCCCCCAACTGGCCCCACTTGGTTTACACATGAGGAGGCGTGTGTGTGTGTGTGTGTGTGTGTGTGTGTGTGCAGGAACCCTCAAAGGCTCTTTTCTTCACACCCCTTCCTTTGGGAAAAGATGAAACGAGGGGTTAACCCTCTCCTTTCATCTATACTAACTAAAAAAAAGAAAAGAGCTTGTGCTAGCATTCTACCACTAGTACACCTTTTCTCATTCACACACACACAAAACAGAAAAAAGAAACAACTTTAAACAACAATCTTAAACATCTTAAACATCTTAAAGCTTAAAGCTTTAAAGCTTAAATCTTAATTCTTAAAGCTCTTTAAACATCAAAACAGCAAAACAACAATCAATAACCATCAATCAGAAGTTTACAGGTTTGCATACACAAGAAACATCATATACAATCCAAATGGGACCCCAACCCTTCTGTGGCCTGACCGGCACTCTGTCTAAAAACTTTTTAGGGTTGCTATTTTTCACACAAGCCTGTAGGGGGCAGATTGCTGACTGAAATGTGACTCTTCAATTCGCCTTTATGTTTGCTGTTAAAGGTTCGCTTCTGCCACCCTCCACCTAACGACAGGAATCCATCACCCCTTTTTCCAAAGGCTTGCTGGTGGCGTCCCACCACCCAATGACATGAATACACCACCCCTTTTCCCAAAGGCACCTTCTACTCAATGACATGAATGGAATGACTGTCTCCCTCAGAATTAAAGGCTTAGCCCTGGAGGCTCCACCCAGGCGGCTAGAACACCAGCCTGGCAATCTTTCAGCCGTTAGAGGGCTTCCCGCCTCCAAATTCCTTTTAACCTTCTGCTTTGTTTTCTAGCCTCTGACTGATTTTTTTCTGGCAACTCTTCTCTGCCCCCCTGAGGCCCTTTGAATACATGCAGCCATCATGATTATTATTATTATCATCAAATTTCAAATTGACCTGATACAGTTGGGACTGACTTTTGCATTTGGGGACAAGACAACACAAATAGTTCAGTTGCTTACACTTGGATCACCCGTCCCCTCCCCTCCAGCAACAATTTATCGACAAGACAAATACACTTGGATCACCCATCCCCTCCCTTCCAGCAACAATTTAACAGTTTTCATTGGCTTTAATCAACCCCCAATCTCAGTCCTCTTTTCTTCTCGCTGGAGACACCTGGAGGGAAATTCCTTTGTCTTCCTGCTTCTTTCAGCCCTCCACTTCGGCAGCACAGGGACAAAGTCTCTTTTTCTGGGGGGGTGTTTTCTGATGTCTGCCCCCCCTCTGCTTGCTGCTGCCTAGCCTGGCAATTCACCATGTCCCCCCCCCCCCAAAGTCTTGACAAATTATCTGGGGCACATAGCACAACTAAATTACTTATCAAACGCTGTCCCAAAATTCAACGTTTTGCTCACCAGTCTCTTAAGAGAGGTTTTCTGGTCTTCTCTCCTTTCTTCTGCTCCCCTTGGAACACACGTGCACACACACACACTATTTCTTCTTCTCTTTGCTCCGGTTCTCTGGGATCACACAGCCGCCATCTGCTCACCCGCTTCTTGCACTCAGTGGGTAGGATCCTCTTCCGCTTACTCACTGGCAACTGCTGCTTGCTTCTAGCCAGGGCTCCCCCAGCTCTGGTTCTCTTGGATCACAGCCGCCTTCCCCCAGCCACAGACTTTTTGCACTCGATGGGGATGGTAGGATCTGCCTCCGCTTATTCACTCTACAGTTGAGATTTCTTGCCTTCAATGCTCCCCGCTGGCAGCTAGGCTTCTACAGACTGGGTAGCCTCTTCCAGCAATCTGAACGTTTTCCCTGAGGCTCAATCTCACACTTCAATTTCTAAAAAATAACAAACCTCTACTCATGTACCAAAGTCTCTCCAATTTCTCTCATTTGCCCACGTGCACACACTCTGTGGTTCAGCTTCAAATCCCACCGCTACAACCATGTGGAGGAAGGGGGGGCTGGCTGACCCGCCACACCCCCACCCTTTCCTACTCCAAAGGAACCAAGACCCCCAGAGATTATACCAATAATGACATTGTGTGTCCACACTACTCCTGCACAAAAGCCAGCAATCAACAGAAGACAATGGCCAATTAATGGCATGAGTTCATCTAACCTGTTCCACATGTAACACAGGATCAGGTGGCCGGAAGGAGATCAATAATAGTACTCTCATTCTGGTAAGTCTTTGATCTGTTCATGTCCTAGGACACCTTTCATTTTGGCGCAACACTTTTATCCCATCTGGTCCTCCCCATCTACTTCATTTGGCTGATTGCCAGAATCTACTAGTTACTGCCCCAGGACACCTTGATCTGTACATACCATAACCAGCTCAGCTTCTTTTGTTATCATAGCAATAGTGTATCATCTTCACTGGCTCCCTGTTCATTTCTGGGTCAAATTCAAAGTGCTGGTGTTAAAGCTCTTCATAGCTCAATGGGTAGCCATTGCTGTGAGTCAGTGTTGACAATACTGGACTAGATGGACCAGTGGTCTAACTCAGTATAAGGCAGCTTCCTATGTTCCTAAAGGAGCACCACTTTCCATATTTTCCTACCTGAGTAGAGATCATCCTGAAAGGCCCTGCTCCACATGCCTGAGATATGTGGCTACTTGAGATACATACTGAGATACAATGAGTGGCTACTTGAAAGTGGGTATTTTCAGTAGTAGCTCCACAGTTACAGAATACCCTCCCCAGAGAGGTCTGCCTGCTGTCTTGTTATTTTTTCTGCACCAGGCAAAGACCCTTTCATTCTATCTGGCCTTTTAATCCTCTATATATCTGCAGTTATGTTGTGCTTTTAAGTAGCTTTATCTTTGATATTTTTAGTTCTTCTAACGTCTGTTTTAGACTCGGCTATTTTTAATTGATTGATGCTTTTAATTGATGGTTTTATTATGCTCTTCTGTTTTTCTCTGAATTTAGGATTTTATTTGTGCTTTTATTATACGTCACACTCAGAGCTATTAGCTACAGGATGACTAATAAATCTTTGAAATAAAACAAACAAACAAAGATGCAAACTCCCATCCCTGGTGGTTATGGTAAGAAACCACTGCCCCTTCCCAATTTATATACCCCATCATGTAGAAAGCTGAGGTAGGTAATAAGGGATGGTGGTGGTTCTGCATCTACTAACCATTACAAGAAGTTGAAATAATCACTTATGTATGTTATATTACACCATTCAGTTTGCAGTTAAACTCCTAGAACAGCTTACAATAAAATAATAAAAATACAGCCATTCCAATAGCATAATAACTCAATGGGTTGGATCCAGATTTACGCTGGATCATCTGTGCTGATTGAAGTGGACTTCCCTACCCCCTCTTTCCCACGGCAGCCCCTACAGCTCCCTGAAAATGCTACACAGAGAGTGAGGAGATCCTGTTGATTAAGGAGAGCTGTGGTGGGGAGGGAGGGGGATCCCCCCAAATCAGTAGAGGGATGTTCTGTGAGTGGAAGTCCTTTCCTCTTGCAGAAGACAGATCCTGGATACAACCCAATAATTTGGAACAGCAGCAAGCAGAGTACAAATCAAGAGCATTAAGAGCAGATTAAAAAACCAAAATTAAAAAGCCTGAACAAATAAGAAAGTCTATACCTGCTGCTGAAAAGAGGAGTGTCAGTGCTAGGAGAGCTTCTGTGGGGAAAGAGTTTGAGAGATGAGGCACCATGACTTAAGAAGTCCCTTTTCCTGGTTGCCACCTGCCTCATCTTAGAAGGCATGAGCACCTGGAGAAAGGCCACTCACTTGAAGATGATCTCAGTGTTCAGGCAAGTTCATGTGGACCTAGGTGGTCATCCTGTTGATACCTGAGTCCTAAGCTTAGGTTTTTAGCTTAAAGAACCAGCACCTGAATTGTGTTTGCAAATGGTCTGGGAGCCAGTCAAAACATTTTAAGTTCACTGGTGAGATATGTTCCATGTTCTCTTTTATTCTATCCTCTTACTGAATAGCATCAATGGTGGAGTTAGTTCTGATAGCATTACAGAGGAAAGGGGTTGATCCTTTTTCTCTGGCCTGATTTTTTCCCACATGTCTGTGCTCTACCAGCACAGGTAAACATAGCAGCATCCTTTCCCCACCAGATGAGTGTTACTCAAGGCAAGGGTAGGATCACTCTGATAAAATGTAAATCATACTGTATAATAATATACAATACAACATATGTAATTTATAGCATGTAGCGCAATGTAGTATTTGCTTCATGTTGTCAAAATTTGTCAAAAATTTCCCCCTCCAGCATCAATTTCAAGTATGAGCACATTTCTGTATTGTCTCCTAATGGTAGTTCTGTTTTTACCTTTTGACAGGCTGTATGACCTAGATAATTTTAAACTGTTATTTCTTCCAGAGAAGGGGAACAGTGGCTAAAAATGCGGCGTGTACTAAGGCAAAAAATGGTAAAACCCAAAGATGTTGCCTTTTTCTCTGGAGGAGTTAATGAAGTTATTGCAGATTTAATTAAGAGAATCCACATCCTCAGAAATCAAGAAGAAGATGGGGAAACAGTAATAAATGTTAACAGCCTTTTTTTCAAGTATTCAATGGAAGGTGAGAATTCTTAAAAAGGAATTCAAGTTAAAAATTATGTGATTGCATTAATTATTATTATCAACTATAATTGCTATTGCAATACTCAAGTCAATGAGTGTAGCATCCTATAAATGTTATATTGCTATAGTAAGCAATATTTAGCTATTGAGAGGAGGTGGCTTGTGTCACAGTACTTCACAAAACAACTTCGTTTTCTGGATTCACATAATTTTGGTGTGGTTTTATTCTGTTGCACAAGTGGCATACCCAACTGGTGTGTTTTGAATAATGTTCCTTTGTATCTTTCATCCTTTTGTTCTGTGTTTTCAGTGTGTTATGAATGAGTTATGTTGCACTGCACATTGCTACCCTACAGTATAGACCAAGGGTGTAGAATATCAGGCCTTGGGGCCATATACAGACCTCCGAGGGCCCCAATCCATCCCTCCAGGGTTCCCCAGAAGGCAAAGCCCCCTTTCCCTGGCCCCAGCCACTTTCCCCTGACCACTGATAGCTTGGTAGGTTCCTGGCTTTTGTACAGTTTTTTCCCCATTCTAAAAGGTTGAAATGCCTCCCATAAGGCTTAGTTACTGGCAATAAGAGCTTTAAGCTAAATAGGCGGGTATTCTTGGTTTTGTGCCCCACCCCTGCCCACTGCTCTTCCCACTGCTGGAATTCAGCCCCCGAGAGCTTCTCCAAAAGGTTATTTGGCTCATGAACTGAAAGACGTTCTGCACCTTTAGTCTAGACCAGTATTCTCCAACCTTGGGTCCCCAGATGTTTTCGGCCTACAACTCCCAGCATACTGGCTGGGGTATGCTGGGAGTAGTAGGCCAAAAACATCTGGGGACCCAAGGTTGGAGAACACTGGTCTAGACCATCTATCAATGTTGTGTGCACTTTGTTGAAAGCCATATTGTCTTTGCTGTGTGCATAAATCTATGCAAGAATTTATACTCAAAACCCAGTAATATGCATGTTGAGTCAAGGAGGCTTACTTGCTAATAAATGTGCACACAGCTGCTACTTCAGTGTAGGAATTGCTACTTTTTTTGCATTGTGAGGGGCTTTATTTCTGTACTTTAGGACTACAATCCTATACTCATTTACTGGGAGTAAGTCAATGACTAGGTTCGCATGACACGACAACCAACCAATGATAACAGTCAATGGTTGGTTCTTGGTTGTCGTGTTATGCGAACCCAGCGTGGGTTACCCACTGTAGGCAGGGTTTTTTTCACAATAAGAACCCATGGACTGTTCTAGGGTTTGTTACACCCATGGTGGGTTGTCGTGTCATCCAAACCCAGATGACATGACCCACTGTGGGTGAGCCCCAACAGCCAGCAAGGTGCTTGGTGAGAGTGGCAAAAATATCTTGCTGCTCTCACCAAGCAGCTCTTGGGTGACTGCCATTGCCAGCCACCCCCAAAGTGCCCCAGTGGCACTTTGGGGCAGCTGGCACTGGCTTCCTCCTCTCCCTGCTGCGATCATGAGCCCTTTTGGGCTCACTGTGGCTTCTCCTCCCCCCTTTTCCCCCAGAGATCACAGAAGCCAGCAGGAGAGCCAGCTTTTGTGATCCCCTTAAGGGGCAGGCATGAGCTACCCCTTCAAAGTGCCCAGTAGCACCTCAGAGGGGCTGCCTGTGCCTGCCCACTATTTTTTTATTAATTTTTTTGTGTCTGCAAATGGACACATATTTTTTTCTTATTTGTCCCTGTTGTGCAACAGTGCTCATTCACTGAAGAGCAATTGGGGCAACTTCCAGCCTCAGCCGGGCCAATGTGTAGCGGGGTGCACACTGCAAGGGGGCTTTCATTGAGCCACCCTTGCTTTCCATGAGCTGCCTTTGTTTCATTGGGTGGCTCATGATATTCAAGCCACTCATTGAAACCAAAGGCTTTAAGGATCTTTTGCTGAGAAGGGTTTGGGGTTTGTTTGTTTTTTTTCAAATAGCACCCCCTTCCTGGGAAGATCCTTCTTTCTTTTTTTTTTTTTTGTTTCTCCCCCTGTAGTTCTCATGGGGGAGCATATTTGCCCTTTGTCCTGAGCCTCTGGGGGCTTGGGGAAGGGTCAAACTGCTCTCCCCCACCTTTTTAAAAGGGAAAACCATTTTGACGGGTGCCAAACTTCACCTGTCAAACTTTGGGGTCCCTTTAAAAAGGGTTTTTTGAGTGGGACAGAGTAGGTTTGGACTGTGACATACTCAGAGGTATGTCCCATTCCAAATCCACCCGACCAAGGGGATTGCAAAAGCAGGCTCTCCAGCCGGCTTTCATGACCTTCAGAATTGTTTTTTTTAAGGGACAGCTGTGGTGAGCCAAATTAGGCTCGCTATCATGGCCGTCAGGGAGAGGGCACTTGTTGCTCCTGTAGTGTCCTCTGGGATACCACCGGGAGAACCGAGGGGGAAGGAGGGAGCAAAACAACCATGATGAGCCCGATCGTCTGTCGGGCTGATTGTGGGTGCTTTGAGGAACAACCAACCCATCGTGGTAAATCCCTATGGTGGGTTGGTGTGACGTGCAAACTCGGCCAGTGTGGCTGACTTCTAAGTAAACATATATAGGATTGTACCACAAATTGTACTGGAAAGGAAAAGAATAAACTCTGAGTTATTTTGCCTGTGCAGGAGCAGCAACTGTTCTGTATGAGTGCCGCTTGGGATGCCTGGAAAACCACATCCCTCAGAACACTGTGGAATACATTGAAGCACTGGAGTTGATGTTTAGCAGTTTCAAAACTACCATGTATGCAGGAGCTATTCCCAAATGGCTTCGTCCAATTATTCCAAAGCCTTGGAGAGAATTCTGTAGATCATGGGATGGACTTTTTAAATTTAGTAAGTTTCTAAAAAAATAGTTTTGATATGTTTTGCAATTATTTGAATGGCATTTGGTTTTGTTTCCTTGAATAACTGTAATATGAAATGGCAGCCAAAGAAAGTAAGTTCTTTCTTATCCACTTATTAAGGATTTCTTTAAGATGTCTCTGTAGGAAAAATCTGATATGAAATACTGGGTCTGAATAGGAAAAGCTAAGGTTTGTTAAGTTGTTCATAACCATCCATGAAGAATGCTGAAAATAAATGAGCCTTCTCTCCAGTTGTCAAAATATATATTGTTGCAACAATTGGTATACCATATCCTAACGCAGCAGTGGGCAACCTCTGGCTGGGATTGCCCATCCACCCTATGAAGGATTGGGCTGAGTCAGGGTGGGGCTTGATGATGTCATGGGAATGGGTGGGGCTTTGAGGTGGAGTCACGCCCCCTGTAACATAATCCAGCCTGGGGGCTTGGTCCAGAGCTTGGTCCCCAGACAAAAATAGATTGCCCGCCCCTGCAGTAACCAACCTGGAGGTTACCGGAGCATGGATCACCATCGGCAGGCTATCCCTATCCCAGAAAGGCTGCAACTGATGAACCAGCTGAAGCTGGTAAAAGGTGTTCTAGGCCATTGAAGCTATTTGGGCCTCTAATAACAATGTTGTATCAAGGAGCAGTACCTAGCTGTGCACCTGCTCCTTCAGGAAGAGTGCAACCCCACCTGAATACACCAACTTCCTGGACTTGGGAACCACCAGCCACAGTGCCTCCGTCTTGGTCATGCTGTCCGGAGCTTGAGTCTAACAACGTCTGGAGGGCCACAGGTTCCTCAGCCCAGGTTTAGAGGAGCGTGTGATCTGAGCCTGACTCTGTGCTGCATCTTACCTAAAAAGCAATAAAACAATGATTGATAATATATATATATATATATATATATATATATTAGCATCTTTAATAGTCATGTAGCTTGTTTTCTTTTCTGGGTGCAATTCTCTATATAACAGAATTCATAGTAAGGATGTAGTTTATGTGTCTTGCCAAGCAGACCAGTTTGCTTATCAGAGTTAGGGCAGTTTTCTAACAAGCATTTTGCACTGAGGCTATTAGCCTTCAAGGGGTTTGGCATTGTAGAGTGAGTTATTTAAACTCTAAACCTGTACTAAAGATCCCGTATTGGTTTGCAGTCACCACGTTACAAATTATTATTTCAAATGGGTTATTTCAAATGTTATTTGAAATAATAAAGGGAAATAATGGGAAAGTTATTTCAAATGGGAAATAATTGCATGAGAAATTAAATCTCAGTGATTGACAAAAATATTCCCCCCCTTTTACTCACAAAGGTCAAATTCATGTTGACAATAAATTAAATGACATAAAGTCCCTTTTGGACCAAGGAAAAGATGTAGACGGTGGACTTCTCACAACTCTGCTTAAGAGTAAAGAGCTCACAGTAGAAGAAATCTATGCCAATATGACGGAAATGCTTTTGGCAGGGGTAGATACAGTAAGTTTACTTGTTGTTGTTGTTGTTGTTGTTGTATAATATATTATTATTATCATCATCATTATCAGTAGTAGTAGTACAACATCATTAGTGTAATTATTGCTATTCTGGGTGAATGGACACTCCCTAAATTACTTATATTCATATTATTCAGAAAGAGAGAGAAAATTAAGGGGCTATTTTAGATGCTACTTTGCCCCTGGTTTGCATGCTTAGTCTTCCACCTCTCACTACTCTCGACGGGTGTTTTGGAGGTAATGTGAACTGGAAGAACTACATTTATCTAAACACAGGTCTTCCCTCATTCTGTAATAAGGAATTTGACTTTAGGCAGTCAAAGTGAAATAAAGGTGGAACCCTCACAGCAGTTGTTTCACTTCCAATAGAACCTATGTTTCACACTGCTTTGATTGTTCTGGGCACCTCACTTTAAGAAGGACATAGACAAACTGGAGAGGGTTCAGAGGAGGGCAACAAGGATGATAAAGGGACTGGAAACAAGGCCCTATGAGGAGAGACTGAAAGAACTGGGCATGTTTAGCCTTCAGAAGAGGAGACTGAGGGGAGATATGATCGCACTCTTCCAGTATTTGAAGGGATGTCACACAGAGGAGGGCAAAGATCTCTTCTCGTTCATCCCAGTTTGCAGGACACGGAATAATGGGCTCAAGTTACAGGAACCTAGATTCCACCTAAACATCAGGAAAAATTTCCTGACTGTCAGAGCAATAAGACAATGGAATCAACTACCTAGGGAGGTGGTGGGCTCTCCCAGTCTGGAGGCATTCAAGGTGCGGCTGGACAGACATCTGTCAGAGATGCTTTGACCTGGATTCCTGCATTGAGCAGGGGGTTGGACTCGATGGCCTTGTAGGCCCCTTCCAACTCTACTTTTCTATGATTCTATGATTCTAAACTAGACTTCACCACATAAAAGCCACATTTAGGTATTGATTCTATCAAGTTACAACTGACGTTTGAGAAGTAGCAGATCAGTCTGCCTCTGCCTACACTTTCTGCATGGTCAGACTTTCTCTAAGAAGAAAGACGGCAAAAGTAACAAAGTAACAAAGGAGTGGTTTGTAAGAGGTTAGGTAATAAGGGGTACAATAGTATTTGATGCAGTCTGGTAAAGGTGAGATTACTTGCTTTTGTCTTACAGTGATGTGTATGTTAGAATTTGAATTCTGGAAGTCTTTCCAGTAAAATCTATGGAAGTATGATTAAGAGATGATTCAACAGTGAGCCAGTGAGGTGTAGTGGTGAGAGTGTTGGACTGGGACTCGGGAGATCCGGGTTCTAGTCCCCGCTCAGCCATGAAACTCACTGGGTGACTTTGGGCCAGTCACTGACTCTCAGCCTAACCTACCTCACAGGGTTGTTGTGAGGATAAAATGGAGAGGAGGAGGAGGATTATGTAAGCTGCCTTGGGTTCCTTGCAGGAAAAAAGGCGGGGTATAAATATAAATAAATAAATAAATAATATTATTTAATAAAAAAACCTAATTCCACACCTGAGAGTTGAATTTAGTGTGCCCTGATTTCAAAATTAGAGGAAACAGAGGGAACTTGGGGGCCACAGAATAAAATGAAGATCTTTCTTATGCTTTCCTTATGTTCTCTAGAACTTGGTGATCTCTAGGTGATTTTTGTTTCCTCAAAGTAAATCAAATGCTTCAACTCTTTTCATTTTCTAGACATAAATGTCCACTTTAGACTTGAAACAAGCTCCTTTTTAACCTCTACTGGCAATGTCTCATGTTATTGGAGAATTTGTCCTCATTCCATAGATTCATAGATCATAGAGTTGGAAGGGGCCTACAAGGCCATCTTGTCCAACCCCCTGCTCAATGCAGGAAACTAGAGGAGGGGTCTCCCATCCAAGTAATAACCAGGCCTGACCCTGCTTAGCTTTCCACGCTCAGACAAGCTGAGCCAGCGTGATCTACCTCTTTAGCTGGCAATGACCTGTTATCTGTCCTACATGAGAGGAAGCATATAAGACCTGGCTCCCCAGTTCAGTGATTTAGAATGTAAAAACTGTAGGCACATAAAAGGGTTATTAAAGGCTTTGAGCAGAATACGCCAGGCCACTGTTAGTGTGCTTCAAAGCACTTCAGATACTTTAGCACAGTGCCAGTTTTGAAGAGGATGTGAAGGCGCTGGGAACCTGAGAGGAGACACTGTTTAGATCACAGTAACTACTTATGTAGTTAGGCACAATTCCCAGCCTCTTGTCTACAGAGAGAAACAATCTAGAGCTGAGCTTGTGAGAGAGACAATAACACAGAACAAACTAAAAAAAGATGAACTAAAGGACTGAGAGCAGGATGTCCAGTTTTATACCCTGTTTTGTGAGGGAGGGGAAGAGAATTGAAATATTATTACCACTTTACCCCTAAATATATGACAGATATTCTGATAAATATTAAAATAGCACACACAACTTGTCATTCAAATAATCCATATTATGGTAGTAAATGAGAAATTAAAAAATGAAAGTAATTTGTTCCATTATAGACATTAAGAAAGATGCTAATGCAGGAAAACTAAAAAAGAGTAGAAAAAAATGCAAAGTTTCTTTTACTTTCAGTAATATGTGGTATAATTTAAAATACAGGCAAGGAATAGTAATGAAAGACTACTAAGCTAACCTCTACTTCTTGCCATTGTCAACCAACACCATATCATCCATATTGGCCTTTTACTATCTTCCATCATCTATATGTAATATTTAGGAGATGGATGTACTGGATAAACATCCTCATAGAAAGGTGGCACTCTCCTAATGGTTCCACCCTCTCTCACACAGTAAAACTTTCTATTTTTCAACTGTAGATAATTGAAATAGAAGCTATGCCACATTTCAAGATTATATTGCAATTTGCAACAAGCTCCATCTGGCCTAAACATTAAATCTAGGTCTCTCCTTGTGCAGCCATACAGAGCAGGCAAAACATGGAGCTACAGTTCAATTATACCTGATTAAATATATAATTGAGTCTTTATGATCATTGTTGAAATATGTTTTATTCGAATAACATATTAATAAAAGAATGGCTGAAAATGAAGAGCATGCACACTTTCTTGCTACAGATCCATGGGAAAGTGTTTTATAGATTGAGATGTGATGCTATTATAATCACAGCAGCATTACAGCTGCACTTACTAAAGCACTGCTATTGGTGGTCTGAGGAATGTGAAGTATGGTAGAATGCTAGTTAGAAATATTTGAATTGTGCCTCTTGTAAAATCTAACTTTAAAAAAAATAATATTTATAACCTGGACAATAATAAAAGTTTTCTGGACAGTTTAGAAGAAAAAAATTAAAATAATAAAATACAAAAATGCAACATAAAAATAAAATCTAAAACAGAATAAAAGCAACAGAATAAAGCCAGCAGCAGAGAATACATCAGTGCAACATATCTAAAAAGTACTAAAATATTTAAGAATGAAAATCCTGGGAAGATAAAAAAAGGTCTTCAGTCAGCATCAAAAAGACAATAATGTAGGTGCCAAGTGAGCCTCTCTGAGGAGGGTGTTCTATATCCGGGGTGTTCACTGAAAAGACCCTTTCTCTAATAGCCACCTCATTGGGTCCTCACTGGGTACCCCCACCCAGAGAAGGGCCAAAGAAGATGATAACTGAATGCTGGGAAATAAATTAACTTAAGACATGAAGAATGAGTCACCTTTTAGATTACATAAAATATTTTGATTAACTTTTCTTGGTTTCTTTCTAAGAGGAAGAAGAATACTTTAAGCCTGAAATTCAATGCAAGTAAAACCCCTATAAGCATGCTTAAAACCAAATAAAATTCAGTGGACATACCTGTGTGTGGGACTGAAGCCTTTCAGTGCAATCCTAAACATGATTACTCAGATGTTAATGAAGAAACCAAGGAAACCTGGCTGTATGTCTTATAATCAAAATATTAATCTTTAAGATTTAGGCTCCAAACCTATGCAACGGGAGTAAGCCCCACTGAAAACAGTGGAACTTACTTCTGAGTAAACATGCATAGGAATGTGCTGCTTGGGAAAATGCTTTATAAATATTAGGCATTATTATTAATAATTATAGCTTTGTTTGGTCCAGGTGTGCTATTTAGCAAATGTTATTACTGTTTTTCCTCCTACTGTCTTTTCCCCACCCTTAGACTTCATTCACTTTATCCTGGGCAACATACCTGTTAGCAAAATACCCAGAAGTGCAGCATTCTGTCTATAAAGAAATAGTCAGTAATTTGGGGAAATATAAAGTCCCTGATGCACATGACATTTCCAACTTGCCGATGATTAGAGCTCTTCTCAAAGAAACCTTAAGGTAAGTGTAGAAAAGCTACACTTTCAGTAATATGACAGAAAGTTTTGTATGTACGGTAACTTGTTTCAATGTACGGTAATGTACTTGTTTCAATGTACGGTAACTTTCTATTTAAACTCAATTGCAATTGTCATATTTCCCTTTTTTCTTTATTTTCTTTAGTGGGGTATTCTGTGTATTTGAACATGTCTCACTATGTTCTGTGGTTAAAAAATACTTATGGGTGCATTTCTATGCACATTCTAAAGAGCAAGTTCCATTGAAGTCAGTGGGACTTACTTCTCAGTAAACATACACTGGAGTGGACTGGAAGTTAGCTAAATGCAGTAGAATTGCTAGCTGATGATACTTAGGCCCAGGTTCTAATTTCACCTTGCATAAGTGATAGCTGGGCAAGACATAAGGAAACACACATTTAAATAACTTGCTTCCATGTCAGAGAGGGAAAGGCAAGACTGTTCAAATGGGGAATGATATATTTCCCTGTTGTTCTGAAGCTCAGGGATGACTCCTTCCTAAGGAAATATACATAAAATCCATTTAGATTTTGAAATTTGATGTAACTTTGGGTCAAGCTAGATGTTTCATGCAGAGGTGTGGAACATTACTCCAGCTGCCCTTTTTAAACAGGAAAAACTGCTTATAGAGAGGCAATTGGGATTGGAGAAGCACCAGGGCAGAATGTGCTCAATCCATTCCCCACCATATTTTCTCCACTTCAAATTGCCCCCTAGTGGCTTTTCCCACTGAAGCTCTAAATGCATGTTTGCCCTCTGCAAATGTACATTTTGAACTCTGCAGGAGGAAAGCTACTGGTTAGGTGAATGAGATTTAGAGGGGAGAAAGGGTTAAGAGGTCACTCTCCTCCACTTCTCCAAACACAATCATCCTTCCACATGTAGCTTTTCTTTTAAAAACAGGGCCATTGGGGTAATCATGCAGCTGCATCTAATACTTAGTTTGCTCCTTTATCATAAATATTGCTCTGTGAAGAAGAAAAAACGGCTTGGGGATCAGCCCCTGGTTTCTCTCAGAGATGTTTGTGAAATGATAGTGTCATACTGTGCCAGTGCTTTAGATGAATAATTGAACTCCTGATTACTTATTTCTCAATAGCACTGTGACCAGTTAATTATACCTGTTTTGCAGATGGATAAACTGATGCAGAAAAACTATTGTTAAAACGAAAGGCAGAACCAGAGACAAAACTGTGGAGTTTCTCACACTGGTCTCATGTATGGAGGTATAGTTAGAGAGTGGCTTTTAAAAAAAAATTAACCTCACTAAGCTGTGGACTTGAGTCTTGCTTGCTCACACACTAGATTGCTGCTTCTAATTACCCAGGTGCAAATGTAACCTCAAAGGCAGCTAGAGATGAACATATAATAACCTTGTACAATTTAACCAATTGAGCCCACTTCATCATAAGATCGTCTTTGAGCTCCTTTTCAAAGTATTAGGCCTTAGCCTCACACACTGGCCACATTTGGACAATCAAATCCTGGCTTAAGAAACTAGGAGATGCACAAGCTTCATGCACCAGCCTGCAGTCCCTATGCTCCCACTTTGCTTCTTCCTTTGCATGAGCAAGCGACCAAGCTGGAAAGCCACAGTTAACCATAGCTTGCCAGTATGTCCAAACCAGGAGCTATGGTTAATAGCTTCCAAACCAACCAGAATTCAAAAAACAACAAACCATGGCTTCATATCCTGGCTTGTTTCAAAGCCACTTAGCCATAGTTTCCCAATTAGAACATAATGGTAAAATATGTGGTAACTGCATTTTCCTGACTTGTTTTCTCACTTTCATGGAGGGAGGAGAGAAGTGGAAGGGAAGGGGCTACATGTGGGTGCATGAATCATGTGATCATCTGAACTGGACCATTGCTTTTACCTGTAACACACTTCAAAGTTGCTATAGTTCTTTAAATTATGTGAATGTATTACATAATGTACTCCCAATCCAAGTATAAATTCTGTATATTAGAGCATAACAATGGCCTTGCTGGAGTACACCAGTTATTAATTTAGTCCAATACTCAGGCCTGGATCAAATATAATTGGAAACCATGGTTTCCCATTACTAGAATGAGCAGCATGACCCTTAGGCTTGCATGCTTCTAGGGTGGCCAGATGCAAAAGAGGCAGGGCTCCTGCACCTTTAATAGTTGTGTAGAAAATGGGAATTTTAGCAGGTGTGTATACCTGCTGAAATTCCTTCTTCTACACAACTGTTAAAGGTACAGGAACCCTGTCTTTGGCTACCCGAATGCTCCCCTTCCCCTCTTCTCTTTCATGTGCAACAAGAGAAAATTAAAAATGTCCACTTTAGCTTTTGAACTAACCTCAGTTTCCTGTTATATCTGAACTCAAGGAACTGTGGTTTGTTGTAGCTGTGGTTAGTTAAAGCAAACCAGGGTTTTAGATTCTATCATAACTCGATATTCTGGTTTGTTAACTGATCCTAGCTAGAACAAACTGCCAGGGGATGCTGGTGACTCCTATTTCGGCGGGGCTCCTTTTCCATTGCAGGTTCTTCAGCTTTTATTTGGACCTTCATAGGAGCTATCCATGGTGCTCCATGATGGTGAACCTATTTTGGGGGGTGGAGGAGGAGGAGTTCAGCACCATGGTGTGGCGGAGTGACAGGCAGAAGCCCGGGGAGGGGCCAACCTGAACATTCCAGAGGCTCTGATTGGTTGAAGCAGAGAGCATAGAACCTCAGGGAGTTGTCAGTTAAAGGGAGTTGGTTGTCAGTTGGGGAGAGAGTGGGTTGGAGTGAGAGAGGGAGTGGAAGGTTAATAGAGTAGGTAGGGAAAGGTGGTACTGAAGAGAAGGGTTCAGACAGGAAATCTAGTACTAAGCTGTGAGAAAGCAAACATGAAGGTGTTAGTAGAGAACCCTTCACAGGAGTCTCCACTTAGGGAGTGAAGGACCTTCTGTCTGAGGAACAAGGAGAAGTTCTGGACTAGTGAGAGGGACAGTTAAGTTCCCTGGTCTAATACTGTAACGACAAGTAACCAAGCCAAGTTGATACAAAGAGCACTGTATAACATCTGCCTACCTTTAACCTGAATCTAAGCAAAGAACAAGTTTGAATTAACCGTTGAAAATCCAAGTTATCTGTGCCTGAGTTGAATATCAGTTTAGAGACTTTGTTAGAACAAAAAATCAACCTTTTTATTCAAAGTTCTAAGTATCCAGAGTCTGACTGGTAGACAGGAAAGTTAGAAGTGAATTAACAGAGGGGCACCCTACTTCAAGTAATCAAATAAAACAAACTGCTCTTAATAAAGACAAAAGTGGGTGAACAGCTACATATAAGACCTAAGACACGTAATTGGCTAACGCAGTTTAAGAAGACAGCTTCAAGTCTGAAGTGACCAATGCAAGGTTCCACTTGGTGAGCGTGAAGTACACATTGAGGGTGTGGGCTTTGGAGGAGGGGTCCCATCCGCTACAGTGACTCCTGTTTCGGTGGGGCTCCTTTTCCATTGCAGTTTTTTCAGCTTTTATTTGGACCTTCATAGGAGCTATCCATGGTGCTCCATGATGGTGAACCTATTTTGGGGTGGTGGTGGAGGAAGAGGAGTTCAGCACCATGGTTAGCTCCCATGAAGCTCCAAGTAAAATCTGCAATGGAAAGGGAGCCCCACCGAAATAGGAGTGACCAGCCTCCCCTGCAAACTGCATAAAAAGAGCCATGCTGGATCAGACTAAAGGCCTATCCAGTCCAGCATTCTGTTTGCAGAGTGCCCAACCAGATGCCCATGGAAAGCTCACATGCAGGACATGACTGTCCTGCTCATGTTCCTCAGCAACTGGTATACAGAGGCATACAGTATTTTTCCATGTATAAGACTATACTTTTTCCTAAAATTGTTAGACTAAAAATTGAGGGTCGTCTTATACACGGAAGTAAGCCGAGGAGAAATCCGCCCGGTTGCGAAACTGCCCAGTGGGGGGCATCTTATACATGGGGGGTGTCTTATAGACGGAAAAATATGGTACTGCCTCTGATATTGGAGGTAATATAAAACCATCATGGCTAGTAGCCATTGATAGCCATAACCTCAATGAATTTGTCTGATCTCCTTTTAAAGCCATCCAAGTTGGTGGCCGTCACTACATGTTGTGGTAGTAAATTCCATAGTTTAACTATATGATGTGTGAAGAAGTACTTATGTATTAGTTTATTAATTTATTAGATTATATCTAGCCAACCCTGTATCAAAAGATCTTGGGGCAGGGTACAATCAATAAAAAAAACAATTTTACATAAAATCATAAAACCATAGCAAAACCCCACAATTCAGCATAAAATCATCAGCAGTAAGTCAGAATCAAGCTATGGTCACTAAAACACAAAAGCTTGGTTGAATAGCCCAGTCGTAACTTGGTGCCGGAATGAAGTCAGCAGCACCTGGACCTCCAGGTCAGGGAGTGGGAGGGCATTCCATAATCAGGGCACCACTTCCTTTTATCTGTCCTAAATCTCCTACCATTCAGCTCCATTGGATGTTTTAGTTTTATCAGGGCCAGCTGATTCTAGTTTTATCAGGATCAACTGAAGACATATTGCTGCCTGAGGCAAAGAACAAGATGGCGCCCCTTCCTATTCCATATACACAAGCTGATTGGACTGGCAGATTAATCTGTCCTAGGAAGATAAGAACATAGGAAGCTGCCGTATACTGAGCCAGACCATGGGTCCATCTAGCCCAATATTGTCAACACTGACTGGTAGCAGCTCTCCAGGGTTTCAGGCAGGAGTTTTTCCAGCCCTACCTGGAGATGCTGGGGATTGAACCTGGGACTTTCTGCATGCAAAGCAGATGCTCTACCACTGAGCCACAGCCCCTCCTTTAACACTGTTGATGGGACAGTATCTTCCACTGCACCTGAAGACAAAAGGCTAACTTAGGGGATGCAGAACAGGCCAGATGGCACACAGGTCCCTCCTGCAACACCTTGCTGCCGCCTCCCAGAATCTGCTGCCTGGGGTGAGTGCTTCACTCTGCCTAATGATAGGACTGGCCTTGGGTATGATGAGATATGGAGGAAAACTTTCTTTACACCATGCATACTTTTATATACCTCTATCATGCCTGCCCTTACTCGGCTTTTTTCTAAGCTAAACAGCCCCAAACGTAACATCCCTTAGTTTGGAATTAACTGGAAACTGTGGTTAGTTCAAAAGTTAAAACAGAAGCTTTCAATGTCCTCTTGTGCATGAAGGAAGGGAGTACACAAGCTGAGACTCATGTAGGCTCATTCTTGTAATAGGAAACCTTAGTTTCCCATTACATCTGGACCAGAGCTCTGTCTCCAACAGTGGCCAGCCAGATGCCTCCAGGAAGATGAGAAGCAAGGCAAGATGGACAGAGCTATTCTCTATTGCTCTGTTGCTGGTTGCTATTCTCTGTTGCTTTTTGTTAGCAAAAATAGTTGGAAGTATCTTGCCTTTGAACATGGAGGTTTCCTTTTTAATTAGTTCCGCTAATAGTAATTGATAGATCTATTCTTCGGGAAGTTTCATGATCCTTTTTGAAAGCCATTTTATTCTAGTAGCCATCATAACATCAAGTGGCAATGGTGGAAAGACAAGATACAAATTTAACAAACAAACAAACAAATACGTATTTCTTAAGTTGATTATGAGTTACATTGTTTCTCCAATCAATTTCTTTATAACTCATTTCAAGTTTTAGTGTTTTCTAAAACTATCTCATACCCCCCCCCCCCAACAGCACAATCCTACACATTTTGTTTATGTACTTAGAAGGAAGTCCCACTGTGTTCAATGGAACTTACTTCCTAGTAATTATGTTTAGGATTACAGCTGTAATTCTTTTTTTAATTTTTTATAACTAAAAGGGATATTCCATCTTCTCTATCATTTTAGGTTGCAATCCTATGCACACTGATCAGAGAGTAACCTCACTGAATACAGTTGGATTTACTTCCGAGCATACATAGATGTATAGGATTATACTGCATATTGTGCTTTTCTATATTTTCTCCAGCTCAACATTACCCTTACTGAGATAGGGTGACCTGCATACAGTATTCCAAATGTGCGTGCACTACAGATTTATAAAATGGCATTAACATACTTCTGTTTAATTTTAGACCATTTTCTATTACTGGATTTGCCTTCTTCACTGCTGTAGCACACTGAACTTCCTACCATGCACCAAAGATCTGTTTCTGGTGTGGTGTGGTTTCAGCCAATTTAGACCCTATTGGTGAAGCTAGGATTTTAAAAAAAATCATTTTTTGTCTGATTGTTCATTGGTTTACCTCTATCGAATTTCATTTGTCATTCTATTGTCTAGTCATCCAGTTTGGAGATACCCTTTTGGAGCTCTTCATCATCTCTTTAGGATTTTGACATCTTAAATAATTTGGGGCCGTCTACGGCCATGGCTACCTCCCTGCTGAGATTGTTTAAAAGTTAATTGGCACCAGTCCTGAGACAGATCCTTGTGAGACCCCCCTGTTTATTTGGCTACATTATCAAAAATGTTTGTTTATTCCTGCCTGCTGCTTCCAATAATTTAGCCGGTATTGGGACCTTGCCCTCTTATCTAACAACTGCAAATTTTTCATAGGAGCCATGGATGAGAGAGGGACTTTGTCAACAGCCATTTAAAAGTCCGAGTATATAGAATTTACTGAATTACCTCTACCTACATACTCGTGGACACCTTCAAAGAATTCTAAGGAAATGTATGCTACAAGCACTGAATATCTAATTGATGCTTATTTGTAGGTTATTTCCAGTGTTACCAGGAAACGGTAGAGTAACCCAGAAAGATATGATTGTTGGAGGATACTTGATACCTAAGGGGGTGAGTTGTATAATGACTTTATGAAAGGAGTGGGAAAGGGGCAGATGAAATTTCCTGTACTAAGAAACTAGCTATTTTGTGAAAGTCTGGTTTAATCTTAGTCATGTGAGATCATTAACTTAAGGCTTAAAGTATTATTTGAGTTTTCATCCTAAAACACTTAAAACAATTAAGGTAGACAAACTCTGATCCCTTAGTAAAGCAACTGAAAAGAGCTGTGTTTTTTTGGAAGCAATTACAGTAAACCTGTCATGGCTTGGCAGAATGGCTGCCATAAAAATGGTAACTTCCCCAAAATTGTCTTTCCTATTTCAAAGCCTTCCAGTAATAATCCCTTTAACACAGTTTTAGAAGTGGCAGAAAATATTAGAGCTTTAATTAGAGCTAGTGGGAAAGACCACATATTAACAGAAATGCTCTTTACTGATGGACAGAAGAGGGTTTTTTCAGTTTTCCAAATCTTAAAATAGATTATGGCCCTTTCAAAATAAAACAAGTAATTCCTTTAATTATTCCTTTAATGTTCAAACAATACCATGATGGAATCATGGAACTGATTCCCAAAATTTGTGAGCCCTCTTGTTCTCAACACTCAAAGAATTAGAATTAGTGAAAGTCCTTTCTTAGAAACCACTCTGAGATCATGAAAAATATTGTCCCCCTTACACACTTCCTTGCCATTCTTTTTTTTTTTAACTAACCCAGAGAAATACAAACAGTACAATTAGATAAAGTGCCTACAAAAAATCCAGTTAAAAGTTTTGTATCTACAGTGCCTTGCAGAAGTATTCACCCCCTTTAACTTTTCCACATTTTGTTGTGTTACAACCTGGAAATGAAATGGATTTAATTGGCATTGTTACCACTTGATGTACCGGTACACAAGATACTCAACACTGTGAAGATGCAAAATATTTTTATTGTGGCACAAAAGTTAAGTAAATAAAAACAAACTGGCACTTCTTGGTAACAATGCCAATTAAATCCATTTCAATTCCAGGTTGTAACACAACAAAATGTGGAAAAGTCAAAGGGGGTGAATACTTCTGCAAGGCACTGTAAACTGTTGAATAGAAGTAAAGCAACAGAATCCCTGACCATCTTTGAGAGTGAGTCTATAGGATCATTGTACAGGAAAAAGAGAACAGTCTCCTGTATCTATGGCTTATTAAGAGCAGACAAGTACAAGCTGCACAAACACAGCAATATAAAATATGATCCCCACACATATAGCTGGAGAGGGCTGCAGTAGGCAAGGCTGCTTATTGCCTTGGAGTTGCATCCAGAGACAAAGTACATCTTTGTTCACATTTTTTATCAGTATGGAGATGCTACCTGAAAGCCATTTTCTGTCTTTCAGTCACACTGTACTTCTACTGTCTGTTCCTGCCCCTCCAGTATCCTATCTGGTGTAGCGGGTTGTAAAAAATGCATTTTGCCCAAGTGCACCTGAAGCTGCATGTCAATCACCCATTCAGCAACCCACCCCACAAAAGGAAGGTTATTGCTGATGAACTGACTGAAGCACTGACAGCGGCATTTGGTTTTCCTTCATGTGAGAGGCTGTCAAATTTAGTGTGATGTATTCCTTGAAGAGTATCATCCATTTGAATTTGCCTTGAGATAGAGATGGTATGTTGATTTGTTTATGAAATTTGCTAGCTATTTAATCTGGATGTAATGAAATACTTTGGCTATAGGGTTCCTTCTCTTTTTTCTAGAATTCTCTGGAATTCTAGAGACTCAGAAGACACAACCATTTTTTGTCATGTTAAAAGCCCTCAACTGCATAGTTTTCAATAAAAACTATGGGCAGTATGTATCCATACTGCTGCTGCACTCCCTCTCATTCCATTGCATCAGCAGGATTGACTGCTAGTGCAATAGGGAGTGAGCGCTTCCTAAAGTAGCACCGGAAATTAATGGAAACGCTCATTTCCAGATCAGGACAGATCAGCAGAGCTCCCTTCTGTGAGTTCCACCGACCTGCTCCATTCCAGCAATTAGCATTTCTGCTAATTTCTGGTTGTTTTAAGAACTGCTAGCTCCCCATTAAACTAGCAGTGAGTCCCGCTGGCACATGGGCATAATAGGACACTACCCTATACTGTATATCTATGTCTATCTATAAATATACATTGTATCATCAAGTAACGGCACATAAGTGGGTCATCTCAGCAGTGGCATCTACCCTCTGGAACACTCTCCCAGATTTGCTCAGATAGGCGGAAACTGTGGTAAACTTTAGACACCTCTTGAATAAACACCACCTGTTTATTCAGGCTGTCCCTGATGTGTAGTTGCACTGCTCTGTTTTACTGTTTCTGTAGTGTTTTCAAAATTTGTATTATTTTATATTGTTCTTATATTGGCTTTTATACTGTATTTTATGTATTTCTTATGTAAACTGCTTAGAAATCTTATGATATCAAATGGTATATAAGTAGATTAAAATTACTAAATTTATATATATATATATACCGTATATATATATATAAATTTCTGTGTTGTCTTTGATTCAGGGCAGTATTCAACTGGGCCTCTGCACTTATGCAATTGATATAGCGCTAGTGTAAGTGACTTCTACTGCAAATGCCAATAGGATAAGCTGGTGTGATGTGTTTTTCTGGGAAACCTGTCATGCCAGTTTACACTGTTGCCATTGTGCTAGAGGTCAATGTAGAGGTTATACTGTCTCTACATCTATTGTGTCCTACTTAAAGTATACCCACTGAAATTAAGTTAGACTAACATTGGATACAATACACTGTGTTCCCCTTGTGAATAATCTGATGTTATATGTAAACATTATTTTTGTCTCACTATTTTGGAAACTATAAGTAGTTTATTAACGTGTGTGTGTGTCTATATTTGTTTGTTTCATTAGACACAACTGGCACTCTGTCATTATGCTACATCATATCAAGAAGATAATTTCACATCAGCAAATAAGTTCCAACCTGAGCGCTGGTTAAGGAAAAGCAATATGGACAGGGTGGATAATTTTGGTTCCATCCCCTTTGGTTATGGTATTCGGAGCTGTATAGGAAAGAGAATTGCTGAACTGGAAATTCACCTTGCACTAATACAGGTTAGCAGGTTATAGCTACTAAAGCATATGTCCTTGTTATATAAAACATTTGAAATGTATGTAAATTTTATTTAAAGAGTGCAGATTAATCCCCTGAACTAGCAACAACTTTCTTTCAAGTGGGACTGTTCACATGTCGCTGTAAAGTCTTTTTGTAATCATTATGGACTGGGAGAGGTGATTTTTTCCCCCTCCTGGGGGCCTCCTTCTTTACAAGGGTTCTCCTTCTTTACAAGGGTTCTCAAAAAAAAAAAAAAGGATTACTGATATGCTACCACCAGTCAGAATGAACCTCCTCCTCCTGACACAGCCTAGTCTGTCCAGCTCCTATTGCCAAGTACTCCTCCCTTCATCTGAGCCCTAGGAAAACAAAATAACAAGGGGCAGTATCCAATGCTGCCTGTCTGCAAGCAGCCAACCCTGGCAATTCCGTTGTGCAAGTGGCACCCACCACTTGCACAATGGAGATTTAGCATTTCTGGGGGAAAGCCCTTAAATGAGTAGAAATGCTCATTTATGGAACAGGGCAGGTCAGCAGAGCTCCCTTATGAGAGCTCCGCTAGCCTGCACTATTCTAAAAATGAACATTTCATCTCATTTTGGGTTGCCTGCAAAAGTGCTAAATCTCCATTCCACAAGTGATGAGCACTGCTTGCAGCAGGGAATTGGCAAGGCTGGCCACTCATGGGCAGTCTCCATTAAACACTGCCCAGAAAAGGCACTTTGGATTTCCTTTCTCAAACTCGAGAAACACAAAGCTTAACCAACCTTATGAAAATTCTGAAAACACAAACAGTATTATTTATTTTATTTATTTATTATATTTATACCCGCCTTTTTTCCTGCAAGGAACCCAAGGCAGCTTACATAATTCTCCTCCTCCTCTCCATTTTATCCTCACAACAACCCTGTGAGGTAGGTTAGGCTGAGAGTCAGTGACTGGCCCAAAGTCACCCAGTGTGTTTCTTGGCTGAACTGGGACTAGAACCCGGATCTCCCGAGTCCCAGTCCAACACTCTCACCACTACGCCACACTGGTCCTTCGCATGGAGAAAAGTTTAGTGAGAATTCCCTTTTAAAACCATGCAGCCAAATGTCCAAATCTAAAAAGGAGTTTATTTGGGTGAAAATGGAAAAAACAAGGGAAGGCAACAATTGCACACCTAGAATTCTAAATAAAACCAATAAAGTCAATTTATCTTAGAGAGTGATCCTATGGCCTCTATTCACTGTCTGAGGGGCCTTAGGATTCTTCAGATTCCCAGCTCTGAGGTCGGAGACAGCACTCTGACCTTGGAGCTGGGAATCGGAACTCCGACCCCAATCCCCTGCCCCCTTGCTGCCGGCACAGAAAAAACTGCACTGGCTGCTCTCTGAGACTGGGAAAGCGACCTCAGAGAGGAGTAAATTGGGATGGTTCAGGGGCAGGGAGGGAAGGAGACTGTGGCAGCCAGGATATGAGGTATCCTGAAGCTAGCCAGTCTCCTTCCCTCCCCCTCTGCAATGCTCCAGCTAGATGGGCAAAAAAGCCCATCTAGTGAAAATGCAGAGTGGGAGGAGCAGCGGAGGTGAAGATCACCTCCACTGCTCCTCCCACTCTTCACTAGATGTGTGTAAGCCTCCAAGTTTGGGGGCTTATGGGCCTCTCGATAGGATTGTGCCCTTAACTAGTCACATGTTACCAACTTGAGTACAGTCTTGGGTTCCAGAATATATGCAGAGTTCATTGCAGAGAGGATGGTCCTTGCTCACTTGCTCACACAGAGTGAGCAAACTCTTACTTTCATGGGAATCTGAATTCAGTAAAAGCAGGCCACTTAGCAGAGACTGTTGATTTGCCTCCTTTTCTGATGTCAGTGGTCTAGCCAGAAAGTCCAAAAATTACTTAGGGGCTGGACCTACCCTCCTAATGACTTTAAATTAACATCTCAAAAAGCCCAACTGGTTTGAACCAGTTAGCCTATTCTAAAAAAGAGCTTAGGTTTTTGGATGCACATTGGGAAATAAAGAGATGAGATAAGAAAAATAAACTGAAGTGTATAAATACAGTTAAATACTGTCCCATCATGGAATTATAAAAGGAGTTAGGGACCTCCACATCACAATAGGTCCTGTTCACCCTGTCAAGGTTCCGCTACTGCAGGGACCCCTTAACCTGCCCTTGGGAGATCTCTGCCTCTCCTCAAAGCCCCTCCCGTTCCAGGAGATCAAGTCCTTTTACAGCTTCCAATAGCATGGGTGTAGGCTGTAGACGTGGTGAATAAGTCACTCCAAACTTTCAGGGTAAACAACAGCACTTTACTTATGATCTTAGGGTATTTACTTAATAGAGTGGTTATAATTCAAAAGCAAGTATGATAAAATAAAACAAACAAACAAACAATCCAATGTGCTCTAGTGTAACTTCAGACTACCTATCTCCTATGCAGCCAGTTTCTCTTTCTCTCTCTCTCTGCTTCTCTCTGCTGTCTCTCTGCTTCTGCAGTCAGGCTCCCACTCAGCACTAACTGCTTCTCAGCACTAACTAACTAACTGACCACACCCCACACATATATATAGTCTTCCCAGGAATGGAAGGTTATAACCATGTGACCTTGAATAGGATATCTAATTCTTAACTTCTATTGGGTAACTTAAAACTCTCAAACTCCCCCTCCCATCCAAGTGTTTGGGCCTTCAGGCTTCAACTACTCGAGGGAAGTGTTTGGGCCTTCAGGCTTCAACAAACTCAAGCCTGTGTAGGCCTCAATCCTTTACATCTTCCCCCCCTTCTTCTCAAGTGGAACAATTTCCCTTTTACAGAAGAGAATTGTGAAACGTTAACCTACGCAAAATGCAACTGTTTTTTGGTTATTTCCTAGACAAAGCATCGGCTATCACATTCTCCTTCCCAGGCACATGTTCAATGTTCATTTGAAATTCCTGCAATTTCCAAGACCATCTCTGAAGCTTGGAGTTGGTATTTTGCATTGTTTGTATCCATTGCAAGGCATGATGATCAGTCCATAAAGTAAATTCTTGTCCAAAAACATAAGGCTTGAGCTTGTCCAGAGCCCACACTACTGCCAGACATTCCTTTTGGATCGTAGACAGGTTTCTCTCCCTGGGTAGAAACTTCCTACTCAGGTAGGCTACTGGATGCTTAATAGAGTCATAGTCTTGTAACAATACTGCACCTATGCCAGTCTCAGAGGCATCTGTAGCCACAATAAAGGTTTTTTCAAAGTCAGGTGCTCTTAACACAGGCTTTGAGCTTAAAATGTCCTTTAGTCTATCAAAAGCTCTTCGACATTCATCAGTCCACACAATTTTGTCAGGTTTACATTTCTTGGTTAGATCAGTCAAAGGTCCAGCAATTTCACCAAAATGGGGAACAAATCTCCTGTAATACCCAGCAAATCCCAAGAATGACCTGACCTGTTTCTTGGTTGTAGGTATGTCCCAGGTTCTGATAGCTTCAACCTTGTCCCATAAAGGTGTGATATGACCATTTCCAACCCTGTGCCCTAAGTATACTACCTCTGGCATTCCAAACTGACATTTGCTTAGTTTTACTGTTAGACCCACCTCACGTATAGCCTGCAATACTGTTCTTAGGTGTACCAAGTGATCCTCCACATTTTCACTAAATATGGCTATATCGTCAATAAAGGCCACTGCAAATGCACTTAATCCATTTAACAATTGATTAGCCTCTGGAAGGAGGCAGGACTGTTCCTCAATTCAAAAGGCAACACATTAAATTTGAATAACCCATCAGGTGTGACAAATGCTGTTTTGGGTTTGGCAGCTTCATCCAGGCTCATCTGCCAAAACCCCTTGCACAAATCAAGAGTGGAAATTATTTTAGCAGCTCCCAACTGATCTAAAAGGGTATCAGTTCGTGGCATGGGATATGCATCGGGCTTGGTTATCTTGTTTAATTTCCTGAAATCAATGCAGAACCTGATGGTGTTATCTGGTTTTTTCACCAGGACCACTGGGGCAGACCAGGGGCTCAAAGAGGGTCTGATTACTCCTAACCTTAACATCTCTTCTACTTCCCTGCGTATGTCTCCCAGCACCTTTCCATTTACCCTATAAGGGAGTGACCTTATGGGGAGATTGTCTCCTGTATCAATGCTGTGTACAGCCAAATCTGTTTTTCCTGGTTTGTTCTGAAAGACGTCAGAAAATTCTGTTACCACTAACAGTATTCTCCTCCTGTCCTCAAGGTTGAGTTGTTCTGACCATCTTAGCTGGTCTGGATTGCACTCTTCTAACCAGTGGTCTAAGATGTCTACTATCTCTTCTCCCCTTGCCTCTAGGTTTTCTTCTGGGACCTTCTGCACCTGTAAAACTACTCCACTCCTCTCATAGTGTGGCTTCATCATATTTACATGTACTACCTTGGGTCTTTTTTCAGATTTTTCTTTAACCACCACATAGGTTAAATCATCCATTTTCTCTCTGACTGTGTAGGGGCCTTCCCAAGCAGCCTTAAGTTTGTCTTTGCGCAGAGGAAGAAATATCATTACCTGATCCCCTACCTCAAATACTCTAGAGCGTGCCTTTTGATCATACCAGAACTTTTGCACCTCTTGGGCTTTGGTTACATTGGTTTGAATTAGTTTACAGAGTGTATCTAGGGTTTGTCTAAGTTTTAACACATAATCCACCACAGAGGTTTTGTTTTCTACGAGTTTACCTTCCCAGTTTTCCCTCAGGAGATCAAGAGGGCCTCTCACTCTTCTGCCATACAACAGCTCAAAAGGTGAGAATCCCGTTGATTGCTGTGGAACTTCCCTGTAGGCAAAAAGTAGGTGTTGCAGTTTGTCATCCCAGTCATTTGGGTGTGTGTTTACATAAGCTCTAATCATTCCTTTGAGTGTGGCGTTAAATCTTTCCACCATTCCATCGCATTGGGGGTGATAAGGAGTGGTTTTCAAGTGTTTTACCCCACAACACTTCCACAGACACTCCATTATCTCGGAGAGGAAATTTGACCCACAATCTGTTAAGATTTCACTCAGAGGGAAATCCAGTTCTGTAAAATATAGTTAGCAGAGCCTCAGCTACAGATGGAGCATCTATAGAGGCTAGTGCTACAGCTTCTGGGTATCTTGTGGCAAAATCCACCACTGTGAGGATGTACTTTTTTCCCTTGCGGGTGGGTTTAGTGAAAGGCCCTACAATATCCATGCCCACCCTGAAGAAAGCTTCTCCTATAATAGGCAGGAGGCTGCAAAGGGGCTTTACTGTGATGCCCTGCCTTCCCCACACGCTGGCAGGTTTCACAAGACCTGCAGTACTCTGCTACTTGCTTAGCAATTCCAGGCCAAAAGAAGTTTGCCATGAGCCTTTGTTTAGTCTTGTTTTCCCCAAGTGCCCTGCGCATGGCACATCATGAGCTAGTTCTAGCAACCTTAGCCAGAATTGGTTAGGTACTACCAGTTGCTTTAGTGGTTCCCAGGTTAACTCTTGGGTTTTTGGTAACCACAGCCTATACAGCAATCCTTTCTCCCAAATAATCTGCTCCCTTCTTTCCTCAGAGAAGGGCTTCTCTTGAGGGAGAGGAACTCTTTTCAGAGGCTCCAAACTAGGATCACTGAGGACTCCCTGCTTGAATTCCTCTACTCCTCTTAAATCAGGAAAAGGGGTCTCTAGTGCCTTCTCCTCTACAGAACCACCTGCCTCGGTTGTTTCACTGGCTGTCAGGTCTACAGGTTGCATGGAGGCTTGTTCTGTTGTTTCGGTTTGGGGAGGGTCTGGGGTTGGTTTTGGACCTTCCGGAATCACCGTGGGTTGTACCTCTTGGGCTTGCAGTTGCTCTTTCTGGGCTTGCAGTTTCTCCTGGTGCAGCTTTTCCTCATGACTGCGTTGCCCTTCCTCGTGTCTGCGTTGTTCTTCCTGGGCCTTAAGCTGTTCCTGCTGCAGACGAAGCTTTTCCCACTCTAACCTGGTCTCTTCTTCCTTCTGCTTTGCCACTAGCCGCAGTTCCTGTTCCCGGAGCTCCCATTCTTTTGTTTGGGGTCCTGCTACACTAGGGCTAGAGGGTACAGCTCCTTCTATTGCCGCCTGGGAGATCAGCATAACTTTCAGTTCTTCTGCTGTTTTCTCCTCCCATGGCAAATTGTCCTTTTTACACTGCTCTATCAGGGCAGTTTTGTTCATGGAGAGATATTGGCTCATCTTAATTGCCTCATTGGGTCCCTATTCTGCAGTCCTGAAGTTAAAACTCAAGCCTGTGTAGGCCTCAATCCTTTACACACCCTCTCTTCATAACAAATCTTAGAAAAGCTACAGGAAACATAAGGACAAGAATTACCCTAGGGCAGATCTTGGTACAACCACTATAAGTGGTATCTCTTGCAGTACAGTTCTAAACATTCTGACTCAAAAGTAAGTCCTATTGAACGCAGTGGGGTTTACTCTCAGGTAGGTGTGCCCAGGATTGCAGCCTTAGTCTGCCTTTTGGGTCTTCCTAAGGCAACCACCATTCACTCTGTGTGTGTGTGTGTGTGTGTGTGTGTGTGTGTGTGTGTGTGACTCATGCATTCCATTCTGGCACCCAAGGACACCTGGGTCCTTCTAGCACCTACTATTGTCATAGCTAGTGGTTAATTTCTAAAAAGAGGTTCTGGGAATCATGGCTGCTTAGCCCCACCAAACGTTCTCAATATTTTGACAAAAGCTCTCCCTGCCCCCTCCTTCCAATTCCTTAAGTGGAACAGCACATGGGATCAATGCAGTGTCCGAGGTTATGCTGGAATCACCTGCACAAATCTCCCTTGACCTTTTTCGCCACTTTAATACGAGAGCCTGCGGTAACATACGTAATCAAATTGATCAACAGTAGGTTCAAAGCAGAGAAATGAAAGTACCATTATACAACAGGTAATTAGATTATGGAATTTGCTGTCACAACATGGGTGACGTCCACTGACTTAGGTATCTTTAAAAGGGTGCTAGACATTATGAGGATAGGTATTCACAGTTATTAGTCATGATAGCTAAATGGAACTGCATGTTCAGAGGCAACCTATGCCACTTGCTTGGGGACATGCAATGCGGACAGGCTGCTGCTCTCATGCCCTGCTTGTGCCGGAAGCATCTGGCTGGCCACTGTTGGAAACAGCATGCTGGACTTCATGGCCCTTTGCTCTTCCAGCAGGGCTCTTCTGTGTTCAACGTGCTAGCCAACGTGCTAGCCAATGTGGCACCAATGTCCCCCAGTACCTTCTTTGGTGCCCACCGGAACTTCCCCCTCCTTCCAATTTTTATTAAAAACATTTTTTTATATTTCTTTCCTGGTAACTGGGATTGCTTGAAAGCAAAGTGGGAGCCCCTAGCTGCTCCCATCTCAATTTCCCATGAATGCCTCTATGCAGGTTATTTGTCCTTTGTTACTAGCCATGTCCACCCATAGCAGCCAATGTATGGTTTTGCCCAGGGCAGTTTATCAAGTTTCCAAATGTGCCCACGTGTTCAAAAGGTTGCGTACCCCTGTTCTAGCATGTCCACTGGATTTTCCAAGATGTAAAATACTGCTAGGACTATTAATATTATTGTTACCTTTCTCACACAATATTTTTTTTTATTAATTCTAGTATTTTTCCATTTGTCTCTACCCAGCTTCTTCAAAGATTTGAAATAAAAATTTCTCCAAAAACTAAATCAGTTTGTGCCAAAACCCATGGACTATTGACTCCTGCAGACTCCATCAATGTGAAATTCTCTGACAGGAAATGAGAGTAGAAGCTTCAAGAAGCTTCCCAACTTGTTCTGACAAAAAGGTGCTGAAGATTCTCTTAGCCATGATGGGATTTCTGTAATCAAGCTTTGGATGCCTACCTAGTGGTTTATGAAAAACCAGTGTCTCCTGAAAAACAATTATATGTATGTTCGCACAGAACATTATGTAAGTACATATTAAAATATTTCTCCCCCCCCCCCCCCATGCTGGGAAACCAGTTTATCTTTGGAAGACACAATAAAGGCAATAGAGTAATCAATTCAACATCATACACTTAAACACAGTGATATCATTGGATTGCTTTCCCTATGAGACTCCTTAGGAAGTATGGAGACATTCATTCTAAATTCCAGTAAATGACTATGATCACTTTATCATCTCCTCCCAACTTGTTTCCCACTGTTAGGCAATTGCCTGAGATGATAAGAGGCAATAATCTGTGATATAAATGGTAACAGATTTGCATCTTCAGGATATTTGCAATTATCACAACAGTAACCTGCAAACTCCAGGCTAAAAAATAAGCATTCTTTGTGTGATGGAGTAAAGGATAAATCCTGATGTGTGATTTGTGTTTCTTCACTTCAGTGCCTTTTGGGAATTCCCACCTTGACTACAATTCTTTTTTTGATAGTTTTATATGTTAATTATAACAGATCAAAAATTAGGGGAATGGTTTGAAATATAAAGACATTTTAAAGAATTTTTTGAAATCTACAACCTGTGTAGATTCTAAAGTTTGAATGTTATTCCTCGAAAGCTTTTAAAATAACGCACAAAAGGAATATAAAGTTTATGTAAAATTTAAGTCAATAAGCCACATCAATAGTAAAAGAATAAACTTTTATATTTCTCCATTTTATTGACAGTTACTGCAAATATAGCTTTCTTTTTAAATAAAGGTTTTACTTTAATATCCTGACAGTCTTTTTTTTAATTGCATGCAGTATATGCTGCTTACTTTTCCATAAAGCTTTATTTTTTTATGTGGGCCACTGCCCTCTTTAGGAGAGATAGATAAATAACATGCTGTTTATATATTTGAGAAATGTGCACTTTGTAGTTGCTTATCTAAGCAATTTTTATAGCTAATGACAACCAGAGGAGAAGTTTGTGTTTGAAGCTTTTACCTGTGTGGAGGGCAACAATAAAACATTTATGTGAAAAGCTTTATTAAGGAGAATGCCTTATACTGAAGCCATTTTATGCCTTCAGCTAAACATTTTGCTAACAAGATAAAACATGAATATTTAAAGTTGCATTGACTATGGGCATAACAGATGAAAATCATTAACTTTAAAACATTTACATTACATATTTCAGGTCACCTGGTACTAGTTTACCTACCATGACTTTCACTAATCTCAGCTTCGCACTAATTTTCCAAATGTGTGAGAATATGTCCAGCTTTCTCAGGAACCCCTGTCTGTATTTCTGAATATTGTCCAGAAAGAAAAATTCAACAGAGAATCATGCCTTGCTTGCCTTCAGTATCCAAGCCTGCTTCTGGCAAGCTCCCTGCTTAAGTAGGGATCAAGGAGCAAATAAACTCTGATTCTCAGTTTGAATTCTTCATGGACCTGCATTTTGGACTGTTGCATTAGCTGTCTTTTTTAATTATAATATTTTTACTGGCATTCTTTTGTAAGTTAATATTTCATATTATATAAAGGGAAATTCAAGGGAGAACTATTTTAATAATTTCCTATAATTAATAAAGACTTTGAATTACTTTGAAAAAGCTCCCTGTTTGTCCCTTAGTCATAATAAAGTAATTATATATCAGCCCTGGTTTCTGTCTGATATTGTTGCAACACTTTAAAAGCAGAAGCCATTACAGGGCTATCCTGCTTTATGCCTGCAAACCAAATGACCTGCAATTTACAAACTCTATCAAAGGACTGAAATGATTGTCCTCAAAAGGAGCAAGTACACTGCCAGTTGGTATGGCAGATCCTGAGAACAACAGTTCAAAGATACATCTTCATATTATAAGAGATTGTATATAATATCCAGTTTTTAAAAATGAGTTACAGAGATACGTTGTCTGGGAGAGAGATCAGAAATAGCATAGCTGGCATCAAGCTACACAGCCACCTGTTGCAGGGTCAGGATGATTAACAGTAGGTGCTAGGGATTCAAACTCACACCAGTCAAACTTTGGGGCATATTCTGGGTGTTGTAAAACCTTCCCCCATTCTTTGACCTTAGAGTCCATTCATACTATACACATCAGCATGCCCCTATTCTGCAATACCATGACCCCATCAGTATTGTATGCTCCAGCCAGGTCTATTACACTCTGTAGAAGGGTCCGAGACATTATGTTGCCTAAGGCAGAGCAGCCTCAGTCAAAGTGCACAGTACCCAAGGCCAATCATGTTATTTGGGCACCTGAGGTGGAAAATCTCACAAGCACATCCCCCTTCCCTGGCAGTAAAAACACAATAATAAATTAATCCCTAACAATTGACTGTCCTTTCATGACTCCAAAAATTATTCTGCTTATGGCAGCTGCCTCACTCTGCCTAATGTTAGGGCCGGCTGGGCTGGGTCCATATTTTGTATTGTGTGACTTGTCTTCGGGATTATCCAGAGAAAATGGATAATGATCTGGGTTGGTCAGGTTGGCTCTCTCTGAGTCAAAATATGTGCTCTTTTTCTCCCTCTTACAAAAATAGTCTAGAGAACTCAAAAGTTACTTCCCCACTAAAGAAGAACCTGGTCTGGAGTTTTGGGAGGGGTGATGGGTTGACCTGTGTACAGAGATTCTAAGCAGGAATTCACTTGAAGGCACACATTCTCTCCAGAAAAAATGACACTGAACAGTCTCCAAATTGCAGAGGAGAAGGTGCTGCATATATGTCCAGGAAAGGTAAGTGTGAGTCCACAACACCTCTTTTAAGTTCTGCTTGTTTCTACTCATATCTTTCCATTTTGTTTCCTTGATCATTTCATTTTGTTCACGATCAATGAACAGATGCTTTCTGATTACACACAACCACATCATGTGGGCTTTACTAGACCATTGTTGGGGTGTAACTATACCTCCCTCCCTACTTCCACATGCGCGCGCACGCACGCACGCACACACACACACACACACACACACACACACACACTACATTTTGCCTTCAAAAAGGAGAGGTATGGGGGGAAAAGGAAGGAAGAGAAATTACTCATACTGCTTAAGAGCAGTGTGATTCACAATGTTATAAAGGATGTACTTGGAAAAATCTGAGATATTATCCTACATATTTAAAGAGGACCAACCTATAGTGAAAATAAAACTGCTGCACAGACTTCTGCTACCAGACTTCTGCTCACATAGTGGTGAGAGTGTTGGACTGGGAGATCCGGGTTCTAGTCCCCACTCGGCCATGAAACTCACTGGGTGACTTTGGGCCAGTCACTGACTCTCAGCCTAACCTACCTCACAGGGTTGTTGTGAGGATAAAATGGGGAGGAGGATTATGTAAGCCGCCTTGAGTTCCTTGTAGGAAAAAAGGCGGGGTATAAATGCAATAAATAAATAAAAATAAATACCAAAGCAATCAAGACAACCTCACTGTGTAATCTGACAACCATCTCACCATGAACCCTCATTACTTTATTCATACCCTCACTGTGCTGTGGTAAGGTGCACAGGGCCCACCTCTGGAAAGTTATGGCTTTCTCATTTCCAGCTGGCAACTTCTCTGTATGTGTCATAATGCTTTTCGACAGTATTTAAAGTATTCCTACTACTAACCAAGAGCACCATCTTCAGTCAGCAAGAAAAAGCCACCCGCTGCAATGATTGGTGTGTAAAGTGAATGGGTCAGTAAATTGTATGGGTGGAGTGGGAAAAGAAGGATTTTGCTCTCAACTAAGTCCACCTCTACCATTAGGCAGAGTGAAGCAGTATTCTCAGGCAGCAAATGCTGGGAGGTGGCAGCAAAGTGTTGGAGGAGAGAGCTGTGGATCATGCAGCCTGCCCTGCACCCCTTCAGCTAGCCTACTGCCTTCAGGTGCGGTGGAGCATGCTGTCCTATTGCCAGTGTTGAAGAAAGCATCCACTGCCAGCCTAGTCGGCTTTTGTATATGGAATGGGAGGGGGCACCATCTTGTCCCTCGTCTCAGGCAGCAAAATGTATTGGGCCAGCCCTGCCCTCAACTCATGTGCATTTGCCTGACTGAAAAAACAGTGGATCTAACCAAATCCTGTTCCTGATGGAAAAACCAAGGCTATGACCACTGTAGAAATGTGTATTTACATGCAATGAAACTCTTAATATTCTGGAAGCCTATTAACTGCACAAATTAACACTAGAACATTCTGCTGTGCAGAACCAAAATACCACTAGATGGTGCTATTTTGCAGTTGTCTGCTCATCTTAATTTCCATATCTATTCTACACCCAAAATACACATGTGTGTGCGCGCACACATGCACACACTCATTTTCTGAGTCATATATTTCATGCTTCTATTTTGATAGGAGAAATTGTTATCAAATACAACCTTTAACACCAATACTGATGTATGAAAACACCTCAAGATGCTTAAAAGGAACTTCTGTTTGCACTTACTCATACAATAAAATAAGTTGAAGTGATAATTAATATGAAGATTTTCATATAAATAATTATTTAAATATTACATTTTATTACCATTAAATGTAGTGGCAAGGAGTTTAAGTTGTTGTAGGAAAGATCTGAGTCAAATCTTGATTTTCTCTCAGCTGATTTTATTTATTTATTTATTTAAAGCATGTGTACCCCATTCTTCAGTTAAAAAGGCTCCCAGAGTGCCTTACATATGATAAGTATGACATTCCCTGACTGCAGGCTTATAATCTAAAAAAACAAGACACAAGAGGAAACAGGGATGCGGAGAGAAGAGGTGGGGAAAAAGAAGCAAACTCAGGCACCAATACTTAAAATAGTAGTTCTTATAATAACCAAGTAGAATGGAAACAGTTCAGGGAGAGGAAGAGCCAAATATAGCTGGTCTCTCAGCAGGGCAAATGAAGTGGCTCTGCTTTCCATCTCTCCCTCTGCTGCAACCTGAAGGAATAGCTGTTGCCAGGCCCTTATTTGGGGTCTTTATTTGAAAGACTACAATGTGGTCCTTATTTGAAATTTAATTGGAAAGGAAAATGTCAAGCTGTTAGATCCCCGGTTTTGTTCACTATGGTTTGGGTGACCATGAGCTCGCTCACTCTCCACTCTCTCAACACCATTCATAACTTTGACAAATGTCTAACCCAGGGGCGCAGAACCTCTTTCAGCCTGAGGGATCAGAGAAGCTCTCAGGGGTCACATTCCATTGGTGGATGGGGCCAAAGGCAAAAAGGCTGCCCCCCCAAAGTACCCCAAATACCAGGGATGGGGACGAGGACTCGACTCGTGAGTCGGACTGACTCCCCCCTCTGACTCGACTCGGACTCGAGTCCCAATATTTTTAATGGGACTTGAGACTCGACTCGGGACTCGAGACCAAGGACTCTTCAACATCCCTGGGCTGTGCCAGAAGGAGTGGACAGGAGCGTGATTGCCGGCGAAGAGCACATGGAAGCGAGGTGTGCCGCTGCTCGGCCACTATGGATGGCTACCAGGAGTGCAGCCCCAACAGTGTGTCAAGATTTATTTTGATTGATGTGTTGCGTACGTGGGAGAGGCAGAAGAACGACCTGAGATTACTCTGTGTGGCTGCTCTGAGTGTGTTTCTGGTTCCAGCAAGTTCATCACCAGTGGAGCGGGTGTTCAGTGAGGGTGGAATTGTGATGAGATCTCACCGTTCCAGAATGGGGGGCCAAACATTTAGAAAAAATCATGTTCCTCAAATGCAACATGGATAGTTTTAGGAAGTACAGCAAGTTTATTTTTTAAAATCATTTTTCTAAAATGCAACCTTTCAGACATTTTGGGTTTGGCTGCCTCTGCCTGCCTGTCTGGGGTTTCCAGCCTCCTCTGCCTGCCTGGTCTCTTCTTGACCAGTTCAACAGTTGAATTGTCCAAGACAAAGGCCTCTACCTGCCTGCTTTGGGGTTCCCTGCCTCCTCTGCCTGCCTGGTTATTTTGGGTTTTTCTGCCTGGTCTGTTCTTGCCAAAATCAGTTGCAGAGTTTTGAAATAAAAAGGCACACTTGTGCCTAGAATTTATTTAAACCACACATCTGAAGTAGCCTTATTTTGTTGGGAAAACCCCCCATTGATTTTAATAGGGACTCGTGGAGTCAGCTTTGGGAGTGACTCGTGACTCGTGAGTCACCATTTTGGACCAAGGACTCGGACTCGGACTCGAGACTCGGGTCCAAAGACTCGTGACTCGAGACCAAGGACTCTTCAACATCCCTGCCAAATACCAGTATAATTTAGCTTAAAGCTCTTACTGCCAGTAACTAAGCCTTAGGAGAGGCATTTTCATCGTCCAGGGTGGCCGGTTGTCGGCCAGATGGGTGATAAATAAATGTAAATAATAAATAAATTTTGACCTTGTAGAATGGGGAGAAAACTGCACAAAAGCCAGGAAACCACCACATGAGTGGTAGTTGGGGAAAACAGGTTGGGGCCAGGGGAAGGGGGCATGGCCTTCTGGGAAACCCCAGAGGCTGTACTGGGACCCTTGGAGGGCCAAATCTGGCCCACAGGCCTGAAGTTCTGCATCCTTGTTTTAACAGATCCCTCTGTAGACTTTTTGTTCCCTATACAAAAGAGCTGCAAATGTTAGGCTTTTCTTTGAAGGGACCATGTTCCAGCTCCTTTATTGATTCCATTGTCCTTTTTGTGTACCTTATTTTTACAGCTCCATGAGATCCTCTTTTGAGGGGAAGGGGAGGATGCTAACCATCCATTTTTTTCTTATTTATTTGTGATGTTTATGTTTTCTGTACTTGATTGTTTGGTGATGGTCAGTTTTGATGAATTTATGTTTCTAGAGCCATCTGAAGAGGTGAATTTAGTAGGCTTTCATAGCTGAAATATGTTTCGTTAATGAGCAAAGACACACACACACACACACATTCAGCAGAGGCTAGAAAAGTTTGGGGAGTTATCGTGCAGCCAGCAAGGGAGAAAAATAACTGATGTTTTGCCACTTGTCTGGAAGAAAGAGACTTGCTGAGGCTCCACAAAGATATTGCTTGCTTTTTGGCAATAAGTGCTGTCTGTTAGGGTGCCTCCCTACTCCCCACATCTTACTCTGTAAAAGAATCAGATACGGTAAAAGTATGATCAGTTCTCCAGTGACCACTCACCCAAATTGAAACTAAAGTCATTAGCATATCTCCTGGAATTTCTCATCAGTTGGGCAAGTGGAGAGCATGGGACCATATAATGGCATGGAATGGAGAAACCCGATCAAAATAACATTCACAGATTGATTTTATGAAGAAATAGGTGAGGGCTAATTTGGTCAGTAGGAGAAGGCAAGATTTATTCATCAGAGGTGACCTGGGGAGAGCCTAATCTTATACTACTCAGACACCTTTTAAGATATTGCCTCCAACTGCAATTTCTTTCCGCACACTCACTCATTCTTCTATGTGTAGTATAGTTTGGTGGAAGTGTCCTGCCATCTTTTGAGCATTTATCAGGGATGTTGAAGAGTCCTTGGTCTCGAGTCACGAGTCGAGTCACGAGTCTTTGAACCCGAGTCTCGAGTCCGAGTCCGAGTCCTTGGTCCAAAATGGTGACTCACGAGTCACGAGTCCTGAGTCACTCCCAAAACTGACTCCACGAGTCCCTATTAAAATCAATGGGGGGTTTTCCCAACAAAATAAGGCTACTTCAGATGTGTGGCTTAAATAAATTCTAGGCACAAGGGTGCCTTTTTATTTCAAAACTCTGCAACTGATTTTGGCAAGAACAGACCAGGCAGACAAACCCAAAATAACCAGGCAGGCAGAGGAGGCAGGGAACCCCAAAGCAGGCAGGCAGAGGCCTTTGTCTTGGACAATTCAAACTGTGGAACTGGTTAAGAAGAGACCAGGCAGGCAGAGGAGGCAGGGAACCCCAAACAGGCAGGCAGAGGCAGCCAAACCCAAAATGTCTGACCCTAACCCAAACCCCCCACAACAACACATCAATCAAAATAAATCTCAACACATCGTTGGGGCTGCGCTCCTGGTAGCTGTCCATAGTGGCCGAGCAGCGGCGCGCCTCGCTTCCATGCGCTCTTCACCGGTGATCGCGCTCCTTCTGGCACAGCCAGAAGACTCGTCAACAGCCCAGGGATGTTGACGAGTCCTTGGTCTCGAGTCCCGAGTCGAGTCTCGAGTCCCATTAAAAATATTGGGACTCGAGTCCGAGTCGAGTCAGAGGGGGGACTCAGTCCGACTCACGAGTCGAGTCTTCGAGTCCGAGTCCCCATCCCTGGCATTTATATGATTTCTGCCCTGTGTGTATTTTCTTGTTTAAGCTTTGATGGGTCAGAAAAGTTCCAGTCTAATCAGTAGTGCAGGTTGGGCTCGACTTTGGGGCCAAACTCCATGGCCGCGCAGCCCAGGGGAACTCCAAGTGACCAGCCTTATATAGATTCATAGATCATAGAGTTGGAAGGGGCCTACAAGGCCATCGAGTCCAACCCCCTGCTCAATGCAGGAAACTAGAGGAGGGGTCTCCCATCCAAGTAATAACCAGGCCTGACCCTGCTTAGCTTTCCACACTCAAGACAAGCTGAGCCAGCGTGAGCCCTGTAGTCATTGTGGTGCTATCCAAGTTTAAAATGCAAAACTGCACATCCTCAGAGTTTTATTTATTTATTTATCTTTAAATCAGAGCTGCTGTTGTTCTAACATATCAGGCATATAGAGGCAGTTTTAAAGCATGGAATGGCAGTGGGAGGGGGGATGAGAAAGGCTATATGTGTGCTTCACAAATGAAGTAGTCCACATGGCCATTTAAAGCCCCCCCCCCTCATAAGACCATTAAGTCCAGGGTCTAAAATGACCTAGCTGCACCAGTGAGTCTAATTCTTTATGCATATTCCCCACCACATGTGCTCTCCCACCCAAGAAGAATATGCCTGGCTTGTCCTGACTCCTCCTCTTCTGCTGTCATGTGTGCACTGCTCTCCCACCCCCAGCCAAGGAGAGCTCTCGCTTGCCCTCCTCCTCCTCACCCTGGGAGGATTTTTCCCTTGCTACTGTGCTCTCTTCCCGACCCTCTGATCTGACTGTTGGGTGTAGCGGCTCAATGAGGGTGAGTTGCAGTGTCCCAGCAGCCAGCCATATTTCCTCAAGTGTGACTGGCAGGTGCTGGGATGCTGCAGTTCTGTTTGTCCTTGTCACACTGCTGCAAGAGCCCAGCAGTGGTCACAACAGGAGGAGACCTGTGGAGGCACAGTGTCCACAGAGGCTTGCTCCCTGGGATAGATCCTGCTTACCCCAGCTTAGATATGACCCTGGATTGGATACTAACATTTCAATCCGCAAAAGGGTTAGTTGCTTGAGTAATGTTCTATCACTGCCACTGGTGATGTCATTGTACTAATGGGGGTTGGGGAGGAAACTGACAAAGGGAGAAAGAAGGGGTTCTCCCTAGTAGAAAAACAAGAGCAACTCCTCTGGGATATATGCACTGGGATCTCCCTAAGCATTGTTTCCCATGATTAAGGCCATATGGAACAGGCTACCTGACTGGCTTCCCATTAAGCAATTACTTGTGCAGCAACAAATGAACTACCATGCACAGATCCTTTTGCATGATGTTGCACTCTCTATTGTTGTATTTTTATTATTAGCAGATGATATATTTGTACACCAGCTGGTGTGCATGTTCACTTCTGTTATTGTTTATTGACTACAACTCCCTGGTGGAAAATTACTCTGCCCAAAGTTCATGGGAGTTATAGAGCACTTCTCCTAATCTCAGATAGAAAGGGATGCTAGCAGATGCTGTCAGTGTCTTCTGCAGTTTGGAAAAGGGGCAAGGGCTGTGAAAGGCCCGACATCTTCCAAAAGACGTCTGCTGCCCTGTCCTGACTTCCGAGGCAAGCTTCATCTATCGGGGACCAAGTCAGGCTTAGGGAGGGCACGGACCTGCTTGCAGTGGGCTGCACTGCCAGCTCCAATTCTGCTTACAGAAGTCAAGTAGGGACCTCACCTCTGTGAGCACCCTTATTTATTTATTTATTTGTTTGTTTATTTTATTTATTTGAAGTATTTTTATCCCAATGCTCAGCCAAAAAAAAGGCTCCTGGAGCAGGTTACAATCAATCAGTGAACAAGACAGTCCCTGCCTGCAGGCTTACAATCTAAAAACAAAAACACACATACAACACACAAAGAAACAGGTATGGGGAGGGAAGAGGATGTCTTGTGACATCCTTAGTGAAAATTTACATATGTACGCCCAGCCAACCTCAGCTCTTCAGAGGAGGCCTTGTTGGTCTTTCCATGACCAATTGCACGTTACCATGTAATGTCTCGAAAGTGGGCCTGTTTAGTAATGGCGCCTACCCTCTGGAACACGCTCCCCAGTATGGTTCAGAAGGCAGAAAATGTGGTGTGCTTTAAATGCCTCCTGTAAACATAATTGTTCACACAAGCTTTTCCTGGTTTATAATTGATTATCATGCTGCTCTTCATTTTACTGTCTTTTAATTGTTTCTTTTTATCTTGCCTTTGTTCTTGTAAGTGGATCTTTTTAGTGTTATATTGTATTATATATGTACTTTTAACCAGGATTTTAATAGTTTTGTATGCAAATCGCTTAGAGATTTTACTATATTAAGCCATATACAAGTACTACTGCTACCAAAAGTAATGCATACAATTTGCGGGGGGGGGCATAGAATGTTAGTGTGAAGAAAAGAGCCTTTGGGGGTTCCTACATGCACACACACACACACACACACACACACACACGCCTCCTCATGTGTAAACCAAGTAAGGCCAGTTGGGGGGCTGGGAGGGGGCGAAGTGTCATAGTTCCTCTGGGTGGCGCCTGGAAGTCCTGAAAGTCCAGTCTATGGCTTTTCAGATGCAAATGCCATGAGTCATGAGCTCCCCTCCCTGCCTGGCCAGGTGAAGTACATCCTGATTGGCTAAGAGGCAGCAGAGCTACAGGAAGGAGGAGGGGAGGGGGAAAGAGCGATATTTCCCAATGTGTGGGTTTTTGTTCTTTGTCTTTGGTCATTGCGTGGCTGCCGGCTGTTGGAGCAATGGCGGTAAGCCAAGGAGAGGCCCAAGCCTTTGGGTGGCCTCAGGATACGACCCCAGGTAGCTCCTGGTGAAATTAGCTGAATGAGGGCTCTGGAAAGGCACGCCTCGTGGAGGGCTACCCATCTCGGACCTTCAGGTAGGTGAAGTAGTCCTCCCGGGCAGCGAGGCTGTGCTGGATCTAACCCTGGAAGAGAACTGACCCCCAGGTAACAGAGTTGTGTGCCTGGGAGATATTAAGGAATCAGGTTTTGTTATTTTGCAGCTTTACTGTGTACCAAAGTGTCTCTCTAATTTTGTGTCCTTCCCTCATTTCCCTATTGGTTGTTGTAAAATGCTACCAGAATAAACCCTTCTTGGTTTTACCCCACATGGGTTTTGTAGTCGCTCTGCTTGGTTCAGTAACTAAATCCAGGTTATAGACAAAGGCAAGTCCCTGAACAGAGATTCAAGTAGGATTGCAAAGAGCTGAGGCTTGGCAGTCTGGTACCTTGAGATCTCTGGGGGTCTTGGGTCCTTTGGCGTAGGAAAGGGTGGGGGTGTGGCAGGTCAGCCAGCCCCCCCTTCCTCCACAGTTAGCTACTGTGACAGTCTTCCCACACACAGTCCATGTAGCCTAGAGCTACTGCTGTGTGGTAGTAATTCTGGGAAGGAAAGAAAGGGGATGTTCTAACTAGATTCGATGTGGCCTAGGGGACATTCACTGCTTTCTTTTCCTGTATTGAATGGTCATACTTATGCTGCAATCCTATACATACTTGCCTGGAAGTAAATCCAACTTAACTCAGTGGAACATATTTCTGATAGGAATGCATAGGATTGCACTGTTTCAGTAAGTGTCAAATTTGCATACAGTGCGCCTCTCAGTGTAAGAGAGCAAATCCGTACACTGGTAAGCTTTTCCAAACCAGTTCAATCTATTTGCACAACCTTGCAGAGCTGAAACCCCTTGTATTCAAACAAAAGAAAATACCTTTTCATTAGCACTCTAGGCCTGTGTAAACAATATTCTCAGACAGAGCCCATTTTATGGTTTTTCAAATGCTTAGTTATCAGAACGGCAGTGGCAAATATGGGGGAGTCAGGAGAGGAACAGAGGATTAGTTCAGTCTTAGACATTTATCCTTGTGAACCTTGAAGGACTTTGGGGTGTGGGGAGACATGCAAGGAACAATAACTTATCTGTGATCACTGGGAACTGATGAGCATTTGGCAGGATCTAGATTCCAATGATGATGTTAAGCAGGCTTATTCTTGACTGGCCTTTGCTATCTTATTATCTAGTCCACTGTTTTGCTTAGGCCTTGAAGTAAAGCCTGACGGAAAAGAGAAAACAAGGTGGTCGGGTAACTGGCCAGATGGGCGATTAACAAATGTAATGGATAAATAAATAATAAATAAATTAATAAATAAAGTCTCAGGATGTTGGAAAATAAAGTTTTATTCTTCAAAGCAGCCCAACCCATTCTGGCCCTGTGGCATAAATTTCTGGGCCTTTAAAAATATGGACAATACAACACATTAATATGCATTTATATACATGAACATTTAAAAATATCACATTAGACTACATAAACAGGCTAATATTGTGTCTATGTATACTTATATAAAATTTGTAAATCACCTGCAGAGATCTTTGAAAACAATGTTTCGAAGAATCAATCCTGTGACTGGTGACATAATTTGTAAGCAGCAGTTTTTATGTATTTTCTTTAAATCATTTCAACTGTACCCATAATTGTACTGGTTAGATTCAAGGGCTTTCATTTCTGGACATACAACACACTTTTAGGGAGTGTCTGCAAAGCTCTGTACCTTAAAGAAGGGTGTGTGTGATCCAGCTCTGCATTGAGGCCACCTGGACTCAAAGTTTTCAGCCTTAAGATCCACTCTAATTCTTCTTTTTAAAAGGATTTGTTCATTATCTGTGAAAAGCATTTTGTAATGCCCCAAATATGATACTTTGTATAGAATGGTTTTGTTCTTTTTTTTTTTTTTTTTTAAGGCCTACCAGAGAACTAACCTGTTTTTCATTTCTAATATTGCTCAGGTGTCCCCCTATACGTAGTTTGAGAACCCCATTGTTTTTCTCACATAAAATTTGTTGCAGGGGCATTTAATGACACAAATCACACCGCTGGTCCTGAAATATATTCCACAGGGCTGAAAGACATTGGGCTACTCTGAAAAATAAAACTTTATTTTTCAACATCCTGAGACTTGTTCTCTCTTTTCCGTCATTTTTTCCTCTGTTCCTCTCCTGACCCCCATATTTGCCACCTCTGGTCTAATAACAACATCATCTGGAACAAATACGATAGTATCAAATAAAATGTTAAAAAACACACAGTATCATCTTCTTCTCATTCCTCTTCTACCGAAGGCTGGACATAATCATGGCTAAACAGTCTCTAGATATGGATGCTCTAAACCAGTGATGGCGAACCTTTTTGAGCCCGAGTGCCCAAACTGCAACACAAAACCAACTTATTTATTTCAAAGTGCCAACACTGCAATTAAACCTGAATACCGAGGTTTTAGTTTTAGAAAAACAACTCATACAGTTGTCCGAACTAATTAACATCTTTTGTCTTAAAAGAAAAACACAATAACAGAGCTTTCAATGATACAGTTTTTTGTTGGAAAAAAAAATCAACTCAAAAAATTATAGTACTACATGGTACACATAGCCTGAAGGGAATTTATACAAACTTTTTAAATAATTAGGCACATGTATTTTTGGATAAGGGATTCTCAACTTGTAATATGATTATATGCCAGACTGAAATTGTATGGGGCAAGCTTTACCCCAGGTCCTTTCCCTGCTTCTATAGGTGTCGGATTAGTAATCCTGTACTAGGATGAGCAAGATAAACAAGAAAACTAAACGTGCTTAACACATTTTAAACACTTTATGTCTTGGACTGCAAACACTGCATTAGGTAAAAGTTTGCATTGGGCATGCTTTTGCACAATTAATGTGATTTTTGCAGTTGCATGCATGCTGATAATTTGTCAAACCTTGGCTCATACTCCGTTAGTTTGAGAGCAACACATGCAGCACTCAGGTCAACTGTTAGGGCTTTACATCCAAGCCATGCTCTGTGCATCATTCTTCAAAATCTTTTAAATGTTATAACAATGTAGAAAAGAATTCTGTAACAGGAATTCTGTAATAAAATTATTCTGTTCCACACTGTGAGAAAGAACAAAATCATTAGTGTTTTGCAGAAGGGGACAGTCTTTTCGCGATCTGGTGACCAATGTCTCGAGTGCCCACAGAGAGGTCCCTGCGTGCCAGCTGTGGCACCCGTGCCGTAGGTTCGCCATCACTGCTCTAAACAATGATGTTGTGTTGCCCCCAACCCATTCTTTAAGGTTTTTCAGCCAAGACATTCTTCTTCTTCCTGCACTTCTTTCCTCATTTATTTTCCCTTGTATAATTAGCTGCAACAGTCTATATTTTTCATTTGTCATTATATGACCAAAATATTTCAGTTTTCTGTGTTTTATGTGTTTCATAATTTCTTGATCTTTATACACTCTCTTTAATACTTCTTCATTGGTTACCCTCTCAGTCCATGAAATTCATAAAACATCCTGCGATAAATCCACATTTCAAATGCTTCTGTCTTTTTTATGGTAGTCTGTGATAAAGTCCACAATTCCATGCCATTTGGGCACTTTGAAGGGGCTGGCAACTAGGAGATCGCAGCAAAAAGTTATCTCCAAGGGGGGGAAAGGGGGAAAGGGGGGGGGAAGCTGCAGAGAGCAAAAAAGGACTCATGATTGTAGCAGGGAGAGGAGACAAGGTAGCTTTTGATGCCAGTCCCCTGGGATACCGGCTGGAGGACGGGGTGGGGGTGGGGGGTGGAGTTGGGGACAACCGACAGTGAGCCCAATCGTCTGTCGGGCACACTGCGGGTTGCGGAACAACCCACTCTACATACCGGTAGCTTATTCGCAGGTGGGTTGTCATGACATGTGAACCCGCCCATTGTTGCTCAGGCAAAGTCCAAAGGAAGGCACTTTAAAGCCCCTCCTCCTGTTTCAAGCAGCAGTTCTGATAGTTCACCACATGCAGAATGAAAGCTTCCTGGTTTTAGCCCTGAGCTCTGCAGTACAGTTGTATGAGAATTCCGTTTGGGCAGTGAAAAATGGATGGATTTTTCTGGTTTGGCCCTGGCAGATTTTGTTCTGTTTTCCTGCTGGTGTTGACTCAATCTGTAGCAAGTTGATCTAATATGTGGATTCTGGTTTCTTTGCTTTTTTTAATGGTGGAAATTGTGCAAATTGGATTTCATAGATTTCATAGATCATAGAGTTGGAAGGAGCCTACAAGGCTATCGAATCCAACCCCCTGCTCAATGCAGGAAACTAGAGGAGGGGTCTCCCATCCAAGAAGCAAGTTGATCTAATATGTGGATTCTGGTTTCTTTGCTTTTTTTAATGGTGGAAATTGTGCAAATTGGATTTCATAGATTTCATAGATCATAGAGTTGGAAGGAGCCTACAAGGCTATCGAGTCCAACTCCCTGCTCAATGCAGGAAACTAGAGGAGGGGTCTCCCATCCAAGTAATAACCAGGTCTGATCCTGCTTAGCTTTCCATGCTCAGACAAGCTGAGCCAGCATGAGCCACAGGCCTGTATATTGAAATTTGAGCAAAGAGGGTTGTATATCCCCCCCCCCCAGTCTTTCACAAGTGCATGAGAGCACAGATTCAGCTGTCCAAATCCTTGTCAATTTCCCTGTATGTTTCAGCTGTCAATGGGAGCACCAAAATGGAGTAGGTAACATACGAGGAAATTGACACGGTGAGCTTGCATATAGGCTGATTTGTGCGAAGTTGAGAAGGACCAGGGGAAAAATACTATTATAAGACAAAGGAGGAACCCATTTGTGCAATTCAAAAGAACCAAAAAAAGGAGAAGAAAGTAAGTGCACCAAAGGGGGGGGGATGACAATATCTTCCACTTGACTTGTCAGTGTCCTCCTTCCTTTCAACACTTCTTCAAGTCTCCAGCAAGTCCAGAGAGGGGATTTATTGGCTCCCCCCACTTTTTGTGGCAAATTTCCCCTCCATTTACTACCCAGCCTCTAAATTTGCACATTTTTTCCCTGGGGGAAATGATGATGATGATGATGATGATGATGATGATGATGATGATGATGATATGGGGATGGTACCTAACTCCAGTAAGATTAAATAGAATAGATAACAATTGCTCCGCACTGTGCTGGAGAGGATGTCAGGAAATAGGTACATATGCTCATATGTTGTGGAGTTGTAAAAATGTTCTGGAATTTTGGCGAGAGGTTTTTACAGAAATATCAGAAATTATTGGTATTAATCTAGAGGTCTGTCCTAAACTTGCTTTGTTATCAATAACCAATAAAGTCACTTGTGCCCAAAATACGAAGGAACTAATTGTGAACTTGTTAACTGCGGCTAGGTTAATGACAGCGAGGAAATGGAAAGTACCGGTACATGTTTTTCTAATAACTGATTGGTATAAGTAAGTTTGGGATATAGCCCTAAATGATAAACTAACTTGTAGTATCAAATGCAAAAAGGGACAGTTAAAGAAGAAGAATTTTATGGATATATGGAATCAATGATTAGACTATGTATTAATAAAGGGGAAGGGGAGTATGCCTTGTCAGATATGTTATATTTTTGGAATATGCCAGTGTGGCATAGTGGTTAGAGTGTTGGACTAGGACTCGGGAGATCCAGGTTCTAGTCTCCGGCCCCGCTGAGCCATGAAACTCACTGGGTGACTTTGGGCCAGTCACTGACTCTCAGCCTAACCTACCTCACAGGGTTGTTGTGAGGATAAAATGGAGAGGAGGAGGAGGATTATGTAAGCCGCCTTGGGTTCCTTGAAGGAAAAAAGGCGGGGTATAAATATAATAAATAAATAAATTGATTAAGGGGATGGTTGTATATTAGTTGGTCCCTAGGCGGGTGGGGGGGTGCACCTTATGATTTATTTTAGTTGTATGTTTGTGTTTTATAGTGTTGTATGTAGCTTATAATAATTAAATAAAATTTATTAAAATAATAATAATAATAATAATAATAATACTGTTTGTACTGTTTTTAATTGTGTTTTATACTGTGTGTGTGTGTCCCCCCCCCCCCTTGTATTTTATTGCATTGTACATCGCTCAGAGTGGCTGGATGTCTGGCCAGATGGGCGATTCATAAATATAATAAATAAATAAGAAATAATGAATAAATAATAATGATGACCTCATTTGTGCAAATTTCAAGATCCCCCCCCCCCCAATCCAATTTGAGCAAATTACCATTTTCACAAATGGCAGGACATGAAAAAAAGGCACAAAACATTTCCGGAATGGGGAATCTGCCAGAGTCTGCTGCCGCTTACCAGAATGGAAACACTGCAGAATCCCATTGGGCTCAAATGGAACGGAGTTCCCAGGATCGCACCTCCCTACTCTGCAGCTCCTGTCAGATTCCCTAGAAGCTAATCAGGGGTTATAAATTATGATTTATTGTTTGTTTACTTGATTTCTATTGTGCCTTTCCACCAAAAAATGGCACTCAAGGCCACTAACAGTAATAAAACTAAGAATGAAAACAACCCTAAAAACAAATAAATAAAAGCACAACTAAAAAACACTGCAATAAAAGACATAAACAGCACTCAAGCCAATAGAAGCCCCTTCAGCAACAGGCCAGCTTATATGCCGAAGACCTGCCTGAATAAAAATGTCTTTGCCTGGCGGCCGAGGCAAATGATGAACTTATCAATGATAAGTTTACTAATGGCAGATAAACTTTCCTGAAAGACAGCTTACATATCACTACCAATCAACTCCTCAAATGTTCAGTTGCAGGGGTGTGTGGGATGTGGTTGAAGGTACACTCCCATTCACTCAGAGTAACACTGAGGTCCCACAGACCTGTTGCTTGGCCAGCACCATGTGAGAACTGTGTCCACCCTGGGATACTCCAGAAGAATCTTCAGCAGCATGTCCTGTGGGAGTTCCATGGCAGACCTTGAATTAGAAAGGTGGGTTCCTTGAAATTAGACAATTCGAAAACGATTCTATGATAAGCCAATAAATTCTTTACAATGTTAGTTTCTGCGACAAATGAGGATTGCCCCCTCTTTTTGCCCTTTCTCAACAGATGCCATTTAAATGTCTCATATTTTATGATCTAGGCTAGGCCTAAAGAGGTAGTTCAAAAGTTTTCTTTGCTAAGTTGCTGGCGTTTCCCTAGCACTGTGAAGTAATTTCTGGAAACAGACAGTTCCCATTAGTGTCAGGCTGTTAAACCTAAAAAAGACTTCAAGTCACATAGGCAGAAGACAGATCACAGATATTACCAAGATTTGCCTTATCAGTGTGTCACATGGCTGACTCTACACAATAATTATCTCAGGAATGCAGGGAGCTGACATCCAGGAGCAGTCAAGGTGAAGATAAAAGGCCAGCTCCTTCTATATGAATCCCAAATTCATCAGAAACTTCTTGTGAGCAATTCTCCCATTTGCTGGGTTTATCTGAAACCTCCTCTTGCTGAAATATTCCTGACCATGTGTCAAGCAGCAGCCCCTGCTCCATGTTCTGGGGAAGCCCTTGGCCAAGGTTCTCTCAGTGGGTTCCTGTTCCTGGGTAGGCTCCCCTCTTCCCTCCACCCCCTTACTTGCATCTCCCTCTGGGCCCAAGTTGCACCACCTCCCAGAGGGAGAGGCCTCCCAGAGGGAGAGGACAAGGCATGCAGGAGTTATGGCTTCTCCTCCTTGCTTGCTCGCTCAGATCAATACTAAGGAGGAGGAGCTGCAGGGCCAGGAGGCTCCAGGGATTGGCGGTGAACCCCTGACTGGGACATGAGCTGCAGAGGGTGCCCAGCAATGTGGACTTCAGATACCAACTCTGATTGTAGCGTGGCCACTTCCACATTGCCAAAAAAGAGGAAATGCATCACCAAAAAAGAAGACAATGATCTGAATGACATTTATATATGCTAATTTATATATACAGATGCAGATTTAGAAATAATTTCTATAATTTATTTAGAAATATAATACACCTCACCACAGTGGGAAACACTGTGACCAGGTGTGTGTGCTTCCTCAGTCTGCTGTCCAGGTGCTAAGTGTTGATGGGCAGCTTCAATTTCAAGGCCCCTGCTGGTTCTCCCTTCTTATGGTTCTTTTTCTTAAAACCAGACTTAGACAGGAGGACAGTCTTTCAAATAGAGAACTGAAGGTGAAAAAAAGAAGTTAAATATGCACAAATCTCCCTGAAGGTGAAAAGGAAATACTGTTAAATTTGTGCAAATCTCCCCAAATGTGGGGAAAAACACATACGTTAAATTTGTGCAAATCTCCCCGAAGGTGGTGGTGGTGGAATAATAATGTTAAATTTGTGCAAATCTCCCTGAAGGTGTGTAGGGGGAAACATTAAATTTGCCCAAATCTTCTCAAAGGTGGGGAAAAAAGAAGGTGTCCCTGTCTAGGGAGGCAACGAAGTGGAGGAGTAAATTGGCTAGTGTCATTTCAAGCTGCAAGAGAGAAGGGATATCATTAACAAGATTGCAAGGAGATGCTGGCGGTTTTTGTTTGTTTTGCTGTTCTTGCCAGGCAGCTCTCTTGCCGTTTTAAACAACCCACGCTGAAGTGACTTTGCCACGTTGAGACATCACAACGAGCCACCTGAGAACAAGTCACCCTCAACAACCCCACTATGAGCCATCAGTTCTCAGGGTGTTTTTGAAAAACAGCCCACGATGGAAAAGCCCTGCTGGGTTTAGATGCCATGCTAAGCCACCCTGCAACCACCCATGGTGACAACCCACGGTGGCTTAGTGTGACATGCGAACCAAGTCAGAGAGCAGATGAAAAAACAATTATAATGCGTTTGGCACACCAATATTCCAGGTCGACCCAAAGTACAGTTCCCCAGAAAACCCATCACTCCAGCTGACGCTATTGGCGCTACGGCATTGCCGTAGAGGTAACGTACGCTAGCACTCCCATCAATTGGGCAGTGTTGGATACTGCCCTTTATCTGTGACTATTGCGTGTTACACGTTTTGAAATGTGCTAGAAATTTCGCTCTTGTTGGAATATATCCAGCACTGCTGTCTCTTGGTCAGATGCTCTGAATAGCACACTGATCAGCTCTTTGGCAGGGAGGGGAAGGCAACTAAATTCAATGTCCTGCATCCTATTCACTAGTGCAGTGTTCTCCAACCTTGGGTCCCCAGATGTTTTTGGCCTACAACTCCCAGCATGCCCCAGCCAGCTTGGAGAACACTGCACTGGTGTAACTAAGAGGGGTACCCTGCACACAACCCTGGCTGTACACTCAGCAGCCATGTTCACGGGCAATACAGCTAAGGATATGCAGGCACGAATCTGTTCCTACGGGCTGCTCAGGGTTAGTCTAGAAATTCTGAATAACTGTGCTGTGAACTACCAGGTAATCAAGAAACCCCGAGATTGATTAATGCTGAATGAGAGCCACTGCCCATTCAGAACCTAATCTTTTAAAATGCTGTCTGGTCTGTATTTTTGTTCCCACCACCTTCCCCAGCAGTTCTGGAATGGTTTGTCACTGTTTGTCATTGAGATGTGGATGACTCACCCTTCTGGTTTTGCCAGTTTGATTCTTTTCTCTTAACATGATTCAGTAATCTGTTTTTAATTCACATCCTCAGACCAGTCCTTGGGCAGCAATCCCCACAGATAACCAGGAGTGGTGAGACAGAAAAGCAACCACCTCTACCTTTTCTTACCTTATAGAAAGTTCACCCAAATGTACCTCCATTGATACTTTATGTTTTGGTTGGATATTTAAAACAAGGAATATGGTGCTGGCGTACTGCATCCCAGGGGTTCAACATTTCTTTATTTAGAGCTTTCTCCAGGTACAAAACACAAAACCGTAAAAAAGAATTGGGTAACTTTTCTGCAGTTATTGTTGCGGTTGCTGGTAGACCATGCCTTTGATAAGCAGATTAATGGTTAACAGTCCAGAATAATCAGTTGACAGTTTATGAATGGATTACGAGGTCTCCTGATAGCTGTGGAATCTGTTGCAATGGTGTTTCAAGCAGGGTTTGGAGAAGATGATACCCCCACCAGCTAAGAGGAGGGCATAGACATAACGTGTGTGTGTGTGTGTGTGTGTATGGTGAGAGGGGGGGAGTGTGAGATTACTTACAATTTAACAAATTAAGGCTGCAGTCCTATGCATATCTAGATGTTAAAAAGCCCTACAACTCCCAGTATTCCTCAGCCAGCCCTGGCTGAGGAAAAGTCCTATATCTCCCAGCATTTCCCAGCTAGCCATGGATTGTGCCCTAAAAAAACACTGCCAAATTCAAAATGCATACACAGAGAAAACAATGAAAATGAGTGTAGTATTTATTTATAGTACTTGTATACCACTTGATATAATAAAATCTCTAATAATAAAATATCTGTAGAATGATACACTGTGTTACGTTACATGGTTAATACAAATTAGGAACCAATTGTATTTACATAATTATTTCTCTTATACATTAACCATATAAAACAAAACATCGCAACTGGGTATAATATTCAAACACCCAGATCTGGTTGGGAGGGGGACAGTATATGGGCCCATGTCTCTAGCTGAAAGAGGGACTGCACTCACCAACAGATGCTAGATGTGTAATTCCTTTTTTTGACAAGCTGCCTGGACTGTCTGCCAAATAGCTGATTGGTGCAAATGGGGATTGTTTGTCAAGGCGATGTGTGTGCAATTCTGGCTGGTGTGTGTTTGCTCAGTTGCAACAGGGCCAACACCTTTAATTGATTAATCTACCAATTAAAGCCATTTAGACTGCAATCCTAAACATGTTCCTGTGAGTGAGCCCCATTGTACTCAACAGGACTTCTGAGTAGACAGACTGCAGTGTCAAACTGGAAAATTTAAATAGGAACACCAATGTTAAATCCTTTAAAGTCCTGGACCCAGAAGTATAATCTGAGAGCATTCCCTTTCTTCCTTAGCAAATATGAACCTTTCCCACACAATTGCTGCTTTCAAACGTAACTGTGCGATTGCCACCCATTCATTACTCAGGATCCAGGTCCCTTTCCTCAACATAGCACTTTGGTTCGTGGGGATGTCACATTTCCCCCAGTGTTTTGCCACTGGGAAAAAGTTATTCTTTCCCCAGCTAGCATGTCCTTTGCTACTGTAAGTGCTGTAGAGCAAGTGGCTGTGCAAGTATCACACATCCTAGTTTGGACAGTGTTTGTGTCATCGCTAGGATTGTGCAACACAACTGCTCCTCTTCCTCTGCATGCATCATCATGTGGGGTTTTAATAATAATAATAATAATAATAATAATAATAATAATAGTAGTAGTAGTAGTAGTAGTAGTAGTAGTAGTAGTATAGGCTAAGCATTCCTGACTATTCTCATCCACTAGCGCTCATCTAAACTTTAAACAAAACAAAAACAGAGAGTATTGAGGCACCTTAAAAACTAAGGGTACAATCCTTCCAGGATGTCCATAAGCCCCCAAACTCAGAGCCTTATGGGCATCCAATGCAGAGTAGGAGGAGTTGTGGAGGCGGTGTTCGCCTCCCTATCCTCTCACTCTGCATTTTCAGTCATCTAGCTGGAGCATCTGGGAGGGGGAGGGAAGCTGGCTGGAGCAGCTTCAAGATGCCTCCTATCCTGGCCTCTCCAGTCTCCTCCCCTCCCTGCACCCTTCTACCCCTCTCCGAGGCTGCTTTCCTGACCTTGGGGAGCAGCAGGTACTGGTGGCAAAAATGGGGAGGGGGAGGGGAGTTGGAGCTCTGATTCCCAGGTCCAAGATTGTAGCACTGTCTCCGACCCTGGATCAGGAAATCTGAAAAACCCTATGGCCCCTCAGACAATGTCTAGGGGCCATAGTATCACACCCTAACAAATTTATTCTGGCATAAGCTTTCACGGACTATGCTCTAGCACAGTGTTCTCCAACCTTGGGTTCCCAGATGTTTTTGACCTACAACTCCCAGCATGCCCCAGCCAGCATATGCTGGGAGTTGTAGGCCAAAAACATCTGGGGATCCAAGGTTGGAGAGCCCTGTAGCACTTCATGAGATTCACTTCATCAGTTACAATAGCAAAGGTAAAAAATAAACAGTGTCAGGCACCTGCAAGGCTGACTCCTGCACCCATAGCAATCACCTACCATTTTTGAACTTTAAAAACAAACCAACAAACACATTATTCATCTTCTTTGATGGCTGCACACTCCACTTCAGTGCTGATGTGCACATGTGCTGTGAACTAGCAAGCAGGTTGACAAGCTCTTCCCTTGCAGCAAGGCTACATCCAGTACTGGAGGCACTATTTCAGTGTTGGAAGCAGTATACCGGTTTCTAGGGAACATAAGCAAGGTGGTGCTTTTACACTCATGTTCTGCTTATGGGCTTCCCATGGGCATCCACAATGCTAGACTAGATACACCTGTGGTCTGATGACTGTTCCTATGATCCTACATACACATGCACCCCAAAGGTTGGTCCAAGAGATTTGGGCACCTGAGGCAGGAAATCTTAATTGTACACTGTATAACTCAGGGGCCTGATCCAGCCAAGGCACCTCACTTTAGATTCGAGGATACTCAGGAAGAAACAAGACCACTTGTGTGAAAGATAACATACAGTTTATTGAATATTGATGAAATATGGATGCAGACTATCAAGAAAGAGCCAGTGCAGTGTAGTGGTGAGAGTGTTGGACTGGGACGCAGGAGATCCGGATTCTAGTCCCCACTCAGCCATGAAGCTCACTGGGTGTCTTTGGGCCAGTCACTGACTCTTAGCCTAACCTACCTCACAGGGTTGTTGTGAGGATAAAAATGGAAAGGAGGAGGAGGAGGATTATGTAAGCCTCCTTGGGTTCTTTTCAAGAGGAAAAAAAGGCAGATTATAAATACAATAAATAAATAAACAAGCAAAAGAAAAGCTCACAAATGTCCCTCTGGTCGCAGGGCTTAGTTTCTGGCACCATGGACTAAGATGCTAAGTGACCCTGGGTCACTAAGATGCTTAGACACTTGCATAGTCCTCATTCTAAGCAGAAACCAAAGGGCAAACTGGCAAGCTAAGGATTTTATAAAGTTCCTCTCTCCCTCTGTTTCTGAGGCTATCTGTAAGCCCTTCCTGGGAGACAGGGGTGGGGGTCGAAGCTGCTTCAGTTAAGCAAACAGTTTATTTTATCACAGCAAAAGCAGCCCTTATCTAAGGAATATAATTGGGGAAAACAGCTTCAAGGCAATTCTCTCTGGTGCTCTTCCTAACAAGCTGAAGGCTATACATAAGGTCCTGGGCTGGCATGGCTCCAAGAAACTATCCTAGCTTTTGGGCACTGTGAAAGTTCATCACTACACTACCTGTTGAATCTTAATAACCTCCTCGCCATTCTTCCAGTATAGCCCATCCAAAAATGGGCTATACACACTTCTCAGTAAAAAAGCAGAACAAAAATAAATTAAATTAGTAGACAACTTGTTATTCTTTAACCATGTCTAAAAGCTTTTATTTGATCCAGCAACTGCACACTGCCTCGTGGCATGGTAGGGCCTCTTCTGTCTCCATAAATTTAACGTGGAATCGGACTGGATATTATGCTGAAAGTTGGAACTTGCAGCACTATCCCACAATTGCTAAAATAGATGAAGAATTGTCTGCCTAGATCAGGGCTCTCCAACCTTGGGTCCCCAGATGTTGCTGGCCTACAGCTCCCAGCATACCCAGCCAGCATGGCTAATGGCAAGGGATTCTGGGAGCTGTAGTTCAGCAACATCTGGGGACCCAAGGTTGGAGAGCCCTGGCCTAGATGAACTTGCTTCACACACTCTTTGTTCTCTAGGGGAGGCCCTGCTCTATGTCTCACCACCACCATCTGAGCTGCAATTGGTGGGATCAAGGGGCAGGGCCTTCTTGATGGTGGCATCCAAGTTATAGAATTCCTTGCCATGAGAAAGTTGGCTGGGCCTTTATCTCTGTGCCTCTAGATGTCAACCAAAGACATTCATAGGAATATAGGAAGCTACCTTATACCAAGTCAGACCGTTGGCTCACCTAGCCCAGTAATTTCGACACTGACTGGCAGCAGCTCTTCAGGATTTCAGGCTGGAGTTCTTCCAGCCCAACCTGGAGATGCCGGGGACTGAACCTGGGACCTTCTGCATGCAAAGCATGTGCTCTACCACTGTGCAATTGCCCCTAACCTACCCATTCCTGTCTAAATGTACATTTTAGCAAGTCATTTTGTAATACTTTGCTGTCCTTTGTTTACTGCTTGGCATTGTTTTATGGTGCTCCTGGCTTGGTGGTTTTTTTGTTTTTTTTTTAAGAACAGAAGAGCCATGCTGGATCAGACCAAGGGTCCAGCTAGTCCAGCATTCTGTTCACACTCAGCAGCCAACCAGCAGCGTGCGAGACACCTTCAAGTAGGACATGTATGTGTGTGTGTGTGGGGTTGTGTGTGGTGTTTTTAAACATCATTTCTATGTCTTGATCTGTCTTGGGGGCTCTGTTGCAGAACAGAAAGATGAGTTATAAATATTTAAATAGGTAGGTAAGGGCACAATCCTATGCATGTTCAGACAGAAAAAAAAAATCCTACAGCTCCCAGCATGCCCCAGCTAGCCATGCTGGCTGGGGCATGCTGGGAGTTGTAGGACTCCCCCCCCCCCGCCTAAACATGCATAGGATTGTGCCCTTAATGTGTTTGGTAAGCTTGTCTGTATAAGACCAAAAGATGCTGTGAAGATGCCTTTAATGCTGACACAATGGTCTCATCCCAAACAGTGTGGAAAGTCAATTACTATTCTCCATGTAGCTTACAGCAGAAGAACAGTGACCTGATAGGATTGTTAGGAGTTGCCCATCTAGAAGCATCCAAGGTCTCTTCCTGTTCTAGATGGGCTCCACTGAGAGATGTGATCTTCTGCAGAGGTGCTGCTCATCCTTCAGAGGGGCGTTCTGTGAGGCTGTGAAAAAAACCCTTCTGTTTGATGGCTCCACAAATGCGAAATGGCCTCTCTTATACCCACTTACTTGGGAGTAATCTCCATTGAACTCGATAGGACTGACTTCTGAATAGATATACAGTCATGCCTTGGATTGAGAGCATAATTCGTTCCGGAAACGTGCTTGTAATCCAAAACACTCTTATATCAAAACGAAATCCCCCCCAAAAAAATTGTAAAGAGATTTTTAATTTAAGCCGTACTTGTATTGCAAGATGTCGCTTGTATATCAAGTAATAAATAAATAAATAAATATTTAAAAATGTGCTTGTCTTGCAAAACGCTCTCAAACCAAGTTACTTGCAATCCAAGGTATTACTGTATAGGATTGCGCTGTTAGGCTGCAATCCTAGGCACACATATATGGGAGTTAAGTCTCATTGAAATCAATGTGAATTACTTCTGCATAGGATTGTGCTGTATGGCTAAAATCCTAAGCATGCTTGCTAGGGCATAGGATCCATTGGACTCAGTGGAGTTTACTTCTGAGTAAACATGCTTAGGACCGCATTGCATGATTCAGAAAAATGATGAAAAACAGCTGTTTGCCAGAGTTTCGGTGATGGGTAGCAATAATAAATTTTGCTGTTGCTCTATATTTTAAACTGAGATCATGTGTTCGGGATGTCATGTGTGCTTTTTTGAATGTAAGTTGTGATTTTCTAAAATGATTTCTAACATGCACGCGTACACACACACACATATATTTACACACACACACACACACACACACACACACACACATTTACATACATACAGCCAGTCATTAATTTCTAAAAGGAGAAGAACCAAGCAAGGCCTTCCTTAATCTAGGGTTCCCAGATGTTGTTAGACTACAACTCTTGGACAATTCAACTGTTGAACTGGTCAAGAAGAGACCAGGCAGGCAGAGGAGGCAGGGAACCCCAAACAGGCAGGCAGAGGCAGCCAAACCCAAAATGTCTGAAAGGTTGCATTTTAGGAAAATAATTTTAAAAAATAAACTTGCTGTACTTCCTAAAACCTATCCATGTTGCATTTGAAGAACACGATTTTTTCTAAATGTTTGGCCCCCATTCTGGAACGGTGAGGTCTCATCACAATTCCACCCTCACTGAACACCCGCTCCACTGATGATGAACTTGCTGGAACCAGAAACACACTCAGAGCAGCCACACAGAGTAATCTCAGGTCCTTCTTCTGCCTCTCCCAAGTACACAACACATCAATCAAAATAAATCTTGACACACTGTTGGGGCTGTACTCCTGGTAGCCGTCCATAGTTGCCGAGCAGCGGCGCACCTCGCTTCCATGCGCTCTTCGCCGGCAATCACGCTCCTGTCCACTCCTTCTGGCACAGCCCAGGGATGTTGAGTCCTTGGTCTCGAGTCCCGAGTCGAGTCTCGAGTCCCATTAAAAATATTGGGACTCGAGTCTGACTCGAGTCAGGCGGGGGGGGACTCAGTCCGACTCACGAGTCGAGTCCTCGAGTCCGAGTCCCCATCCCTGGCTGGGTATGATGGGAGTTATTTATTTATTATTTATTTATAATAATTCTAGATTGCTTAATATAATAAAATGTTGGAGTCCAACATAACTTCAGGACCCAAGGTTGGGAAAGACTGCTAGCCTTCTAGAAGTCTCAGCCCTGGACGCTATATTGCCTGATCTCAGACATGTGGGAGTTGGCTCTGGTTATTCAGTGATGAATGAAAGGCACTCCATATGTTCTCAGAGGCATTCTGTTCCTGGAGCTTAGTGCAGAAAACAAACAGCTACTGAGCCTTGCCAAAGAAAACATTTAAAAGTGCCCAGTTGTCTCTGCCATCATTCCTTACCCTCTGTTGTCATTCCCACGATTTAATTTTAGTCTGTAATATCCTTGGGGCAGAGATCTTTTCTTTTCTTTTGGTTTATCTTGCCAGCAAAGTACCATGTACTTTGCATCATCATCATCATCATCATCATCATCATCATCATCATCATCATCATCATCATCCAACATTCATGGAGTATTATTTTTATATCATCATCATCATCATCATCATCATCATCATCATCATCATCAATAATAAAATGACTGTTGGAATTATTATTAATAATACTGTCAGGTATTATTAAGGGACTACAATACCTGATGGAGCACCTCTTGCAACATGAACCTATCTATCTGGATACTACAATGAACATCTGAGGCGTTCCTCGAGAGAGGTTCCGAAGGTGGCAACAAGGGAGGGGGCCTTCTTGATGGTGCCCCCTCCCCATTATGGAATGCTCTCCCAAGCAAGGCCTGTGGCTCATGCTGGCTCAGCTTGTCTGAGCGTGGAAAGCTAAGCAGGGTCAGGCCTGGTTATTACTCGGATGAGAGACCCCTCTTCTAGTTTCCTGCATTGATCAGGGGATTGGACTCGATGGTCTTGTAGGCCTCTTCCAACTCTATGATCTATGAATCTATGAGGTCTGCCTGGCGCCAACATTTTCATCATTCTGTCCTCTACTCCCAGGCATTTGACCGTGTATGATGGGTGATTTATGTCAGCTGTTTTTATCAGGTCAAGTATCTTACTGTAACTGTTTTGAGCTGTTTAAAATTGTATGTATGTCTTTTATTTATTCATATTTATATACCAATATTAAAAATCTCCAGGTGGTTCACATAACATTTCTGTATGTTAAAGAATGTTATGTTATGGTTTTATTATCTTGTATTTGTGGCTTGTAATTTTTGTGAACCACCCAGAGAGCCTTGGCTATTGGGCAATATAGAAATGATATTAGTATCATTATCAATAGTAATAATGTATTATGATTATTTCCCTCTGGTCCTCAAATTTCTCTTAAGGTGTCTGCCAGGTGACAACCGTATTTCATTTCTGCCAGAGAAATATACATTGGTCTGACTGTAGGAGATGACAATAAATCAATGTATGTTTGGTGAAATTTAAATATGATGATTATTTTTTTTTTACTAGCCTCTTGACTCCGTTTCAACTTCCTTTTTACCAGTTTTACCAGTAACTTTTTTTTTAACCAGTTCCCTCACTTTAAAGACGTTTCCCCTTTTGAAGTAAAACGTGACTGTGTTGGACTTCCTTATCCATTCATTAATTTTAATGTGTCTAAGTATAACTAACATTGGATACAACCCATAACGGTCCACTTATCCCTGCAGCCTGAATTTGGTAATTTGTAATTTATTTCTGTTTGCCATTTTTTAAAAAAAATCATAAACAACATGGCTATAGATTTGTCGACCGTCGGCTGAAGTTTCTTGGCTTTCTTTTTCTTGGATTGCTTCGATCAGGCAACACTGACGTCCCATTTTACAGACCGGAAGCTTCCTGTCTTGTTGTGCTCCAAACAGGGCGCACTGCCCCTTTAAGACGCTACCGTGCCTCGGTTGTACTGTCTCTTTAAAAGGCTGTATCCTCCTAGTTGCTGGCTCTTGAAGAGGGCTATGGCCATTGTTTCGCTCCTGGTCTTTCTCCCCTTCCTTCCAGCCTGATTAATTCAACCACCAACGCACAGTTAAAACAAAATTAAAAAAAAAAAAAAAAAGGACGGCAAGATGGCTGAGATGGGCAAGGGAGTCACTGCAGGGAAAATAGCCAGCAATATGCAGAAGAAACTCACCAGGGCGCAAGAGAAGGTAAGAGAGGGCGGAAAATGCAGGGAAAGGGGACGGCGGTAGTGCCCTTTGAGCCCATTCAATCCGGACCCTTTGCGGGTTCCCCCCCGGGGGGGGCGATCATGGGGCTTTCTCGTGCAAAGCAATGTTGGTGTATAACGGGGGTGCATGAAGTGTGCGTGTGAGAGTGGCGCAATGCCATTCAATGTACTATGTCGCCCCCTCCCACCCCATTAGAAGTGTTGCTCCTGCTGAGGCGCCCGGATTTTCACTGACATTGACAGCGCTCAGCCACGTTGTCTGCCTCCACCCCCCCACCCCGCGGCCGCAGCTTTTGGGAGCCCGTTCTGCGGTCCCGGTAATCGGGGAGGGCAGGCTAGTGAAGGCGAGGAATGGGCGAGGCAGGACGTGCAGCCCCCAATCGGGAAGTCAGCCGCGCTGCGCCCCTTCGGGGCTTCTTCCCAAATCAGCTGTAAGAGTGCAGCCTAGGCGGGGGACGGGGACGGAACGGGACCATCGGGCCTCGATAAGAGAAGATCGGCGAAGTGGAAATGGGGTAGTTTTGTTCATGATGTTTCGATAAGGGTTAGACGTCAGTGAACCGAGGCAAACGGCAGGGGCAGAGCGGTGAAGGTGATTGATTATGGGCGGTAGCGCCTCTGCGTTATGCGTGGCTCGCAAGATCATCGTGACCTCCCCGTTGTATCTTTTCAGATTGTTGCGTGTATGTGTGTGTGTGCGCGCGCATGGTGGTCTGCCCATCAGCCTTCAAACCTTCGCTACCTAAACCGAGTCTCTACGCGTCGCGCTCGAAACGGGCCCGGCATCCCAGCGAGCGAGAAACCCGAGCGTTAGGTGCATGCGGATAGCGGCTATTTATAACTGCTAAGGTCAAACCGAGAGAATTAGAGAGGAAAAGAGCGTGCGAGAGGGCTCCCTCCGCTACCGGTTTTGGTCTGAAGCTCCAGCTAGAGATGGCGAGGCCTTGGCATGGGATTATGATCGGATTGGCCAGAAGGAACGGCGTGCTCTCCGATCGCCCCCTGGCGGTGTCCACAGCATTGAGTTTTACGCCGATGTGATATCTGCGTTTCACACGGCGAAAGCAAAAAGAAAAGAAAAGCCCCCCCCCCCCCACAGCAAAAAACCCAGGGGCTTTAAAAATCGTTCGGCTACCACTAAAGCGACGTCAGATGAGATGTGGGCGAGATTTCCCTCTCCCGTCCCCCTTAAGACACACGTGAGGCTGTCAGTCTCTAGCCGCTTTTCTCCTCTCTCCCACCCCAATCCGGTCCAGGCCAAGACGCTTCAATCAGTTGCAAATCCTCGCCCGAGAATTTCACCTGCAAAGGGGGCTGTGTGGAAATGCCCACCGGGAATCTTGCTCGGGTCTGTCTTTGCTTGCGCTAACAGAGCGCGGAGATCCAGCGGTCGTCCTACATACAGTACACCCACAGAAATGAATGGGGTTTAAGTTAGTCTGGCTAATGTAAGCCCCGTTCATTTCAATGGGTCTACTCCAAGCAGGACTAACATTGGATAGTACCCTTCAGCACCAATCCCCAAGACTGCTTACTCTCTCTCGTGTCTCAAAGTAGAGAGAGAGAGAGGGAGAGATGTCTATAGGGGGATCCCTGTGGGGGAGCTCTGTTCTAGCGCATGCGGGAGGAGCAAAGCAGACATTCGCCGTGGCTGTCCTCCGATCTGGCTGGCTGTTCTCCTGTAATCCCCCCCCCCCTCTACTGTCACACGCACACTTTATTGTTGTCACTTTTCTCGATTGACGGACGTGCAGAGGTCAGGCAGTACTCAAGACAAGAGTGGGCTTTGGTTAAAAGCGGCTTTCTGGTAGTGGCTCTGCAGGAGATTAGGACTGTCTCTCTGCGGTTCCAGCCAAAAGAGAGAGAGAGAGAGGCCGAGAAGGCAGACCTTAGTGGCGACATCGGAGCCTTTCATCGGCGGCTGTTAGGAGATGAAAGTCGCCGCCGCCGCTTCTCGCACGAGTCGTGTGGAAGGACCGCAGACGTGCTGCATAACGTAGGGGGAGAGTGAGGCGGAGGAAGCGCTGCACACAATCCCACGCTTCCTTTTTTTTTTTTTTTTTTTTTGGTGAATCGGATTACTTGTTGCGTGTTGTTGAGACCTCAGATCCGACGCAAGGCAGTTTGTAAACCCTGCAGCAACTAGCAAACCGCTCCTTTCTACTTTTCTGTGGCTGCTGTTTCACACGTTAGGCGTGAAAGTTTTATTTATTTTTTAAATGTGTCCCCTTTCTTTCACCATTGGAGCCCCGTTCCACAGGATTAAGTAACGGGAAGGAGTAGGTGACAGACAAATCTTCGGCAGGCTTGAGCCCCAATATACCTCTTTCTTTGTTTGAAATGGAACAGTGGATCTGCATCTGTTGAAATCATTCCAGAGCTGTTGTGATGTAGTGGGTTGCAGTGGTGGACAAGGACTGGGAAGACCCAGGCTGATATCCTTACGGAGCCAGCAGTTTCCTCTTAACCTAACCTACCTCACAAGGTTGTTGTGAGGATAAAGGACGTGGGCCAGATACCATGTATGTTGCATTGAGCTCTGTGGAAGAAGGGTGGGATTAAAATGTCATAAATACACAGTGCTGGGTGGCAAATTGAGCCCTTGAGTATGGTTCTACAATTGTAAGGCCCAGATGCAGTGATCCCTGAACCTATTGAAAATAGTCTATTAATGTTATTAAAGTTTGGGGATGGGGTTCTGCACCATCGCGTCCTAATGTCTGTACTGCGATTATACCCCCCCCCCCTTCACTGAGATAAATGTCATCCTTGTTAGAATGTGATGTCTGGTCTGAGGACTCCCCTCTAACTGCCGGACCATTGGCCATTTTACTTGGACGTAGCTCCCTGCTCTTTGGTGCATAGGACTGCACCCTTAGTTTGAGAGGGTAGCTTGGTCTGACCTTCTGGCCCTAGGCTGCCAAGAAGGATGCTGGGTGGTCCTGTCAGCAGCGGAGTAGTGTGGCCCCAAACCAAACTGACCTCCTCTGTTCTCCCTTGCTTTTGCTTAGACGCTATCCACCTTTAGCCACTAATTATCAATGTAGTTTGTACAAGGTGGGCTACTTTGTTGACTGCTGACTTAGAGGGAATAGAGACATGCTTTGCTTGAGCAGCTGAGCGGCTGTGGAAGTGCAGTCACTGTGTACAATTCTCCATACAGGCCTGTGGCTCATGCTGGCTCAGCTTGTCTGAGCGTGGAAAGCTAAGCAGGGTCAGGCCTGATTATTAATTGGATGGGAGACCCCTCCTCTAGTTTCCTGCACTGAGCAGGGGGTTGGACTCGATGGCCTTGTAGGCCCCTTCCAACTCTATGATCTATGAATATATCAGCCTTCGCCAACCTGGTGCCCTCCAGGATGTTGGACTGCAACTCCCATCATTCCCAGCCAGCCTGGCCGTCAAGAATTAAGTCAGGGGAAACCGGATCTGCCCATTTGCAGTGGAAGCCAGCTGTGGACAGCGCTGATTGGCTAGTGCTTGGGCCCATCACAAATTAATGCATCCTTTTAGGTGGATACAAAAGATAACTGAAGGCTGCCATGCTATGTACACTTGTTTAGGAATAAGTCCAATTTAACAGTGGGACTGACTTCTTAGCAAAAATGCATAGAAACAGCTTGCATATTACTTAACATGCTTTAACTCACCACTTCCTTGCACCTTTGTCTGGGATGGGGCAAGTTTTTTAAAAAAGTTAATTCCCCCTCCCCACCTACATGCTCTCAGTGCATAGTTGTGTAAAAGTGGAGATTATAATCTGTAAATACAGAGCCAGTGAGTGGTAGCTATTTGGGACGAATTAATCTAGAATCACTTCTGCTGCTAGAGCACTTCTGTTTGTCCACTACAGCGATAGTTCTCTCTTTTTTAAAACAATAACAGCTCACTTGAAACTCTTCTCCAAATTTAGTCTGTCTTTTGGATCCCCACACCAATTATCTGTTTGGTTTGTGACCATGCAAGGATCCTCATGTCCAACACTGGGGATTTTACTTATTTATTTTTAAAATTAATTCTAAGCCACCTTTAAGGTTGAAACCCTCCCAATGATCCGGTATTGGGGTTAGGGCCAGCACAGTGGTCTCTTTCCCAGTCCCAGGGGATCTCCTGTATAGGACAATGACGGAACCCGTCCTGGCAGGCAGGAGGGCTCTGCAGGGCTGGGAAGGAGGTAACAGGGCCTGCTAAATTGCACTAGTCAACGGTCCAGATGGGCAGGAATTGCTTGCTTGCCGAGTTGCCACTCGGGCATGCCTCCCTTCATGCCTCACTTCCATTCTTTGACTTTACCCTATATTTTTTCGGAATCAGGACTCTGCTTTCCAGAAGGGAATGATGATGAAGAGAAGAGAATGCCTGTTTGAACTCTTGAGGGAGTGATCTCTCTCTCACCACTGCTGCTTGCCTTCTGACAGCTGTGGTTGCAGATGGCTGGGAAGAGTTCCAGCAATCTTGTCTCCTCCCTTTGGTGGTTTCTTGCGCACCTGTCCTCCACAAGGGGGTCTGGCCCGATGTGTTAGAATCTAGGCACTGGAGGGAAGGTTCTATTTCTGCCTCGCCTAGTCCAAGATGGTTAGGTTAAGCACAGTTTCTAAATGAGGCAGGTCTATTTACAGCAGAACCCTTTGCCCGTGTGGCAAGTTGCTATGCACTGCAAAGTGTCGCCTTACCCTTGGAAAGGAGGAAGGTATGACTGCTCTGCTCCATCGCCGTTTGGAGCAAATAGTTCTTGATTTGCTTTGGAGTGATTTATCTGGATCCAGTAAGGGAGGAGCATTCTGTGTATTTTACCTGCTCCCTCTCTACTGCCTGAATATATATAATTTCCTAGGAGGGTTGAATTGTTACCCTCATTTAAGCTTGGATCCTGTATTGCCTGAATAAGATCCCATATAGTCTTGAATCAGGCAGACAACTGACTATGAGTACTATCCAACTGTGCACCCAGCTTTAGCGCTAATGACATTATGGTGGTAAATTGCCACTTTCCCCCATTGCCCTCGCAAGCGCCAGTTATGGTATGTAAGCATTGGTTTACGCTAGCGCAACATCATTAGTGCGAGCGCTGGGGCACAGTTGGATACTACCCAATTTTGTTTTTCATTGTCTGGTTTTTAAAATGGTAACTCATTACAGATTGTAACACTGCAGTGACATTCTTTTTGTGAGAGCCTTAAGAGAATGGTTTATTTCACGTTTAAGAGAATGTAGAGTTTAACAAACAAAAGATAACTGCTTATTGTTAGAAGGAAAGGCACAGCCATCACTTCTGAAGTGGGGAATATGCATCATTCCCTGTTTCTGTAACATACCAAAGCCAAAATGTCTTTAAATGGTAACCAGTGCAAGAGCTACTGGTACTGAGATGCATCAATGTTGATTTCAGCTTAATGCTGTCAGCTTCAGTTGGGCTGTGGCAGGTGGGGCTTCTTACCAGTAGTTTGCTAGTGTTAGATACAAATTGGAAAGAAAAGCCATATCTTTTCCTCCCCACCCCCATGACATTAGGCACATGGGAGAGGAGCTTCACCCTGCCTTGTGTAGCAAGGTTGGATCCTCCATACGGAGAAGAAAAAAGTTACCACTTATTTTGGAGGAATGTCGTTTATGATCATCTGAATTAATCTGCCACAGATAAATAATTATGGGCTGGATCCAGGAGGGATCCTCCCATCAGTAGGAGGCCTCTGATCTAGAAGATCCATTCTGCTGGCTGAACAGGGGAGGAGGCAATCTTAATAAATTCCCCCTCCCTCTGTGAATGGAAGGAGCTCTTCTGTTCATGCAAGGACAATTCTGGACCCAACTCCATCGGCGTTGAAGGTCCCTTTGACAAAACTAGATTTGCAATTGGTGTTGATTTGACACAAAGCAGTAGTTCCTCAGAAACTCCTGTCAGGGATTCCCACATACAAAGTTGCCTCAGACCATAGATCCATCTAGCTTGTAAGAGCTGCTGAACTTCTTTCAGCCCAGGGGGGCAAATTCCATTTTGGAGAAGCTCTCGCGGGCCACATTCTTCTGGTGGGCAGCAGAGGCGGTGTAAGGGAGCGGCCCATTAGGGCTGGAGCCCCGAGTCTTTCATTGGAGCCCCGAATCTCTGGAAGGCCATCTGTCCCACCACCCTGCTATCTATAGGTACTTGCTAAAATAAAGGTACGGGGGCCCTGATCTCTGTTAGATCTGATCCCCCTGGATTAGCTGGCTTTTTGCCCACATGTGCCTCGCCTGCTGCTGCCCCCCCCTTGAATCTTCCTGCCTGAGTGGTTTTTTCCACCTGAAATCAAATGCCCTCCTCTCCCCTGTCCATATGTCCCTTTTTACAAATAGGGGTGTCCTTAGGAGACAGGGTCCTTTAAAGACAGACAGACAGACAGACACACACACACACACACTTTAGAGCATATGAAAATTAGCTTATGCAAATTTGTGCATTTTTTTTTTGTCCTGTGGGCCGGCTGAGCCCCTGTTCTTTTCAGTACCTAGCGCCGCCCCTGGTGAGCAAGGCCAAAGGCAAAAGGGACAGGGCCAAAAATACCAGCATATTTTAGCTGAACACTTTTACTGCCAGTCACTAAGACTTGGGAGAGGCATTTCAACCTTTTAGAATGGGGGGAAAAACCTGCACAAAAGGTGGGAAACCTTTTGGGGAAAGGGGTCAGGGTCAGAGTGGGACCCAAGGCAAGCTGGATTTGGCTCCTGGGGCTGAGGTTCTGCACCTCTGATCTACATTGACTGGCAATGGCTTTGCAGGTCTCAGAGAGGGGTCTTTCCTAATCCCAGCCCTACCTGGAGATGCCGGGCATTGAACCTGGAAGCGTCTGCATGCAAAGCAGGTGCTCTGCCATTGATCTATGGCCCTTCCCCCAATGAGAAGATTCCTCATTCCTAATGAAAAAGCAGTTAACTGCAAATAGGGTTCTCTGAAAAACAGGTTACCCACCACCACCACCCATATTGCCCTACAGTGAACACTCCTGCAGGGAATGTAACTGATTGTGTATGCAGAATATATAGAATAGGAACCTAATAGGTCAAAGCTGGCTTTGATGTCCCAGAACTCTCTTCTCCATGTGACATGTTTAGAAAGCGTGCTCACTGCCAAGGTTCATCCAACTGTCAAGAAATCCATGAATCTTTTGCTCTCTAAGGATGCAACACTATGCAGGTTTAGACAGACAAAAGTCCTACAACTCACAGCCTGCCTCAGCCAGCCATGCTGGCTGTGGCAGGCTGGGAGTTGTGGGCCTTTTGTCTGTCTAAACCTGCATAAGATTGTAGCCTAAGACAATTTGGCGCTTCCCAGTGAAGTTCTAGACTGACTTTGAATGCTCTGCAATTCACTTCATGATGTTATAATGAAATGGTGAGTTCACTGTCTGTTCAGGGTGACTACTGGTATCCTAAAATAAACCTTTTGTAATCCTGGAGCTTTGTTTGTTTTAAGATATAAATTATAATACACCCCAGTATGCTATTGTGAACTGAAATATCAGTCTCTCACTCTCCGGGTGCAAAATGAAATTATTATTTTTTAAAGCCCCTGTTCTGATAATTGCCATGTAGGGCTGGCCCAAGTTATTTGGGTACCTGAAGCAGAAAATCCCACAAACGTCTCTACTCTTCCCTGGTAGTATGTATGAGCACAACAATAATAAAATAAGTAACTAACATTTTGTTACCCAAAATCAACTGCCTCAGGCAGCTGCCTCACTCTGTCTCACTGTGACATGTCACTGTAGATTCATTCTGTTGCTGTTTACCAAAACTATTTATTAGTGTAACTATGTTTAAAATCAAAACTGACCTTAGTGGCAGGGTTTTCTGAGCTAATGTGTGTGTAGGATTGTGAATGGGGAGATCCCCAGTGAATTTTCATGGGTTCCTACTCTAAGGAAATTCATGAATACATGCTCTATTTACATAAGCATACAGGTTGCAGAAGTCTGCATAATCTGGTTAGTCCTAGAAGAAGGACTGAACCCCCCCCGCCCCGCCCCGCCCCGCCCCGCCCCGCCCCGCCCCAACTTGCATGAATCAGGTTGTTGTCACACAGTGACCCAGTTTGCATGTCATGGCAGCAATTCCTGGGTTGTTTAACTCAGGACTTGTGATGAGTGGTAAGCATGAACCATGCACTTGTTGTAATCTCTGCCCTGTTTCTGGGTTGTTAATTAAAAGTGAAAATTGCAAGGAATGCCCTGTTCCTGGGTTGTTTCGTGATGTCTGAACCTGGAAACACAACAATTGCCGATGGTTTGTTGTTGAGTTAACTCTGGCTCCTGGGTAACAACAAAAGCAGAAAGGACAAGTGCATGCCTCACAGGTGCCGCACATAACTGCAGTTCCTGGGTTATCTGCGAATTGGGTTTAAGGCTGCAATCCTATACCCACTGACTTGGGAGTAAGCCCCATTGAACTGAATGGGACTTACTTCTGAGTAGACACATAGGATTGTGCTGTAAGTCACTCACACTAAGTGTCTGCTGCAGGAAGCACAAGTGTGGCATTTACTTAATTAGAAACAATAAGTGTTAGCTGACTAGTTGGTAGACTGGCATATAGATCTCTTTCCTCCACCCCTTAGAGCACCATAAAACATATAGGTGATTGGAATGAATGTCAACATTGGAGCCATTCCAAGTTGTGGGTTCTCTAACTCCTTGTAACACACCTGTTGTAGAGGCAGCCTGTTGTAGCCATATTTTGAAGATCCCTTGGGACTAACCAGGCAGGAAAAGAATAAGCACTCCTGGTTGTCAGGCAAATAGAACCCAGCTGCACAGGTCTCCTGCAAACAAGTGAAAGGGAAGAAGCTATTCTATGGAAGTATGCAAAGAGTAGCAAAGTATGATAATGGGAATGATCCAACCAAAGTTGAGCATTTTAAAAGGCCCGTTAAAGTCTGTAGGCAAGATGTGTATGTGCATTAATCTCCACTGAAATCAGTGGGACTTAGGAGTGCTTAACCTTTGGCTGAATTGTGTTCAGTGTTGTTGTCCTTGATGTTTTTTCCAGATCCACAAGAGTGGAAGAAATAATAGGTTAGGCATTATTATGTGTTTTCAATCTGTGGATGTGCTTGTTTACGCTAGACTGTGTGGGTAGTAGCTGCTTCCAAGGACCAAAACCAGTATTTTGAAAGCAGCAGCATTCCCTCTGCTTGCATGAAGTAAAACTGTACATTACGTAAGTTAACATGCAATCCTATGCATGTTTGGACAGAAAAAAGTCCTACCAACTCCCAGCATTCCCCAGCCAGGTTCCTGTGCACGAACTTCAGGCAATACAATTCAGCTGAACAATGTCACTAGCTTTGGAGGTCCCTTTGCAGCCTACCTCCCCCCCCCCCCGTGGGAGTTGCTTACGATAACCTTGCCCCGCTCTCCTCCACTCCTCTCATGCTTGTGCTTGTCATCTCTGTCATAATAGTTGCCACATTGTCTGGTACACTTTCCCTCTTGTCTGGGCATTTCCTTATTCCATCTTGCACCCGGTGGTTCAGCAGATTCAGTTCTGCATCTGTGAAATATTTTCTTTTCTTCACTGAGAACACTGGGCAAGGCTTATAAAGGGGGAGAGGGAATCCAGATCTTCTACACCTGCTTTATGATCTATCTATCTATCTATCTTATTTATTTATTTATTTGAATATTTGTATGCTGCTCCTCAGCCAAAAAGGCTCCCAGAACGGCTTACATATAATCAATTAAACAGGACAGTCCCTGCCTGCAGGCTTACAATCTAAAAAGACACAACACACAAGGAAAAAGGAATGGGGAGGGAAGAAGGGGAAAAATTAATTAATTTTGGCAGGGCTGGTGGAATGGCCCTGCGCTCCCTCTCATCTCCCTCTGCACAGCCCGCTGGAATGGCTGCTGGTGGTGACAGTTGAGGGAGGAGGAGGGAGGCCTTTCAACAGGGCTGGTGGAATGGCCCTGCACTCCCTCTTATCTCCCTCTGGATCTAGGACGTCTAGATGAAGATTGACATAATCCACATCTCCCTCTGGACTTCTGGGAAGATGGGCAGTGAATACGGCTGGCCCTGCCATTAGGCAGAGTGAGGCAACCGCCTCAAGGCAGCAGATTTCATGGGGCAGCAGAAGCAGCCCCCTGACCATTCCTCCTGAGCCCCCTAGCCATTCTCCTCAGTTGGAGGATAGAGATGTATGTGCCACACAACCTGCCCTAAACTAGCCTGCTGCCCTCAGGTGTGGTGGAGGACACTGTCCCATTGCCATGGTTGAACTAAAATTCAACTCCTAGTCCAATTCATTTCTGTTTGTGGAATATAAGTGGGAGAGAGAGCACTATATTTATCCTTTGCCTCAGGTAGCAAAATATCTTGGGCTGGCCCTGTGAAATATTTTCTTTCATGGTGAGTTAACTTTTATATCATTAATGAGATGTAAATTGTCAAGTTAGGTATATCGATTACCCCTAAACAGCTGTACTCTGTCTTCAATTGTGACTTTGTGGCCAACCTGCTGCTCAGCGATGAATCTAGTAACAGTAGCCTCACTGCTTGTTCTCACTACTATCTACCCACCTCTTCAACACTAGACAAAATGTTGGTGTACCCACATGACCAATGGGTTATAATACTCTGGAGGGATCTCTGTTTCTTCTTGCTGGCTTTAGATGCTGCTTCACAATGGGCAATATCCCTGGTACAGCAAGTAAGACTTCAGAATTGTGGAAGGCTGGCCTAGGGATGAAAAACATAGTAGAAGGTGGCAGGGTTTCCCCCCTCCTTCTTCTCCTTTTTAAAGCAGGCTTTACAATGCACATTTCTTAATGCTTGACTTATCCAGAAGTGAACATCCATACATGCACATTGTTTCAGTTGTGAGTAGAGCATATGTGTGCATTGGTGTGGGTAATGCTTCTTGACAGCAGAAGGTACTTGACCAAAACTGTACTTTTGTCAAGAAGGGGGCTGAATCTCTCCTGGTTGCCACTACCGCTTCCATGTATTTTGTCAAGAAGAGTGGGAGGGCAGGTCTAGAAGATGGATAGCCCTGACTCTTTGTTCATCAGTTAGACATGGGAGGATTATCCCTGGAGCAACACTAGTAAATAAAAGGGGTTCTGAGGTTTTATATAAAACCAAGTGACCACAGAGAGACATTCCTAAACCAAAGTTGGTGAGTCCCTTGCCTTGTTTTAAAAGAGAAACCTAGGGTCTCTATTAGGATGGCCATATGTCCTCTTTTACAGAGGACAGTCCTGTATTTGAAGGGCTGCCAGACGACTGTCCTCTGAATGACTTTCCTGTCCAATTCCAGTTTAAAGATAAAGAACTGTCCATGTCCATCAACAGTTAGCACCTGAAAAGCAGACTGAATAGGCAGGCACACAAGTCGCCCGTCACAGTCTTCCACACTATGGTGAGAGGTACTGTATTTCTTTTTACATTATAATAAGTATTTCTAAATCTGCATTTATACATATCCATCAGCACATGTACATTTTATGCAGATCGCTGCCCTCTTTTGTCCTCTTTTTGGGTCATACATTTCCTCTTTTTTTGGTGATTCTTAATTGGCTACCCTAGCCTCTCTTTGTAGGAAAGCTCAAAAACAGAGTACGTAAGCACCCTACATGTCTCTTTCATAGAGTTGGCACGGAATTGCACACTTCTAGTCACCAGTGCCATGACAGATTGCATTATCGGACATGTCACTGTTTATACTGGATCTTCAGTGAGTGTGTGTGCGTACCGTCACTGGATGTTTTCACAGATTCATAGATCATAGAGTTGGAAGGGGCCTACAAGGCTCAATGCAGGAGACTAGAGGAGGGGTCTCCTATCCAAGTAATAACCAGGCCTGACCCTGCTTAGCTTTCCACACTCAGACAAGCTGAGCCAGCTGAGCCACAGGCCTGCTCAGGCCTGCACAGGATGGTACTTTCTGGTTGTGTGGAATAATTTCTACCAACTTTTAACTACATGTATAGAATTTGAAAATTTCCAAAATCACAAGGGAAGCACAAGTTTAAAAGAGAGGGGAAACCAACTTTGGGATGTTCCTTTTATCCCTTGGCATAATCCCTTTGTAAAGTTATGGGCAGAGCAGAAGTCACTTATCTGGTACAGAATCCCCCTCTGTACAATGAAAGCAAGAATGATATGATCAGTTTTGTATAGTGACTTTGAAATGCTACTCACGTAAAAAACTGGATATTCTAAAATGTTTTATGATGATGTCAGTGAAGCAGAGGGAATTGAGGGCTGAAATGGGCTGCTTATTGTGCATTAACACAGCGAGAGGAAAATCAAACTTCTTAGTGTGCCAAGAAATATTAATCTTGGTTTGAATCTGCAGAAAACATCATTGTTAAGGGAGTAGCTGCTTGCTCTATGTTCAAGCTTTTATTTGTTTGGCTTGGGCTGCATTACACATAAGTGGAAAGGGCCAGAAGTAGAGGAGTCTACAGGAGGGGGGGGGGAACAGCCACTGAAGGAAATAAATAAATGTATTTAATTTAATTTAAGTCTTGGCACCAGAAGCATGCCCATGATGAGAGAACATTGGAAACTGCTATTATTATTATTATTATTATTATTATTATTATTATTATTATTATTGACTTAGTTCTTGAAATATTCATGACCTGCCTGCTTAGATAAGAAGAGGAAGACTTCCATCCTCAGGTTCAGATCTACCTTATATATGGATTGAACTGAGTAATTACTGAGATGGCTGACTTTTTGTTTTAGCCACCATTTGTTACCTTCCAACTGCAGACACAATTGCTTTGAAAACCAAACACAACTATTTGGTGACTGACTTAAGTGTTAATCAGAAAGGATGTGTGCGTAGATGAGTGGAATCATATCTATTATAGCCTGGTCATTCATTTGTATTGACTCTCGTAATCCCGCCTGAGATCTTTGGTCTCATGGTTCTTCAGCCTTTGGTTGCCTGGGAGTCTTGGGATCTCTCAGTGGATATAATACGACATGCTGCTCCTTATGCCTTGAACTCCCGCTCTGGAGTAGAATATCCCTAAGCGTAGAATGGCCATCTCTACAAATACAACCTCAAGGACTACTGTGTCTGAATGATCCTTCTATAAATGTCCTTAGTTCTGTCCAGAGAAACTACAAATAATAATAATAAAACAAATATTATATTGTATTTGATTACTTTTGGTGTATATATTTGTCTGCCTTCTTTCCCTTCATCTCTTCATGTAACTTTGGGCTGTGACCTTATTCATAGTTACATACATCTAAACTTCATCCATTTTGGTTTCTGTGTGCAAATTGACCCTTCCTGATACATGGCATCTTCTCGTATATAGATTCACTGAGATTAATTCCAGTGGCTATCCTATCAATAAGTGTTAGTGCCAGAACTGTACCCTAGTTGCGCAACTGTGTGAAGGATCACCATCCTGATGACTTCCAAAAATGCTCAGCGCTACTTCTTTGCTTTGGTAGTGTGCCATGCGTGTTGGTGGCACTATACCCATTTTAACAGGAGTCTTTAACTGAAGCTGCAGCATTCTAAGCCAGCTGAACACCTTCAGGAGTGCACTCATTCGGTGAATGGCAGTCTAAAATTATGCAGCTCACTTTTGCTTGTGGCAACAATAATCTGATTGTGGTGCCATATCTTCATGTATCTTGGAGAGATTCAATAGGAGATCAGAGTAGTACTGTGGATGGAATATGTTGGTTTGGATGTTTGGAGACCCAGACTCAAATACCACTTGGCAAAGTTCTCATGTACTAGCTATGGGCAAATCACCATCTCTAAAATAGGAATAACAGTGGCCCACCTTGTATGGATGGTATGAGACTGCATGCCATAAAACAGGAAAGCACTTTGCATACAAAAAATGCTATATAAGTTTGTGATGAAGATGGTGAATTTAGATATGTGATTCTTTCTTTTTGGAAAAGGCTTGTCTAGAAAATGCCAGAAAGGCAGTCTCAATATTTCAAATCAGCACATTGTTTAGAAGTAACAAAAAGGTTACTAAAGGTTACTATTATTTAGCTGATTGATCTGTAGGTAACACATTAAACTCAGATCTTATCTACAAATGTTTTCGGGCTAAAGGAAATGGTTGACTTATTAACTAGTTAATACTTCTCCTGATTTTTTTTTAAAAATAGCTTACCAACATCTGGAGAGTTACTGTGGAATAATAACCAAGTTCTCTTACACCACATATCATTTATTTTAAGGAATTGTTGATTCCCCCTTAACATCGCAGCCCAATAGAACATAATGGCATCCATTATTTAGAGCATAACAGCTCCACAGTGCAGGTTAACATTGACTCTGCAGTGTCTTCCAATATTCCCTATCTAGGAGAAACAGTTGACTTAGTGGTATAGCCCTGTCCATATTTGGCCTTTTGAGTAGATTTGAGGGTAGCCTTTCCCCCCCTCTTAATTGTTCATGTGAAGTGCTAGAGTTGTCATTGTTCAGGTCTCAACCTGGGTCTCGAAGTTAAACCTGGTGCATATGTGTGTGCGCGTGAACACTAAGGCATGCACGATTCCACACACTGCAACGGATGAGATTCATTTTGAACTAAGATATTATATGTGATAATGTCTTCTGTGCATTCAAATTAGTACAGAAGACGCTATTGCAGAGTAAATGAATATAGCAAATGGTGCCTTCAGCAACAAGTAATGTTGGCATGGAGCAGCACTCAAGCAGAGGCCCTTGATGAGACGTCAAGGGTGTCACAACAATGACCCTGTTTTATTTAAGCAACGTCTCACCCTATACCAGTCTCCCCCAGGCCACTATGATCTTCAGGGGAGACCCTGATGTCCATGCCACGACCTCTGGATTTTAATTTGGTGACGACAAGGAGACGGGCCTTCTCTGCAGTGGTGCCCGCCCTGTGGAATGACCTCCCCACTGAAGTATATCAGGCCTCAGCACTGGCATGTTTTTAGGCATTTACTGAAAATGTCTGTTTGCTTTGGCTTTCCCTAAGCCATGAGCTAGCTTTGTACCAACCTCATGATAATATTGTGTGCGTGTGTGTGCGGGGGTCTTTTTTGTTTGATTGTTTTTTTTATTCTTTTGTAAACTGCTTCAGGATTTGTTTCAAATGAGAAGCAGTATATAAATATTGTTAATAAATAAATAAATCTATGACATGTGGGGTGGTGGTAGTGGATTTGTGCTCATGGGAGTGTTAATAATAAGACATCCGTCGGGTGATGAGAGTTCTCCATGCCTAGGAATCTGATGGGAACAGGAGAGGCAATACAAATGGTAAATATCCAGAAGCTTAAGACTACTGGTCTGTATTCTTCAGTTCTATTCTGTTTTCCAAGCTAGGCCTATACTTATTACTGCAGAAGGCCACTTTCCCACTTGGTCTCATATTCTCTGTTCCCATCTTATTCTTATTGTGTTATTATCTTTCAATTTAATTTTGTACTTGACTCTGTCTCTAAAGAATGAATACACACACACACACACACACACACAGAGATCAGTCAGCATTTTAAGATGGAAGTAGAAGAGATAGTGAGGGGATATGGAGTCTGTGCAAACTAGACTATTTTTTGCTTGCAGTGTCTCTTGCTAGGGTTACAGCTAGCTATAGATAGGGTTTAACTAAGCCATGTTAAATGACTACCCGAATACCAGAGACTTATGATGTTGTGAAGTTACAAGGCATGGAATGTGACATTGATGCAAGCTGAATTAAGTGGTGCTATTCTGGCCCCACTGGTTACGCAGTTAATGTTCTAGTTTCCTGAATATCTGCAGAGCTTGTCTTCAGCTGCGTGAAGACCTTCTTTGAAAGTCTGAGCAGGATCTATGTTAGAAATCATTTTATCTTCCATGATTACTGTAGGATCTTAATAACTAATTAAAAATAGGATATCCTTTCACACTGGTCATGGCGCTGAACTGTTGTATTTCTAAGGCTCAATTGAAAATAATGGGAGTTAATTCTGAGCAAATAATTAAATATGCATAGGATCAGGGTCTCAGTAGAGGTTCCTACTCCTTACTTGCCCTGTTCCTGTGCTCTTAACAGCCGCTTGACACAGACAAAATGAGCAAGTGAAGCTTTTCCTGACAAAGAACTATATGGTGGGAAAAGCCTCACTTGCTGAATTTGTATGTGTCGGTCTGTTGTTACGCACACACCAAAAGGGCCAGCAGGAGCAGCAGCAGCAGCGGCTGTTACCGTATTCCTAGGGGGAAGAGTAACCGAGCCCCCCCTTTTCTTGGGGAAACTCCTTTGCAAAAAAATCTCTATAAATTGCTTAGAGCTGTTATTATATTATTATACAAATATTATAATCAATCAATCAATCAATAATAAATAAATGATGCCAATTGTACCTAATAGTTACTGTTAAAGGACTTCTGCAGAGCTACTTTCTGGAACTGTACACCTTTCAGGCAATAATCCTATACCCACTTATGTGTTCATAATACCCAATGAATTCAATAGGACTTCTGAGCAGACTTGTATAGGATTATGCTGACCGTTACATATTATTCTCCCCTCACCCCCTGTGATTGCACAGAGGTACACGGACACAAGCTCAGTGTCAGTTTCTTTGAAAAGGGGAATTTAGAAATTCAGTTTTCTTAGGCTACCACCTACAAGTCCTCTAGGGTACTTACAGCAGAGTAATCAAATGCAAAGGAAGGGAGGTATTCTGTATCTTTTAATAGCTGTGAGAGGAGGACATTTCAATAGGTGTAACCTTTCTCACCCAGGCATGGCCTGTGGCACTGGCCAAAACCTCTTTTCTATACAACTATTAAAAGAACTTTCTCCTTTGCATCTGGATATCCTACAGAACTGAAAGCGTACTGCCCCTGTATGGGGTACTAGTCAATAGAAATGCCTTGCAGTAGAGATAGGAGCCTTTTGGTTCCTAAACTCCATGTTTTGAACAGCCAACCTGTTCAGATTAGCAGGACATTTTTAAAGAAGGTCCGTTGGGGCTTGTGTGTTTCCCTCCCAAACTTTATATCAAAGTACACCCAAGTTCTCAGTTCAGAAAAGTAAAAATTCTGCAGCCTGAATGAGTCGTGCATATTTGCATAATTCTCTTAGCCATGGTGAGAGAGAGGAAGATCTCTACAGAGTGTTGAAAGCCCAGCCCCTTACCAGTGCAAATTTGTTCCATCCATTTTTGGCTTCAGAGATGTCATCAGGTACCACTCACATTTTAAAGCTCTTTTCTGAAACCATAATAGTTAGAAAATTATTAATACAATGAGATTCTCTGGATCTTGAATTCTGCACTAAGAACCCAAAGTATTGTACAGTGCAATCATGGACATGTTAATACGCCCAGTCCTGTTGACAGCATATCTTATATAATGGTTAAAAATACCTATATTAACCTGGCTTTGTTAGGGAACTTTATGCAATCACTTGTGGAAAATACATAATCAATAAGCATAAATCAGCATCCCAGCGATGCCTCGGGTTGCTTCCTTTCTTCTATAACTCTGAGAGCCAGTGTGGCATAGTGCCCCTGCAGTGGTTAGAGTGTTGGACTGGGACTCGGGAGATCCGGGTTCTAGTCCCTGCTCGGCCATGAAACTCACTGGGTGACTTTGGGCCAGTCACTGACTCTCAGCCTAACCTACCTCACAGGGTTGTTGTGAGGATAAAATGGAGAGGAGGAGGATTATGTAAGCCACCTTGGGTTCCTTGCAGGAAAAAAGGCGGGGTATAAATATAATAAATAAATAAATAAATAAATAAATCAAGAAAGTAGCAGGTGAATGTGCCTTGAGCGTGGGTTGCTCCAGAGTAACTGCCCACATCCGATAATGCATTAATCTTTTTTCTGAAGGAAACTTGTATTCTTGCTTATGATGCTGGCTCAAAGGTTTGTCATATGTGGAAAACATCTCTTGAATGGCATTTATTGCTTGCCTTTCTGATGCTTTGTTTCTTGGGGGCGGTGGCAGGGGAAATCTTCAATTCAAACGGCTAAATAAAAGCTATATTGTATTTTTAAAAAACAAAGACAGTCTTCTACAATATAATATCTGTTTGTCTCTGAAAATAAGCATATATCTTAAATAATTCCCTTCAGTCTATGTACAGTAGCCTTTAGGCCTCACAGTGCTTTTTATTCTTAGTGGGCCTTACTCCTCTCTTTCCTGAGTTTCCACTGCGGAAGGCTGCGTTGCTGTTATGGATGTACCACTTTCTGAAACTGCTGCAATATGATGGGCATATTTTATCTTTAGCCTTGGTCTGAGTTTCCATCACATCCCATTAAAGCCATCTTTAGTTTTGTATTCCCCTTACAGCCTATGGTTTGAAGTGATGATATCTGCAGGTAGTGTGGTTTCATTTTATTATCGATCAGACGTTTGTAGAGAACTTGCTCAAACCGTTATAGATCTAGATGTATTTTGTATCTGTCTTCCAATGGAATCTGGTTCTGTACATTTTACTGAGAAACCAGCATAGTAAAAGAGGATAGAGAGTGGGACTTGGACTAGGCAGACTGGGTTGCAATTCTTACTCTGCCATGAAGCTAACTGGGTGATTTTGGGTCACACACACTCTTTCTCACAGAGTTATTGGGAAAACGTATGTATGATTAAGATCATTCTTTGAATGTGAAATGACTTCTTGTATGGTTTGTTGGATGGGTGTATGAATGAATGGCAGAGTTGCAACAGTGGCCAGCTAGATACATCTGGTTAGTTTACAAGCAAGGCATGAAGACAATAACCTCCATGTTTATCTCCAACAGTTAGAATTCAGAAGTTTGCTGCATCTGAACATTTGAGATTTAATGTAGCTATTTTGACTCATAGCTGCTGATTAAGATATCCTCCTCAAATTTTTCTAATCTTTTAAAATCCACCCATCTAAATTAGCTCACCACATCTTGTGGCAGTGAATTCCATAGGTTAACTATGTTTACTTTTGTTTGTCCTGAGCCTACTGCCAATCAATACTAGATTCTAGTATTAGAGAGGGAGAAAAAACTCTATCCACACTTCTCTGTGCTATTCATAATTTTATAAACTGTTTGCACTTTCCCCCTTCGTCATCTTCCTCCCCCGCTAAACTAAAAGCCCCAGATCCTTTAATCCTTCTTTGTAGGGAATGTGCTCAATCTCACAAGTAAATTAATAGATAAATGGAAATAAAAGTACAAAGTCCTGCTTGTTTCCAGCTTGAGTTGAGGTTAGGATGTGTATTAAAGATCCAAAGTAAACATATGGGGTTGTATTATCCAATAGGTTGTATCCAGTGTTAGCCTAACTTAAGTCCCATTCATTTCAATGGGCTACTCTAAGTAGAACTAACATTGGATACAACTCATTGGGGGGGTGGAACTTATCAACTTCTTAAATACATTGTTTCAGTCCAGTGATCAATGCATGTTGACAATAACAATTCCATCAGTACTGGACATGCTTTGGAGGGCAGGCCCAACAGAACCCCTCTATTAAATCTGCAATTTATTGGTTAATTGCACCTCTGAATGGCTTCTTTATGGTAAACAGGTGTGAGATTAGTTGTTCATGGTGCTTGTTGAGTGATAAAATTAGCATATATGATTCCCCCCCCCCCTTCCTGTTGCTGACTGCAGCAAGGGTTCTACTACTTTTTCTCAGGTATTGGTGGGATGACTGTCCTGCATTATGCCTGAACTTTAGAAGTTCTGCTTTCATTTTCTGTTCTTGTAGTGTGTAGTTTTGTAACTTGTTAGGCAGAAGTAAATGCCAAGAGAAGCCAAGGATTGCAGAAATGCCAAGAGGTGCTGAGCTGGGGAAATCAATGTCTCTCTTCCTAAATTTCAGACAAATTATTTCTCATTATCATTTAAAAGCAAATTCGTCTCCAGTTGTCTTGCCTGAATTTTTAATATGCTCTGCTGTTTCCCATGTGGATGCAGATCCATGTGCAAAGGAATCTTTGGACTTCACAGAACCTTGTTTAGTGTTTTCTCTCCCTCACTACCCACCCCACTGCTGTTTGGTGAGGATGGCCTCACCAAATACAAGAGGACTAAAGAAGACCCAGATCTGCAAATAATTTGCGTATGCTAATTTATATGTATAGATGCACATTTAGAAATAATTACTATAATTTAAGGAGAAATACAGTACATCTCACCATAGTGAGAGCTGGTGAGCTGTGTGTGCTTTGCTCAATCTGCTGTCCAGGTGCTAACTGCTGATGAACAAGGCCCCTGCTCTCCCTTCTTATGGTTCTTTATCTTCAAACTGGACTTGGAATGGACAGCCTTTTAAACAAAGGACACCTTCAAATAGAGGACTGTCTGCTGATGTCCCTTCAAGTACAGAACTGTCCTCTGTAAAGTAGGACACATGGCCAACATAACCCTTGCTGTGGATGTAGGCAGCATGTCAGTCTGGTACAGAGAATGGGTAATCTGTGTATGCCTCCCACATCGTCATCTGAGCCTCCCTTCTGCTTCATAAGCTTTGTTAAGCCCTATGGGGATTGTTCAACATATCTGGGTGTTATACCCGCTCAGGAAAGGATCATGTCCTTTTATGTGAAGAGGATGTTAAGTAATGATTTTATGAAACACTGGTGTGTATCATAGGCTCTTGTGTAGAGACTTGGGTGCTCTCATACACTGCATTTATAATCGTGACATCCATGGCCAGCTCTAGATTTTTGAGGACCCTTGGGAAAGTGGTTGACAGTGGGTCTTCTTCTAGCCTCACCCGTTTGGGACCCCCAGGGCCCCTCCTTCTTTAGCTACAGTTCTTGCCTTCAGTCAGTTTACAAATTCAGAAATATCACCTAAGAAATTTGGACTGAAACTGGAGGAGGTGATGAATACAGTTGTGTGGAAGACCGGTATGAAAATCTGTCTCCTCCAGCCTTCTTGAAGGGACATTTCATAATAGCAAATATGCTGGATCATGCCTTAGTGCTGGTGCTGAATTCATCTGTACAGCCTCAGTCTAGCTGATTATAATGACTAAGGTTTTGTGGGCCTTACTGCTTTTTGCTCTAAAGTATTTTTTTTTTTTATAAGAATGAACACTACTGTACAATGAAGTTCTAGTTCATGAGAACTTACTCATTGGAACGACTCTGCAACTTTATTTATTGGAATAATTTATATCCCACTTTTCTATTTACCAGAGTAGCACTCAAGGCAGCTAACAACATTAAATGAACAATAAAAAATACCAATAATTAAACAAGTAAAAACCAAAACCCGAAATAGGTAATGAAGACTTTAGAGTCAGTTTAAAATACCAAGGTTAATAAAAAGTGCACCTGAACATAATTATCTTCACTTGGCCAAGTAAGCTAAAAAGGGAGGCAGGCAAACAAACCTCCCATGGGAGAGACTTCCAAAACTGGAGTGTGGGCACAGAAAAAGCCCTCTGCCAAGTCCAAACTAACCTAGCATCCACCCATGTCAGATGTAGAGTGATACCTCTGCATCAGATCTTGTGGTGCAAAATGATATGGAAGGAGGTCATCTTTTAGCTAGCATGGTCCGAAGCCATTTGCTTGATTAATGAGTTTTCTGATAGGGTTTCTTTTCAAAAATTCTTCCAGACAAGAATAATTAAGAGTTTCCTTTGCAAAGCCTAGTGCTACCATTTCAGAACCTGCAATAAGCTGTAGCATATAGACCAGTGTTCTCCAACCTTGGGTCCCCATATGTTTTTGGCCTACAACTCCCAGTATGCCCCAGGGGGCATGGGGCATGCTGGGAGTTGTAGGCCAAAAACATATGGGGACCCAAGGTTGGAGAACACTGATATAGACTAAGATGTACAGTGGCCAAGATAAGGTAGGCAATAACTCCAGTTAGAGTGGAGGCATACCGGTATTTCTTCTGCTCCCACTGCTGTAGCCCTTTATGCCAACCGGACACTCTGCATACACAGTCCGAACATGAACAAACTGTACACGAGGACTTGGGCTCTTAGATGCACTTCTCTGGGACAGTTCAAACTCCTTTGTTCACCTATAAAAGGTGATGTGTGTCAGTACAAGTGTGATCCCCTTTATCAGCCTGAAACACAGACTCTAGAATTACTGATTTTTCTTATTGCCTGCAGCATATGACACTGTAATGAGGCCACTGTCATTCCTTCAGCAAAATGTGTGCTGAAATCCTACTGAAACATGCATAATTGCACACAAAATGGGAGCCATTTTTGGTGACTAAGAAAATTTAAGATTGGGAAACCAATCATCCTTCTTCAGATACCTTTTCAGATATTGTAGGAAAAGGCCCCTGCTCCAAGCATTCTGAATGATGGGAGAGGAGAGGATGAGGGCCATGCAGGTACTTGAACTTGATTGATGACTGAATGCAGAATTTACAGTGCAGTTTAATGATGCTAGTATGAGAAGTACAGTTGAATGTATGGCAGTGTGAAACCATCTTTCAGTGATAAAGTGCTCTTTTCTGCTCTGTTGGCTGGCCTATTTTCAGAAGCTGATCCCATAAATGGGCTTACACAGTATGCTTAGGCTTTGGAATGCCTAAATTTCATTACATGCAGGGTTATTCTACTGTGTGTGTGTGTGTGTGTGTGTGTTTTGTCATCTTCTCTATGCTTAATAAATGTTTTTGATTTGCCAAGTATAACAAGGCAGGAGTGTAAAAATGGAGAGACTAAACTCACTTCGAAAAGTATATCAGAAATCAAAGTTGGGTCTGGTAGCCTTGTTGCAAACCAGGACTTTCAAGATCTAGAGAGCAGGGGTGCACATTAGAATTTAAAATGGAAGGTTGATAGGAAATGTTAAACATATTCTTTTTCATTTAAAATGAAGCGGTGAGAAACTTGTGTACTTTTATACTCTTGTCTTTAAGCCAGGGTTCTCCAACCTTGGGTTGGGTCCCCAGATGTTGCTGGCCTACAGCTAGCAGCATACCCAGCCAGCATGGCTAATGCCAAGGGATTCTGGGAGCTGTAGTCCAGCAACATCTGGGGACCCAAGGTTGGAGAGCCCTGCTTTAAGCATTCAGGGCACAGGACAGAGGGAAATGCAGTGCAGGTGATGTTACGAGTCCTAACCAACTGGTGGAAATTACACTTGAACCACCAGTTGCACTTGGCACTATGATGGCAACCATTCAGAGGTTTGAATGCTGGGAAATGGCATAATAAAAGCTCTTGCCGGGAGGACATTGCCTGCACCATGCTCAGTAAACAGGCAACACTGATTGTTGTAAACGGCCCAGAGAGCTTCGGCTATTGGGCGGTATAGAAATGAAATAAATAAACAAACATGCAAACACTACAGTCTCTTAAAAAGGGCCATACAACAATCTTAACCAGAATACTATCACACCAAATGTATAGTAGTATAACTCTATGCTATTAGATGTAACTGAACTTTTCTCTTATGCAACATTTGTACAGGGGACTACACACTTGCCAAGTATAAAGAGAGTATGCTGTATAATGCAACCATCTGGTGGGATTGGGGGTGGTGGAAGAAATGGTGAATTAAACCAAAATGATGGTGATGGCAAAAGCATATAGGGCTGGGAAAATCCTGACTATTGTAAAACTAGATCTTCATTTTGCAAGACCAATGTCAGAAGGGAGTATAGTTTTTCAAACCAAGGGTGTGCTGGAAAAGGGCTATTAGAAGATATAAGAGCACACTGTTTTCATTACTCAACAGTTCTCTTCTCCTTCTCTGGGAAGTTCCTAATGCTATGTGTCTCTTCATGGACTACAGAGCCTACAGTCCTCTCCTCAGTCTTAAACTGTGCTTGTCCCAACACAAATCCATGGATTGGTTACATTACATCAGATGTGTACTATTGCATACTTCAGAGTTGCAAATTTTACACTGGAGATGGTGCAGTAAGAGATGTTGGGCTGTCCCTGCTGCACTACACTGTTTCTAACTGAAGAAGTACAGAGTACACCACCACCCATGGTATTGATAGGGGCAACTGCTACAACTGTAGGCATCACCTCAAAATGGTTTGTTTCACCTCTGTGTTTCAGGTTTAAGCACCATTTCTGTCCATAGCAAGATAGTATACGTGTACTACTTAACTGGAAGTGTTTATATACTGTTGCTATGCCATGCTGATAGGCAGAGGTTTTGTTATCAGCGGTTTCTCCCCATTATTCCTGTCCTATTTTGGGGGCTAAAAAAGAAATAATAGCTGTCTGAAATCTGCAGGAAAGCACATTTTCACAGTATACCCCAATCGAAAAAAAACCTTCTTCATTTGGTCTTTAGAGGAAGTCCTAAATAAACACTTCTGGGAAAAGTAAACTAATATTACCAGTTACAAGTGGTAGCATTGTGCAAAGCTTTGCTGCACGGTGACCCAATTGTAAAAACTCCACATCTTGCAAAAAGCTTAAGAGTACCGTATAACAATTTCTGGCAGTAATTAGCAATGTGATCAAGTACCTAGATTGTGCAAACTGATACATTCAGATAATATCTTGAGGGTTAATCGATAAAGCACCACTGTAACGGAAGAATGAGTGACAGCAGGAGTGTGAGATGGAAATGGTGGTCAGAGCCGGAGTGAGTGACAGGTGGGGGGTGTCAGTTGAGAAGGACAGTTAGAAGAGGGAGCTGAAAAGATCAGAAAGGTCAAGATAGCTAGTGGAAAGGGTAGTCCGTTAAATTTATTTATTTATTTATTTGATTTGTACCCTGCCTTTCTACCCAAAAAAAGGCACTCAGTCGGGCTTACTGGCATAATTAAAATTGATTAAAACAGTAACACAATACAGAAAATACAATAAAATCATAACAATTACAGAATAAAAAACAAAAAATAAAAAACAGCATCCGATCCAACAGATGCACCTAAAGGCCTTCTTGAATAAAGTGGTATTTGCCTGCCGTCAGAAGGACATCAAAGAAGGAGCAAACCTAGCCTCCCTTGGGAGGGTGTTCCACATCCTAGGAGCGGCCCTCAAAAAGGCCCTCTCTTGGGTCACCACCAAACCTGCCTCTGAAGATGGCAGTCTTGAAAAAATGGTCTCTCCAGAAGATCTTAAGAACTGGGAAGGCTCATATTGGAGAAGGTAATCTTTCAGGTGCCCTGGTCCCAAGCTGGGTCAGTTTATTAGGTAGAAACATTATTTCCAGTTATTTATTAAAAAATGACTGCATGTTCCTGGCTGTTATGTTCCCTAAATCAGGGGTGGACAGACTTTAGACTTATGGGATCTACTTTGATTTTCACTAGAGCTAGCTGCTGAAACTTTCTTGATTTCAGCAGTCTAATTTAGGAGAGAGAAAAAGGCACTTTTATGGGTTGCTATCATTAAACTGTTGGGAGCTGGAACCCCTTGCTGTTCGCCTACACATCTCCTAGAGATCTACCAGGAGATCCCAATTGACCTTCTCCCCACTCCTGCTTAAATAAGTACAATGATTGGTTTAAATACTTGATGCATTCTGGCCTGGGTAGATTTAAGGGTAACATATCTCACCCCGTGTTTTGGCCTTTAACTGCAGATTCAAGTATGTTCGAAGAGAGTCCTACTGCTCTATAGTTCAGTAGCTGGTGGCAGCAGTTTGGATAAGTTTATGGTGAGGATGGATCCAGTTTATGGGTGAGGATGGATATAGTAGACAGGCTGGTCTACTAGACACCCAATTACTCTGGCTCACCCAGTGACCAATAGGAGTCAGTGCCTTGTGCAGGATCCTGGGGACATCACAACCACATTTGTAAATTTGGCTCTTGCACTATTATCTCAGGGCTCTTTCCATATTGTTTGGGTTAACTCTGGGTTGTTTAACCCCTAAACAACCCAGAGTGTGTGTCCAGGTTTGGCTGTCACGATAGCAACCTATGAATGGTTGATGTCAGGCGGCAGTGCGCTTGCTTGCTTCTGCTCGTGCCCAGCAATTTGGGAGTTAATTAACCCACACTTGTGCATTACATGAGAACTGTGCCATTGACTGCCACCAGTTCTCCAGGGGTTTCAGGCAGGAGTATTTTCCTGCCCTACCAGGAGATGCCAGGGATTGAACCTGGGACATTCTGCATTCAAAGCATGTGCTCTGCTAACGAGCTATGGCTCTTCTCCATTCAGCCCTTCTAGATGAAGAGTATTGATATACCGGGTAAATTGCTCTGAATAATGCAGACAGCTCTATTACTCTGGAGGTGGTGCTGGGTAGGGGAAAGATAGGATTAATAAAGCAATACAAATATGCTTATTCTAGGACTGACTGGTGGATGAGGAGCTGAGTAATTTAGTAATTGTTACCAAAAGAATGAACACTGACCATATTTTAGGGCAAACTGAATTCCAGACAGCATCCCCCACGCTTTGCATGGAGTGGAGAGAAGGTATTCTTGCATGTGTTTGATATAATTCCCGGATGCTTATGGCCTTGGACAGATTGCTGTCTTTTCTTGCCCTGCTTCCCCATCTGTGCTTTAAGAGAGAAAACAGCACATGTGAAACAAAGAGCAGATTAACAGAACATCAGTAACAACAAGGGGCTCTGATCTTAAATAATGTGGTGGTTGGGGGAGACAAGAAGATGTAGAGTCATCTTTACAACATTAATATGAGTGAATACTTCCTCCCATTGGAACTGCAATGAAAAAGAATGCAACAAGTATAGGGAAAGATCCCAAATGTCTACGTGCCAGAATCGATACCCCCTGCCCCCCAATCCTAAGTGAGAAGATATCCTTACTCCTATTTGTAGAAAACCAGTCTATGTGTGTTTGAAGCAAGTAGTTGGTTGCTCTGGGCAACAGTGTTTTCTTATTGGCATCGTGGCTATTTCTGTTTTCCAGATGCAGGGCTTTGCTGTCTTCATTCCCTCCCTTCTCCCCACACCCCCAGTTAACAGAAAGCATCTTCTGTGCACACGGCACGGTGTTATATGTGGTCAGGTGCGCATGTGTGTTGCTCATCAGTTCTTTATAATATTAGTGTGTATGCAGGCAGCGGTAGGACATTTGCTGGTCCCCACTCATGACTCATTCAGCTTTTATTAAAGCCCTACCAGGCCAAAATGAGTATTTATGGGAGCTGCCTGTGCGAGGCTAATGTGACGCTATTGGAAAAGGCAGCTGTGTGTGGATGAGCACGTGTGCTTTTTTTGTTCCAGCAATGTAGAGTGCAAGATGGGAAGTGGGATGGGGAAGGAAGGAGCTGCCGCTGCAGTTTCTTAATGCGGCACAAGTCAGCATGCTTCGTGGACAGCTTGGGCAAGCTGGAAAGAGGATGGACACTGGACTTAGCAATGGCACGTTAGGAGCTGATTTTAGTTGGTTTTTATGCAACATAACAGGAATTGCACAAAGGATTTTATTTTATTCAAGGTCCGTCCGTCCCCAAATTATTGAAAACAACAACCGTGTGACTTTTAGTTCTTAAATGAAACTCCATCTTCCACAGTTCTGATTAGTCCAGTAATGGCTTAACCATGAGTCATTCTCTGTTGCTTCTTAGGGCATTTGCTTACTGTTCAGTGCATGGCAGAACATAAAGGGAGAAATGTGCATGTAGACACATTGACCTCTGACTGAGATAGATATAGGAAGGGCAGAGGCAAAAGAAGATTGGACCAGAAAGTATAAGTGCATGGGTGTGACCAGATCTTGAAATAAGTTATGTAAAACACACACCATCTAAAAAGCCCCCATCCCATAAGGCCATTATGGCCAGAGTCTAAGGGTGCTTCCAGATGGAGGGCTCCTAGTGCTACCAGTCAAAAGGCATTTTACAGAGATTCTGTTTTTTCCTCTTTAATGTTTTTGTTTCTGGTAAGAAAAAAAGACAGGAGAAGCAGGAGGGTTACAAACTGAAGACTATGTCATCAGAACCCCTTATAAAATTCCATGAATGAGGCAGGGGCAATTGCACAATCAAAGCCTCATCTGGAAGCACCCTAAAATTATGAAACTGCACCACTGGAAATCTAGGGTTGCATATATAGCCCCCAGGCAGAGATGCTTTTCCTTCACACACATGGCTCTACATGATTAAGAACATAAGAACCAAGCTGGATCAGACCAAAGGTCCATCTAGTCCAGCATTCTGTTCACACAGTGGCCAACCAGCTGCCTGTAGGAAACCCACAAGTAGGACATGAGTTCAATAGCACGCTCCCACTCATGTTCCCCAGCAACTGGTGTACATATTACCTCTGATACTGGAGGTACCCCTATGTGATTTTTAACAAAATAAAACACTTTTCTACCAAGCATGAGCTTGAAGTTGCCTCTTCTCTTTTGGGTCCTCTGTAAGCTCAGCAGCTGCCTGTTTGCTTTTGAATTGCTTGCATGGAGCACAAACCATTTTCCTGCTCTATGCCAACTAGACATGTTCTGTCTAAGCTGTCCATCCCAGTCTTGCCCACAAAACTTGGTATTTCTCCTTTTCACTTTCTGTTACAGGATAGCAACTTGTCTTGTGATAAACATATGGCTTATGCTGGCTCAGCTTGTCTGAGCGTGGAAAGCTAAGCAGGGTCAAGCCTGGTTATTACTTGGATGGGAGACCCCTCCTCTAGTTTCCTGCATTGAGCAGGGGGTTGGACTCGATAGCCTTGTAGGCTCCTTCCAACTCTATGATCTATGAAAAATCTATGAAATATCTAGGATTTGGCAGGTGGTGTAACTTAATCCCTGCTTGGTCTCTGTCAGAGGTGATGCTTTGAATGTTATCCAGTAGTGAGCAGTGAATCTGCATGGTTTTCCATTGCACGCAGTTACCCTATATTATGCATGGACATCTGAAGAGTGGAAGTTCACTTCAATGTTGTTGCCTTCTCTCTAACCCCTTTGCTGGCTTTTCCTTCCTTATTTCAGTGTTTTAATGTCTTGGTTCTGCATAGACTCCTCCTTCTCCTTTTTGGATGTAAGCGGTTCCAACATTACTTCTGTTTGTTTCTGATCATGTTTGCAGGGACAGTCAGAAAATATCTGCTGATGGGCAAGTTTGGTAACATCACAATGGTCAAACACAGGTCTTGAAACACATAAATGGAAGAAAAGGATCTGGGAGCTTTGCCATATGCATGCTTCTTGCATCGGTAGGCAACCTGGTGCCCACTGGATGTTTTGGACTACAGTTCCCATAAGCCCCAGCCAACATGGCCAATGGTCAAGAATTATGGGAGTTGTAGTTCAAAACATCTGGAGGACGCAAAGTTGCTCACCCCTGTCTTAGATGAAAACAAGATACACACTTACAGTATGGCCACTTTCTGCCTACATGTTTTCAGATGGGATGGGGGAAAGGGAACATCACATACAATCTGTGTGGGCTACAATAATTTTAACACATTATAGCAAAGTACTAAAGAATTTTCTGTTCTAGGACAACTCTTCCAGGAGACTCAAGACTGCTTCAGACTTTATGTTCTTAAAGTGCACCCATAAAATGTTCTACATATAAATATGTGAAGCTTCCCTTATTCATAATGTAATTAACGCCACTTTGCTCTTCTTGGACTTGCCATCCCTGTGGAAACCTTGTTTGCACTTGTCTGTTGCTGTAGGGTTCACTGCTCTTCTTACAGTGTAATCCTATACATGTCTACTCTGAAGTAAGATCCTTTGAGTTAAATGGAGCTTACTTCCAGATATAGGGTTGCAGCCTTAATTAAGTCCACATAGTATGGGCAGGTAGCTTCTTTCTAGCATCAGTGGCTATCATCAGTGAGGGTGGGGTGACACAAAGCACTATGACTATCAATACTGCCACTTGACTAGAATATTACTGTCGTTGCTTTACGTTATTCTGTATACTAATGGTATTAAAAGTGAAAATCCACACTGCAGCTAACCCAAGACACCTAGATTTTAAGTGTGTGCAGTTTCCATTAAAGTCAGTGATGACTAAATCTGCTTTGTGTTCTTGTGTACTTTTAGAGTAAGTGAACTGTAGATCGGTGGAATATGAATGTTTAAATCTGCTATATGTATTTATTTCACATAAGGCTGCACTGTGCAGTCAATTAATTTCATAGATTTCCTAGATCATAGAGTTGGAAGGAGCCTACAAGGCTATCGAGTCCAACCCCCTACTCAATGCAGGAAACTAGAGGAGGGGTCTCCCATCCAAGTAATAACCAGGTCTGACCCTGCTTAGTTTTCCACGCTCAGACAAGCTGAGCCAGCGTAAGCCACAGGCCTGTACCTTGATTAGATTAATTATGAACCTTTTCACCAACTTACTACAGTTCCTGGGTAATAAGGCAGGTGATTTTTAAGGAAATTGTTAATTATTTTTAATTCAAGTATTAACAAAAACCACAAACCACACAGGTACCATCTTCAAAGAGGCATTCCTCTTTCTCTCACACACAGAAGGGAAAGCCCCTTCTGTGCATCTTAAAAACAGAGAGATGATCCCTTTTTCTTCAAAATTGCCATTTTTTAATGTTTGTGCCAATTTTATGGAGATAAGATTGTTCAATTAAAATTCATAGGATTGATGGCTAAGGTTTCTTTGACACAACCCTGCTTTCTTAATTACGTATTATTTTACGAACGTAAGACAGTGCCAGGTAAGGCTGCTCTCCTGAGTGTGTTTATACTTGGAAAGTAAAGTCTGTTGGAAGTTGTTGCAAGTAAAGGCACTTAGACTGGAGTGTAAAAGAAGTACAGTGGAATAACTATGAATGCAAGAAAGAAATAAGTGGTTTAAATGGTTAAAATCAGCGCCTTGAATTGTGCCTGGAAAGCAATTGGCAACAAGTGCAGATCTTTCAAAAGGTATAATATGGTCCTGATATTGTGTACCACTTAGCAGCCTAGCAGCAGCATTTTGCACCAATTGAAGCTTCTGGACACTCTTCAGGGATAACCCCATGTAGAGTGCATTGCAATAGTCTAATTATGATGTAACCAAGGCATCGATAACTGTTGCCAAATCAGACCGACTCAAGAAGAGTTGCAGCTGGCGCACCAAGTATAATTGTGCAAATGCACTCCTTGCCACTTCCACCACCTGAAGATCCAGGGACAGCATAGGATCAAGGAGCAGGGGTGGGCTACATGTGGCCTGTGGGCTGAATGTGCCCCTGCCGTGGCTGTTTTGCAGCCCTGTGCCCCTGCTCCCACTGAATTGACTGTTGCAGCGGCAAAAATCGTGCATGATTTTTGCCGTTGCCGCTGCTGAAGCGACAAATTCAGTGACAGTGATCTTGGCAGGGGTAGATAGTGTGTGGCCTCCAGTGGGTTCTGGTGGAGGGCAGTGTGGTCCCCGACTCCCAGAAGTTGCCCATCCCTGTCTTATACGATGGTTGTCGCAAGACTTAACTGATAACCTATGTGAAGTACCGAGAATACTCAAAGTACTTTATAAATGTTAAATGTTACATGCCAGCAGCTCTCGGTTCTGTTGAGGCACTGTAGCTCAGTGGTAGAGTGCATCTTTTACATGTAGAAGGTTGCAATTTCAATTCCTAGCATCTCCAGTTAGCAGGTGATGGGAAAGATCTCTGCCTGAAACCCTGGAGAGCTTCTGCCAGTCACTGTAGAAAATACTGAGCTAGATAGACCAAATATGGTCTGATTTGGTATAAGGCAGCTTTCTATGTTCTTGTCGATACAACAGGGGTCTGTTTGAGTGTTGTGCATGTGCCTACCTGGGGAGGTGTGGGTAGGTCCTAGGACTCCTTAAAGCTAATATATATTTCCATGCAGCGCCAGCTCCAGGTTTTGCAGGGCCCTTAGGCAAGACACCCTCAATGGGTCCTCCCGCCTCAGTGAGTCTGCTTTCTCACCTGCCATTGTCACCAGCTGCTATTGCTTCTCATCCTCGTTCTCATCATGGCGACCGCTTGCTTCCTCGGCAGGCAAAGAGCCAGTTGCCCATGCCAGTAGGCAGTGGCATCTACTGCTCCTCCTTCTCACTACCACCATTGTCTGGGCCAGAGCGAGAGGCAAGTGAATAGGCAGGTTGAAATGGTGAAGAGGAGGAGCAAGTCCTGGGGACTCTTGTCAGTGGGCCCCTGCTGGGGTGTGGGCCCTTGTCGGGTGCCCAACCATGCCTACCCTTAATGCCGGTCCTGTATCCATGGATATTGTGGTGTGTTGCACTGAAATAGTAAATGACCATGCAGTTTACATCCTGCTGTTTCTTGCTTTAGCTATAGCTTCATAAGCATATAAAGTTATTCTAAAGGAGCCTTTCATTTTTTTTTTTGCTTTCTTTGAAGTCACACTGCAAGGGAACTAAATAATGAAATGGAAAGCAAACCAAACTGTTGCACTCCTCAAAGGGAGCTCCTTATTTCTCTTCCTTCTTGTTATTCCCCCTAATTTGAAACAAATGACTTAGCTGCTGCACGTTTTACAGAAGTGATATTAAAAAGCGGTTTCTATATTCTTTTTGATGAGCTGGCTTCACGGAAATATTTTTTTCCCCTGTGGTGGTTACTCAGTGTGGAGCCTGCATGAGTTGACGGTTTGGCATTGCAGCACGTGTTGCAGCAAATGCTAGAACATGTGGCAAGATTGTGACTTTTCAAATTGTCACTGAGCCAGGAAGTGGTAGCTTGTGATTTTGATACTTTTGGAGCATTATACTTTATTCTTTCAATTCGTTCATTTTCTCTTTTTTCCTTTTGAATGAAACTTGTAGCAGAAATTCAAGATGCCAAAGTCCACGTATAATGGCTTCACTGCTATATAAAGAGTGGTGAATGGGTTCTAGTTGTATTATACAGGGATGGGGACTCGGACTCCAGGACTCGGCTCGTGAGTCGGACTGAGTCCCCCCTCTGACTCGAGTCAGACTCGAGTCCCAATATTTTTAATGGGACTCGAGTCTCAACTTGGGACTCGAGACCAAGGGCTCTTCAACATCCCTGGGCTGTGCCAGAAGGAGTGGCGAGGAGCGCGATCGCCGGCGAAGAGCACATGGAAGTGAGGCACGCCGCTGCTCAGCCACTATGGACAGCTACCAGAAGCGCAGCCCCACCGGTGTGTCGAGATTTATTTTGATTGATGTGTTGCGTACTTGGGAGAGGCAGAAGAAGGACCTGAGATTACTCTGTGTGGCTGCTCTGAGTGTGTTTCTGGTTCCAGCAAGTTCATCACCAGTGGAGCGGGTGTTCAGTGAGGGTGGAATTGTGATGAGACCTCACCATTCCAGAATGGGGGCCAAACATTTAGAAAAAAATGTGTTCCTCAAATGCAACATGGATAAGTTTTAAGAAGTACAGCAAGTTTATTTTTTAAAATCATTTTCCTAAAATGCAACCTTTCAGACATTTTGGGTTTGGCTGCCTCTGCCTGCCTGTTTGGGGGTTCCGAGCCTCCTCTGCCTGCCTGGTCTCTTCTTGACCAGTTCAACAGTTGAATTGTCCAAGACAAAGGCCTCTGCCTGCCTGCTTTGGGGTTCCCTGCCTCCTCTGCCTGTCTGGTTATTTTGGGTTTGTCTGCCTGGTCTGTTCTTGTCAAAATCAGTGGCAGAGTTTTGAAATAAAAAGGCACACTTGCGCCTAGAATTTATTTAAGCCACACATCTGAAGTAGCCTTATTTTGTTGGGGGAAACCCCCATTGATTTTAATAGGGACTCGTGGAGTCAGCTTTGGGAGGGACTCGGGACTTGGGACTCGTGAGTCACCATTTTGGACCAAGGACTCGGACTCGAGACTCGGGTCCAAAGACTCGTGACTCGACTCATGACTCGAGACCAAGGACTCTTCAACATCCCTGGTATTATATGAGGGTTTGGGCAAATCAAAATTTTGCCACTTAAGAACATTAGAGTTTGGAATTTGTGCTGAAATGATGGAATCATGGTTGTGTGTGAGGGAGAGTGCTACTTGCCACAGTGCTAAGTCCACATTTTGGGGCACTTTCAGGCAAGATACACTCAGTTTGCCTTCCCTCCTTATGAAAAGCAAAGGCAAGTGAGCAGACAGTGATGACCGCTGCCCCTTTTCACTCCACCCTTTGTTTGCGTGTGTTCTCCCTCCACATGGATAGAGACAGAGGGTAAATGGGTTGCGATGGCAAGGAGGAAGGGACTGTGGTGGACAGGAGTGGACCCACTGCTGAGACATTGGTCTCAGGTTCTCACATTTGCCTATTAGGTGACCGGGGGCGAGATGTGTAAGATTGAAGTTGTTAAGGGGGCAGTCACTTGTTGAAGTAAGTACCGCTCGTGTGACAATATGTGCGCTTTCAAAGTTTGTGCACAGATCACCTTTTCAACGAAACATTATGATGGAAAAACATGAAAGCCCAGCTTGCATTCAGAACATACTACATTTTGGGCAATATAGACAGTCTAGCTCCTTAAAAGGTTTTTGACATGGTCGCTTCTCTGATCAAATGGTAGTAAGGAAAGTCAACCAAAGGCAATTAATTGTCTCCAGCTTTCTTTCCCAGGGGAGGATTCTTTACACGACACACTACTTGCCTAGGTTTATCTATAGGAGGGTGGAGTTCATCCAGATTAGTGTACTATAAGCGAAGAGTAGAAGTGTGCAAAATGCTCCATGCAAAAGAAAATATAGTTCTAGTCTAGATTGGCCAGATTCCTAAATGGGGCAGGGTGTGTGTGTGTTAATGTACACATTTATGCCCAGCAGGGATGCGGCATTGGTTCATTTGTGCATTCGGTATGGGAGAATTGTTGCAGCATATGGGAATTCTGGGGGCCAATGCATAGTGGACAGTACTCACCTGGGCTTAAGAAGAGATTGCTTGCAGGACAGTTTTAGGAAATTATTCTAGACTTTCATACTTCATAATAGCTGGAAAAATCTTCTGAACTCCAGCATGAATGTCTTAAGGGTCAATTTAGTCCCTGCACTAGTTCTTGAAGCCATTACTGTTTGTAAGCTCTCTACACTTCCTCCTACTATTCTCTTTCCTCATAATATATTTAGTGAGTGTTACTATTGTCACTTAACCGCCTTTTTTCCTTAGCTGAAGAGGCCATTTTGAACGTCTATGTGTAAAAACTGGGTTGTCCATACATGTACATCACTCAATACCTCATTGCTTGCTGACTTATCACTTATTTTCTAGCTGTATGTGTGCTACCTCAACTGAACAAATTTGTTTGAAGCAGTGTGAACTATGAACTGTGTCTGTGGGGTTTGTGATGGCTACATCACATACAATTCAACACTTGATGTTGCAGTCTTTGAATTATGAACTTGCACATCATTTGCACATCTTTTCACCTGTGGTTTGAATGTCATCTTTAACAATGGTGACAAATGGAATCCACCAGTACTATATACTTCCCTGTCCTCGTTGGAAATGTCCAGTTGAATACATCGTAAGAAACTGCATTTGCACTCTTTGCAGTTGTGTAACATTGGTTCTTGCCATTACATTACAGTCAACCATGATCCTCAGACCTTTCCTCCTCCTAGTTCTCAGCGGACAAATCCCCAATCACAAAATGTTCATTCCCCAAATACACGGCCTTATAGTTCATACTGTTGAATTCTTTCCATTTCCTATTATTCCTATTCTTGATGTCATCACCCAGCAGAACTTTCCTTGAACTTTCCCAGGCTCCCTTTAGTTTCTGGCCCTTCAGTAAACACAGCGTGCACTTTTTAAACACTTTAATTCACAGGAACATTTTTTTTAATTTTAAAAAATAGGCTCCTGAAATGCACAGCAGGCAAAAATTCAGCAGAACCGTAAGCTTGATGTTATGCATTGACTCAGACACTGAGTTCAATGGGATTTACTCTCTAGTAAGTGTGTTTAGGATTATACCTTTAATGTGTTAGGTGATGCCTTCTCAGTCCTTTAAGTGCACATAATTCTATTTTGGGTTAGTTCACAGTCTTCTGCTGCTAAACATATTTAACCACATCAAGGTCTATAATGTGAGTTGTCTTGTGTGTCTGTATGTGCGCGTGTGCATGGGATAACAACTGGGAGTGGGCATGGTAATGTTGCTGATGGTCCTGTGGTTATTAATGTTGATGGCAGGAACTGGGATGGCTGAGAATAGTCACTTGGCTCTAAAGACGACAGCTGACAATGGTGTCCGATACAGCAACACATCTCAACTGGGCATTTGATTGACAGCAACACATCTTCACTGTGCTCCTAGCAGTAGCTTAGACCTCATGACATTTGCAAGCAAAGCTATTTTCTACAGCCCAATTTTAGTTGCTGATAGTGTGTGTTAAATGAATAATGTTAAAAAAGGGGGGGGGGGGCTATAACAAAGAGAAATTCCTGACAGGAAACACAAAAATCTTGCATTTGGAGCCAAACAAATGTTAATATTCAGGATCCATTTTGCAACAGAACTCTGACATCAATATTTTTGCCTCCCAATCTCCCTACTGAAGTTCAAATGCTAATTAGACTGCATAGATACATTTCCCTTTTAAAAGTGAGATTTTTAAAAAAGTGTTTAATTCAATAACAAGATAAAATAAACAAATCAATACATTTTGCAGAGTATTATACAAATGGAATGTGTCCCCCCCCCCAAAAAAAATCAGGGCTACTACAAATGTAAGGTACAATTCATCTTTCATACTATCGCTAAAACATCCTTATTTATAGTAACCATTTTTTTGGTCTCCAGCAGGGATGTTGAAGAGTCCTTGGTCTCAAGTCTCGAGTCGAGTCACGAGTCTTTGGACCCGAGTCTCGAGTCCGAGTCCGAGTCCTTGGTCCAAAATGGTGACTCACGAGTCCCGAGTCACTCCCAAAACTGACTCCACGAGTCCCTATTAAAATCAATGGGGTTTCCCCCCAACAAAATAAGGCTACTTCAGATGTGTGGCTTAAATAAATTCTAAGCACAAGTGTGCCTTTTTATTTCAAAACTCTGCAACTGATTTTGGCAAGAACAGACCAGGCAGACAAACCCAAAATAACCAGGCAGGCAGAGGAGGCAGGGAACCCCAAACAGGCAGGCAGAGGCAGCCAAACCCAAAATGTCTGACCCTAACCCTAACCCCCCACAACAACACATCAAAATAAATCTCAACACATCGTTGGGGCTGCGCTCCTGGTAGCTGTCCATAGTGGCCGAACAGCGGCGCTCCTCGCTTCCATGCACTCTTCACCGGCGATCGCGCTCCTGGCACAGCCAGAAGACTCGTCAACAGCCCAGGGATGTTGACAAGTCCTTGGTCTCGAGTCCCGAGTCGAGTCTCGAGTCCCATTAAAAATATTGGGACTCGAGTCCGAGTCGAGTCAGAGGGGGGACTCAGTCCGACTCACGAGTCGAGTCCTCGAGTCCGAGTCCCCATCCCTGGTCTCCAGTACTGAATAAATTTATCCCATTGTTATAAGGAATCATTTTTTGCATCTTGCCTCTTCCAAAGTTTCTTATAAAATGAAATCTTATGCATTTATATTGTGTGCCAAATATTGTTCTGCTGTTCTCTTAAAGCTGGTACTGTTTGTTTGTTTTTCCATTTTTTTTGTTATTCATATTTGGGCAGAAGCCACCATGTTTGCAACCATTCTTTGGTTAACTAATTCCTTTAAACTGCTCAATAGCTAAACCATTGGATTCATAGGTATTTATATCCAGTTATATCTTCTATCATTTGAATCACATTTGACCAAAAATGGCTTATACCTATACAAGACTATCATGTATGTTTGAAGTCTGCACAATCTTGACCACACCTCCAACATGGTGCGGTAGCCGGTTTATGCGTTCACCTGTGTGGGGTGAACTGCCACATATAAATAATCTTATAAAAATTCTCTTGGAGCAACATACATATATTGTTGTGGGCCTCTTCCATTTTTTATCCAATATAATAATATTAAACATATTTTCCCATCTCATTTTAATTGTGATTTCTTGCTCTTGGTGTTCCAATTATTTATACACACACACACACACACCCACACACACCCACACACACCCCAAACCCTTTTCTGAACCATTACTCACTACCAATTTTTCAAACTTAATTAGGGGTCTATGCAAATTGTTCGTTCTGGCTAGTCTTTCTAAGCAGCTTTTAATTCATAAAAAAATTGATTACAGAAATCTGAATATTATGCTGTGCCAGGTCTGCATATTCAATTATTCTCCCTTTAATCCAAAAATCACATCTTTTCAAATCCTCTTTGCTTTTACCTTTTATAATCACAATATACCCTAGCTTGCTAAAAGCATTTCATAGAAAATATTGACATAAATGGAGAAATTCCCAGAGCTAATACCAATCTTACATTTACCCATAAACATAAAATTGTATCCCATATATCATTAGGGCTGTATATTTGGCTTCTAAAAAGTGAGATTCCTTCATTCTCTTGGCTTGACTACTCTAGTGTGACTGTTCTAGAATGCTGTCAGCTGTCTTATCATAAATCATGACACATGTTTTTTCATATGCGTTTGGTCAATGAGTGAACATCAGGTGGCAGTAACCTTTGGGTCACATAACCCAGAATTAATTAATTAATTAATTAATTAATTAATTAATACATTTTTATACTGCCAAATAGCCGAAGCTCTCTGGGCGGTTCACAACAGTTAAAACCATAAAATACAATAAAATATAAATATAAGATTTAAAACTACAGATTAAAAACAACAACAAAGCCAGCAGCTGCAGTTCAAATTACAATAACAGAGTTAAAACAAATACAAGATTAAAATGATTATAATGATTCAAATGCCTTGGAGAATAGAAAGGTCTTCACCTGGCGCCAGAAAGAGTACAATGTAGGTGCCAGGAGAGCCTCTTTGGGGAGCTCATTCCACAACTGGGGTGCCACAACAGAAAAGACCCTCCTCCTGTTTTGGAACATGGAACAGTAACCTAAAGATGGAAGGCTTCCTTTACCATTACTGTCCTCCAAAGAAGCACTCAAGAGTGCCCCTTAAGCTTTCATCCCATAATGGCTTCCTGTGGGTAAATACATACAAAGCTAGCCTGGTTATTTCCCCTGTACAATAGACTGCACCCTGAATTTGATAGAGTATTGCCTACAGTCCAAGGATGGAGATAATGAGAAGTAGAATGCCATAGGGCCAATGAGGGAGGGTATAAGTGCTCAAAGCAAATAAATCAATTGTGGGGTATTCTACCTAATGGAGGAAGTTTGAGAGCTATATCGGGAATGGATGGTAGCATTCAAATAGCATCATGTTCTTTGTAAGGCTTTACCAGGCGTGTCATTGAGCCCTTGAGAAATGTCTATTGCACATCCTCTTCTGCATGCATAAAGGATTTACACCTGGTACTGGACGGGAGCATATACGTACCAGACTGCCAGCCAGATTGTGTTCAGTATATTCACGGCATTTTGCCTGGTCGTATGACTTTTTATCTGGGACTTTAAAAGGGCAGTGTGATGGAGCAGACAGTGTCTGGAGAGGCTGTTATACATGCCACCTGTTTCAAAATGACAGTGGGGCTTCCAGAAAGTGGTTCCTGTACGAGTCGATATTAAAGACAGCCTTCAGTTTCTTCTTGCATTTGGAGCTTGAATATGTCTTCCAGCTGGCTCACATTTTACATTTTACGGGACCTTTCTACAAGTCAGCCCTTTCCCAACCTGGTGCCTGGAGGTTTTAGTCCCAGCATTCCTGACAATTGCTGGCTAGGAATGATGGGAGTTGCGGTCCAACACATATGGTGGGCGCCAGGTTGGGAAAGGCTGCTGTAAGTGATACTGGAACAATGAGGTGTTCCCCAATCTGCCCTGAGGCATCTGCTGCTTTTCCACACACCGTAAATTAAATGTAGCAAAGATGGTGAAACAGCATGTAGAACAGCTTTCCCCAACACGGTGTCCTCCAGATGTTTTGGACTAAAACTTCCATCCTCTCCGAGACCGTTGGCCATGCTGGCTGGGGCTGTTGGGAGTTGTAGCCCAAAACATATGTAGGGCTGCACATTGGGGAATGGTGGTGTAGGACATATCTTGGAGCCAGATTTACTTGTTTGCATTTTGTTCTACTTCCTGGTTGCTGTATCAAGACAGAGACTGCTTTCTTTCATTCATAGGTACCTACAAACTTAACCTCTAACCATTTTAATCAGAGGCAACTCTTTAGAGAACATCAGGATGCTGTCAGGAGGCAATGGGAGGGGTTCTCAGTGGTTGATAACCTGCTTTGCATTTTCAATCCCCAGCATCTCCAGGTAGGGCTGGAAAAATTCCTTCCTGCAACCCTGGAGAGCTGCTGCCAGTCAGTGTCAACCATACTGGGCTAGATGGACAAATGGCCTGTATAAGTTAGCTTCCTATGACCATATGTTCCTAATTTGTACATAATCAGTGGATAGATGACAATTACTCTTGTGTAAATGTTGGTCTGAGTGTATCTGGATGACAAAGTAGTCAAAGGTAAAAATTGCCCACACACTGCAACCTGAGTTAAAATAGTCTACTATTATAAAATATTATGGGTATTCCTACCAAACGTTATGTCCTTCCCTTCCTGCCACTTATGTAAGAAATTTAAACACAGCTTAGGACATTCTGTGCTGTCAGATTATGTCCATCAAGACAAGGTAGCATCTCTAGCTTATAACATTACGTTAGACTTCGGGGGGGGGGGAGAATCCAAGTTCATTTCTGGGCAGTATGATGCAATGTCACTGTTTATTTAGTCATCCTGCCATATCCGTGAGCTGAATTTCTTCATCGAACATACTTTTCTTAATGCTAATTGGCTCTGATGTGAAGTTATGTGAGTGCCCCATAGAGCTAATGTATAGAGCTAAAGCTCTCACTTTGAGAAGTTGAAGAACCATAGATTTTCCTTCCTCACTATTGGATCTGGGTATTTCCTAGAACCATATCTGGAAGTGCTGAAATCTCTCTAAACCCAAACTAAGACCTGGGTGCATTCCTGGTAGCTCTATAAATCCAGAACAGAGGTCACAACATTTTTTTTGCCATATTACCAAGGAGTCACAAAAGAGAAATGTTGCTTTCCTCAATCTGATAGGTGAGAGCCTTGTCCAAAGAGGGTTTTAAGCACCCAGGGGCTGAATTCAGACACAAAGACAAATTATGGTTTGTCATTATGAGGACAAGCAGGCATGATGCTCAGCCTCACATGCTCCTTCCTTACCTTCCACTGCATGTGAGGGGTGAAGATTAGAAACATCTGCTGCTAGTTAACAGAAAACCTATAGTTTGCCAATGTTTAAATTCGGCAAGCTATGGTTTGCTTGAAGCATGGTTTATCCACCAATCAGGATGCTAAGTTACAGTTCAAGCAAACCGTAGTTTCCTGCATTTGGACGCAATGGCAAACTATTATTGACTACTAACTAGAATGGGGGCATTTCTTAGAAATTTAGAGATGTGTTGTGGTCTGTCCTCAGCCTTAAAAGCAATACCAGGTTCTGCAAACCTTTGTTTAGGGACTCACTGAGTGCTTGTACAGGTCAAGGTAGAATGAGTTCTACAGGTTCTCAACGCAAGCCTCAGTGTAAATGCTGTGGCAGTACAGGAGGGATACAGCAAATTTGACTGGGGATTCAGTGGATGAATTCAGGGGACTCTGAATTACGAGGATAAGCAGGTGTGAACCTCAGCCTTGCACATTTCCTCTTTATCTTCATCTGCACATGAGAGGTGAAGATTAGTACATCTCTCCCTCTCCAAGACCTTGGCTCAGAACAATTGCCTTGCACACTCACTTCTGAATCAATGTTTCAAGATTTATATTTCTTAAGAAGAACCCTTTTCCAAAATGGTCATGAAGGCTTCTCAGCGTTTTCGTTAACATCTTCTGTTCCATGAATTTAAGCAATCCTTTCTCTATTGTTTGTCTGGCATGCCTTTAAACCCGCCCCCCCCAACCCTAAAATGTGCCCAGTGAGGTGGCAGCAGGGATGAAGAGCAGCTATGCTTGGTGATATCTCAACAGAGCTCCTATTGAGTTGCAGTGGCAAAAGCTCTCCATTGTGCCTCGCTGCAGCAGCCCATCTGGAAATGACAGCTCCTGTCCACTTGTATGTAATATATTCAGCATCTGTCGCCACCCTTCGGACCCAGAACTGAGCAAACAAGGCTTCATATCCAAGCTTGGTAATCGAGCCCTTTCCCAGTGTTGTCAAAAATAAAACCTGCTGAGCTTTAAATCGGATCTCTGTTATCTGATAACTTGAAACATTTATGGAGATCAGAAGTGAGTGAATCGGTAACTGGACTTGCTAGACCATAACAGCTAGAGGAAGGCTGGGAATGGAGAGATGCGGGACTTGCCATGTGTCTCTTTGGGATTCTTGATAAGAGATTTGAAGGTTGAAAGCATTGATTCAGAGGGTGTGTGTGCGTGCGTATGTGTGGGCTGTGTATATCCAATCATTCACACAATCTGTTTAGTGTCTTAAGAAACAGCACAGATTTCTTGCAGTCAAGCCTCAGTGTCAGATGCAATACAAGTTTCTCTAAGCCTTTAATTTGGTATTCGAGTGCTTGTAGGGGTAGAGATGGGATGGGTGCTGTGCTGCCATCGAATATTGTCACTCAGTTTATGTTTGGAAGTGCAAATGCCTGATCATGAAAACTTCATTGTTTATGGTCAGATTGCAAGAAGAAAGGAGTTGTGGGGTCATTCAAAAAGTATGTAACATATGATGGCAGTGGTTGGGAGCAGAGTCGAGAAATGTGTTGCAGTATCACACTTGTGTTTGCTTTCCAGTATGATCCTTTCAATGCCTTGTTCTTTGGTTCATTTCGCTGTTTTTCAGTGTAATTACAATGGTCATAACCAGTCAGCCTATGATGCCAAAGGCTAGTATGAATATAAACATTTTTGCCTGTCTGAGGAGGTAATTCGAAATGGGGCAAGATGGGTCTCCCTTGGCAAGGAGTTCCATCCAGAGCCTGGAAGCAGCCATGGGGAAGGCCCTTGCTTGAGTTCCTGCCAAATGTGTTTCAGATGTTGGTGGGACACAAAAGATGGGCCTCTCCCAAACTCCTTAAAATTTTGGCAGGCTCATATGGAAGAATACAGTCTTTCAGATAACTTGATCCCATGTCATGTAGGACTTTGTAGGTCATAACCAGAACTTTGCATTGTGCTTGGAAACAGAATGGTAGCCAGTGATGCTGTTATAAAATGGGAGTCACATGTTCTGCTTTCTATGTATAATGTTAAGCACCCTTACACACATGCATAACTGCTGGCAGATAGAATGTTTGTCAATAAAAATACATTCAATACATGAAATAAATGGAATTCTACATTAAAGGCATGGGGTTTGGATATGCCTGGAATACTTTTGCGCAGAGAGGAGTTATATACTAGAGTGGAAAAATTGTAACGAGGAGAGGAGGGGTGCTAAAAGAAAAAAATAAGACTGGGGTTGGGAACCTTTTATCTCAAAGGCCACATTCCCTTGGGGGAAATCTCTCGCAGTCTGCATTCTGGGGTGGGCCGGGCCAGAGCTGGTGGTGGGCCATACATTTTATTTCTGCCACCCAGCTCGCCTTATCATTCTCTCCTTAATTCTCTGTCCCCTTTCTCTCTCTCTCTCTCTCTCTCCCCCTCTCTCCCCTTCCTTGTCCTCTGATAATCCTCCTACATGGCAGTTAGGCACTTAGGTTTAGAAAAAAATGACCTATTCATGTGAATTGCCACAGGGGGTGGGGGTGGATCCTAAGGGACAAAATCCAGCCCATGGGCTGGCAGTTCCCTGCCCCTGTTTTAAGGTGATGCTGTAAAATAATAATAATAATAATAATAATAATAATAATTATTATTATTATTTCCATTTCTATACCGCCCAATAGGCGAAGCTCTCTGGGCAGTTTACAACAATTATAAAAATACAATTTTACAATAAAATACAGTATAAAATAAGTGAATAAATAAATATTGACATTACACAGTCTCCATTTTTCCTGAAGTTCAGGTTAGGGAGATTAGCTTCTAAGCCCATTTGCATCCTGGCCCCTGTCTCTTTATGAATTAGTCTCTGAGAACAATACTGCTTCATTTTGCTGCCAGAGGAACTGTGCTTCCTTGATTTTTCTTTTTTTACACGAGGGGTGCTTGATAACTGGTAGTCAAAATGATTTTCCTGAAAGCCAACTGCATATGGAGTATGCAAGAAAGCGGAATAGGAAGCACCCAAGCCTTCCTGTAATCCTCTTCTGTCCATTCCCTCCCACAGCTACAATCTATAATTAGATGCAACGTGAACAGCCCTAGTAACTGAGGCTTCCCTGAGGGACTGACATTGGTTCAGGGAAATGTCAATGCCTAATATAGAAAACCAATTGGATACAAGATCACAGGCTTAAACCATCTTTTTTTTGTTGTTTGATGCCTGTGCCCAGTATTGGAAAAATGAGGCATGTTGACCATTTCTTCCCCATTCCAGCAACCAGGGACATCCCTGTTTAAGAGGTCATAGGTAAATGAACTCTTAACGGGTTCTGGGTTTCTTTAAATTGACGATTGTGCAAAATTGTTATACATTTTTGTATGCAAATGGTTTTATATTGAGTTATTATATTGTAATTTGTAAACTGCCCGGAGAGCTTTGGCTATTGGGTGGTATTGAAATGTAATAAACAATTGATTGATTGATTGATTGAATGAATGAATGAAGTTAATTAAAAAGCCTCAGGGGGACCCAAATGAGATAAAAACACAGATATTATTAGTAACAAGCTTGTTGGATGGATATGATACTAAAGCTGAAATTCTTCCTAAGAAACTTAATGGAAGAGCTGTTTCTGGAGTAGAAATTAATGGTTTGAATCCTAACTTTTTGCTCTGTTCATGGAAGGAGAGGAAAGCAGAGTTGTGCTTATGATAGGGACCCCTTCTGTGAGTGCAACTACCTTTCATAAGTAGAAGCTCCTTCTGCAAGCAGAGCAAAAAGCTAGAATCTTAAGCCATTTTTTAAAAAAATATTGTATCCAGTATTCCTTAAGAATGGAAGGGACCTCAGATCAACCCCAGCAGGCATTACTGCAGCCTTTCCCCAACCTGCCACCCCCAGATGTGTTGGACTATAACACCCAGCATCCCCAGGCAGTTGGGCTGGCTGGGGATACTGGAAGTTGTAGTCCAACACATCTGGAGGGCAACAGGTTGGGGAAAGCTGCATTATGGCATGTTTGCAGCCTCTTAATACTCCTCCGGAACAAGCAATTTGAAAAATACCAGTAAAATTGCTCTTGATGTTAAGGATGTTCCCTATAATATGCAAATGTTTAAAATTCGTTACCTGTGGCAGTAGGTAACAATGGTGTTCTGTCTTTTTGGCACTTAAATATTTAAGTTCTGTTCCTTCCCCTTTCCCTGCTTGTTGCACCTTGCTTTTTTCTCTCCTTCTACAACATGAACTTTTAAATATTTTCCATGGTTCTGGCTTCTGAATTTTGAACAGTACTGTAGTTAAATTGTTGGAAACGTAAGGTTATATCTGACGGTTGATTGCTTGTGGCCCTAGGCTAGAGGCAATGCTGCATTTTAATGACAACAAAGTGATTGACTAAATACATGTCTATGAATTGCTTAATGTACTTCTGGCAATTCACCTGCAAGTCAAAGTCATGTTCTCTTGTATGTAAAAAGTTCTGTACTGTTACTCATTCCTGATATTTGCATTAATCAGGATTAATTTTCAGTGGATTTAGAACAGGGGTGGGGAATTCTTTCAGCCTGAGGGCCGATTTCAATTTCAAAGAGGCTCTGGTGGGGGAGGGGCGCATTCCAGTGGTGGGTGGGGCCGAAGGCAAAGGGGGCAGGGCCAAAAATACCAGGATATTTTAGCTTAAAGTAAGCCAGTGTTCTCCAACCTTGGGTCCCCAGATGTTTTTGGCCTACAACTCCCAGCATGCCCCAGCCAGCTGGGGCATGCTGGGAGTTGTAGGCCAAAAACATCTGGGGACCCAAGGTTGGAGAACACTGAACTAAGCCTTAGGGGAGGCATGTCAGCCTTTTAGAATGGAGGTGGGAGGAACTGCACAAAAGCTGGGAAATCACCAAACAGTTGATGGTTGCGGGAAAGGGTGTATGACTGTTTGAGATTTAGAAGAATAGTAACCACATAGGTTGAATTCAGCCCTAGTGAAGGGTGCTAGCTATACTTGGATGACCAAGAAGGCATGATCGTAAGAATGGAGTACTTAACGTGAATACTCTCTTGCCTAGATCAGTAGACATCTGCCGTAAATTGGCTCAGGGCCTTTTTATGATTTAAGAAAAGCCCCACTTGATCAGATCAATGGTCTCTCTAGCCCAGCATCCTGTTTCCCATGTTGACCAAAGAGGTGCCTCTGGGCAGCCCACAGCAGGGCAAGAGCAATAGTCCAGCCCCACAGTTGCTCCCCTCCCTACCATCTGGCATTCAGTGGAAGACTGGCTCTGAACATGTAGGTTCCCTATAGCCATCATGACTACTAGTCATGGATAGACTGCTCCTCCATGAATTTGTCCAGTGTCCTTTTACAACCAGCTGGAACCCACTGCCACATCTTGTGGCAATGAATTCCATAGATTAAGCACTGTGTGAAGAAGAAGTACATTGATTAACTCTACTACAGGAGCCTTCCAGCCCTTCAAACAGATTAAGATAAAGGTTACTATTTAAATAGTGGTCACCCAAAATGTGATCATGGCTGTGTTTAGTAGCTTAAAAATTGCTAGAGGCTGTTGTTTGGCCACTCTGGAGGTAAAGAAGCTTACCTAGCTTTCTTCCATTCTACATTTGGAATGACAGGCAGCAATGCTAGTCATCCCGCCACCCCCCTTGCGGTCATGAAACAGCTATGTTGAGATTGGAGACAGTGGGTCATAATAATCTTTTCTCCCACTAACAATGCCACGTAGCAGTCTATGCTTTCTTGCTTAGGGCAAGGCAGTTAGAAGTAGACAAACTTTTTATGGGCAGTTACCTGCTTCTATTTCTCCATATCCAGATAAGATCTGTTACTTCTGCTCACTTTGGGTTGTATTCCATGTTAGTCCTACTTAGAGTAGACCCATTGAAATGAATAGGACCTAAGTTGGCCATAACTAGCTTAGGTCCCATTCATTTAAATGGGTCTACTCTAAGTAGAACTAACATTAGATAGAAGCCTTTGCTTTTCACAGGTGGTCCCCAACCTAAATTCAAAAGAGAATGTGTTACAGAGACCAACTTGGTCATATCTGACATGCTATTCAGTTTGCCAGTATGGCTTTCTTTGTTAAAAGGGAGAAAATTCAATTATCTGGAAGACTTGGCATAAGGGTGAGCCCTGCCCCTGAATGTGTGTGTGTGGATCACACATGCCCAACCTCCATACATATAGTATAATGTCTGAAAGAGTCTCTGTGTGTACAATGAGTGGAGGTGTGGCATAGCTGTTGGAGCAGTGTTCTCCAACCTTGGGTCCCCAGAGGTTTTTGGCCTACAACTCCCAGCATGCCCCAGCCAGCGTAGGTGGCTGGGGTATGCTGGGAGTTGTAGGCCAAAAACATATGAAGGCCCAAAGTTGGAGAACACTGCATTAGAGCATTCAACTTGGACCCAGAGAGATCCAAGGGGCAGAGAGGTAGATGGCAGAACAGATGCATACCCTCCAACATTTCACAGATGAAAATAGGGACACACATGTGAATTTGTAAGAGGTAGGGTTAAGGAACATGAAGGTGTGATCAAGAGGGTGTGGCCAGGCAACATGAGGGCATGGCCAAGGGTATGGCCAGGCAACCAAAGGGCATGGTCAAGTACAAAAGTTATTAGAAGAAACACACAAAACTGCAGTATTTTAAGCACAGAAATCTTTGAATTTATAGTAATATTTAACATTTAGATATCTCTGAGTGTGCAAAGTGGTTCACAGGCCCACCCTGCAAGCTCCTATTTTCTCCACTCATAAAAAACAACAACATGTGGACTCTATTGTACTTTATTAAAAAAAACAAGAACATCAACACTGTGATTGAACAATAATGCCAACATGGAATGATGTTTGTTGCTGCTATTTGAGGTAGTTGGGATTTTTTCTTGAGGAGGGTGTGTTTTCTGCTAACTCCATTCTAATGCACTTTTAAAAAAACAGTCCAAAATCCTTGCCGAATAAGCCTAATAATTACTGTAGAGAGCTTTCTCCATTGCACTTCAGCATGTGTTAGGAAAAGGCTTTCACATGGGGTACACAGGTAGAGCCAAGTAAAATTTACCACTGCTCTGAAAACAGAATAACAGTGCAATCCTATGCATGTGTACTCAGAAGCAAGTCCTATTACGTTCAATGGGACTTACAGGAATGTGTGTAAAGGATTACATCCTAAAGTACAGAAGTCCTTTCCACAAAAGTCAAACCGGAACAGCACAGCACAAGCAAAGGAGTTACTGCCACTTAGTTTCAGCGTCACTAGGGAGCCTGTTTCATGATTTATACCAAAGGAAAGCGCTCTGCAACATTTAGAAACAAAAGTCAAAGTTACATAGTACATCAGCTGTGGATTTGGAAAGAGCAGGAAAAAGATAGCCTCAAAGCAAACTTGTACCTTTTATGGCAGGGGTGAGAATTGTGCAGCCCTCCAGATGTTGTTGGACTGCAATTCCCAGCTGGCCTTGCCAGCAGAGCCAATGGTGAGGAATGCTGGAAGTTGCAGTCCAACAACCTCTAGAGGACCACACAACTCCCACCCCTGTTTTATGTACGTAAACCAAATATTGACCACATTTGGCACAGAGAAAAGTGCATGGACAAACAGAACTTCTTGCAAGGCAATCTCTTTCCTTTTGTTTTAAAATTGTCAGGATTGGCACAAATTCAACAGGTGAAGCTTACCCATCCACCCCACACCCCCAAACATGGAGCTTCAGAGAGAAGGGGAAGTTTCTTGCATTTCCTTCTGACACTGTAACCTCACCTGTTAGAGGCACAGAGTCAGCTCTGTTAGGAAATAAAATCTTTGGCAATATAAAGATAGGAATCATGTGATAAATTCTCTCATTCACCTCTCTGGTAGCTGGTGTAGCCTCCACCTCCTTTTCTTTTCACCCAGCTAATCCCTTTCCCACAGCAACGTGCAGCAGAGACAGCAGGTATTATATTTTATATTTACTTTTTATATTTATTATATTTATACCCCGCCTTTTTTCCTGCAAGGAACCCAAGGCGGCTTACATAATCCTCCTCCTCTCCATTTTATCCTCACAACAACCCTGTGAGGTAGGTTAGGCTGAGAGTCAGTGACTGGCCCAAAGTCACCCAGTGAGTTTCATGGCCGAGTGAGGACTTGAACCTGGATCACCCAATTCCCAGTCCAACACTCTCTCCACTACGCCACACTGGCACACATGCACCCTCACCTGGTCCTCCCAGCTTAACAGTGTTTGTTCCCTCCCTGCTTATTGTGGCTGTTGGAGCATAAGTAGAGAGCTACTCTTAAAGGGGCCATGGGCAAAATTGCAGCTAAGCTAAAACTGCAAGCTTAGCTGCAATTTTGCCCATGGCCCCTTTAAGAGTAGCTTAATGTAGCTTGCAGTTGCAGGGGAGGCAGGGGAATTCAGGACTCCTCATGACAAAGTGTGAAGCCATGATGGCTTAAGGGTTTTCCTGAGGGTCCCTGCATTTTTGGGGCAATTGGAGACTATGCAGATGAGGCTGATCACTTGCCTAATCTAGTGTAATGTTGCTAAAATGCTACTTCAATGCTATCTTAGGGTTGTTGCAAATCTTCCCCCTATTATTGGAGTAACTTTGCTTTAGCACATAGCACAGGAGTGGGCAACTTGTAGCCCTCTAGATGTTTTAGCCTAGAACTCCATCAGCCCTCGCCAGCATAGCCATTGGTGAAGGATCATGGGAGTTGTAGGTTAAAATATCTGGAGGGCCACAAGTTGCTCACCCCTGCGTTAGCAGAAAACTCTGCAAGTTGAATTGAGGGCTTTATGAAAGCGAATGTGTTAGGCTGGATGCTGCTATGTCTCTTATGACAGAACCCTCTGCTTGAACTGAAGCAACAGCACAAAATCAGATTGCAACTTATTCCTATCTAAAATACACATCTGCCCATTTTCAAAAGCCATGAAAGATGCTATTATTTGAAAATGTACTTCAGAAAGGATTCATATTTGCTCAGCCTAACCAGGTCGTGTTCAGGTGGATTTGTTCTATTTTTCTTTCTATTGGAAAAAACTGGGACATTGATACAAACAACATAGGGTCTTGAGGAAACTTTTTAAAGACTAACATAAGCATTTGGAGGAAGCTATACACAGAAAGCCCAGCACTGGGTGGGCAAAGTTAGTTTCTCTAAAATCAACACATCATCTTGTGTCATTGTCAACAAATTTCTTGTTCTTTCAACAGACTAACATGGTCACCCCTCTAGAATTTTGGCCTCAAATGTTACTGCAGTGGAGGGATAGTCCTGAGATATTTTAAAGAGTAATTCCAGAAGATGGTTGCTCAAAACACAGTTAACAGGAAAGATGTTGTAAGATGGGGCAACAAAAATATTTATACTGTCAAGGTAATTAAAAATGGCTGACTGACCAACTCTCTCCCCCGCCCCCCCTTCATACCTAGTCTCTGAAAGGGCACAGAGGATATTCTCAGAAAATTCAGTGAGTTATTATTTTGAGCCAAAAATGAAACCACAATTTCCTGTGATGTAATCCGACACTGCTACCGAAGAACAGAGGCACAACAAAGAATTGGGGATTTGGAATTTGGAATTTTTAAAGAGTTTTGCAGTGCAGTCCTATACATTTCTACTCAGACATAAGCCCCATTAAGTTAAACAAAACTACTGGTATTATGTTATTTATGGTGTAGATTGGGGAGAATATCCAAGATTATGATTTTGAGGGTGTGGTGTGTTTTTTTTTTTAATGTCAGGTTGTCCATGGTGCAGGGATAGGCATCCTGGTACAGTAAAACCTTGGATTGCAAGTAACTTGGTCTGAGAGCATTTTGCAAGACAAGCAAATGTTTTTAATAAATTTTGACTTGATAAACGAGCAAGGTCTTGCAAGACAAGTGTAGGGATGTAACCGCTCGCCTCGAGCGGGCGTAGCGGGCCAAAATCAGCCCCGTTCACGGCACGCCCGCCAGAGACTTGCTTTGATATACAAGTACTTTGGATTACAAGCACGTTTCCAGAACGAATTATGCTTGCAATCCAAGGTATATCTGTACCTCCAGATGTTATGGACTAGAACTCCCATGATACCTGATAATTGGCCATGCTGGCTGGGGCTTATCACAGTTGTAGCCCCAAACACCTGGAAGACACTAGGTTGCCTAACCCTGCTGGGTATATAGCTGACAGCCATCCCCAAACATGAGCCCATAAGTGCTATATAGCAAGAGGGAGGAGAGGAGGCCTGAAAAAAGAAAAGGTGCCCAATTTTCCTTCCTGAAACCTCCCGCTCCCTGCAAACCCCAAATAGTGCTGCAAGGCTCCTATTCCAGGATGGCTGGAGCCCTGAATAGGAGCACTCCTGTTAGGGGCAATATTTTATTGTGGGTCCCTCCCTACTTGTACCTATCAAATGTTGTGGGAGCAGACAAGGAAGCAACTTAACAACCCTGCCTTGCAACCAAGAATGCATTTCTTTGTCAATGTAATAGTGTAAAATATAGGTATTCAAATGCAAACAATTGTCCTGCTTCAAGGCATATACAAGCAGCTCTGATTTGGGAGATGACAGTGTGTCTGTTTCTTGCAGTCCAGAAGAGCTGCAGTATGTGCCAGTTTCTGGCTGGGACTGTGCAATCTGCTTGGTTGGCGTCCTGAACTAGAGTGAAGGGTCCTGGAGGCCTTCTAGCCCAGCTTCTTGCCTTTAAGGGGGAGGTTTATCAAGGTTGCACAAAGTGATACAGTCTCATGTCAAGCACTTCCTTTCTTAGAGATAAGTCTCTGTGTTATTTTCCTATAAAGCAGGATTATTATTATTTTTTAATCCCAGAAGTAGAGGCAGCAGGCCAGGTGATCCTATCATCCTGTCCACAGCCTGCTTAACAGGCCAGCAGCTTGGACAGTTTGTAGCCCCTTACAGATGTTCAGTCAAGGTACAAGGTGTGTGTGTGTGTGTGTGTGTGTGAGAGAGAGAGAGAGAGTGCAGTGGCATCAAGGCAGTCCCAATCTATACACATTCACTTAGACACTTGAAAAAAGCTTATGCCAGGGGTGTAGAGCCTCTTTCAGCCCAAGGGCTGAATTCCATTTCTGATAAGCTTTTGGGGGCTGCATTCCAGTGGTGGGCATGGCCGAAGGTGAAAGGGGCAGGGCCAGAATACCCCCCCCCCCAAAAAAAACAAAAAAACACCCCAGCAACATATTTAGCTGAAAGCTCTTACTGCTAGCAACTAAGCCTTAGGAGAGGCATTTCAGCCTTTTACAATGGGGAAAAAAACTGCACAAAAGCTGGGAAATCACCAAAGGATCGGAGATCAAGAAAAAGGGGTGGGGCCAAGGGAAAGGGCATGACCTTCTGGGGACTCCCGGAGGGCTGGATTTGGCCCCTGGGCCTGAGGTTCTGCACCCTTGGCTTCTGTGGTGGCCCAGATTGCATACAAAGGTTCACTAGGAACATAGGAAGCTGCCTTATACCGAGTCATACCATGGGCCCATCTAGCCCAGTATTATTGCTGACATTGACTAGAAGTAGCTGTCCAGGGTTTCAGGCAAGAGTCTGTCATAGCTCTACCTGGAAAAGCTGGGGATAGAAACTGGGACTTTCTGCATGCAAAGCATCTGCTTTACCACTGAGCTACAGGACCCCCTTGTTGTCTCTACCCCTCCCTCTCTCCACACACACACACACACACACACACACCAGCCATACCAACCTCCAGATGTTTTGGACTTGAACACCCATCCACCCAACCCACCATGGACTTGAACACCCACCCGTCCAAAACATCTGGAGGGTACCAGATTGGAGAAGGCTGATATATACCAATGTGTACATGTCGACTCTCTTCATATTTTTAAATGAACATACTAGGTTAGGAGCGGAGCTTGTCACCATGTTGCCTCTCCCACTCTCTCCTATGCATTTGTTTTATCCCTGTTGAGCTTGAGTTTGCATATGTATACGTATATATTTCCCCTGATTTGAAATGTGTGGTCAGTTGAATGCTGCTGACTAGACCAGTTGCTTCCTTAGTCTCCTTCAGTGATGGTAGGGGTGGAATTTCTACTCATGTTCTTGTACCACCTGCCCCCTTTGCCTTTGGCCCTGACTACATATGGAATATAGCCCCCAAGACCTTTCCCAGATTGGAATTTGGCCCTTGAACTGAAAAGGTTTCCCCAATGTCCTAGATGATGATCCTTGTGGGTAAAAGGACTGGCTCTATGGCAGTCACTGCTGAAACATGTACTGAAAAAAGTAATCCAGTCTATTGGAGAATTCTAATCCCATTGTAGCCATGGCTTGCATATCTATAAAATGGGATGAATACATTCATTTTAACATTATGTGGGTGATATGGGAGGAATTCCCAGCTCTGTATCTTATTGCTGATCTTTGGAGTTAAAAATCTTGATTGCCACCACCAGAAATCTATGATCTATGAAATCTATGAAATCTATAATCTATGAACATAAAAGGTACAGGGACGAGAGAAACAAATGAAATTTGTTTCATTTCAACAAATGAAATGCTACCAGATCACTGGTTCACCCTCCCGTTGCTGTCTCTGTGTGGTTGCTTCTCCCTTTGACCCTTTCCTCTTCTTCCTCTCAGGCAGTGAATTCCTGTCTTTTTTTTCTCGCTCGAATAAATCCTGAGTGCTACACTGGACTTGTGTCAGGTCCTTTTCATCGGCCATCTTTGTGTGGGCAAATCTGCTCCATTAATAGCTGTAAAGAGCCTAAAGTTTCCATCCTAACTAACTTCACCTGGCTTTGCAATGATCTGGCAGATTAAGCATGGTGTTGTTACGTGGGGAGGAGGGGGAGAGCAGAACATCCAATTGCTGCCTGGGGATGGTCTAATATTTGACACCACCTGCGCTTCTCTAGAGGATGGGTGTCATCTGATGAGCTCATTGTTCATCAACAGCTGAAATGGATGCACATGGCTGGTGTTGCAGGCATCCTTTGCCATCTGCGGCTTCAGCAAAAGTTTTTGTACTGAAGTATTCATGCTGAGGACCTGTCTGGATCTGATTGGGATCCACATGCCTATGTGGGAAGGTCAGCTGAGTTCTCCCGCCTTGCCTTGGGTTGAGTCCCATTCCGACTCCCAGGAGCTGCCTCTTGTTAACAGGCAACACTGCCTCCCTCCTCGCCTTGGTGTGTGCACACATTTCCTCCCTCGGACAATTACTGGAATAACAGAAACGATAGGCCGGGGAACTAGACAGGGTTGTCCCCTTTCCCCAGTATTATTTGTGTTAGTTATGGAATTGTTAGCGAATGCGACTAGACAGGAGAGGAATTTACAGGGGATAGGGATAAAGACTAAATGCAAGATAAACCTTTTTGCAGATGATATATTGTTAACATTGGAAAGGCCTATGGAAAATTGGGATTGGTTAGAGAAACATTTAGATGAATTTAGGGAAGTAATGGGGTTAAAAGTCAATTGGGATAAATCGGAGATAATGACATTTACCGTAATTATAGTAAATTGGAGGAAAGGGGATTTAAACAAAGGAAAGTTGATATAAAGATAAAAAATATAATTAAATATTTAGGTATTGATATATTAAAAGATATGGATCAAATAGGGGAATGGAATTTTAAAAAATTAAAAGAAGAGGTTAAAAATAAATTAGAGGATTATAAAAAAATTGGGATTATCATGGTTTGGTAGGATAGCTTTGATTAAAATGAAGATTTTACCGAAGTTTAATTTTTTATTTAGAATGATACCATATAAGATATCAGAGAAAGAAATTAAAGATTGGCAAGTAATTTTAAATAGCTATTGTAATGGGGGGAAAAGATCAAGGATTACTAAGAATAGATGGTACAAAGCTCAAAAAATAGGGGGACTTGGTCTCCCAAATTTAAAATGGTATTATATAGCTAATCAACTTAGATATATTATGGATATTATTGCTAGGAAGGATTTTATGTGGTGGGAAATAGAAGCATTCGAACTGGCCCAAGGTCACCTAGTGAACTTTGTGGCTAAATGGAGATATGAACCTGGGTCTCACCAAGTTCTTGTTGGCCTGGTTCACACGTAATTTAAAAAACACGTTTAAACTGTTAAAAAACTATGGGATGTCAGGGATGCATGGGCATGTTGCCTGCAGCATGCCTGCCTCTTCCGCTTTTGCAAACAACCCATGATCGGCTCCTTTGTAGGTTGTGCAGTGTGACATGCAAACCCGGACCACTGGGTTGTTTAGCCCCTAAACAACCCAGTGGGCTGGGTTCAGACATCACACTGCACAACCTACAAGGAGCCGATTGTGGGTTGTGTGCTCAAGTAGAAGAGGCGGGCGCACTGCAGGTAGTGCTCCCACACACTCCGACAACCTATTGTTTTTTAACCTGATGGGCTGCTGTTACATGCAAATAGCCTCAATGTTTTAGAGTGGAGAGAAGTCACACATCTTTTGGTTAACTCTGAGCCAAACTAGACATTATGTTAAATATACCTTTGCATCTAATGCACATGTTTTTAAAATGCAGTGGGTGGTGGTGATAATTATTGGGATCACAGCAGGCAGGGGAGTTTAACCCTGTCCTCTCTTGTTGTGATAGGTCCTCCAGAGCTGCTATTTTGCACTAGGCAGAAAGCTTCCATTGGTGTCAATGGGAACGTTCTTCCCAATGCATAAAGCAGCTTTGGAGGAATGTTTTACTCAGGATCGCAGCAGGGAAGGAAAGGGTTAATCTCCCCCTCCCTGCCTGCTGATGATTATGTTCAAATTTTCAAAAATGTGCATTTTAGGTGCAAAGACTCATTTAATATCATATCTAGTTTGGCCTTTTTCACTGTGAATTAATTCTAACTGATGTGAACTTTTGCAACTTTGAATTTCTGATATTGCCAAAACATAGTAATTTATTGAGGGTACAAATATCAAATACAGTTTCATTTAAATTTGCAGTGTTCTGAGCTCACACAGACTATTTGAGCTCTGATTACGTAAGGCTTAGGTAAGGGGTGTTGAACCTCTCTCAGCCTGAGGACTGAATTACATTTCAGAGAAGCTCTTGGGGGGGGGGGGGCTGCCTTCCAGTGGTGGATGTGGCTGAAAGCAAAAGGGGGCTGGGCCAAAGGCAAAAGGGCCAAAATACAAAAGATACCAGCATACTCTAGTTTACAACTCCTACTGCTGGCAGCCAAGCCTTAGGAGAGGCATTTCAGCCTTTTGGAATAGGGAACTGCACAAACTCACCAAACAATTGGTGGTCTGGGAGAACAGGGTGAGACCAGAGGAAGAGTCGTAGCCATCTGGGGAACCCCAGAGAGCCTGATTTGGTCCCCACAGGCTGGTCCCCACAGGCAGGTTCTGCACCTCTGGCTTAGGTAACCAGCAGACTGTTTCATGGCTGTTTTGAGGGTGTGTTATTGCATTTTCTACATTCACTGCTTGTTCTGTGTCAAACCTTTGAATGTTTACAACATATTCAGAATTCTTGTCTCAGTTCAATGACCCTTTCCACAGTTTAGAAATGATAATTTTATCTGATCAGCAAGTCAATGCATGCTTTTCAGATGCCTCTTTTTTAGTTAGCTAGTCCCTTTTTCTTTTCTTTTTCTTTTTTTTTTAATTTTAATTTAAAAATTTTTCAACAATACAAAGAAAATAACACACATATAACTTATATAGTGCTCCCATCACCACGGGACCAAATAATACAATATCTCTATAATTGTTCATTATTCCAAAAATACAACATGTCTTGACACGGCATATTCCCTTTCCCCTTTTTTAACACATATTCCAAAAATAAACCCCAAATATCCTTAAAAATATTTTTCTTTAATTGACCCCTTTTGCATTTGATATTACAAGTCAACATATCATTTAATGCCATATCCCATACTTCTTTATACCAATCGGTAATAGTGAAAACTTGCTGAATTTTCCATTTCCTTGCTATCATTAATCTACCTGCCGTTAACAAATTTATAATTAATTCTTTAACATTTTGAGGACCGGCCACCTTTTCAGTTATTGATAACAAAGCTAATTTAGGACAAACCTCTAGGTCAACTCCAACAATTTCTGATATTTCTTCAAAAATCATTTTCCAAAAATCCATTACATTTTGACAACTCCACCACATATGAGCATATGTGCCCAGCTCCTGACAACCTCGCCAGCACATTGGAGAACATTTGTTATCTACTCTATTTAATCTCACCGGAGTCAAATACCATCTCCAAATTAACTTGTAAAAATTCTCTTTAATTCTTATTGACATATTTTTCAATATTCGCCTATCCCAAATCTTGTTCCACTCATCCTTTGATATTTCCTCTTCAAACTCTGTATCCCAAACTATTTTAAGATTTTCCGCTTGCTCTTCTGATTTCTGAATAATTTTATATATCATCTTTGTAATACCTCTAGCTGATGCATTTCCTTCTATAAGTTCTCTAGACATAACCGACTGCTCAAATGTGGTGAAATCTCTTTTATGCTCCTGTCTCCTCTTCCATTTCTTACCCCATTGTACTAATTGAATTAAGTTTAACCACGAAATTCTTCCTGCTCCAACCCTATCAATTATTTGCTGTCTTGTCTCCATTTTTTCCAGCCAATCCATTAATCTTATTACCCTTTTCTCTCTAAAAATTCGTTCTAAATGTCTAACATTCTCTGGAAAATCCTCCATTACCACCACTGGAGTAAGCGGGGATATACCTGGTATAAATATTTCCTTATTTCTACTCCAAATTTCTAACATATTTTTAAAAAAGGGATTTTCTAATCTTTTAATCATAATATGTCATTTTGTAAATAAAAAATTCTCCACCCTATTACCCAGTTCGAATGCTTCTATTTCCCACCACATAAAATCCTTCCTAGCAATAATATCCATAATATATCTAAGTTGATTAGCTATATAATACCATTTTAAATTTGGGAGACCAAGTCCCCCTATTTTTTGAGCTTTGTACCATCTATTCTTAGTAATCCTTGATCTTTCCCCCCCATTACAATAGCTATTTAAAATTACTTGCCAATCTTTAATTTCTTTCTCTGATATCTTATATGGTATCATTCTAAATAAAAAATTAAACTTCGGTAAAATCTTCATTTTAATCAAAGCTATCCTACCAAACCATGATAATCCCAATTTTTTTATAATCCTCTAATTTATTTTTAACCTCTTCTTTTAATTTTTTAAAATTCCATTCCCCTATTTGATCCATATCTTTTAATATATCAATACCTAAATATTTAATTATATTTTTTATCTTTATATCAACTTTCCTTTGTTTAAATCCCCTTTCCTCCAATTTACTATAATTACGGTAAATGTCATTATCTCCGATTTATCCCAATTGACTTTTAACCCCATTACTTCCCTAAATTCATCTAAATGTTTCTCTAACCAATCCCAATTTTCCATAGGCCTTTCTAATGTTAACAATATTTCTCAAACAGCAGCACACACACTGGCCCCCAAGAGGTCTGTGGTCCAGAGCAAAAAAATAAATTAAAAAAATAAAAATAAAATCCCATTGGGCAGTTTGTTGGTTACTTTAAATTTTGTGAATTGTGGATGGAATTCAATCTATTAAGTTTCTTCCAAGAGACCCAGCTAAGGGGCTGTTGGCACATAATGACAACCCATCGGTTTTTAAACAACCCATGGTTAACCAATCATGGGTTGCTGAAGAGGTGGGCATGCTGCAGATATCCTTTTTAAACTGATGGGTTGTCAAGGATGCGAGGCTGTGCTTCCTGCAGCATGCCCGCCTCTTCCGCTTTACGAAACAACCCATGTTAGGCTCAGCAGCAACCCATGATTGGTTAACTATGGGTTAACCACTGGGTTTTTAGCCCCTAAGCAACCAAGGGGTCTGGGTTTGGATATCATGCTCAGCAGTAGCTAATCACGGTTGCTGCGTAAGAGCAGAAGAGGCGGGCATGATACAGGTAGTGCATCCACTCTTTCCCACTTGTGCATGACAACCCATCAGTTTTTAAATGAATGGGTTGTCTTTACATGTGAACCAGGTCTAAATTTTCTCTAGGAGTTTGATTTGACTCTTTTGATGTGATATATCAGACTATGCAGATGTCTAGACCTCTGATCCAGTGTTGTGGGTTTCCTAGAAAGGATCTTGGGAGTCTCTACCCTATGCTGGTTACTATTGTACACAGATCAAATAGCAAATTTAGTTATTTGGTTTTCAAAGGAGCTTTCAATACAGGACCAGTGATAAGAGGTGAAGACAGGCACAGCACACACACACAGCTGTCAACCTCACTCTTATGTGCACACACCCACACCATAAAGTGATACTGCAGTGTAAATCTTTGCTGGCTTTGAGAAAAGTGATTTGAGGGCTCTTTAAGTATGTGTGTGGATAAACCTTAATCTTCTCAGCCTGATCAGGGGATGTGTGGAGCAAATGAAAAATGACTCAGCAGATTGATCCTGCTGAGTTTACCTGCTTTACAACCTTGGAGAAGGTCGCAAGTGATTGTGATGGATAGAAGTGTGTGTGTGTGTGTTTGTGAGTGCAGTGTTAATTTTCTTCCAGCTGGCAGCAGAACAAGGTAGTCAGATAGTAAGGATATAAAATCTCTCTCTCTCTCTCTCTCTCTCTCTCTCTCTCTTTCTTTCTTTTCCTTCTTTTGTAGAAGTGTGATTTTGAATTCTTAAGTATGGTATGAAAAACAATATAGCCTCCAAAATGTGAAATGTGCATATATCACCTAGCATAATTTTGGAGCTATATATATAGAATATAGAATTTATGTAGCTTTGTGTGTAGCTTCTACACACACACACACACACACACAGGCAATTTTAAAGCATCGAAACACACTTCAGACAAGTGTGTTCTGGATCCCAGAAGGATGCAGTTAGTCACTAAAATAATTTAGTGATTATTATAGTGAGTAACCCCTTAGTTCAGGGTATGGATGACATGATATAGGTATATAAAAACATAACTGGTTTGCAAAAAAAGAAATGGGGAAAAAGAGTTTGTTATTTCATATAGTATCCTAAAAGAACATAAAATCAATGTAAGATAAATGAAAGGATATTTAAATTATTATTTTGCCCTGCATATCACCGTGCTCTCTTAAACTCAACTTTATAGCTGAGTTCCCCCCGCCCCCCAAACAAAACAAGATAATGGATGCATTGAATTTTCCGGAATATCATTTGAAAGTGTTCCCAGCTAGCTGACAGCCCTGACACTCTGTGAGCCAACATGACAGCAGTGAGTGGTCTGGGAGAAAGAAATGGCTCCATAGCTGGTCAGTCCCTTGGTTGGGAGACCACTGCAAGCCCCTTTCTATTCCTTCCCCAATCCATTGCTAATTTTTATACACTAATTTACATACCCGTACATTTGCAGCTGCCTCTTTATCTAGGCACTGTGGTTAAACTAAGCTTAAATAAGACCTTGATCAGGACTCAGGAGCACTTCCTCCCCCATCTCCAAAGGCTAGGCTGCTGTATAACAGGCGTGGTGGAAACACAGGTTGGTGGCCAAATGCGTATCACATTGCCCGCTAGCAATAGCATAGCCTTCTGTCTTTCCAGGGTGGTTGAGTTCTGAGAGCTCCAATTTCTGCAGAGGACAGTGCTTAGCTAGCCACCCACTCAGTGATTAAAATACTGGCCTTCGATGATGTTTGTGCACACTTGGGTATAATGATATGCTGAAACCTGAGTGCTTTGTGATGCATGTTGCAACGTTACAGAGATCAGCTGTTCACACGGGTGTGTGTGCATCTATGACTAAATTCAAAATGACAGTGTGAATTGAGTAGGAATCTTGATCGATCTCGAATTATACAGTTTGTGTAAGCCAAGTACTGTTAAGAGTGTGAGGCAGGCATCTCTAAGCAGGGCCTAGATAGCTGCTAGGGGATTTGTGAGTCCCGCCGAGCCCTGTCATGCACAAAACACGAAGCGTCCCCATCCACTGTGTCCATTATCAGCGTTGGGGTGAATGAGAAGTCCTCTATGTACACATTTCCCCTTGTCTTCCCAAGAGGCTCTTTAAAAGCATGCTCTGGTCCTGCTTGCATCATCAGTGGTTGTAACACCTGAGGAAGCTGTTTTGTGCTGTTTTGTTGACTAGGGAAGCTCCCAAACAGCAGTGCTAGAGCAGACTAAAGAGACTGGTTGCATCCAGACAATCCTCCACACCATGGTTTGGAGGATTGTCTGAAATGAATGCAACCAGTCTCTTTAGGCTACTTTAGCACTGCTAAACCATGGTTTGGGGTATCGGAATGAAGTGGCTTCCTCCCCTTCCTCTGCATGCGAGTGGAAGAAATGAGAAGCTTCTACTTCTGTTTAGTGGCAAGCCATAATCTGTTGCTTCTGAATGGAGCAAACTATAGTTTTCCCTACAAATGAGGATCCCAAACTGATAGTTTGGTGGGTTGACTGAATGCATCCACTGTCTTTGGCTGTTTCACATAATTTGGCAGAAAAGCTGCGTTTGTTGCTAAGTGTAAACTTGACTAGTGGCCTGTGCCAATCCCAGCTCTCTGATATATGAACTGCATATACTTATGTGTTGCATTAACATGTTACAATTTTAGGTGCACATGTAAAATATTTTACATGCATATCTAAAAAAACACCACCACACAAAATGTGTGAAGCCGCCCTTAAGATATTTGGGGGCAGCTAAAGCAATAGACAGACATGCACAGCAGCTATTACTTAACAGTGTCCCTGCAGCCAGGGCCGGCGCTACCGCTAGGCAAACTAGGCGGTTGCCTAGGGCGTGCGGCTGAAGAGGGCGCAGAAATGCTGCGCTCCTCTTCGCTGCCGCTGCGCCGCTCCCGCCAGGCCTCCCCCTCCACTGTGCCGCCCCCGCCAGGCCTCCACCTCTCCGCCCGCCCGCTGCCGCCGCGCCTCCGCCCGCCCTCCCGTCCCGCCCGCCGCCGCCGCCCGCCGCCGCCGCCACCACCGCCACCACCACCACCACCCGACCCCCCCGCCACCTACCTTCTTCGTGTCGCGTCGCGTCACTTCTGGAGCCCCGCCCACGTTGTTTTAGCGGGAGGAACCAGGGCAACAGGGCTTAAACAGCCCTGTTGCCCTGGTTTCCCCGGCAAAAAACAGAGCGTGGGGGTCCCGTCGCGTCACTTTCTCCTCCTCCTCCTCGGAGGCAGCAGCAGCAGCAGCAGCAGCAGCAGCAGCAGCCAGGGCGGGGGGAAGGTAGGTTGGTGGTGGCGGCAGCGCAGGGTTTTTTTTTTGCAGAGCAGGGCTGCTTTGCTCCGGAGCCCCCCCCACGGCATGAGAGGGGGGGGCGCTAAATATTATTTCGCCTGGGGTGCCAAACTGCCCTGCACCGGTCCTGCCTGCAGCTTTACTCCTGCAATTGCTCAAGCCACTCAGTTTGTTATGTAGGAAACAGAATTGTGTTCAAGGCAACCCACCTTCAACAACACACTTGACTTTGTACAAGGAGTGTTAAAAAGGAATGGCTGATAAATGAAGTGCCTTGATTAAAACTTACTCTGCTCGGAGTGGTGGGTGAACTTCATTGTTAAAAAGGACTCTTGGTGCAGAGAGAGGCCTGGCTGATTGCCAGGGTTATTCTAGGCCTTCCTGGTGGCATAATGATGACAAATATGACAGGAGTCTACCCCAGGCTACTTCTAGTCCTAGCTGAAACTCAGCTCAGATGTTGCTAGACCTGAAGATAACATTTCTGCTCCCTGCAGATGAGTTTCTCCTTCTTTCACAAAACACGCTATGGACAAATAAGTTTAATTTGAGCAATGTAGCCAAAGTAGTCCCCCTGGCCCATTCATGTTGTAAAGCCACAGGGTGGGTAAACTGGTTTGCCTCACCATTCTTGTTGACTCTTCTCCATTTCCCCACAGTGTAGAATTAAGTGGATGAAGAAGAGCAACTCAGAAGTTCTGTATTTAATACTACTTCCGCACCTGAGATCTTCCAATTATTAAACACTGTGGGTTGTATCCAATGTAGTCTGATTTAAGTCCCATTCCTTTCAATGGGTCTACTCTAAGTAGGACTAATGTTGGGGAGGGGCCATAGCTCAGTGCTAGAGCACATGCTTTGCATGCAGAAGGTCCCAGGTTTGATCCCCAGCCTCTCTATGTAAGGCAGGAAAACACCTGCCTAAAACTGGAGAGCCACTGCCAGTCAGTGTCGACAATACTGGGCTAGGTGGACCAATGGTCTGACACAGTAAAAGGCAGCTTTCTATGTTCCTATGGATATAACCGTATATCTATGATGCAGGAGAGAAAAAAACTATTTGAAATGCTGAGCTCAGAAACAGGCTAAAGAGACTTCCCCCATGCCCCACAGTGATGCTATGAAGCTGCATTATATCCAGGACCAGTGCAGGGCAGTTTGGCACCCTAGGCTAAATTATATTTAGCGCCCCCCCTCGTGCCGTGGGGGGGGCTCCGTAGCAAAGCAGCCCTGCTCTGCAAACCGCCCCCCGCCGCTGCCGCCTCCGCCTCCGAAGAGGAAGTGACGCGACGGGACCCCCGCGCTCTGTTTTTGGCCGGGGGAAACCAGGGCAACAGGGCTGTTTAAGCCCTGTTGCCCTGGTTCCTCCCGCCAAAACAGAGCGCGGGTGGGGCTCCGGAAGCGGCGCAGAAAAGGTAGGTGGTGGGGGTCTGGCGGCGGCGGCGGCGGGGGTGGTGGTGGTGGGGGTGGCGGCGGCGGCAGCGGCAGTGCCCAGGCTCGGCCCCACCACTACCTCCGGGCGCAATCCCCCCGCACTGACCTGGCTTTGTCGGCGAGGCGGGCGGGCGGGGCAGGAGCGCGCCGGCAGCGAAGAGGAGCACAGCGTTTCCGCGCCCTCTTCAGCTACGCGCCCTAGGCAACAGCCTAGTTTGCCTAGCGGTAGCGCCGGCCCTGATTATATCCAGTCAGACTGTTGGTTCCTCTTTCCCAATACTGCCTTCTCTACCTGGCAGTGGCCATCCAAGGCAGTCTTTCCAAGCTGTCCAAAGTGAGATCTTAGCATTTGGCAATGCCTGTGATTGAACTTGGGGGCATCTGCTCCACAGATGGGTAAAGCTGAAGCTGCAGCTCCTCCCCCTCCCCTATCTCTCTTTTTCTGGCACTAACATTTAAACCTGGTGATTTTATGGTTTTAAAGACTCTTCTCTGTTTCCTTTGTTGTGTGCATGTGTAGGTCCTCCAGAAACTTGGCAAAGCTGATGAAACAAAAGATGAGCAATTTGAGCAGTGTGTGCAAAACTTCAACAAACAGCTGGTAAGCAACTATAAAGATATGTCACTGTACACAATGAATTCTGAAAACCCAGAATGTTCTCTCACCCTGGACTTGTATTTCCTTGAAAGGCTGATGGAATCAGACATCGTTTGTGGTGGGTGGTAGGGAGTGGAAGATGGCAGCAGAAGGAAGATGTGGTAGTGCAACTTCAATGTGATAAGTAAGTTAGTGTGGCAAACATGACCAGAACACTATTCACCCACCTTTAGTCCTGTAGGGGATGATTTTCTAGCATTAAAATCTCTGCCTACTTGCCATCTCAGGAGATTTGTTTACTTACATGACAGACGAGAGACTGGGTTCACACAACACAGTAAGCCGTGGTGGCTTATAAGCCTCGTTTGTTTCAGAGTGGCTTGTCATGTTGTCTGAACCCACCAGAGTGGCTTGTGTCTGGTTAACAAACCATACTGCTGGGTTCAGACAACACGGCAAGCCTTCCGGATTGAAATTAATCAGGCTCCCTCTTTAAACCCTGGGTTCCAGCTCTGGGCTGTCTCTCCCCGACAGCCCAGAATTCTCAGTTCACATGCCCTGCTAAACATGCCAGGGGCTGTCAGAACCTGACTTCCAGGAGCTGAGGCAGAAGTCTCAATAAAACCTTTTATTGCAGTACGTAATTCCAGTAATTGGCTATAAGCCTTTAGAGTTCCAATAAAGATCCACGTTAATAGATTACAATGAAGTGGCTAGAGAAAAATCAGTTCACGAGCATCAAAACAAAAGACCCAACTTTCCCTGGGTTCAGCACACAAAACAAATCCCAATAAGTTCACCATTCCAGAGAAAGCAAGAAGCCTTCCAGGTTACCAATGTGTGGCTTCCAGCAAAGGCTACTGCAGGTTGCTCTGACTTAAATACAGGGGAGCGGGCACTAAAGATCACTATCAGACATTCGATCCTGGCAGGGAAACCTGGCTCTCAGGCGGTTCCTGCGCCTTACTGGGATGCCTCTGCCCCACCCTCTTTAGTTGATGACGCACCAAAGGAGACACCCTTGAAACACCCTGTCCTACAGAGACCTGCTCCTGCTGTCCTGCTCCAATGGAAGACATCGCTGGTTGAGAAACAGGGGCCTCCATCACGGTCAGGTCTCCCAGCTGTAGGCTGAAGTTAGGCTATATCAGCATCCTTTGCCTCACCCCCTCCCAGCTCATCAGCCAGTGGTAGGCCTGGTAGAACTGGGTTCTCAGGTGTATGGCTTCCCACAGCTGGGCCTGACTACAACTTGCCCTTCTGAATCAAAATCGGTGTCACAGGCTATAGCTTCCCCTGAACTGGGACAAGGTCTCACAGGGTCAGAGAGTTTCCCTGGGTTGTTCAGCTCTTCCCGTTTGCAGCAGGAGTGATTGGGCAGCTGAAGCCAGCCAGCTTGTTTGCTCCCACATGTTTGTGACAACCCAGGGTTTAAAAATACACCCCTGGGGTTGTTGATGTATCCAAACTGGGTCTATGCATCTTTTATTTATTTATTTATTTATTTACATTTACAGTCATGCCTTGGATTGAGAGCATAATTCGTTCCAGAAACGTGCTTATTTATTTATTTATTTATTATATTTATACCCCGCCTTTTTTCCTGAAAGGAACCCAAGGCGGCTTACATACTCCTCCTCTCCACGTTATCCTCACAACAACCCTGTGAGGTAGGTTAGGCTGAGAGTCATTGACTGGCCCAAAGTCACCCAGTGAGTTTCATGGCTGAGCGGGGACTAGAACCTGGATCTCCCGAGTCCCAGTCCAACACTCTCACCACTACGCCACACTGGCTCTCATTGTAATCCAAAACACTCTTATATCAAAACAAAATTCCCCCCCAAAAAATTGTACAGAGATTTTTAATTTAAGCCATACTACAGTACTTGTATTGCAAGACGTCGCTTGTATATCAAGTCAATTTTTTTAAAATAAATATTTAAAAATTTGCTTGTCTTGCAAAACGCTCTCAAACCAAGTTACTTGCAATCCAAGGTATTACTGTAATTCCAGGCTGCCTTTAAGGGTAAAAACTTCTCAAGGCTGCTTCCAAGAGTTCAGAAAACATCCATAACACCAAATTTAAAAATGCAACTAATAAATAATAAGAAGCAGCAAATAAAACTAAAATACAAATATTAAAATTCCTTAACTGTGGCAACTAAAATTGTTCCCACTTTTGGCAGAAAGTGAAGACACTGTTATTTAGACAGGCTTTTAATGTGTAATGCACCTGGTTTTATTGTTGCTAGTTCTTATGTAAAACATATTTTATGCTTGCTGCTGCTAGGTTTGAGTTTTGCTTTGCATTTTGTTATTTCTGATTTGCATTTCTATTTTTATTGATTACAGTTATATGGTTATGTTGTATGCTGCTCTGGGTACTTTTAGGAGAAGAGCAGGATATAAACAAATTATTTATTAATCATATTCATGCATTAAATTTTAAAGGCAGCATCACTAATCTTGTCATGAAATGTACTCCATATTGATTGAGCTGTTGCAGGATAAGATAAAACAGCAAACTAACTAAGGCATGAGAGCCTGGGGGGCTGAATTCAGTTTCAGAGAAGCCCTCAGGGGCCACATTCCAGTGGTGGGCAGGGCCAAAGGCACTGGACTAAAATACCCCAAATACCAGCATATTTTATTTTAAAGCTCCTACCACCAGTAACTAAGCCTTAGGAGAGGCATCTCACTCTTTTTAGAATGGGGACAACAACTGCACAAGAGCTGGTAAACCACCAAATGATTGGCGGGTGGGGGAAAGGGGGGTATGGCCGTCTGGAGAACCATGGAGGTCCAGATTGAGACCCCAGATGGGCTGAATTTGACCAGTGGGCCTGAAGATCAAGACCCCTGGACTAAGGCGTCTTTAGCAGCACTCCACCCGCCCACCGACCCCCATTGTATCCTGACATACCAGCATTTAGTGTGTAGTAGATAACTGTCTAGACCAGTGTTCTCCAACCTTGGGTGCCCAGATGTTTTTGGCCTACAACACCCAGCATGCCCCCAGCCAGCATAGCTGGCTGGGGCATGCTGGGCGTTGTAGGCCAAAAACATCTGGGCACCCAAGGTTGGAGAACACTGGTCTAGATATAATGGGCATCATGCTAGCGTGGCCATGAGTCCTCTTTTACAGAGGACAGTCCTCTATATATGAAGGGCTGTCAGAAGACTGCCCTCTATTTTGAAGGTGTCCTCTGTTTGAAGGGCTATCTAGTCCAAATCCAGTTTAAAGGACCATCAGAAGGAAGAGCTGGATCAACAGCAGCAGACTGAGCAAGGCACACAGGCCGCCTGGTCACACGCTTCCACGCTATGAGCGAGATGAACTGTATTTCTATGTAAATTATAATTATTATTTCTAAATTTGTATCTATCTACTAGCATATGCAGACTTTATGCACATCACTGTTCTTTTTTTGTCCTCTTTTTTGGTGATTCGTAAGTTGCCACCTTAATCATGGCACAGTCATAACAGTGGTGCTGCTATTGTCCTTCTCCCCACCGCCCAGCCACTACTACTGCTGCTTTGTAAGCAGGGCTGCATGAGCACTCCCCAGTTGGCTTTGTACCGTGGACAAATGGACAAGTGGCAAAGAAACCATACCAAACAAATCGGATAAGGGGCAAGCTGCAAACCTTTGGTGAGGTGCGGTAAGCAGAGTGCCAGGTATAGGGTACCTAGGTGTCCCAATCCCTGCATAGCTGTGTTAAACTGTTTTGAAAGGGGATTGGATCAGACACATTTATGGAGTTATAGGCAGAGTTACATCAATGGCTCTTAGCTAGGATGACTAAATAGAAAGTCCATTGTTCTGAGGCAGTATGCACTGAATACCAGTTGCCAGTGACCCCTGCTCTCCTGTGCTGGAGAGCAGCGTCAGGGAAAGGAGGTGATTTTTCTTGGAACTGTAGTGCAGGAGAAAAGGATTCCCCCCAACACTGCATTTGCGATCCTGAGCAGCCCCCCAGTGGCTGCTATTTACAACATTAAAAAATTAGATTCACACAATGCTAAACTGCATGTTTAACTTTTAGTTTGGTCATGTGCGTCGCTTCTTGACTTCACTGTGTAACATACTCTAGCTAGCAGCTTGGAAACGAGGAATGTCTTTTCACTCCGACATTGATTTCCTGTACAGCTTTTGGTGCTGCTAATTTTTCTAAACCTAAAACAGGCATGGTTCCTTCAAAAAAATGGGCCTGTAAGAGCCTGAAAAAAAGGCCTGTAAGGTTATATTTTGCTTGATTGTCCAGGTCTCCATATTTTCCCAAGCCAGTATAAGAATAAAATAGCGCAGTTTATGTTCATTGTTCTGCCAGCCTGTTGCTTATCCCTAGGAGGGTAATCTGTGAGAAAGCAGAAGTTGCAGCAGCCTGTTCCCATTATGATGGAATTGCCGTTAGGGAAACTTGAGCACCAAAGAAAGTTGATCCTGTACAGCCAGCAGAGACTCTTCTCTGTTCAAGCTGGGGTGTCCCAGGAAGGATGGAAATGGCTTCTGGGCATCCATTGAAAAATGGACTGATTCTTTGCTGCATTGCTGTGAAGTCAGGCAGCTGTCTTCAATTTACCCTAAGCTGAGAGTCTCTTTTTGTACAGTCAATGTGGGCACATGGTCAGCTGTGAAAGTAGAAGGGATATAAAATTAGCTCTGTCTCTCACGACCCAGCATTGCCATCTTTTTCTTATTCCTGAATGGTGTGTGTGTGAGTGTGTGTGTGTGTGGGATCTTGTTCTAAATACCTTGTATGTCCATTCAGAGAACTACGAGCATGCTTGCTTTCATCCTGTGAACGGCACGAGATCTGCCTCCCTCTTTGCTTAGAGAGCTGACTTTGCTACGTGACACACAAGCCGAACGTGGCTTGTTTTTTTGGCAGAGGTACTAACATTCCAGTGGTCCCAGGCACCACTGCAGTTTGATGGGCAGCACAACTGGGGGATGGTCAGGAGGAGGAGGAGGAGGAGTCTTCCTCTTCTGATGACCTGTATTAAGTTACTGTCCTTTGCACTACTTCCTCAGAATAAGCTGCTAATTTTACCACAGTTGCACATGGCTGCATGCTTCCTTTCACCCTTTTGCCATTAGAACACCCCACCACCACCACCACCACCACCACCACCAACAGTAGTATAATACCTTTTATTAGGATCCACTAAAATGTCACAAAGTAGCGAGCAAAGGAAGCTTTTGAGTTCTCTGAGAACTCTTCTTCAGACTAGATGATGAATTAGGGGGGGGGAGAAGTGCAGGTGGGTGGGATGATGAAAAAAACCCTCCCCCCCCACCCAGGCCGCAGGGTACAGCTGTGCTAGGATGGAGTAAAAGAGGAGATAATGTGCAGAGTTAATTAGGCTAGGCCATCTAGGTGCTAAGCAGATTTGAGGTTGCACCAAAGGCTACAGGGACAGAGATGCAGTGGCTGTTCACCTTTTGAAAAGATAAACTCTAGTAGTTATTTGCATCTGTCTCTTGCACTAACTGGGTCACACCTGTATGGCAGAGAGCAGAGGTAAAATAAATGGTTGTCCTTATATTAGTAAAGTGGCAGATTCGTTTTAAGGGCTACCACCTTTTCTTTTTTTTTTACTTCTGCTCTCTCACAAGTACCCCTATGTACACTTCTTTTGCTTTCTGATTTTACCAATGAAGCAGCCAGCTTCCTTTGAAATGAGGGACAGGGGAGCATGTTGGACCCCCCCCCCCCCGCCGGACATATGAAACTGCTTTCTACTGAGTCAGACATTGGCCCATCTAGTATTGTTGACACTGACCTGGCAGTGGCTTCAGGGTCTCAGGCCTGCCTTGCCCATCAGCTGCTACCTGAGCCATTTAACTGGGGATTGAACTTGGAACCTTCTGCATGCAAAGCAGGTGCTCTATCTCTGAACTATGGTGCTTCCCCAAAGAGGGAAATATCTAGGGTTCCCAGGCTTGAATCCGGAACCTTGTGAGCAGAGACTAGGAGTAGCTTAGTGAGCTAGCTGGGACATCTTTTCCTTTGGCTCTATTGGCTGTTAACATCCCCCACCCCTGCTGCCATGATGGGTTGAAAGGACCCTCTGAAACCTAGTTTTCTATATCTGGAACTTCCCCATTTGCACTTGCTTATTCATATGTAATTGGCTGTTGAGAGGTGATATAGCAAAGTGTATGAACTGTGATCAAGGACTTGAACTCCTATGAGCCCTAGCTGGCATGACTAATGGCCAGGAATGCTGGGAGTTGTAGTCCCAAACATCTGGAGGACACCAGGTGGCTAGTTAATACTTAGCATATTGCTCTTTAGAATGCGTTACATCCAATCATAGTAAGCTAGGTCACGACTATTATTCCTAGATTGCAGGTGGTGCTTGAGGAGGGGTGGGGGCTTGAGGCTGTTCAGGGCATGGGCAAGGACCAAGAACCTGGTTCTTAGCTCAGTCTCTTTAGCCCAGGGCTCTCCAACCTTGGGTCCCCAGATGTTGCTGGACTACAGCTCCCAGTATCCCTTGCCATTAGCCATGCTGGCTGGGTATGCTGGGAGTTGTAGGCCAGCAACATCAGGGGACCCAAGGTTGGAGAGCCCTGCTTTAGCCATTGCACTGCACTAACATTCAGTTCCAAGCTTGCCATAGGCCCAAGCATGATAGACCTATAAAAACCACTGTTGTCTAAGCTGCTGCCCCTATCAGTGTTAGGATTTTAAAAATGTTCCATAAGCAGAGGCTGCTACTCCCACATCAACCCACCCAGATGTTAATATCTTCTACTGAGGCTCTTCCTGGGTACCCTCACCATCAGAGATAAGACTGATAGTGACCAGGGAGAGGGCTTTTTCAGCTGTGATTCTCCAGTTATTAAACTCCCTCCCCTGTTATCTTTTAGGCACCAGGCAAACAATATTCTTATAGTCCCAGACTTTTAACCACCTCTTACATACTTTTCAAACACTGGTCATTTTATTGTATAGTTCACTCTGGCATTTTAAGTTTCAGGGTGTGCATTTTTTAAAAGTGTGTTTTGGGTTGCATTTGTTTTCTGTTTTGTTGTATTTTAGTTTTTTTTTAAATGTACAGTGTAAACTGCCCTGGGATGTATATTATGATGAGTAGTACATATAAATGTTCTAAATAAAATTAAAAATAGGCTGACATTTATTTATGCTGCATTGTTTTAAGGATTATTGAGGGGATGCATGTGGAGCACCTGAACTGTTGAAATGCACAATATGCATGATATAGATACAGATATATTGCCTGATCACAGTCAGTCGCCTGATCGCCTGACTGACTGACTGACAGATATATAATATATACATCAAACACATATTGTGCATTTCAACAGCTATATATTTGTGTGATTTGAAATGCACTTGCCAGTTGCCAGTGGATGCTTATCAAGGATTAATCATGGTACTGTTTGCAGCATTTACCAATGTGACCCTAGCAGTTTCTTCACTGTGCTTTTTGTGTGTAGCTACACCTGGAGCAGCTTACGAGGTCCATTTGTAGAGGGGGGCATTTTTGCTCTGCTGGCAGAGAGCAGGTGTGCTGCATATGCAGAAATTCCCACTTGTGGGCGATGCTGTTGGGGAAAGTGTTGATGCTAAAAATAATTCCCAGCATGTTCTTTTGACATACCGAGGGAGTTGCGGTTGAGCACAGTGCCTTCTGCACCAGTCAGTTTCTACTATGGAAGGAGGTGGGTGGGGAAAGAACAAAATGCAAGGAATGATCCTGGACGTAGCCTTCTTCTGGCAGAGAAATTAGAACATGGAAACTGACTCCCCTGAACAGAAGAATAGCTCATCTTCTCTCCACAGACAGTGACCTGGTTCACACGCAATGAAAACCCAGAGTACAGGTTGATTAATGGGTTGTTGATGAATTGTGAATCATGGGTTGTCATTACATGCTAACCCTGCACTATGGTTTAACTATGGGTTGTTAAATCATCATGGGTTCTCTTTCTGGGTTGAGTTGAGTCATGGGTTCTATTTCTGGGTTGTTCATGGTTAACAACCGTTCAGCCATCGTGCAGGCTTCGCACATAGTGCAGGCTTCAACGACAACCCATACTCAACCCATACTCTGGGTTGTCATTGCGTGTGAACCAGGCCAGTCTCTTCCTCCTGTCCAGCTCTCGCTCTTATTTGAGACATGCATTGTACCCCAAAGGCATCAGGGTGTGCAGGATGATGAGCCTCTGTTTTGTGACTGATGGGTGGAAGATTTTCAGAATGTATTCCTCAAAATAGCAAATCTCGGGAATAATAAATAGCAAATCTGAGCCCTGTTGGGATTGAGTAAACAACCTTATCCTTCCTGCTCTTTCCCTTTCTTTGTAAATACTAGGTAGGAGCACTAGCCAAGTCATTGAGGTGGCATGCTTCCTCTTTGTCAGTCAGCAATGGGAGATTGCTACATAATGAAAGAATGATGGTAGTGGTTCTGCTCAGGGCCGGTGCAAGGCAGTTTGGTGCCCTAGGCAAGATCTGATATTTAGCGCCCCCCCTCCCACTTGAGCCCTCCCTCCCTCCAGCCCTATGCCCATTATGAAATAAAAGTCAATTGGCAAAACCTAAAAAAATTATTATCATAGACATTGACAAACATACATAAAATACATGTTGATGTAGTACCAATTTGCTATATAGAAAAATTCCTGGTGAAGTGTGACAGAAACTACATTTCATGTTTAAAACTTCATTTTCCTTGCCTTTTTCTTGGCAAACTGGCAAACCATTTATTTAATGTCTAAAGAAGATGCTAACTGAGATTCAATTGAAATGGTTGCCAAGCCAACCAGTCTTCCTTGGCACATTGTTGAACGCAGATAATTTTTATTAATTTTAATTTGGAAAAACTTCTTTCTCCACTGGCCACTGAAACTGGTAATGTTAATAGTATTCTGAGTGCCCCTGAAACATTGGGGAAACTTGCAACCAATTTATGCTGCAATAGAAAATGCAGGACCTCCTGGGGATGCATAGTTTTGGGAAGCCTCCTGGCAATGGCTTGCAGCTCTGACTATTGCCAGTGCTGGCTGGGGCTCATGGGAGTTTGTTTGTTTTATTTATTTACGATATTCATATGCCTCCCCATAACATAGATCGTAGAGTTGGAAGGAGCCTACAAGGCTATCGAGTCCAACCCCCTGCTCAATGCAGGAAACTAGAGGAGGGGTCTCCCATCCAAGTAATAACCAGGCCTGACCCTGCTTAGCTTTCCACACTTGGACAAGCTGAGCCAGCGTAAGCCACAGACCATAAAAGCGTAAGCCAAAGAACATAAAGTTGTCAGGGTGGTTCGCAATAAAAAAAACAAAAACAATTTAGGTACAAAATAGAACATAAAACCATAAAAGCAAAAGCAACAAAAATACAAGAAACAGCAATCTGAAAATTAAAAAAAACACAACACCTGATTTTAAAACTGATCTGTAGGCCAGTAACATCTGGAGGGCCCAACCTTTGCTAGTTAGTTGATACTATCCCGTACTCCCTTTTCTTCCCACAAATCCATGCCACTGAAACAAAATACAATTTCTAACATAAAAGCTACTGAAAACAAGAATCTCTGAGTGTTGAATGACTGCCTTTAGTTTGGACCAACTAGTCTCTGAAATACTGGTACAAACCTTTGAGTCACACAGGACTCTTCCTCAGAGTGGATATATATGTGATTTCTTTTTTAAAAGGAAAGAACAATATCTGTAGCCAGATCAGAAACAAGAACAAAGGGAAATCTTGATCAAAGCCTAAGACAATCCACACTTACGGTATATGGGAGTAAATCCCATTAAATGTGCATAGGATCAGGCTGAATGAAATGATGTTTGAAATGCAAGTGCAAATTTCACAGGACTCTTAGGGTCGATATATATGTAGACTGCTATAAGGGAAAGAACAATATATGTCCAATATCTATGCCCAAATATCAGTTATCAAGGGCATTACAGTTGGGCTGTAATCTTAAATACCGGTACATCTGCCAGAGTGCAAGCCCTATTAAACACTGGGTTCAGACAACACGATAACCCACACTCAAGGGTTTGAGTATAGGTTGAGTGTGGGTTGCTGATGAAATGTGGGTTATCATGTTGTCTGAACCCAGCTGTGCTAACAAGCCATGGTTTGTTAACCACGAAGATCCCATGAAGAGAACCCATGGTTTGTCGTTGGCTTGTGAACTGTGGGTTGTTCACCATGACTTGTTACTACTAAAGGTTTATTACGGTCTTACGACCCAAATAAAACAAATCAGCCACGTTTACACAAACTCACAGAGTGTATATAAGAGTAGAGACAGGTCAGCTCTCAGTTATTTCCCAGTAAAAGGACCCTCCTTTGCATTACAGCTAAAAGGAATTTAGCAACTTGGGTGGTAACAGTTGGATTGTGGTCACATAAACAGGAAGTAAGATGTTGAATCCGGCTAATATAAATGCATTGTGAGCCTGAAGTTTCTAAGAGGTGACATGTAAGAGGCGGGAGATCCATAAATCGGCAGCACACTGTTTGCGATAGGTGAGCAAGTCCTATTTGCTAAGGAAAATAACTCCTGGCTTTCAATGTCATACAACCCCTGGGACACCAATCTTAAGGCTTGCTGATGGCTGAGCATAAAAATGGAATCAAGGAGAATGCCAATTGAGCGAATCTTATGTTGGACCAAAAGAGACCATTTGCTAGCATAAGAATCCATTAACATAGATTGTACATAACTGTGGTACCCAGATGAAAAATAAAGGCACAACCAAAATTTGATGGTCTGTACCCGAGCTCTCATTTCCAAAAGGCCTACTCCAGTTTCTAGGTACATAGCTGTGTGTCCAACGCAATTGGGGACACCCAATATGCGTCGTAAAAAGCTGGCTTAGACTTTTACCATGCTTTGTTATCTTATCATAGAGTTGAAGGAGCCTACAAGGCTATCAAGTCCAACCCCCTGCTCAATGCAGGAAACTAGATTTATACCTCCCCTTTCCATAAAACCTGCTCAAGGTGTCTAACAATAATAAAATCCACAACTGAAAAGAAACCACATACATGATAAACAATAACGCAATGAAACCATATATATTTTAAAAAAATCAATATGCACAGGATTGGAATTGATATTTCTGAAATTGAGAACAGCTGCAATGTCATGGCTGAGTTACATCTCCTCCCACAGAGTGGGGGACTTTTTGCTATGCAGAGGCTCCTTGACTTAGCAAATGCAGAGGTGTCTTCATAATTGCAGAATGTATTTATTTATTTCATTTCTAAACCGCCCAATACTGAAGTTCTCTGTGTGGTTCACATCAGCTCACAAAAACATAAACATAATAAAATGGCATAAAAGCAGCATAAAATTGAGGAACAGCCATTTGCTGGATACTGTAACAGAACTGGCTGCTGAGGTGTCCCGTCCCATCCCACCTTCACAATGGTTTTCTGTGCCTCTCCTATTTGTGTATCCCTACTAGATGGTCCCCTCCCCTCACACAGGTCAGTAGGGTGGGTCGGGGGAAGAAAACAAAAAGCTGCCTCTAAGCGCTTGGCTCAAACTTCACTTCAGCTACAAACTCCCAGGATGGCCTTATCCAAACCACTTTTCTCACTCTACCTGAGGGGTGGAGAACCTGTGGCCTGCCAGAAGTGGATCGTCTACAACTCCTATCTGCCCCAGCTGGCACAGGCCATGGTTGGGGATCATGGGAGTTGAGGTCCATCAACATCTGGAGGAGTAAAGGTTCCTCACCCATGCCTGACCTCTTCAGTTCTCTCCCATCTGCAATAGGGAAATAATAACAATAGCAGCCTACCTCACAGGGCTGTTGTAAGGATTACTGCGGGGAAAGGTGTGAAAAAGTGCCTTGGACACTCAAAAAAAGCACAGTCTGACCGCTAAATATTACCAGCATCTCCCCAGCATCCTCTCACGCCCCCATCAAGGTGTTAGCCTTTAAGGCTCCACAAGGCTCTTTGTCATGCCTTTCGCTGTGGCAGACTAGCACGGCTCCTCTTGTAGGGCTCGCCCCCTGCTTGCTGTTTCTCCCTCGCCCCTGACTGAGTCCAGGCCTTTCTTCCATTTAGCTCACCTGTGCCACACACACGGGTGTTGCATTGCACCCACACACCCCACCCTGGAAATGTTAAATCTGCAGCCAGTAGCTCCAGCCCTGAGAAATCCAAACAGGCAAATTTCCCGGGGAGGCGGAAGAGGAAGACGATCGGCTCTCTCTACCGATCCTCGGCCTCTCTAGGACCGCAGCTCTGTCATGTTAACCTCTAGGTAAGCCTAGGCGAGAGCGCCCAACTCCGCCTCCGTCTCCCTGCAAGCTTTCTTCCAGGGAAGGGATTCCTTGGCTGCCCCAGTCGCATCATGCGAGGTTCCCAATGCCCTCGGGAAAGGCAAAGAGGCAACGCAGCCATCCGAAAGCGTATGCCACCCCACTACAAGTCAGGATATGATTGGTAAAACAAACTTTGTAAAATACGCATTTTAGCACTGGATTTTTTCCCCAAGGCGTTTCTGGCGCGGTGCCAGAATGTGTCCCCCTCCAAATTTTTGCGCCCCCTTTAGCGCTGCGCCCTAGGCAGCTGCCTAGTTGGCCTAATGGTAGCACCGGCCCTGGTTCTGCTGTTATTCTTTCCCTCATTTTTATGCATCTGTGTGTCATAGACAATCCCAAGCTGTTCATGTTTTGTTGGGCAAACAAGACAATTGTTCATGTACTTCTACAGCTTGCAGAGTAATGCAGGCAGCAGCACAGCATCTGGTTAAATGTGTATTTACAAACTTACCATTTCCTACCCACCAAAAATATAACTAAGGGTGAGTTTTGACACTGAGATAGATAGCGTTGTCCATTGTAGACCACTGCTTCATAGCATGATGTTCTAGCTTGGCTCCTCTTTTTTGTGGTGTCTGCCCATGAGAGGCAAGCATCACTTGCCATGTACTGGCTGAGGGAAAATGTGCATATTAACATTATGCTGTTGTAAATACATAGTCATTACTGTAATGACTTGATAAACCAGAATATGTGTAACTGCTAGCAACATGTTATTGTTTGTTTCTTACCATCTAAAAGTAATAGCCCAAAGGTAGGGTTGTATCCAATGTTAGTCCTACTTAGATTAGACCCATTGAAAGGAATGAGACTTAAGTTCAGCTAACATTGGATACAACCCCAATGGCTGGGATGTACTATGAGGATGTGTTGGGATTTGCTGTGAAATGACTGCTAGTAATCTGAGTATGTGAACAGTTTAAGGCTGAATATAGGATGTTTAATAGATCAATAGTTCTTTTTAACAGAGTTGAAAATGAATTGGCAGCAGTACCGCTTCCTATGATATAAATACAATTCTTTTGTTTCACTGCTGCTGGGAAAACCTGTTTACCTGATGCAAATATGGGAAGACTGTACCATGAACTGTGATACCTCTTCCAAACCTTTAACATGTTAAAAAAAAACAATCATAAGAAGAACCTTGGTATATCAGACCAAAGGTCCGTCATATTCACATTAGAACTAAGATGGTCAAGCACCTTCACTTGACATTCTATTACCTTTACTGGTTTGCCATTGACAGACTCTCCATACTAAAAACTAAGCTGAAAGTGACTCTAAATATCCCTCTGCTCATTTTATAAGATGTTCTCAGTGTACTCGTATATTGGGTACCGTATCAATGTCTAGGCAAGACGTTTGTAACTTTCTTGGTGCTAATATCAAGAGAGAGAAAAATAGGATAGGTTGGGAAAATGTTTTCCGATCTCCATTTTATTTTTAGTTAAAAAATATGTATAATTAACGTGCTAAGCGAAAAGCACGTCAAATGAATCCTTTACAAGGCCATCTTCCATCTGGTAACCTGTGTCCTCACTGTGGGAAGCTGTGTGGATCTAGAATTGGCCTCCACAGTCACTTACGGACCCATCGCTAGAGTCTACACAATTTTCTTTAGAATTTTCCTCCTTTTAAAATCTCCTTTTTGTAAATTTTTTTAAATCCTGGAAGACAATCTTACTCGGTCACGAGTGATCGCCTGACTGAATACTGTATCATTTCCCCCCAAATGCAGAATGCAAACGTATGCATGCAGACATATATACCTTAATAATATTGTCAACTTTTCTCACAGCTGACTTTCTAAAACAGCACTCTAGTACTTGGAACCTAGCTGCATTTGTATGTGTTCCTACTGCTATTGGTGTATCATGCAGGCCAGTCCTATGCATGTTACTTGGAAGTAAGTCTTGCAGAGTTCAGTTGGGCTTACTCCCAAGTAAATGTGCGCAGGGCTGCAGCCTTAACTGCATAATCACCAGGAAGGATTTTTTTTTAAAATTGACTTCATGCTTTCCCAAGTTCATCTTTGATGCCATGAAGTGTTACTTGGACCAAACAGGATGCAGTGGTGGTAGCAGATAATTCCTTAGGCAGCTTCCTTCCTGTGAAGGAAGTTTTGCTTCCTCAACAGCTGGGATGACAGGCTACATATCAGAACCACTGTCTCAGTCTGTTGCATAAAGTGGAGCTCTTGGAGTATAGCAGCGGCAGTAGTATGGCCACTGTTTAGAAGCAGACATTTCTAGGATGAATGTTTGCAAGAGAGAAGGGGACCATGACAGGAAACATCTACTCACAGCTTGGTACCTTCTGTGGTAGATGTTCTATCAGTTTCCTCTCTTTAAAGCCCCCTTTATGAGGATAAAAGAAAAATGGAAATACAGTATCATGTATGAGTTTGGTGTCTGTCAGACATACAGTCCTTTCCTGCAGTAGAAAAACTCTATCCAAGCTTAGTTAATTATAGCTGTAAAAGAGCAACCAGGATTATCTCCTCTCCTTGGTAATCTTTTCGGAGTCACATGGTAGGTATGAAGACAAAAGTATCAGAAAAGGAGAAGTTCTGCTTTATCAGAATGGTGCTAGAGCTTTTGGCAAAGTTGGAGCATTGAACTTTTAAAAAGGAAGATCATTCCCAGGAAGGACCTACATTCCAGTTGCAAACTGGGGACATTTCCTTGGCTACCCAAAACCTAATGGTGTCTGCAGTTATTTGAAGTCAAGGTTGTAGCTCTCAAATACCTTACTCTGAAGTAGTAATCAAATAGTAATCAAGAGAAGTGTAGTGAGTTGTGGCCTCTGGTGATTCCTGCTTTCTTCTGCTGTGTAGCTGCTAGCTTTAGTGAAACAGCTGGGAGAATTGGGCCATCCCCAGAGTTGCAATGACAGTCTTAGAGCTGAAACAAAGTTAGTCCCCAAAATTCTCCATGAGCATCTTCTCTGAAAATGTTGATGTTGAATATTCTCTGAATATGTATGTATTTGTTGAATATTCTCTTAATATTTGATATCCCATAATACTAGTTATTTTGCATTTTTACAATTGATAGTTGCCATGTAATGCTATTAAATACTATCAAATAATACATACCTGACATGTAATGGCATGCACCATCTGACAGTAGCCTATTCTAAAACTGAGTATAGTAAACATCAGGGTGGATTTGATTTAAATCATGATCACGATTTAAATCACTACTCAGAAAGACTCGATTTAATCATGTGACTTCCCCCCCAAAGGGCACTCTTCCTCGCTATAAGCTTAATACATGTTTTACACAACTCAGAGTTACCAAAGACTTATTCTTGCTGTTATAATCTTAATATTTACAACCAGATTAAGTTTTCATTTTTAGAATAACAACTTTTCAGATTAGTTTTACAGTTATATCAAAAAAATACTGATTTGGTTATACTATTAGAAGCACATTATAGATAGATAATTATGAAATTATTGTGAGGTGAACTATCCAGTTTAATAGGTTAATCATTCATATTTGGACAACTTTTCTGCTGTACTTTATTGGAAGGAGAAAAATAGCCATTATCTTAATAATAACAATTTAAATAGTTTTATTTAACTAAAACAATAACATGATAGCATATGTATTCTTGTATTTGCTTAAACATCCATGTTTGTTAACTGATGTGGTTAAACAAATATCTTTTAAAAAAAAACTTAGACTGTCATAATTAAAAACTACTGAAATCCTTATTTCATGATGAATAACCTTTGGACTATAATGTATCTTAAATAGAAAACTATCTTTAGATAGATTTTTCCTCAAAAAGCATTTTATTTAAAAATTCCAATTTAAAATTTTAAAAATCCAATTTAAATAAAAAAAATCTGATTTAAATAAAAAATCCATATTTTTTTATTTTTAAAAATCATTGATTTTTATCCACCCTGGTAAACATGTGAGGAGGGGAAGCATGGTAGTCCAGCCCCTTCCATCTCTGTTTTCATTGCCCTTTACATGTGGAGGGTGACTGTTTGATGGTGTGAGCCCCCTCTATCCATGGAGGTGCTCCACATGATTTGGAGCCCAGCTGTCTGCATGACGGAACCCGATGGAGATTCCACAGATAAAGGAGGCTCACCTTTTCAGAAAGTCACCCTCCATGTGCAGAGGGTGACATAAATGGAGACGGAGGGGGGTGGGACAAGCACACTCCCCTTCCTCATATGTTTATAGGTCTAGGATTGAATAGGCAACATGCTGTAGTATTGCATGTCAACTATTATTTAGCATTTTGACAGTGTTTGACACCGGATAGCTTATGAAAATTTTGAAATGCAATGTGCATCAAATACAAAATATCAAGAGATGCCAGGTCTGAGTCTGCAATCCTATATTCACATTTACCTGGGAGTAAGTGGAGTAACTCAATGGGACTTACTTCTGAGTAGACACACATAGGATTGCAGTGCAATCAATGCACTCAAACTTTGAGATGAAATTCCACATTCAAAATATGAATTTTTAAATTTTAATTAGAATTTTTAATTTTGCATTCAATTTTTTTGAATCTGTTCAATACTGAATTCAATTGCTGAATTTTGAATATTTGAGAATATTTATGTCAAGGCTATTGGTAGTGTTCTGCTGGAGGTTTGGGGGCAGAATAATTGCTATTGCTGCTCTGCATTGCACCAGAAACGTTTGTTGCGGCATTGACCAATGGTTTGGGACCAGGATATTGGAACGGACTATAACCTCCCATATAAATCTGCCTGCTTATTGTGTTTCTCATCCAAGGTCTTTCTCTGTATCCTATTGCCTTCAGTAGGAGGGCCTTTTTGGCTGTAGCGCTCAGGTGGTGGAATCCCCCCACTAGAGAGATCTCATTGGTCCTGTCCCTTTGTGTGTGTGTTTTTAAATAAATGATGAAACCTTTCTGTCTTCTCATGCATTCTGTTAGCTCTCTCTGCTGTTGGCATGTTTTTATGGGTCTGCTTTAATGCTCTCTGTTTACCGGGAATCAGCATTTTTATACTTATATGGATATAAACTACTGGGGTGGGTGGGTGAGGGCTGAATGGTGGAGAGGAAATAATTTTATAAATAAAATTAAAAGCCTTGGAAAATTAAGAGGTCTTTTGTCTGGGGTCTAAATGTGGATAGCCTAGGCAGTGTTCTCCAACCTTGGGTCCCCAGATGTTTTTGGCCTACAACTCCCAGCATGCCCCAGCCAACGTAGCCCCCAAAACATCTGGGGACCCAAGGTTGGAGAACACTGGTCTAGGCTGTGTCTGAGGATAGTGTTCCATAAACAGGGCACCACCACTAAAAAGCCATTGAATGCAGTGATCAGACAAGTTTATTTAGGAGAAGGCAATACTTCTAAGCACCTGGTCACACCCTGTTTAAGGCTTTAAAGATCAATGCCAGCACTTTAAATTAAACCTTGAAATAAACTGTTGCCTTTTTGCTGTTGTGCAGCTTACTCACTTGTTCTGTTCTCTGTCTTTTTAGACAGAAGGAAGCAAGCTGCAGAAGGATCTCCGGACATACCTGGCTTCGGTAAAAGGTAAAGCCTGGAAAAATAGCTGTGATTCTAGAAAATAGCATTTCTAGAATCTTCTTCTGTGAGGTAAATGATAGCAGTCACTATCCAGGTGTGTGTGTGTGTTTTACTTGGGTTCTGCCAGCTAAGAGTTAATGCATATCTGCATTAACTTTAGAAAGCTACAAATATATAGCTAACTAGCTGTAGGAATTTTTAGTGGAGATCAGCAAGTATCTATCACGGGCAACTACTACTTACTTCTAGCGTAGGTTGTATCCAATGTTAGTCTAACATAAGCCCCATTCATTTCAGCAGGTCTACTCTAAGTAGGATTAACATTGGATGCAACCCATAGCAAAGAAAACTACCCATCCCTTGGGTATCTGCTAGAGAACCACAATGTACAAACCAAGGCTCCTGCTATCAAGGGTTTTGGTCTCTGAGGCATTTCATGTGACTGGTAACTGGTAAATGACTTCTTTTATAACCCCTAGTTCCCATGACGCAAGAGCTAGTTTGGACAAACAATGAAAATTGAAAGCTTCACTTGTTGATGGGACTCTCCCTCACTCCTCTTTTTATAATATTTTTGCTCATATAATTTAAAAACTCCCACACATGATTTCATCCTGATTAATGGTATTCATTAATAGGAACGCCCAATATACTTTCGCCAGTATGTTATCATTATGTGGAGAGAGAGAGAGAGAGAGATTCAGTCTTGTTTGTTTGTTTGTTGGTTTATTTATTTCAGCCAGGCAAATGCATTGACAAGTAAAACCCTGCAAAAAATATGTCTGTTCAAAACTGCAAATTGGCCACTACCAAAAGATAGTTTGTTTACACCTTTTTGAAACAAAGATATGTTTCATTTCTCTTGTTTGCCCACACTAGATGGGAATGTTAAACCCAGTGGCTATTGGTACTTGTAGTGTTTCTATGTGTTAACCTCTGCTTTCCTTGCCTGGAAAATAACTCACTTTAAGTATCACCATGGGTTTTGGATGAGGATTTGGTCAATGAGTAAAACTCATGCCTCTCTCCTTTCCTCTTTTGGGTGGCTATTCTGTGGGATGCTACTGTGTGTCATTCAACATTCGGAGCCTCTCTTTTCTATCTCCAAGCAATGCACGATGCCTCCAAGAAACTGACAGAGTGTTTGCAAGAAGTGTATGAGCCGGAGTGGCCGGGAAGAGATGATACTAACAAAATAGCAGAGGTGAGGTTCTGTGCTGTCATGAGTTAGTATCACTTATGTATTATGATCTCCAATTCATCCCATGGGGGTAATAATTGTTATTTTGATTTTGGAGTTTATAGCCCAATATCTCAGTTAGGACGTAACATGACGAAGTCATAGTTTAGTGTTACATGAACAAGGCTAGTCGAGTCTCAGGCTTGCATACACACCTCTCCCCTCTTCCTGCGGTATGACCACAATGAGGAGATTGGAAGCATCCGTTTCCCTTTTAACACTAACCATGGTTTGTTATTCTGTCCAAAAAAGACAAACTGGTTCATTTAAATTATAGCTTACTGAAACAAGCCAGATCATAAACCACTGTTGTTTCAATAAACCGTAGTTTAAATTACTGCAGTTTATCCTTTTCAGATGTAATGATAAACCATGGTTAGTGTTGAACAGGAAGTGGATGCTTCCAATTTGCTTCTCATGGTTGCACCAGGGGAGAAGGGGAGGTTGTGTGCAAGCTTGAGTCTCAAATAGGCCTGTTCACAGAATGCTTAACTATGGTTTAGCTCATCCTTCTCCAATATGGGGCCCTCCAGATGTTTTGGACTGCATTCCTAGGATTCCTGACCATTAGCCAGGTCCGGTGCATGGCAGTTTGGTGCCCTAGGCAAGATCAGATATTTAGCGCCCCCCCTTCCCACTTGAGCCCTCCCTCCCTCCAGCCCTATGCCCATTATGAAATAAAAGTCAATTGGCAAAACCTAAAAAAAATATTATCATAATAAATTATTATCCTCTTCCTTAGCATATTTGATCACTGGGATTCTCTGGTCTGTCTTCCCTCTCTTTCTCCCCCCCCTCCTTTTCTTTTCTTACCCCTTCTCTCTCTTTCGTTCTCTCTCTCTCTCTCTCTCTCTCTCTTCTTGTTCCCCTCCCCCTTTACCTTCTTTTTTGTGTGTATGTGCAAAAATTATCTCCCCCCCCACACCCCATCTCCTCTCCTGCAAGCTCCTCTTCCCCCCACCCTCTCCAATTTCTACTTTCGTGTGCATGCAAAATTCTGGTTTATTTTTTGCTTCTGATAATTATTATTAAATAAAAATTTATTATTAATTTTTTTTGCTCCCTCAGCCCCCCTTCCTCCTCCTCCCCCACCCCCACTCCTTTTATCATTCTCCCTGGCTAGGGGTGGGGGCTCCTCAGATTGGGGAGAGTTCACTCTGGTTACCCCCTCTCTCTTTCTGCCTCCCTCCCTCCCTCCCCCCACCCACCTCCTTCAGCGCCGCCGCCCCCTCCCTCCCTAACCGCCCCCTTCTCCTCCCCTTATCGCCCCATGTGCTGTATGAGAAAGCAGCTTTGCTAAAGAGACCCACTTGCGAAAGAAACAGGAGCGGCATAAGGCTTGGGCAAGCGGCAGCAGCGGCAGCAGGAGACGGCGAAAAAAAGGAGAGCCGAAGTAGCCGCAGCGGGAAAAGAAAAGGAGGAGGGGGAGAGAGGGGGGGAAGAAAGAAAGAAAGAAAGAAAGAAAGAGAAAGCAAGCCTGGGGACAACAAAAACAGAAGAAGAGACTGGCACACGGAGAAAGAAGCGAAGCGAAGGGGGAAAAGCCAGGGAGGCTTCTGATTTGGTGTGGTTTCTGCGCCCCTTTTAGCCATGCGCTCTAGGCAGCCGCCTAGTTGGCCTAATGGTAGCACCAGCCCTGCCATTAGCTATGCTTGCTGGGCCTGATGGGAGTTGAAATCCAAAACATCTGTAGGACATCAGATTGGGGAAGGCCAGTTTAGTGTTATGTCTGAATCGGGCCAGTGTGTTTTAGGTCACAATACATCCATTGTGTGATCTTAAATATTCCACAGAACAACAAAAACATAACACGACCCAAAGAGTAGCAATTCTTTTAAATCCTCAACAGGGCAGTATACTGACCCATATCTGTACTATTTCCTAGCTGATGGCAGGGCGTAAAAGCAGCAGCAGACTTCTCTCAGACAAACACATGCACACACAGGACTTGTTTCTTAAGTGGATGCTTTTAAAAAGATAAACAACTGTAACATATGATTACTCAGGAATTAAACCTTGATGGTTACAGAAGTGCAGTTTCTTAAACATTACTCATTCATCTGAGGTAAGGAAAGCACATGGGGCAATCAGTTAGTTAAGTCAGTTAACAACAGAACAGTCTATCTGTTAGAGGAGTGTTAGAATGGAATTCAAACCTGTTGCTAAGCAACATCCAGCATTCCCTCCCCGATTCAATCAAGTGGTTCAGTCCACTGAACCCTGCCCCCTGCCCTTCAACCAGACTATACACAGTCTGCCTTAACCGTTTAATGGGCAGTTGACTTAAAAAACCCTCCCTGCAGAGTTTACCTCTTCTCTTCACATATTCCAACACCAGCCACCCTTATTGTGTGGACATGTGGCACTTGCTGTTGCTTTGCTGCTTGGATAAGAGCTACAGTGAGTGGCTGGAACCCACATATATAACAAAACCAAAGATCAAACTATATGAGTTGCAGAAGAAGGCGTAGCTAGGCTGGCCATTTGTTTTCACTGGTTGGTCTTTTGTGCCTCTAACTACTGCATAGTAGGCACACATTCAACAGGCAGAGCTATCCCGTGCTGCATGGGAGATGTATTCAAGGGGAATCGTTTGCTTATTTAATTTCTGCAGTTCATTGTAGCTTTTAAAGTTATAGGAGCTCTGCCAAAAAAAAAAAAAGTGGTGACAATGCTAGGCATACATGTTTTTACATGTATACCACTAAACAAGAATATGTTTGCAAACATATATCTTACGCAGGTTTACTCATCATTGCGTTGGGATTGGCTGCAGCTCATGTTGAGAGAGTGTATGTTTGATGGCACATCTGGGTTTGCCCTTCATCATGTGTGAAATGTTCTATATAAGAAGTGTTTCCACATTTTACACTGTTGCTGCTGATTGTTCATTGGTCTTCTTCTGTTTTAGAATAATGACCTGCTGTGGACAGACTTTCATCAGAAGCTGGTTGATCAAGCACTGCTAACCATGGACACCTACCTCGGCCAGTTCCCAGACATAAAAGTATGGGGCTCACTTTATTCCTATCCTTTTATTACTTTTTGAAAAATGAAGGCCACATTTTCTGTGAATCAAGGGACTGTTTTGTAAGAAACTCTTATGTTCTTTGCAGGATTTTACCTTGCCTGTTTGGGCTGTGGTTTAGAAATAAGGTTTGATTGGTGAAAGGACATTATTCTTATGTCAGGCAAAGTGAGTATAGTCCATGGGTCGGCAACCTATGGCCCTCCAGATGTTTGGGCCTGCAACTCCCAGCAGCCCTAGCCAGCACCACCAATGGTGAGGCATCATGGGAGTTGTAGGCCCAAACATCTGGAGGGCCACAAGTTGCCCACCGCTGGATAGTAAATGTGGGGTGGGGAACAGGCTCACATACACCCACCCTGCGATTTAACCTTCTTGTGTTGGATGTAACTGTCACGTACACATGTAGAATTCAACATATCCCTTTTCAGGAGTCCTCTTGCATGAAGGGGAGAGCAGGTCAGCAGGGCCATTCTTGCTGGCCTCCCCACTGCTGTTGTGTCCTTGCTGGCTCCCCTTGCTATCCATGCCCTGTGGGAAGGGGGAAGAGTCTGAAGCGAGGTGACTGCCATACCCTAGTAGCTTCCCTGTATGATTTCGGGTTCTAACTTGCATGGGGAGTCAACACATGTGCAGCAAGCTCCTCACTTCAGACCTGCCCCCCAATGCATAAAGAATGGGGGAAGCCAGCAAGGACACGATGGGAGCGGTGGGTAGGGTTGGAGGTTAGCAAGGGGTTTGCCCTTATAACATGTGGTCCTACCAGTCAAAACTGGCACAGGAATGGGCTAAATATAATGTGTAACCACCATGCAGAATGTGTCCAATACCATGCATTTCCCTGACGTGTGACTAAGGCTAGTGTTTGGCTCATGATGGTGGTGGTAGTGGTGGTGGTAGTGGTGGTGGTAGTAGTAGTAGTAGTAAATAATAATAATAATAATAATAATAATAATAATAATAATAATGATGTATACCCCAGTATTCAACTACCCATCTCCTGGGCTTACAACATGAATAAACCCCCACATTTAATACCATCAAAACCTAAAATCGAACTACTAAAAGCAGTGAGATAAAAACATGTTTAAAAAATCACAATAATCTGGCAGCAGTGAACCTACTTGATTTTAAAAGTTAAACGCCCATCAAAACAGTGTCTTCAATATCTGATGAAATACGATTATGAAGGGGGCTAGACTGATCTCATCTGGGATATGATACTTACCAAGGCCACAGAATGTATGTTGCATCAGGAAGCACAATTCAGTATGATGAAAAAGCGCCTTCTTGCCCAATTTCCTGGCAGATGTTAACTGCTGTCTTTGGCTATATACTACCCGACCCCTCAAAATATATGACCACTTTCCCGTCTATCATTTCTTCCTTTCAGTCTGCTCTTATTGATACATTTTTTGGCATCAAAGTCTTGCCTCTGGCTGTGGAATGCAGCAGTTGCTTTTTCATTATTCAATGGCCTGAAGCTGATATAAAATTAGCCCAGGCTGGACACAAGACCTATTGAGTCTTTTCTCCCCTCCCTTTTCATCTCTCAGAATTCTCAAAGCAAAAATGCTCCAGTAATGAAGTGATGCCTTTTTTCTAATGCTTTTTAAAAAAGACAAAAAAAAAAAAAAAAAAAAAAGACAGAGGAGTAGCTGGGGACTATGTATCTTTTGTGCACAAATGTACCCAGTCAGCACAAATGTTCATTCTGCATTACAAGAACAGAAGATGTGCATGCAGAATAGACTATGTAAATCTGTGTAAATCTTAATCTAATTTGTGCAGTTCTACTTCTGCAATCCTTTTTTTTTTTTTTTTAAATGAGTGGGATAGATGAGAATTTTTAAACAATTCATATAACTGAAGTACAGAATGCCATACCCAGTGGCTTTTGTGGCTGAATTATCCTCTTCGTCATTGTATGAGGTTTTCCTTTCTATTTAGGGCCGAAAGCCTCTGCTCCTTATTTCTTTTTGTCCTCCCTTCAACACCCCCCCTTCTTTCACAAAGGAAACATAATCACAAGGAATCCAGTAATGCACTTTTGAGGGATTGGTTGCATCTGGTAAAGTTCTTTTTTATATATACATGTACAGTTGCTAGGGAGTGTTGCAGTCCCATCCTGAGAACTTTTCTCTCCTAAGCGTCAGATCCTATCCTGTGAGCTCTCCTCTTCCAAGCATGAAATGGGTTTAAGAAGGTTGAAGAGGAAATGTGCTTTCCATATGGCAGTGCTTGTAACTATGATCTCACATAGAAAAGGTCAGCTTGGCTTTGTCCCAGTGAAATCAAACACCCCATTTAACCTCCTTCTGCTGCATCCCAGAAGAAAGACAAAACAAAGCTGTCCTCCCTTTCTCATGCACTTATCCACTTTGTGAAGGAAATTGTGTGTGTGTGTGTGTGTGTGCACACGCGTTTCCCCATTTTGTTTCAAGCAGCTGCATCAATGACCTCTTGTGGCAGCTTTTTTGTGAGTTTAGTTGGTGCCATAAAGTGTCAGCCACCTTGGGTAGCTGCTTCTAGCCTGGCTAGCCACATGCTGGAAATTCTACAGCAGTAATGTTTTAGAGCTAAGGAGAGCCTCCTCTTCATGACTGGTCACAACTGGCAGCAGCGAAGCTATAGAGAAAGAGGGCATCTCCCTCAATTTGGAGCTTGCACCCTAGTTAATTTGTACCTAGCAGTTCCATTTTACAGGCAAAGCGGGCAAGATTGTGAATATGTGAGTGTGTGTGGAACACCCTTGGGTAGGGTTATAGTTACAAATAAACACCCTTGGGTGGGTTATAGTTTCAACTTCAGCAGTGGTTTAGTGCTACATTTTTGACATGCCGGCACTTATGACAGTCCCCATAATCATGACCCCAAGGTCATGATTATGTCCGTGTTAGAGATCGCTGCAATGTACTTCTTACTAGGGCCATGGTGAGTGTCGATGACTGCTGGACAGACCACCGACTAATCCGGTCCACAATGGTTATCAACATTGCTCCCCAACGTAGGCTTCAAGGAAGGGAACCAAGGCGTAAAATGAACATCCATGCCCTTCAAGATCCTATTAAGCAAACTCGTCTTCAATCACTTCTTAAGGAACATTTACCTACGGAACCTCCTGACAACATTGAGGACCATTGGTCTAAGCTGAAAACCTCCATTACTGCAGCTTGTGAACAAACTATTGGATATGAAACTAAGAAACATCAGGATTGGTTTGATGAAAATGATAATGAGATTAAATATATAATTGACCAAAAAAAGGAAAGCCTTCCAAATATGGCAAAATGATATTAACTGCGCTGCCAAGAAAAAAATCTACGCTAGCGCAAAGGCTGAGGTCCAAAGAAGAACAAGAGAACTTAAGAACGCTTGGTGGAAAAAGAAAGCTGATGAAATTCAACAACTTGCAGAATCTCATGATGCACGGGGCTTTTTTAAGGCCACAAGGGCCATTTATGGACCAAAAACCTATGGTACAAACCCTTTACAATCAAAAGATGGCACCAAACTCTTAAAAGACAAAGAGTCTATTGCACTGCGTTGGAAAGAGCATTATTATGATCTTTTAAATCGTAAATCTAAGGTGGATAATGAGATTTTTTCGCAAATCCCGCAAAAACAAATTAGAGAGGAACTTGCAATACTCCCCACTTTGGATGAAGTAAAAAAAGCCATTAATCAAATGAAGAATAACAAAGCTAGTGGACCAGATGGGATTCCTGCTGAAATCTTTAAAGAAGGGCCCCCCGAACTTGTACAACATCTTCATAAACTCATCGAAAAAATCTGGATAAGAGAAGAGATCCCAGAAGACTTCAGGGATGCCATAATTATCAGCCTCTTTAAGAAGGGTGATAGAACAGACTGTGGAAACTATCGGGGCATTTCTCTCTTAGCTACCGCAGGTAAAATATTTGCTAGGATTCTCGCAAACCATCTTCTATCTATTTCAGAAGAGATCCTCCCTGAAACTCAATATGGTTTCCGCCCCTCTAGAGGGACAGTAGACATGATTTTTACTGCACGTCAGCTCCAAGAAAAATGCCGGGAGCAAAATCAACCCCTTTATATGGCATTTATCGATTTGGCTAAGGCCTTTGATACTGTAGAACGTACAGCTCTCTGGACTATCCTTATGAAAATTGGATGCCCCAATAAATTTGTGAATATCTTGCGACTTCTCCATGACAACATGACGGCAACGGTTTTGGACAACAACGGCTCTCATGGTGCTCCATTTAAAGTGGGATCAGGTGTTAAACAGGGATGTGTTATCGCCCCAACATTATTTGCTATTTTCATCGCCATGATTTTACATCTTGTCGAGGGGAAACTTCCCACTGGTGTGGGAATTATATACCGAACAGATGGAAAGCTTTTTAATCTCAGCAGGCTGAAAGCAAAAAGTAAGGTAATTACAACCTCCGTTGTGGGACTTCAGTATGCTGATGATAATGTGGTCTCCGCACATTCAGAGGATGATCTCCAAACTATCCTAAATGCTTTTGCAGAAGCATACGAAAAACTTGGTCTCTCACTTAACATCAAAAAAACTAAAGTGCTTCATCAGCAAGTGCAAGCTAACCCTTTGGTGATGCTATCTATCCGGCTTGGTGGGACAATACTGGAAAATGTCAATCATTTTCTCTATCTTGGCAGCTATCTTTCTGTTACAGCTAACATCGATAGTGAAATCCAGCATCGTTTGAGCTCCGCAAGTGCCGCGTTTTCTCGAATGAAACATAGAGTGTTCGAGGATCGGGATATTTGTAAGAAGACCAAAACACTGGTTTATGAAGCCATTGTATTACCAACTTTATTGTATGCCTGCGAAACATGGACTATCTATAAACGTCACTTCCACCTCCTTGAAAGATTTCATCAACGTTGCCTCTGGAAAATCCTGCGAATTACTTGGGAAGATAGGCGAACAAATGTCAGTGTACTGGAAGAAGCAAAGACTACTAGAGTTGAAAAAATGATCCTTCAACGGCAACTTCAGTGGTCCGGTCATGTTGTTCGAATGCCTGACTGCCGTCCCCCAAAGCAATTACTTTATTCCCAACTCAAGGATGGAAAGCGGAATATCGGTGGTCAGTATAAGAGGTTTAAAGATGTTCATAAGGCTAATATAAAAAAATGCAATATAAACATCGAAAACTGGGAAGCTCTGGCCCATGAACAATCTAAATGGAGGTTGGCCTTTCACAAAGGTTCCATGGACTTTGAAGAAGCCCGAGTGCAAGGTGAAAGGGAGAAACGTGCTAAGCGAAAAGCACGTCAAACGAATCCTTTACAGGACCATCTTCCATCTGGTAACCTGTGCCCTCACTGTGGGAAGCTGTGCGTGGATCTAGAATTGGCCTCCACAGTCGCTTACGGACCCATCGCTAGAGTCTACACAATCTTCTTTAGAATTTCCTCCTTTTATCCTGGAAGACAATCTTACTTGGTCATGAGTGATCGCCTGATGATGAAGAATCATGACCCCAAGGAAAGTCCAAAATTGCAGGCAGCTGTGTTGATCCATATCAACAAACCAGTTCTTGGAGTTTTCATCTGCTTGAAGCAAGTTTTTTCTAAAGCTAATGAGTTTTAATTGTCTGTTCAGGACCAGGCCACCCAAAATAGTATGCATTACAACAAGGAACAATATATTATTACTGGGAAAATCCCCCCCCCCCCCCCCGCTACTGTGAGGATTGCAGCTAAGCTCAGAGGGAACAGAAAACCCTGAGAGGGGTGGCAGATGTCAGTGCCCCTGCTAGTAACAAAAGTGTCGGTGCAGAGTCCCTGGCTCTACTACATCATCGCATGTAAGTGTCTTTGTTTTCTAGCCCGCACACATGGGTGGCTAAGAAACCTCAGTTCCAAATGCAGTTGTGCAGAAGTAAATATGGTGATTTTTAAAAGGACAGCCTTTCAAACCAGACACTGTGGTGTAGTGCAGTGATTTCCAACCTTGGCTCCCCATTGGCCATGATGACTAAGGATGATAAGATTTGTAATCCAACTACATCTGGGGACCCAAGGTTAGTAACCATTGGTTAGAGTGTCAGACTAGGAGCAGGAAGAGCTGGGTTCAAATCCCCACGTAGCCATGAAGTTCACACAGGCTCTCATTCTCAGCCTAACCTACCTCACAGGTGTGTTGTGAGAACATAAAGAAGGAGAGAACCTTACACTTAGACGTAAGTGTACATAGGATATCAGTCTTGCAGCACAATTCTGTATACACTTACCTGGGAAAAAGCTCAAATGAACACAGTGGGACTTGCTTCTGAGTAAACATACATAGGATTGCACTGTTAGAAGCCTTTTCATCTCAGAGATTTAGCTCTCTCCCCATACTACATCACATTTCCTCAGGAGAGTGTGTCCATGGGCTTATCCATTTTCCCCCTCACAACAACCCTGTCAGGTAGGTTAGTCTGAGAGCCAGTGACTTTGCCCAAGTTCACCGAATAGGTCTCCCCATTTCAAGTCCAGTAGTCTCGTCTCAACTCCATCCTACTGGCTCTCTACCATTAGTTGCGAATGAATCTATCTTTCTCGAACAGTGGAGGAGGAATAATTTCAGCTGTTTTGTATGTGCTTTTCTCAGTAGTCACTGAAATTAGTAGGTGAGTCTTTCTGGTTGCTTTAGTGGACGTGGGCCAAATTCTTAGTACAAAATGCCTTCTTTGATAGCGGCATCTGAAATCTGTCTAGCGTTTTTAATGTGGCTGTATTCTTGAAAGATGCCCAGTGGCTTCATTCAGAGCTGTACTGGAAATTTAATTAAACAAGAGATAAAACCAAGTACAGCTTGTCTGGCAGGCCAGGAAGGGGTTGAGAGAGCACAATATACAGACTGGGGCAGAGATGCAGCAAAAGCCACACGTGTTTGAGAGGACACTGCATAATCCCTTGAACTATTTTTGTGGTCTGTTAGGCTTGGCAAATGCAGCATTTCATGCCAGTTGTTCTGTTCCCAAAATATCTATTATTTCAAAAACAATAGCAGTTATTTTGGACAGCAGCCTCTTACTGTGTAATGTTATGTCTATTCTGTCTTTACCATATTATGCCACATTTGATATTACTGTGGACCACTTCTGCTGTGAAAAGGTTGGAAAATCTATGCCATATGGGGAAGGGCAGAGAAGGGAAGAAGGAGCTGCTTCTGCATGGTATCTTGCTGTCGCTATGCCTTCCAGCCTCTCTGTCGCTGACCTCTATGGTTTGCAACACAGGAAGTGTAAACTGGTTCGGTGGGCACATCTGAAATTTTGAGAGACTGTTTTGGGCACTCTCATAAAATGGCTGCCATGAGGGGGCTTGCCTGTTCCATAAAGTGGCTACCATAGTGGGCATGGCAGGGTACAAAACACTAATTTCCCAGAAGGCCAATTGGTGAGAATAAAAGAAAAGTAACTTGCCTGAGAATCTGAGTACAAGGTAAAGGAAGGGGTCTGAGCTCCAAAAGGCAAAACCACTCATTTGAACCCAAATAGTGATGGTGCTGGAGGGCAGCACTTTGCTTTGCAGCATGCCAGCCTCCCAACTACAAAAGTATTTTTTTAAAATCTTAATAAAATAAAAATCAGGAGGGGTGGGGAGCCTGGTGGACTCCAAGAGAAGTGTTCATGGGCACATTGGTGCCCAAGGACACAAATCCCAGATGTAAAATGATGCCAAAAATATATCCTAACTTCAAATTTATACTGATGAGGTCTCTGAGCTGGCAGTGACTGACCAGGAAAGGGCACTTGGGGTCATGGTGGGTAGCTCAATGAAAACATTGACCCAGTGTGTGATAGCACGGAAGAAGCCAATTCCATGCTAGGAATCATTAGGGAAGGGATCACTGATATTGTAATGCCTTTATACAGATCTATGGTGTGACCACACCTGGAATACTGTGTACATTTCTGGTTGCTGTGTCACAAAAAGAATATTGTAGAGCTGAGAAAAGTGCAAAAAAAGGGGCAACCCAAATGATCCTATGGCTGTCATGTGGCAGCAGTCTTCACATACACTTCCAAGCACACTTATTTATTTTTTTGCAACATTTCTGTGCCACCCCATAACAGAAAGTTCTCTCAGTGGCTTACAGTAAATATAAAAACAAACTGTGGCCAATGGTGTTTTATTCAAATATAATAGACATTGCCTATTAAAATTTCTGTATCTTTTGGAAGCTGAACAACCACGATGGTGAGCACATCCCAGCTGATGTCACTTCCTATTAGACCTGTAATAGTTCCTATTGAGGAACCTGTAGAGTTGATTATTTATTTATTTATTATATTTATATCCCACCTTTTTTCCTTCAAGGAACGCAAGGCGGCTTACATAATCCTCCTCCTTCTCTCCATGTTATCCTCTGTATTAAACCCTGTATTGAGTTTAGACATATAGTAAGCTTGCCTCAGATGTCAAGAGAGGCAGAGTCAAAACTGGTAGGGCCTGCCACCGCTGACACCAAGGAAAGGTGAAGCTGTCATTTCTGTGGTTGGTGCAGTGACAGAAAACCACAAGCACGGTTCATATAACTTTTTTGTCTGTCCTACTCATGCAGTTGTAAAATGTGGTAATTGTGAGTAGGCTGTTTGGGTAGCATGTGCTAAGGCTGCAAGGTCTGTGAGATTTCTTATTGTTACAGGTAATTCACAACTCATGATTATTGCACTGTTATATTTGCTTTTGTTTAAACAACTGTGGTGTATGTTAGACTCCACATACTATTTGTGTAAGTTTTTGTACTTTACATTGTGTGGTATTGTTGACCCCAGTGACTTATCTGTAACTATTTTATTTCATTTGGAACAGGGAAGGTGTCAATAACTCCAAGCTTTTTTAAATTTGCCAATGGAGGATAAGGCCATCAATGGCCACTAGTCATGATGACTATATATTACCTCTGGTAGTGGAGGGAGTACAGAGGAAGCTGCCTTATACTGAGTCAGACCCTTGGTCCGTCTAGCCTAGTATTGTCTGCACTGACTGGCAGTGACTCTCCAGGGTTTCTGGCAGGATTATTTCCTAGCCCTACCTGGAGAAGCTGGGAAATGAACCTGGGACCTTCTGCATGCAAAGCATGTGCTGTACTACCACTGAGGTACAGCCCCTCCTGTAGCTTAGTGGTAGAGCATGCCTCTCAATACCAATTGCTGAGGAACACGAGCAGGAGGGTGCGCGGGTGCTATTGAACTCATGTCCTGTTGTGAGCTACTCTTAGGCATCTAGTTGGCCACTGTGGGAAACAGGATGCTGGACTAGATAGGACTTTGGTCTGATCCAGCATGGCTCTTCTTATGTTCTTATACTTCAGTCTCCAACACTTTCACCATAGTGTCTATTTACAACATTTTATCCTGCTCTTCCTCCATAGAGCCCAGAGCAGTGTATATGAAATGATCCCTTCTGAACTCTACACAACTCTGTGAGCTAGGTCAGGCTGAGTGAAGATTTGAATCCTGCAGCATCAATTGACCCTAGAAGGCTAGGTCCCTTTGGTGCCTGTGGGAGCTTGCCTTCTGGGGCTAATAGCCACCATGGAGGAGGAGTTCATTAAAACTGGGGCAGGGGAGGAAGAGACTGACTTCCCCTCCTTATATGCCATTGTTCCAATGACTCTCCCCCATGGATGGTGTGTGTGTGTTGAAGAGATGTTGAAGAGTCCTTGGTCTCGAGTCACGAGTCGAGTCACGAGTCTTTGGACCCGAGTCTCGAGTCCGAGTCCGAGTCCAAGTCCTTGGTCCAAAATGGTGACTCCCGAGTCCTGAGTCACTCCCAAAGCTGACTCCACGAGTCCCTATTAAAATCAGTGGGGTTTTCCCTCAACAAAATAAGGCTACTTCAGATGTGTGGCTTAAATAAATTCTAGGCACAAGTGTGCCTTTTTATTTCAAAACTCTGCAACTGATTTTGGCAAGAACAGACCAGGCAGACAAACCCAAAATAACCAGGCAGGCAGAGGAGGCAGGGAACCCCAAAGCAGGCAGGCAGAGGCGTTTGTCTTGGACAATTCAAACTGTGGAACTGGTTAAGAAGAGATCGGGCAGGCAGAGGAGGTAGGGAACCCCAAACAGGCAGGCAGGCAGTGCCCTTTGTCTTGGACAATTCAACTTTTGAACTGGTCAAGAAGAGACCAGGCAGGCAGAGGAGGCAGGGAACCCCAAACAGGCAGGCAGAGGCAGCCAAACCCAAAATGTCTGACCCTAACCCTAACCCCCCACAACAACACATCAATCAAAATAAATCTCAACACATCGTTGGGGCTGCGATCCTAGTAGCTGTCCATAGTGGCCGAGCAGCGGCACACCTCGCTTCCATGCGCTCTTCACCGGTGATCGCGCTCCTCTCCACTCCTTCTGGCACAGCCCAGGGATGTTGAGGAGTCCTTGGTCTCGAGTCCCGAGTCGAGTCTCGAGTCCCATTAAAAATATTGGGACTCGAGTCCGAGTCGAGTCAGGGGGGGGACTCAGTCCGACTCACAAGTCGAGTCCTCGAGTCCGAGTCCCCATCCCTGGTGTGTAGGGGGCGGGGACCTGTTGAATTTTGTTTGAAGTGACATTCTCAGGAAGGCTTGCTTGTTCCAGGCTTGGTTTGTGTGGGGAAGACTACTGACCCCTGCTGGTGCTTTTTCAGTTATTAACATGACAACTCTATGGATTGGATCCAGATCTAGGCATATGCAACTGGGCCCGACAGAAGCAGAGTTCCCCACCCCTCTGCTGTCTCTCCAGCAGCCTCTCCAGCCCCTGAAAATGCTACACAGAGGGTTGGGGAACTCTGCTGAATGGGGTGAGCTTTGGTGTGGCATGGTGGGAGGAGGACCTTCCGTGAGCAGAGCCCTTCTGTCTACAGAAGGCAGATCCAATTTAACCTGCCCAAAGTTATTTAACATATGAAGATTTATTTAACTATATCCTGAAAAAATGAATGGAAACTAGCATTAAATCTGAACATGTTGGGGTGAATTCATTAGAGTTTCACCATGGCAGAATGGCGGGGAAAATTTTTATGACAGAAATTTTAATTTTATTTATTTAGTCTTAGTTGCTTTTAATTATCCTTCTTATTACACACTGTTCATACTAAATACTGTAATGGACTTTTCTTGCGTTATGGCCCATTAAGGATGATACCATAAAGATAGTTTTCTATTAAATATTAATTAACCCAGATTGTTTCACACATATTCACGCACAGTAGAAATACCACATCTCTGTTTTATTGAAATTCTCTTTGGATATGTTAACAAAGCTAGCCTTTTAAAACAATGCCTTAATTCTAGGTGTGGATGGGAGTAGACAGAATATTAAGGAGTGGAAAGGGAGCATGCGTTGTCAGGATATGTTATATTTTTGGAATTTGGAATTCATTTGATCAAGGAGATGGAAGTATATTAATTGGTTCCTTGGAGGGGGGGTGCACCTTATGATTTATTGTATGCTGTTTATGTTATATTTTTGTGTTATTCTTGTATTTTGTTATATTTTGTTTTGAAGAGTAAATAAAATATTTTAAAAAAAGAATATTAAGGAGTAACTAAGCTTTGTTAAATGGCTTGGTGAACATGTCCTGGCCTGGGATGTTATCCAGAAAGCTATATGTGGTCAGCAGTCTTTATTTATTTATTGATTTGATTTGTACCCTGCCTTTCAACAAAGAAAAATGTCATACAAGCTGGCTTACAGTCATAAATAAAACTAGCTTAAAACAATAACCATTCATTCATTCATTCAAAACATTATTAAAAAACAAATGCATTAAAATACAATTAAAAACGCAAGAATAACAGAATAAAAACAATATCCAACCTGACAGACCTGCTTATTTTTATTTATTTATTATATTTATACTCCGCCTTTTTTCCTGCAAGGAACCCAAGGCGGCTTACATAATCTTCCTCCTGCTCTCCATTTTATCCTCACAACAACCCTGTGAGGTAGGTTAGGCTGAGAGTCAGTGACTGGCCCAAAGTCACCCAATGAGTTTCATGGCCGAGCGGGGACTAGAAATCGGATCTCCCCAGTCCTAGTCCAACACTCTCACCACTACGCCACACTGGCTTACACATCAAAGGCCTGCTCGAAAAAAAGGGACAGCAGAGAGGGAACAAAACTAGCCTCCTTCAGCAGGGAGTTCCACATCCACAAAGAAGGTTCTCTTGTCTTCCCAAGTGATTAAAGGGAAACCTGAACATCTGTCACAAACAGACTTATTTTTGTAGATCATATCAGTGTATGATATAGAGTGGGACCTAGGGGAAGATAGGAAAATAATATGTGTATTTAAAAAAAAAAAGAGGTGGAGAACCAGCCTGGTAAAACTTGTTCACCACATGGACGGATAGATGGCCAAGGCCAGCCCTCCACCTCTTTTGTTTGTTTGTTTAAGCAGTTTTGGTGGTGGTGGTGGTGGTGATGGTGCACATCAGGAATCTAATAATGTAGTAAATCCATCATATATCAGTCACTTTACCACATACATGGAGAAAAAGGATGAATTTTTATCGACTGTCTGGCCACCTAAACAGGTTTCGGCAAACTGGCTCCGAGGCCATTGCAGAGTGTTGGAATACTTAGCAGAATGCATACAAACTGGACTGTAAAGATTAGTCCATTAAATTACATGGCCCTGGTATTCAGTAATGATCTCTCCCCCCCTCTCTCCCCCTCCCCACTCTCGCCTCCTTTCAGTCTCGCATTGCTAAGCGGGGAAGGAAACTTGTAGATTACGACAGTGCCAGGCATCATTATGAATCTCTACAGACTGCGAAGAAGAAAGATGAAACTAAAATTGCCAAGGTAAAGAGCCCTCGTTAGAAGTGGCATAGCCGCTTCACTCTCTCTCTTTCTTAACCAGGTGATTTAGGATATTGTCACTGATGTCATTTAATATATATATATATGAAAGTATAGCTGCTTATTTTCAGTTTGAAGAAAATATTGCATTTATATATTTTGTGTCTCCAGTTAACCCTTTAAAAATAGTAACTTTTGGGGGCGGGGTTACCAGTCAAGAAAGCAAACAGCAGTGAATGCAAAATCCCTGAAAAGCATGATTGTACTAGACTGAAAAACAGCATAGAAGCTGATATTTACAGGAGAGCAGGCAAGGCAGCATGGTTAAGCTTAGATGAAAGACTTAAGCCAACCTTCTGCAACCTGGTGTCCTCCAGATGTGTTGGACTACAACTCCCAGGATCCCCCAGCCAGCCATACTGGAGTTGTAGTCCAACACATCTGGAGGACACCAGGTTAGAGAAGGCTGACTTAAGCAAAGAAAGGAGGGCAAGTCTTTGTAGGATGAAGTCTGTTCTTAGAGCCTCAGTGGGGAGAAGTGCTCCAGGTGCCACCTTCTGCAGGAGTACTCCTTTTCTTCTCAGTTGCCAATGCATTTAGGACTTCTTGCTGAGCCAACCTCTTCTGATTGGACAATTTGTGTCATAGGGTGGGGCCAGATTTGCAGCATCAGCCTAGAACAGATTCTCCCAAGCCCTAGATCAGGGATGGGCAACGTGCAGTGCTGCCCCTGCACCACCAAAATTTGGTGATATGGTGGCAAAGAAATCTGCAAGTTGCTGGAGAAGTTTGGCAGCGAAGCATAGTGGAGGCTTAAAAAAGACAAATTTAGGTAGAAAACAAAGTACCTTTAAACCTCCATCACCATTTACAGCCAAAATTCACCAGCAAGCCACTGGTGGGTTTTTGTTTGTTTGTTTGTTTGCCACTGTCGCACTGCTGACGTCTGGCTGTGGCAGGAGTGCGGCCTGCAAGGGGGTGGTGGAAAGTGGCTCCTGGACCCCCTGAAGTTGCCCAGCCCTGCCCTAGGCCCTTTCAGGTAAGATACAAGAATGCATTGTCCCACTTGGAAGATGCAGCTACTTGGCCTTTTCATCTGAGGCCACTCCTGGGGTTATTGATGAAGCAAGACAAGGACATGAGTTAGAATGACTTCATGAGCATGGGATCAATATCTACTTAGGAACTGGGTTTTAATATCTTCTGGATTAATGTTCTCTTCATGAATGTTGTTCCTTTTTCTCAAAGAGGGATAAACATTTCATTATTGGGGGAGAATTCTTCGGTTCTCATACTGTGGCTGTCATCTTTGTTCTAAGTGACGTGCGGCAAAATCCTATGCATGTTTAATTGAAAGTAAGTGCCACTGTGCTTAGAGATTTATCTAGAGGCACAATGTAGATGGACAACTGGAGAGAAGGAAATATTGATCAAAACCAGTTTTCCTTCTGGGGAGAAAAGGTGACATGGATTAGTAATGCCAAATGTGATAGGCTGCTCAGCCATATGGACCACTCAACCACATGGTCACTCAACCACATGGACAAACATAATTTTGCTTGGCTCACCCCTTTTTCAGCACAGCATCAGAGCAACTCAACTCAGCACATTCTAGGGTTGAGACTCCCCATTCACTCCCATTTTACTAGTTTACCAAAGGTTCTGTTTTGCAGAATAAAAGCCCCCAAATATGGCATACTCTGAATGTTTGAATATGTTAATAATAATAATTCTGTATATTAGGGAGCTAACCAGGGCCGGTACAAGGCAGCTTGGTGCCCTAGGCAAGGTCAGATATTTAGTGCCCCCCCTTCCCACTTGAGCCCTCCCTCCCTCCAGCCCTATGCTCCTGGTGCCCTCTTTAGCCCGGCACCCTAGGCAGCTGCCTAGTTGGCCTAATGGTAGCACCAGCCCTGGAGCTGACTAATGTTTGTGTCTGGAATGAGGATTCTGAGCTTGATGAGCAGCTGATGGCACTTTATCTTAAGCACTTAGAGACTGATTTCTAAACCAATCTGATATCATTAAAAATTTATAATATAATTTTAAAAATTTGACCAAAAAGGGGGAAAAAAAAGAAATGTAAGGGTTAATAAAATTATGAACACGAGAAGAAAGTATTAAATAAAATTATATTTTCATATATAAAAAATGCTCAGAATGTGAAGTTTGTTCAGATTAGTCAGCTATTTAAGAAGAAACAAATATGCTCATTACGGGGAGTTGGCATAGGGAGATAATAAGTAATTCCTCTTCAGACTAGGGTAGGGGTGCATGACCTGTGGGCTACATGTGGCCCTCAGCTGTTTTTCCAGTGTGGCCCATGGACCCCACCCCGAGTTTCCCTTGTGAGTGCTAGCGCTTTCTAGGGAAAGCCTGGGATTTTCCTTGCCAGCACTTACTGCTAGGGCTAGCAAGGGAAACCCATTCCTTATTTCCGATTTCTCCTGAGAGTTTGGAAGGAAGTAAACTATCTTCCTTGCTAGTGCAAGCTAGGAAAAGCCTGGGAAAAGCACTTCCCTTCATCTTCAATCTCCTGCGGGGTTGGAGATAAATGAACTGTTTCCCTTGCTAGTGCTAGGAAAGAAAAGCCCTGTTTGGGTGTGGAGAAGACTTTCTCTCTCTCTCTCTCTCTCTCTCTCTCTCTCTCTGTTTGTATATGTCTCTGGGGGAATGTGAATGAGTGAGTGTATGTGTGTGTATCTGATTATGTGCATGGGTGTGTGTGTGTGTGTGTGTGTGTGGGTGCGTGCGTGCGTGCGCACGCGCACATGTGCATGGGTGTGTGTGTGAGAGAGAGAGTGTGTGTGTGTGTGTGTGTGTGCACGCGCGCGCATGTGCATGCCTGTGTGAGCACATATGTGGCCCCTGGCATGATGGTGGCAGCAAACATCAAATGCAGCCCTTGGGGCTGGAAAGGTTGCTCACTGCTGGACCTGGGGGCCATCAGTTCTCAAAACATTTCTTTTTCTGCCTTTCTGTAACATGTGTTCCTTATGTCTCCACTATGTACCTCTGCTGCTGTATTTGCATTATAAACTCCTTTTAAGTGTTACTTGCATGCATGAAGGAGCATTGAGTGACTAAAGGGCCTGTGGGACTATGCTCCCCTCCAAATCCCTGATGACCTGTGGCTCTCTTCACCCTTGCCATCCACGTGTTGGTGTGGATATCTGAGGTGAGGAAGCCTATCTACACAGATTTCTATGTGCAGGGTTCCAGGAGCTGGGGCAGGGCCCTAGAGGTGTACGTGTGTATGTTTCCCCACCTCAGATGTTCATGCTAACGCATGGATGGTGGAGTTGGGTGGTTGTTGGGGGTAGGGCCAGAGGCACAACAGCCCCTTGAATCACTTGATGGCCCTTAATGTGAATAACCCATCTTTCCTGTTGTACTGCCTTCTTCTGACCCAAGAAGGGTGCTGGTCATTTAACTGCAGGTGTGGCAGGGAGCTATTTGGCTGGTGTGGCATCTCTGTACCAATTCTGCTGTTATAAAGGCACTTTAAAGAGCAGGCTTTACCAACCATGATAGGATGTGATGTTAAAATAAAGTGCTGAAAATTCTGAGTGATCTGCATGCCTTTTAATAATCATGTTGTCTCTTAATTAATCTTGGCTTTTCTTAAAGCTGCTGGTGCTTCACAGAGGGAACCCCCCTCCCCCTCCAAAAAAAAAAAAACCTGGAACATGTTGCCTTCTAAATGACTAACAGTTTCTTCTTTGTTGTTCTCTGCAGCTGGAGAGTTCGTAAGCTCTGCTGGCCTTGGTGTTCTTTGACCATACGGTGGAGCGTTAATTACTGCTAGACTTGGCATGCCGCGTAGGATTCACCCTTGACTTGTCTCTTAATGCTTCCTTTCTCTCCTGTTTGTCAGGGGTCGTTGGCTCGGCCTGGCCCTATAACACTCTTAACTGCTTGATTTTGTTAAACATAATTCTCAAACGGTGTCCTGTCTGTTTTCTTGTTTTTGTTTTGAAAATGCTCTCACACAGCCTGTTTCATTGCTTGAGAAAGCTGCGCCTCAGTGGTGCCAAGGGAAGCTACAAGCGCATCTCGTAGCTCAGACTAATCTGCTGCGGAACCAGGTGACAGCCCAGCCTCCTTTGCTCTCTAACCCTGCATGTGCTATTTCTGGCGGAAGGCCTCCACCTTGCTCATAATCCCCAGGCAGTGTTCACTCCAAGCACCCATGTAAACATCCGTCTCCCTGAACTCATGACTTTGGATTTTTAGTACATTGTGCTGGAATGCAACTCCCATCATTCCCAGCCTGCACGGCAATGCTGACTGGGAATGATGGGAGTTGTAGTCCAACACATCTGGAGTGCACCAGGTTGGGGATGGCTGATCTAAGATACAGGTTTAAGAGACAACAACAAATCATGCATTCTGTTCATTTTGGAGCTATGGTATGTTTTTAAGAAGCTGTGTAGTTTTTCCAGTTTGGATTTTTAGTACTTGGTTGTTCCTGCTGTTAACAGATGAGCCACCAATAGGCACAGCTTTCCCCAATCTGGTCTCCTCCAGATGTTTTGGACTATAACTCCCACCATTCTTGACCGTTGGCCAGGATGGCTGGGGCTGATGGGAGTCCCAAACATATGGAGGGCACAAGGTTGGGGAAAGCTGGTATGGTGTCTGTCATGCCCTAGTCAGCAGCTAGTTTTATGGGATGACTCAACAGGGGACAGGATGATGGAGCAACCCCAGGTCATTCCATGCAAAGTGCACAGCCATAGCTACTGTTTCATCCACACATCTCTCTTCTATGCCAACTGGTGTTCATGTCGTAGTTTATTTATTTATTTATTATATTTATACCCCGTCTTTTATCCTGCAAGGAACCCAAGGCGACTTACATAATCCTCCTCCTCCTCCTCACCATTTTATCCTCACAACAACCCTGTGAGGTAGGTTAGGCTGAGAGTCAGTGACTGGCTCAAAGTCACCCAGTGAGTTTCATGGCCGAGGGGGGACTAGAACCCGGATCTCCCGAGTCCCAGTCCAACACTCTCATCCCTGGTCAAATGCCTCTATTTTCTGAGATATTTACATGGATGGGTAAGGGATAGAGTCAGTTAACGCTGGCAAGCCTAAGTTGGCAAGCCTATTTCTGTAGTTCATACAGCTGTCCCTCTTTCTGTCCCTCCTCAGGTACTTGTTAGCAGCTAGTAAGCCTAAGTCATGTATAAAAAGCTTCATAGCAATGCCTCCTCTTCCCAATAGTTCTCCCGTGATCAACCCACCCTCCTCACTCAAACATCAATCTTCTGTTGCTTGTTCATGATTTCCAGTCAAAAGTCACTCTTCCCTTTCCCCAAAACCCAGCCACTAATTCCTGGGAATTGTTCTGTTTTGGAGCCCCAGGAAGGATAGCATTGCTGCTATTACTGTCTCTCTTCCCCTCTCTTCCAGCTCTCTCAGTCTAAGCATAAAATGAGCAGGGAAGGGGAAATCCATTTTCTATCTTGAGTCTCCCCTCCTTAAATTGCCTGGAACTATATGGAGTTCCTTGTGAATGTCAGCTTCTGTTTATATGTCATATTTTATAGTTCAGCTTTCTCTAAAATCCAAATGTTTTGTAACTGGATTTAGAGCAAGTACTAGGAAGGTTTCTACATATTTTTGAGGCCCTTTCAGTTTTGGATTAGAAACGGGACTGGACTATGAAGCTTTTTCTAGCTCCAGTTTCCAAAATCATCGGGGAAATGCGGGTGCCAGTTAAAATGGAATCTTGCCAAGAATCCTTAAGATTCATAGGAAGAAACTCGACAATAAACCCATGGAAGTTGTTGGATATCTACTTGCCATGTGGGAGGGAAACTAGGACCTCCTTGCTGGATTCCATTTTGGCAGTAGACATACTTGGGGTGGGGAGGGGGGGGGCTAAATGATACAACTGACAGATGAAAAATGGAGCAATGGAGAAAGAGAAACAAACAGTCGCTGAAGGATTAATAACTCATTGTCTTGGCTGGAAGGAGCCACATTTCTTGTATGTTCCTGAGAAACTCTTTGTCACTCCTGAACTGGACAGTTTGCTGCTTGCAAATTGGGACTTTCATCCTTGTTTGTTCTTGGATACTGTAAAGCAGCTTTGCCCAACTTGGATCCTCCAAATGTTGTTGGACTACAACTCCCACAATCTATGATCATTGACTGAGGGTGATGGGAGTTGTAGCCCAAAACATCTGGATGGACCTAGGTTGGTGAAGGTTGCTTTAAAGGCCTTTTTTTTTTTTTTTTACTTTTCAGAACTTTATAGGGAGCCATTAATGTGTCTGGGCCAGTCTCTACTCCTATGCCTATGGATGCTAAACAGAAATGTTGTTGGTTTGTGGATTCTATTTGTTTACTAGGTGTGCAAAAAGATTTGGCCTAGTAGGAACAGTCTGGCTTCAGCTAGATAAGAAGAACTGGAAAGGGAGACTTCTGAATCTTTAATTGGGTTTTCCTAGAGATCATGCTTTGAATTGAACTAACAAAAAGGAAAAGGAAAACTGATCCAATGGATTACCTTTGTTCCTGTTTGGCTTGTTTTTTTGGTAATTTGATCCAAAAAATGAATCCAGGTTCGTTTAAGATTTAGGCTGTCAGCAGGATTTAAGATTGAATCTGTCCTGATGTTTCATGTACAAATTGCCTCAAATTTGTGCTAACTTGGTGTCCATGCCTTGAGCCTGATCTAGAGAGCTGCCAGTAGCTGACCCCTGGACTTGATTAGGTACATTCTACAGCTCATAATCAAAATGTATCAGATTCCTTAAATGTGTGAGTAAGCTTTCAGTTTCTTGCTTTCTGTCATAATCCCAGTCTTTCATTGGGGTCTGGCAGCAAATACTGCTGGGTAGAGAAGTTCTTCTTTGTGGTTTCGTTGTGGAAAGATGATTGGAAGTGTCCAGATAGCAATGGTAGAAACAAAGTTACATCTCCAGCAGCGTGTTCCCTTTTGGAATGTGTTCAGTTTTCAGGGTGATGGGAGGGGTGGCTGGGTGGATAGAGAAAAACTGCTTAGGGCAGCAAATTCCTGCCTTCCTACAACTTTGCTGAAATGCTGATTAAAAGCAATACTGATGTCTGCTTTGTGAGATAGGCCCAGAACCAGCAACCTATCAAACCATCTGTGCCTAGAAAACTCTTTCCTACATCTTGCTGGATCAGATGGGCTGCCATTTCATCTTGCTAAGTATGGGAATTCCTTAATAGAAGTGAAAGCAAATCACACTAGAATTGAATATTTAACCAAATTTCAAAATCCAGTTTTTAAAATCTGCAAACAGATTATTGAGTCATAAATCTAAAGGGAATCCAGATGGTATGGGTAATAGTTTTCAATGATATGACTAACAAATCCCATTGATTTAAATGGGTCTACTCTAAGTAGGATGAAGTCTGGATCCAACCCATTGTTTCTCTACCAAAATGGGCTGTAAGCAGAATTTTTAGAAAGGCAACATAATAATAAAAGTATCTAGAAGGATTAGTATCCTACAGATAAAGGTTACTTGGACATAGCTGGTTTAGGAAAAGCAGATGACTGACACTGTATATGAATTCCAGTTTGGGATTCAGATATTACACCCCCCAAAATTAGTTTCTGAATTGTATTTGATAAAAATCTAATCTCAAGAATAGGTGAACAGGTATCTGTAAGAGCCAATGTGTTCCAGTAAGTAGTGTTTGCACCTAGGATTTGAACCCACATTTTCTAGCTCAGCTATGAGTTGATGGAATGGCTTTGGCACTTTCCCACATAATGATGTTTCTCTGGAAATTCAAGCACTTTTGGAAGTGCTTTACTTTGCAATCCTATGCCTGTTTACTCAGAAGTAAGAACAATTGTGTTCAATTGGGTTTACTCCTCAGTAAGTGTGCATAGGATTCCAGTCTTAGTGTTATAAAAATGTAGTGTAGAAAGTATCCCTAAGACATGGGCACCGAGTTAGCAATTTGTGCATGAAGTAACTGGATGATCTGTAGAATGTACCTCAAATTAAATATTCCCTTTCTATTTTTGTCCCTTTTGCTTGCTTATCAAACCATAGGGCGCATTCACATGTCATGCCAACACACCCTGGCAATAAGCCACGGTGGGTTGGTTGTTGTGTGAACATCCCACAGGGTGCCCTGACAGATGATCAGGCTCACTATGGGTTGTTGGACCCCTCCCTCCCCCTCCTAGCCCCTCAGTCCTCCCACAGGTATCCCAGGGGACACCGCGGGAGGACTGAGTTCTCTCCCTCCTCTATGCTGTGATCATGAGCTGTTTTGCGCTTGCTGTGGCTCTTTTGCAGTTTAAACTTTCCCCCCCTGGAGATTGCGAAAGCCAGCTGTCAACCACGATCCCAGTTTTGACAGCTACGTACAGTCCCTTCAAAGTGCCCTAGTGGCACCTTGGAGAGGCTGCCTGTGGTTGTCAAACATTTTTTTACCCCCCCAATTTTCACAAATGTTTGCGATGATGATGATGATGATGATGATGATAATTTACCTGCACTTGCACAACTGCGAACATTTGCAGTTGCATGGGTGCAGGAATAGGAAGCCTTGGGTGGGCAATGTGCATGGGGGTGCTTGCTGGCACATCCAGCAGGTACCCACCCTGGGCATTGCCCCACAGAGGCTGCAGGTAAGTTTATTTTCCCCTTTGGTTCCATCTGTCAGCTGTCAAAAGGTGAGCTGTCAAATGGAACCAAAGGCACAAGTGATCTGAGCTCACAAAAAGGGGGTAGCAGCTTGTTCACCCCGTTCAATCTTGTGTCCTAAGGGTGCCCTCACTTTTGCACCTGTTCCCGAGATGCTACCACCTCGGGAACATGCAAAAGTGTGAGTCTCCCCATTTACTAGTTATCTTTGACTTGCTGTCAAAAGTAAAGCTCCATTTTAAAAGTGAGATTTAGAAAGGGTTAAAACATTTTTTTTTGGGGGGGTAGGAAACTATACAGGTAAATAGAGTCTATATACCTGTATACTTTCCTGCTCGATTTTTTAAAAACCTTTTCTAAATCCCACTTGAAAAATGCAGCTTTACCTTTGACAGCTGTCAAAGGTAACTACTCCAGTAAATGGGGTGGCTCGTACTTTTGCACGTTCCTGAGGTAGTAGAATCTTGGGGACAAGTGCAAAACAAAAGTGAGGGACACATGAGTCCCAAACCCACCCCCTGAGGATCTTGCCATGAAGGGGGTGAATGAGCCCCCACCACCTTTTTGTGAATGAAGATCATTTGTGCCTTTGGTTCCATTTGACAGCTCAATGCCCAAGGTTCCCTATTCCCACACCTGTGCAACTGCGAATGTCCACAGTTGCACAAGTGCAGGTAGATTTTTTTAAAAAAAATTCCCACAAATATTTGTGAAAATTAGGGGGTGCGTGATTTTTTTTAAAGAAAAGGCAGCCCCTCCAAGACTTTCAAGATCTCAAGAAGAAAAAAAAAGGTTAAAGGGGAATAAAGCAACGGTGAGCTTTAAATGGCTCATGGTTGCAGCAGGAGGGGGGAGACAACTCGAGACAACTCGGCCCTCCTGCAGTGTCCCCTGGGATACCCGGGGGATGACCAGGGGAGGGGGAGGGAGGGGGCCAACAACCCACAGTGAACCCAATCATCTGTCAGGCACACTGTGGGTTGCTTCAACAACAACCAACCCACCGTGGCTTATTGCCAAGGTGGGTTGGCGTGACATTCGAATGCGCCCAGATTCTTGACTGGGCCTAAGACTCTTTTCTTGCTCATTTCTACAGTGAATGTTGCATTGGGTGTTTCTTTCTCAGCCCATTGGAATGCCACAATAAGTACACCCTCACATAGATTGCTTTTTAAAGTTCCTTTCGCTGTGGAACATGAATAGTTCCTTCCGCCAAGAGCATAGAAGTGGTTTAGTACAGTATGAGAGACAAATCAATAACACACAGCTTATGTGCTCCAAACCTCAACCTTGCTACTAAATTCTGGTTATTGATTGATTCAGTCATTTCTAAATATAGCTTGACTTTATTTTCTCCACATTTTCCTTTTTCTGTGTATTTGTCCAGAACAGGAGTAAATTAAAAATATTAATTCATACATAATGAATGATTATTATTATTTCATTTTAAAAGCCATCTTTTTTTTTTTAAGCCATCAGGCTAGCTTTATGGCAAACACCTCCACTAAAAAGGCCTATCTATGCTTTAGTCAAAGGATCTGACTCTGTTCTAAAGGGTGTTTTTGATATAAGCATCCTACACAGTCAGGTTGGAATCTCCCTTGTATTTCTTGGCAAGGGCAGGAGGTCCAGAACACAGGCCTCTTTTGACAATATATGAATTCACAAGTCCAGACCATGACAGTGATGAATTCTATAATAAGCAGTCCATACAGGTTTGGGGCATTCCTGCTCTATGACTTAAATTATAAGCAGATTGTGTTTTTCCTGCTTCTGAATTGATAAGACTCTACATTCATTGTTTCTCCACATTGTGCTAGTCTGTAGGCTGTACCAAATGAAACCTCTGAAACAGAATACTTTCTGGTGGAAATAAAACTTTGCTTGTAGTGTGTTTGACTGTTTAAAACTTCCCCAGTGGTAGCATTAACCACATGGGGAGTGTCAATCATCTATACTTTTCAGATTCACATTGAGCTGAACATTGCAGCATCCCCACTGCCACAGAGTTCCAACTGGTTGTGAATGCATGGTATCCCTTGTTGGTACGCAGACCATCTTTTTTCCACCATCAGATTAGAAGTCTTTTGGAAAGGGCATCAGGTTGAGGGGTAGGTTGGTAGATGTGTCATTTAGGAATCCCAGTCTTGGCTACATAAGCAATTTGCATTTCTGGTCCTACAGCTTCCCACTGGAATTCTCAACATTTGGGGTGGTGCTGGTGAGGGAGACAGAAAGGAGAAAGGCAAGGCAGAAAATAAGAGCTTGGGCTCTTGAAGGAAACCATTGAGTGCAGTGTGAGATTGGAGTTAACTGAGATTGGGGGTCCTAATTAGAAAAATGGTTGGTTTATCTTGACAGAATGTGGAGATTGATTTCCATTTGGTGTCTGTGACTCCTAATTGCCAGGATCTCCTGAGAGAGATGGGTTCTGTTGTGGTTGTGGAGTCTTGGTTGCTGTCTGCAACCTCTAAGTGAGAAGAGCATCACAGGGCTTCCAGGAAAGTCTGAGAGTTCTCATAATCTCCTTTGGTCTGAATTAACACCCTGCTCAGGCAGCCTTATAGCCCAGATTTTAGAGAATGCTTATTTCAGAACATCAGTGTACAGTATTCTATGGATCTCCACTGATCAAGAGCAACCCTTGATTTTGCCTGATAGCCCAAGTTCGTATTTGTTTCCACAAGTTTGATGCAGGATTCAGGAGTTCCACTATGGCTGCTTGTTAAAATCCATATTTTGCTATATGACTTAAATGATGTGGGCACAATAGGTATAACACTTATTGTGGCTTTGGATGTGATACCAAGTAATGGGATGGAGATGTGAAAGAACAGGAAGTGCAAGGCACTTGAACTTCCAGCTCCTTCACCATCCACATCGCATCCAAAGACACAATCGGAGATCATTGGGGATTTCTTCCATTGTGGTCATTAGGGCTTCCTTGTACCAGGTCTAGGCCATTCCTTGTGAGTGAAAATCCCCCCCCCCCCGCTTTATAGAAGTGGACCAAGGGAGACTCTTGGGCAGTATATCTATACCAACCAAATTCATAGTCAAGAATACCCTAGACATGACCCATCTATAGAATATATGCAACAACTTCATGTGAGCCCTCCCCTGAGTGGTACCACATGGGCAGTGCTGATGATTGCTCCATCTCTCTTCTCCAGGCTGAAGAAGAATTAGTAAAAGCCCAGAAAGTGTTTGAGGAGATGAACATCGATCTTCAGGAAGAGCTGCCTTCACTATGGAATAGGTGAGCACTAGAGACAGCTTTGTACCATGTTCTTCTATTTACTCGGTGGGTGAGTGTTAGAGATCCTGACTGATTCTGGCTCTAAAAAAGGTCAATTAATGTAACTGTCTATACAGTTTCCTTTGCTAAGTGGAGGTCATGTGGTCTAGTCCTACCTACCACTGAATAATTGGAGGAAACAAGAGCCTCTTAGCAAGGGATGAAGCTGAAGGAGAATTATCTGCCTATGCCTCCATTGACTTGTATTATGTTTCATTTGCTAGTCGTGTTGGTTTCTACGTCAACACATTCCAGAGTATCGCTGGCTTAGAAGAGAACTTTCATAAGGAAATGGGCAAGGTAAAGTTGGATGATATCCTTGTTCCTATTGGGGAACATAGATAATGGCACCTGGCTTCTCGCCTACATAATTTCTCAATCACTGTTACAAGAGCAGCTGTATTTGTTGATGATGCTCAGGGATAATGGCATAATTCCCAACTCATGTCATGGTCTTTTATTTCACTGGTGTCCCCCTTCTTAAGTACCTTTAAAATCAGTCCCAGGGCATGGTCTGAAGGCACATGATGCAGCAACCTTGCTGAAGTGAAGCAGCTCTGGGTTTGAGCAAGCCAATCCCTGGATGGGAAACTTTCTAGAAACAGTATATATGCTGCCTTGCATTCCTTCAGGGAAGAAAGGCAGGCTGTAAATGAAATAAAATAAAGTCATTCTTTCATATGGCTCTGCTCCCTCATTTTTCCATGGACCTGTCTTGTATGCCTGGTGAGTTCTATTAGCTAATTCATGTTCGTTAAGGTTTGGAAGGCTTGTGGAAGCTCAACTGTGACATCTTTGATAATAGTGTATTATTGTATAGACTGCTCTAGCTAACTGATAATAGATACCAATCCATAAGGATCTTTAGTTTAATTTCCAATGCATGTAGGTTATGCAGTTGCTTCACAGCAGTAAATGCCTGCATATAAAAGTTCTCCAGTATTGCCTCTGTCCATTAGCACAAGGGTGCAGGGCCTCTTTTAGCCCAAGGGCCGAATTCCATTTTGGAGAATCTGTAGGGGGCCACATTCCAGTCATGGGTGGGGCTGAAGGCAAAAGGGGTGCGGTCAAAGGTAAAACTGGTCAGGGCCAAAAATGCCAGCATAATTTTGCTTAAAGCTCTTACTACAGTAACTAAGCCTTAGGAGAGGCATTTCAACCTTTTAGAATGGGGGGAAAATGTACAAAAACTATTGGTGGTTGGGGGAGAGGGGGCGGGGCTGGGGAAGGGGGTGTGGCCATCTGGGGAACCTGAAAGGCTGGAGTGGGAGCCCAGGAGGTCTGGATTTGGCCGCCCCCAGGCCAGAAGTTCTGCACCCCTGCCTTAGCAGCACGGAAGAATGATTTATTTTTCAGGGCAACATGAGTTATCTCTCTCTCCTCCCCTGAATTCTGCACAAATCCCACAACAGTGAATGAGCAAGTTTAAGGTTCAAAAGAGTAGATGCAGAATAAGGAAATCATGCACATTTTTTTAAGTTGCACTGTTTGATTATCTTAATAGGGCATTTATAGTCTTGTCTGTTAGGCAATGATCAACATAGAAGGAGCGTGGTACAAAGCAATATTGAAATGCAAATAACAGTAATTCAAATGATTCAAGGGGCATTGACTGATTGGATATTCCAGAAGAAAATGGATATTGTGTCCTAGTATCCATTTCCCCATTTTATTTAATATCCTGCCTTTCTTCTATTGTGGAGCTCAAGGCTGTATATGTGGTTTCCCCAGTGGCCTCTGATCCAGGTAGGCTCTTATCAGTCCCACACTTGCTTGGCTTTAGCATGTTGTTGCATCGTGCACCTTAAAACTATATCCTGGGCCTGAAGTGTAGATAATTTGCTTTCGTCCCCTATATTTCTACAAGAATTCAGTGGTGTGTGGCCATTCACTACAGATTTGTGTGAAGCTAAAACAGTCTGATGAGTTCCTCTGTCATTATGTTTTGTGAGCTGCCCAGAGAACATACGTTATGGAATGGCTACGTAAATTTAGTAAATAAGTAAAATAAATAAATATATTACAGGAAATAAGTGTCTCCCACTCACAATGAGTTTGGCACACTGGTGTTACCAGAATGATGTTCTAGGCTAATGACAGGCAGAAATTCAACAAGTTGATGTGCCAGACAGCTAGGGGAAAGCGCACCTGTCGTATATCTATCTTTCATGTAGCAATTAAAGGCAGTGAAAGCCTTTGCCTTAAAAGGCAACCCTGAATGGCAACCCCGAATAGCATGACCTGTACAGAATTGTCACAAGGCTCACAGGAATCGGGGTGCAGAATAGGCATGTTTGCATACTGGAAAAACTTCTGTGTGGAAATACTTTTAGAATCCTTCCACATAGTTTAGGGTTATGCAACCTGGTGCCCTCCAGATGTTTTGGACTTCAACTGTGATCATTGACCATGCTGACTGGGACTAATGAGAGTTGTATTCCAAAACATCTGGAAAGTACTGGGTTTCATACCCCTGTATAGAAAAAGACAAAAGTGCTAGGAACAGACAGTATAGTAACATTATGCTAGGCAGTGACACATTCTTCCAACACTAGCATTGTATGAGGCAAAATCTTCAGCAATCTGTTACTATTTGGAAACAAGATTTTGTGATCCTGTTCCTCCCATTTTTCCCTTGGCAAAAGTTATGTGAGTGAAAGGTCTCTTTCCTTATGAGATATCTGCATTTTATTAGAGGGGGGGGGAGGTCAACTGAATTGCTGCTGTGGCAGGCACATTGCTGCAGGCATAGATGAAATCTTCCTTTCCTCCAGCATGAATGCGAAGTTTGGCCTAACTCTTGTTTTGTGACAAATGGTGGTTCCATGGCAACCAAGGCTGCAATTGCAGGCAAGGTTCCTGGCTGCAGATGGGAAGAGAGAGCAGAAGGAAGGCATTAAAGCCCAGTGAGGAACAAAGGGCTTGTGTTGACGCAAAGGCCCATAGCAGGACAAGTGTGTGACTGAAGGGGCAGAGAGGGAGAAAAGGCAGGAAACAGAAGAAACATGAACTGAATTTGTTTTGTAAATGAGACACAGACTTCACTCATGAAGCACCTGTTTCTGGAAGTTAAATGATGCCCACAGTACTTGGTGCTTTCAGATTACGTGACCATGAATTAGGAGGAATGTGAATGGAAGAGTAAGTCCCTCATCACAATGCACTTGTCCTGGGACCCTAGATATGCTCTTCTGCTGTTCTGCACTTCTGAGATATTGACCTTCAATCTTCCTTTTTGTTATGCTTTTAAGTATTTTTTAAACATTTGTTTCAGTTGAACCAAAACTTGAACGATGTCCTTGTGAGTCTAGAGAAAGAGCATGCAACAAGCACCTATCCTGTTAAAGCTCAGCCAAGGTTAGTAAGCACTGACTAGTGTTTCTGTCTCAGGGAATCTGGGGAAATCTCCTTGCATTGTGGAGAAGGTGAGGCAGCTCAGTGGTTGTGTTTGCCTTATTTCCTTGATTGGGGGGTGGGGTGTCTTCTGTTTTACATTGGTTCTTAACCATGCCTGTCGTCTCTCTTGGCTTCCATCCTGACAACCCAGGAATTGGCTCACCCAGTGCTTTACTCTCAGTGTCATACTGTGGACATGCCTTCCATTGTAAGGGTGCAATTTCCCCATGTGCATCAAACAACATATGCTTCTTAACATGTACTGAATATGGTGACATACGCACCCATTTTCTTTTAAGTGTTTCGTTCAAAACCAATTTTTTTTTAAAAAAATACAGTCATGCCTGAAGGGCAGGGAGAAGGAGAGACGAGACGATAGAGAAGAAGTGGGAAACAACAGCCTTGTCCAAGTGTTCTTAACGTGTGTAGAATCAGCGCATGAGGAGAGAAGCACTCCAGCTCGGCTCCTCGCACATTACCATCACCCTGTACTCATGTAGGGCAACAGTCTGAAGAGGAGAGCCTCCTGGATCCATGGAGGCTCCCCACACAATGCAGGATGCTGATTTTCCAGGATCCTGGCTTAGATTCATAGATTCATAGATCATAGAGTTGGAAGGAGCCTACAAGGCTATCGAGTCCAATCCCCCACTCAATGCAGGAAACTAGAGGAGGGGTCTCCTCCTATCCAAGTAACAACCAGGCTTGACCCTGCTTAGCTTTTCACGCTCAGACAAGCTGAGCCAGTGTAAGCCACAGCGTAAGCTTGTGTGGGGAGCCTCCATGGACACAAGGGGCTCTCCTCTTCAGACTGTCAGCCTTCACAACAAGTAGAGGACTATGGAAATGTGGGAGGAGGCGGTGGGGGGGAGGAGCTAGAGCATGCCTTCTCTTCACCTGTTGATTCTGCACAGATTAAGAATGCCTGAACAGGGCTAATCATGTCTTTTGCTTCTTTATGAATGGAGTGTGCAGTTATGATTGCCACCTCTCTTTTTCGTGGCCCTCTTCCTGTGTTTTTAACGGCACACTGACATGCAGAAATTTAGCGACTGAAGGTTTTCCTGGTGCAGAGATACAGTGATGGGGAAAGTACATTTCTGTGTGCTGGGCAACTATTCAAAGGCACTGGAGCAGGTCCTGTTAAAAAAGGTGGCAACAGTTGGCACAATTCTCTAGTTCCCGTGCCTTTTTGCAACTCAGTCAGTAGCTAAGCATAAGTATGTGTAACTGAACTAATCACATGCTCTTTCCCTGTTTACCCCTGCCTCCCCTTTCCTTCCCTCCTCTGTTTTTTTCCCTTTGTTGTATTTTAGATTGTAAGCTCCTTGGGGCAGGGAATTGTTCTCTTGTACTCTGTAAAATGCCATGCACATTGATGGTGCTATATAAATAATGATAATAATAATAATAATAAATAATAATAATAAACCTTATTCTCAGCTCTGGGGCTAAAGGCTGGCCCTTTGAGCTCCTTGACTCTTTTACTTATGATTGCTGTTATTAAGGGTTGGGGTCCATGTCACACACGTTTTTTAATACACTTGTAAATTCAATAAAAATGGATGGGTTAGCACATGAACAAATGCATTTAGAATTGCAACCATGAGGTTTTAATATAGTTAAATGGTGCCATGCAGCCCTGGCATCCAACCACACACACTGTCCTGGTTTGCACATAACTCTAACCCATGGTATGGGTTGTTGAATTCTGGGTTGTCATGATTGTGAATGTAGGTGCGCTAACAAACCAAACATGGAGATACAATTGATTTTTGAACCACGAACAACTCAGAAAGAAAACCCATGTTGGATTGTGAACTCTGGGTTGTTTAAACTATAGGTTGTGTTTACATGTGAACCCAGAACTATGGGTAATTCATGGGTTGTTTCACCAGGTTACAGAGGTGCTGAGCAAGAGTAGTAAATTCCCCGCCCCCAAATCACTTGCTTTACATGCCAGTACTACAGCGCCGCAAAGGCATTTGGGATACAGAGAGGGAGCAGGCAAAGGAGGAGGGAAACAAACAACCCAGGGATTGGGTTGTTTGTATCCAAATCCTGGTTTGTTTGATTGTCTTCCAGATAAACCCTGGGTTGGGCAAGATAGCCTGGATTAAACAAACCATGGGTTAACATTACATGCGAACCAGGCCAGTGGCTGCATTTTGGATGATCATCTCTTCATCCAAACCAGAAACAATGGTTACCAGCTTTGGAACAAGCCAGAATATTAAATCAACTTCAAGCCATGATTTAATATCCTGGATTGGTTAATTAGAGTTTTCCTGGTGTGATTGCTCAAGGTGGGAAGGGGCTGCATGTGTGGGCAAAAGGCTTGTCTGAACTAGACCACCTTTTAGTCTGTTTGAAGTCTTGCCTTGAAGAACATCCATACCAAAAATATATACAGTAATAGGTAATTGTTTCCATGATTGCCTCAGCATGTCAGAGATACAAAGTCAGGCTATTTATTAGAATGATACTCTTGTTGAATAAGTAGGGACGTTTTGAGTTGCTGGAGGAACAAGATTAGTAACCATACATCAATTTCTGTTTTTTTGAACACTTTGAGGGACTTACCAAGGAACTTACCACCTCTTTTCAACCAATATACCCTGGGATTCTTGTAAAGAGATCCATTGTGTTGTATAGTTTTGTTTGAGGAAACCAACACAACTTAGAGGCAAGACCAGGAAAAGGGTGAAATCTGTTAGGATTGTGTAAATATATGCATCTTCTCTCCCACCCGCAGCTCTTACAGTTAAGGGGAAGGTAGGCCTCACTTGTTGGATGAGATGGTTTCTGGCTCTCACTCAAACACATGAATGATGAGGCAATTTGGGAACTCAGACTCCCAGCTGCTCTGAGTCCCAGTTTCTGTATGTGCAGTAATGAGATGAATGTGCCAAGCCGGCATTAGGGAAAGGCTTGACTGTGCTGCTCTCAGAAAGCAAATGGAGGTTAGCATGGTGCCTTATCTGTGTTAGCTTACTACTTTATACTCACTCTCTCACACATGCACTAAATAAAACGATAACATGTTAAAAGTAAGGGAAATTGTCTAGCTGATATCAGGGAGTCTAGCAGTTCTTATACTCGGCCATGAGAGAGCCAGTGTGGCATAGTGGTGAGAGTGTTGGACTAGGACTCAGGAGATCCGAGTTCTAGTCCCCGCTCGACCATGAAACTCACTAGGTGACTTTGGGCCAGTCACTGACTCTCAGCCTAACCTACCTCACAGGGTTGTTGTGAGGATAAAATGGAGAGGAGGAGGAGGAGGATTATGTAAGCCACCTTGGGTTCCTTACAGGAAAAAAGGCGGGGTATAAATATAATAACTAAATAAATAAAAATTATACTCCTGGCAATGTGTAGGGCCCCTTGTGTACCCCAAAGATATAGAGTGATTGCTTATCACCATTCAGGAACAGATTTCTCCACAATGCTAAGTAAAACATACCTTTGTTAAAAGCATTAAATCAAAAAACAAGGGCCAGGAAGAATGAGAGGAGCACAGGAGAGACCAACCAAACATGGAGATACAATTGAATCCAGCATCAAATTAACTTAATGTATGCAATGTACAAGCCAAGCCCACTCCAAATACATAGCGTCATAAAAAGAGAAACTGAAATTCTTAGAGCTGATCCATTTAGAGTACAGTCCTATACACACTTACCTGGGAGTAAGCCCCATTGAACTCAATGGGACTTGCTTCTGAATAGACACGCATAGGACTGCTATAGGGACCCTGGGGAGAGCAATCTAGTTTGATCCCTTTAATTTAAGTGTCCTTTGCTCCTGAAATTTAGATTAAATGTAACTTCAACTCAGTCATCATTTCAACACTACAGCTTCCTCTTTGGGAATACTTTGGAAGGAGTTCTGCCATACTTGAAGGAACCATTTTGTTCTGAAAAGTTATTCTTGCTTTGAGGCCTGCCAGAATGACACTGGTTTAGACCTAATAATAGGTTTGAAGCCAAAGGAGAGGGCTTGAGAAAAAAAGTGCTGGGTAATGAAAAGGGCAGGATTAAAAGCACAGAGGGATCTAGATAGTATTGTACCAATTATATAAGCAAGAAGTATTTTTTTATAAGTTAACACCTGCCCCTCCCAGTAAATATATATCAATAGTTTCAATATAAAAAAACTCTCAAATCAGCCAGTATTCTGTACATTAGTAAAAAGGAAATGAAAATCCATCTTTTAAAAGATGTTGGGTAAGAAGGACAAAGACATCCAACAGAAAGTAGCTTTCTGAGATTGGACCTCACCTGGCACACTAGCCAATATACAGTGGTCCTTCAAGCCACTTATGGTAAATATTACATTAGTTTTGTGGGAGCTGGTTTACCATTGATATTGTGCATTGCCAGAAGGTATCAGTTGCCAAAACCCAGCCGTCTGCTGGGTCCCTTGGCTTCCTAGTTTTCAACCCCCTTCTATTCCAACCTCCAGCATTTCCCGCAATGAGGTAATTGGACAAGTACTATGCAAATAAAAGCAATGAGCCCTCTCTCCTCTTGTCATCCTCTGAGCATTTACTGAGTGGACATTTCTCTACTGAACATGTTCAGTGTGAGCACACGCACGCACTGCCAAGCTTATCTGACTTACATTGGGAGACGGCCCTGTAAGTCCTCTTTGAAAGAATATCTTCATGGTAACTGTGTTAGCTCATGCACGGAATCTTCACCTTTCTTTCTCATTGGTTGAGCCGTGTTGTAATGGAGATCACTTACGTGTGCCGTCCTCAACAGAAAGAAAACTAAACTGTTCTCCAGGCTGAGGAAAAAGATGAGCAGGTACCAGTACGGCAAGCTGCATTTCCCCGTATGCTCTGAGTTGGATGCAAAAGCCAAAGATCAGGCTGTATTCTAACAGCATAGTGCATTGTTAGCTTGGTGACTGTAACAGGGTTATTTGCATGATTTACACTACTTTGTCTTGGAATTTAGATTGTACTTGTGTGTCTGAATAATCCAAATAATGTGTGTGTGTGTGTATATATATATATATATATATATATCATATGAGAGTATATATATATACACTCTTAATCCCCTTTTGCATTTTGGCAATGTATAAACCTCAAAATCAAAAATCTTTACATTTCCCAAAGTATAGATGAGGGGTATAGACCTTGTACTCTACTTCTACAGTGCAAACTTATACAGATAGGTGTTTATGGGTCTAATACCAGCTGTTGCCATAGTGGGCAATGATATGGGTCCTTCCAGATGGGGAGAAGGCCTTGCCTTTTCTATCCATGCTGGACTCATACAGAGCTAGTAGCGGTGTATGGTGAAGTTTGAACTGGAATTTTCCTAGCTCATGCCTATAACCGCTCCACTACACAAAGGTTCTCCCTGTCATTTGTTGTTAAATTTCTGCCTGGTAGTCCTAAGCCCTAAGGCTTCTGTCAAGCCCCTGCAAGAGCTTGAGCTTTGCGTGCTGTGGCAATGCACATGTTGTTCTGAGGAAAGTTGGTAGGCATTGGGAAAAGAAGAAAACTGAAGTGTGTGGGGTACACTGTTGCATATCTCAGTATATAGATTGATTGAGTGTGTATGTGTAGAATTCCTATGTAGCTAGACATTTTGTTGGGTACTCTCTTATATAGCATACAGTGTTTTTTTGCATTAAGGGTGGTAAAATCACAGCACTGCTAGTCTCCTTCTTCATCCTCCTGCTGGCTTGCCTTCTAGAATAAGTTAGCATATTCGAAACCAGGTCCCATATTATTGCCATGTGAGATGTGATGCAGATTTCCTTTTAAACACAGGAAACTTTTGGAAGACTTATGATGGGTGAAGGTGAAAGTAAGGGGAGAAGAGAAGGGAAAATATAGGAGCTAGTATCTTCTCTCCCTTATGGGAGATGTCATTCTGCCTCCCGTTCTTCTTTCTTGAAAGTTGGTAACAAAACAATATATTTTCCTCCCTCCCTTCCTTCTTTATATTCTTACAACAGCCTTGAATGGCATAAATTGTGTCTTTTATCCTGAAACGAAACGGTCAAGTTCCAGTTGTAAAGAGGAAGACAGTCCTTTTAATTTGTTCCTGTATACTCCCTAGAAACAATGTAGACTTCAAAGGCATAGGATAGGGGAGACATGGTGTTTTATCACAATGTGTTCATATACTAACTAGCTTGCTGAATAAATATGCATGGCTGATATTACTGAGTGACTCTGAGTTAAAAGAAAGAGGTCTCTATTGCTTCCTTCCCACCCTTTTACAACTGTGTGTGTCCTTTGATATAATTTGAGAGCTGAAACAGGTTGCAGTGAGGCAAAATAAAAAGCAGAAGGAGATAGAAATGATCAAGGTGTGTGTGTTGGTAGTCCATGTTTCTTTATTCACATCACCACCTTCCTTGTGATCCTCCATCAGTCAACAGGTTATGGTCCCTCTTAGATCCAGGACCCAAGTTTGTTTACTTAGAAGTAAGTCCTACGGAATTCAGTGGGATTTACTTCCTAGTATGAATGCTCAGCCATGGACAGGAACTGAGCTTTTGCTAAAGTGACAGGCTTAAAAAAAAAAAAATCTGAATACTGAAATGACAAAATGTGGTATGGGAAACAAGCTCTTGCGATTGCTTTCCAAGAATTATGTGGTTTAATACAGCTTGTCTGCTCTATTCCTGAGCCTTTTACTGTTAAACCTATTGCCCCGTCTCTTGGTACATGCCTATAAATGTGATGGCTAGCCAATCACTTTCATACTTTGGAGACTGAAGCAATGATTGTGCAGTACCATTGTGTGGGAGGATGAAAGACATTCACTCAGGAGGCTAAAGTCCACATGCCTGCTTGGTGTTTGATTTTAATTACTGTTTAATTTTAATGCAATAGTTAATACAAACCAAAGTCTTTATTGTTGAAATCTTGGGAGATTTTTTTTTAACTGTATTCAAGGGGGAAACTATATGTGATATGCAACACGTAGTTTGGCATTGCATGTGTCAGGATCAGGACCACAGCATGCAGGGAGGGTTTTTAAAGCTTTTTCTTCCCACATCACATTCCTGATGCAAATCACCCTTCCAACTCAAGCTGCTATTTGGCAAGATAGAGAAACTCCCATCTTCCCATGTGCCTCCCCACAAGGGTGGCTGTTTTACAGTTTTTAAAAAGATACATACAATGCCAAACTATGAGCATCACATGAAGTTTGGCCCTAAGAGTTTGTGGCCTCATTGTGGGCCAGCTATCCATCATCAGCTCCTGTTAAGTTTCTGCAAAAAAGGACACCCTCTCTCATCCCTTAAACTACCTGTATGCTGAGCCTTGTCTTATGGCCTTGGAGTTGTGTATTTGTGCTGCTTTACATTATTTTTGTCTTCCTCTGATATGAAGTACACATGTGTATATGAAGTATAGTAGGATTAGTTGGTACACTGTGAAGTATTCTCAGCAATGGAAAAAGAAGCATTTCAGCAGCTTTCCTATGCAATCTGTCTCCAAGTAATAAAAAAGGCCCATTCCAATGCTGATTCTGAAACATTCTCTCTCTTTTTCCTGCAGTGATAGTACAAAAGCAAATAAAACCCCCTCGTCTCCACCTGATGGGACTCCCATCACCAGCCCCGAGACCAAGGCCATCAACCATGAGCCAGAGCCATCCACTTTGGAAACACCTGGGGGAGGCATCCCTAAGTCTCCATCTCAGGTAGTGAAGGCTGCTGCTGCTGCTGCTGCTGCTGTATTTTCCTTGGAGACATACATATCAACCTTATTCTTATTTGTGTTTCTTTGGTTGCTACTCTATGTAGAACAATTGTCTTTTCTCCATCCATGCTCTTCAATAATTCTGGACAGTCTGTAACATGTAGTTTCTCTCTCTCTCTCATTTGTTGTACCTACATAATCCAATTTCTTTGTTTAGAAATGAACAACAGTACTTCCTCTTCAATACGAGCAGGTATTCTTATGTAATAGGTGTGGTACATGATTGTACAATGTACATAAGATCAAGAAGAGGTACGGCTAAGCTAAGAAGGCTTGTGTTGGCATGCACAGCCTCTGGATGAACTAGTGACATAGGTCATTAGTGGACCAGGCAACCGAATAAGGAAGATAATATTTGTTTTAAATGAAGGAAAATGGTTTTGCTAGTTAAGAAAGGTGTGTTTTGAATTCTCTTGTTCTCAATGAACAAGAAACAGGTAAGTGAATTGGACCAGATATGGGATAAAGATACCCAAAGTGCTCATTTTAAACAGTTTCCCCCCCTCCTCTGTAGCCTTTTGTACTGGCTGGTGTTTGAGATGCAATATGGCACAGGCCTGATCTTGACCTCTTTAAACAGAATTAAATCATTTTTGGGTGGTCAGCTATGTGATCACAATGGTCAGTCAAAAGCCACAGCAATCAAAAAGAACTACTGTAAATTGGCAATTATAAATCTATAATAATGACCAGCATGTGAAACCTGTACCTGAAAATCTGGGCAGTCCACTGTATATTGTACTGCTGCTGGTCCAGCAGCTGGGGATTGTACCTCTCGCTGAACAGTAGAGATGGTAGCTTCTGTCCTATCGAAAAAGTTACAGGAGGCAAATATTTTGGGCAGTATCTAATTTGACACTACTGCTAATGTAAATTATGTTGTGCTAGCATAAGCAACCTCTAGCACAATGCCAATAGTGTTTGCTGGTGTGATGGGTTTTCCCAGAAAACCCACTGCACCAGCAAACACTAAATAGGTGGGGTATAAATATAATACATACATACATACATACATACAGGCTTTCCCTGACCTGTGAGGGACTCTATTACCATCTTTCTTTATTGTTATGGTACTGTAATGTTCTTAAATATTTTTAGTTATTTTTTAATCTTGTTTCTGTATTGTTATGTTATATTTTAATGTGAAACACTTACGGATTTTAATATGTTAAGCAGTAGAAAAATATTATAAATAAATATTGGTGTTGCACTAGAGGTTCCTTATGCTAGCACTAGTGTAATTTGCATTAGCAGTAGTGTCAAATTGGATACTGCCCATAATTTTTGCTGGACTGTTATCTTAACTTTTCTCAGGTGTACGGTATGTGTGGCTTTTATGTGGCATTTTTCCATGTTCATGTTGGCCAGACAAAGGTAGGTTTGTTCTAGTATTTAAAGCACCAAACAGTATGAGAATGTTGTGCTGGTTATAAGTGTAACATGTGTGCCAATGAGTGGTCATCTTGGGTGCTGGATTCTTGCTATGGGATATAAAATGCAGGATAAGTTCCATAATATTTAGTATAACTATAGATTGATGTAAGGTCTGTTGTAAGAAGGCATTACAGAGCAATCCTTTAAATGTTTATTCTGTATTCACTGGGGCTTATTCCAAAGTAAGTGTGCACAGGGTTGCAGCCTTAATTTCCTAGCAGAAGATAGTTTCCCAGTAGAAGATTGAAAATGGGGTTGACATCTGGTAGTATTTTTTAATGCTCCTGCCTTATTTTTTGTAAAGCAATAGTCCCACCTTCTGAACAAAAGCAAAGATGGCAATCCTTATTGGAAACCTCCTGTGGTCCAACAGTAAATTCCTGGAGGAAAGAAGTGTTCTAGGTCCAAATCGAATGTCTTTGGGCTTGGTTTGGTAATACATTACAACTTAGATATGAAGATGCTCAAACGTTCCAATGCAGGTGTTCCACTATTAACAAGGAACTTTAAACAACTTATCCTAGATGAGTGCTTCCTGATTCCAAACACTTAACAGGTTGGTTGTTTGCTTTTTAAAAAGGGTTATCCATGCACAGTCCTGGCAGTTGGAGCAGGGAGGTGAACCTCACTTGCAGCACTCATTTCTGTGTGTGGTTTCCCCACCCAGCGAGACATATGCTGGTGGAAGTCTGCTGCTTTGTGTGTGTGACCCCTAGCTAGATTGAGACAATAGTATTTTGGGGAGAAGGAATTGGAGCACTGGTCACCCACAGTCCACATGCTAATTATTGCTAATTCAGATAGCCCAGTAGGATCAGGAGCAGTGCAGATGGCACAGCTACAATCGTTTCAAAAACAACATAGCTCAAATACCTTATGCCCATCACATTGTAGGAAAGTGCCTCTTTTTTGAAGTATTCCTTGCTGGGCTTTTTGGGTAGTACCCAAATGTTAGTCCTATAGAGTAGACCCACTGAAATGAATGAGAGTTAAGTCAGTCACAACTATCTTAAGTCCCATTCATTTCAATGGGTCTACTCTATGTAGGATGAACATTGGATACTACCCTTTGATTCAACACAATTGTTATTACTGGAAGTGCCTCCGGTCTCTGCTGGATCCATTTCTTTTTTTTTTTACCTTTAACCATACTGGAGAGAGCTTACATTTTGGGCATATATGAATAGGGTCAGCCATTATGTAGATGTTTGAATATATCACCTTCTCTTTATTTATTAATTAGTAATACTTATATACTTATACACCACTTAATAGAATAAAATCCATAAGCGGTTCATATGGACAAGGCTTGACGAGCAAATGCTCCTATGGTGCCCCATATGTGTGCAGTACATTTTCAGCAACACTTCCCCATGCAGATATGTATGCATACTAGACTCCTAAAGGCAAGCTCTCCTAAACATTTTGATGACCTCTGGTTGTATTTTTATTGTTCTTTCTACATTCCCTTCTATCCTACCAGTACCTTGTGTCAAAGGTCTAAAAGTAATACTACTTCTATGTGAGATGAGGTGACTCATTGGAACTTTAAACAAGGTGCCACTTGGCCACTCTTGAATAGAAGCTTACATAAGACTCTAGGGTGTGCTTTTGGGACCAGTGCAGCCATTAACCAAACAACCTGCAACTGCATTTAGAATACTTATGTCGCTAGCTTTATCCTGGTCTCAGTGTGTGCACAAATGAAACCTCATACCAGATTCCTGGGTTGTTGGCTTTCAAAAAACACCCCTCTATATTGAGCTCAGGGCCATCATTGGGAATTAGTATCTATAGGCAGCTGCTGCCAAGCCCTCAGCACCCTGGGAGGGGTCGTTGCTGACCCTGGATCCACAGTGACACAGCAAGGAGCGCTGTTGCTTGCTCTCTTTCTTGCCCTGGTGGTGGGATTGGGCATCTCTGGAAAGGCTCCTCTTCCTCCTCCTCCTCCTCCTCCTCCTCCTCCTCCTCCTCCTCCTCCTAGCTGCTTGTTTCCTCTTCTTCCCCCCCATCCAGACAGAGGTGGAGGGGCAAGGAGCAGCCTCTCCTTCTAGGTCACACCTACCTCAGTGACGGTGAAGGTAGTGGCACACAGCCACCTCCTGCCCTCTGCTTCTGTATAGATGCTGAGGGAAGAAAGAACCATTGGGGGGCGGAAGGCACTGAAGTGCATCGTATCCAGAGCCCCCCTACCCTTGGAGTCGGACCTGATTGGGTAATGTGGGATTTTGCCATTAATTGTCATGCTGGGCAATCACTTCCAGCCCCACCCAAGCATTTGGAGAGGTCTGATAATAATTACGTGGCAGTAGCCATGTGGCATTTGAATATTTCATGAACTCTAGAAAATGGCACGCCTTCTTACTGTTGTTGAAATGGGCTTTTACATTATTACTGTGTTACATTTATACCCTCCCTTTCCACAAAAAGAAATGCTCAAGGCAGCTAACAACAGTCAAATCCAAAATAGAAAATATCCAATCAATTGTAATTGTGGTATCAACTGCTATACCACAATACCTGCAAGATATTAATGAATAAGGGAGAATTGGTACTCATGTGAGCCTTGTCTCTCCTTCCCTTAAGTCAACCTTCCCCAACCTGGTACCCTCCAGATGTTTTGGACTACAACTCCCATTGGCCTCAGCCAGCATGGCCAATGGTTAGGGATTATGGGAGTTGTAGTCCAAAACATCTGGCGGGAACAAGGTTAGGGACGGCTGCCTTAAATAGTACTGACTGTGCCTCTACAGTGTTGCAGGGGCTTCTTCCGTTGCTTTTGAGCAGGCGGACATGAATGGTTGGAGACAAATGATTTTGAAGAGAACCGAAGGTGCTATGGCAACTGTGTACACACTCTGTTATGGTGTACACAGACATTTCTTTTCTCGATTGTCATCTTGGTTCAAGCAGGTTTTTGAATCACTAGAACCCCTGCAAAGTCTGTGAACAGAAACGATAGTGAGATGAGTGTGTACACCATGGGCAACAAGGCCTCTATCCTACTGCTTTCAATAATCTGAACAAATTACCACCTCTCTTCAGTCCTCAAAAAAATAAAGCAGCATCATTGTTGTAGTACATGGTGGGGACTGGTCGAGGCAATGCATGAACAGAAAATATAGGTGGTGAGCACTGCCATCAGGTGGTGGTTCCCTCTCAATGCATATTTAGACTAACCGCTGTAACAAAACTTAGCATGCAATTCATTACACTCTGTTGTTACATGAATGCAGCACAACAGAGGCAGTTCCAAAAGGCCATAAAACACTGGATTTTTAAACCAGTGAAAGGAAAGACACGTTCTTCTCCTCACAAGAATTTTGAATGGAACACAAGCAGACAATGTTGATGGCACCTACGAAGCAGGAAATCTATTAATCTCTTAGGAGTACGGTACTTCTAATAGTTGGACTACAGCTCTTTGGCAGAGTTGTATACCTGCAGGTAAATTACTAAATTGGGTGAGTTGAAGAAGAAATAAAATCTGGAGAACTTCGAGCTTTTGAAAGAAGATTTGGCAATGTTGACAGACTGGAGTTCAGCTAAGCCCTTCTCAGTCTCAGTTCAGTGATTGGTTGTTCTTACCATCCCCTCCCCTTGCAAACAACATCAGATATTTGAAAAATGCAGACAACTTCCTGTTCCGCACCTATTGCGAAATAGAAGACAGAGAAAAAGGAGGGTTGTTTTTTTAAAAAAAACAGTTTCATGTGTTTTATCCCTCCAGCCCATGAAATTTTGTCTTGTGCAACTGGAAGGAACATAAAATGTTATCATTCAGTTTTCTGCTCAGTTATAGGAAAGGATCCATCATTAAAACATAAAGCATCATTGGGGCTTTAAAAAAATAAATGGCAAAAGGGAAGAGAAATTAATTCCCTTCCAAGAGTTTTGCATGGAATGTAATAGTAGGCTATGTACCCATTTAATGGAAAAATTCACTCTATGACTGTCAACATAAAATAAAATAAATTGCAAGTAGAACCACAGCAATAGCAAAGGCCAGGGGAATTAATATAAGGTATGTCCAGATGATGTAGCAGTATGTAGGAAGAGGTGGGAAACCTCCCTGAGTTGAGTAGCATAGACTATATTGACTGGGAAGTATCCTGAACACTAAAGAAACGCTTTAACAGCAACAGCTGAATGCTGGATAATCTGCCTGTCACAATGACAGTGGATGAATAAAAATGAATCATCTACATGATAAAATGCTGAAGGTGTGCTCTTGGTTGTTGTTGTTTTTGTTGTTGTTTTAGAGCTGTACTGTGACTTCACTTGAGACTGAGAAAAAAGGATTGTTTATTTTTTTTAAACTTCTAAATGCAGCAGCATTTGAAGAGGAAATTAAGGGTGCAATCCTATGCATGTTTAGATGGGAAAAGTCCTACAACTCCCAGCATTCCCCAGCCAGCATAGCTGGCTAGGCATGCTGGGAGTTGTAGGACTTTTTATATCTAAACATGCATAGGATTGTGCCCTAAGTCTATTGGTCTTATTTTAGATAGCACTTTCCTTCTCTAAGGGCACAATCCAATCAGGATGCCTGTAACTCTCCAAACTTGGAGGATTCCGGACATCCTATGGAGGGCACTCTGAATGCAGAGACCCAGCTACGAGGTCGGAGCAATTTTTGACCTCATAGCTGGGTCTCTGAAAAATCCTGTGGCTGTCTAGGCGCTGTCTAGTGGCCATAGGATTGCATTGCCCAACAGTGGTAAACAGTGACACGTTGCCCAGTTTTGGCTGGAAGATTGTCCTGTTGAGAGTGTATGGTTTCCATTTTGTTTTGTAGTCTTCAATGGATGTAGGTGCAGATGAAATGTTAACTAGGTGGTGGGAAGGCAAAATACTATTCCTAGAGTTGAAACATATGAGTAGGGTGTGAGAGAAGATGGCAGTGCAGGCAGACACCAATGTCCTGTCATGCATTTATTGACTTCTAAGAACAGCCTTTTCCCAAGAGAACTGGGCACAAGATATTTCAAAGTCTTTTTACTACTGTAAGCAAAAATGCTGAGCTGTTTCAGCTGTTGCTGATAATAAGTTTAGGAAGCCTGATTGGCATGTGCTAGAACAGAATGGGCAGACATTCTGTGGGATCTGTTTTGTTTTTTATTAGAACCCTGGGGTCGATCAACCAGAGCCAGATACAAAACAGTGGCTTGAAGGGGCAGACATTCACTTGGAATTAAGAAACAAAATTCCTCTGAGCACATGGCTGAAACTAGAAATTTGTTTTCATCACCAGAACTGAACTCTACTCCTGCCCTCCCCTCAAGCTTGCTTCACTTCCAGTTTAGAGATTTATTTTTTAAATTATTTTTATTGTTGCTATTGTTAAAGAAATCATAAACTCTTGCCATTCTACTGCAAATTACCCACTCAGTTCCAATCTACCTTCTGCCCATCCCTGTCCTAGAACATACAAAGCTTTTTCTTATCAGCCAGTTGATAAACTTATGAAATGGCAGTACCGTCATGTGTATTAAATGCAGATCTTTGATTTAAGGAGTTGTGCCAAGGGTGGTTTAACATATTACAGGGAGCACCAAAAAGAAAGTATGTGGTTTATGCAAATCTGTTCCTCTGGGACTTCCTCTGACCTGCAAAACTACCCTGACTGCTCTACTGTTGAAGAGCCCCAATGTGTAGTTTAGATTGTTCTTACTCAAGTAAGAAGATCTGACTAGCTAAGCAGATCTGTTTTCCTAGGCAAGGCAAGGTGACATGAAGGTTTTGTATGATATTTTGACAGGGAAACATTTTTAGATTAGTCAAGCAGTGAAATACCATTGAAAAAGAAAATCCTCTGTGTAATGTGTGGTAGGAGAATACGGATTCCCAGCCCAGCATAATTTTACTCCTGTGATATCTGGAGTGTCGTACAGGAATACTGTGACTCCAAAAAGAGTTGGATTCAATTTCTCTTGGTTTGCATCCCAAACCACTTTAGGCTGCAGAAAACCCATTGGAAATGCTGGTGTTGACCCAATGTCACTCATAAAGTTTGGGTTCTGTACTGTTGGGAGCATGCCTTTTTTAGGAATCCGGCAAGCTGGCTTGGGTATCTTCTTTCTCTACATGCAGCTAGGTATTCCTGACAAGAGTAGTGCTGCTGCCTTCCCTTGCTCCTCAGCACTTTTTATTGTAATATGTGAATTCCCACCTTGTTACTCCAGAAGGTTGCATAGACTCTAATTACGTATGCATGAACCATCTTATGCATATTAATTGTGTTACGCTTCTCCTCTGCAGAAGGGAGACCTGCCCACGACTGAAGTGTAACTAATGATGCCAAGCCTTCTTTTGGAAGTGTGTGATTGTTTCTCCCTCCTCCTCCCAATGTGTGTTTTGTTTTGACCTCCCTCTATTTGTGTTTTTTTTAGTTTTTTTGCTAACCTGGTTCCTGTCTCTGGTTTTTTGGGTGTTGCTGTCTGTGCCGTCGCCATGTGTCTGCTTGCATGCAGTTGAGGAAAGGCCCTCCCGTGCCGCCACCTCCAAAACTCACTCCGTCCAAGGAGATGAAGCAGGAGAACATCATCAACCTGTTTGATGACAATTTTGTCCCAGAAATCAGTGTGACAACCCCCTCACAGGTTAGCTTCTCCTTCTTCCCAGCCCTGTCTTGCCCCCTCCTCTATCCGCTTATTTCCCTTTCCTTATTAGAGGTGTCAGGCCATGAAAACTGCTCAGTGGGGCGTTGAGTGTAAGGAGCGAAGAACTGGATTTGAATTGGGCAAAAGGGTCAGGGAGTTTTAACCCCATATTCTTGGACTGGAATCTGTTGTGGTAGAATGAAAATGGAGGCAGGTTGTGCAGAGCGCCCCCACCATCCTGCGCCACATCTTTCATCATGGCAGCTAAGGAGACCAAACCCATTTTTCTCCCCAGCTTTGGTGGGGGTGGGGAGGTAAGGCATCATGCTTACAGAACATTGTGCCCTAGTTCATACATTTTCAAAATCCCACAGGTCAAGTGGTTCCAGCACTGTAGCTACATGGAAGAAACCACATGGCGACTGTGCCAGTGCCTGATTCTCTGGAAGCTCTGCACAGTGAACCCCCCCCCCCACAAAGTGGGGAGAATTATGTGAGTTGTGGCCTTCTGGTAACTGGGCACCAGCATGGACTCCCTTCATATGTCACTTCTTCCACATGGCTGTGGTGATGTGGGATTCTTAAATATATGAACCGGGGCTGTGTCTTTTTAGAGGCACTTGCAGTAGTAATATGAAATACCTGTGTGGTTTTACCAGTGTCTCCTGTTATAAAACCCTAGCCCTTCGCTCCAGGGCCAGGAAGGAGTGGCTTGCTCTTATTGGTAAGATTTATCAAGATAAATGGGATTGTGTCAGTGCCTTTAGATGCTACGGGAACAACCTTCAGACAGGTGATTCCTGGCCCTGAGGCCTGCACTCAATTGTTTTCAAGTCAGGAGCATCCACCAGCTCTTCAGAGTCCCATGGCCCCTCAAGCAAATAGTTTAAGCTTAACAAACTGTTTGAAAACAAAAATATTCTATTGTAGTTTATGCCTGAGGGAGCTACTAGGCAAGTGGGTGGAGCCTACAATACTGACCCTTCCCAGGGATGACTTAATTTTAGTTCCTGTGAGGGGAGAAGAAAAACAGCCTGACCAGTTTTCTGGCTACATTCTCACAACTCATCATCATTATCACCATCACCCTGATATATACTTTAAAAAAATCATTATTCATGCAAAAGCATTGAGTGACACCTCTAGCAGTTCTGTTTCCTGACTCCGCTCTTCCTTCCCTACCTCAGCGCGGTGGCCTGCGGCTTTTACCTCTTCCTCCTGTTCGACGGCTGAAACCTTGCGTGAGGGGCCTGGAGTTGGGAGAAAAGGCAAGTGTAGGCCACAAGTTACAAGGGTTGTGGGGTCACCTCACAGAATCACATGAAGAATGCACATGGTGCTAACAGGCCTTGGTGGACTAGGATTCCATACTGAGGATGGGGCAGAAAGCAGATGCAAAACTGACACTTAGAAAGCTTTAAAATAATTTTTTAAAAAAACACTAGGTCTTGATCGGTGCTAGTCAGAGAGCAATTTGGAATGTTCCTGAGACAAATTAACATAGACAAATGAGCATCAAGCATGGCTTCCTGTCTAACTAAGAAGTAGCAACCATAGAGACATGAGTCAGATCCAGTAGAGGAAAGAAAAAGTGACAGACTTCCAAATATCTCTCAATTGGACCTTGTTTTTAGTAGGGAAAGGGCAAGTATATATGTAGAAATCTCTTCTGTGAGATGATTGAAGAGAAGGATCAGAAACAAAGGGGAAAAAGAAGAGCCTGTAGCAAAATAATTGTTTTATAATAGGAAACAAGAAGTTGGTGGCAGCAGCATGCATGAGCAGAGTGTTCTTATTTAAGGTGCTTCCAGACGAGGCTTTTATGGTGTCATCAGTCTGCCTCATTCGTGGAATTTTATGGGGGATCCTGGCTGTCTTCCACTCATAGCTCCCCCCATTTTCCCACCACTTCTTGCATCTTTTTTCTTAATGCAGAAAATCCATTAAGGGGGGAAAGATAGAATAGCTGCTCAATGCCTTTTGATTGGTGGTGCTAGGAGCCCTCCATTTGGAGGCACCCCCATACTTCAGAGGGTTAAAAAATGAGACTATCTAGGATGTCCAATGTCAAGAGCCATTTGGAAGAATGCCTGTGGAGAAAAAGTTGGGGAAAGTATTACGGTACATCCAAATCATACTTAATGGTGAACATATCTGCAAGTACCACCATGAGGCACTGAGAGAGCATTGCCTCAGGTGACAGATTTTTGTGTGAATATTTTAGACCTGGAGTGGGGAACCTGTGACCTTCCAGAAGTTGTTGAACTCCAACTCCCATCAGCCTAACCATGGCCAATCAGCAGTGTTGATGGGATTTGTAGTCCAACTATGTCTGGGGAGGCACAGGTTCCTGGCCCCTGTTTTAGCCCTTTTGATTTCTTAAACACTGTCTAGTTCTTAAGTCTAGTTCTTACTGCGATGGTAAACCTATGTTTGGACTATGCCATTTCAGATTGCCAATGGGGGCTCATGTGATTTAATACTCTTTCATTTAAAATAAAAATAAAAATTAAAACCTCCCACACAGGAAACAGAGCTGGCCCTACCATTAGGCAGATCTGCCTCAGGCAGCTGATTTTGGGTGTCATGAAAGGGCAGGAACTTGCTGGTTATTGTTATAGTACTTTTACTGCCAGGGAGGGGGAGAAGCATCTTCTCCCTCTGGTGATAAAGTAATTTGACTGGCTTTAGATACTATGTACGTACCATGATTGGGGTGGGGCACAACATTTTCTGCTTTGCCTTAGACAGCAAAATGTCTTGGGCCAGCCTTGACAGGAAATTAGCATGTCAGGGATAGGATAGGATAGAATCCTTCTCTTTGACATCTGTTTTTTGTTTGTTTTTCATGTGGACGGATTCTTTTTTGGTGGGTGGGTGGGTGTGGAAGAGCCTTCAACCGTGTGAGCCCACACCAGAAGTCTGGAGAAATATTTAGTCATATAAGTCTCAAAAGTGACACAGCTGGGATGCAAGTTTACCACCTTAGTGAAAACTAGACCTAAGACCAGTCTTCCCCAACCTGGTGCCCTCCAGATGTGTTGGACTACAACACCCAGAATTTCATGCTGGCTGGGGAATTCTGGGAGTTGTAGTCTAACACATCTGGAGGGCCCTAGTTTGATTAGCACCCCGGTGGCAGATTAAAACATTGGGGGACTGGTGCTCTTGGAGAGGGTGTTTAACCTTTCCCCCCCTTTCCTGTTCCCTGATTTAAACCACCCCCAGCCCCCAAGCTGCTATTAGCTTTACTCTTGTGGAGCTAATAACTTCAGGGGTGGAGGATGGATTTAGACTGGGGAAAAGGCAAGGGAGGAAAGGGATAAACACACTCTCCCAGGGACACCAGTTCCCCAATCTTCAAAGCAGCTGTGTGAGCCTGCTAATTCATTTAAAGAAAAAAAAAAAACCACAGTGGAAGATTCTAATCAGATCTCCCATGCCATGTCTAGTTTAGCCCTTGGCGCTGACAGGCAGTAGGCAGCAGATGTCATGGCTGTGAACTGAAATGCAAAGACTGCTTTTGTATTTTTTCCATGACAGCCGTAGACAAGAACACAGAAAGGTAACAGGAAACACTGCGGGGAGCTAGAAAGGAGGACACAATATTGATTTATAGTAACAGGGAAGCATAGACTAGAAGTGAGAGAACTTGCATTTTGTAGGGCCTTTTTGACAGGAGAACCAAGAAACTACTCCCAGTGCAGGAATTCTGGCTATATCTCCCCTGTACACTTTGATATTTGAGAAAGCCGTGGGCCACTGAGCAGCCTTCCGTCCTTGTCCACACCTATCCTTCCCTTGTAGCATGCCTCAACAACTCTTACACCATGTTTTGTATTGTACATTCTCGGGGGGGGGGGGGAGCTTGTGTAAGCAGAGCATTCAGCTTGGAACATGTTCAGAACACAGGACAACTGAACTGGACAGCATTGTTCTGAAGGAGCCTGGGTTTTCAACGCATGACTAGAGCAGAAACCACTGGAAAAACCTATGGTCGTTGGCTTTCATGCACTCCTTGTGAATTTTTCTATTTGTTATTGGGCTAATTATTTGGGAGGAGGGGAAGGGAAAACTAACAAGAAAGAGGACTCTTGGGCACCTGGCACAGGTGACAGGTAAGATTTCAGCATGACTATACTCTTCTTTTAACCTCAGTTATTATTGTTTTAGTCAAGCACAGGAAATGAGTACCTAGAAGTCCTTACTCCAAAGAGAAGCTGCCTAAGAAACCTTTAGGTGGCAAATCATGATTACTGCTTAACCTTTACAGCTTAAATTCTTTGAGATGAGGAAATGGTAAGTCAGAGAACCATCTCCATTGATAGTTTGTTCTCATATCAGTGGAAACTAGTGAAAGACACAGGGAAAGTAAAAGTTAAAATATGAAGTGCTGCAAATAAGAAACTACAGTTGTGTGGAAAGTAATAAGCTAGGTGGTTCTCTCTTGAAATAAGATGTGTGTATATGGGTATGTGTATGTATGTATGAAAAGTATAAAGGTTTTGGCTTGGAAACAATCATTTGGTATATTTATGTTTTCACCAAATATCTTAGTGTTATGCCCTGTTTGGTTCAGAACCAGTACAATCAGAAGAATAGGACCAGAACAGAGAAATGAATTGATAACACTAAGCAGGGAAAAACCTACTGTGTTCCTTGCTATGATGGCGCAGATGTGGTGTGTGGCTTCCACTGAAAGTGATGTCCACATCGTGCACACCTCCCCTTTTTTAAGTTCAAGGTGTCCAGAGCAGAGGAATAGATGCTACAGTTGTATGGAATGTTTCAGGATTAAGAATTTTTGATAGGACTTGAGGCAGTAGTGACTTCTGAACCACAGTTGAAGTACCTGTGTGGAACGGTCACAGATGATGGAAACCTGAAGAGGATCCCTTATAGTACTGCCTAGGGCTGTGGCATGATAGATACAATGGATGCTAACATGAATACTGCTCAGGATATGTGGAATGCTGACACTTTGTTTTCATGACTGTGGCCAGTGTGCATACGTAAGCATTTGTTTTTTGTACCATACAGTTTTATCATATCTTTTGCACCTTCAGCTCCCTGGATAACACCATCCGCATGCCTCCTGCCTCCTCTGTCTGACTAATATACATTACTGCTTTTCTTCTTTAATGCTGCCAAGTTTGATGCTCCTGGGCCCTTCCAGGAGGGAGCCAGCCTGTTGGATCTGGATTTTGATCCCATTAAGCCAGATAACAGCCCTGTAGGGAAGTCGCCCACACCTGCAGCCCAGGTTGGTTTACCATTGCCATTCCTTGACTCCATGAAATGTTAGATAATAGAGACCTCATCAGCTCCAGTGGGGAGGAGTGTGTAGGTGTTCATACAGACAGAGGTAGCCCAGGAGGTGTTTAAAAATGTACCCAGGGTGTCTTGTTGGTCTGCACACTCAGTAACAATACTTAGCATTTTCATAATGTTTTTAGGCTCGCCACATACATTATTTTAGCAATCCTTAGAATAACCATGCAGGCCAGGCCAGTATTACTATCCCTGTATTGCAGATCAGGGGGCTGAGGCTGAGAGATAATGGCTTGCCTAGGGCCATATGGGGAGTTCATGATGTCCACAGAGCTCACAATCTCAGTCAATGTACTGTACCAGCCCACTACCCCAGAAAGTACCCATGGTTTCTTCTAGGATCGTTTTCCTGGCTTGTCAGGGGAAAGACAAATCAGTGGTCCGGGTTCAGATGCAATGCTAAACAGCCCAGGGAGAGAGCGTTCCTGGGTTGTTTTTGCCACTCCCGCCTACAGCACAAGCGATCGGGCAGTGTGCACCAGCATGCTGCCTTGTACACGACAACCCACAATTTTATATAATTGTGGGTTGCTGTAATATTTGAACTGGGCCTTTTAGTTAGCTGCTAGATAAGCCAAAGAACATGAGTACAAAATAGTAGGCTGTATGCTTAGCATGTGATATATTACAAAGTGTCTGCCCTTAAATCAGGTTGGAGAATACGCCTGGGTGGTAATTGGACACTTTATATGTTTGCATTTTCTTTGTTGGCTGAAACAATGAAGTCTCAATGTGTGTGTTTGTTTTTTTTATTCCTGTTGCTTTTTGCTATGCTTAGTCTTTGCCTTGGGATTTATGGGAGGTAAGATTTCTATGAATTCAGCTTTCAGTGCAGTACTACCATGTGGTGCTTGCTGTGTGCGAGTACTATCCATCCTGTCGCTGTCATGCAAAGATGGTCATGCTTGTCTTGACCTTCTGTTCGTTCCCATCTTCTTCTGTGCATTGATCTACGTAACTTGGTATGTTACAGCTACAATTTTCTGCCTTTTGTTTGAATGGAAGTCTCCATACCCTGTGCTTTGATATTCACATATTATTAATGACATTTATTGACGCTCAACCCATTGCTGCTGTGTTCATTGTGGACTTTGCTGCTGTTTTATCCCTCTCGAAGACTGCTTGTCATTTCCTGTCTCCGATTGTGCACCATGCAAACGTTTCAACTGCCACCAAACTAATCCTCATCCTATACAAACACAGCATATATTGCTATGCTTGTTGTTTTTCTACAATGGGTCACTAATACAGAAATGGAGGATCTCTTCATTACTGCTGGAGAAATGAGCCTTGCCTCCTTTCATGTTATGCTCTCAAATAATCAACTGGAATAAATCAGTTTACGAAGAGCCCATCCAGTTTTGGACACGTTGAAATGTATGTTTTTGCTTGCTCTCTGTTGTCTGCTAGCAAACCTATCTTTGTTCATCATTTGTGTGTTCTCTGTTGTCTTGTCCATATTAATTCTATGTCTTCACAGGCGGATATTTCATATGTTTTAAATGTACACATCTGGGTTACTTATCTCTGCCAACTAGATGCCTTTGAGGTGCAACTCACCTTTTAAAAGAACTAGCCTGGTCTGATTTTCCCATTTTCTCTGTTGCAATAGCCTTATCTCAAACTGCTGAAGTGTCTTTCCTGGCTCAAGTAGCTTTGCTGTTATCTTCCTAAGCTTTTTCTCTGCTAGCTTAACCCCTTCCCCCTTCCTCCTTACTTGTAAAGGTTTAGTAAATAGATTTTTCTATTTGTGCCCTTGCAATGTGTGGAATGGCACTGGATTTCGAGCCATTAAGTTTAGGTCAAAAGATGAATAAATATCCCTCTCTGCTATAAGTTTGTTGGATACCTTTCTCAACTAAAAATGTATTATTGTATAGCGGGGTTAAACTGCACTGAAACTAGAGCTGTCCATTGATTAAAGAATTATTTATTGAACTGCTAATTAACTGATTAAATACATTTGCAAATTACAAAAAACCTTAATCTAGATGCCTTCTTAAGATATGAAGAAAGTGCAAAATAATGTACAATTAATAAGTAAAAACAACAAAGAGTCTTGAGAGACCTAAAGATTAACAAATTTATTATGGCATAATCTTTCACGGATTACAGCCCACTTAATTGTTAGAAGGCAAGGCTGTCTTTCATTTATTAAATGAAAATACCTCAATGGAGGTGCCTTCTTGAGGTTCTGAAGAAAGCAAGATAACTTAAAAGTCGATACCACTTTTTGTTAGGTGGAAAGGCTGTCTTTCATTTATTTTGGTGCCAAGAACATAGAGATGCAAAACAACCTAAAAAATGAGTATATGCTCCTAACACTCAGTTTCACCAGTTAAAATTTGCCTTCCCTGATTAAGATTGGTGATCAGAACTAATATGTTAACTGACTAAAAAGTAAAGCTTGCAGCCCTGGTTGAAGCATTTGTTAAGTCCCATGTAAGGTCCTGTTGCTCCAAACATGTTGTCAAGAAAACTAGCCATTAAAATTAGGAAGTGAGAGAAACAATTCTGAGGCACTGTGCCTTTTACTTAAGAAGAATAATGCCACGGTGCTCTGGCATGACTCCTTTCTGTGTGCATGGCAGCAGCTTGATCAGATGAGGGGTTGCCTTGCGCTGGCATGTAGCAACGCTGTAGCAACTGTAGCAGTGGTATGAAGCCTCAGTACCCTGTTGCTTCTCTTGCACAGTCACAAAGTTTATGTGCAGCCACTCTAGAAAGTTCTGGTGGGTGGCGATAGGAGAGGCCAGGATACAATGTTTCCTATGGCCTCTCCAGCCCCACCCCTGTCAGCATGCCTCCTCTAGATGGGCATAGAGGCCCGTGTAGAGAAAAAGGAAAAAAAGGAGGACAGAGAAGCGAAAATCGCCTCTGTGGCTCCTTTCGCCCTGCTGGCAGCCGCCCAGTGGGGCACTGGATACTTGAAGCCTCCGAGATTGGAGGCTTCCATCTAATGAGGGCACGCACAACCCATAGGCTTGTGCCCTAAGAAGACTTCTGCTGTGATCTGCTCTCCTTCATAATGTTCTGCTCTGCTTGCTTATGTAAGTCCTTGTGTAATGCTGAAGGGGTCATCAGGTTGTGCTTTTGATGTCAGACTAATAGCCTTTTAAATGAATATTAATTAGGAATGCAACCATTGTTGGCCAAATGATTGACTAATTTCAGATTGAAAATAAAGATGTTTGAAATGGAACGTTTCTCTGTGAAAGGATGTGCAGTCAGTGCTGATGCTATTGCTGTCTGTAGTTGCTTGATTTTAGGCAGGGACTTTCAGACAATTTCCAAACAATGTCTTCTTGTTAGTTGAGAAGGATTTTCCTTCATTAAAGAATATCCTCAGATATCACTGCCATTGAGGTTGTGAATTATATAGATCCAGTTCTAGTTGTGTACAACTAATTGTACACAACAGTAAGCGACCCAGGATGGGAATACGCATGCCACCCACAGCGAAAGATCTATCCAGGCAATTCAGTGGGACCCAGATGAGTATTGCAGTGAGGGTATGTGTGCAAAATGCATACTCAAATGTGTATTTGCATCCATTGTGCATGCAGAAACTTACATCTGCATGTGGATTTCCAATGCTATCTCCTCCTGGAGAGAGCCAGATATGACAAAAGTAATTAGTGATAGTTATGATATCATATCAAGGATGCAGATCTTGGTGGGGATGGGGAAAAGCTATTTTAGAATATACAGGCAGTCCCCAGGTTACGAACGAGTTCCATTCTTAAGAATGTCTTTAAGTTGAATTTGTATGTAAGTCGGAACAGCATAGCGTTCTATACATTAAAATTGGCATTTACGCAAATTGCGTAAATTACTCCAATTGCGTAGTATACTACACTATATACTCTACGTAAACGACGTAGCACTGGGGAACCCAGAAGTCTGTTCTTAAGTATGGGTTGTCTGTAAGTTGGACGTTCTTAACTCGGAGACTGCCTGTATTCAGTATATACCATCAGCATTAAACAACAAGTGATATAATGTTCAGGAACCTAGATCTTATTGGGAGCCTGGTATCTATGAGATTGATACAGGTTGTTAAACCCTCTTTGTTTGTTAAACCCTATACTCCAGCAAGGCATTTGGTTCAAAGAAGCAGAAGAGCTTGGCATTTTAACCCATCGTGGAGATGCGGGCCAAGAGTGCTATTAAAGCAAAAACAAACTATAAAATTGGATTACATGTAAAATGACACAAATACATTATGGCATAAAATCGCCCCACATATTATAAAATAGAATAGACTGAAATTAGCTCAAATTCAGTGCACCAGTTCAGGCTTAACTTAGCTCATCATGTATGTGTGCATTCTGTGCCTGGAAGCCACACAACTCAATAAAGCATTTGGTGGCCATTACCTCTTGAAATTCTTGTAACAGAAGTTATGGGTTTGCTTTTTTGCTACCCCTTTTTAATGTTGATACTTTTAAAAAAGTAGCTGTTTTTGTGAGCAGACTTGAAGAACATCACCCTTGCCTTCTTTTGTTATGAAATCAATCTTCTGATATGTCAGATTCAGTGGTGGAATTTAAAACTCGGTCCTTTCCCCATTCCCAGCAGAGGAGAGGCCACCAAGGTGGTGCTGCTTTTTTGGGTTAGGCAGTGCCTAGAAGCTATGATGCCGAAAGCAAGAGTGATTTACCAGTGTAAGGGGATGTCTTGAAATGTCCAAGGACTGGCTTGACAAGGCTAACCAGGAGAGCATCCTCTGGAGAACTGGGCTGGATGATGCTTGCATTAGTAGCATAAGAACATAAGAAGAGCCATGCTGGATCAGACCAAGGGTCCATCTAGTCCAGCATTCTGTTCACACAGTGGCCAACCAGCTGCCCGGGATCCCACAAGCAGGACATGAGTGCAACAGCACCCTTCTTCCAGGGCAGTTCCACTTGCACTGCCCGAAACCTGTAAAAGCCCCCTTTCACCCTATCAATGCATCCCAAGATGAACCAGTCAGGGATTGTGCCAGAGGATTGTGGATGTACAGGTAATGTTGCAGCTGCCTTTCCTTCCATTACCCATCAAGAAATATATAGCACTTGCCTCTTACCTGTCCAGCAGATCTATTTACCCTGGGACTGTTTCATTGTCTGCTGTCTTCTCATTGCACTCTTCTCATTTTTGTATCTTCCCGTACCCATGCCCACTGCTGTCTCCTCCCATCTCTGTTTCTCTCCTCTCCCTCTCCCTCAAAATCCATCCACCAGCCCGAAAAGACTCCCTCTAGCAGCGTGCAGTCTATGGATCAGTTTCCTGCCGATAATCCTAGCAATAGTGCGTTCGTGGTGGACTGGCCTGACCAGACCACTGAGACTGAGATCAGCCAAGTAAGTGAAAGTGTTTGGAATTGCCATATGTTTGAAACTTGTCCTGTTCTGGCTGCTGTGCTGTAGCACAGGACTTACCTAGTTGCTGGTCTAAATGTGCTGGGCTATGATAGAAGGCAAATCTATCACCTCTGGCCACCTGCACCCTTAATGTCCAATGGAATTAGAGTTTAGCCATTCTCTGCGCACACCCCATACCATTTATTTAGGGGGCGGGAAACCTGGTGTGGTCTAGTGATCAAAGTCATAGCTTGGCCTGGAGCATCTAATAGCCTTTTATCGTTTTTAGGGATGGGTGAGCGGCTTTGTGCCCATGGTGAACATGCATTGTGCCCTGCCAGCTTTTAAAACGGAATGCTCAGAAAACCCTGGAGGAGGGTTCTCTGAGTATTCAACTTAATGCTTGAAGGGCATTAGCCCTAGTGCCAGCCCTCCTTTGCCTGCTTCCCCTCTCCCTCAGGGGAAAAAAAGGAGTAAACGTAGAGAAGGCAGAGTGGGTACCAGGTGGAAGAAGAGCAATGCTGGGAGAGGTTTAATGGAAGGTTTTCTGTCTGACAGGATATGATGTAAGACTAAACACCTCATCATCCCCTGTGGGAAATTATGTTGAGGATGTAATTTCCAGCCAGTGACAGGCCCCTTGGGTACCCCTGCATCAAATGCTCCTCACCATCAGATTTGTGAGGTTTAATAATGTGATTATATATTGTTTGTTGCTATTTTGTCTGCTCCTCTACTTTTACAGTGAGTCTAGCCTTATCATATTAAAATTACTGATCATTCTCTTTTCACCTTCAGCAATTCCTAATTTGTTCTAGAGAGATTTTGCTGACAGAAAAGGAGTAGAAGAGATCAAATAAGTGTTGTGTTACGTTCTGTTGGATATGGGGTGAGATCGGGAGGATTTGGTGACCATCTTTGCTTCATTCAGGCACCATTTATCCTCAAAACACATACAGTTGCCTTTCTGTGGTGTGTGTGTGTGTGTGTGTGTGTGTGTGTTTGTAATGAAAGGGATCATATGTTTGCTGGCTGTGTAGATGTATGGAGATCTGGAATATATGTGTGTTTGTTTTTGGTCTTATTTTTGCTCCCAAAGGAGCTGTGAACGTTACACTTCTTCCTGCAGTGGCTTCATTCTGTTGGCCTCCTATCATCCATTTTCCTCTAAAGTATTTGCTTGTCTATCTGTCTAATTTTCTGCATAATGAGACTAATGTGAAGGCAGTGAAAGTAATTGCCATGGCACAGAAGCACACAGTCATGGGAAAGGAGAAGGAATTGGGTAAGGGAGCTGTGCTTCTTAATAGTTAACAAAAGTGGTACATCAAGCCAGGAAAGGTAAGAACATGTGGAAAAACACACACACCCCAAGCTATTCACAGATGTCTATTATTTATCAGTTTTATTTTATTTTTTTATACCACTGTTCAATATACACTTATCAGGACAGTGTATATTTGTAAGGAAAAAAATAAGGGTAGAGGTTAAAATGTATGTATTTATAAGCTTATGCATCACCCTTCAGCCCAAATAGCCCCCCCCCAGACAACTTTCAATTCACATGGAAAACAATGTAAAAATATCACCCACAGCAACATTAAGAGCAAGAGAGAATGCATCTGTTCATAGGTAAGATCCTCCCAAAGGGCAGTAAGGTTGAAACAGAGAGCTGGTTCACACATAATGAAAACCCATGGTTTAATTAACCCATGGGTTGTTGCCTTACCCAGACTTAACCCACACTTTGGCTGCCAGATAATTGGGCATACTGCAGCTTGTTGTTTCAATTCGTGGCTTGTTTTGTTCCTGCCCCCTTTGTTCGCTTCCCCCCCACATATCATGAAAGCCTTTGCATTGCTGTAGTAATGGTAACTACTGGCAAGGCTTCCTTATGTCAGCCATAAATCCACCTTCCATCATGGCAATCCATTTTAAAAATCTGATATAACTTCATTGAAAACTGCATTTCCGTCTTTCACAAATAAACACCAACTGTGGAAGAGAAGCCCAAAAGCACTTTAAGTAGCATGTGTGAAATCTTTCAGAGGGGAGGCATTTGTGGTCTCTCTCAAGGTGGTGCTAGTTACAGCTTAGGCTGACACTGCCATAGGTACAGAAGGACATGGAAACATGTACAAAACTCAGCACAGATCACCCATTGCACTTGCACAGATGGGTAGCAATCAAATACAGATATCCAGACTGGATATCCAGACTGGGCTGGGCTCAACGCATGACTGGTAGCAGTGGTCAGATTTTACAATTTTTACGTAACCATGGACTGAGAGAAAAGTCATCCTGGGCTGGCCAGAACTTGCATCTACCATGAGAATGAACTGAGTGGGTGGATGAGAGTGACATCTGGAGTGACAGCTGGACAAAGGGAGGGGCTGTAGTTCAGTGGTAGAGCACCTGCTTTGCACACGGAAGGTGCCAGGTTTGATCTTTAGCACCTCCAGGTAGGGCTGGAAAAAATCCTGCCTGCAAACCTGGAGAGCCGCTGCCAGTCAGTGTCAACAATACCGGGCTAGATGGACCAATGGTCTAAGTCAGTGGGCTGGTTCGCATGGCACAACTGCCCACTGTGGCTTAATGTAGCCACAGGGGCTATTGTGTTGTGTTGGGTGCCTGTGGGTGCCCCCTTGGCATGGCACCCATGGGCTTCTGGCTTACCATAGCTTGTGTCATGCAAACCCGGACAGCATAGCTTGTTGGGAGTGGGCAGCAACCTAACAACAGCCCATGGTTTATTTGAGGGGTGCTCCCCACTCTAACAAGCCATGCCGCCCGGGTTCATATAACATGGTAACATACATGAGGGTAATTATGCACATTCCGCCAGCACACGACTGGCATGCACGGCAGGGGAAATAAGAAAACCGGTGCAGTAGAAGGCAGTTTTTTATGCTCCTATGAGTAAGACCCATAAGGATGTATTTAGTATTTACTGTTTTTGTAAGGCATCTGGAAGTTGCTGCCTGTTTTCCCAAATACAGGCAGCATGTGAGAGAATTAAGAATTTGATCCTATACACATTTTAATTTGGGAATAAGCCCCATTGAACACAGTGGGATTTACCTCTGAGTAAGCATGCATAAGATTGGGCTTTGAATATTTTGTACCCATTGCATCCTTGCAATTTGCATTTACTATATCACGTGGATGGGAAAAATGTTCCCAGTTACTAGGAAGTTTCACCTAGAAATCAAGCTCTTAATTTGTATAGGCCTTCTAAAGGAAAGCATTGAACAGATTTATAGAGTATTGGAGTTGCTAAAAAAAATTCTCCCCCCCCCCTTACTTTGTGATACCTGTTTACAGAGGGCTGGCCATGTTACTCTCTTGCTGCAAAAACAACAAAGGGTCTTGTGGCCACTTAAAGACTAACAAATTTATTACGGCATAAGCTTTCATACAGTACAGCCCACTTGCATGTGATGTCCATGAAAGCTTGTGCCATAGCAAATTTGTTAGTCTCTAAGGTGCCACAAGACTCTCTGTTGTTTGTTATACCTGAAGACTTTTAACTGCTTGGTAAAGCTATCTGCTAATAGCATCCAGGTGTTGGTATCTTGATACTGGATGGGCTGGGCCAATATAAAGGGGGAGATAATTATTTTAGATTATGTCAGCTGATGCATTTCACTGTCCTATCATACCAGGCACTCTTTATGTAATCTTCTTGAGTAAACTGGAAGGTTTTGCCTTGGAGGGCCCTGGATTTTCCTCTGGCTTTCTTTAGAGCAGGGATAGGGAATGTGTGGCACTTCAGAAGTTGTTGGACTTAAGATCCCATCAGCCCTAGCCAGTATAGCCAATAGTGAGGGATGATGGGGTTGCAGTCCAACAACACCATCTGGAGGGCCACATGCTGTTCCCCATCCCTGCCTTAGAGCAACACTTGCCTCAGTAGTGAACCTGATAGCCAGTTGGGGCTCTGCTTGCCCTCTTCCATAGGCTCCATTACCACATTATCAATCTTTCTTTTGTAAACCTCTAATGGACACTTAGCAGGATTAAGAATTATATGATCCCTATGGGTGAATATGGACAGACAGGAAATTGGATGGGTTCTTACTAGCCTTTTCTCCAACAGCCAGGTGGTGGCAGCCTTTGATAGCATAAATATTCTTTCTGTTGGGATAGGGAGCTCTGGCCTTTTGGCCAATTCATAATTTTCATCATCTGCAGCTAACTCTGTTCATTTATGTGTGGTCTCATTGATCAGCAAGGTTTACCCCATTTACATATCTGGCTGTCCAGTTTTTTTTTGTTTTGTTTTGTTTTTGTGGTAAGCTGTTGCTGAGTTAGAACAGTGAACTCTATGTTTCAATAGGCAGGTGCTATCGCTGTTGTAAGGAAGTTTATTGTCAGATTACTAGAGTTCATCATAGCTGTGTTTCCTTCTCCAGTCCTGTCAGCATGAGTTTATCTGTCAGCCACATTCTAACCCAAGGCAAAATGTAAGTTTTAAAGCAATACAAGGCAGTACAAAGAGATACTGCAGGTTTTCAGTGATAAAAGAAACAGTAGCAACAATGCAAGAAACACAGAACACTGCAACTGCATGGAAAACAGGGGCTTCTGAGACACGCTTGGCTCTTGGCTTATGTGCCCTAGGACAGAGCCAGCAGAGTGTTTCAGATGTGAGGTTTTAAAATAATTCTTGCTTCAAGCACTTTTGTAATGCAAATGTAAAGCCTCAATTGGCTAGAACATTTGCATTACAAGCACCTTGCCTCTGTTTTCTCTTCCATGTGATCCCAAGTTAACATAAACCAGGGGTAGGCAACCTGGTGCCCTCCAGATGTTTTCGATTACAACTCTTATAATCCCTGTCCATTGACCCTGCTGGATGTGGCAGATGGGAACTGTAGTACAGAACGTCTAGAGGGCACCAGTTTGCCTACTGAATAGTTGAGCCTCCTTTAAGCCTCTGAGGCACATGAGCTTGACCCACACAAGGTAAACCATCAGGCCATAACGGAAGTTGCATTTTAGCCCAGCGGCACTTGTTCTTCATCAAAGTGGTACAACATGGATCTGTGCCAACACAAACTGGGAGTGCCTGATACCCAACTGTTTGCATTGTGGCGGCTGCAGTTCAGCAAAGGGACCAAACCGACCTGCAGGAACTCATAGTTCAGACAAGCCCTAGAAAATGCAGCAGGTCATGCATGGCAGGTCCCTCCAAAAGGCATGTGATCTCCTAGGCACATTGGGGTTCCAGGAGTTTAACTGGCTTTTGTGTTGCAGTCTACAGAAGCCGCTCCTGCTGGTGCTGAGGCAGCTGGCAAAGAAGCAGCAGCTGGAGCTGAAGCAGCTAAAACCGAAACTGACTCAGGATCTGCCTCAGTAAGACCACAGGCAAGGGAGAGGGAGGGAAGGGGGGGGGTCTCATTCTCCCCTAATGCTGGCTCTTGCCGGCATATGACATCAAGCACTGATTCCCCCTTAACACAATCAGATGTGAACCCACTGAAGCTAGAATGTTCTAGCCTCTGCTGTTCATGTAGTGCAACATGGACAGAATCCTGCATGGACAGACCCAGTTTTCTTGCCTGTGACTATGGAACAAAGCCCATTAATTGTCCACAGATGGCCTTCCATAAGAAAATCTTCACCTTGATGCAAACAGCTAAGCATGCTACAGCAGCAGCTGCAGTTGGTCTGAATTAGGAAGACTATCTCTAGGAAGCTCTTCAGTCCCAGTTAATCATCCTGGCTCCTTTATGTGTGGCCCAACAGCTGTCACTTACTCTGACAGATCCCTCCAGGCAAGTTATGAGGGCTCTGGTTTTGAAACAGCCCAGAACCCACCTCTGGCTTTTTCACCCTCCCCATGGTCAGCTTCCATTTTCTCACCTGCCTTGTTATGTTAAGAAATCTGGCCAGAGGCAACAAATTTGTTGCCCCATAAGGTCACATCAAGCTGTTAGTTGCAGTGAATGAGAGTGATGCCAATGACATAGAGGTTAGAGGCATCCAAGAGGAACACAAGTACCAATTTTAGATCAAGGAAGGGGGAAAAATATTTTGAAGAATTTCTGCCTATTACTGTAAACCTCTCCCTCTTCACACCGTTGTGGCAGAACCTGCTGTTTGTTCCATTAATCTTTATACACCCTGATTTTCCTCTAATATTTGCCACCTCCTGTGATTCCCCTTTTTGATACCCATCCTCTCATAATTCATTCTCCTTACCTCAGTGGCTACTCTGGGTCATAACATCTGTGGCAGGGACAAAAAACAAAGCACTGGCACCAAATGATTTTTTCAGTAAAAGATTCACGTCTGGCTATTATTTTTTTTTGGTGAATTCAGATTCTCAGGGGGCCTCTGTGTTCTTTTCTCAAGCAGGGCCTACTGTTTCATTCCTTGTTTCTTTGTTACCTCAGTCCCCCCCCCCCACTTTTTAATCACCTTCTCTTCCCTTAGAGCTCTCTGCCTGCTATAGTTGTGGAGACCTTCCCAGCCACAGTCAATGGAACAGTTGAGAGTGGAGCCCCCTCTGAGAGGGCTGACATGCCACCAGGTTTCCTGTTTAAGGTGAGTGTTTACGGTGGAGACACATCTGCCAGACATTCATTCTAGCCAGGCATGTATCCCAGAATGCATTGCATGAAAAATTAATCTGAGCATTAAAAGGAAAGGTGGAAACCATCCAAAAAATAGCTACCTAAGTGGAAACAATAGTATCAACCATCCACACGATAGGCTGAGCTCACCTGAGAAAGTGCAGGGTGAGTCCCCATGCATGTCATTACATATGGAGGGTTTGCATGTGGGAAACTCATCCTTAAAAAACAGGCCTGTGGCTTACGCTGGCTCAGCTTGTCTGAGTGTGGAAAGCTAAGCAGGGTCAAGCCTGGTTATTACTTGGATGGGAGACCCCTCCTCTAGTTTCCTGCATTGAGCAGGGGGTTGGACTCGATAGCCTTGTAGGCTCCTTCCAACTCTATGATCTATGAAATCAGATATAATGCTGGCAGGATGGCCCCTGAGAAATTAGTGTCTGTTGTGAGGAGGGACGAGATAAGAAAGGTAAACTGCTTTTCAAGTTAACGTGCATGGAAATGCAGGTACATAATATTTATGTTTCACTTTTTAAATGCACAAAGTGGCTTACACACATTATTTCAACAATCCTTTCAACACCCCTGCTGGTTGGAGTATGCCACTATAGTGGAATATGCCACTATAATTGTCCCCACATTACAGGTGTCAAGTCTCCTTCGATGTTGTCATAAAAGTGTACTGGATGGTAAATGGGCAATAATACATGAAATTATTTCCATGTGGGAAATAATGTATGTTGCATCTTCCTTGAAACCTTGCCTGTTGGAGTCGTACATATATTCAAACTTGTACACCCTAGATCAGGATTTGAATTGGGGGGGGGCACACACATAGGGGGGGTCCTTAATAAAATACACAATCCTCTGAGTTCACCCCAATTCTAGTTGAATCATCCCTCTATAGCCTTCTAAGACAGTAGCTAAGGAGTACATCACAGAAGAGAAGAGGACTGGGCCCCCTCTGCCCCCTTGTAATTAAATCACTGCCACTTTTTTTCTGACTAACCTAGCTAAGGAAGTGGAAGGAAACAGCCATTCCTTACAGTCCCACTTCATTTATATCCTTCAGAGGTAATAATCCAGCCACAAAGCCTCCCTGGTAGTTCACAGGGCAAGAAGCAGCTGATTGATAATGATTGGTTATAGGTGGGCTCAGGCTCTGTACAGATGGAGCAGTCCTTGTTTATTAGAAGGAACAAGATCTCCCCTCTCGTTGCTGGAGTCAAGAAACTAGTTAGCCTCCAAACTAGAGAAAGGGGTTGAGGTAGGGGAGAAAGGGTGAAAAAGGAATAAAAATACCACTGCTCCTGCCATAGGTACCAATCAGGGAATAAAGAGCTAGGGGTTTGCAGGTATAATTTAATACAATTAAATGAGAAGGAGGGGCAAGAAGACCTTCCCCCTGAGACCCCTCCACAAGAGGGTTGGCTGAGGAGGGGAGGGAAGGGTTCCTGAGGTGGGGAACAGTGGTGGGGAACCTCTTAGGGGAGGCCTGGGGGTTTCCTCACTCTGCCTTCACCTCCTAGGGCAGGGCTCTCCAACCTTGGGTCCCCAGATGTTGCTGGCCTACAACTCCCAGCATACCCAGCCAGCATGGCTAATGGCAAGGGATTCTGGGAGCTGTAGTCCAGCCAAATCTGGGGACCCAAGGTTGGAGAGCCCTGTTCTAGGGGGTTTCCTGAATGATGATTCATGGCTCGAATCATGCTGGCTCCTCCACTTGCTCTCAGTGCCCACCAGCCAACCTTCTAGGGAAGCGAAAAGGGGCCGCTGCCTAGCTGGCCTGCCTTGCTTCTTCCCTCACAAACTCCCTGCTTTGGTTGACTGACTCATGGCAGCCGGCTGGAACACCCATGCGCACAGTTCACCCAACTGACTCTTGCCAAAGGGGAGCCACCCCCTCACTGGTGTCCTTATCCCTTTGCAGGTACAAGCCATGCATGACTATGCAGCCACCGACAATGATGAGCTACAGTTGAAGGCTGGAGATGTTGTCCTGGTGATTCCATTTGACAACCCTGAGGAGCAGGTACGGAGAGTATGTGGGCTTTTTATTTGTTCCTTTGTTTCAAGATACAATCCACAAACTAGTTTAGTTGACTGCAGACTCTTATAGGTAATGGGTTGAAGTGCTAAGCATATGAAGCCAAGTAGCTTCATCTTCAGATAGGCTTGAAGTTGACAAATGGGCAGCAAGATTGGCAAAAAATAAAATAATATTGGAGAGTAGGAAACTTAATTTATGCAAGAAGAACAAGAAGTCTTGTCGCACCTTGACACATTTATTACGGGCATCTTTTGTGGATGCATGGAGTGTCATCCTTAGTTGACAGGTATATATGCACATGTGTAAAGGGAGAAAAAAATGTAGACAGAGGTTAAATGGTAATTAAACATAAAAAGTAGTGACAATAAAGCTTAAATGTATGCAAAAGAAGCACAGTGACCATTCTCAAATGGGGTACTTGATGATAACCAATTTATCAATAATAGTTAATGTATCACTTTATTTACCCAAGGTCAGGTTCAGTGAGCTAAGAGGCATATGCACCCTGCCGTTTGTTGCTCACATTGTACAAACTCTGTCTCCCTCCACCTCTCTCTTTCTCTCTCTCTGGCAGGATGAAGGATGGCTGATGGGTGTGAAAGAGTCTGATTGGCTTCAGCACAAAGATTTTGACCAATGCCGAGGAGTTTTCCCAGAGAATTTCACAGAGCGGGTGCAGTGAGGTCCCACTGCTCCTAGGTGGCTTCTCTTCAGCAAGAGCTCAAGAGGTGGTTTCTCCCCACTCCCCCCCTGGGGAAAGCCTAAATATAATAGAATTTTAAAGGAACAAAAGCCTAAAGGTGGATTCTTCACAGAAAACAACTTTTTAGAAGTACATTGAATTCAAAGTGTTGTTATCAAAAATATAGGTAATAAAGAAAGACAGGTTGAAAAAAGTCCTTTTTCTTTTGATTTGAACAGTGTTCAGAAGGTTGTTACCAAAGTGGCAGAGTAATTTTGTGTGAATTGGAATTAGGGTGTGTTCAGCATCATAAGCCGTGAAATACTAACTGTCCCATTATCCTGAAACTACACAATAAAGTTTACCTTGTGGGGAAAGTGCAGTCAACCTGTCTTGTGGCTGAAGTTGCTTATGTGGCGTCCCCTGGATTTCAGGCCTTGCAAATTATTCAAACCTGTTGCCATAAGCCCAATGCCTGTCATACTGTTGAAAAGAAATATTTAGTGTACAGTGTTCACAAATTATGATTATATATACATGTGTGTGCGCATGTCATTCTTCCTTTGGAAAACCTAACAAGAACTGTGATTTTATACATTTAAATGCAAATGAAATTACCTCTGAGTGCATATCAGAAAGGAAAATGAAGAAAGCTATGCTTAATCCAACGCTCCTTCAAAGATGTAGTTCAAAATATTACATTGGCAATTGCTTTTTTTTGCCCTTTTCCCTTAAAAAAAAAAAAGGAAAACCAGTATAAAAGTATAAACATAGCTTTATTTGGGTTTTTTTTTTAAAAAAACAACAAAAACAAAAACAAATAATCTATTCCTGATTTGTTAAACTGAGCTTGGAATGAGCAAGAACTGGCTATAAACCCTGCTGCATCTTAAAGGAAGGAGTGGAAAGAGATCTGCATAAGGACAAAATGTGGGGAAAAGAACACTTACACTTTCATTTCCAGTTGAGGAAATAAAATGCTTTGTTTCCAGTTTTTGTTTCCTCTGTATTTTGGAGAAGCATGCAGGTACATCCCCATTCATCTGTTTTATCTCATGTGCAGTTGGTGACTATGCCAGACCGCTTGAGCTTATAGGTATTGAGCAGCTGCAACAGTGTACAGTGACTTGCACTGGTGTAGCTAACTTATGGGGTGTCCAGTGCTTGCCAAATCCAACCAGCCGTGATGCCTGCCAGCTCATGTACCACTGTAAGAAGTTAATACCAAATATTCAGTCCATACAGCTGCACCAGTGTAGCTGGCTCTGTGGTAGAGACGCCTCCTGGGAGGCCACAGAGGTCAACTGATGGTTGTGGTTGCTTGTGTGGCAACATGCCCCCATGCTGCTACACCCATGCGACCCCCTGGCACTGCTTGCAGAGTCACCGTTTGTGAAAAGCATGCTGGTGCAGCAGTTTTCCCACTCTGTCCTAAGCACTTATTTGATAGTGCAGTAGCTCATAGGATTGGGGGTCAGTGGGGAGGGGATGAAATATATTCATCTCTTATTTTTAAAAACACAGTTGATCGACAGTGGGTTTCAAATTGGAAATCCTGGGCTTCCTCAGAGATTATCAGGAGCTCCTCGGTAAGAAGGCCAGTGATGGTGGGCGAACTTTCCTGCCAAACAACTAGCCCACTGTTACTGATCTTCCCCTATAATGTGGAGCTGCAGATAAGAGCTTAGGGTTTTCTAGGGTGCACTCTCAGTTCATGTAAAGCAACACTGTGGCCCAACAGGCCTGGCCAATGTCTTGTTGGGTTGAACAGGCACTCTAGCATGTATCCCAGAGTCCTTTGGGATGCGCAGGGGTTACATAGCACACATCAGGGTTTTCTGAGTAGACAAGTCAAGGGGGAAACGTTTCCTTCTTGGTAGAAAGTGTGAAAAGCATTGCTCTAATTTATATATTTGGATTTGTGTTGCTTCCGTTGTTCCTGTTTAGTTGTTTTGTGTATTGTTATGAGCAAGTAAGTTGCTAGGCAGTTTTCAGAGTGAACAAAGTTTCTATCAATAGCAACAGGTTTGTTTTCTCGGAGCACAACTGAATCCTGTAGTACTTTAAACTTTCCTTGAATGACTGATGCTGCCAGTGAACTCTTCAGGTCCTTTTATGTCTGGGTTCATTTGTTTCCAAGTTCTCCTTTGGATTTTTCAGTTGTATTTCTTACTTGGCTTGAAGGGATTCCTCTAGGACAGGCTATCTCCTCTTTCACTGGAATACATATTGAATAAGCTTATAAAACATAAGCTGCTTTTAGAAAAGCATAGCAAGCCAAGTTACACCACTAAAAAAAATAAAAATAAAAATCTAGTTTAGCTTAAAATGGCTTGTACAATCATGGGAGGTGGGAGTGAAAGAGTGCAACAACCCTTTACAATAGGTCCAAAGGTGGGTCTTTTCTTTTACTCAGTAACAAGACACTGGTCCAATTTTGTATTGCACATATAAATCACCATCCAGAGTCACTGTACGGATAAGAGTGCATACATAAAACCAAGGAGTTTAGGGAAGTGTATGTGAGTGCTGTAGCGTAGTTACAATTATGTATGCACTTAAAACTACTTCATCTGTGTCTCGTGGAATGACTCTAGTCTTTATAACAGGGGTGCAGAACGTTCCCAACCTGACCTGCCAGGGTTTCCCAGATGGCCACTCCCCCTTTCCTTGGCCCCACCCCCTTCCCCAACCACCAATCATTTCCCAGCTTCTGTGCAACTTCCCCCCCCCCCCCCGCCCCCATTTTAAAAGGTTGAAATGTCTCTCCTAAGGCTTCATTACTGGCAGTGAGATCTTTAAGCTAAAAATTGTTGGTATTTTGGCTCTGCCACTTTTGTCTTTGGCCCTACCCAGCACTGGAATGTGGCCCCCGAGAGCATCTGTGAAATTGAATTTGGCCCTTGGACTCAAAGAGTTCAACATCTCTGCTTTATAAAATTTTCAAGATAAACATTTGACTGAATGGGCTTTAAAAAAAAAGAGAAGCAGCAGCAGTACATTCTGGACCTGGTGATGCATCCTTCCTTCAGCCAAACTTCCATTATTTAAATTCCTCTGTATTCTAGAACTACCACCTCCTAAAATTAGCCCACTACAAGTGCATAAATTACTGCATTGTTGATGTTGATGGTCACTGCAGCATATCCTTATTCCTGCATCATTCAAAACTATTTTGATGTATTTGTAAAACCAGTTTGTCCTTCTAAGGGAAACACTGTGAGGCATCTATAAAGGAATATCAACTAAAAAGTTTATCCAATAAAGAAGATCTCAGTGTAATATCTATTTTTTTATGCAACAAGGAAAACAAAAACAAAAATCCAACCCTGTGGGTTTTGTTTTTTTTTAAATATGATGATGAGATTATAATTCCCAGAATCAAGGTGTGCCACTTAAACTGCTGCTCTAGCTGCTACTGGTACATAGAAATTTTTGCTGACTTCTAATTTATTGTCTCTTTTCTTGATGTTTGTGTTTAATTTTTCAGGCAAGTGTTACAAAACTTTTGTGATCAACTTTTAATTTTGTTGTGGAAAAGCAGCCATCCAGTACTGTATTATGCCCTTATTGATTCTGTATTCTGATGCTGTACAAATGGTATAGCTTTTGGCCTTTAAAAGAATGGTTGATAAGTTTGTAGTTTTCAGGTCTCATTCAATTTTCTTCAGTTGCTGCAACAGGGAAAAGGGTCCGTTTCACTGATTTCAATTTGCTTCTGAAGAAGTGGGCTCAATAAAGGGGGAATAATTCAACTGAAAATATCAAAACACCTCATATAGCCCAGATCTTCTACAAGGGTAGAATGCCCCAGTGTTCTAATGGAATATACTTGTATTAGAACTGCAATGATTGACTGGCTAAATGAATCAATTAAAAGCATCTTTAATTGACTTAAACGGTACCCTCAATTAATTGGGCAGCAGATTTTTAAAAATATAAGCCCTTATAAAAACTGCAAATGGCAAGCACATCTTACAAGAGGCATTCTCTGTTATTTCATACTCTTCTAAGATGGTGCTTGTTCTAACACATCATGTATGAATCATTTAAAAACAGAGTATGTTCATTGGGTTAGATCCAGCCAAAGCTTCCATGGACAGAAGGACTCCTTCTGTCAGTGGGAGGCTTTTGATCCAGAGGAAGTTTTCCACTGGCTGAGTGGGGGAGGAAGTGATCTTTGCAAATCCCTCCCTACTCCTGTAATCTACTGTGTCCCTGCGAAATCTGCTCAGGAGGATTGGGAGACCCTTTCCACCAGCAGAAGGATTCTGTAGGGATGTTCACGCTAGTGGAATAAAAACGTTGGATCCAACCCATTGCTTTTAACTACGGTATATGCAAATTTATGCAAATATAATCAGTTAATCTACTAAAACTCACATGATTAATTTTTATTATTTTTTTAAATCAGGTTACAGCCCTAGTTTGTATGGGTTTTAGGATATGCTGATGGAAGAGAAAGTGAAGTTAGGAAAATGAGTGAGAAAGTTGTCTGGTGCTTCTTTTTTTTAGCATTATCATATTGCCTGCCCAGTGAGTTTGTTTCTGGAAGAATTTTCTAGGGGAAATGATCAGTGTCTCCTCCTTGAGTGTGTAGATTCCGTTCCTTGAAGATCTCTGATTTCCACATTTGCAATTAAATGAAGGTGCATTTTGGGTGTGGTGACTTCATTTTGGTAATATGTTTACATTGCAATCCTATACATATCTACTCAGCTGTAAGCCCCATTGGCTTCTGTGAGACTTACTGCTTGAGAAGTGGGTGCAGGATTGTAGCCTTAGGCACCTTCTGCAAAGAACTAGCTATGTTGAGCCCTATTGAATGCTGAAGAAGCCAAGAGATCTTTAGGCTCACAAAAAGCACTCAGTCCCGTCCCCCCCCCCCCCGTAACGGGACCTGTGTTCATGTTCTTGGCATGGCTTGGTCCCATATCATTCAAACCTTGGACTGTAAATCAAGGATATGGTTGTGGATATACCAAAGGGAAATTTGATAAACATGGCAAATTGAGATAACTTTTACAAAGATATTAGAGTGTAGAATATGTCTCATAAGGAGACATTTTGCAAAGGTAAGGCTGGTCCTCCTCTCCCAAAGTACACTTCACTTTACCATAATGTCACCTTACCATACATAGGAAGCTTTACAGCTGCTAGTTGGTCATAGGGTTGTATCCAATGTTGCTCCTACTTAGAGTAGATCAATTGAAATGAATTGGAATTAAGTTAGACTACCGTTAGATACAACCTATCATCTTCATTTCAAAAAATCAAGTCATTCAGACAATTGCAGGAACTGTGTGTTCAGAAGGAAACATGGGTGGCCTATGGCAAAAGCCTCTTGTGTTCTAAGACTAAGGTTAGTTCATATGCCCAACAGAGGTGATTGCATTATCCTGAGGTAATTATTGAATATTGAGCCGATTGTCTTGTTTGGCTCTTTGGCCAACTATAAGTGCAAACTCCCTGGTGGAGTTCAGCTACATTGATCTTAATATAGGATTTTGTTGCCACTGTGGAGAACCACCCTTCACTGTTTCATATGGTGCGAGCAGCTTGGGCTACTCGTGTTCGTAACGTGCACCACACTTTACTGACAATCCGCCACACACTGCACTGGGAAAAGGTAACTGAAAGAAAATGTTCTCTTAAGCGAGTTCCTATAGGATAGTGGATTCCTGAACTTAATGTAGAACCAAGCTTTCAGTCATGGTTAATAACACTTCATACATCAAGAAAAGATTAGTACCATATATGGCCAATTTCCATGTTTAAATCAATCTTACCCATCTGCTCCAGCTGAGCAGTGTAGTGATGGAAGACCCATTTGCTCCATTCCTCACCAGTCCCGAAGCTCTGCTGGACAGAGTGCAGCCAGTCTCAGAATGTTTTGGTCTGTGGAGTGTTTTGGGACTGCCAGAGCACTATGAATGCTGAGCATCACAAAGTAAATTGTCATAGGTTACCTTCTCCCTTGATGTATTGGGAAGCTTCCCATGGAAATACCACTTTCTCAAGGTGTCTTGAAGCTACCAAGGTTAGGAAAGGAGAATTTCCCTCTGGGAAGCTACATTTAGGGATGGGAAGTAAGTTGTGTACCTCTGCTCACTTGGTGAGAAACATATAATAATTGGGGTGGGGGTTTGTGGGTCGGAAGCCACAAATGCATCTTTGCTAATGAGCCTAGCCGTCCCAATATACAGCATGGCCGCTGTTGTAAACTGTGGAGAGAAGCATTGCAGTTGACTTGGAAAGTGTGAACTTTTTATGGGCTTTGTAGCACATGGGCAGCCAGGCCTTTCTGTTAAAATTCATCAGTGAAAGCTTAAAAAAAAACCCAACCCGTTACGAGGGGTTGGAATGTGTAAAGGTAAGAAATGTTTGACCTGCTTCTTATGGCAAACTCTGATATTAAAAGTGGGATTCAGACTGTGGATTTTGGGTGTCAGTGAAAGAGGTGGTGCTATATTGGTGCTTTGCTAGGTAGAACTGGCCAAGCCAGAGATCAGGGAAATTGTGATAAGGTTCAGGCACTAGACTGGTCTGAATTTCTCCCTGCTCAGTTACGTTTACTAGGCAGCAAGGTCAACTTTTTCTCTTCCCACTTCTCCTGTTTTTTTGTTTTTGTTTTTTTTAATCCACAGCTATGGTAGCATGCATGTATGCAAGCTCTTGTCCTAAAATAAATATTCAGATATCTGCTGACATTTAACTTGTCAAATCAGAATCCTTCATTCCTCCCTATTTACTTTTGCTCTGGGGACACCCTAATAAAGCTGAGAAAGCAAGTTATTCTGCATTGATAGGAAAATGAATACATGGACAATTGCAATTCTGTTTTGATATCTTCTGCCTATGTAATTCTCTCACTTGCAGATACAGCTGTATTCCTAATGGATAAAATCTTCTTACCTGACACTCACTGGACATTGTCCCCCATTCTCCAGTGCTCCTCTAACTCAATGACTTTGATTCTCTGTACTTTACAGAAGAAATGATTATTTTTAAAATTTTATTTCAACCACTTACTTTGACCTTGTAACTCCTAGAACACCTGACATTCTGGGTGATATTTCCTTTCATTTTACAAAAACAAGAAAAAGTTCCTGGTGTACTGAGAAATATGACTCCCACTTTTAGTGACATGTACTTCATGGATTTATTTATCCCATATGTTCAGAAATATAATTTTGTGTCATCTTGCCTCCTTGTGTACTGTTCTTTTTTAAAGGAACTTTCTCTAAAATATTCAAAAGGACATTGTCTCTCTTACACACATATCCTTATCCCTGTATGCAAAGTACTGTCATGGTCTGTCTTTGTAGGATGACAGTTCTATGAATATTATAAAATCCCTGAGAAATTTGCTGAACTCTTAAGGCTTGTCATGCTAGGATATACAAGTGTAGGGTGCAGCTTAATGCTATGCTAGTACAAAGTTACAAAGCATAAAGAATATGATAGAGATCACTGCAAGAATATAAACTAGCGCAAATACTTAGGCTCTGGACTTTAGCTCTTGTTTTAGAGTTAGAACCCCCTATATCTCACGATCCCTGGAGTCATGTTTGACAATTAAAACTGGAACCTGCTTCTTAGAAGTTCTAAGTAAACATACGTATGATCATCACACTGTAAAAAGATGTAATGACGAGATCATGACTCAACTGAAGAGCACATATTTTGCATGTGTAAACCACTTGGTGATTCACACACAGCTCTTGTGTTTTCAAGGTCAGAGAGAGCTCTTGCAGTGAAGATTGCCAATTGACCAGGGGAAAAACATTGCCTTTTGTGCCTTTAACTGCAGCTTTCAGTGCAAGATTTAGCAGGTGAAGTTTTTTGCAGCATATAGATACACATCACTCACTAATCTGCTGCAGATCAAACAGCTGTTATAGGTCCCAGCTAAAGGCCCCAGTTCAAAGGTTGGCAACTAGGATGGCCACTTGTGCATCACCAAGAAATGCATCACCAAAACAGAGAATACAGATTTGCATAAAATGTGCATATACCAATGTATATGTATAGATGCAAATTTAGAAATAATTACTATACTTTAACTATAAATACAATACATCTCACCATGGTGAGGAAGACAATAACCTGGTTTGCACAACCACAGAGGGGAAATACGCCATGGTGGCATATTCCCCACCTTCACACATGATGGGGGATGTGCATAATTACCTTTGGCAGTGCAGCTTGTGTCCTGTGAACCCAGCCAGGGTGGCTTGTTACCATGGGTAACAAGCCACCCAGAGCCCTACAACAGCCCATGGATTCTGAGTGGCTTATTACCCACAGCAATAGGCCACCTTGGCCGGGTTCATACGACTAGCTGCACTGCTGACAGTAATTATTCAAATCTCCCCGGCATGCAACTAGCACACATGGGGAAGGGGGGGAAGGAATAAGCCACCGTGGTTTATTTCCCCCTCCATGATCATACAAACCCAGTGGCTTCAAATAACATGATAACCCATACTCAAGGGTTGAGTGTGGGTTGTCGTCGTAATGTGGGTTGTTGTTGAAATGTGGGTTATCATGTTGTCTGAACCCAGCCGAGATAACAAACCATGGTAAACACCCCACAACAAACCATGAGTTCTCTTCATGGGTTGTTCATGGTTAACAAACCATGGCTTGTTAGCACAGCTGGGTTCAGACAACCTGATAACCCACATTTCAACAACAACCCACACTCAACCCTTGAGTGTGGGTTATCGTGTTGTCTGAACCTAGGGGCCCGGTTTGCATGGCACAATAAGCCATGCTGAAAACAAGCCATTGCTCGCTAAGTGACGCTACTGCCAACAGACGATCAGGTGCTTGCCAACTTCCCATGGTTCGTTTTCCCCTTTGTCCTGCCACCCACTCCCAGCACGTATCCCAGGGGCCTTTGTGAAACAGCTCATCTGTAGTCCTGCTGTGATGAGATTCTCTCCACTCCTTACCGCCTTTATTCCCTTGCAAAGCACTGCATTGACATATATTTGCCATATCTTTGGAGTGTGGGGGGCTTACTTTTTAGGATGAGGTGGCTGAGGGTTTTATTTATTTGATTCCTTTAAAACTTAAAAAAAGAGCCTCCTTGGCTGCTCCTCACAGCTGGGATGAGCAACGTTCCTCTTCCTAGCACAGGTATGTGTGTATGCATGATTGATGCACCTCTGGGTAAGTGCATGCAGCCCCAGTTTGATTTGGGAGGGGGGATTTAAGCTTTCCCCCTCCTGTTTTCATGCCAAAATTCCCCACAATGGGTGGGGGTTAAAAAAAGGAAAAAAATGTAGAAGTCTTGTCTTTTTTAAAGTCCCTTTATGGGATGGAGGGTTTTGGAATGAAAACAGATGGGGGGAAAGCTTAAATCCCCCTCTTGAACCTCCACAGTCCCAGATTGGGGCCACACACACTTACCCAGAGGTAAATCAATCACGCATACACGCATAGCTGTGCTAACCCAGCTCACAAGGGGTAAAGCCGGTTGCTGTCAAATGAAGCACCGAGCTAGAGGAGGAAGGATGGAGGGCACTGTGAGGAGTGGTTGGGGTTTTTGCCGCTCTTGCCAGGCATCCACGTAGCCCTTTCAAACAAACCATGCAGAACCCATGCTTCTGGGTTTGCACATCACAACAAGCCAACCTGAGCCACCCAGCAACAAGCCATGGGTTCTAGGGGTGGCTTGTGCGTGGCTTAAGCCATCCTGCCGGGTTTGGACAACATGACAAGCCACTCTGAAATAAACAAGGGTGACAACCCACCATGGGTTGCTGCGTCATGCAAACCAGGTCAGTGACTTGTTGTGTGCCTGCTCAGTCTGTTGTCGAAGTACTAACTGCTGATGAGTAACTTCAAGGCCCCTGCTCCCTTCTTATAAACATGTTCTTTCAACTGGACAGCCCTTCAGATAGAAGACACATTTAAAGAGAGGACTGTCCTCGGACAGCTTTTGAAAACAGAGGCCACTCCTCTGTAAAGTAGGACACATGGCCACGCTAGCCACATCATCAGTGGGGTGGATTGGAGTAAGGTGAGAACCTGTTCATGAAAATTGAGTTAGTTGTTCAGTTACAGATTCACAACTAAAGTCCTTCATGAAGTGGGCCTGCCTCTTCCTTTCCCTAGGCACCAGGTACGGTAGTTCTTCCAGTTCGCAAAGCCAAGAAACTGGCAAGTACTCTATTTCAGATTTTAATTCAAAGGTTGTAGAATGTTAAATACCCCATTATTTCAATGTACACTTGTACTACTACTACTTTTTTTATTAACAATCAACAGACGATTTATAACAACAATTAAAAACCCAGCTGATCAGCAGCTGCATAATACAATAAAAGGAAATCCGATTTGTGTGTGTGTGTGTGTGTGTGCGCGCGCTCATCGGACTTCCCCATTTTTGTGGGGGTGTTCCTGATACACCCCCCCCCGCTTGCCCACGATTCCTGGACCTGGAAGTGATGCGACGGGGATCCTGTCGTGTCACTTCCGTGTCCCTGGCACTGCGTTTTTAATGTAGATGCCAGGGTAAACTACCTAAAAACGGCTGCAAATGGCAAATCGCAGCTGTTTTAGGTGGGTTGCCCTGGTATTTACATTAAAAATGCAGCGCCAGGTACCCGGAAGTGACGTGATGGGATCCCCGTTGCGTCACTTCAGGGTCCTGGAGAATCGCAGTGTGCCGAGAACCGAGAGGTTGGTCACACAGGGGTTCAGGGTGTGTGTCGAGCACTGTGATTTCGCAGAGCTTTTCACCCCCCCCAAATTCGCATACATCCGCAGGCATGAATAGTGAAATTGACATATTGATAGCCTAGCACACCAACATACGGGGTCTAGTAGCGATGGCCAGGTTCAGATATTTCGCTGCTTGCTTTGTAATTTGTTGGTTTAAAATGCACACTTGTAAAAATGTTCTCACAAACCCATGCTAACCTATGACTTTCTGGTGGATTAATCAGGAATTCTCTTTCAAGTCAGTGATTCAAATCACTATGACTGGGTTTGCACAACATGCTAAGCCACAGTGGCTACAGTAAACCCTAGAAGAAGCCATGGCTTTGAAGCCATGGCTTGTTCTAATGTTTACTGTAGCCACTGTGGCTTAGTGTGTTGTGTGAACCCAGCGTTGCCCTTGTGAGAAAGCATACGGAAGAGTCCTTAACTACCCTAGCTGCATTGTTGACAGGCAGGGATTGCATCCTTGGAGAAAGGATTCACAAAATGTTAGAAGTCAATTTGCATTATGCCTTGCACATGCCAAGATGTGGATTGATTGAGTAGATCAGCATTGGAGCTAAATGGGGTGGTGAAATAACAGTTACCATAGATTGTTAATCAACCCCAGCGATCTGAGTGCCACATGGATCCATTCAGTCAACACCTCAGTGCACATAAAGGGTTGTCTGAATTGGCCTTTCTTGTGGATTAGTAATTTCCCCACAAGTTTGTGCTAGGAATTAAGTCAATGAATAGTATCCAATTGTGCCCCAGCGCTAGCACTAATGATGTTGCATTAGCACAAAGCAATGCTTGCACACCGTAAGTGGTGCTTGCTAGGGAAATGGGGAAAAAGGGGGGGATTTGCTGCTGAAATTCAGTGGAGGCACCAAATTTCAGCAATAAATCATTGCTTTTTACCATTGCCTTTGCAAGTGCTAATGTTGCACGAGCATTGCTTTATGGTAGCGCAACGTCATGAGCGCTGGTGCTGGGGCAGAGCTGAATGCTACCCAGTGATCTATTCATCACCTTTCCATACTGAACAATCATACCAAAGGCTTTATGATCATGGTGTATGTATTTTGGAATCTTCTGGTGGGAAGTGCTACATGCTGCTCTTCAATAAACCCTAAGCAACCTTATCCTAGTACTCCCTGAGCAAGATGCTGATGGCACAGCCTTCATATCTTTGCAACATGGCTTGCATATTTCCAAACTTAATGTACAGCAGACGCAAGATAAGTCACAAAGCAACAGCCCATGTTTGTTCAATCAATAAATAACTCCGGCACCTCCATTGTTATGATGCTGATGCCTTCTCTGGATGGAGTGTCCTTGGCAGCAGCCACAGAAGGATGCTCAGTAGGACCATAAATTAATGATGCTGCAGATCAGGGGCCGGCAGCTTTGTCTTGGGATGACTTGTGCCTGAAGCCAAATGTATCACAGCTTCTACTGAAGCACGGTGTCCCTTCCTTCTTCATTAGCAGCCTGAACGAAACCCAAGTGTGATTGGCAATCAGTCTGTCCTGGGTCTTGCACTGTCTGTTCAATTTGCAAGGCTATAAATAAATCGGGCAGGAGCAGCAACTTAGCAAGCGCCCAGGATTCATTAGCTTGCTGCTGACAGTTAAAGATCAGGCTCTTCCTCCTTGGACTGTTTTTGCTAACAAGGGACTACCAATCTTTGCTAGGTCATGAGACGGGCCAGTTTGTAATACATAAGGCCAGCAAAATGGTAAAGCTGCTGATTTGGAGGGTGTGCAGGAGGCTGCAGCAGCAGGAGATGACACAGAAGTCCTATTCTGCCAGCGGTATCCTGCCAGTGGAAGAACAGTTCTGGATGATGGATCCTAGCCAAGGGGTGGATGAGAAGAGGGGGCGAGAAGTTATTGAAAGCAGAGATGTGGTGTGAGGACTGTAGAAACATTAGTACTATTTATCAGATTACTGTTTGAGGATCGGGATCTCTGTAGGGAGACCAAAACACTGGTTTATTAAGCCATTGTATTACCAACTTTATTGTATGCCTGCGAAACATGAACTATCTATAAACGTCACTTCCACCTCCTTGAAAGATTTCATCAACGTTGCCTCCAGAAAATCCTGTGAATTACTTGGGAAGATAGGTGAACAAATGTCAGTGTACTGGAAGAAGCAAAGACTACTAGCATTGAAAAAATGATCCTTCAACGCCAACTTCAGTGGACCGGTCATGTTGTTCGAATGCCTGACTGCTGTCTCCCAGAGCAGTTACTTTATTCCCAACTCAAGGATGGAAAGCGGAATATCGGTGGTCAGCATAAGAGGTTTAAAGATGTTCTTAAGGCTAATCTAAAAAAATGCAATATAAACATCGAAAACTGGGAAGCTCTGGCCCATGAATGATCTAACTGGAGGTTGGCCTTTCACAAAGGTTCTATGGACTTTGAAGAAGCCCGAGTGCAAGGTGAAAGAGAGAAACGTGCTAAGCGAAAAGCACGTCAAATGAATCCTTTACAGGACCATCTTCCACCTGGTAACCTGTGTCCTCACTGTGGAAAGCTGTGTGGATCTAGAATTGGCCTCCACAGTCACTTACGGACCCATCGCTAGAGTCTACACAATATTTTTCTTTAGAATTTCCTCCTTTAAAAAATTTCTTTTTGTAATTTTTTTATCCTGGAAGACAATCTTACTCGGTCACGAGTGATCGCCTACACTACACACTCTATGAGTGGACCTGTGACAGAAACAAATATATGTATATTCTTTGAAATGCCTGTGTTTTGGTCTGGGTGGATTTGAGGGTTGGCATATCTTACCCCATGTGCTGGCTTTGAATTGCATAGCTCAGGATTTAAAGAGAATCCTCAGTGATCTCTAGAACCCAGGGCCTTATAGGGGACCTCTAGTTACGTCACACTAACATATTGACTGGGTTCAGACAATACGATATCCCACACTCAAGGGTTGAGTATGGGTTGAGTGTGGGTTGTTGTTGAAACATGTGTTATTGTGTTGTCTGAACCCAGGCAAGATAACAAACCATGCTGACCAAACCACAGTTCACAACCCAGCAACAAACTATGGTGTTTACCTGTTTCAAGCAATTTCACTTCTACTTCTGGCTAGAGACTAGCCAGGTGTCTCCTGAATCATGCTTTGCTGATTCCCCCACCACCCCCAGTCACAACCCCTCACTATTTTCTTTTTGGCCAGAGAGTACAAGGAAACCCTTGTCCTGCTCTTGTCACTTCCTTGTTCTCTCTGAAATTGGTTGCTTGCTTGCTGACACTGCTTCCCCCCCACACACACTGTGGACAAGAATAGCTAATGCATGCAAAGGGTAGGAGCAAAGGAAAAAAGCTGGGACAGGGAGCTCCTTCAGGTGGGGGAGGGAAGGTGGTGGTGTGCTACATGAGAATGCATGAACACCAGAATTGTCTCTCCCTCCTTGCCACTTTTCTGGGCCTTAGAGCAGAGCTTTCCAAACTTTTCATGTTGGTGACACACTTTTTAGACATGCATCATTTCGTGACACAGTAATTCAGTTTTACTAGCAAACCGGAGGTTAAACTAACCCCTTATATAAATTGTAATAACAAAATGTATGGGGACACAACATATCTCATGAAAACCTTCCATTTATATTTTTAAAAATATATGATTGACATGGCCTATCGGAGGATCTGTTACTTGGCCGGCCCACCTGCTGGCCGATTCACAGCCCAGCCCGTGTGCTGGGTGGCCCCCCTTTTTGGGGAGGGGAGGCTTACCGGAGCCTGGCGTCTGCCGTGTGCATGTTTCCCTGCTCCCCCAGGGGTGGTGCTGGCACACAGCCCCCGAGCTGGGCTGTAGCCCTGTGGCCCCACCCCCAGGAACCCCCCCACCCTACTTAGGGAGGGGATGTGTACCCCCTTCCCCATTTTACTTGGATCCAGCCCAATGCCATCTGCCACAAGAGGTGGGGAGCTTCTCGTCCTGCCTGCAAAAAAAAAAAAAAAAAGGCAGTGGGAAAGGTGGAGGGAAGAGGCCGAGCCCATACTGTGCCCCCTGTTTGTAGCCGCGATGTGGACTGGAGGGAAAACTCCCTCCCAGCCCGCTCCTGGGGGGGGGCTCCTCCCATCAGCCCACTACCCAGCTGATTGGGAGGGAGAGCGTGCAGGTGGGAAACTGCTGGGTCGCCCTCTGCCTGGTTCACCGCCATGCCAGGACCACCTCCCATTTCCCTCCGCAGCGTCCCGTGCCATGGCGCAAACTGGAGTCCCCAGGTAAGCTGGGGACTCAAGCTTCTTGCCACTCTACGCTAGTGGAATTCCTCCCAGAAACAGAGGCAATGGTGGTGCGGCAGGTTCCTCCTATGTAGCCTCTCATTTTATCTCGGCAACATGGAAATGAGAGACACTACAGCAATCCTCATGCTTCCTGAGTCATGTATGAAGGGGTACACTGTAGGAAGATGGGAGTATTGATACATCTTGCCATCAAAAGGTGTCTCGGTGGTGGCCCCCCCAATTATGGAATGATCTCCGCGATGAGACCTGCCTGGTGAGACCCGCCTGGTGCCAACGTTGTTCTCTTTTTGGCGCCAGCCAGGTTAAGACCTTCTTGTTCTCTCAGGCATTTGGCAACATATGATGTTTTTAATCAGGTCTTGAATTTTTTCTTGTTGAATGTTCAATATGTGTCTCTCTGTGTGCTGCGTGTTTATATGTTTGTACGTATATGGTTTTTCTAATATATTTTTAAGGTTTTAATCTTTGTAGACCACCCAGAGAGCTTTGGCTCTTAGGCAGTACAGAAATATAATAAATGAAATGGAAAAACAGAGGCGTTGCAATACCAGGGCAGAACACGACAGCTTACACACAGTGCAAATGCATGCAACGAAAGCACTGTGGCTGCTTTTTCAACTTGGTGACTTGAATGCGTGAACTCTGGCCAGAGAATCTTCAGCAGGGGTGCAGAACCTCTTTCAGCCTGAGGGCCAAATTCCATTTTGGAGAAGCTCTTGCGGGCAACATTCCAGCAGTGGGCGGGGCCAAAATACTAAACCAGTGTTCTCCAACCTTGGGTCCCCAGATGTTTTTGGCCTACAACTCCCAGCGTGCCCCAGCCAACTATGCTGGCTGGGGCATGCTGGGAGTTGTAGGCCAAAAACATCTGGGGACCCAAGGTTGGAGAACACTGTACTAAACACACCAGCATATTGTAGCTTAGCATCCTTACTTAACATCCAGTAACTAGGCCTTAGGAGAGGCATTTCAACCTTTTAGAAGGGGGTGGGGGGAGACACTGCAGAAAAGCTGAGAAACCACCAAATGATTGGTGGTTGGGAGAAAACGGCATGGGGTCAGGGGAAGGAGGCATAGCTACCTGGGGAAACCGAGCGGGCTGGATTTGAACCTGCCTGGATTTGGCTCCTGGGTCACAGGTTCTGCACCCCTGACCTTCAATAACTTAAGAGCCTGAGTAAGGTTTAAAATGCAGTCAGGGCTAGCCCTGCTATTAGGTAGACAGTGAGTTGGTTGCCTTAGGCAGCTGATTTTGAGTGTCATTAAGGGGTAGCAAATTGTTAGTTATTTAAGGTGCAATCCTGTGCACATTTAGACAGGAAAAAAAAGTCCTACTGCTCCCAGCATTCCTGTCAGCATGGCTGGCTGGGGAATGCTGGGAGTTGTAGCACTTTTTTCTGTCTAAACATGCATAGGATTGCACCCTTAAATTACTTATTTATTTATTTATTTTATTATATTTATATCCTGCCTTTTTTTTCCTGCAAGGAACCCAAAGTAGCTTACGTAATCCTCCGCCTCTCCATTTTATCCTCACAACAACCCTGTGAGGTAGGTTAGGCTGAGAGTCAGTGACTGGCCCAAAGTCACCCAGTGAGTTTCATGGCCGAGCGGGGACTAGAACCCAGATCTCTCGAGAGTCTCAGTCCAACACTCTCACCACTACGCCACACTGGCTCTTATGGTTGCATTGTTGCTGCTAGGGAGGAAGAAAGCTGCTGGTGGGATTTTCTGCCTCAGGTGCCAAAGTAACTTTGCTGGCCTTTTATGCATTTAAACTTCAGGAGGAAGTTCAGGGAGCGTCAAAGATGCCACTTGCTGCTCTGTCTTAGGCAGGAAAGTGTCTTCATCCAGCCTGGAATGCAAGTTGTATATCTTTTTTTAGTTATTCAGCATAATTCTTCGGGCTGTGTGTTCAACGGAGAAAACTTCTATGCGGGAGGACCTGACTTTTCCTACATCAGCAAGCCTGTTTCAGCTCTGAGATGCTTAGATGGCCCTGGGAAAGTCACTCTCAACTTAACCAATCTCCAAGGGTTGTTTTGAGGAGAAAATGGGGAGCAGGGACCCCATGTATTTTGCTCTTGGAGGATGTGATATATCTATGTGATAAAGCACCAACTTTTTCAAGCCTTCCAGAATCTTAGAGAAACAGACATTTTCTATTTGTTACCATCAGTGCAGTTTGGAGATTAGTTTTCACTGAGACATAAATTACTCCAATCCGGTGACTTATTTTATTAACCGCTTTGCTCTGCACACTGAAGAAAAACAGAAGAGGGGTTGCTAATTAAATGTTTATTGTTAAGGACTTTATATATTGCACACTATAAGCCATTCTATCCATTAAACAAACCATTTAGGTCCCATAAAGCTGCACTACTGTCTGTTATTAGGTTAATCAGCATTCATATCCAGCCACGCTGCATTTCCATCTAATTGCCCTTACTTAAACTTGCTTCACATTTTTATTTAATTAAACTTAGCCAGCCACCAGAATTTAATTAATTGGGATTCAATTGGAGGATATGATTGTACCCCTTAAAGTCTATGGATGAAGCATTCATATATATATAGACACACACACACACACTGTTTACAGTTTTCTTCCCTTACATAAACTTGATGTTAGTGCTAAAGACTTTAGAGAATCAAGTGCAGATCCTGACTATGATGCAGAGAAAATTAGAAACATGTAAAAGTGGGTGTTTTCCCCCCTCTCCAGTTTTTAAAAATGGCAGTGCTGTTGCCACATCTGTAATGTAAATGCTGCAGACATTATTATTGGTTAGTGCAGTAGTTCTCAAAAAAGTCTTCTGGGTTCCTCAGGGGCTTATGAGAGGTTTTTCTGTGGGAAGATCGGTCATGGCAGATCAACTTCCTCGAAGAACAGCTTGCCCGCCACTGCTGAGCTTCCCCTGCAGTGCACAGCCACAGGGAAATGCTGGGTGTGTATTCTAGGGCATGGGTGGGCAGAAGGCCCATCAGGATCTATTGGTAGATCTTGAGGTGATCTGCAATATTGGGAAGGGTTTCTGACTCCCCAGTTGCGATAACAATATAGCAAGAAGTGGGGCTGATTGCAGGGCGTGGCCTGGGAGCTCATTCTGTTCCTGACTCCCAGCTGAGCAGGAGCACAGGAGAGGCTCCAGCTGTTTTCGGGGCTGTGATAAGCGGGCAGGCTCCCAGAGAGCGAGCGAACAGAGCGAGTGCACAGGGAGAGCAAACAGGAGTTTGGCAGCGGAGTTCGGCAGCGGAGGTCAAGGGGGAGGTCCCTAAAAAAAAATAATAATAAAAAAATAAAAAAATAAAAAAATAAAAAAATAATAAAATAAAAACATATATATATATATATATTCTAGGAAGACAGAAACCGAGCACTATGGAAGGAAAGGACTCAGCAGTGGTGGTGACCTGCAAGGGGTGTGCAATGTTTGTTTTCCTGCCGGAGATCAACATGGCCTACACATGCAACAAGTGCAAGCTGGTCACGCTGTTGGAAGAAAAGGTCAGAGGACTGGAGCAGCAAGTGTCAACCCTCAGGAGCATAAGAGAAAGCGAGGAGTTCTTAGACAGAACGGTGGATCTACAGCACCAAAGCACAGTACAGGAGCCAGAAGGGCAACGGCAGGATGAGGCGGAGTCGGAGACTGCAGAGGCAAGGGAAAAGAACGCAGGGGGAACTCCCTGGAAAAGGGTGACTGTTAGGAGCAGAAGATCTACAAGACACTCTGCGCCTGTGGAAGCAGTGGAGCTATGGAACCACTTCCATGTACTTGAGGACGAGAGCAGAGGACAGCCTGCAGAGGACGGATTACCGGGCACCCAACGTGACAGCGAGCAAGAGGCTGAGGGTCAGTCAAGTGGAGGCAATCAAACCAAGGCCTACAGCAAGAGGAAGAGAAGAGTACTCGTAGTGGGAGACTCCCTCCTGCGGGGGATCGAAGCCAAAGTATGTCGCGAAGACCCATGGACTCGCCAGGTGTGCTGTCTCCCTGGGGCACGGATTAAGGATGTGACAGAGCAGCTGCCGAGGCTCATGCAGCCCACCGACACATACCCCTTTCTTCTCTTCCACGTGGGTACAAATGATACTGCCAAGCGGAGTTACAAAGAAATCACGGCAGACTTTGAAGAGCTGGGAAGGGAACTCAAGAACTTCGGGGCCCAGATAGTTTTCTCATCCATCCTTCCAGTACTTGGAAGAGGCATAGAAAGGGAAAGAAAAATACTCCGAGTGAATGACTGGCTACGAAGGTGGAGCCGACGTGAGGGATTTGGATTCTGGGACCACGGGCTACGCTTCCTGGAAGATGGACTGCTGGCAAAGGATGGGTTGCACCTCACAAGGACTGGGAAGAATGTGTTTGGCCACAGCATGAGGAACTTAATCAGGAGGGCTTTAAACTGAATCCAACAGGGGAGGGAGACATAAACTCGGGGGTACCAATGGAAGAAGGCCTCTATGCCACAATGGAGAGAACAGCTCCAGCGGTGCCCATTGATAGTCTAGCACAAAATGTAGGGGGAAAGTCGGACTATAAAGCACATAGTCTTCAATGTCTCTATACTAATGCCCGGAGTATGGGCAATAAACAAGACGAACTTGAACTCTTGATACATGAGGGCAAGTACGACTTGATAGGGATAACTGAAACCTGGTGGGATGACTGGAATACAGCAATTGAAGGGGTATAACTTGTTCAAAAGGAACAGAAGCAACAGAAAGGGAGGTGGAGTTGCACTGTATGTTAAAAATACGTATCTCTGCACAGAGATACAGGAAGAGGAGCTTGGCAGCCCCATTGAGAGCATCTGGGTTAAAATAAAGGGGGCAAAGAATAAAACGAACATGGCGGTTGGAGTCTACTACCGACCACCCAATCAAGGAGAAGACGAGGATGGAACTTTTGAAAAGCAAATTGCCATTGTTTCAAGGAGGCACGATGTGGTAGTAATGGGGGACTTCAATTTCCCTGATATCTGTTGGGAGACTTATTCAGCCAAACATGGCCCCTCCAAGAAATTCCTGAGCTGTGCTGCTGATAACTTCCTCCTACAGAAAGTGGAGGAAGGAACTAGAGGATCGGCTATCCTTGACCTGATTCTAACCAACAGAGACGAGTTAGTGGATAAAGTGGCAGTTTCGGGAACTCTGGGGGAAAGTGACCATGTTATACTTGAGTTCTTGATTCTAACAGAAGCAAAAGCTGAGTGTAGCCAAACACGTACCCTGGATTTTAGGAAAGCCAATTTTAACAAACTCAGAACAATGATTAGTAAGATCCCATGGCATGTGACTCTCACGAGAAAGGGAGCCCAGGAGGGGTGGGAGTTTTTAAAAAAGGAAATTTTAAAGGCACAATTGCAAACAATTCCCACAAGGAAAAAAGGCAGAGGGCAACAGAAGAAGCCAATGTGGCTTCACAATAAACTCAAAGATGACCTGAAAACAAAAAAGGACACGTATAGGAAGTGGAAGGAAGGACAGGCTACAAGGGAAGAGTACAGGCAGGTAGCACAGAACTGCAGGAATAGTGTCAGGAAGGCTAAAGCTGAGAATGAGCTAAGGTTAGCGAGGAATGCTAAAAGCAACAAAAAAGCTTTCTTCAGATACATGCACAGTAAAAGACAGAAGAAAGAACTGGTGGTTCAACTACGCAATGAGGATGGCAAATTGATAACAGAAGACAAAGAAAAGGCAGAAGTGTTCAATTCCTACTTCGGCTCGGTCTTCTCCCAAAAGAGGGTCTATGACCCCCCTGGCAAACCTGAAGTGCAGACTGAAGGGGCAGAATTGCAGCTTGAGATTGATAGGCAAATGGTCAAGGAGCACCTGATTACTCTGAACGAGTTTAAATCTCCAGGGCCTGATGAGCTGCATCCTAGAGTAATAAAGGAACTGGCAGAAGAACTCTCAGAACCACTGTCTATTATCTTTGAGAAATCATGGAGGACAGGTGAAGTGCCAGACGACTGGAGGAGGGCAAATGTTGTTCCCATCTTCAAAAAGGGCAAGAAGGAGGAACCTGGGAACTATAGGCCAGTCAGTCTGACATCAATCCCCGGGAAGATTTTTGAGCAGATTATAAAGAAGTCAGTCTGCAAGCACCTTGAAAACAATGCAGTGATTACTAGAAGCCAGCATGGATTTGTCAAGAACAAATCCTGTCAGACTAATCTGATCTCATTTTTTGATCGGGTAACCTCCCTTGTGGACTGTGGGAATGCTGTGGACATTATATACCTGGACTCCAGCAAAGCTTTCGACAAAGTGCCTCATGATATCCTCATTAGTAAGCTAGCTAAGAGTGGGCTAGATGGAACAACTATCAGGTGGATCCACAATTGGCTAAAGAATCGGACTCAAAGAGTGCTTATCAATGGTTCCTTCTCAAACTGGGGAGAGGTAACGAGCGGGGTACCACAGGGCTCGGTCCTGGGCCCGGTGCTCTTCAACATTTTTATTAATGACTTGGATGAGGAGGTACAGGGAATGCTTATCAAATTTGCAGATGACACAAAGTTGGGTGGAACAGCTAATACTCTGGAAGACAGAAACAAAATCCAAAGTGACCTCGATAGGCTGGAGCGCTGGGCCGAAAACAACAGAATGAAATTTAATAGGGATAAATGCCAAGTGCTGCACCTAGGGAGAGGAAACCAAATGCAGAGTTACAGAATGGGGGACACTTGGCTCAACAATACTACAAGTGAGAAGGATCTTGGAATTGTGGTAGATCACAAACTGAATATGAGCCAGCAATGCGATGTGGCTGCAAAGAAGGCAAATGCAATTTTGGGCTGTATTAATAGAAGTATAGCTTCCAAATCGCGGGAAGTGATAATTCCCCTTTACTCGGCACTGGTTAGGCCTCATCTTGAGTACTGCGTCCAGTTCTGGGCACCTCACTTTAAGAAGGACATAGACAAACTGGAGAGGGTTCAGAGGAGGGCAACAAGGATGATAAAGGGACTGGAAACAAGGCCCTATGAGGAGAGACTGAAAGAACTGGGCATGTTTAGCCTTCAGAAGAGGAGACTGAGGGGAGATATGATCGCACTCTTCCAGTATTTGAAGGGATGTCACACAGAGGAGGGCAAAGATCTCTTCTCGGTCATCCCAGTTTGCAGGACACAGAATAATGGGCTCAAGTTACAGGAACCTAGATTCCACCTAAACATCAGGAAAAATTTCCTGACTGTCAGAGCAATAAGACAATGGAATCAACTACCTAGGGAGGTTGTGGGCTCTCCCACTCTGGAGGCATTCAAGGTGCAGCTGGACAGACATCTGTCAGAGATGCTTTGACCTAGATTCCTGCATTGAGCAGGGGGTTGGACTCGATGGCCTTGTAGGCCCCTTCCAACTCTACTTTTCTATGATTCTATGATTCTATGATACAAAGGCTCTCCACTTTAAATTAGGCTGCTGAAATGAAGAAAGTTTGGTGTGTGTGTGTGTGTGTGTGTGTGTGTGTGTGTGTAAACCAAGAGTGGGTGAGAAAGGACTTCAGTTCTAGTAGTGAAAACAAATTCCTGGACTGAGCCATCAGAAGTGCCCCGTTACCTTAATTCTACGTGCTTGCCTCTCCTTCAGGGCTACTATTTTGCACAACCAGTTGGTGGACCTCAGGGGGTCTTGCAAAACTCAAAGCAGATCCTGAAGCCTGAAGTCTGCCCACCCCTGTTCTAGGAGTCATTCTTAGCTTATGACCAGTGTCATCCATGAAGTGAGTATGCATCCTAGTATAGATTCAGGGATCCTCCACAACACACAGGGTGTACCATCAGGGCCGGTGCTACCATAAGGCCAACTAGGCAGCTGCCTAGGGCGCAGGGCTAAAGAGGGCACCAGAAACGCCTTGAAAAAAAATACAGCGCTCTCAAGTGGGAAGGCCCCCCCGCTAAATATCTGATCTTGCCTAGGGCACCAAACTGCCTTGCACCTGTCCTGTGTACCATGACAGGCAGACATGTCACGGGATCCTTAAAAGTAGAAAGTCTGAAAAACACTAGCTAGAATGTACATTTGATTTACCAATGGTGTTCTCCTGCTTTCTGTCCCATCACAACAACCTTGGGTACACAAACAGAGCAAAAGAGGTTCTAACATACATTTATGTTTTAATACCATGTGCTGCAAAAGCAGCCTAAGTAAGCAAGCTTCATTGAAATCAATGAGACAAAGCACACAGTAGTTAAGCGCCAATTTCCTATTGATTTGAGAGTCGCATAGGTGTGCTGACATTTTTCTGGATTGCACCAAGAGTGTAAGATGTAGCTGCTTGCTTCATCTATCAAGGGCCTTTTACACATTGGGGAGTTGTCTGCAAAGGTTACTTGGCTATTACAGACAGCTTCCATCCTATTTGCTTCTCCTGGATGAGCAGGCAGGCTCATACTCATTTCTTCCTATGTAACTGGTTAGTGTTACCTGTAATCATGTAACTGGATAGGATTGTCTGTAATCTTAAAATACCAATCTGATGAGCTGCTGCGCTAGCCATGAGGTACTTTGAGTGAGGTGTAATATGGTAATGCAATACTTTGACATATCAATGTCCTGGTAAGCACAGAAACAGAATAGCACCAGGGAAGTAGTAGTAGTAGTGCCAAACTGCGAACCTTCACAATTTCATGCATCACAATAGTATGATTACATGGCATATAGATGGGTGCAGATGAACCCAGGGCTGGGACAACTCACTTATGCTTCCTCCTAAAAGTCATCATGACGCTGTTCTAGGTCTTCACAAACCTAGACTTTCAAGGTGTGTCACCCGAGCCGCCATGATAATATTGGAATTAATGTGCAGCCTAGTGGTATGCATTTGTCCTGCTGTGAAAAAGGCAGATTCCATGTTGGGCACAATTAGAAAAGGAATCTAAAACAAGAAGACTGCTAATATCACACTGCCCCTAAATCTATTGTGCAGCCATATTTGGAATACTGTGCACACTTCTGGCCATTGCACCTCAAAAAGGATATTGAAGAGCTGGAAAGGGTGCAGCAAAGGGCAACCAAAATGATCAAGGGGCTGGAACAACTCCCCTATGAGGAAAGGTTACAATGTTTGGGGCTGTTTAGCTTAGAAGATAGGTGAGTACGGGGGAGACATTATAGAGGTGTACAACAGTAAGCATGGTGTGGAGAAAGTGGACAGGGTAGGGAGAAGTTTTTCACCCTTTCTTATAATACTAGAACCAGGGGGTCATTCCATGAATCAGAATAGTAGGAGATTCAGGACAGATAAAAGGAAATCCTTCTTCACACAGCACATAGTTAAACTATTGAATTCACTACCAGAAGATGTAGTGATGCCCACCAATTTGGACAGCTTTAAAAGGAGATTAGACAAATTCAGGGAGGCTAAGACTATCAATAGCTACTAATCATTATGGCTATCTATTACCTCCAGTATAAGGGACCATATGAACTTCTGGAGTATGAACTCCAAGCCTTTACAGCAACACTAGGAATAAAATTTAAAAGAAAAAGAAAAAGGAAGAGCACTGTATTCTATGTTTCAGACCTGCCCTTTAAAGAGATTGTTGGTATTGTTCCTTTTTACAATGCAATTGGTTTATTACTGTTGTTGATGTTGTAGTTTAATTGGCAAAAAGGCCTCCAGTCCAGGACTGCTAACTGAGGTTTAAACGTACGTACAAATTATAGTGCATTTCACGATTTCAGAGTACCGTACTTCATATAAGAATGGGTTGGAGCCAGACAGTCATACTTCGAGTAGATGTATTGAAATCAATGGGTCTTTAGTCATGACTCAAATGTCATTGATTTCAATGAGTCTACTGTAAGGGTAAACATGCATAACAATCTTATGCATGTTTACACAGAAAAAAGTCCTACAACTCCCAGCATGCCTGGGAATTGTAGGACTTTTTTCTGTCTAAATATTCATAGGATGGCATTCTAAGTATGACCAAGGCTGGATCTAACCTATTATCTTATTAATCCTTGGAACAGCCTTGTAAAGTAGGTCCCTGTGTTATACTGTAGATAGGGGGCTGATAATGAGAGAACAGTGGGCTTGCTAAGACCATCCAATGGGTTTATGGCTTAGATGAGATTTGAACCATTAACTTCCTTATGCGGTTACTATTTAGATTTCTGTGTTATTTTTTACTGTCTTTTCAAGACAAGGATCAGAGTAAATGTTAGCACAGCCTTCATGCTTCTAATTGTCCCCTAAAGCCTGAAACTGCTGCAGCAGCATGAAGGGTCACCTTCTTGTCCTCTGTCCCTCCAACAAGCACCTCTTTTCACAACTGCAGAGACCAAAACAACTAGCACACGGAGTGCTTTTATGAACTTTAAATGGGGAAGTTAGCCTCAGCCATGAGAATAAAACCAATTTATGAGGCAATTAGCGGTGCAAAAACATTCCACTCTCCCCTGAGCAGCCATCTGAAGAGCATCTTACTCTAGCTGAACAGCTTCTTTCCATCCTTGCACTTATGGCACACTTCACTTGTCATAAATAACGGTACTGTAGAAGTGAACAGCCTCCCGTTGCTTCAGGGAGATGGGGGAGGGGGGAAACTTGCCCAGGCTAGTATGGTCTTGTGTGTGTCATGCCGCATTTTCAGGTCATGTCCATGAATAGCTTCCTGTGCTTTACAAGACAATTCCTTTCACCCTCTTCCATGGCCCATCTTTCATGGGGGAAATGGCCAAAGGTGCAGTCTTATGCATGTTTAGACAGAGAAAAGTCCTGCAACTTCCAGCATTCCCCAGCCAGCTGTGCTGGCTGGGGAATGCTGGGAGTTGCAGGACTTTTCTCTGTCCTAATATGCATCATATTGCGCCCTAAGATATCGGCAATGATCATGTCATAGATAGTGGGAGTAAATGTGTAACACATGTCTACACCACTGTACATTGTCGTGTAACATGTAGGCAAACCCATTGACTGCCACCATAGGGCGCAATCCAATCGGGATGCCCCGTAAGCCTCCGAACTCAGAGGATTATGGGCATCCAATGCAGGGCAGGGGAAGTGGCAGAGGCGATCTCTGCCTCCCGGTTCCTCCTGCCCTGCAAGTCAGCTAGACGGCCGATTTCAGCCATCTAGCTGTGGTACTTTGGAGGGGGAGGAAAAGAGGATGGAGCACCATCAGGATACATTGTATCCTGGCAGCCCTGGTCTCCTCCCTTCCCTGGTCCCCGGAGGAACACCCTCTTTACTCCTTCTCCAAGGTTGCTCTTAGGGCCTCGGAGAAGCAGCCAGCACGGTTCTTTCCACGCTGGCTGAGAGACAGGGGAGAGGGATGGGATCCAAGCGCAGATCCACAGCTCCAAGGTTGGAACTCTGTCTTTGACCTTGGATCTGGGAATTTGAAGAATCCTATGGCCTCCTAGACCTTGTCTGTTAATAAGACCCTGTCTCTGTTAATAAGCATGGGAAGCTGGCTTGCTGCAGTGTTACAGAAGCAAGCCTGCTCAAACCTTGCGCTCGAGTCCTTCCTGCTGCCACCCCACCTCCTTTGTTACATGACAATGGAGAAGACTAGAAGCATCTTCTTAAAGCTGGTTTAAACCAACCACGGTTTGAAGTTACATCCAAACCAGGAACTGTAGTTAGTTTAAACCTGGGGTGTTGAACCTCTTCCAACTCAAGGGCTGAATTCCATTTAGGAGAAGCTCTCTGGGGCTGCATTGCAGTGGTGGGTGGAGCCAAAAGCAAAAGGGGTGCAGCCCAAAAATGCCAGCATATTTTAGCTTCAAGCTCTTACTGCCAGTAACTAAGCCTGAGGAGAGGCATCTCAACAGTTTAAAATGGGAGAAAAACTGCAGTAAAGATGGGATGCCATCCGATGATCTGTGGTTGGGGAAGCGGGGGCCAGGCGGAGGGGGAATGACCCTCTTGGGACCAGATTGGGACCACAGATGGACCGGATTTGACCCTTGGGCCCTCCATCCTGCACCCAGGGTTTAAACTATGATTTATTAAAATTGTCCAAGATCAGAAACCACACTTTGATCTTGGCTTGTTTCAATAAACAATAGTTTAAACGAATAGTTCAGATGAAACAACAAACTGCTGCTAGTAGTTTAATGAAGGAAGTGGATGCTCACCATTTCTTCTTCTGGCACAAGCTATAGTGGATAAGGAAAAGAAGAGTGCTTGACCCTGGTACATGCTGTTTCAGTGAATCTGATCCAGAACAAGAGGGCGCTCCAGCCTTGTACCGATCCCCTACCAATCCATATAGCTGATAGGCACTAGAGAGGGCTGGACCATCTGCCTTCCCCAGTTCAGGAACAGATGAAAATGCACTCCATGGAAAGCCTGCATCCAGAACCAGGGAAGAAATCTGAACAAGGTGAGTACAAAGGAGCACTAGAGCTGAGGCCAGCAGGAGCTGGCAGTGCAGCTGGTAGAAGACAATCCACTGAAAAGGGTGTGTAAACATCATCACGGCTCTTCTTTCCCTCCCCCATTTATTCAGTGCAGACAAGATACTGATGCTCAAAAAGGACTTGCAGGAGCAGGAATATTGTGTGTAGAATCATAGAGTTGGAGTGGGCCTTGCAGGCCATCTACTCCAACCCCTGCTCGATGCAGCAACTCTAGAACTAGAGTGTCCCCAACAGATGGCTGTCCAGCCTTTGCTTGAAGATCTTCAGTGAGCGAGCCCCTCTCTCAGCTAATTGGTTCAATTGTCAAGCTGCTCTTACCATTAAGAAGTTTCTTCTAATGTCCAGCCAAAATCTACCTCCAAGTCCATCAGATCTAGTCCTGCCCTCTGGGGCAGCAGAGAACAAGTGCCTTTGCCCTCTTCTACGTGACAACCTTTCAGATATTTGAAGAATGCTATCATGTCCACCTCCTCAATCCTCTCTTCTCCTGACTAAACATACCCAGTTCCTTCAGCTTTTCCTCATAAGACTTGTTTTCCAAACTCCTAACCATGCTTGTTGCCTCTTCTAAACCTGTTCCAAATTGTCTATATCCTTCTTAAAAGTGCGGCACCCAGAACTGGACACAGGACTCCAGATGAGGTCTGACCAGGGTAGAAGAAAGTGGAACTATGATAATTTCTCATTAAAAGTAGTTGTGATCACTAAGAAAGACCCTAAGTCCACTTTTGCCAACCTTGTGCCCTACAGATATTAAGAACTACAACTCCCATCACCCCTGACCACGGTTGTAGTCCAGAACATCTGGAGGGTACCAGGTTGGGGAGGGCTGCCCTAAGTGTTCTTCAGCTCTGGGCTTTGCCCCTATTGTTTGATGATGATGATGATGATGATGATGATGATGATTTTGCGTTTACCTATATACTGCCTTATCTGCTGAAAAGCCACCAAGGTGGTATACAGCAATTTAAAACAATAAAACCATATAACAGTAGAAACAAGAACATTAAAGATGGTAAAAACATTAAAACTACACATTTTGAAAAGACAAATTGAAAAGATGAGCCTTTACACCCTTTCTAAAGGCTGTGTGTGTGTGTGTGTGTGCAATTATAGCTGTTGAAGGAGTGCATTCCATAGTTGGAGGGCAACACAGGAGAAAGCCCTTTCACCTGAGCCCAACAAACAGGCCTCCACAGGTAATGGCACCCTCAGAAGGTTCTCTCCTGAAGATCTGGACAGTTTTGAAAGGCTATCGAGTCCAACCCCCTGCTCAATTACCACATATATTTATATATCTATACACACATAATTAATGATATTATCAATAATTATAATTATCTATATAGTTTATAATAATTAGAACTAGAATTCCATTATTAATTTGATATCCGTTATTATATTTAATAATTATATATGTATTTTTAAAGCAGCTAATTCCAGATAAGAATAGTGTACATTTTCACGCTATTTTTCCCCCAGGCCCTGACTCTTACCAGTTTTGTCCCCTCTTTCGTATCGAAACAAAACTGGTAAGAGTCAGGGCCTGGGGAAAAAATAGCGTGAAAATGTACACTATTCTTATCTGGAATTAGCTGCTTTAAAAATACATATATAATTATTAAATATAATAACGGATATCAAATTAATAAAGGTGATAACCTTTTCTGCGGAGGCTTCCACTGCGCTTGCAGTTTGAAAGGTGAGCTCTGCTTCCCTGCTCCCAATAGCAACATCCAGGTCTCCACAGCCACTGTTCCCTCTGGAGTCCTTCCTCACACAAGGGGATGCCACCCTGTTTGCCTCCTAGGCAGTGACCTCAGCTGCAGTCCTCCACCTGGCTAAGATGCACTTCATTCCTACTGTTTCCAGTGGGGCTGACACTTGCATAACTGGGTTCAGGATTACAGCACTCTCACAAAAGCCAGTCAGCTGGCAGCAGTATCCCAGTTTGGTCCCTGCCAGCCTTGCCAGCACAGAGGGCCATGTGCCTGTGGGAGCTCTATCAGAACTCTGCGTTATTCTCATCCACAATCTCTGACGCTACTTTTCATTCATGTTCCACTGACAGCACGCTGTCACGCGACCGCACTCTGCAGATTAAGTGCTGGATTTATAGCCGCTCAAGAATGTTATATCAATAACACAATGCTAGCAGTGCAGGATCTCTCGTGCTTCCCCCTCCATCCATCTTGTCTTTCTTCCTCCCGTTATTCTAGCTAAAGACCTGGTTAACATCCACATTTGAGTCATTCTGCCTTTAAATTTTGATGACTCAATGAGTCTGACTGAAGCTTTTAAAAAGCTTTTAATTCTAAGCTTTGAGGCTTTAACACAGCTGGTTAAATTTGTAATGGCTCTTTGCTGCTTTCTTTCTCCCTTGAACTTTCTACCTCTTTGGCAAGTGTAGATCTCCTGCTAGGCACCAATGAAATCCTATCAGGGAGGCATACATTCATTAAGAGAATTGTTCCCTGTCTTAATGCTTGTGCATAAGTGGCACTAACATTAATAGGCTGATCGTAGACATGCAGGGGGAGAAAGGTCCCCTCTTTCATATCGAAACAAAACTGGTAAGAGTCAGGGCCTGGGGAAAAAATAGCGTGAAAATGTACACTATTCTTATCTGGAATTAGCTGCTTTAAAAATACATATATAATTATTAAATATAATAACGGATATCAAATTAATAATGGAATTCTAGTTCTAATTATTATAAACTATATAGATAATTATAATTATTAATAATATCATTAATTATGTGTGTATAGATATATACATATATGTGGTAAGTCCTCTAGTTTCCTGCATTGAGCAGGGGGTTGGACTCGATAGCCTTGTAGGCTCCTTCCAACTGTATGATCTATGAAATCTATGAAAAGTGATGATACAGGATGTTAATAGGTGTGAGTGATTTGTCTCATTGACCTCTTGTGTGATAAATCAGCACCCTTTCTCATAATGCATTTTTTCCAGAGACAAGGCCATTCTGATCCAGGCATACTTTTACCATACTTTTCAATCATATACTTCCAAGTCAACATGCACAGAATTGTGATGCAAATCTCACACAGCACATGGGGATGGGGCTAACATAGGACAAAACAGGGCCAGTAATGTACTAGGGGCACTTACCAGAAAACAGGGAGCAGATTGTACCTGACAATTGGTGCATAAGCGACTGTGGCTTTAATACACATGTTTGTGTGTGTGTAACATGTTGTTTGGCTCATGGGTTCCTGGAGCACTGGACACACCTGTTGCATACGAGGCTTTAGACTTTTTTCTCCTGCATGCCGCAACTGCTGCCACCGCCCCAAACACCATTCAATCAGGAGCCTTCTGTTTGTCCATCCATTGTGCCTCACTCTGTGATTTGCAAAAAAGCCACTGGTCCAGCACCTTTCATTTCTCCTGTTCCCACAACACTACTTTGGAGATAGCGTAAGTGAGATGAAGAGAGAACTGAGTAAGTTCCACCTGGAGAGAGATTTTGTTGGGACCCCAAATGCACTGGGCAGCAGCAATCCATCGCCTGACTTTCTGAGTTTCTCTCCTCTGTTGTTCCTTCTGCCTATTCGTGCTGCCTAGACCTCCATTCTTCCTTCCCATGTTCACCACTACCAACTGCTTCCTTCTGTATTCCCCCAGCCCCTCTCTCTCTGCTCCCCTTCTGGATGCTTTGAGAACACTCCTTCTCTGGCCTCAGAAAACAGAGATGCCATTTCAGATTTCAGTGAAAAAGGTGAGGGGAGTATTTACATACTTGCACACATTCAGAGTTAAATGATTTAAAAGAAGCCCATTTTATAGCCAATTTAATTCAGGAATAAATCCCACAGTTTCAAGTGAGACTTACTTCTAGTAGGGTGGCCACAGGTCCTCTATTACAGTCCTCTATTTGAAGGGCTCTCTTGTCCACGTCCGGTTTAAATATCAAGAAGCATCAGAGGAAAGAGCTGGGCCTTGAAGTTGCCCATCAACGGCACCTGGACAGCAGACTGAGCAAGGCACACAGGACCCCTGGTCACTGTCTTCTACGCTATGGTGAGATGTACTGAGTTTCTATTTAAACTATAATCATTATTTCTAAATATACATATGAATTAGCATATGTAAATAGTATGCAAACCTCTGTCCTACCTTTTTGGTGATGCATTTCCTCTGAATTTCTAATTAAATTATAGTAACTACTTCTAAATTTGCATCTATAGATAAAATTAACCTATGCAAATGTCATGAAAATTGGTACCCTCCTTTGCCCTCTGTTTTGGTGATACGTTTCCTATTTTTTGGTGATTCATAAGTGGCCACCCTACTGCTAGGTTTCACTTTCCAACCATAAGGAATTCCTGCTTTGCTTAATGATAATAGAGTGGAGAGGTGACTGACTTGTGTGACTCGGTTTATGCCAGCATTAAGTCCCTTTTTTATACCTTAGAAATCTCAACATTAGAAATCTCACGGCTACTGCAATTTTATAAAGTAAGATTTTATCTCCCTGCCTTTGCCAAATATCCAGTAAGAGGGTAAAATTATGAATGCTGTTAACCTTGACGTTCACTTCTACCCCTTTTGGTATGTGCCTTTGGCATGGCATTTGTAATATTTTGTACGTTTAAATGGGAAATATTACAAGAGTGTGGTAATGTTAACAGTCAAGAGCGGGTAAATGTCAAAGACAACATTGCTGGCGCCATATAACGAAAACAAACCAATATGTGCTTTCGAAATAGAGCCTTCAAACCTCACGATGGGTGTACAATTTAAAATTTCAACCTTGGGTAGGTCAATTGTGGATGAACTCTTAGCAATATAAAGTTCAGATTATTTCTGGATACAGCTCCTTGAACATTCAAGGGTGGGAAAATATGTGCATCTTAACACTGAATAATTTGGTGCTATCCTAATGGAGCCGGGTAACATGGGGTATAAGGAAGAGGGTGGTAAAAAAGATATGTAAGGCCAGAAACATTTCCATAGAAGATTTCAGCATGCCAGTGTCACACCAATGAAATATACTACAGGTGATTCTCTCCATCTCCTCTATGGAGATAGACTACTTTGTTCTGCAACAACTGGAGCATCCAAGGAATCATCAATGGCATGTGTGTACATATATGCAACTATTCTGCTTTCCTGGTAAGCTGTGGGGCTAAACTCACAAGAAGTGGAAAACACTTTGATGTCCATTGATCTGATGTCACCTGGAATTGAAGATGGATGAATGAGATTTACAATATATATCATCCACTTCCTGTATGTTGGTTTTGCAGTTTTCTGGAAGAGCAGTAGAACTGGCAGGTTAGAACATAAGAAGAGCCCTACTGGATCAGATCAAAGGACTCTCTAGTCCAGAATCCTGTTTCCCACAGTGGCCAGCCACTGCGTCTGGGAAATCCCCAAGCAGAACATGAGGGCAGGGCAATAGCCTTCTTCTGCTGTTGTTTCCGAGCAACTGGTATTCAGAGGCACGCTGTCCCTGGTCCTGGAGGTATAGCCACAATGTCAATGACTACTAGCCATTGATTGCTTTATCCTCCATGAATTTGTCTGGTCCCCTTTTAAAGCAGTCTAAGTTGGTGGCCAGTGGCCATAACCATATCTTGTGGTAGCAAAATCCAGAGTTTCTGATGCATTTGTCTTTTGACTCATGCAGGGCTTCCCCAAGATATCTTACTACTTGAGGTGAAGGACAAGATGGCGTTCGCCTCCCATTCCATGTACAAACCCCACCTGGACTAGTAGTTGAATCGTACTTCCATACTGGTGAAGGATGGGCAGCATCCTTCACTGTGCCTGAGGGCAGCGAGTGAGTAGGGGGTGTAGGGCAGGCTGAGTAGCACACACAGTTCTGTTCTTCACCTCTCCACTGCTTCTCGACCCCCAGCATCTTCTGCCTCAGGTAGCTGCCTCACTGTATTTACTGATAGGGCCGGTCCTGGATTCCTGTTCCCAAAGTGATCTCTAGTACTGCATCACCTACAGCCCTATGTCTTGAGCAATTTGTCTCTGTTCCTTTGTTAGAAGTGGATCTTTTCACTTCCCTTTCAGTCAGATCCCTCTTTATTTTCTGTGGGATACTCAACCATGGTTTATGTAAGGGGTATTGAAACTCAGGCCCGGGCCCCAGATTTGGCCCACCTGGGGGACCCAGACGGCTACGCCCCCTTCCCCACATCACCAAGTGGTTCTCACTTTCTCCTGACCACTTGCTATTTGGATGTTACTTGACTTTGTGCAATTTTTTTGCCCATTCAAAGTTGAAATGCCTCTCCTAAGGCTTAGCTATTGGCAGTAAGAACTTTAAGCTAAAATATGCTGGTATTTTTGATATTTTGGCCCTGCCACTTTTGCCTTTGGCTGAGCCCACCACTGGAATGCACCCCGAGAACTTCTTGGAAATAAATTGGGCCCTTGGATTGAAAGATGTTCAACACCCCAGTTTAGGTGTATCTTATGTCCAAACATTCACCTCTTACTAAGGACAGGTTTTATTTATTTATTTATTTATTTATTTATTATATTTATACCCCACCTTTTTTCCTGCAAGGAACCCAAGGTGGCTTACATAATCCTCATCCTCCTCTCCATTTTCTCCTCAGAACAACCCTGTGAGGTAGGTTAGGCTGAGAGTCAGTGACTGGCCCAAAGTCACCCAGGGAGTTTCATCGCAGAGCGTGGACTAGAACCCGGATCTCCTGAGTCCCAGTCCAACACTCTCACCACTACGGCACACTGGTTCTTACCGTACACTTTTCTGTCTACCTGAGTAGTCCTAACCATCTCTAGGTGTGTCAAGAAAACAAAACATCCACTTGTGCCAATCCACCCCTGAAAAACAAAAAGCAGATTATCCTTGTGCCATCCTTTTAGTGGTCAAACAGCCCTTCAGGTTGCTATGATGGTCCATTGCTTCTAGTGAGCCAGGGAGCGGGAAAACTAGGTAAATAGTTGTCTTGGAGGTAAAGTGTCTTAAGGTGGCGCTGTTGCTTCATTGTTGGAATATTTCACTGCGTTGCATTACATTAATCTCTTAAACTGCTCAGCACCAGGGATTTTACACTGAGAGTTACACTGGGTTAACAATGTAATGGAACCACAGGACAATGAGGGTGAAGACAGACAGAGGATGAAAACAGAGCTCAAAGCAAATTCTCCGACCGGCTTTGCAACAGAAATAACAGACATGTGTACCAGCAAGTCAAACTCTGGCTCAGTTGTTCGTCTTGTCCCTACCCAGTGGTGCAGTTAGGTAATTTTAGAGACTGGACTTAAATACTGGCCCCTCTCTTTAGATGGCAAAGTTACTCCACTTACTTCCAGATGTGTTAAGTCAACCTTTCTGTGTTTTGGGGCTCCTCCTGCTCATTCTGATGAGTGGGGCCCTGGACTTCTGCCTCAAAGTCCTGCCTGGTCAGCACCACTACCCCTACCTCCCATGTGCTACAGCTGTGCCTGTCATTCTTTAAAGTTCCACACAGCATTTATGCATGTATCCATACATCTGCTGCCTTATTAATTTTTTTTTTTTTTTAATGGGAAAGAGAAGCTTTTTAAAGAAGTGCAAAACTTATCCAGGGATTGGGGTGGAGGTGTTTGCTGGGGACATCACAGGGGCCAACCACAACCAATTTCTGCTTGCAACTCCACACAATCCCTTTATTGCCAGAGTTTGGCCCTTACAGAATTAGGTACATTGAGAAGGAACACAGTGAGGGCACTTCCATCACTGCTCTTAAAAATGTTGCATTTATTTTTATTTATTTATTATATTTATACCCCGCCTTTTTTCCTGCAAGGAACCCAAGGCAGCTTACATAGTAGTCCTCCTCCTCCTCTCCATTTTATCCTCACAACAACCCTGTGAGGTAGGTTAGGCTGAGAGTCAGTGACTGGCCCAAAGTCACCTAGTGAGTTTCATGGCTGAGCGGGGACTAGAACTCGGATCTCCCAAGTCCCAGTCCAACACTCTCACCACTACACCACACTGGCTCTCACACTGGCATGCAGAGTCTTCATATTTTATTTAATACATTTTTATACCACCCAATAGCTGAAGCTCTCTGAGAGGTTTACAACAGTTAAAACCATAAAATACAATATAATATAAATATAAAATTTAAAACCACAGATTAAAAACAAACAGCAGAGCTAGCAGCAGCAGTTACAATAACAGAGTTAAAAACAACTACAAGATTAAAATGATTAAGATGATTAAAATGATTAAAATGCCTGGGAGAATAGAAAGGTCTTCACCTGGTGCCGGAAAGAGTACAATGTAGGTGCCAGGCAAGCCTCTTTGGGGAGCTCATTCCACAACCGGGGTGCCAAAGTAGAAAAGGCCTTCCTCCTGGTAGCCACCTGCCTCACTTCCTTTGGCAGAGGCTCTCGGAGAAGGACTGCTGATGAAGATCTTAGTGTCCAGGCAGGTACATATGGGAGGAGATTGTCCTTCAGATACCCTGGCCCCAAGCTGTTTAGGGCTTTGAATGTTAGTACCAGCACTTTGAATCGGGCCCGGAAACAGACTGGCAGCCAGTGCAGATGAGAAAGCACTGGCATAATATGTGCATGTTGGCCAGTCCCCGTTAACAATCTCGCTGCTCTATTTTGGACCAGCTGCAGTTTCCGGACCTTTTTCAAAGGCAGCCCCACGTATAATGCATTGCAGTAATCCAAACGAGAGGTTGACTGACTCTGACTCAACCTATTCAGGTAACAAAGTTCATTATTAGGTCTCCCATACTTCAGAGGTTGCATGGTCCCCTACCAACCTGCTCAGCTGTGGCACTCATACCCTCCTGGGGCTACACAAGATTTTGGAAGTCCAGTCCATCATGGCTCGGAATAGGGCCCTGAGTCTCTGAGCACACTCTCTGGGACTCCCTACCCACTACAAATTAGGCAGATGCCAACCCTTCTGGGTTTTTGGTGCCTACTAAAAACATACCTGTTCCAACAGGTGTTCTTGGGAAAGTTCTCTTATCCTCTGGTACATTGCTGAGCAATGTATTTAATATAAGTGATTGATAAATATAGTTAAGTAAATCAATAAATCAATGTTAACATATATCTTGGAAGAGGGAGTGGAGAACAGGCGTTCCCAGGAAGGCAACCTTTCCTCTGTACTTTGCTTAGAAGTTTCTTTAATATAAGCAATTCATAAATATAATTAAATAAATCAGTACTAACATATATATTGGTAGAGGGACTGGAGAAATATTGGAAGTATAGCAGTGAGAGCAGCACTTCCCCAATTTCTGCTTTCTGTCTCCTCCTGCACCCACCTGCTACAACTGTAAAAGGTCAGAAAAAAGAAAGCCAAGGAGAATGAAAGAGGTGCAGTGATTGCTCATTTATTGTGTGTGTGTGTCTGTCTGTCTGTATAAGGTTGGTTCAGATGTTCATCCCCCCCTCCCAGGAAGTACTTTTGTGATGGGCCCCCAATGCAGATGGTTGGTTTTTAACAGGGCTTTTTTTCTGGTGGAACTCACAGGAACTGAGTTCCAGCACCTTTTCTTCTATTAATTGCATTACAATTTAATCGCCATCTACTCCCGAGGAAATGTGATCCAAGAGTTCCGGTACCTTTTTCTCCAGAAAAAAAGCACTGGTTTTTAAAAAGAAGTAGATCAATTCCTGAAGGTTAGGTCGTAAGTCCATCCATGGCTAGTCGCCATGACAGGAAAAATGAGATTGCCATGTTCTGAGGTGATACATTTATGAACAGGCGGCAGAATGCTGGAATAGATGGACCCCTGGTCCAGTACAGCATCGGGGCACTCCTGAGGTTCTTACATTGCATTTTCCTAACCAAATTGCAATGTTTTGTCAACGGGGAAATGTGTTTTCCTCCATCCTCTAATACAGTGTTCTCCAGCCTTGGGTCCCCAGATGCTTTTGGCCTACAACTCCCAGCATGCCCCAGCCAGCGTAGCTGGCTGGGGCATGCTGGGAGTTGTAGGTCAAATACATCTGGGAACCCAAGGCTGGAGAACACTGCTGCTCTAATATCTTGCACGCAGGCGTCGTGATAATTTTTCTTTAAACAAGCTCCCGATATGGGCGCCTGGCCTCAAGCCAGGCAGGGCTGTGGGGGCAATACTGCCCCATATTGCACAAATCATGGTTTATTCAGGCCATCCTGCAACCCTGATTTTCATTCTTTACCCCCCAATCCATTTGGGCAGTATGGAGGATTGTTGTCCTGGCAGCCTTGCCTGGCACACTTGCTCAGTAGGAGTCCAGGAAGCCATGGAACTTCAGGGCCCAAAACAGCCCAGGCATATGTGGCAATGGGCAAGCCATGCTCGCAGACAACAAGAGAGGTGCGGTGGTGTGGAAAGGGAGTGGTAGAGAGAGAGGAAGGGGGAATTACTGCTGCCTCCACAGGATCTCTCCAGGGGATTGATGTCCTCCCCGCCCTTATCCCAGCACCACGTCTGCTTGCATAGCAATTTAATCTGCCCCATATTTAATCTGCTTCTTCCTTCCTTCCTAGGTCGAATCTCCTCTTCACTTGACCTAGGATATGGGGAGTGGGGGGGGGGTGCAGGGAGAAGGAAAGCTGCTCAGAATTTCTTCCTTAATGGCAGAAACGAGCCGGAAACCATAGAAGGCAGAATTCATCTTGCCAGCTTGGAAGGGGGCAGGCTGCTGGCACCGCAAGGGCAGGCAGTAATACAGTACAGAACTGTTAACCACAAAATGAAATAAAGGCTCCTCAGGGAAAGATCTTACACTAATGCCTATTACCTTAATAGCCTTGTGGTTAAATGTAGGGGGTATGGGTTCCATTGTTATGCTATGCTGCTCTTGAAGGGGTGATCTTTGGTTTAAGTCACTCAAAGAGCAGATCATTAAAGAGAATGCTAAACAGGCCACAGCTATTGTAATGATTAGGTATGTAACACTTCCAGCCAGCAGATGGAACTGTGCTATTTCCTGACAGCTGAGTTATTGGTCCCTCTGCTGAGTTAGTGGTCCTACCCTGTTGTTCTGTTCTAAGAAGGCTTTGGAAATTCAGCCATGTTCTCATATGTATATATCTGGAGTGAGTTGCGGCAACTTAATAGAGCTTGTTCATTTAGGGAAGTATTACGACTGGTGGGGTGGCTTCAAAACGGCAACAGTAGTGTTAGCTAAGAAGAAATGTACCCATCCAGGTGTTCAGGATCAGTGTAGAGTCAACACACAAGGAGAAGGAATGCTCTAGCCCTGCCCCCTCCTTGTGAGTTTCTGTCACTCTGTACTTGTGTAGGGTGATGGTCTGAAGAGGAGAGCCTCACACTCCATGTGATTAAGAACCCTGATTTTCCAGGGTTCTTAGTTGTGTGGAAAGCCTCAATAAATACAGAAGGCTTTAGACTGTAGACTCTTTAGACTGTAGCCCTACAGGGTGATGGAAATGTGTGTGTGTGTGTGTGTGTGTGTGTGACTAGAGTGCTCTTTCTTCTTGTGTGTTGATTCTACACAGATCCTGAACTCCTGAATAGGGCTCCAGATCCAGTGAGCTCCGAGCAGACTTTGAGCTTTTGGCCTTTGCGAATGAGTGAACTCATAAGAGCAGCATTTTAGAAGGGGGATACCAAAGCATTGGCTGTAGCTTCAATCAGAGCTTTTAAGTGGCTAGAGCACTTGCTTTGCCTGCAGACGATAATAATAATAATAATAATAATAATAATAATAATAATAATAATAATAATAATAATTTATTTATTACCCGCCTCTCCATCTAGATCGAGGCGGGGAACAACAGAAAATATAAAATACCTAAACTAAAACAACACAATATATACTATTAAACATCTTAAAACATCCTAAAAACATCTTAAAACATCTTTAAAACATCTTTAAAACATCTTTAAAACATCCTAAAATTCCGCCGGATAGGTCTCTCAGAAGGCGGGGGGGAAGGTGGTGTTCAGGCGGCTGCCTTTGCTCCCTCCTCCTCCCAGGTGTTGCCTGCTCGGGGCTGCTGCTCTGCTGGCTGTGGCTGCCTTCAGGTCTCTCAGAGGGCGGGGGAAGGTGGTGTTCAGGCGGCTGCCTTTGCTCCCTCCTCCTCCCAGGTATTACCTCCTCGGGCAATCCCAGGTTGTTGTTGTTGTTGTTGTTATTATTATTATTATTATTATTTACAGTATTTGTATACCACTCCATATTAAGTAGATTCCGGAGTGGTGAACAGTAAAAGACAAAAACAGATAAAAGAAACAAAAACAATACATTGAAAACAAAGTAACAATTACAGTGGTGGTTGGAGAGCAGAGAAGGCTTCCCGGAACAGGGAGCTCTTCAGCAGGCGCTGAAAGCAGCACAATGTCGGAGCCTGCCTGACCTCCAGAGGCCGGGAGTTCCAGAGAAATGGATCCGCCACACTGATGGCTCTTCTCCTGGTGGACTCCAATTGCGCCAAAGGTCCATGAGGAACCACCAGGAGCATGCCATCTGATGACCTCAGTGACCGGGTAGGTTGGTATGGGAGGATGTGCTCTCTCAGGTAACCTGGTCCCAAGTTGTTTTTTTGGGCTTTGTACACAAGTACCAGAACCTTAATCCTGACCCAGTAGTGAATACGTAGCCAGTGTAGTTCCTTCAGCAAAGGAGTTGCATGCTGAGAAAGGGCAACTCCTGACAACAGCCCTGGCATGTCTTGGTAGGGCTGGGAAAGACTCCTGCCTGAAATGCTGCTGCCAGTCAGTGTTGGCAATCCTGGACTAGATGGACCAATGGTCTGACTCAGTATAAGGCAGCTTCCTATGTTCCTACTGTCAGTTCTCTAAATGCTTTTGGACAAACTAGGGGCTGAATCCACAATCTGCCTTCCGCAGGAGGAAGGGACCTCCTGCAAGAGGAAGGGCTCCACTTCTGAAAAGTCCCTTCACCCAATTTTGGGGGATCCCCCTCCCACCCACATCCCAGCTCACCCCGTTCAGCAAGGTCTCCTGACTTTCTGTGTAGCATTTTTCAGGGGGCTGAAGGGGCTGCTGTGGGAAGGAGGGGATGGGCAGGTCCACTTTTGCCAGCACAGTTGAGCCAGCTTAAATCTGGATCCAACCCTAGCTGAGACACTAAATGCATCATTAGAAATGAGGTCAGGTTTTTTTAAAAATAAGTGTAGTAGGAAGAATCCTCCCCACCCCAGTTTTCATCAGGAACACAACACGTGGGGGCCGGGGGGGGGGAAGGTTGAGCACTCCCCCTCCCTGTGTACAGTAGATCACTCTTCCCAGCTGCTTTTAAATAAAAACAAGCCCTAACATGGTTTCTAATGAGTTTTTTTGATTCAGCATCATGTCCAGTTTAGCCCACAAAATCACTATGAAGGAGGTTTGGCCCTGCATGCTAGGGGAGGTTAGGATGAGGATTATTTTTTTAAAAAATATATCTTATTCATTTGCACTGAGAAAATTGTTTGGTAGAGCTTTCCCTGTTCCCTTCTCTCGAATGGAGGGTTTAATTAAAGTAAATCTTGCGAGACAAATCTGGAGCTGGGAATGCAAAAAAGGGGGCTGTATGCACCGAGCAAGCTATCACAGAATCCTGTGTGAAGAGTCAGTTTATAAATGGATTAGCAGTGGAACTTCATAACCTGCTGGTAGAGGAAGGTGTCATCCTAGATAAACTAGTGAATCATATTATTCACAGACTGCAGAAATGTGGAAGCAGAAATGTTAATTCCAAGGTCCAGAGCAGCCTTCCCCAACCTAGTGCCCTCCAGATGTTTTGAACTACAAATCCCATCAGCCCCAGGCAGCATGGCAAATGGTCAGGAATGCTGGAAGTTGCAGTACAAAACATCTGGAGGATACCAGATTGGGGAAGACTGGTGTAGAGAGGTGATTTGCTAACATGGTCAGCCCTCCAAGAATAGGTGGGTGTGGAGGAAAAAGCCATATTCTAGCAGCCCAGGGATCAAGAGGAGGCAGCAGTTTCCCAAGTGAGCACCAGGCCGGGTGGCATTTGCAGACACTGCCTAAGCAGAGATCACAGAAGGCTGAATTGACAGAGCAGAGGAAGGATGCACCGGGTAAATGAGAAGCTGCTGATGAAAGAGGACCACAGTCAGTACAGGTGATATTTAACTGGGTAAGTGGGTGGAAAACCATTATGCTGTTGGGATTTGGGTTCTAAAATACAGTAATACCTTGGATTGCAAGTAACTTGGTTTGAGAGCGTTTTGCAAGACAAGCAAATTTTTTAAATATTAAATTTTTTTTAACTTGATATACAAGCGACGTCTTGCAATACAAGTACTGTAGTACAGCTTAAATTAAAAATCTCTGTACAAATTTTTTTGGGGGAATTTCATTTTGATATAAGAGTGTTTTGGATTACAAGCATGTTTCCGGAACAAATTATGCTCTCAATCCAAGGCATGACTGTAAGCCCCTTCATATCTTTCTTTGAAGAGAAGGGGGATGCCATAAATGCTAGTCATTTGGAATTGCTAGGCAGGTCTATGAAATGGCCCCTTCTCTGTTCTCCTTTAGGTGGGCAGTGAAGGCATTTTTGTACTACCAGGCATTTAATGTTTTTTATTTTTAATTTTATCTAGCTTTGTCTTATCTGTTTTATTCTGACTTTGAATGCCCTTTATAATTACATTGATATTTTATTGCTGGGGGGGGGTGTTTTTACAGCCAAAAGTGATATATAAGTTCAATGATCAAAAACTCTGCCAGTTTAAAAGACCAGAGTTAAGACTATCTCATCTTGGCTTGAACTCCACAAAGCCAGGAAATGGGAAGCTTGGGCTGATGCCTTGACAGACGTGCCCTGTGATCAGTGATGATGTTGTGCAATGTCACAACTTGTGCTTACTTACAACTGACCCTCCATGCACCCACACTTTCCCTTGGTCTTTCAGGCCCAAATCCAGATGGGGAGGATGGAGCGTCTGGGACCAGCAAAGATGCCCCACCTTGTCCTGGTCCTGTATTGCTTTATAGATTCATAGATCATAGAGTTGGAAGGAGCCTACAAGGCCATCGAGTCCAACCCCCTGCTCAATGCAGGAAACTAGAGGAGGGGGTCTCTCCCATCCAAGTAATAACCAGGCCTGACCCTGCTTAGTTTTCCACGCTCAAACAAGCTGAGCCAGCGTAAGCCACAGGCCTGTATATGAAGCACCTGAGCCTTACTGTATTGCTAGAGGAATCCTCCAGTGAGTTGACCCAGGCCTGTTTGTTGCTTGTAAAGTGCAGAATGGAGCTGCTAGCTTACTGACTATGGGGCCTTACCGCATACATATTACACGTGTACTAAAGGATCTGCACTGTCTTTCAGTCTGCTACCAAGCTAGGTTTAAGGTCTTAGTATATAAAGCCCTCTACAACTCAAGACCAGTTTCCCTCCAGAAATGTCTCCCCAACAGAACTTCCCAGGCCACTGTGATCTTCAGTGAAGGTCCTGTTGGCCTACAAATTACCATTTGGTGGTGACATGGAGAGGGGATTTTTCTGTGGTGGTGCCCACCCTGTGGAATGATCTCCCCTCTGCATACCCTCCATGAAAATAGGGACACACATGTGAATTTGTAAGAGGTATGGTTAAGCAACATGAAGGTGTGATCAAGAGGGTGTGGTCAGGCAACATGAGGGCATGGCCAAGGGTATGGCCAGGTAACCAAAGGGCATGGTTAAGTACAAAAGTTATTAGAGGAAACACACAAAACTGCAGTATTTTCTCACTTTCAACTAGAACCTGGGGTTATCCACTAAAGCTAAATGGTGGCACATATGGGACAAACAAAATTAAGTATTTCTTTGCATAGTTAAAATGCACTATGTGATAAATTCCCTCATTTACCTCTTCCTCCCTCTTTCCAGGCCACCGGGTGCTGCCTCCTTTTCAGCAGGTGATAAATTCTCTCATTCACCTCTCCTTCCCTCTAGGAATCATGTGATAAATTCCCTCATTTACCTCTCCCTCCTTCTGTCCAGGCCACCAGATGCAGCCTCCTTTTCAGCAGGTAGAGCCTGTGTGCATGCACACACACATCCTCCCAGTGTCTGTCTCTCCGTGGAGCTGTTGGAGCCTAAAAAGAGCTACTTTTAAAGGGGCCATGCCATGGGCAAAATTGCAGCTAAGCTTGCAGTTTTAACTTAGCTGCAATTTTGCCCATGGCATGGCCCCTTTAAGGAAAGTTTAACAAGTTTAAATTTGGGACTCTGCATGACAAAGTGAGAAGCTGGGATGGCTTAAGGGTTTTCATGACAATCCTGGAATTTTTGGGGTAGTTGGAGACTATGCCTCTTTGGTATGTCCGGCCTCAAGACTGGCATTTATTGCACACATACTATCTTTTTTACTTTGGCTTTCCCCCAGCCATGAGCTGTTCTCTAACATTGTATTATTGTGTATTTATGACATTGTTTTATGGTGTTGTGCAAACAACTCTTGGATTTGTGTGAATGAGAAGTGGTACAGAAATATCGCTAATGAATAATCATCATAATAATGAATCTACTGCAAAGGATCTGTGCTCTGAAGTGGATATGGAGGAGGAGGAGGAGGAGGAGGAAAAGGAAAAGGAAAAGGAAAAGGAAAAGGAAAAGGAAAAGGAGGAGACATACCACAGTAGACACCTTTATTTTCTTATGGGAGACAAGTTGTTAAGGAAGAATTGCCAGGCAGTTCTATGAAATGCTGTCATGTGCAGCGGACAGTATGCCCACAAAGCAGTCTGCCTTGGAGATTATACCTGCAGACCATAACGAACAATATTTATTTATTTATTTATTTATTATATTTATACCCCGCCTTTTTTCCTGCAAGGAACCCAAGGCGGCTTACATAATCCTCTTCCTCCTCCTCTCCATTTTATCCTCACAACAACCCTGTGAGGTAGGTTAGGCTGAGAGTCAGTGACTGGCCCAAAGTCACCCAGTGAGCTTCATGGCCAAGTGGGGACTAGAACCCGGATCTCCTGAGTCCCAGTCCAACACTCTAACCACTAAGCCACACTGGCTCTCAATATTCAGCTGCTATTGATACAAACTCAACTAAATATAGAACAAGTGGAAAACCAAACCCGCAAACCTTTCTTTCCTTTCTGTCTTTGTTTATATACTGCCTTTCTGCTGGCACTCATGGCCGTTTACAATTTACAATAATGGATTACAGTCTGATCAGAGCATCTAAAGGATAATCAGAGTATCTAAAGGCCAGAGAATCTATTCTAAAGGAATGTCGCTTCCCATATGTATCTGCTCAGACCCTTAGCAGACAATTTAGGGATGGAGGGAACCAAAATGGTAGTTGGTCCCAGCAAGACTGACAGAAAGGGCCTTCCTGTCTTATTTATCTTTCTGGAGCCAGGTGGAAGGGCTGCTGATGCAGATAGCTCAATTTATGGATGTCCGATTATATGCCTAGATTGAAGTTTATTATGCTTTCATTTAGAGGGGAGAAATTGTAATGATTGGCTATGCAGCAGTAGCATCATACAACCATTAGGTGGTGGTAATACTATTTCCCCATTGATGAGGTAGTGTTTTGCACATTATCATCTTGTTTTGTACTAAGAAGGATGTAGAACTGCAACCACATTCTAGCGTGATTTTTATTGAAGCTTGTTTCTTTCTGCAAGGATTGCACTATAGAAGGTGAAGATGAAGATGGAAATGAAGACAAAGAAGATGAAGAAGTTAAATGAGTTGAAGAAGAGAAAGACAATGAAGAAGACAATGAAGATGAAGAAGAAATATCACACTGTCCCTATATGAGGTATAATTCAATGGCACTCAAGAGTGTACCAAGACTCATCAGGAATCCCAACTCAGGGCTGGTCTATATGTTTCCTTGCCTGCACCACAGCTTCTTCCTTGCAGTGAGGTTCTACTCCCCAGTTATAATGTCAGGCTGGATTACATGTGAAGAAGAATGAGATGGTAGTGACTTCTCCTTCCTATTGTGTGGCAACATTCTTTACCAGCATTGGGTATCCTGTCCAGGGGTGCTTCCAGATGAGGCTTTTATGGTGCCATCACCCTGACATATTTATTGAATTTTATGGGGGCCCTAGACATCAAGCTTTTCTACACGAGGCATGTATTGGGCACTTGTGATTCCTCACTCACTGTAGTTTGTGGGTGCTTTACATAACATCATCAAACTCCAGGGCCTCTCCTGTGCTTTGCAACCATTTCTGCGGCTTTTTTTTTAGATTGAGGAAAGTGTGGTATTATTTAGAAATGGCACTATGAAAAGCTTGTGTACTTATGCAATTCCACCATACTGCAGCACCACCTTGTGGTTGTGTGATGGAACATACAGGAAGCCAGAGAAAGAAAATCCCCAGGAGAAAAAAAAACATGTGTAAAGGAGCCGATCTTAATCCTGCAAAGAATCCAGAAGCAGAAGCATCAGTAAAGTGGGTTAAAAGCCTCACACAAGGAAGCCCATCTTCCATTCGTAACCCTCCTGTGTTTTCCCACTGCTTCTTCTGTCTATTTTCTTACTACAGAAAATCCATTAAAGAGAAAAAGATGGAATAGCTGCACAATGCCTTCTAATCGGTAATGCTAGGAGTCCTCCATCTTGAAGCATCCCAGGGCTGCTGGGGGAAACTCTTGACACAATGGGAAGGAGTCATGTGATGACTGGAGTTTGAGGCGGATCTACATGTGTCCTCCTGAGTCCTCCTGAGTAGTGATATAGTAGTAATGAGTAGTCAGGAGTCCTCCTGCATTGGGGGGGGGGGGGGAGAATGGCAAAACAAACAGACAAAAAGCTAGGATCAAGCTGAGCCTCCCAATTTTTGCCCTGGCCACAGCGAGCTGGCAGGGCCTAGGAAGTGGTGGTAACTGTCCCACAGAATCTCTCTACCACCACAGGATTTCTCTGTAAGTGTCATATAGTTGTACGATGAGGAGAGATAATGGGAAACTGTTTGTATTAGTGTAAGAGTACAGTTCACTTCATGAGGCAATTTGGAAAAATATCTCTCTCTTGGAATACTAGAAACAAAGTAAAAAGTGTAGGCACCTTTCTAGAAATAAGAAAAAGTGACATGCCAAAGAGAGATGCTCCAGATTTATGTTAAAATTGAAGAGTTTGGGGTTTTTTCTTGCCATCAAAGCAAAAGCCCCGGAAGAGAGAGAAATGTTAATGGAGTTAAGCGACAGAACTAGTCCAGTTGGGACCAGGAGGATTTGGGGACTTTCAAATTTGCCTGAAAGAGAGTGAATGAAAGAACTCCTGAGAGACAGGATAAAGGGGCATATTATCACTGACTTTATTTTTTGTAGATTTTGGCTTTAAATTCTTGCTGAGAGGTTTGTTTTCTCCTTGAGGATTTTCTGTTAAATATAAAAGCTTAATGGAAGCTGTGAAATGGCTGTACTATGAATTAATCATAGAAGTTGATATTTCTAGATGAGGGAGGATTGGGACTTGAGTAGCTACCAGAATATTCACTCCACTGAGAATATACGACAGCTTTTATTTCCATTTCCTTTAATGTTAAGATCCACTTTTCCGACTCCGAGTGCAACTGGCAACTGTGCCCAGCAGGAGAGCCTTTCCTATGCTCTACCATGCTCTTGCACAGCTTCTGCTCATTTCAATAGGGCAGTGATAGGAGTTTTCTGGAATTTCTTTTTGATGCCCTAAATCAATTGGGATTTGATTTAGCTTGTTTGGTTTATATTAGGTAAGCAAGTTTTTAAAAGTGCATGGATTAATTTTATGTGCTGCATAAATATCTCAAAAGGTTTTGTAAGATGAGGAAAAACTAAGCGAGACAACTTTTTAGAGACTTGGTTTCCATTTAGCCAATGTGTAAACAGTGCATCCTCAGATCTTTGGGTATCTATGACACAGAAATCCTTTTGGACAGGAAAACTAACCTAAATATGAATGCAGTAGTTAACTGAAATCTGGACTATTTTGTGAAGAATGGAAACTAAAACATGTGCAGAGTTAATCTTACATTTTTATTTTACTTATTGTATTTTGACTCTTATGTTTATGATATATGTTATAAAAGGTGTTTGTGATTGAGCATATATGTAAATAGAAAAAATGATATTGTTATACACAAAACTCTCTCTCTCTATATATATAAATTCCTGTCCCCCCCGTAATAGTTAAACTTCATTGAACTATTTGATAAGGAAAAAATAATAACGCACAATTAGGGAGCAATTCTGTGCTCACCAGTAAGCTGGCTGAGGGGCCTCAGGAAGTGGCGTAAGTGCTGCGTCACCAGCAGAATGACCCTTGCACCACTGGAAGTTCCCCCTACCTTAGTCCAGTCCGCCTGCTGGGAGCTCCTCTTGCATAAGTGTTCTGCCAGTGGAGAGGGGAGAAAAATGAGGCATGCCAGGGGGAGGCACTTTCTTCCTCGACATGCCCCAAGAACTGGCTTGGTATCCTGGGGCTCCCCCCCTGGCCACAGCAAAACAGCAGGGCACACAGTATGTGCTGTTCTTCCGCCAGCAGATCTCCCCTCCCTCACTATCAAATTAAGGTAGGATTGCTCTGGCCATGTGGTTAAAATGTTATGTTCAAACAAATTCAACATTTTACTTGAACCTTCTTTTTTAAAAATTTGGAATACTTCATATTTGAAGACATGGCAACTCAATAGCATACACTTCCCATTACTGTACGTTGTTTACATTTTAAGAAAAAAGATTGAAGGCACCAAAAAGTGTTAATATTAATTTTAACATGTCCAAATTGTGTGTAGTATACTGTATACCCACTAGGTAAATACCTCCCCCCCCCGGCTTTTAACTTCTGATGTTTTGTGTGTGTGTGTGTGTGTGTGTGTGTGTGCGTGTGTGCACACGCGTGTGTTTAATTTCTGGCTGTGATCATTTTAGTGCTATCTTTTGCTGTTGTAAACTACTTGATTGGGTTGGTCCTAGACTAAATTAGTTGTGCTTTAGTTCCATTGAAATCAATGGGATAAGTTAGTCATCATGACTAAAACATGACTAAGTCCTATGCAGGAGTTACAAGATTGTAAGTGTGGAGGGGCTGCACACACCAGCCTCACCCCCTCCACCTCCAACCTTTTGCCCTGAAAGATCTGAAGAGAGATTATAACCGATCAGGAACCCTGCATGATCCGGGTTTCCAGTCACGGGGAGGAGTGAACCATATTAAATCGACTGAAATTACAAACTCTCTTCAAACCTTCCTGCTCAATGTGGAAGGCTTATGTCTGGAATGAACCCACTATATTTCATTGCATTTTATTAGTTATTGTAAACTGCTCTGGACCTTTTGAATTGAAGAGTGGTATAGAAATGTTACACACACTTTCCAACTCTTTTCCTCATTAAACAGATGACAGAATGTGGGCTGTACCCTCCCTTTTAGCAAATCAAAGAGATGCTTTTCCAGGAAATTCAAGGAGGCTCTCCTTTGGTTTTAAATGGCCCCGTTGTGGATTGATGTGGATTGTAGTTTTCTAAATTATTATTACTATTATTAATTTTATTTATATACTGCCCAACAGCCGAAGCTCTCTGGGAGGAGGGAGGAAGAAATAATAATAATAATAATAATAATAATAATAATAATAATAATAATTCTCCACCCAACACTTTCACTGCTGTACTTTCTTCCTGATGTGTCCAGTGCTTTTCAAGGGAGCAGGAATGCACAGACAAATGCATTCTGAAGAAAATCTCATTTCAACCTTAAATGGTGCTTCAGAATTTCCAATTCACACTGTTGCCATTTTTACAGGAATTGATGGCTGCCTTTGTTATCAAAGCTGACAGGCCTCTAGTAAGGCTGCATAATCGTCTTGAGCTGCCCGTGCCTTTCATTATTCCCAAATGGCAGATTCTCATGATATCTCTCTTTTATAGGCATCACTCATTTTTATTTTGTATTTGACATGGCTTCTCCACTATTCTGCAGCTGGGGTGCTCAGATAAAACAATTCCCTGAAAGCTAAAGGAACAACAGCTCTGATCTACTCTAGATGCAACTGGTTGCGCCAGTGCCATTTGAATCCAACAAGTACTTGCATTCAAGTTGGTAGAGATGAAGCAGTGGATGCCAGAAAAAATATTGCAAAGTCTAAGGCACCAAAATCAATGTCTTAGCAGCTCAGATCACATTGTTTAGGCACCAGAACGGTGCAGGGCTGAACTAAAATTTCAGATTCCTAGTTGCCAATATCAACTTTCTAGGCACCTGTGATTTTTCCAATTTTAGAGGTACTGTTACTTTCCAAGCCTTGAAAATTATTCTCCACTTAGCTCAAATTATAACAGCATAGTCCTTTTGTGCAACACTGTCACACTGCTGACTCATCTTCAGTTTTGTATCCTATTCTCCAAAGACTCTGCAACTGCTCCCATTTTGTATCATAGTTGAACAGCCTGTCCTTCTTCATCTAGGACATTATTGTAATGTAGAACTGGACTGGTCCTAGCCATGATCTCTACAACCTGATGTCTCTTTTCAGCCAAATATTAGCCAATTAATCTATGTTCTTGCAATGGAAGAGTAACGATGATGTAAGGGATGAGAGGCTGCAAAAGTGTCCAACAACAGTGGATAATTAAGAGGCTGCACCTTCATGTTCTAAGCAGATGACACCCCCCCCCCAGGAGAATGCAGTACACAGGCTCTGTCAACATTGCAGGTGGAGGGTGTATGGACAGGAAGAGGGCTTTCGTAGAAATAGAGGCTCCCGACCTGGATCTTTTTAGGTTCAAACTTCATAAAAAACTGACAAATAGAGACACAGACAACCAGAGCCGAAGAGCCTACAAGGCTCTTGGTCTTCAAGGATCACAGAGTTAGGGCCGACACTTTCAGAAGAAGAAACTGAAGGAAACTGTAATTCAAAACTGATCCCTTGATCATTTGGGCTGCCCTCTTCTGAACCTTTTCCACCTCTGCAATATCCTTTTTGATGTGTGGCGACTAGGACTGTACACAGTATTCCAAATATGGTCATATCACAGATTTGTATAAAGGCATTATGATACTGGCAGTTTTATTTTTGATCCTGTTCTCCGGATGACCCCTGACACAGAATTAGCCTTTTTCACAAGATCGACCTTGGAGCTGGAAGGTTTGTGGGCATTCTGGGAGGCAGGGCAGGGAGGAGAGAGGCTCCACCATGATATGTATTATCCTGGCAGCACCTCAGCCTGTCCTCCCCATGCTCTGGAACAAAAGACTTAGATGGTCGAAATTGGCCATCTAAGTCTTTTGCAGGGTGGGAGGAGTGTGGAAGTGCCTTCGCCTCTACTCTCCTTCCACCCTCGATAGGATGCCCATAATCCACTGAGTTCAGAGGGTTACGGGCAGTCACATTGGATTGCGCTGCCTGGGATTTTATTATATTAAGCAATATATGTATTACTAATAAACAAACAAACACACAAACAAATAATAAATTAATAAACAAACAAACTGGAAAGGCCCAGAGGATCTGTCAACCAGCTGTATCCCTGGCTCATGTGACCACACAACCATGACATTCTACCACAAATCAACAGCTATTTTAATATTTTTTTGCAATCTTTTTAGCCTCACACCTGTTAATCCATGTGCTTGACTATGCTATGAGCTGCAGTGGCTTCATGAAATATGCCTGGGTATTACTAAAGGTGCTACTGGAAGTTGTGTTCCAAGGTTTAGACTGCCCTATTCTGAAGAAAAGTAAATGTTCTCCGTAAAACATAGTACCAAAAATGTATGTTTCCCCTATTCCTGACCATGATAATATTAACTTGGGTGGTGGACTCTCCCTTGCTGGAAGTCTTCAAGCAGAGGCTGGACAGTCCTCTGTTGGGGATGCTCTATCTCTGGATTTCCTGCATCAAGCAGAGAGGTGGACTAGATGCCCTACAAGACTCCTTCCAACTCTATCATTCTAGAATGATCTGTTCTTTACTCTCGCCATGCATTTCCCCTGCTGCCTGTGACTGTTCTGCTAGGGACAAAAAGTGGTCATGGCCTCCACAGAAGATTCATAGATTCATAGATCATAGAGCTGGAAGGGGCCTACAAGGCCATCGAGTCCAACCCCCTGCTCAATGCGGGATCTGGTTGATAAGGATCTGGCTGCAAGGGGCAAACTCTCTGGCAAATGCATGTTATCCACACAGTGTGGCAAAACCTTTGTCAGCATATCAGGGCTTTCATGGGGATTGACACTTGCTGATGTGATGAGCCTAAGACATTTTGCTGCCTGAGGCAGCCAACTAGACTGGGAGTTGAATCTTACTTCAGCACTGGTGTCTGGACAGCAGCCTCCATGGCATCTGAGGGGCGGCAACAGACTAGCTTAGAGAGGGTGCAGGGCCCATTCCAGAGTACACACAGGGAAAAGTTTAAAGGGACAAAAATGCCAGGTAATCAAAATAACTCAAAAGTGTGATCTAATCCCTGCAGATCAACCACCCTCAGAGAGCATGTGCATTGCATAATGATCTCTACAGAATGAATGAATGAATGAATGAATACTTCTGTCCTCGTTTTATGAAGTATACCGTATAAATATTTTAAAAATAAGTAAATAGAATAGAGAGGCAACATGGATTGGTTAGATCTTGAGCATGTGCAAAATCCACCTACTGAGTTTACTACCAGAAATTTTTTATTGGATTGCAAGCCCACTCCACCAAATATCTTATCTCTGTGTCTGCCAGACTCTGATGCCTCAGAGAAAGGAACATTAAAATATTAGACAGAACCAAAGGCAGCACAACATCGCATAAATCTGAGGTGTGATGAGCTGCAGGGTAGAAAAGCTCTATGGAACAGGTAGGTACTTCTGCCAATTTTGCCTCACTTGTCTTCTCAAAGGAGTTTTAAATATTTCAGCTTGATGTGCAATCTATGCTGATGTTTCCCTTTGATATCTCAGTCAGTCACGCAGAGTGGTAGAGAAAGGAGACCTTTTGATACATGGTACAGTAAAAAATGGGAGTGTAAATTTCTTATCTCACTTCTGGCTGAGATTGTGAGTAAGGTTATTCCAATTAGACAAACAACGAAGGGGTTCTTTGGAGGATGCTAAATGACATACTTCAGTGAATCGACTCTCTTCCGTAGCTTATACATTTTTGTCTCTTATAACTACCATCATCAAAGTGGTGATAAAAACAATTGATCACTGCATCTATAATGTATTTGCATTTTCTGCTCTTTTCCTCACAATTATATGTTGGAAGAGAAAGTTTATCCCCCTTTTCTCCTAGGCTCCTTTAATTACTTTCAGTTCAGGATGACTTCCCATCTTCTTGTAGGTAATGGAAGTCAGATGGGAAATTGTGAAACTTTAGCCTGAAGTCAATCAGCTTCTTAACTCAAAACACTGAATGCAAAATGCACTTGTGCATTTCATTCATCCCTGCTAAAGCAACTGTAGTGGGAGATCAAGATGATCCTTGCTGAAAAGTATTGGGAAGAAATGAAAAGGGATCATTAAGACAATAATGACACCACCTAAAAGGAAGTTAAGGCAATAAATACACACACCAAAGTACTGAAGTGAAAAATTCAAATGATAAGTAGATCACACATTGCACATGTGTAGTGCAGTGAACAACCCACAGTTCACAATCCAACAACAAACCATGGGTTATTTTCATGGTTCATGGTTAACAAACCATGGTTCATGGTTAACAAGCCATGGCTTGCTAGTGCAGCTGGGTTCAGGCAACACGATAACCCATGTTTCAACAGCAACCCACAGTTCAACAGCAAGCACATTCGACCCTTAAGTGTGGGTTATTGTGTTGTCTGAACCCAGTCAATATCTTTTCACAGGGAAGTGCTAGAAGCCCTTTGTCTGGAAGCACCGCTGTTCACTATGAAGCTGGGGCAGGGATGCACTTCTCACCCTGTCCATGACCTTGTGTCCCTCCATTTGACCTATCCTCTGATGTCCACATGTTGAGTGCTGTTGTCTTCAAAGGAACCCATACATGTGAGCAGCTGCTCTTGCGTAGAGGTTCCATGTGATTGGAACATCCAGCTACACAAGTATTTTGATCACATGGAGTTGCTTGCATGTCAGACAGCTCTACTCAATGCATGGACTTTGGTGCTGCTCCAAGGCATTGTTGCTAATTAAAGCAAAAGCTCTCAGACCTGGACATGCCTCTTCTGCTAGGTAAGGTCACTAGAGCCCACTAATGTTGGAGGGGGGCTGCAAGAGGGCACATTACGAAGGGTCTCTCAAACCTGGACCTGCCTCTGTTAGCAAGCTAAGCAGGAGATAGATAGGTAGATCAGACCACAAGCAGAGCAGAATAACAAAGACATCATCTACTGTTCATCCTTATTCACAGCAACATGGACCATCTTGATATTTTTGATTTTAACATGGACACTTGGGAATATTATTTAAATTAATGCAAAAATTAAAATATTCAGTAGTATGGTTTTATGAATATTAAATAGATTCAAATATTGAAATATTAATTCCCTGGTTGTCATGGCTTTGTTTTTGTCATGGGTATAGTCGTGGCTGACCTTGCTTGTTAAAGGTTCCACAAAGTTTCAAAGGAGGCACTGTTTAAAATATTCCCATTGTCACATCCTTCCTTTACTTGCAGGTGCTGGGTTTATTTTCAGCTGTAGTTCCATTAATTGGAATGAATGTTAATGACTTCACACCGCTTGGCTGGGAAGAGAACATGAGAATAAATTCCACATGTGTGCCCTTAAAAGAATGGATCAAACATTCAGAACGATGTCATCTTTAAGAGCAAAAGTTAATGGCATGCAATAAACAGCACAGCAGGGTCTCTCACTGTCTGACCCTGAAGGAATCTCTTTTAGGAAATGTAAAGACATAAGAAAACTTGGAACACATAGTGATAGTGCAAACGTTTCTCAGCAGTAAATGACATCAAAAGAGAGAGTGTGTGCTTGTAGGAGATGTGCAGAACTGGAGATTGAATTTAGCATCATGAATTGGGCTGACATCAGTGGCGTGTGTTGACTATGGCTCCCTGTGGTTTGGACTGTGTAGGCTGGTGGGTTGGATTTGGAATAGAATGGTCCTTTGGTCTCTTCCAGCCCTATAATTCTCTGATAAAGAACTGCTTGGAAGAGCAAACGTGCATTGCACCTGGCATTCCCAAGTCTCTTTTATGAAGCAATTCATGAAACACTTGTAGCACCACCGCACATGCCTCTTAGAGGCACATGCCTCTTAGAGGCACACGTGAGGCCATTTTGAGGAGCAACGGCATTGCTCCCTCCTCTCTCCCAAAAGAAAGAGGGAGAGCAAATGGAGCAGCACAGACTGGCTCAGAGCAAAGCAGCTGGACAGAATTGGTAGCAGGTTCAAGAATGGCACACAGGAACTAGCTTGGATTTGGCAGGGGCCTCAGCAGGCCTCAAGCTGCTTCAGAGTGGACTGGCTATGTGAGCCAGTCCACAATGGCTATGTCAAGCCATTCTGTGAAGTACTGTGGTTTGGGCTGGTTCAGGGTTGCAGCAGTCGAGAAGAGAAGCCGCAGCTGAAGGCAGGACTATGTTATGAGGAAAATATGAGGTTTCCAGCTTGCAAGGCAAATATAGGGTGGCAGGACTGGTGGGACTTGCAGGGGAGAATAGGTGGCTGGGAGGTGATGCTTAACCCTTTTTGTACCTGCCATTTTGTCTCTGCAAATATTTCACCAGGCCTTCTAAAATATTTTTTTTTCTCCACAACTGGACTCCAGAAGCAGGAGTAAGTCTGGCTGGGAGGAAAACAGCTTCAGTAGAGCATATTCAGGGGGTGAATGGTGGGTAAGGGAGGGATATTTTCTATTGATTCTCCTCTACAAAAGCCCCCTTTGCCCCCACATTTGCCATATCTGGGCAAATAAGGCTTTAGGAACATGTATTAGCCAAGATGACATGTATTTCTGACCAGTAGGACTGCAAGCAGCTATGGGGCCAGTGGGAGATTTTGGAATCTCAACTACTGAGGGGGGGAAATAGGAGGAGAGAAAAAGGGTGGACTAGGCCCCTACAAAAGCTCAGGGGTATACAAACAAGGATCAAGGACAGACTGCAAGATTTGGGTTTCTCAGGCTGTGGCTATATCATGACAGAGACTATCTATTCTTTTCATTTTATTTTGATCTAGCTTGCTCTTCATTGTTCCTATGCTGCTCTTTGTCTGTTTGCAGCACTTGCAGACAAAGAGCAGCACAGGAACAACAGAGATAATGTGAAACCACGAGTGTGTGGCAAGCCAAATTCATTGCACCCTTTCCGTTTTATTTAGTTGGATAATTAATGCCCCAGACTTTCTGTCTCAAAAGAGACACGCAAGGGAGCCTACATCCTTACATCGAATACAAAACAACCCCCTTGACCCCGTTTGCAAACTGGACACCAATTTTGGATGGCTTTAAAAAGGGATTAGACAAATTCATGGGGGAGGAGGCTATCCATGGCTACTAGTCCTGATGGCTCTATGCTACCCCCAGTGTCAGAGGCAGTATGCCTGTGTACACCAGTTGCTGGGGAACGTGAGCGGGAGAGTGCTATCACACTCATGTCTTGCTTGTGGGCTTCCCACAGGCATCTGGTTGGCCACCGTGTGAACAGAATGCTGGACTAGATAGGCTTTTGGTCTGATCCAGCAGGGCTCTTCTCATATTCTTACACCTTCCAACTCCTCTCAGCAACTTCTGTGCCAGCTACTCTTCACTATCTCCCTCAGCCTACCACTTCCACATTTCCTTCCACTCTGTCAATCAGTTCACCTCAATCCTTCATGAAACTTTTAGCTTAGCTGCGATTTTGCCCTTGGCCCCTTTAAGATAGCTCTGCTTAGGCTTGAACAGCCGCCCACAGTAAGCAGGGAGGGGAAAGACCCGAGGATGTGCGTGCATGCGTGCGCTCTACCTTCTGCCTCTGCCGATGGAGAGGTGAATGAGGGAATTTAACACGATTCCTATCTTTATATTGCCAAAGATTTTATTTCCTAACAGAGCTGACTCTGTGCTTCTAACAGGTGAGGTACAGTGTCAGAAGAAAATGTAAGAAACTTCCTCTTCTCTCTGAAGCTCCATGTTTGGGGGTATGGGATGGGTGGGTAAGAGCTTCACCTGTTGAATTTGTGCCAATCCTGACAATTTGAAAACAAAAAGAGAGAGATTGCCCTGCAAGCACTGACCCGCCCCACATGAAAAACACCAGATATCAATTAAATTAAGGGTTTAAGTAAGGTAAAAAAAATATTACAAAAGCCACTTTAAAATATTATAAAATAATATATAATATAATAATGTAATAATTATAATGATATTATATAATAATATAATTCTGGAAAAGTCATCCTAGCACTGGCACTGCTGCTGCCTCTTCTTCTAGCAAGGAGCAGCATTTCACAATTATCCCTCAAATACACAATACTTCTTCACACAATGCATAATCAATTTGCTGCCACAAGATGTGATGGTCAGTGTTGTAGATTGCATTAAAATACGGAGCTTCAGTGTTTAATACTGGATATATGTGCTCAAATGCAAGATATATGAATTGTGGGAAGGAAAAATATTTATTAACCTCTAACCATGAATTTTAAAAGAATAAAGGTTGAAATATTTTGTCCCAGAATACATTTACATTTGATTTAAGGCATATTCCATAATAATAAAAAAAAGGTTAGGCCTTCTGAGTCTTTTAATAAAGCATAGTCTATACCAGTGGCCCTCCTTGACAACTTATTATTGCATTTACCTAAATCTAATAGTGTGATTCAATTGTACACTTACTGTTGGGAGCAAGCTCTATTGAATTCCGTGGGACATACTTCTGCGTGATCATGCCTAGGATTGTGCAGCATTCTGGCCACTTCCCTGAGAGTAAAGCCCCATTGAAAGAAGTGGGAGTAGCTTTTGAATGAACATTTATAGCATCAGGCTGTAAAACTAGACTTTGCTCCTATCGGAACTCCAGGAATAACCCTTGATGGTCAGAGACTTATAATGGGCAGCTTCTCATGAATTTATTCTGAAGACTGACACAATTTGTGCCCTTAAAAGGCTTGTGCTCTGAACTTTGCTGTCAAAAATTAACCTCCAGATTGCCTTATTCAACCCATAAGTCTAACAGACAAAAGGACATCTTCATGCAAACCAAGTCCCTGCATACACTTAAGCAACCTGGGTTTGTATATAGGGACTGGGCTTGCATCTTCTTGTAAGAGAAGGTGTTCATGCCTTCCTCTCTGTGCTAGGTTAAGACCAAAAGACCATAAAAAGAGCCCTACTGGAAAGGCCTATCTGGTCCAGCATCCTGTTCCCAATAGTGACCAACCAGATGCTCTGGAAAGCTCTCAAGCAGGACATGAGGGTAACAGTAAGCTCCTACTCATGTTTCCCAGCAACTGGTATTCAGAGGCATGGTGTCTCCAATCCTGGAGGTGCTATGTAGCCATCATGACTAATCAATTGATCGCCTTATCAATAATTTAATGCCTTGAGAAGGGAAATTAGATACTAACCTCCATGAATTTGTCTACTCCAAGTTGGGAGCCTTCGCTACATCTTGTGGCAGTGAATTCCAGTTTACCTATGCACTATGCAAAGAAATACTTCATTTTGTTAGTCCCAAATGTGCCATCATTTAGCTTTAGTGGATAACCCCAGGTTCTAGGTAAGAGGGAAAAAATACTGCAGTTTTGAGTGTTTCCTCTAATAACTTTTGTACTTGACCATGCCCTTTGGCTGCCTGGCCATACCCTTGACCACGCCCTCATGTTGCCTGGCCACACCCTCCCGATCATACCTTCATGTTGCTTAACCATACCTCTTACAAATTCCCTATTTTCATCTGTGAAATGTTGGAGGGTATGCAGTAGCATGCCATGGAGGATAGGGAACCATGTACAAATGCTGCTCAATAGACCCGTAACAGAGTGCTCACTTTCCTATGTAGGAATCTGGATGTGGGATGCTAACCAGAGACAGGATCTTAAAAAGCATGCAAGCTGCACTGGTATCTGGAGCTTATCACACACACGAAACTGGTTCAGGCCTTTGCTATGTTGATGGGTATGGGAAGGAAAATCACAGACTGATAAAATGCTTCCCCCCCCCCCCCCGGCTTTGATGGTTTTAAATCCAACCTTGGTCTTCAAAACTAAGCAGCAGCCTTATTTGCCTGGAAGATGATCCACTTGTGACTTAAGAGTATGTTTACATGGCTCTAATTTAGGAGGTCTGATGTGTTGGTTTGATGCATCTAATCTTCATACATGGGCAAATGGTTTGATGGGGCTGACTGTGTCCCATGGACCAGAGCAGGATATGCCTAGATTACAGCCTGCATTGTTGGTTCCTTACAGGGAACTCTGGATGGGTGTGGTGGGGAGGTACTTGCCTCTTCCTGGGATGTTTCTCACGCACCCAGCCATGCACACCAGTACCCAATCATTCCAGCACTGAAACAGCTGTATGCTGTTGTAGGTTTTCAACCCTGGATTGCAACGGTGAGGCATGTTATATGAAGTCTTGCACAGCCTGTTGCAACAAATTTGTCCACAAATCTGTCACTTACAGGATTTTTATGCATACATTGAAAAGAATATGACAAGATCTAAATCCCAGTAACTAGCTATATTCTCACCCCACCCCCAACCTCCATCTCTTGAATAGAAAGCGTTCTCCTTCCAATTTCTATTTCAGCAAGAAGCATCTGTGCTAACAAACCTAATGGAAGACCAAGTATAAAGCCAGGCTCTGATCTCTTTTGATCCTCTTTCCTGTATGGACCAATGTTATTGTGTTTCTCATCAGTGCCCTCTGACCTTGCTAAGCTGCTGCTCATCCAAGGCCCAGTGTGGAAGAACCTCAAAGGAAAACCCAGATGAGAAATAGGCAGAAGAAAAACTTCTTGAATCTCAGCTGATAGAATGTATTTCAAATCATACTGAAAGGTAATTGACAGCTCCCCCTTTTGTCTTTCAAGAGTTTGGCGGTAAACGCTCCCTGCAATGTGGTAAGAAAGTTAGGAGTGCGGTGGGTGGTGGGAGGATCCCATTCAAATACTCTGAACATGAGATTACAAAGTAGTAAAGCACCATAGTTAAAATAACATCAACAGGGATGTAAGAGAACTTCATTTCAGTTTGCAAATAATCAGAACTTGTCCCATTCAAAACCCCAAATGTGAACATGAACGAGAGTGCTTTTTCCCCCCAGAAAAAGTGCACATATTCCCAAACTTGCGATCGCAGTTGTAAAATGCATATTTTTTGAAAACGCATACTTCAAAGTGAGCATTTTTCAAAAAGTATGCATTTTAATGCTTTAGTCAATGGGGAGAAGTGCACACTTTAAAAAAGCACACACAAATTATGCCCTTTCCCCATTCAAACAAAAAGAAAAAGAGGTTGCAGCAAAAATGGGAGCAAGGTGAACCGAACTTTGAAGTAGAGTTCAGAGAATCTCGGCAAGCTCAAACGAACATTCCTGGTTCTCCCATCTAGATCATGTTTTCTCAAATGTGGCTACAAGGAACTTTTGAAGGGGAAGAATCCACAATGAGGAAAACCATTGATTGGAGTGTGAGGAGACACACACACACACCTCTAGCTATATATGTGATATTTCATATATGCATTAGACTTTATGACATTGGATATATGTATACAATATGTCATGAATGATGATTGTTTGATTCAAAAAGCAATAAAAGTTTCAATCTATTCATTTACAATGGAGTCAGGCTTTCCCCCTTCGTCCCTTCCCATTCCCTTTTCCTTGTGTGTCCTGTCTTTTTAGATTGTAAACCTGCATGCAGGGACTGTCTTATTTAATTGATTATACATAACCTGCTCTGGAAGCCTTTTTGGCTGAGGAGCGGCATAAAAAGTTTTTCAAATAAATAAAATAAATAAACATTTACTCAGAAATAAGTTCCAGTTTGTTCAAGGAAGCTTACTCCCTAGTACGTATGTTGAGGATTGTAGCCTAAAGCCCTTTTCCTTGAAAAATTGAGTTGCAAAATAACAAGCCACTCTGCATCGCAATTTACCTCTCTATAATAACCATAACATGGTTTAATTTTTTGTTGTTATTTATTGTGATGGAGTGATGATAATACTAGCCCCATTCATATTTGTATGTTAATGGGCCTTTGTATTGTTTTGACTTTTGAAATGTAAAGAGATTTGGTTTATTTATTTATTTATTATATTTATTTATTATATTTATCAATCGCCCATCTTGCCGGCCACCCGGCCACCCTGGGCGATGTACAATTAAAATACAGCAAAACAACACAATAAAATATAATAATTAAAACAATATTAAAAATTCTCATTAAAAACCTAACCCACCCCATATTCCCGCCTGAACAGCCATGTTTTTAATGCACGGCGGAAGCTCATCACGGAGGGGGCATGGCGAAGGTCACTAGGGAGGGAGTTCCATAATGTGGGGGCCGCCACAGAGAAGGCCCTCTTCCTAGTCCCCACCAGCCTGGCTGCTCTGGCTGATGGGATAAGGAGAAGGCCGTCCATGGCAGACCTTGTTGAGCGGCCTACTTGATGTTGCTGGAGGCGCTCCTTGAGATAAGCTGGGCCGGAGCCGTGTAGGGTTTTAAAGGTCAAAACCAACACCTTGAATTCGGCTCGGCAAGCAACTGGTAGCCAGTGCAACTCATTAAGCACTGGCGTGATGTGATCACGCCGGCGGCTGCCCTTAATCAGGCGAGCCGCCGCGTTCTGTACCAGCTGAAGCTTCCGGACCGTCTTCAAGGGTAACCCCACGTAGAGTGCATTACAGTAGTCTAGGCGAGAGGAGACCAAGGCATGAACCACTGATGGGAGCAGGTGATTAGGAAGGTAGGGGCGCAGCTGCCGTATCAGATGGAGTTGATACAGCGCCGCCCGGCTCACAGCTGCCACCTGAGCCTCCATGGACAGCTGGGAGTCTAGAATGACCCCCAAGCTGCAGACCTGGTCTTTCAGGGGTAGATGTACCCCATTCAGCACCAGGTCAACATCCCCTAACCTTCCCTTGTCCCCCACCAGAAGTACCTCGGTCTTGTCGGGGTTCAGTTTCAGCATGTTCCTTCCCATCCAGCCAGCCACTGACTCCATGCACTTGGACAGGGTCTCAACGGCCAACCTCAGTGAGGACTTAAAACAGAGGTAGAGCTGCGTGTCATCCGCATACTGATGACACTGCACCCCAAACCTCCTGATGATAGCTCCCAGCGGCTTGAGGTAGATGTTGAATAACATCGGGGAGAGGATGGAACCCTGCGGCACTCCACAAGTGAGCAGCCGAGGGTCCGAAGCCTCCTCCCCGAGAACTACCCTCTGATACCTTCCAGAGAGGAAGGACCGGAACCACTGCAATACAGTGCCTCCCAAGCCCAACCCCTCCAGACGGTCCAGGAGGATACCGTGGTCAACGGTATCAAAAGCCGCTGAGAGATCGAGGAGGACTAGAAAGGAGCATTCGCCCCTATCCAAAGCCCTCCTCATATCATCCACCAAGGCGACCAAGGCCGTCTCTGTCCCATGTCCAGTCCTGAAGCCCGACTGGCACGGATTCAAATAATCGGCTTCATCCAAGTGTGCCTTCAACTGAGCACCCACCACCCGCTCGATCACCTTGCCCAGAAATGGTAAATTGGAGACTGGGCGAAAGTTGTTTAAATCCTGGGGATCCAAGGAGGGCTTCTTTAGAAGCAGTCTTATTACTGCCTCCTTGAGGGCTGATGGCATCACTCCCTCCTCGAGGGAGGCATTCACCACCGCCTTGATCCCCTCACCCAGTCTCTCCCTGCAGCTCATGATGAGCCAGGACGGGCAAGGGTCAAGCAAGCAGGTGGTCGGCCTCACAGATGAAAGCACCTTGTCCACTTCATCAGAAGGAAGAAGCCGAAACCGATCCCACAAAACCGGTCTGCCATTGGCCTCCTCCCGCTCACTCCCTGTGTCCACGACGTACGATATCCCACTCCTAATCCGATCGATTTTATCTGCGAAGTGCTTCGCTAAAGCCTCACAGGAGGCTTTTGACTGTTCCAGTGGGTCCGGAGCGACTGGACCGACCAGACTCTGGACCACTTGGAACAGCCTCCTGGGGCAGCACTCTGCAGACGCAATGGAGGCAGCATAGAAATTCTTTTTTGCTGCCTTCACCACCACCCGGTAGGCTGAAGATGCAGCTCTAACCCGTGTTCGATCGTCTTCGGAGCGGGAATTTCGCCATCGGCGCTCTAGCCATCTCACCTCTTGTTTCAGAGCTCGCAGCGACGGAGTGAACCATGGTGCTGCGCGAGCTCTGTTTAGGCGAAGAGGGCGCTTCGGGGGAACTCGGTCTAATGCCCTGGTGATTGCAGCATTCCAGTCATTCACCAGGGTCTCGACTGAGCTACCGTTTGTGTGCTCCAATTCCCCAAGCGCGTTCAGGAATCCATCCGGATCCATAAGACGCCTGGGGCGGACCATTCTAATAGGTCCCTCACCCCTGCAGAGGGGTTGTGGCACCGAGAAATCCAACCCCACCAGATAGTGATCTGACCATGACAAGGGGGTGGTGGATATACCCCCGATCTCCAGATCATTTCCCCCTCTCCGGAAACAAAAACCAAGTCCAGTGCATGACCGGCTACATGGGTAGGTCCAGTTAATACAGGGTGCAGCTCCCAGGAAGCCATGGTCTCCATAAAGTCCCGAGGTGCCCCCGTGAGGGCAGCCCCTGAATGCATGTTGAAGTCCCCCAGCACCACTAGCCTGGGGGACAACACACACACATCAGAGACCACCTCCAGCACCTCGGCCAGGGAGTCTGTCGTACAGCGGGGTGGACGGTACACGAGCAGAATCCCCAGGCTGCCCTTTGGACCCAACCTCCAGTACATGCACTCAATAAACTTGGTCTCCCGGAGAGGGAGTCTGGTGAGGACCAAGGACTCCCGGTAGATAACAGCCACTCCCCCTCCCCGTCCCCCAACCCTTGGCTGCTGGGCATACGAGAAACCAGCTGGACACAAGGCTGCCAGAGTTGGAGCAGCGGCCTCGTCCAGCCAGGTTTCCATAATACATGCCAGGTCCGCACCCTCATCCATGATCAAGTCATGGATGAGAGATGTTTTTTGGGTAACGGACCTGGCATTGCACAACAGCAAACGCAGGGTGGGGGGAGGAGCAACACATCCCCCAGTTATCCCTTGGCTCTGGGCAGGCCCGGAACAAGGGATAGATAATAAGCATCGATCCCTTGTTCCCCTTACTCGGCGTGGCCTGCCCCTAGCACTCTGCCAACGCCTGCCGCTCAACGTTGGTACCGTTTGCCCCCCAGAACTCCCCCCACTATCTCCCTGGGAGAGACACATGCCCCCTCGCTTCCGCCAATCAGGTGGGAGACCCACCCCTAAAATCAACCCCTAAAAAGCCCCAGCCCTTCAAAAAGGAAGGGCCTCTTAAAAACTCCCAGCCCCACCTATATCCCCAGCAGCAGGGGGACAGGCCCTCGCCCTCGTGCCACCCCCGAAGTGGCTCCCCCAAAGGGGCAACCCCCTTTGGTGTCGCCCCTTCGGTGGCGACCCCGCCGGCAGCGGACCCGCCCCCGCTGGGGCCTGGTCTTTCTGGCCCCACAATCAAGCAGCTGCAGGTGCGGTGGGGTGGGCTGGCGTCGCACAGGCGGCGGCAGCAGCAGCAGAGCTGAACCCACCTGCCTGGCTTGCTCTTCTCCCCGGCAGTGGTGGTGAGGAGATGCCCAGGTCAGCTGGGGCCTGGTCTTTCTGGCCCCACAATCAAGCAGCTGCAGGTGGGGCAAGGCGGCTCCCAGCTGAGCCCGGGCCTGCAGGGGGCAGGCAGCAGTCCCACAGGTGCGGTGGGGTGGGCTGGCCTCGCACAGGCGGCGGCAGCAGCAGCAGAGCTGGACCCACCTGCCTGGCTTGCTCTTCTCCCCGGCAGTGGTGGTGAGGAGATGCCCGGGTCAGCTGGGGCCTGGTCTTTCTGGCCCCACAATCAAGCAGCTGCAGGTGGGGCAAGGCGGCTCCCAGCTGAGCCCGGGCCTGCAGGGGGCAGGCAGCAGTCCCACAGGTGCGGTGGGGTGGGCTGGCCTCGCACAGGCGGCGGCAGCAGCAGCAGAGCTGGACCCACCTGCCTGGCTTGCTCTTCTCCCCGGCAGTGGTGGTGAGGAGATGCCCGGGTCAGCTGGGGCCTGGTCTTTCTGGCCCCACAATCAAGCAGCTGCAGGTGGGGCAAGGCGGCTCCCAGCTGAGCCCGGGCCTGCAGGGGGCAGGCAGCAGTCCCACAGGTGCGGTGGGGTGGGCTTGTTGAATTAGACTTCCTTGCAAGACCTCAGCTGCTTCTCATGTACATGGTTTGCAAGTGGTTAGCTACACCTCAAAGATGCTTGGTGCTTATACACAGAGAAAAACAAAGACTACAATCGCTAAAGTTTGCAAGAAGTACAGAACTTAGCCTAGTAGTTTTGCAGCCTGTTCAAAAACAAAATAATGATTGATGAGAAGCAACAGGATGGCTTCATATGTGGAAAGGGCATGTTAAATGCCATCATAAAGCTGAACTTCGATATTAGAAAGGACCCACTGAAATGAGAAAACTGTATATTTATGTTCTGTCAGCTGCAAAGCATTAGATGGCACCTAACACCACAAACTGTTTTGACAGATTCAGATCCACCGAAATTCATGATGGGCACGAACTCTTGGTAATAACACAACCCTATTAGAATATAAAAGCAGCCAAAAAGAGATTAAAAAGCGGGGGGCGGAAGGCTGTATAATGTCAACAACTTGATTCAGCATCTCGAGTAAATGTCTAATGATGGCAATTTAAGAAACAAATTAAGAATAAAGGAATATAGACTGTCCATGAATACCAAAAGGCAACCTAAAAATCAACGTCTGGCAGTACTTTTGTAAAATGTTCAGAAATCAGGCTGGGGTAGATTTCCAGAAGGAAGGATGTTCTACGGTTACAGAACAGCCACTGAAGGCTTATATCTGCATGATCCTGAAAAATGGGCGAAGCATGTGCTTTGCTGCACAAGGTCCCAGCTTCAATCCCTGGCATCTCCTGTTAAAGCAGGGGGTGAGGAACCTCTTTTGGCCCAAGGGCCACATTCAATTTCATATAAGCTCTTGGGGGCTGCATGCCAGAGGTGGGCGGAGCTGAAGGCAAAAGGCTTGGGCCAAAGGCAAAAGGATCCCCAAAATACAAAAAAATACCAACATATTGTAGTTTAAAGCTCTTACTGCCAGTAACTAAGTCTTAGGAGAGGTATTTCAAATGGGGGGGATGGGACTGCACAAAACCCAAATGATCAGGGGCTGGGGGAAAGGGGGCCAGGGAAGGGGATGCTGCCATCTGGGTATCCCTGGAAGGCCAGATTTGGCCTCGGGCCCTAGGTTGCCTACCCCTGTGTTAACGGATTTCAGGTAGAGGGCTGTGAAAGCCCTGTGTTTGAAGCACTTCAGAGGCAGTGTCACTGAGAATAGAGAATCCTGGGGCTAGATGCACCAACCAATAGATCTTTGCATACAACAAACAGCATCTATGCTACTTTAAGCAGAAAGACATTTACTGCACATTTTGTGTGTGCAAAGAGCAATCATTTGGAAAGTTCATGGAATGACCCAAAGTGCGGGGTCAATTCATGATGTCCACATAATGGTATACACATGGGCATACATTGGAATGCCCAGAAAAGGGATGTATTTTGGCTCTTCCCGGACTGTACCACTTCAAAATGTAGATAGATAAATGCCTGTCTGAATGTTTCCCATGCTGCAAAAACTCCCCATACACAGAAAATTGGCACAGCAGGGATAAGACTCGGCTAGAGCTGCGTGGACTCAGCCTTCTCCCTTGTGTGGTCTGTTGAACCTTGATTACTAATTCAGGCTCCACATAAGGGCAGTGGGGCAAGGAATCCACGTCAGGTCTTACACTGAACTTTTAAGGAGCTATCCATGGTGCTGAACCCCACCCCCAAAATAAAGTTCAGACTGAAACCTGGAGTGGATGCACTGCCCTACTGACATTGGAGCCACCAGCCACTGCTGAATAAGGGTCAAACTAGATGTTAATTCATCAGGGATGTTGAAGAGTCCTTGGTCTCGAGTCATGAGTCGAGTCACGAGTCTTTGGACCCGAGTCTCGAGTCCGAGTCCAAGTCCTTGGTCCAAAATGGTGACTCACGAGTCACTCCCAAAGCTGACTCCACGAGTCCCTATTAAAATCAATGGGGTTTTTTTCCCAACAAAATAAGGCTACTTCAGATGTGTGGCTTAAATAAATTCTAGGCACAAGTGTGCCTTTTAATCTCAAAACTCTGCCACTGATTTTGACAAGAACAGACCAGGCTGACAAACCCAAAATAACCAGGCAGGCAGAGGAGGCAGGGAACCCCAAAGCAGGCAGGCAGAGGCCTTTGTCTTGGACAATTCAAACTGTGGAACTGGTTAAGAAGAGACCAGGCAGGCAGAGGAGGCAGGGAACCCCAAACAGGCAGGCAGAGGCAGCCAAACCCAAAATGTCTGAAAGGTTGCATTAGGAAAATGATTTTAAAAAAATAAACTTGGATTGTTACTGCAACTAGGTCCAGACAGCACCTGCAGGTGGCATCAAGCAGGGATGTTGACGAGTCCTTGGTCTCGAGTCCCGAGTCGAGTCTCAAGTCCCATTAAAAGTATTGGGACTCAAGTGTGACTCGAGTCAGAGGGGGGACTCAGTCCGACTCACAAGTCGAGTCCTGGAGGCCGAGTCCCCATCCCTGTAATTCATTGCATCTGGATACAACACATCCTGGACATGTTAGCTTTCCATGTGAAGGGTTTGGTGTTTTAAATCATGGGGAGGAGTATTCAGTCATGTTATCCACCAGATATATTCTGAACTGGGGTAGAGGGTTAGGACTGCACCACATGCCTTTTCTGAATGTGTAGATAAGTTGTTAGAGTCAGTTGGCAGTATCCAACGGGGCGCTACACCCCCACCGATCTCATTCCGGAAGCGGCCCCCAGTGTTTGTGCAGTAGAGATTTAGAGTTTCTGGGAGCAACCAAAAATGAGCAGAAATGCTTAGTTCCGGAATGGCGCAGGTCAACAGAACTCCACTAACTTATACTGATGCAGAAACAAGCCTTTCTGCTTGTTTCAGGGCTTCCTCTAGGAAGCGTTAAATCTCCATTGTGCAAGCTGTAGGTACCACTTGCACAACGGAATCGGTGGGAGAGACTGCTTGTGGAACTGAATTGGCAGGGGTCTGTCTGTCTGTCTGTCTGTCTGTCTGTCTGTCTATCTATCTATCTATCTATCTATCATGTTTCTCTACCGTACAACAGCCAAAGCACCCCATTGGATACTGCCCATGATGGCCCAATAGACAGCATGTTGCATGATCTGGACCACATGAGAGGAAGTCAAATTCCCCTTCAACCATTCTCTCACTGAGTTGTGGTCATATCACTTTATTTTGGTTTCATATCAGTAAAATGTGAATTATAATCACCTTCCTCCCAAGTTGGCTGTGAAGGAAAACATAATAAAGACTTACAAAACACTTAACTAATTTTGAAGAGCTAAATAATGATTGCTAGCAGAAGCAGCTTCCCAGTATATGAGAGTACTCCATCTCAACCAATATTAGATACCCTGACAGGTACCAATACTATAACAATTATTTGAAATAGACTGCTAATGTGTTCAGTGTGAAAATCATTTGTAGTGACACAGTTCAGAATTCAGTCGTATTACTTTGGCCTCTTCCATTATTTATTTCAATTAGAATGCAGTTTGCTCAATATTTTTGGAGTTCAGTGCCTTCAATTTCAGGGGGTTTATTAGGATTTATAAAGCACACTGCACATAAAATTTCAGACCTGGGTTGTCTGATACAGCGCACCCTTATTTGTAATGTGACAATAGCCCTATTTGTGCATTCTGTTTCTGGTTATTCTCAACATGTAAGGTGAAGGAGTGTACTCTCCAGTCCTGTCACTCTCCTTCATCTCATTTGTCACCCTCCACTCGTGGAAGGCTCTGAAGAGGAGAATCTGAAGGGAAGAGCCTCTTGTATCCATGGAGGCTCTCCACATGAGCCAGTATGCCGATTCTCTAGTGTTCTGGCTTGAGTGGAGAGCCTCCATGAATACGGGAGGCTCTCCTCATCAGGAAGGCGCTCTCCACACATTGAGGGTGACGGCAGTGTGCGAGGAGGGAGGTTGGGTTAGAGTGCTCCTTCTCCTCGCAGTAAAACCAGAAACTAAACGCCTGAAGAGGGCTAATGAAAATGTCTTAAATTGACCTTTACAATCTGTATCAACAGCTCAACAAGTGAAAAAATAAATAGTTTATTTCCACTTCTAGCATATACTCAATGGTCTGGTTTGGACACCTGGGCCTGCACACTCTTCCCCTCTGTTGTGGCTACCAAGAGGAGTTTGGAAGCATTCAATTCCATTTTTTATTAGCCACAGTTTGCCGTGCTGTCTGAACCCAGAAAAACTGTGGTTCATTTTAACTATTGTCAGTGGAAACAAGCCAACTTCAAACCCTGCTTTATGAAGCTGGCTTGTTTTCACTAACTATCATTATGATTAACCACAGTAACAGGCTAAACTGCAGTTACTCTAAAATGGAAGCAGAAACTTCCAATCTCCAAACGACTGTGCCAGAAGACGAGAAGGAGAAAGTAAGCCCAGGGCTGGTTAGGCTCATTCTCATAATGTGAAAGCATGGTTTAGTATTATGTCCAAAAGCAGCCATTGCTTTGCAAACATGATTAAGACACCATTTAAAATATTTTTACATGTTTCTACATTGGGTTGGGTTGGTATGAGGCTCCCTTATGAGAGACCTAAGGGAAGGGCAGACTCTGAATTTAATTCTGCTAGTAGAAATGGATTCACACTGTATTGTTTTCCACTGTGTTGTCCCCATCTCTTCTTTGATATAACATGAGTTGAGCTGATTCCCCTAGAACCCAGGGCACAGGTGCTTTCCAAAAAGTGATTAATCCATGTAAATAAATAGGGTGCAAATCACCCGTTTTCGGTATGAGAGAACGAAAACTCCTACAGAAGGGCGATGATGCCTTGATTCTAGCTTGTGTGGCAGGGACAGGCTATAAATAGTTCAGTTCAGTCAGAACTGTGCAAATGTCTCTGAATGCATGTGGTCTAATAAATTCCAGTTTATGTTCATGTTTAAATTCATATTCTGCTTCTTTAGCATGAATGGTGTGTGTGTGTGTGTGTGTGTGTGTGTTGCGGGGGATGTTTTTGTCCCCATCAGATGCAGTGAGCCGATGCAGTTGATAGCATTCACTAATGCTTGTGCCAGAACAAAGGTTGTGCCAGTCTTTAAGGTGCCACAAGACTCTTTGGGCGGGTTCACACGACGCTTTAAACCCACAGAGGCTCTGTAGCCTCTGCTGTGCCCCAGCTGTGCCCGACTAATGATCGGGCACAGCAGGAGTCCAGAGTCACCGCCACTCCACTCTTCCCGACTCAGTCCTTTCGCCAGTGTCATCGGCTCCCCTCACTGTGCACGGTGCTGCCAGGGAGAATCAAGTCCCTCTCCCAACCTGACAAGTGTCTCTCACTAGTCAGGTTGGGAGAAGGACCTGTTCCTCCCTGGCAGCGCCACAAACCATCCCCTCTGCTGGGATTACCAGCAGAGGTAATCCCAGCAGAGGGGACAGTTCCCTCCACCCTCCTTTCCCCTTCTGCCCAGGCGCCGCTTGACAACGACGCCCAGGAGGAAGGGGAATGAGGGCAGGGCAGGGGCAACGAGAACCCGTGGGGCAAACCCCCGTCACAGCCGCCACTGCCGCACTTCCTGGCAAGAGTGGGTTTAACCCGCCCTTGCTGGGAAGCACGGTGGCGGCGCCTGTGATGGGGGTTTGCTCCGCGCTGCCTTTCCAAGCCTCAATGGAGGCTTGGAAAAACAGAGCTGGGCAAACCCCCATCACAGCTGCTACCACCACCACCACAGCGCTTCCTAGCAAGGGCGGGTTAAACCTGCCCTTGCTAGAAAGTGCCACGGTGGCAGTGGCGGGGTCTGCTGCATGTCCTCTTCCCGCTTGGGAAGGGGGTGCGTGGCAGGCACCGGCAGCGCCACCGTGCATCTCCCCTTCTCTGAGCCCCAAGTGGGGCTCAGGGTGGAGGAGGTGTGCGGCGGCAGCAGCATCGGGGGTGGGTGGGATCTAGGTGCTCGGGCTCGCTTCCCTGAGAGGAAGTGAGGCCGGGTGGCTGGTTCCCCTGCCGTGTGCTGGACCCCCAAGCCCCAAACAGGGATTGAGCAGGCGGCATGTGGCGGACCCCAGTGGCTTCCCTGTGCACTCCTGCCAATGCAGGACGTAGGCAGGAGTGCACGGGGAAGCCGATTGCAGCCATGCCCAAGTGCCGCTTGGGCACTTGCCCGGCTCTCATCGGCCAGAGCCCCTTGGCCAGAGTGGCAGCCCTTGTTCGCTGCTCTGGCCAAGGGGCTCTGTGCCTTTTTGGCTTGTGAGAGGGTTAGCATGTCGTCTGGGTTCAGATGACATGCAAACCCTACTAGGGTTTTCTAAACCCTGCTGCAAGCCATGGCTTAGCAGGGTGGTTAGGGAGACTTTCCTTAACCACCCTGACTAACCCTTCCCAGGTTTACATGACACGCTAAGCCTTAGTAGCCATTAGCCTACTGAGGCTTAGCATGTCGTGCAAAGCCAGTCTTTGTTGTTTATGCTGCAACAGACTAACACGGCTACCTCTTTCAAAATTATTACAATGGAAGGCACCAGATTTAGTGTATGGAGTCAATCCATTGAGTTCCTGAAGGATTTACATATTACCCTATGCCTGTTTTATTTAAAAAAAAAACCAAACAGAAAAGACCTCTTCGCGTCTCGGTTATTGTTTTAACAGCTAATTTCTGCCTCAAACCCCATTGTTCTTAAACACCTTTGTCACCTCCTTGCTATATTAATCTATCTTTCCATCATTCCCACTACTTCTATCAAAGAGCAAACCAGAAGAAGAATTTTAAAAAGTGATATATAGCCATGGGGGTTGCCAAAACTCCCCCACCCCCCTCTGGACAAGCAAACAGAAATGGTGATCAGTTTAAATGGAACACAAATGGCTTGCTTCTCCAGGCATAAGACCAAAAATTGGATTCAAGATGAAAAGGCTGGAGAACCAAAAGGATACCGACAGAAGATAAAACATATACTTAAGTAATCGTAGTTTAATGTGTTGCTGCTAGTGCGCTCCCTCCTTCATCAGGAGGAAATGGACTGCATAAAGCTTTGTAGACCGTATAAGCACAGCAATCTCCTTCCTAAGTCTCATATTAATTTATTTATTTTAAAAAGGGTCCCCTCTTGTGGAACCACAGATATTTTTGATGTCAAGTTGGCAGCATTAAAAAAAAGGCAAAAAAGCAGGGGAATTGAGCATGATCACTTCTAAAAAAGAGAAAAATGCCTTTCAGGATTTGTGATGCCTATGAAATATATACAACTAAACAGAGGGGCATAATCCACCCAGATACGAACTCGTGTAAGTCATCTTGATTTGAATGAGAGAGTTAAGCACATGCGTCAGTCTTACTCACTGAAATTAACAGAGAAGTGCTTAACTTTGGATGGCTTGAGCTCGATGATTTCCCACACACAACAGCAGCATGTAGCTAGAGTAGGGGCGCTGTGAGCATTGCGGTTGGATGCTCTCAGGGCTGTGCTTGCCTTGATTCTGCAAGCTAGTGTCATTGGCTCACCCTTCCTTTCCCCCAGGCCCAGAAATATACTTTGTGGCATGGAAAGGAGATGGAGGAGAGGGCAGATGGTCTCCAGTCTCTGACCGCTGGGGATGGGACTGGGACTTCTGGTTCCAAAATCCCCAGGCTGAAACTGGTGCTCCACGCGGAGGTGCTTCTCCCTGGTGGAAATGGCATGTGGAGCCTCAGTTTCCCATTGGCGATTTTGGGGTTGGTAGACCCAATCCCATCCCTGGTGAGAAAAGATACTCTGCTGGGGCCTGGGGGAGTGCCTACTGTCTCCACTGCTTTTCCTTTTGTTGGGCCAAGGAAAAACAGCAGCAGATTGAACACTTGCAAAATGTTTGGGCCTGTGCAAGCATTAGAGTGGAATCCCTCACCACCCACTTTTGTGCTTTAACTCAGGAATGGGGAATATGCTGCACTGCAGATGTTTTTTTTGGATCGCAACTCCCATCATCCCTCACTATTGGCTATATTAGCTAGGGTCAATGGGAGTTGCAGTCCACCAATATCTGGAAGGACATATGTTCCCCAACCTGCTTTAACTCCTCCCACAATCTTCACCCGCTTGTTGGGATTCCAGCAGCTACTGTTGACTCTTACAAACTTAATGCAAGCCTTTGCAAGTGTTAGAATAGCTCGACCCCTTTTGGGATGAGTAGCAGTATGCTTATGTATGTATCCCTAATACTGGAGAGTACAGAAGAATTTGGTATTAGCACAGCACAGCAATCCTGAGAATTTCAGCTTTCATTTTTAACAAGCACTTTTCTAGTCCTTAAGGTTGGACTTGAAAGTTCTAGCAATGGATAGGGGGTTGGGTAGGTTGGGGTTGTGCAGGATTTTGAATTCATAGCTTGCTTGCATATCTCTTTGTCCCACCCCATGACTAGCAGATGGAGAATTATGCAAGATATATACATTATAGAATTCAGCTTTTCTAAAGGACAGAGTTTATTCACTCTTGCATGCAGTCTTATACAGGATGAAGCACACATTACAAACAAATGCATTTAACGACATCAGTGGCTACTTTTTCCAAGGAACTGCTGCATTTGGATGAGTGGATTATGTAACCCCTCCACTAAAAATATCACCCCCCAAACAAAACACCTTTTTGTCAGGATATTGTTACATTACACACATTACCATGTAATGTGTATTTCTGCCCTAAGCCTTGCTTCAGGCACAAATAACTACACCAGCATTGCAGGCAGAGTCAACCATAAATATTTAGGTGCAAAGCAATGAAAGAACAATTTTTAGTGCTATGTGTTGGAGTACTGTGGTGCAGGTTTGCACTTGACAATTCGTGACAAAATCAATTAGCTACATTAGCTGGAATCCAAGCCCACTTGTGCAACAGGCTCTTTGTGTTACCAAGTCCACTCAGACAAGATTGAGAGAATGCAAGGCAAGTGATCGTATATAACAGTGATGGCGAACCTTTTTGAGCCCGAGTGCCCAAACTGCAACACAAAACCAACTTATTTATTTCAAAGTGCCAACACTGCAATTAAACCTGAATACCGAGGTTTTAGTTTTAGAAAAACAACTCATACCGTTGTCCGAACTAATTAACATCTTTTGTCTTAAAAGAAAAACACAATAACAGAGCTTTCAATGATACAAACAGTTTTTTGTTGGGGAAAAAATCAACTCAAAAAATTATTATAGTACTACATTGTACACATAGCCTGAAGGGAATTTATACAAACTTTTTAAATAATTAGGCACATGTATTTTTGGATAAGGGATTCTCAACTTGTAATATGATTATATGCTAGACTGAAATTGTATGGGGCAAGCTTTACTCTGGGTCCTTTCCCTGCTTCTACAGGTGTCAGATTAGTAAAAGTAAAAGTCAACCTGTACTAGGATGAGCAAGATAAACAAGAAAACTAAACGTGCTTAACACATTTTAAACACTTTATGTCTTGGACTGCAAACACTGCATTAGGTAAAAGTTTGCATTGGGCATGCTTTTGCACAATTAAAAAATGTGATTTTTGCTATTGCATGCATGCTGATAATTTGTCAAACCTTGGCTCATACTCTGTTAGTTTGAGAGCAACACATGCAGCACTCAGGTCAACTGTTAGGGCTTTACATCCAAGCCATGCTCTGTGCATCATTCTTCAAAAACTTTTAATGTGATAACAATGTAGAAAAGAATTCCTGTAACAGGAATTCTAGAATAAAATCATTCTGTTCCACACTGTGAGAAAGAACAAGATCATTAGTGTTTTGCAGAAGGGGACGGTCTTTTCGTGATCTGGTGACCAATGGCTTGAGTGCCCACAGAGAGGTCCCTGCATGCCAGCTGTGGCACCCGTGCCATAGGTTCACCATCACTGGTATATAACATGAAGGGGGAACTTGTGGCCTTCCAGATGTTGTTGGACTACATCTCCCATCTTCCATGACCATTGGACATTCTGGTCAGGACTCATGGGAGTTGGAGTCCAACAACATCTGGAAGATCATAGTTCCCCACCCCTGTTAAAGCGAACAATTTCTGCTAACCTCCCTGCCTCTGAACCTCTTTCAGCTCCTGTCCTAGGCCCATTGGGGATAAAACAAATCTTCAGGAGCCTCAGCTTTCTGCTTTCAAACTTTCACCCACCAACCCTTCAAGGCTGGGCTAGAGTTTCATCCACCACCACCCTCCTCTGCTGCAATCATGCAATGGACTCTGATAGACTAGTGATTTCTCTTGGGCCAAGCTAGGTAGCTAAGCCTCTCCATTTCCAGACATGTACATTATGCAATCCTAAGCAAGTTATGTAGAAGCAAGTCCCACTGACTGGGCTCAGACAACATGATAACACACACTCAAGGGTTGAGTATGGGTTGTAGTTGAACCAGGGGTTGTTGCTGAACCATGAGTTATTGTGTTGTCTGAACCCAGCTGCTATAAAAAGTCATGGCTTGTTAACCACAAACAGCCCGTGGAGAGAACCCATGGTTTATTGTTGGGTTGTGAATGGTGGGTTGTTCACTATGGTTTGTTATCTCGACTGGGTTTAGATAACATGATAACCCATGTTTCAACAACAACAACAAGCCACACTCAACCCATACTCAACCCTTGATTGTAGGTGATCATGTTGTCTGAACCCTGTCACTGTGTTCAATGGGGCTTACTGCTAGGTAAGTATGGATAGCCACCACCTATGGAGGGAGTGAAAATCAGAGGAAGGAGTAAGGAAGATTTACTTTTTTACTTACAAGAACATATCTTGCCTTTTGGTACAAGCCCTGCCTGGCCTCAGAGGAGTTAATAAGATAAATAATACAATGATGATGAGACCAATCAGAGCAATTAAAGCTAATTAACAAATGCAAAACCACAGTAAATAAAACATCAGGAAAACAGCCCAAGGGCACACTCTCAGCCCATTAATCCAATTTTCACATAGCTCAATGGCTTGCTGAAATAGTCAGGTCTCGGCCGCTCACCTAAAGGCAAAAAAAGCAAGGAAGCCAGGCAGGCAGGCCTCTCCCAGGAGGTCATTGCATAATGTAGGTACTGTGCTTGAAAAAGCCTTATCCTGTGTTCCTGCCCCCCACACCTATTGCTCCCACTCCCTCCTGCCATGCCTCTGCATTTGCCACCAAAATCCAGTGACGTGACAGCGGCAAAAAGAGTATAAACTTTGCCTTGAAACAAGGTGTGCGGGAGCATGCATCTTGTTTTCAAACAAAATCCTGGAAGATGGAAGCGATGGTGCTCCCAGAAACCACAGGGGGCATGGGTGTGGCAATGTGGCCTAAGAATCCCAGAATGTTTTAGACCATTTAGCACTTTAATGGTCAAAATCAGCCCCTTGCAGGGGCAGGTCCAGGCTGCCCCCAGCTGTACCATCAGGGACAGCAGCCTGGAGTCAGTGGTGGTGGGCCCCGCCAAGGCCCTGGAAGTAGCCAAAGGACATCACGTGCTGCTGCTGGCTTACTTTTGGCATGCAGTGGATCGGTGGGTGGGTGGGTGGGAGTCCCCCTCGTCCCTCACTCACTTGACCTCTGGTTCCCTTTCCCTTGCCTCACTGATACCTTTGCGGCATGCATGATGCGTATCGTAAAATTGCCAAATGAAAAGAAATAATTCCATACTACAAGTTTAGAGTACCATCCAAATGCTCAGCTTTGTGGGCTTAAGCAGTCTTTGCTTCAGCGTGTTTCAAACAAATAAAAATCCTTCTCAAATACATTACCTAGAGTAGCGGGGTTCAGGCTAGATGGGCGATCTAGAAATACAATCAATCAATCCATAGGTGACTGATTAGCCAATGGACCAAAAACAAAAGAGTAATTAAACTTTAAACTGTCTAAAAATGTTGCATTTGAATGGGAAAGGATGTGAATCCTAATTTTTTTTCTTTAAAGTGTGTGTGTGTGTGTAGAAACCCTAGTAATTATTTGCATTTATTCTACATCTACTTCATTTCAAATTCAGTCTTTTCCCTCAAGTGTTTGCTTGGGAAATGCATACTGCAATCCCTAGATTATTACAGTGGGTTTACTGTCTTGGAGAGTTGATTGACTATTAATGACAGGGCAGCTCATTACTGGCAGGCCATGTAAAATGCTTCACTGGACCAATGAATATTGGCCTTCAAGAAAAGGTTATTCATTTCACTGTCTAATGCCGCAGAGTGCAAACTCTTGTGGTGGTTTAGGCGTTTTCCTTTTAATGTGTAGGACAGGCCTTCTCCAACCTGGTGCCCTCCAGGTATGTAGCACGACAGCTTCCATAATCCCCAGGCTGCTGTCTGGGGATTATGGGAGTTCTAGTCCAACGCATTTGGAGGACACCAGGCTGGGGAAGGCTGGTGTAGGTGGAGGAGACATAATACATCAAAACAATGCTCATTATTGGCCCTGGTTGGTTGGTGAAACTGCAAACTTTGGAGGAATACAGAGCTGGGCTATGCTTAGAACCAAGGGAGATCCATGAGCATGTCAGCTGGCTCCTCACAACTTGTGATTTGTGACCCATCAAGCCCAACTCAGCCAACCAAAATGTATTGTGTCTACCAGATAATTGATAACACCTGTTTTGAAGCATCTGCCTGCTGGTGGTACAGGAGGTAAAGCATCAGAGAATGGCTGCTGGAATCCGTGGATTCAATATAAGAACGCTTGAGGAATTTGGGGTCTACATTTTAGGAGTGAACTGCAGCTCCTGAATTAATGTACAGATCAAAACATGGTCCACTCTGAAATTCACGCTCCTACCAAATTTTACAAGGTGGTCCAAGGGCTGCCTTTTGATTCTCTTTTTCTCCCTTTACTGGTTATAGCCACTTGGAGCAGCTACAGGTCTTCGCTTGATGCTGAAAAGACCATAGTGTGGGTGCCTGGTGAGCCTCTCTGGGGGGAGGGCATTCCACAACCTGGGCACCACCACTGAAAAGGCCCTGTCTTTAGTGGCCTCCCATGATTAAATGGGAGCATCCAAACAAGGGCCTCTGAAGATGATCTCAAGGTCCAGGTAGGTATACATAGGAGGAGGCAATTCTTCAGGTAGCCTGGCCTCAAGCCATTTAGTGCCTTAAAGGATAAAACCAGCACTTGGGCACGGAACAGGCAGGCAACCAGTGCAGATGGAAGAACCCTCCACATACCCCTTTTGCTCATTCACATACCCCTTCTGCTCTCCCAGATCCCTTGCTTTCTACATAAATGGGATAGATCCATTTTTATTTATTTTTAAAAAACACATGGAGCTGACACCGCTTCTAGTTTGGCCCTCAGACTCTGAATGTGGACAGCTTTGCACTAAAACCTGTAGATCAAACTACACATTATGTTAATCACATGGCATGCAGCTAAGCCTTCTTTTTGTTTTTACTCTAGGGTAAGTGGGCACAGCTACAATCCAGACCGGTACCATTGTGTGCCAGGAGAAGAGGTTTAAACTTTCCCCCCCTCAGCTGCTTGGTTCCCAAAATTCCAGACACACACACCTCATGCAGAGATTTAAAAACAGAGGGAAACACCTCTTTTAAAAAATAATTAATTTTTGCAAAATTATTTAATTTAAATAATTTACTTTAAAATAATTTACATTATATGTTTAACCCCTGAGTGCAGGGTGCAGGTGGGAATTTTGGGAACCAAATGACTGAGACGAGGAATTTTAAATCTTCCCTCCAGGTGTGCAGTGGTCCTGATCCAGATTGGGGCCACACACTTACGCTAGGGTAAAACCAGAGAGAAGGGTCAGCTGTACACTACATGATTAATGTAACAAGTAGTTTGATCCTCAGTCAGTCTGCAGGAAATGAATGAAATTAATTGTCTTTGGAACCTGATGAATTTTCTGCTTCACCTTCTCTAGAATCTGGCAAAAGGAAAGTTACTTCAGAGAGATCTCCATTGATCTCTTTATTCTTCTGAAAGCAAAGGAGGCCTGGTTAATCAATGTAGGGAAGCAAGACTGATACTAACTAAAACAAAAGTGAAATAAAAAAATCCTTTGAAAGATTTAGCTGGAAAAATGTAGGGCACACATCTACTTCCTTCTTAATGAGGTGATAGATGACAGCCCTTGCTAATGGCCATAGTAGGAAATGGTTTGACTATTTTTACCACATCTTGGTCAGGTAAAAGGGGGACTGATTAAAAATCAATCTGCGGAGGAACAAGTTCTGTTTCCTTAACGTAGGCAGGCTTAGTTTCTCCCCCACTCCCACCCCTTTTAAATTGTTTGCTGCCTTTGCTCTTGACAGGAAAACAAGAGGGCAAGAGTTCACAAGAAAATATAGGAGTTACATGATGGCCTCTGATACCTAAGAAATTAGTAATCACTCATCAATGTAACAGTAAGTGACGAAGGAAAGGTGCAGTGCGGTATGACTAGCCAAACACTGCTGTGGCTGCAGACTGCAGCCAAGTGATCATACCAACAACCACTGCTAGGTAAGTACCTAAGGTGGCCACTTATGGATTGCCCAAACAAACAAACCCTGTAATGCCCCACCTAAAAAGAAGGGAATGATTTGTATAGTACAGTAATACCTTGGGTTGCAAGTAACTTGGTTTGAGAGTGTTTTGCAAGACAAGCAAATTTTTAAATATTTATTTAATTTTTTTTGACTTGATATACAAGTGACGTCTTGCAATACAAGTACTGTAGTACGGCTTAAATAAAAAATCTCTGTACAAATTTTTTTGGGGGATTTCGTTTTGATATTAAGAGTGTTTTGGATTACAAGCACGTTTCCGGAACGAATTATGCTCTCAATCCAAGGCATGACTGTATTGGCATATGCTGATTTATATATGGGGAGATGCAAATTTAGAAATAATTATTATAATTTAAAGAGAAATACAGTACATCTTGCCATATTCTGGAAGTCTGTGACCAGGTGACCTGTGTGCCTGCCTGTTGGGCCTGCTGCCCAGATGCTAACTGGTGACGGGCAACAGTTCTGATGCTTCATCATCTTTAGATTGGAATTGGACAGGACAGTCCTTCAAACAGAGGATGCCTTCAAATAGAGGATGATCCTCTGTAAAACGGGACAGCTGGCCATGATATGTAGTCAGTGCTCAGTTTTGAGCTGACATGTAAGGAATAGCTGGAAAGCAGGTCCAGCTTCTGAAAAAAGACTCATCATGAGGACAACTGAGCATTATATTTCTGAACTTTGGAACATCACCAGAGGACAAACCAGAAAATTCTGGATTGGGAATGCACATTTTGGAATGGCTAGTGCTGATGTCAGAGGTTAGCATTGTCAATTTGTCAGGCATCTGCCAAAGCCCCTACCCCAGTAGGGGCCCCACTACTAGCCACTGGAGCCTCTTGGCCTTGCTCATCCTCTTTGCTATTGCTTCCTGCTCACCTGCCTGCTCTGAGCAGAGACAGAGAGGAGGAAGGAGAAGGAGCAGTAACATCTGCATTACCCTGTACACTCTCCCTCCCTCCCTTCCTCTCTCTCTCTTGGAAGTGGTGCCACATGGGCCCAGAGGGAAAGGCAAGTGAATGGGCAGCATGCAACAGTGGAGAGGAGCAGGAGGAGGGCCTACCCAGAGAGGTGGGCCTAATTATAATTTCTTGCCCAAGCTCTCCCCCATCCCCCCAAACCCACTAGAACTGGTATTGGGAGTGGCAAAAGGTGGAAGGAACACTGTGAATGTGAAAAAGACAGGGGAGAACTCCAAGAAGAAAGTGAAAAGTTGAAAAAAGTCAGAGAAAAGCAGAGTGAAACGAGGCTCATCAAGGTTAACAAGATGATGAAGAGGTGCTAGGAGGACTCCAAGGATTAATGTAGTCTCTGGGCAGGGGAAAACATCTCAGAAATGTCAAGAGAGCAACAATTCAAGGGCTGATTCACATGGCTACTGTATTTCACTTTGATGTTTCAGGGGAATGAAAGACATCCCATATCTAGTTGGGAAAAATCCTTTACACTCCAGCTTCAATAAAAGCATTACTGAAAAAATTGTTTCAGTCATAAAAGAATCTTGCATACTTCTTAAACAGGACTACCTACATTCTCCTTTCTAAATATGGCACTTTCTTCAGCAATACAACAGTAGTAAGACCTGAGGCAGTTTAAACAGGTAGTTTCCTTGTAAGGAGAAAGTACTGGAGAATTATGGTACATTTGTAATATCTGTTTTATCATAGGTAGAGTAGGTGGGAAGAAAGTAAGCACGCGGGCAGTCTATACCTAACACACTGACCATCTTTGAACTATTCTGGAGTCAGGGTTTGTTTGTTTTTTTAAAGAATCTGACATCTTCACTGCCATATGCAGTGAAGATGTCACTTAACATTCCTTACTTAACATTCTTGATTGGAGATTAATTACATTTGGGCACTGTAGGCACTGTTTTATAGTGGGGTCAGTTTCAGAGAGGAGAGACACATGAATGGGCAGCAGCAACAGTGGAAAGGAGTGACGACTGGTGTCTAATCAATAGTGATTATGGATTATGGGTGAGTATTCCTTGGCTCCTTGGCAACTGAGCTATGGGGTTCCACAGGGTACCATCTTGTCCCCAGTGGTGTTTAATATCTATATCAGCCTTTTCCAATCTGGTGCCCTCCAGATGCTTTGAACAACAACTCCCAGCATTCCTGACAATTGGCCATGCAGACTGGGGCTGATGGGAGTGGAAGTCCAAAAAAAAATCTGGAGGGCAATAAGTTGGGTAAGCCTGATCTATATGAAGCCACTGGGAGTGGTCATTAGGGGATTGGGGCAAAGTGCCTTCGGTATGCTGATGACATGCAGCTGTGTCTGCCTGTGACACCTGAATTAGGTGAGGCCATGCAAGTCCTGGATCAGTGTCTAGATGAGGGCCAATAAGCTGAAGCTGAATTCGGGGAAGATGGAGGCCCTGAAGTTGAATGATTCCTGAGTCCAGGACATAGGCTTATTACCCATTCTGGATGGGGTTCCACTCCCCTTGACAGACTATACCCATCGTCTAGGGCAGTGGTTCCCAACCTTGGGTCCCCAGATGTTGCTGAACTACAGCTCCCAGCATCCCATGTCATTAGCCATGCTGGCAAGGTATGCTGGGAGCTGTAGTCCAGCAACATCTGGGGACCCAAGGTTGGGAACCACTGGTCTAGGGATACTTCTGGATCCATCTCAGTCACTTGAGGTCCAAATGGCCGCAGCAGCTCATAGTGCCTCCTATGAGCTTTGGCTGGTATGCCAACTATGACTTCGCCTGGGCAGGGATAGTGTGTGGCCACAGTGGTCCAGGCACTAGTACGTAAGTAACCTCAAGACTGGATTATTGCATCCTGCTCTATGTGGGGCTGACCCTAAGGCTGGTCTGGAGCCTGCAGCTAGTGCAGAATGCAACAGGCTCAGTTGTTGTAGGGGCTGCGGCTTTTCAGCATGTAACACTCTTGCTGAAGGGATTGCACTGGCTGTCTATTCGCTACAGGGCCAGGACTAAGGTTTTGTATAAAGCCCTAAACTTCGGTCCAGGATCCTTGAGAGAGAGCCTTCTCCCTTATCAATTTGCCCAGTCACTGAAGTCCATTGGATGAGGCACTCCTGGTAGTTCTGCATGGGCCTGAGCTCTGTGGTCTGCTTAGAGTCCACTCAGCACAAGAGTTTTTTGTGTACTGGCTTCCTCTCTGTGGAATTCCTTGCCAGTGGATGTCAGGCAGGCGCCAACATTGCTGGTTTCGTTATCTGCTAATGACATTCTTCTTTTAAAAAGTGTTTCCTGATAAAACAATAAAAACAAGCCAGGTTTTTATTAATTTGTTTTTTGACATTTTTTAGGATACTTGGGATATTTTTTTCAGATGTAGAAAGGAGTTTATAAATGCTGTAAATAACACCCCCCCCAAGTAAACACACATTCATCAGCAACACCTGAAGCATCACATTACAATATGACCCCATGTGTTCAACAAATGTCATCAATCACAGTTTTTAAAGGATAAGTGGTCCTTCAGAAGTCACACAAAGAGTCAGTGGCAAAGCATGGGCTTGCACTCTAGTAAGTGTGACTGTCACTGAGAACGTGTAGCTTTTACACAGGAAGTGAAGACTAGAGGAGAGAGAATGGGGAGTTACAAGTTAGAGGAAGATGACTATGTAGTTAAACAAAGTTATATCCATGTAGCTAAAGGTGTCTGGTGTTGGAGTACTTACTCATGAGCATTTGTACAGCAGGGAACTGATCGTACAGGGAATTGTCAGTTCTGAAAACACAAAGACTGTAATTCCTGTATTTAGGGCGGGGGGGGAATCCCTTTCTAGAATCTTGGTTATCTGTTAGTGGGGTATAGAATAAACACAACCCCAGGAGAGGTTGCATGGCATTAGTCTTTTTAGCTGTGATCCATCACTGTCATATTGAGGAAAGGGGTGGGGGGGAATCCAGCAGTGAGAATGACAATTGCAAAAGCTTCTCATCCTTTTCCCATTATTTCTCCTACATGTTACAGATAAGTAGCCTATCCAGACTCTTGCCAAGTCTGCCAAAGTCCATTTATCAAACACACCCTTGACTCTCACTCATAATGTTGTGTTTTCTCTCTAAGTTTTGGAGTAAAGCATATTTCTGAAAAGACTTCTTGCAGTGCAGCTAGCACAATCGTACCTGCACAAGTCTGTAAAAGGCCACAGATTTCAGAACTGCATGGAAAGTGCATCTATATATCTAACATTTACATGAATATGCTTGATACAACTAGGCATGATTCAGACTCAGAGGCATCGTTAGGGAGGGGAGGGGAAGAAAGAAAGAAAGAAGAAAGAAAGAAAGGAAAGAGAAAAGAAAAGAAAGCTGATGGCTTTTACTCTGACTTTGTTTTATTCTGTTTTAAACATTAAAACATAATTATATTATGTTTTATAATACTGTTGTATTTTATGGTTACATTTCATGAACTGCCCTGCTATACAGCTATTTGGCAGTATAGAACTGAAATAAATAACAGCACAATCCTATGAGGCTGCCCATAATAACCCTCCAAACTCAGAGGATTACGGGCATCCAATTGAGGGTGGGAAAAGCACGGAGAATAGGATATCCTCTGTACTCCTTCCACCCTCAAAAACATCTAGACGTTGATTTCGGCTGTCTAAATGTTTCTCCCCTCCTCATGAGGAGGAGAGGCTGAGGCACCGCCTGGATTCCTTGGAATCTGGTGGAGCCTCGCCCCTCCCCGCTCCATGGGGGAACCAAACAAGGTCTTCCGTGCTCAGTTCCCTTCTGGCGCGGAGAGAACCACACCAGTTAAGAGGTTGGGGAGGCAGCCAGTCCAAGGCACTACGACCTCAGAAGAGATTTCCGAGGTTGCAGCACCTTTCACGGCAAATCCTATGTCCCCCAGACAAGGTCCAGACAAGGATTGTGCCCTAAAACAAGTAAGAAAGAGAGATAAATTATTTGTAGGCAATGCTGGCCTTGCATCTTTCCATGCTTGAACTGGAAAATCAAAATTCTTCTCTACTTTGGACTGAAGCTGTCCAAGTGCTCTTGATGGGCAATTTCAACAAGGCCCAGCTCTTCCTTCTGAGGGTTCTTTATCATTAAACCTGACTTGGACTGGGCAGCCCTTCAAATAGCGGATGCCTTCAAAATAGATGACAGTCCTCTGGCAGCCCTTCAAATAGAGGACTGTCCTCTGTAAAAGAGGACACATGGCCACTCTGAGGCCTTAACATTGGTATATCCCTGCACTTGGGCTTCTCTCTAGTATTTTGTTTTTTGGTGTCAGCTGGGGCAAACTTGGACCACACTGTTTCTGTTGCAAAATAGGATGCTGTTTCTTCAGTCACATGCAAACCACTGTTTGTGTGATGGCTGTTGAAGTGAACTTACTGGATGGTCTGCCAGCATCTGTGGTGCTCTGTTAGCAAACAAATGCCCTCCCTCCTTATTCTTATATTTGATCCTGCACATGAGATCTCATCATAGATGGTGTATTCATTAGTGCTTGGGAAAATGTGTTTTTATGCAGCATTTGGTTTTTAAACAGCTGAATGGCAATCTTTGTTAACTGACAGTTGATAAATTGCCCAAGGAAATAACAGCCTCCAGGAATTTTTATTTTTTTTAAATGACACAGGGGCAAGGTGCTGTAATGATTGGATGCCAAAGCTGGGCTCTTTGCAAACATGTCAGTTTATTAATCCACAAAGAGGTGGAAATCACTGCAAATCAAATGCAAACAACGGCATGATAAATTAATCAATAAAGCCGTGGACAAATCACACCAGTGCTCCCCCTGCTTCAATTTAAAACCCAACAAAATTTGCCTACATTTGCTGAGCCTTCTTTTCAAGACACAGTGCCTCATACCGCTGGTTACGCAACCAACGGGGCCTTTGCTGAACATATATTATGGAGCACTCAGTCTAATCATTTAAATCCCTGTGAAAAACATGCTGCTTTCCCAAAAGAGTTTGAATGATAATCCCATATTAAAATTGGGTTTATAGATTATGTACACACTGCTGCGTGTTGTTTTTTTACGCAAATATAGCTAATACTTTGGTATGAGGAATGCTTAATCACACACATGGACAAAGACAGGCAGGCTAGGTTACATTTTTTACTACATTTGAACAAAAAAACCACTCTAGTGGCAGGCCTTTGGATATCCCCACTAGTATAGGGTAGACATAAGCATGAAAATCTCCACTCCCAGGGGCTCAACTGACCTACATTCACTCACAGGAAGCTAGTGCAGACTAGAAGTTCAGCCACAGCCTCTCTTGCTTTTCAAACAAAGCCCTCTAATCAGTTCGGGTGCAGGATCAGTTGGGCCAAACTCGCTGAAGCTATAGAACAGTGTTCTCCAACCTTGGGTCCCCAGATGTTTTTGGCCTACAACTCCCAGCATGGCCCAGCCAGCGTAGCCTGTTTCCTCCCATTCTACATTTGGGCAATCAGAAACTTGCCCAAATAGAAGGAAACAGCTCTATAGAAGGAAACAGCTCAGTTCTGGTCACTGCACCTAAAAAAGATGTTGTAGAGTTGGAAAAGGTGCAAAAAGTGGCAAATGAAATGATCAAGGGGCAGGAGCAACTCCCCTATGAGGAAAGGTTACAACAGCTGGGATTGTTTAGTTTAGAAAAAGTAGAGTACGGAGGGACATGAGAGGTGTACAAAATTATGCATGGTGTGGAGAAAGTGGACAGGGAGACATGTTTATTCCTCTCTCATAATACTAGGACCTGGGGTCATCCCATGAAGTGATTGGTGGGAAATTCAGGACAGATGAAATGAAGTACTTCTTCACACAGTGCATAATTAAACTATGGAATTCACTTCCACAAGGTGTAGTGATGGCCACCAATTCGGATGGTTTTAAAAGGGGATTGGAAAAATTCATGGAGGATAAGGCTATTGATGGCTACCAGTCCTGATGTCTATGTGCTATCTCCAGTATCAGAGGCAGTATGCCTATATACACCAGTTGCTGGGGAACATGGGTGGGAGGGTGCTGTTGCACTCATGTCCTGCTTGTGGGTTTCCCGTGGGCACCTGGTTGGCCACTGTGTAAACAGAATGCTGGAACTAGATGGACCCTTGGTCTGATCCAAGGAAGGATCCTCCTTCTTATGTTCTTATGAGTAGAGCATTACTGGGCCAGGATCATTGATGTATGTTACACAGGAACAGAAAAATGTAGGACTGCCAGATCATTTGAATATGTGCGACCCATATAGAGCAGGGAGTCAAACCGAACCTGCCTGACCTAAAAACTGGAATAAACCTTTATTTTCTCCTGAACTGAAGAGAACTTGAACAATTATCTGAAATTCTGTGTTGAACTGGAACCAGAACAGAACCAGGGGAAAAAATTGGTTCAGAATAAGCATTCACCAAAACACCAATACCCCTGAAACACAGTCAGAATGAGCACATAAAATTAAAATCAGTATCTGCGAGAATTTATATATTTGGAGTTTGTACAGGTTTCTATATTCTGTCCCTGGGTTCTCCAGTGTGGTGCCCATGAGCACTTCTTTTGGTACCTGCCAGGTTCCTTGCCCATCCTGATTTTTATTTTATTTATGAAAGGCATAATCCTATGCATGTTTAGACAGAAAAAAGTCCTACAACAGCCAGCATGGCTGGCTAGCAAATATTGGGAGTTGTAGAACTTTTTTCTGTCTAAACATGCATAGAATTGCACCCTTAGTGTCTCAGATTTGGCCTCTATCAAGTTTAATCAGAAGTCAAATTCAGAAAAGCAGAAGTAGAGCTCATGGCCAAGTATCTTAACATTTCCTCATCACTACACCATATAATATAATTCTGAAAACATGCATGGGGCCTACCAATAGCAGCAAAGCATGAATCCTCCCTCAAAAGTAATGGCTCCATGTAGAAGCTGCTATTTGCACTGCCTTTACATCCATTCAGATTGCATTCCAAATAAATGGGAACTCCAAGGTCATTGAGCCATAAGAAAAATAAATAAATGGAAATGTACTCCTTCCAGGGAGTGAGACTTGAGAGATACTGCTGCATGGTGTTTTTGTTTGTTTGTTTGTTTTTGTTTTTTAAACTTGGGCAGAATTAGAATTCCTGTCTTTCTCACCTCAATTTTAGTCAGTAGCTCTACCAAATTAGGCAGAACAAATCAGGGCAGAGGTTGCCTCAAACTCCAGTCACCCGTTTTCCTTTTGATGGTTCCTTAGGGCTGCAGTTAGTTACTGAAGTGCATTTTTAAAGCAGGCATCAACTTTGCAAAAGCACTTTCTTAAGTTGCTTCCAACAGGAAATATGGCAGCATTTCAAAGCTTGGCTATAAACACTACCAATGAACATTGGGGTGGGTGGATAGAGAAGACCATTGGCCCATCTTGGGTCATTTGAACAAAAGATGCAAGGTGCATTTTGCACAGTTCAAAGCTTCACGATTAGTCTAATTGAAAATCTCATGAAAATTTGTGAACTGGAGCTGATAGAGCAAGGGAACAGAAATATTTTGAAATGGTCAAGGCAATGGAAGCACCAGCAAGCAAAGAAACCCTTCTGAATTTTCTTTTACCCTAAAGTTCATAGATGTGCATAGGACGTGTGCAGAAAAGGAGAGCCTCCCTGCCCCCGCGATTGAAAGCTTCCTTGTGTGTTTAGAATTTATGGATATATTTTGTTGAATTTGAGGAAAGGATTCATGAGATGCAAATTGTCTTACAAGCCCTAGGGGAGGGGTGCTATCTCTAATTCTAACATCCTCTGATTACCCCTGCTGCTTAAGCTATTGTTTATAACAACTGTTTCAAATACTTCAGGACTGCAATTAAGAAGGTATTTACTTCAAGTGACTTGGAAGTATTTGCATTGGTAATGAGCTATGCTACACACACAGGCTCAGAATGAAGGAAGCCTGCTTTCTCTCTCTCGAGGGAAAGTATGTGTGAACCCCAGCTTCTTGCAATTGCCATCAGCAACAGTAGGTTTGTTTAAATAAATCTCATTATTTGCTTTGCATTTGTGGAAAAAACCCCCACACAGATTACGCTCATTTGAAGGGAACATTAGGCTTTGTCACACTGAAAATCCCTGAAAATGAAAATGCCACAACGAAAGCAATCGAACTACCAGAAAAGGGAATTTTGAGGGGGTGGTAGATGACATCAGCATCCCTGCTAATAAAAAAATGTTGGTGCTGTGTCCCTTTGTGCAAGGAGCCCCAGTGACGAAGTGTCAGCACACAAGCGAGTTTATTTATTTAATTTATTTATTATATTTATACCCCACCTTTTTTCCTGCAAGGAACCTAAGGTGGCTTACATAATCCTCTTCTCCATTTTATCCTCACAACAACCCTGTGAGGTAGGTCAGGCTGAGAGTCAGTGAGTTGCCCAAAGTCACCCAGTGAGTTTCATGGCCAAGTGGGGACTAGAACCCGAATCTCCCGAGTCCCAGTCCAACACTCTCACCACTACGCCACACAGTTAAGCAACGGTGTGAGGAAAAGTTAAGTGCTATTTACTTATCTTATTTATATATTTAATCACCCGAGGTAATAATCTAAAACTCATATATTCTCAGCTGAAGCCAAAACAAGGGCCCAGCAAAGGGAGCTAAATCCCAAAAGGGCAACCCTTTACAAATTTACAGTTGGGAGTTAAATCCCAGGAGGGAATTCCACATTTAAACTAAACCCAAGGTTAGAAAGGGGAAATAAAAGCAATACATAGGAACTCAGCCCTTCCAAACCACATCCCTTCCCAAATCACCTACCCTTTGTTGTCTGCCTCAAACAACCCATTCTCTATTGTTCTGTTGTCTCCTTCAGGATCCATTCACTTTTGTCCTCTCACCTAAATTCAAGATCCCCACTCCCAGGGGGCTCAATTGACCTACATTTCCAGCCTCTGGAAGCTAGGGCAGACTAGGAGCTCAGGTATAGCCTCCCTTGCTTTTCAAACAAGGCCCCCTAATTGGATTGGCTACAGAAGCAGTTGGGCCAACCTACCTAGAGCTATATAAGGAGGCAGGCTTGTGAGGGAGCCAGCTCTCTGAGTGAGCCCCAGTGACAAAGTGGGTCAGCCCCAGTGACAAAGTGGGTCAGCCCCAGTGACAAAGTGTCAGCACAGAAGTGAGTTAAGCAACCATGTGATTTTGGAAACAGGGTGAGGAGACCAGGGCAGAGAGCTCTTCCCTTTAGTGGTGTCCACGTACCTTGGGGGGGGGGCTGTCTTGCCGCCACCTTGACTCTCCGCGGTGGTGGCCCCCCTGACTCATTTTTCTGAGCAGTGCGGAGCACATCTCCGTGCATCTCGAGCCCGCTGAGCCGGCCGCGCTGGTCCTTTCGTGTCATTTCCGTCCAGCCGGAAATGATGCAACGGGACCCTGCACCAGCACGCTGGGCCCCCGTGCTACGTATTTTGTGGAGAAACCAGGGCAATAGGGCTGTTTAAGCCCTGTTGCCCTGGTTTCTCCACAAAATATGCAGTGCGGAGGTCCAGCGCGCCGGCGCAGGGTCCTGTCGTGTCAGTTCCGGCCAGCTGGAAATGATGTGACGGGACCTGCGCGACCGGTGTGGTGGGATCGAAGCGGCGAGCCCCGGACTAGTAAGGCCCCGCAAGTCTCAGGTGGGCGTGAGCGGGGCCGATTTCGGCCCTGCTACGCCCGCCCAAGACGAACTTGTACATCCCTACTTTCCCTCCCTTCTCATAGTAAGTAACTGTAAATTGTAAATAAATAACTATAGATAACTCACCCTTCTCCAAGTAAACAACTTGGTTTTCCTGGAAAACAAACCCAATAATGCCAATTAAAAACAACAACAGCCCAGTTATGAAGGTAGAAAGCCAGCAGGGGTGAGGGGGCTATCCAGTGTATTGCACATACCGTATCCAGAGTGCAACATGTGCAACATGTACATACAGTATGACTATCTGCCAGCTGGACAGAAGTTGTTGGTTTGTGCTCAGTGTAATGAGCTCTTGGCTCTCAGGGAACAAGTTTGTTCCTTGAAGCCAAGGTTGCTGTCCTGGAGAAGCTAAGAGAAGCAGAAAGGTTGGCAGATGAGACCTTCAGGGACCAAATAGCGGTGTCCCAATCCCTGGGTGACAGTGCCTCTGCTGTCATGGAGAATGGGGGTCTTGGGGAAGGAGGATGTCATTCCAAGGCAGAGGGAAATGATCCCTTAGAAGGGACCCGTTCCTCGGAAGATGAACCAACATACTCTTCCACAGAGGATGTGCCTCCGGGGGGCTTGTGGTAATGGGAGATTCAATCATTAGACACATAGACAGCTGGGTTTGTGATGGGCGTGTAGACCGCATGGTAAATTGCCTGCCTGGTGCGAAGTTTGCAGATATCACATGCCATCTAGATAGCTTTATAGATAGTGCTGGAGTTGAGTCAATGGTTATGGTCCAAGTTGGTACCAACGATGTGGGGAAATGTAGTTGTGAGGTCCTGGAAGCCAAATTTAGGTTGCTAGGTAGAAGGTTGAAATCCAGGACCACGAAGGTGGCTTTCTCTAAAATGCTACCTGTTCCACATGCAGGGCCAACTAGACAGGCGAAGCTGAGGAGCCTCAATGCATGGATGAGACAGTGGTGTAGGGAGGAGAGGTTCAGATTTTTTAGGCAATGGGAAACATTTTGGGACAAGCTGGGCCTGTACAAGGGGGATCACCACTGCATGTTAGTTATTACTCTTTCTGTTCAGAAAAAGGGAAGCACAATTTTTGATTCCAGTAACAAGCACCTGCACGCTAGTGCTTTCATGTGTTCCAGAAAGCCAGCCAATTATAATTTTTATGATAATGTTTTCATGATATATCCTTCTGTATTTTCAGGGGTGGGGGAGAATAAATGCCTGTTCACAGGTTGCTGCTTCAGCAATCAGCAGGAATATTATGCTGAGTTAATTAAACACAACAATACTCATTATGTTATTTGCTGAAATGAAAGCTGATAATCATATCAATTCAGGGGCTTGGTCAATACTATAGACCAGTGATGGTGAACCTATGGCACGCGTGCCACAGCTGGCATGCAGGGACCTCTCTGTGGGCACTCGAGCCATTGGTCGCCAGATCGCAAAAAGACCGTCTCCTGCATTCAGCGTCGGGTTTCCATAGTAACTCCTCTCCACTCATTCCTCGCTGGCCTCCACAGGCAGGCACACTCCAACATCTCCACCCCCAGAAGCGGACTGCGCAGGCACCCAGCCCTTCTTCTAACTGAACACACTAATTATCCACACTGCATAATTTTATACATCTTTATCATGTCTCCCCTCACTCGCCTTCTCTATAAGCTAAATGTTACTTATAACCTTTCTTCTTAGGGGAGTTGCTCCAGCCCCTTGATCATTTTAGTTGCCCTTTTCTGTCCTTTTTTCCAACTCTACAATATCCTTTTTTCCTGAACAGATAGCTCAGAAGCACAGCACGCCCACACCCGAATCTTTGCGTGCCCGGTGAAGAGCCATGCCCTGAGACAGAGCGGGGCGCGATTAGCTAGTGCCCCCTCCTCCTTCCTGCCAAATTTAAGACACTTTGAAATAAATAAGTTGGTTTTGTGTTGCAGTTTGGGCACTCGGGCTCTAAAAGGTTCGCCATCACTGCTATAGACCCTTGAATCTTGGTAGCTGAATCTCAGCACAGATCCCTTCAATGGTAGTATTGTTACTATCACAGACCATTGGCTAATTTCTAAGAAGAGAGATGGTGAAATTCAAACCTTCATAGAAGTCATGCCCAGCAACTTGGAAACATTGCCCTCTGATTTCCAACATATATGGAGCCGGCTGTGCTTATTCTTGGAGAGAGGAAATGCTCTTTTCACAGGCTCAGAAGCAATCTTTTTATTACTACATCACATATTCAAGGGATGGAGCATTCAGAGGGGCTGAGTCCCAGCTCAAAATAAACTGTGATGCAGCCTCACTAAGTTTTCCCCCAAGATCACTGCTAGTAGTAGTTTCAGAAACACGCATCATCATGCCTCCTAACGTGCAATGTTTGCACTTGTAAACCGTGTAAGCATTCTGCTTCCCATCCTGTCTTGAAAAGGAGATTGCTCTCCTATATCAGTATAAGTCACGTAGTCTGGGTATTGCAAGTGTTGTTTCTGGGACAAGTTTGCTTTAGCCATAATCTCCTTGCCACACCCTTTCCCCTCTCTACTTCCCTAGATTCAAAACTTGACCTTAAGGTCCTAAGAACTGCCTCGCTGTATCTGATGCATGTAGTACTAGGTACAGCATTCTTTCCCCCACAGTGGCTAGTCAGATTCCTCTGGTCTGGGTTGATGGTGACGGCCAGTCCACTGTTGTGTGACCGCAGCATGTAACACTCACAGATTTTATTTATTTATTTATTACATTTATTTATTTATTACATTTATATCCCACCCTTTTTACTCTTGCAAGGGAACCTAAGGTGGCTGACATGGTTGTCCTCCTCCTCCTCTCCATTTTCTCCTTACAACAACCCTGTAAGGTAGGTTAGGCTGAGAGTCAATGACTGGCCGAAAGTCACCCAGTGAACTTCATGGCCGAGTGGGGACTAGAACCTGGGTCTTTCAAGTCCCAATCCAACACCCTAACCACTACAACCTATTGGCTCTCCAGAGGTAAAGTGCTTTTGAATAAAGAGCCTCTAATGGTGAGTTGTTACTGATAAACCTATTCATGAATTTGTCTGACCCCTTTTAAAGGAAAGTTGTCTAAACCAGGGGCCACATGACAATTACACATTATGGTTTTAGTTACGGTAAGTTCTTGTTTATGCTGTGTAGAAATTTGCAGATAAGCCCTAATGATCTTTATGGTGGGGAATAGACCTAGAGATGCTAAACACAAAACTCGCCTACCTATAAGTCGCTTTGCATCACACCATTAGATTGTTTCGCAGTTGACCCAGAGGCAGCTATACACTTTATGATATAAACAAAATTGAATGAATATACATTGGTGTTTCCTACCACAGTGTGGATGATGTACATGTTTATACACATCTCTACACATACACACACACACACCGTGAACCTGGCCTTATTAACCCCCCTGGGTATGAACCTGGTCATATTAACCCTCCCCTGCATGCATGAGCCTGGCCTTATTAACCACCCCAGTACACAAACCTGGCCTTATTAACGCCCCCATGCACTAACCTGGTTGTATTCCTCCCCCCACACGGACCTGGTCCTATTAACCCTCCTCCTGCATGAACCTGGTCTTATTAACACCCCCCCACCCACACACACACCTGGTCTTATTAACCACCCCAGTGCACAAACCTGGGGCCGGTTCATACGACACGGAAACCGTGGGGGAGCAGAAGCCCCCCGTGGTTCCCGTCCAGGGGCGCCGCTGCGGGATGGGGGCGCGTGAAGCACGCAAAGTGACCATGGGCGGTAGAGGGGTAAGCCCCTACTGCGCGTGGCCACCCTGCCGTGTGAACAGCAGGCGGCCGTACCACGGGGGCCGCACAGAGGCGGCAGCCCGGAGCGGCCGGAGCTGTGGCTGCTCCGGCCTGTAGGGGCAAGCGGCCTCTCTGGGCATCCCGGGCTGCTGCCCCCTAGCGCCGGGAGGCCCGCACTGCGGTGCGGGGACTGCCGGCTCCACCGGGGTCTGCCCACGAGCGCAGGGCACAGGTCGTCTGTGGCGCCCCGCCGGCCCCTGCAGGCGGCCCCGTGGTGCCTCCCCCGCTCGCTGCCTGGGTCGTACGAACTGGCCCCTGGTTTTATTAACACCCACCCCCACACAAACCTGGTCTTTATGTTGTCTACTGGTCTAAGGCTGGTACACAAACAGCCTAAACTAGCAACATGGAACATTTACTTACATTACTGATAATGTGCACTAGGAAGGCCTGATAGTGGGAAAGATCTTGTGGAGTCATACAGACTTCGTGAACACAGGGGGAAAAGTTCATGGGCACTCACTGACCCAGTTATACCACATTAAACTTCAGGGACTGGGGAATTAGATCAAAGCTGGATCACGATTCTGGGGGAAGTGATAAACTATCTCTCAGAGGCATCTGCAGGGTGTTGGCTAATCAGTCAAGGTAAAAGAGACACAGGAGTTAATAAGGAGGAGCTAATTAAGAGGGGGTGGAGTTGAAAAGGAAGAAGTTAGCAAAGAGTTAAATGAGAACATTTAATTAATTAATTATTAATTTATTTATTTATTATATTTATACCCTGCCTTTTTTCCTGCAAGGAACCCAAGGCAGCTTACATAATCCTCTTCCTCCTCTCCATTTTATCCTCACAACAACCCTGTGAGGTAGGTTAGGCTGAGAGTCCGTGGCTGGCCCAAAGTCACCCATTTAAAATTAGGTTTGGGATTGTTGTTTTCATTTATACAATGACATTGATATATAGGACTCTATACAATGTTTCCTAAGTAAAACAAATGACTCCCTCCCCCAAATGAGCTTATTAAATGCTAAATCCTGATATTGGGAAGATAACAGAAGAGAAGGAGAAAAGTTAGAGACAATGGTAACAAAGAATAAATGTGAACAACTGTAGTTACGGTACATGTTCTTTGGCTTGGTTTTAGCAATTAGATTCTTATTAACTAATAACAATACTTAGCATTTATATAGTCTTAAGAACACTTTTATTTCAGTAATTTTTACAAGAACACTGTAACATAGGGCAGTATTATTTCCATATTGCAGAGGGAAGGCTGAGGCTTGTGTGTGGCCACCTACTGAGTTTATAGTCAAGGTCAGGTTTGAACCAGAGCATTCCTGCTTCACAGCTCAGGATTTTTTTAGCCACTGACTGCTACAATCGCTGTCTACAAAGCCTTATCCTGCAGATCTGGCTGTGATCCGGGAGGGGTGGGGCTGGGGTGAACACAGGAAAGGCTCCTACCTTTCCAAGAAAAACAACAACCATTAACTTCTACCAGGATCAATTGGAATAATTATAAACCCCCCTGTGTAAATCAGCCATGCTTCATTAATTTTCATGCCAGTCAGAGGAAATTAACTGCCCTAATCGCATTACATGTTCACCAGTACAAAATGAAGAAAGCATTTGACTGCTGTGGCCTCAGGCTATCCCATTCTGTCCGACAGCATAGACATTACAGGGCTGTGTATGCAATTAAGATTTCTTTTTATTAACCAGTTTTTACATTACATTCAACAGCCCCTTTGCACAATTAAATGTCCCGTTTAACAGGCATGATAAAATTCTCATTAGCCTCTGTTATAGGCTTTTGTGGAATCTTCCTGCTTTGCCACAGCACCAACGTAATCTAATTCCTTCTACCCCCTGAAATGTACGGTATCCCCACACATCATGTTCAGTTCCTTCCCCTCTGCCACCAATTTCCTTGATGTTGATTATTAGGCCTCTTGTGGAAAACAAACCCACGGAACACAATTCATGTCATTTATCCTAGAAAATACTCGAACATTCATGAAAACTTTACGTGATTATTGGGAAAGGGAAGTCTTCCGGAGGTCAAGCTTGATCACTAATTTCTTACAAAAGCATGATATGAAGGAATCCTAGAATGAGACATGTTATTACAAATGGGTGCTTCAAGTCAAGGATGTGTCAGCTGAAGTGCCAGCTCCACACTTCAGAAGATTTCACTTGAAAGTGAGGGGCAACCTATGGAGATTAAATTCCTTAGCAACAGATACTCTTGTTATTTTAAATGTTTTATGCTGCTGTTTTAGTTACAGAGCAATCTTATGGGTGTCTAGCCCATAGAACAGAATGCTCTGATGTCGGAGCCCTCTGAGAGTCCAACGCCCTGCCGGCAAGAGGCAGGTAGGGCAGGAGGAATGGCAAAGGCGTTTTCGTCTCCTGTTCCTCTTCAAAAACATCTAGAGCTAGACAGGCCTCTGAGTCCATCTAGCTAGCTTATCTGTCCATGGGCAGGGATGAGAACAGAGAGGCTTGTACTGTAGACACACAGTGGCCTGGTTCGCACAGAATGAGAAGCCACCATGGGTGAATTTCCTCGTGGGGCTTCTTGTTGTGGCAGCAGTGGCCACCATTTTGAATATTCAGGGGTGTGCTGTAGCTTCTTGTTATGTGTGAACCTGGTGAAGGGGAGTCGTTGGGGTGGTTGACAAGACACCCAGTACCCATGGGCTGTTTTAGGATGCGGGTGGCTTGTCGACCACCCCAACAAGCCACCATGCCCCTGCCATGGTTCGAATATTTAAAACAGCAGCCACTGCTGCAACGAGAAGCCCCACGAAGAAATTCACCCATGGTGGCGTGTCATTTCGTGCAAACCAGGTTGGCCTCTCCTCTCTCTGCCCACTGGCACATCTCCTTTCCAGCCTCCCTTCCTCTTCTGAGGTGTTGTGATCTTGGAAGAGGAGCCACTGCCTGGATTCTCCACTCCCCACGTCATAGCTCTGTCTAAGGGCTTAGGTGGGGGATATGCTATATTCTATGGCCCCTAGTTTGCCCTCCAAGGAACCATAAGATTGCTCTGCCAGTTGTATTTTATTGTTTTAAAAGTTTGTATTGAATTGTTGTGAACTACCCAGGGAACTTTGGCTATTGTGTGATATAGAAATAATAATAATAATAATAATAATAATAATAATAATAATAATAATAATAATTATTATTATTATTATTATTATTATTATTATTAAAATTGCCTTGAAAAGCCTTTGCCCTGAATGAGGGTATAGAAATATTTTAAATAAACAATATAATAAATTCATGGGCCATTTCCACTGGGAGGCACATAGACTTACTGATATTATACACCAGCCATTTTAACCCGTCTTTCCTTCCATACTGAGATTCTGTTGCTAATTACATCATCTCACATATGACTTTCTGGAATTCAGGAAAATTATTTCAATTTCTGTGGAAGCAATCTTCTGATCCCAGTCCAACACTCTAACCACTACGCAACACTACGCCAGTGTGGCGTAGTGGTGAGAGTGTTGGACTGGGACTCGGGAGATCCGGGTTCTATTCCCCGCTCGGCCATGAAACTCACGGGGTGACTTTGGGCCAGTCACTGACTCTCAGCCTAACCTACCTCACAGGGTTGTTCTGAGGAAAAAATGGAGAGGAGGAGGATAATGTAAGCCGCCTTGAGTTCCTTGTAGGAAAAAAGGTGGGGTATAAATGTAATAAATAAAATAAATAAATTAAGGCCATTGACAGAAATACCTTTAAATGCCAACTTTCACAAACAGCGGGAACAAGATGATTGATCCCTTCTTTGATAAACATAAATTATTTTCATGATTAAAAAGGAGAAAAGCTCAACATTTTCTCCCAACTAATTCTATCCCTCTGAATTCTGCATTTTTTTTTAAAAAAAACTTCTCTGCTGTGAAGTTTAGTAAGAAATAAGCAGTTGTTCTGTGAAATATCTGGCTCCAAAATGTGAAAATGATCCTAATTTCACCCCTCTCTTCCAGTTCTATGGTTTCCAGACCAGCCTTTTATCCTGCATTCATCCTGCCTCACTCATAATTTTACAAGGTGTCCAGGGGACATCATCTTCCATTTGTAACCCCCGGTCCCCATATTTCCCACCACTTCTTCCATCTTTTTTCTTAGCAGAAAAAAAAATATTAAGGAGGAAATGATGGAATAGCTGCACAATTATGTGCTAATGCAGCCACAGTCTCAAGCTGCATTAGTTTAGTGCTACATGAACAAGCAAAAAGGAACCTGCATGAGGTGCTGGGATTCCTGGTTAGTCATTACATGTGAACTAGGAATTATAGTTTAAAATAAACTAGTTCGTTAAGCAGTCCAGCAAGCAGCCCAGGGTTTGTTGTTTATTTGTTTAGCAATTGACTAGAGCAGGGGTCTTCAAACTAGGGCCCGCGGGCCGGATCCGGCCCAGCGTGCCCTCCCATCCGGCCTGGCTCCGTAGGCCCAAACTGGGCCCGCCCGGGCTCTCAGCCGCCCACCCGGGCTTGCCTTGTTCTTCGCTCTCCCCGGAGAGCCAGCTGCACGGGCTGTGCCGCCTGCGCTGGTCCCATCGCGTCACTTCCGGTGCGGCGGAAGTGACGCGCGTCATTCTGCTCCGTCGTGCTGGACCCCCGCACTCTGTTTTTAAACAGAGCGCGGGAGTCCAGCGCGACGGAGCGCAGCAGAATGACGCGGCTCCGGCGGTGGTGGTGGCAGTGGGGCAGCGGGGCTTCGGCGATAGCGGCGGTGGCGGCAGGACTTTGGCGGTGGTGGCGGGGCTTTGGCGGCAGAGACTTCGGTAGCAGCAACGGCGGCGGCAGGGCTTTGGCAGCGGCGGCGGGGCTTTGGCGGCAGCGACTTTGATGGTGGCGGCGGGGCTTCGGCAGCAGGAACAACGGCAACGGGGCTTTGGCGGGGGCGGGGCTTTGGCGGCAGCAACGGCAGCGGCGCATCTTTGACAGCGGCGGCGGGGCTTTGGCGGCAGTAACGATGGCGGCGGAGCTTCGGCGGGGACGGGGCTTCGGCGGCGGGTGCAGGTACGGCGGCGGGGGGGTGGCGGGGGGGTCTGGCGGTGGTAGCGGGGTCCTGGGGGGGCAGGGGGCTTTGGTGGCAGGGGGGCGACGGCGCGGCGGGGCTTCAGCGGCGGCGGCGGGTGCAGGTACAGTGGGGGGTGGGGGGGTCTGGTGGCGACGGGGGGATCCTGGGGGGCAGGGGGGCTTTGGCGGCAGGGGGCTATAGTCCGCCCCCCCAACAGTCTGAGGGACAATGAACCGGCCCCCCGTTTAAAAAGTTTGAAGACCCCTGGACTAGAGTTTACAGAGGGGAGCAGGCAGTGCACAATCCCAAGGCCTTGCATAGGGTCTTTTCTGCATGTTCACATAGTGCTAAACCATGATTTAGCATTGCGTGCAACTGAATATTGCATCCCTGTTCTATCAAAGGCTCCTTTGCTACAGAGTAATAAGATTATTAATGAATCCAGACCAGAATACAATTATGTTATTTCACATGGCAGCTTTTTCTGATTGTCACAATCATGCAGGGGAACTGGTGACTCCTATTTTGGTGGGGCTCCTTTTCTATTACAGGTTTTGCAAGTTTTATTTGGAGCTTCATTGGAGCTATCCATGGTGGTGAACCTATTTTGGGGATGGAGTTCAGCACAATTGATAGTTCCTATGAAGCTCCAAATAAAACCTGAAAAGCCTGCAATGGAAAATATATAATTGTATATATAATAATATAATTGTATATATAACTGTCACAATGTTAATTAAAGTTGTTTCCATTCCGAAGTCAATCCTTTGCTTATTCAGCTAACACCATTGTGTTCTACAAAGCAGTCTGACTACCTGTCACTGACACACAACTGCTTACATGATGTACACATCATGCCTTTCAGCAATACAAAATGTTGCATCAGGACTCTGTTTGATAAATCCTCACTAGCAAGTGACTTTAAAAATAAATAAATAGTACTTTAAAAATGGGAGAGTTTAAATTCAGCCAGAGTATGCTGGGAGACAAATCCAGATCTTTGTTCCAATATTGGATGGCACTGAACAGTGCATTGCCAGAGCATAATTAAAAAGAAGAAGAAAAGATTAATGGCAATTAGATGTGAGGAAGAAGGGCCCTCCTGAGATTCTAAGGGGGGGGGCAGCCACAGATTAAGATGATTAGTTCTTTCAAAGTATATTCTTTGGATTGGAAAAAGAAAATGCAGCCCATGTGAATGTCTTACCATGTGCGTGTTTTTTAAATTTCTCATCATTCTCTGATTTTCTACTCTGTCATTATTATTTTGGAAAAATAGTATTTTATTAGAAAGAAGGGGGAACAGATTGGAACAGATCTGGATAGACAGCCATATTTGAAGGAATTGAATCTGAAGGTTTTCTTTTAAAGTTTACATAAGCTGAAAAGTGAGAGGATGGATATGGTCACATGTCTCATCCAGACAATAGCTCAGTCTTCTATACAAATATCTATAGCCCATTGCCCTGGAGGGGCTCACATGGCAGCATGTGGTTCTTTACTTCACACTAAAGGACGTCTAGCTTGGACAGGAGCCAGCAGGAGATCTGCAGTGTTGCTTTCCCCCATTTTGGCAGCTAGAGGTGGGTGGTGGTGGTGGTGGTGGTGGTGTGGGGGAGGTTTTTAGAAATGAAACTACAGCTGCGCAACCTGATGGTGTGGCTTCCCTCAGGGATTTCTAATTTATTCTGTGCTGGCTGAGTCAAAAACCTACATCTGTGTTGTGGAAAAAGGGAGCAAGGAATTTGCAGTGTGAAGACGTCTGCAGTCCCGGCAGTGCCTTGCAAAGTTGGCACCTGCTGCAAGACATTGATGTATCGAGACTCCAAGCCTGATGTTATCAGGACTCCTGTGAAATAAAACTAAATCTTCTACCTCCTCTCAGGGCCATCTGGAAAAACTCTTGATGCATTTTCTGGCTTCCTCATCATAACCTATTACATTATGCACAACTGCCAATGCCAAACACCAAAAGTTGGGGAGGGAGGAATTAAAAATGGGCTTACAGTGCAATTCTCTGCACGTTTTCTCAGAAGCAAGTCTCATTGAGTTCAATGGCACTTCTTCCCAGGTAAGCATGCATTGTGGGTTTCATTTTTTGAAACTGGGTCTTAAAACGGTGCTTCAGTTTTGCAAACTATTAAAGATAAATTGCAGTCACATTTAAAAGATTCTTCCCACACCCACAATCATGAGTCCTGAGGACTAAAACATAATGAGATAGCGTATTATGGTGGTGTGATGCTTAAAACAATTGTCATGTACTATGGTATATTAATGCAAAGTATTACTTACTTACTGATTTTATATACCACCTTTCTTTCAAGGAACACAAGGTGGCAGGCCTGGGACTTCCAGGCAGTTTCCCCCATCCAGGCACTGATCAGACCCAGATCTCCTCAGCTTCAGCAAGGTGTAGTGCCAGGCCAAGGCATTTTGTTGTCTAAAATGGAGCCATAATAGTTACCCAAGTTGGAGCAAGCAACCAGGTGGACAACCTTGACTGATGCTCCAGAGTAGGAGGATTGTTGCTATGCATTAGTGTACTTCTTAGCTGTCGGTTGCCTTCCTGTATGAAAGGTTGTTTTTTTTGGCTGCTTTATATCCTTTTCCAGTTCTTTGTCCTCAGGTAGAGAAGATATCATCCCTTGGCCACATGACTTGGTGTACCCCATCAACTTGGGCACCTCATCACTCATCCTTAATGAAATTCCTCTTATCTCTTCTCCAATTAAGCACACCTTTTGCAGCTAGCAGTCCTTCCCAAAATCCATTCAATGATCTGCTGGTGTTTGTCCAAATTCAGCCAATTATGTTGTCTACAGTCTTTGGTTCACCTTTTCATGTACACACATCTCACAGGTCCTGTTTATCCTTTGGCCCTCCTTCTGGCAATACTTCAGTTTGAACCTGCTGAGGAACCTATACACACATTCACTCTACATGGGGGCAACTATAATTCTGCACGGCAACAGGGCCAGTGCTTTAAAAAGTCTTGTTGCACTAGTTCCTGCCTTTCACCCTGGCACGGTGTCTACAGGCCTGTGGCTTACGCTGGCTCAGCTTGTCTGAGTGTGGAAAGCTAAGCAGGGTCAGGCCTGGTTATTACTTGGATGGGAGACCCCTCCTCTAGTCTCCTGCATTGAGCAGGGGGTTGGACTCGATAGCCTTGTAGGCTCCTTCCAACTCTATGATCTATGAAATCTATGAAACCTTCATACCATACCCGGGGGATACCAAGTAACTCCCCTGTGTGTGTACCTTGCAGATCTGGTCAGCATCCTGTTTTCCTGGAGAATAAGTGAGCAAGAATTGGTGAGCTAATGTTTCAGCCTTTACCTGCTAAAGTGGCATACCAGCAATTCCTTTCATTGCTCCAGAAGCATCATTTTCCTCATGCCTGTTTGTATTTTGCCCTTAATTGGAAATAGGGACCATGGGCCAGTAAATATTCCCCAAAGGTCCAGATGTGACTGATCCCTGCTTTACAGTATTCCTAATACCTATATCTTTTGTGCTAAGGTTTGAAATAAATGCTGCTGTTATACAACCTCTTCTGTAACTGAGATCAGGCTGGACTCAATGTCCTCTTTCATAATGAAGAATATTTCCCCTCTGCGCCTCACTTCTTATAGCTTTCCCTTCTTATAGCTATTGGGGTGGGGGGGGGACTAAAGTAAGATCCTGATCCTGGCAGGTCAAATACCTGCTAGAATAAGAATGTCTTAGCTAGCTGGTGTGTCAGGTCATGAGAGAAGGAACAAAATGAACCTTCCTGGCAGGGGAGTTCCCTAACCTCAGAGAAAGCCCTCTCCAGCATCCTGACCAATCATGTTTCTACTACTATCAGGATGCAGAGAAGAGTGTCCCCTCTAGATCTTAATGAATGGGCAGCCTAATATGGGAGCAGACGGTCCTTTGGATTCCCTGGGCCCAAGCCTTTTATGACTTGGAAGGTAATCACCAGCACTTGGAATTGTGCCCAGAAATGAACTGGGAGCCAGCTAGTTGGCGTAACCAGGGCCGGCGCTACCGCTAGGCAGACCCAGGCGGCTGCCTAGGGTGCGTGGCGGAACAGGGCGCAGCGTTTCTGCGCCCCTTCCTCGCCTCCGGCGCGCTCCTGCCCCGCCTGCCGCCTCCGCCGCGCCTCCCGCCCGCCTGCCAGCCGCTGCCGCCGCTGCCGCCACCGCACCTCCCCCCGCGCGCGCGCGCCCGCCCGCCACCTACCTACCTTCCCATCGTTTCTGGAGCCCCGCCGGCGTTGTTTTGGCGGGAGGAGGAACCAGGGCAACAGGGCTTAAACAGCCCTGTTGCCCTGGTTTCCCCGGCAAAAAAAAAAAGCGTGGGGGTCCCGTCGCGTTGGAGGAGGAGGCGGCGGCGGCGCGGCAGCGGCAGCGGCAGCAGCATCAGCAGCATCAGCAGCCAGCAGCGGGGGTGGGGGGAAGGTAGGTGGTGGTGGGGCGGCGGCGGCGCGGGGGGGGGTTGCAGAGCAGGGCTGCTTTGCTCCGGAGTCCCCCCCCACGGCACGAGAGGGGGGGCGGTAAATATAATTTGGCCTAGGGCGCCAAACAGCCCTGCACCGTTCCTGGGCGTAACTATGTCCATAGAGCAGCTTCCCTCAACCTGGCACCCTCCAGATGTGTAGGACTATGCCTCTATCATCCCCAGCCAGCATGGCCAATGGCTGGGGATGATGGGAGGTATAGTCCAACACATCTGGAGAGTACCAGGTTGGGGGAAGGCTGTCAGAGAGGAACAATAGAAGTATGTGCAGAAAAAGGTAACAAAACCACAGGAATGAGTTTATTTCATTCTGTTGGCACAACCTCTGATTAAGTTCTGCCTGTAAAATAATTGTTCTCAAATAATTTGAAATCTGTGAGCACAGGGATGGTGGAAGATGCAGCTCATGGGTATAAAAAAAAGGCATAAATTGGATTATTCACAAGTGTGACCTTTGAAAGTTTTCTTACAATATTGTAAAAACTTCGTCAACATCCTGTTTTCCCCCACTTCAAGCAGCTGCAAGCCAAGAAGTAATTGCTGAGTGAGAGAAACGGAAGGTTGACGGAAACTCATCCATCTCTCTAGCCATTCAAAAGCTGTCTACTGAGGGAGATGCTTTGTGATGGGAGGGGAGGCAAACTTGTAGCCTCACCCTTTCTCAAGCAGCTGCGTCTATATGTGGCATTATTATCTGAGCCCTTGAAGACTCTCCAGTGTGAATGGATGGGAAAAGCTGTCAACACAAGATATATCCTTGGGTGAGCAAATAAGGGGGCAATTTTCTAGCCTCTGCTGTTTTAATTGTAGGGCAAGTTCAGAGCCTTTGTTGTGCATTCTTTAGGGCTGGGTAGAAAGACAGTGTTCAGTTCCAAAACTGGAACATAGAAAGAAAAGTGAATTTCACCTGATAACTCTTCTATTTTAAAAGTCAGTGTGAAAAGCCAATTCAGACCTGGGACTTCTGTTTCACTGTTTGACCCTTAAATATAAAAACATTTAAAACTTAAGGCACAATCCTCTGTATGTTTAGACAGAAAAAAAACCCTACGACTCCCAGCATCCCCCACCTAGCACTGCTGGCTGGGGAATACTGGGAGTTGTAGGACTTTTTTTCTGTCTAAACATATATAGGATTGCACCTTTACATGCAAAACCACAACTAGCTACAGTGCTAATATATGACCCTGCTCTCCATACATGGAGTCTAACTAGCAGATGGCTCCTTGATTAGGAGGAGATAAAATCTTCATTGGTACCTTAAATTGCAGGAATCTTGTTTTGTATTAAAATAAAAATTCTGCATCCCCCCCCCCATCAAACCCACTATTCTCTCAGAATGATTTCTACTTCACATGTGAGAATAGCAGATCCCTTTTCTGTATGTTTTGTATATATCCTCTTTTTTAGGATCAGGTACCAGGTGTGTGGAATTCTACAAGGTGAAAGTAGACCCTGGCCACAGCAGATGATATGCCAATATATTATAATGCAGATTAGTAAAATATGCCACAATAATGTTGTATTTTTATTTGATTTGTGTTAGGTTATGTTTTAATTAAGTTTAATTTTAATCTCAATTTCATTATTGTTGGCCAATCTGAGCATCATTTTTGGTGGAAAGGAGGGATATAATTAATAAATAAATAAACAAGTGCAAAATAAGAACTGAGTCATAGCAGTTACCTGAGGATGCCAGCCCGTGATTTCAGCTGCATGAAGGTGAGGGAGAAGGGTAGGAAAAGGAATTTTGGGGCAGTGGGTTAAAAAGGCAGAAAGAACCACAAGGTGAACATTTGACAAAACTTTACATGCCACAAAATTGGCCCCACATTTATCCATGATGGGTTCATTTAGGGCATAACCCTATGCATGTGTAGACAGAAAAAAAAGTCCTACAACTCCCAGCATTCCCCAGCCAGCAGGGCTGGTTGAGAAATGCTGGGAGTTGTATGACTTTTTTTTCTGCCTACACATGCATAGGGTTGCGCCTTAAATCGCATATATGAATGTTTATATTTATCCAGATCAGGGATGGTCAACTTTTGTATTCTCAGGGTTGCTATGATCCAGTGTGGTGTTGTGGTTAGAATGTTGGACTAGGACTTGAGAGACCTGGGATCTCATTCCCACTCAGCCATGAAGCTCACTAGGTGACTTTGGACCAGTCACTGGGCCTGTTCACATGACCAAGCAGCCCATGGTTTATTTAAGCTGTGGAGCATGTGGGTGGCCATTTTGAATATTCGAGCCATGACCATGGCTTGTCATGTCATCCAAACCCGGTGGGGGTGGGCTGTTGGCATGGTTAAGAAACCACCCACAACCCTGAAACAGCCCATGGATTCTGGGTGGTTTGTTAACCAACGCCCCCCCCCCCGGGTTCAGACAACATGACAAGCCACAGTCATGGCTTAAATATTCAAAAGCTGACTGGCATGCACTGCAATCCACCATGGCTTAAATAAGCCACGGTGATCATGCGAACCTAGTCGCTGACTCTCAGCCTAACCTACATCAATGGGTTGTGAGGATAAAATGGAGATGCGGAGGATGTATACTGCCTTGGGCTCACTGGATGAAAAGGTAGGATATAAATATAACAAATAATGAAGACATAATAAATATTCTGCAAAGTGTGGCTGAAATGCCAGAAGTGTAATTTGCCATGCATACTGATGAGTGTTCAGGCTCCAGGATAACATTGGTGCCATCTAGCAGCAAGATCTATAAAGTTATGGAGAATGTCCTCAGGCATGGCCAACAAGTAATATATACAAAATCCATCAGGAGCCAAGTGTGGGATCTCTCAGTTTCTTACACAATGTGAAAAATTTCATGTCTATACAAATGAAAGTGGATGCAAACTTTTTATTACACCTTGATGAACGTTTTGGAGAGCTGCCATGGGTTGGATAAATTTCTTCAGGGGCCAGATGCAGCCCATAGATTACCAGAAGATGGGCTGTAGCTCAGTGGTAGGGCACATGATTTGCATGCAGAAGATCCCTGGTTCAGTCCTTGGCATCTCCAGGTAGGGCTAGGAAACAATTCTGCCTGAAAACCTGGAGAACTGCTGCCAGTCAGTGTCAGTGTTGACAACAGTGGGCTAGATTGTCATGCTCGTGCGGGAGGACTCCTCCTCTTCTGAGGAGCTGGAGCTCCCAGAGATGGAGGATGTCATGGAACCACCCACATCAGGAGATCTGGGGGAGCTTGGGTCATCAGGGAAGAGGACTATGGGTCCATCCCTGCAAGAAGAGGAGAGTTCTGCTTCAGAGACAGAAGCTGAGCAACCCCCCGCGCCCGCCCGCCCGCCCTGCAGTGCCAGAGAGCATCGTTACCTTAAGAGGCAAATCAGCAGGACTCCTTTAAGAAGAAGTACCTGACTCCAAAGAAGGACTCCTCAAGAGGAGGGAACTCCTCAGGAGGAAGGCTTGTAATGTACTGCAGCTGAGCCATGGATAGGGCTCAAGAGGCTCCAGTAATATAAGCCTGCATTATCAGTCTAGCCTTTGCTGGAAAAAACACTGTTTCTTTAGCTCCTTATGCCTGGTACCTTGTTTCCCTGAGCTTGATGCTGCTTTCTGTATTTGACCTTGGCTACTCCTCTGACCTCCCTCTGGAAAATCCATGTTTGCCTGGTAAAACTGTGCTTGACTTTTGCTTGCTTGACTACTGTATTGTAATAAACTCTGTGTATTGCATAGCAAAGAACTAAAACTAGTTGGAGCAGGACATAGATGAAGCAATGGTCTGACTCGGTATAAGGTAGGTTCCTACCAGTTGGCCATCCCTGCTCCAGACCAGCCTTCCCCAGCCTGGTGCCCTCCAGATGTGTTGGGCCACAACTCCCATAATTCCCAGCTAGCATGGCCAATGGCTGGGAATTAATTTCTGACTCAGCCAAGCTTTTGGACTCTAGATGGCAGAATTACAGCTGCTTTGTCCCCTCTCTTCCCTGTCAACTCATTTAATCAACACTTTGTCAGGGCCGGTGGACAATGTTTTTTTTTCAGAAGTAAGGATGAGAAAGGGGGGAAAGTATTTTCATTTTGGAAGCTGGTAGGATGCATCCATTATGTTCTTGGCTCTGCAAGCACGCTGGTCTGTCTGTGTCAGTTTATAGACTAAAAGAAAGACGTCCTGTGTTGAGCTCAATTGTTTGCTGCCTATTTCTTCTCTTGCCAATGTTCCAACTAGCTGATTTAGTTTAAATATAGCATAATTGGACAGCACAGAAAGAAGTTCATTGTTGATGCTTTTTTAAGGGATAAAGAAAAGAATTAAAGACACCCCTCCCTTTCTCACTATACCCTGATGAATGGCCATTGGTGCTTCAGGGATTTTAATTGGCCTGTTAAAATCAACAATACCACCTATCATTTGAGCTGTCCCCAGAAGTGTTCATTGTTCATAATTTAGCACATCTCTCTTTTCCCTTTGCCCCCAGTCACTGCACTACATTTTGCTGTGACCAAAGAATAGGAGAAAATTGCATAGAAGGTGTGTGTGTGTGTGTGTGTGTGTGATGAATCTTTGTTAAACTCGAAATAGGTTTTGAGCTGCATTGCATGTTAAATAGAATCCCTGTTGGAGTCAGGGTCTCATGCTACAGTATCATTCCCTTGAAGGCATGAAAAGCCTGGGCATGTAATAATTTAATTATGAGAGGGTGCAGATTTCAGACTGACAAGGTGGGGTAGTTTTACACGATCTTGTACAAGAATTTACATATATTCAGAAAGGAATGCAGGCCAGACTACTCTGTATCCTGTGATATGTCACCATACATAGGTTTGCCAGGTTGCAACCCAGAGATCACACCGTTTATCTTTAACAAGGAGAGACTGATGTTGTGCTGCTTCCTGCCCCATTCCTTCCCTGGCCCCATTGCTCCTGCCTCATTCCTTCTCCCTGTTGGGTGTACTGCAAAATTAAAGTCCCTCTTGCTTAAGTAGAGGAGGAAGGAATGGTGCTGGAAAGAGCTGTGTGTGTGTGTGTGTGTGTGTGTGTGGACCTCTCCTACTACATATGCATTACTAAAGGCAAAGATATGGTCTACAGGTTCAAACCTGGTAACTCTAATATGCCACTTTCTGTACAGGTTGTATGTGGTATGCTAAAGCATGTTACTCTGTTTGCTGTGGGGGGGCGGGGGAAGTCTCACCTTGCCCTTCCTGGTCCTAAGTTTTGCCCCTTCACTCTTCATTACTAAGGCCTGCTGAATTTGTGCCCTTGCATTCATACACCCATTCAAAATGTTAATTTTGTCTTTTAATTTCTTTTAGTGGAAACTACACCTAGTTACTTTGTGATCTCATCTCAATGTCCCCCCCCATTCCGCCCCCCCCCCCGGACTGCACTAAATACATTGTGGACTATTGTGCACTGATGTCATTGCATAAACCCTAGTATTTATTAAGAAAAAATGAGAGCCTGGGATTGCAAGTCTGGGAAGGGGAAGCATGAATGTAGGAGAAACCCCGTGGTACCTTCCAGAGCAAAAATGGACAAAGTGAAATTGGGCCAGAAAGGCTGGTTTTTGATCAAACGGGCCCGTATTTTTTGTATTTTTTCCTAGTCTTTCTCAACAGTGCAGATTGGTCTGTCCACTATGTGTAGTCCCACCTTGTCAATTTCCTTGTATGTTACAGTTGTCAAAGGAAGCACAGAAGTGGAGTAGTAGGTAACATACAAGGAAATTGACAAGAAGAAACTACTCACAGTGGACAGGCAGTTCTGTGGTCTTTTGCACTTGTGGGTGGGTAAATGAACCTATTTGCATATTCTCAAAGCACCCCCCCCACCAAAAAAGTGGCAACTAAGAGATGGTACTTCCAAAGTCCCATTTTGGCATTGGCGGAGGGGCAGTCCACTGATGAAGGAGGCTGGAGGTGGCACTAGCAAGATTGTGAAGAGTGGCACAAGCTTTTTTGCTGCTCTTGCCAAATGGCTCTGTAGCTGCTTGGGACAAGCCACGCTGCTGGGTTCAGATATCACAACAAGCCACCCTGAGAACAAGCCAACCCTCAACAACCCTACTACAAGCCATGGGTTCTCAGGTGTTTATGAAAAACAACCCACGCTGAATCATCTCCTCCGGGTTTGGACATCATGATAAGCTATGCTGACACTAACAAGGCTCACAACCCACTGTGGGTTATGGTGCTGTGGGAACCCAGTCATAGTCACCATCCTCCACTGTGATGGTCCCTTTGAAGGTTGCTCTTAGGCAAATAGTTGTGTAAGTGAAGCCCAAAGTAGAGCTTGCTTAGCACTTCTCAATCATGAAACATTTAATGTCTGCACCACAGGGATTCCTGTCATACTTGGGATGGAATAAAGTCACCAGGACATTTTTAACTTCTTGAGGTTTGCATTCAGTGGTGCCTGTCCGCCAGTGGAACAGACACCTCTAACATAATGGATTCCCTGTCCCCCTGCAGTCACCTGCATTCTCCCTAAATCTGGTTTGGAGGACTGGGGATGGCAGGGGGAAGGAGAGGAAGGGGCAAGTCCCATTGTGCAAGGGAAGTTTGCTTGCCTGATGTTGGATGTAGCCCTGATTCGAAGGAATTTGTGACAGGAAGGCTAGAATCCTGATGAAGGTTTGCATTCAGCAGTGCCTTTTGCATAGTCTCCAACTGCCCTGAAAATTCCAGGACTGTCATGAAAATCCTTAAGCCATCCCAGCTTCTCACTTTGTCATGCCGAGTCCCGAATTCAAAAGTTTAAAACTTTCCTTAAAGGGGCCATGCCATGGGCAAAATTGCAGCTAAGCTAAAACTGCAAGCTTAGCTGCAATTTTGCCCATGGCATGGCCCCTTTAAATGTAGGTCTTTTTAGACTCAAACAGCTCCATGGAGAGACAGACGCTGGGAGGATGTGTACACACATGCCCACACGTGCCACCTGCTGAAAAGGAGGCTGCACGGTGGCCGGGACAGAGGGAGGGAGAGGTGAATGAGGGAATTTATCACATGATTCATATCTTTATATTGCCAAAGATTTTATTTCCTAACAGAGCTGACTCTGTGCCTCTAACAGTGTCAGAAGGAAATTAAAGAAACTTCTCTCTGAAACTCCATGTTTGGGGGGTTGGGTTGGGTTGGGTTGGTAAGCTTCATCTGTTGAATTTGTACGAATCCTGACCATTTTAAAACAAAAAGAAAGGGATTGCCCTGCAAGCACTGACACCCCCCTCCCATGAAAAATATCAGATATCAACAGTTAAGGGTTTAAGTAAGGTAAAAAAAAATTGCAATAGCCACTTATAAAATATTATAAAATAATATATAATATAATAATGTAATAATTATAATATATAAGATTTTGTGTGTTTCCTCTAATAACTTTTGTACTTGACAATGCTTTTTGGTTGCCTGGCCATATCCCTTGGCCATGCCCTCATGTTGCCTGGGACACCCTCTTGATCACACCTTCATGTTGCTTAACTATACCTCTTACAAATTCACATGTTTGTCCCTATTTTCATCTGTGAAATGTTAGAGGGTATGCTTTTGCTTTCTGCACAGTTTACTTTTTGTGCTAGGTAGGTGGTTGCTCTCTCAGTGCTTTTAAACACACACACACACACACACACACACACACTGTGCCTTTCCTCCTTCCTGTCAGAACCAGTTGCCCTTTTTTGTTTCCAGCTGGTTCTGCTTGCAAATGGAGTTGACAGTGTCATGGAGAAGTAGCCACAGAAATAGCTGGCTAAAAATTTAAATAAATAAATAAATAAATAAGAAATAGCTGCTAATAAACAGTACAGGGTTTTTTTGTTTGGTTTTTTTAGTCAAGAAAAAACCACTAATGACTGGCCAGGGTGGCTGTATATAGTGCAGGCGAATGAGCTGACAGCTGGAAGGGGCTACGAGGGAAAGAGTGGCATAGAATGATTGACCTCCTTTTTCTTTCCAGGGAGAACATGACCCACCTACAACACAGCTATGGATACTACTGCTGCATTTCTCATAGGCCTCATCCTGCTGACTGAAGTCCCTCCATTCCAAGGTGCTTGCATGTTGGATGAGCCTCAGTGAACCTTAACACACAGCCAGTAGTGGTAGTGTGTCTGATGCTGAAGTTAGACTTATACAATCAGAAGAGTCCAGAAGGGCTCAGGTCCATGCATGATCCTTGACACAGCACACTGCACAATTTCATATTCACAGACCTGACTACAATGTGCCATAAGCAAGCAAGCAAGCAAACAAATGAGGAAAAAGAAAAATACCAAGATGCCTGCAAGACAGATCATGCCAGATGGCTCAAGTATCAAAGGACGATAGAAAACCTGTCATGCACTTCTTATTATGTCTGCTTCTGCTTTGCTCTTTCATGTGTCTATCCCCACTGAGTAGGATACATCCAAATGTGCCCTGAACATGATGCTGGTGATGTGTGGGTGAGAGTCACTCCATTTCAGCCTGGGTGACCTTGAAGGATGTCATTGTTACTGTCTCTTCTATATTTTTATGGGTAATATTAATGTCATATTTCAAATAATCATTGTGAGAATTAATGAACATACAACTATTGAAAATGAGCACATTATCTATAAATTGCAGGGAAGGAGAGTTTGGCTAAACGTTAGGGGAAACTTCTTAATTGTGTGGGCTGTTTGGCAGTGGAACATACTGCCTTGGGAGTTGGTGGGTTCTCCTTCACTGGAGGTACTTAAGAAGAGGCTGGATGTCCATCTGGCAGGATTGCTGTAGCTGCACCCTGCAGTGCAGAGCCTGCATTGAGCAGAGGGCTGGACAAGATGATATCTGAGGTCCCTTCCAACTCTGTAATTCTAAGTGAAAGATCACTTGTTCCCTCTGCCTGGATATTAAGAGTCCACAGCCACCACCATCTGAGGTGTGGACAGTGGCAAGGCAAAGCAGGGCATTTTTAGTTCTAGTACATCACTTTTGGAAATCCTCATTAATTCATCATGCACCCCTGACTCACTGCATTTAGGCAACAGGTAAATAAATATTGTATTGTATCATTTAATGATATCTATTTTTTATTTTCTTCCTCCCTTCTTTAATCCTCACAACAACCCTGTGAAGTAGTGACTGGCCCAAGGTCACCGAGTGAGCTTCATGGCTGAGTGGGGATTTTGAACACGAGCCTCTCCAATCGTAGACCAACACACTGGCTCTTGAAATGCTGTTAGCCACTTCTGGAGTTTCTGATGATGAAGCAGCGTTTTAAAAAATAAATTAATTAAAAATATCATCTGAACAAAATAATAAGTGCTGTTTAAACAACAAACAAATGTCTGATGAGGAAAAGCTTTCAGATGTGACTGATGTCAGGCTTCTTTTAAAGATATGTGGTGTCCTTAATCAAACTGGTGTTTCTTGATATTTGGGTGGCTTTTTACCTTGACACTAAAAGAGACATCAACATTTCATCCAAGTGGGAAATCTATATCCTGTATTACTGTGGTGTTAATAACACAGAAGGCTAAATCAACAGTGAATTGATTTTTGGGGGGAGCTGAATAGACTATTGGCCGTAGCCAAGAAGCAACTCCAGTCAATGAAGGAATGGCCCTTTCAATTTAGTTCTGCTGCTGTCGATGTAAATAAAATTGCTCATGAAGCAAATTGCAGTTCCTTACTGTGTGCACTTGAAACCATCCAATTCTTTGCAAATGGTTGTTTTATGTTAGCAATAGGATTAGGTGACTGTAAGAGTGTGTCAGCCAAATGCAGAGTGCAGTTTACTTTGAAGGTCAGTTGAGTATTATAATGGGCGCTTAAAGGTAGCTGTGGCTGTGGCACAGACCAAAGTGATCCAGGGAAAGGAAGCAAGAAAAGGGGGGGGGGAACCCTGCTCACAAAAGAATCCCAAAGCCCCTAAACTGAATTACTTAATCCATATTAAGGGGGGAAAGGTCATGATCCTAAAATAGTGCAGTTTCTGCTACATTTGGAACTGTGGTGCCACTCTTTTCATTTGCGACTTGAATTTCAAATAAAACTAATAGGGCAATAGAGTGAAGCCATCATTGCCCCTGTAACTGTTGTACTCTACACTCAAGCCCTCTTCTGCAGAAAGGAGCAAATGAGGGTTGGTTGAAAGGAGCAGCCACGGCTTCCTGTGACTCACTTGCCCTCTCCCTCTGTGAGGCAGAGTGGTAGGGACTGAGCTCACCATGCCAGATGGAGAGCACAGGCAAGCCAGTGAGCTGTTTTGGTCCACTGACTTGCCCCCCCCCCTCTCTGGGCAGCAAAGTGGGAAGTATTGCACTCATCATGCAGGTGCCGAGAGAGACGCTCCCTCTGCTTGCTCGGTTGACATTAGTGGAGGCTGGTGGCTCCAATGTCAGTGGGGCAGTGTATCCACTCTGGGTTTCAGACTGAACTTTTAAGGAGCTGTCCGTGGTGCTGAAGCCTAGCCCCAAAATTGGCATAGCCCTTTAAAGTTCAGTCTGAAACCCAGAGTGGATATGCCATCCCACTGATATTGGAGCCATTAGCCACTACTGGTAGCCATCTCTTTCTGAGTGGCACACTAAAAAGGATTGGGCTCTCAGGGGCCCACCTCCACTGCCTAGGGAGAAAGCATGGCAAGTGAAGGCTGATGCTCCTGGCTCTGCCCCTCCAGTTTCCCTTTCTCTCTTGGCGGGACAGTAGGGAGGATTTTGCTCACAGGGATGCCAGTGCAGGAGTGTAAGCAGAGTGTGAGGAGTGCTGTCCCTGCAACCTGCTGCCTGCTTCACTTCTGGGGCAAGTTCACCAACTACATGCTTCTTGAGTACAAGCAGCCCGATGTATTTTCCTCCTGCTGCAAGAAAAGCAACTTGGCCCTCTACCATGCTTCATGGACCCAGAGATGCTCTGTCTAAAACAAAGGACATGGGCAGCGCCATTCGGGAAGCGCTCTGGAGTAGTTTTCCAAGGGAAATGCAGTCAGAACTGGACCTCCCTGTGGAAGGTATGGATATTGGCCCTCAAGAGAGTAGGTTTTCCCCACCTGTTCCAATCAGGCACCTGTCTCCAGAGGAGGAGGAGCAGCAGCAGCAGCAGCAGCATCACAGTATTGCTGATCTAGACCAGATGGTGATGCAGTCACTCACTTGTACTGGTGAACCCCCCGAAGAGGTGGGTGGTGAGCCTGAGAGGACCCTTCTTCCTGATCAGTCTCAGGTGAGGGAGGGAGGACAGCCACCCCCCACTAGACTAGGTCTTTGGACACCTCTTCACATATCCTAGCAACCCATCCTTCACTGACTTTCCAGAAGAAGTGGGGGTGGAAGTCCCTAAAGTAGAGGATGAATCTGAAGAAGAGTAGTCTGAACAACTGGATCCAGCAGCCTTCGGGTCCGCAGTCAAGGGAAAAGGCACTGGAGAAAGAACCGTCACTAACCAATGCACAAAGGGTGACACGTCTCTGAAACAAGTGTAAAACTGACTGGGTGCAGCTCGCAAGGGACTTGGTCACTGCCATGGAAACATCAGGGGAGCGCACATATTAGCTTCTCAAGGAAATATTGGAACTTGAGCGGAAGGTAATGTAGGTGCCTTCAGCCAAATGGACTGTATCACTTTAAAAGCACGTTTGGGACCTTAGGCAAGGCCAAAATAATGACTTTGGTATGTGAGAGTCAGCCCTTCTAATGCTGAATGCCGTTCCAATGTGCTGACAAGTTTCTAGCCAAAATAGGGTGACTGGTTGATCAATAAAAGGGAGGTACCTGCATGCTCAAGAGAAAACCTTGGGACCCCCTACACACACACACACACACACACACACACACACACACACACACGCCAGTGCAAGGCAGTTTGGTGCCCTAGGCAAGATCAGATATTTACCGCCCCCCCCTCCCACTTGAGCCCTCCCTCCCTCCAGCCCTATGCCCATTATGAAATAAATTTCCCTCCCTGGGAACTGCCGAGCCCCACAGAAAAACTTTGTGGACTTTGAGACTTTTCCTTTGTGTTCACGTGGAAAGCAAAGAGGCAACATCAGCCCAGCTATGCCAGGAACTCCCAAGGGCCTTCTCCTACTCCATATATATGTGAAAGCCTGTCTCCTCCTGCGGCAGCACAAGGGATATGAAAAAAGGGTGTGAGAGAGGTGTGATGGCGCTACCTGTGAGGAAGAGAGACAAAAGGGCGTCTTGTAGCCTGTCCTACCTCGCAGGGTGGAGCTGCAGAGACACCGGTTTGACTCATACACCTTCTGGGTTGGGGGGGGGGGATGCATGTAGTAGAAACATAGCAAAGAGAGAACCCGTGGATCATCTGGTTCAAATTTCTGCTTCCCCTCCTCTCTCTATCACTTTGTTGCAATATTTCTTTATCAGAATAATGTATATTATCCTGTCTTTCACTTTACCAGCCTAGTGCTCAAGGCAGACAACAATATTCAAAGTACAGTAAAGCAAACATCAACAGCTCAGGGCACAATCCTAAACACGTTGAGGCAGAAAAAAGCCCCCAACTCCCAGCATTCACCAGCCAGCATAGCTGGCTGTTGGAATGCTGGGAGTTGCGAGGCTTTTTTCTGCTTCAACGTGCGTAGGATTGTGCATGGCTGGCTGGGGAATGCTGGGAGCTGTAGGACTCCCCCCCCCATCCAAACATGCGTAGGATTGCATCCTAAAAGCATTTAAAACCAAAACACAGAAACAGCATGGTAAATAATTAAAACATTGGAGCCCCAGCTAACTTAAAATACCTTTCCCTCCCTCCCTGGTTGCTGGAAATAACTGCTTTCAGGGGACGTTGAGCTGAGGCGCGCACCGGAGGGAGGGAAGGCAAAGGAGGTGTTTGCAGGTGCATCCTTCCCGCCACCCACCAGCCTCCCATCATTGGCCCCTGCCCACCTCCACCTCCTCCAGCCTGTCCCCTTCTCTGCCTCTTTTGATGCTGGTTGTGAGGAGGAGCCTGCCTGAAGCTTCAGCAGCGCCAGCAGCAGCAGCAGCAGCTGCTGCTCCTGGTAACTTAGCGCTGTATTTTTTTCCCAAGGCGTTTCTAGAGCCCCCTTTAGCCCCGGCGCCCTAGGCAGCTGCCTAGTTCGCCTAATGGTAGCACCGGCCCTGACACACACACACACACACACACACACACATACGGGCAAAATGCAGTGCATGCCAGACCTGCCATTCTCCTTTCCTGTTTTATAGGCTTCTGGACGAGGAGGGATTACAGAGGCAGGAAGGAGAATAAGAGGTGGGAAATGGAGGGAGAGGTGGGGAAGAGGTGAACCAACAGGCAATGGATGGTGCAGGTGAGAGCAGACATAAATTATTTTATGTCACAAATTAATCACAGTGGTTGGATACCAATACATGCTATTACTTCTGTACATTAGGAGGATCACCAAAGACTGAAGCCATGCCTCTTGGGTTCTTAAGCTATGGAGGTCACAACCATGAACTAAGGTCCAGCACACTTTGGACACTTTGTTTTAAATAAATCTAATCTCGTACAACTCCCATTCATTTCAGTTTTAGTCCATTAGTACATTCATATCCTTTCTTCCATCATGGAACTCAATGTGGCATACATGGGGGGTTCCAATGCAGTCTCCAAGCCAGGCACTGACCAGATCCAAACCTACTTAGCTTCAGAAAGGTGGCTGCATCATACCCTGAAAGAGACCATGTGCTGGGACATGCAGGCCTGTGGCTTATGCTGGCTCAGCTTGTCTGAGTGTGGAAAGCTAAGCAGGGTCAAGCCTGGTTATTACTTGGATGGGAGACCCCTCCTCTAGTTTCCTGCATTGAGCAGGGGGTTGGACTCGATAGCCTTGTTGTAGGCTCCTTCCAACATATGATCTATGAAATCTATCTATGAAATCTATGTGTATACAGGGAAGCTTTTGGTGGCATGTGCCAGTGCGTGGACTCTTGCTATGGGAAGGCTGCTTCCCAGCAATTTCCCCCATCCCTATTTTGGCTGGGGCTTGAAGTTGCATCAATAGCAGTGATAGTGTTGTGAACCACCCAGAGAGCTTGGGCTATTTGGTGGTATAAAAATGTAATAAAAGAAAGAAAGAAAGAAAGAAAGGAGTGTGCCTATCCCAGAGAATTTTATCAGCCACCAATGCTGCTCCTAAATCTTTATTGAAAATTGAACATTCATGAAGAGTGAAAGCATTAAACAAACTCCTTGAGCTAATGCTAAGCCAGCAGTGTAGTCTTGAAATTGCACTGGTTTTTTTGTTGGTTTTTTTTGCCCCTGTTGCTTTATCATTATCATTATAATTGTTCCACTGACTGGACATTCTGAAAGCCCTATTTTCTTTCTGCATAATGGAACCCAGGGTTGTGTTAATAAGAGCAATCTATCTCCTTTGGCTCTGGTGGCTACATATGGGTTTATAATGGATTATCACATACTACTACAATGCTGTTTCTCAAGGGCATTGGAATGGTCATAATGTCAAGAAAACTATTTTGGGGAGGAGGAGGGAAAGAGACCTATTGGTGCATTCATCCACCATGTAAAAAACTAAGACGGTTGGGCAGCGAGAGGGAATGGGTGATTTAATGCTCAAGGTACTTCATAGGATTTTTTTTTTAAATGTAGGTATAAAAGGGCTGCATCCTATTTTGTAAAAGTCATTTATCTAGATATCATCAGTTGTTGTATTGTATTGATCCATGCTGAATTTTCACTCTAACATTTTTGGGGCAAGTGTGTGCTTTCAAGGGGTATGAATATCAAACCCCCCCCCCAACCCACTTTCCACAGCCATAGCTGAGTGGTAGAGCACATGCTTTGTTGCATGTAGAAGGTCCCAGGTTTGATCCCTGGAATCTCCAGGTAGGGCTGGAAAAATTCCTGCCTGAAACCCTGGAGAGTCGCTGCCAGCCAATGCTGACAATACTGAACTAGGTGAACTGATACCCGGACTCCGTATAAGGTAGCTTCCTATCTTCCTGTTTTTCACACCACTTTTCATACATGGCCAGTGTTCCCCACAAGTCTGCTGCTACTTCAGCATCTCTTGTATGCCAATATACACCAATCCTGTGTGTGTGTGTGTGTGTGTGTGTGTGTGTTTTAAAACAATAGGTTTTAATTCTGTACTACAAGAGCACCAGGATTTACGCAACAGGGCATGCTGAACATCTGACAACTATATGTTTGGAGTCAGATTTGGGAAAATTAGGCATCTCTCTGTGTTTGCCCTTACAGACAACGAAGAGGCCAGTTGCATCTCCCAGCAGTCCTCGGCTTCTGGAAGGTGCTGTAAACCACTGAACCAAGAAATGCTAGAATTTGACCTTTTCTTACTCATGTTATAAACAAATTTCCAAATCTCAGAGCAACCTGCTGAGATTCACACAGCAGGTAGCCATCCAGGGTCAGTTAGTGCATATCTGGCAGATGAAAGTCAGCCAGTGGGTGTCCGGATATGTTCCTTAGTGTCCAGGCATCGTTTTATCAGCCTGAGCCTGGTGGGTGTCATGGATGCCCTGACAATTTCAGCCTGGCTTCTCAGGACCTTTCCTCTTAGAATTCATTTACGTCTCTGTAGGTGGTTGCTGATGCGGATGGAAGAGGAGACAGATGGAAATCCAGGAATGTGTGAACGTGCCAGTCTTCTAAGTGAAAGAAGGGAAGAAATTGACCTGCAAAGCTGTGTGTGGATGGGCACAAATTGCAGCTGAAGATCTCAATTGATTGGAACAGAGAAGTTTGGTCTGGCAGGCTGCAGGCCCTTGTCCCTTTTATCAAATCATAAACTTGGGTTACCTCTTTCTTTCTTTCTTTCTCTCTCTCTCTCTCTCTCTCTCTCTCTTTAAAAACCCTTCAGTAGCGTTGGGTATAACCCTATGCATATAAGTCCTATGCATCCTTTGTTGGCAATGGCATTGAAAGTGGGGCTTATTTCTGAACACCCATGCAGCCCAGTCATCTGCATGTTTATGTTTACAGATGCATGTTCATGTGCATGTGTGAAGGTGCAATACAGTACATATCAATGTTTTGTGATTTCTTGTCTTTGCAAGTTTCATTGCTAGCACTGCAGTGCCTTGTGTCAGCCTTGGGGTAATATGTTTATGACTTTACCATTGTGACCCTGCTCAACCTCTTTAATGTCTGATGTGCTTGTGGCTGTTCATTTTTCTTCAGCCTGTGGTGGGGAACCTGTGTGCCTCCGGAGGTTGATGGAATATAAATTCCATCATCCCTGACCATTGACTATGCCGGGGGGCTCTGATGGGAGTTGTAGTCCAGCAGTTTGTGGAGGGCCTCAGGTTCCCCACCCGTGTTTTGTTTTAAACAGATCCGTTATTTAAGTGCCAGTGTGAGGTACAGAAGTAGATTCTTTACACTCATGAATTCAGCAGAGATTGCCCCATCACTTTGCTATGCAGGCTGTGTCATATAAAACCAGTTATCTGGAAGGGAGTTCCTGAGGGAAACAAGGGAAGCCCTACATTTGAAAGAAGCTACTAAACCATTGGTTCTGACCCACATTCACAAAATTTCTTTTCTTTTTTTTTTTTTAAAGTCTTCTTCACCATGCCCCGTTCGCCAGTGACACCCTGATCCACCAGTCTCCAGGAGAAGGACCTTCAAGACTTACAGCTTGGGTTGGCTGTGGTATGGAGCTGTGATTGAGAGACACTTTCATTATTAATTTTATTAATGGGGAAATAACCTTCCATTTCAACCTGCTGATAGTGGCAGAGGCGAAATAGGGTATCCATATTTCCAAGCAAGCAGTTGGTGGCAACCGTGGTGTTGGAGAGTCTGCAAGGAAGCTCCATGACCAATCAGAAGGAGGTTGAAGGGATTGGGAGATACTTTTGTCTCTGAATTAAGGCAGCATAGAGCTTCAATAGAGTGTCCAAATTCTCTAAAATGCTGTATCCTAATGAGAGGGGCAAAATGCCCTACACTTGAGCAGGGTGGTGGTGGTGCTGGTGATCCCCTAAATTTTCATGTCACTTTCAGATGCCAACATTTGGGTTTTACAAACTGGCACAAGCCAGTGAAATGTTATTTTTGGATGCACTGATCTCTATGGAAGAATAAGAGTTTGCACCAAAGCCTTCATTGTGTGAATGCAAGAGTAAAATTAAAGATTTGCAATTGGAAGCCCCTGATTAATTGCTTGTAAACCTACATGTGTAGAGCAGACCTCCCCGACCCTGGAAGGCAGGGCGGGCAGGGCCAGTGAGGATGCAATGGTGGCAGGATCAGCAGATATCTCCCTCTTAGGCAGTTGTAATCACATGAAGGGTAAACATCCAACTGGGGCTCTAGATTTCACCTAAACAGGGTTTTGTGTCATTATGTCAGCATAGTGTGTTTAATAAGACATTCCCATTTTAACAGAACACGGCTGCTGAGAGTTTGTTAACAAAGTTAATATTGTAGTTGCTTTTCTTTAAAAAAGAGAAAGAAAAACTAAGCTTCAGTGTGGTCTTTGAACTCAGCAGCAAGGTTGAGAAAGGAAAATATCTAGTGGGTAATTAGATGGAAAGCACAGCATTTTTTCAAGCTGCATCAAAAAGGATTTCCAATCCCTCTTCAGTGATAAAAAAAACAAAACAAACAAACCACTGTCTAATGAGTTTATTTGGTGAACTACCACACTGAATATCTCTTTGTTGTAAGAGAGATTTTTGCCGCATTCGGTGCCTTAATTGACCGATGCTTGTAGTTATTTGTTTCTTAGAAAAACCAGATGCAAAGCCTCTATTAAAGGTTAAAAGGTGCCTCTGCCAGATGGGATTTAATTTAATGTTGAGCTGAGCTAAGTGTTGTGTCGTTTCTAAGGCAGAGGCAGTAGAGGTCACCTGAGTGTTGCGTATTACGACTACTTCGTCTTTCCCCCACCTCAAATGATTTGTCCCAAAGTTAGCTGTAGCATGACATTTATCTGTACACTCTTTGCAATAATATCCCTTGCCCTATAACTATAAATTGCAGAAAGACTCATTTTAATTGCTCGTTATTAAAAAATTACCCACTGAATAGAAACTATGCCAGTACAGATGGTTCACTCCCTTTTGAAAATAAATTATCCTGTGCCCTAGATCAGGCCTAGCAGTGGGACTTGAATTAACTTGATTTTGGTGCCTCCCTGCACTGTAAAAAGAAGGGAATTGTCAAACAGCCAGCAGGCCACAATAGATGGCTGGTGGGCTGAATTAGGCTTGGTGGGCCATAGGTTGAGTTTGTCTGGCATGGATGAATCACTGTGTGGCAGAAGTCCTGCTTTTGATTAACTTTAAAACTATGAAGGGCTGCACTGCATATTTGTCTCCTATATTTCCCCCCATGTGTGGTGCTATTATGCAGATAAATTAATTGGCAATAATGTGTGACTCCCCCCTCCCCCTCTTCTATTTTTCATACTGAGGGGGGGGAGCAAACACATACACAGAGAGAGAGAGAGAGAGAGAGAGAGAGAATCTTGTGGCACCTTAAAGACTAACAAATTTATTCTGGTGTAAGGTTTCATGACATGGACACTGCCCACTTCATCAGATGCATGAGAAATGTACATCAGACACACTTCATCAGTCATTATATGTGTGACTGATGAAGTGCATCTGATGTATGTTCATCATGCATCTGATGAAGTGGGTAGTGTCCACAAAACCATATGGCAGAATAAACATGTTAGTCTTTAAGGTGCCACAAGACTCTTAGTTGTTTTTGCTGCAACAGACTAACATGATGACCCCTCTGAAAGAGAGAAAAAAGTTTGCTGTTTTCCATTGGACCTGAACAACAGAAGTGCATTGTGAAAGAAAGAAAGAAAGAAAGAAAGAAAGAAAGAAAGAAAATAAATTGTGGCTGGCATCCCCCTTTGCACATTTGTTTCTCTTCAGTGGAGAGCACCAAAAGCGGGGAAATAAATAGGATAACACTGTCGTACCCCACCCCTCAATAGGGCCTCAAGCCTGCCCTCCTTATTGGGATCTCTGGGTGCGCTTACATAAGGTTCAGATTCGGAGGTTCTTTTCCACTAACCCTTACTCTTCCACTTCTTGCACTGCCTTTGGGATGTCTAATCCCTACCTTATACTTCTTTGACCAGTACAATATGCACAGCTCCCACACAGGTTGTTTCAAATAACAAAGAAAAGTTTATTTTAAAATACATGTTCTGGAAATAAGTTTTATCCGTAAGTTTCAGTTAGTCCTAAGTAATGTACTATCTTATCCTAGGACCAATCCTCCCTCAACAACTGTTCCCAGTATCAATCCCTGCACTCACTGGCTAAACTCTTAACAATCCTAATCCGTCAAGCTCAACTCCCTCCAGTCAGCCTCACAGACTCCCAAACAGCACTTCACATTCCACACACTCCTCTCACCCCTGCACTCTCTTCACAAATTCCCCACACACTCCTCTAACCTCCCTGAACAGCACAGCCCACTGTTTATATTACACAGGCTCTACCCCTCCCTTCTCACTCTCTCAGCCAATCATGTCACATATGTAAATACACCATTCTTCCTGCCCATCCTTTCTCAATCACCCAGATACATCAGGAATACATACTTATACTTAATATTCTATACAAAAACACATTATACTTACCACCTAGACACTTTATATTTAACCCCAAACAACATAACATCACAAACACACATGCAAAACAGCCCTAAACTTGATCAGATTGTATAACCCACCTGATCCAGTTTCTGAGAAAGAGCTTGGTTTCATTCATTTGTATGCTAATTGAAGTGATACCAGATGAGGAAGACCCAGTAAGTAAAGGTTTGTTATTTTTAAAAATGAGAGAAAAGTAACATAACAGCCACTAACCAGCTCTACTCATTTATCCTGCGTTTTCCTTCAGTTCACAAGCTCCAGTTCCCTTCAAATGTGAATGTATCCATGCTGTGATGTCTTTAATTTTTTTAAATTCTTACTGCTGGATCACCCCACTGATAATGAATGTTATGTTAGACCACTGAAGAAAATTTTGGTTCAATATCTAAGGAAGAGAGCCCTTTGACCTTTGCAAAGGGGGTGTCTTTCATCTATTTTTAAAAAAAATCTCAAAGGATTTGAAAAAGGGAAGCAAAAAACAACAAACAAAATATATTGTCAGACTTAGCACCAAAATGGTGGGATTGACTGATGTCTACTAGGCTTGAGTCTTTCTGCAATTGCTTTTGACCAGGTGCTGGACTTGCAGATGAAAGCATGAATTTGAGGCTGCAGTCCTATGCATGTCTAGACAGAAAAAAAGGCCTACAACTCCCAGCATGCCCCAGCCAGCATGGCTAGCTGGGGCATGCTGGGAGTTGTAGGATCCCCCCCCCCATCTGAACACATAGGATTGCACCCTGAGCTGCAATTAACTTGGGCAGGTGGGATGAGTGAAATGGGCAGCTGGTCCTTTTGTACCATCCCTTTCACCAGTCATTTCTTCCCGGCACTAGCCGTCCTCAGTCACTGCTTCTATACTCCACGTTCCCATCAATCTCCTGTGCCTAAGCTTTCTAGAATTAGAACAGGAATGGGGATACTGTGGCTTGGGGATTTCCAATCTGGCTTGCCAGCTTTCTAATAATTAGAAACTGGTGGGTTATTTGATTAATATCCTGATGCTGCGAGGAAACAGCCAAGCCAACCATTCCATGCCAATGCAAGGGCTGTTAGAATACCCTTTGGCTCCCCTAGGCCGCTTCTTTCCCTCATACATTTGTTTCATATGACATTTGTCATACAAAGTTTTATTTGCAATACAGTGAGCAAATGGACTAGAGATTTTTTTTATATTTTTACACAATGAAGACATGCTTTGTGGAAGAAATGTTTAAATATGATGTTTCCACAGAAAACACTTTTGAAATGCTGAGCAAGGGTGGTTTGCTCTTGTATGGCTCTTTTTTTTAAAGCAAGTAGTTGATGCCCTCCTCCCTGAGTTGGCCTCCTGAGTTGTCATGTGGGGGGGGGAGGCAGGGTTTAACCTGTTTGCCCCCCCCCCCATGGTCTCAATTGGAATTGGCTCCTCAGTTGCTAAGGGGGGCTTTCTTCCCATTACAAATAGCATGCACATTCTGATTGGGCCCATGGTGGAGCAAAGGGTTAAATCAGTCTCTTTCTCTCCCCCCACCATGTCATGGTCCTGATCCAGCTACCCCCTCCCACACTGGTTATTTGTTTTTTTTTTTTAGAGTCGCACAAAGGCAAACCACATGATAAATGCTGCATATAGTCTGGGCCTAAGTCACACATGGTATATGGATAGCTGTTGTCACCTGAGCTATAAGCTGGTGTTTCCCTGCAATACAAGTAGAGCTAAACTGGGGAGGAGCCATGAGCTAATACGTAAGCCTTGTTCCTGAACATCCCTCTGCACCGGGCTGCCTTTTAGAACTTCATGTCTTTAGCACGAAGTTCTGAAAAGGGCTCTGTAAGTGCGTTTGGCTGAACGCTTTTCAGAACTTGCCATGAGATGCACAAAGGCAGCTGGGTCTGCAAGGATGTTGCGGGGTGGGGTGGGGTGGGGTGGGGTGGGGTGGGCAAGGCTTATGTGAAGGCCCATGTTCCCTCCCCAGTTTAGGCCTACTTGTATTGCAGGCCAAAGGCTGCATAGGCCAAAGTTTAGTGTGGTGTAGTGGTTGGACTGGGACTCGGGAGATCTGGGTTCTAGTCCCCACTTGGCCATGAAGCTCACTGGGTGACTTTGGGCCAGTCACTGACTCTCAGCTTAACCCACCTCACAGGGCAGTTGTGAAGATAAAACAGAGAGGAGGAGGTCCATGAAAGCTGCGTCGGGTTCCTTGCAAGAGGAAAAAAGTGGGATATAAATGTAATAATAAATAAATAACGTTATCAAGAATTCTGCGAGCAACCTTTGATTCAGACTAGCTCTAAATGATTGCTTAAGGTGGGAGTAAATTAACTGATGCTGATGTATATGAGATGGTACCTTAGGTCAGCCTTCCCCAAGCTGGTGCCCTCCAGATATGTTGGACTACAATTCTCATGACTAGGCTGGCTAGGGATGATGGGGTTTGTTGTCCAGTACATCTGGAGGGAACCAGGTTGGCAAAGGCTACCTTACGTTACCTAAGCATACAGGTTGCATCAATAAATCTTAAATTCATAGTGGATGGTACTGTGACTGGAGGTAAGAAAAGGCCTCTGAATTTAAATGCACTTTTCTTATCAAAGGAGAACTAAATGCCCTAAAATGGCCAATACTGAGAGATCGTGTTCCTTTGATTCACTTTAAACCATGTCTCTTGTCTTGAATAGAATTAGAAACTATTTTTCAAAATGAAAAATATCACGTTTTGGATTGAACGCGTGAGCAATGTAGCATCATCTTTATGAAGTGACATGGTGGCTTCCTTTGATCAATTAATAATGACTCAGAAATACGTCAGATACATCAGCTTCCGAGTTGTAAAACCTCCCTGATTTACTGCAATGATTGTCAAGGTGAGTGCGGAACAGGCTTCCCTAGAGAAACACAGAGAGAGTTCCAGGAAGAGCAGAGCACCTGATCTCCAAAATTAGCACCCTTACAGTGCAATCCCATACTTGTCTACTCAGAAATAAGTCCCATTGAGTTCAATGGGGCTTACTCCTAGGTAAGTCTGATATGAAGTCTGGTAGCAGGAACTACAATAGTAGGAAGTTTATTTTTCCCAGCCTTGGAACCTATGGAGAGAAAGCCTGATCACACACGGCTGAACCCTGACATATTTTCCCCCTTTCACTGCCACCCCTCTTCCCCCATCTGTCTACATAATCCCCACCCGGGGCACAGGAGACACAGTTCTGGGCAGACCAGTTGTACATGGTCACCCACGTCTGCATAGCTACATCTGCATACCCTCAATAGGGCGCATTTACATCTACCCTCAAGGAAGTGCATAACATTCCGAAGGTGGGGAGCGCAGTCTCAAAGAGCTGCGAAGTACCCCAAAGTATCCAGGAGGTGCCAGCACCCAAGAGGCGCCACCACCCCGCAGGGTGGAACCAGCCCACCTGGTCATCAAGGGTGGGGAGGGGGCGAGGGAGGGTAGAAAAAGCACGTCCTGAAGAACAAAGGGTGGTTGGGAACACGGTGCAGGCTTGCACGGATCAGGTCCCTGGCTCCGGTCAGGACCAAGCTACTTCCAACCCTGGGCGTGGCTACACAGACCACTACGTTAGTTCAGTAAGTCAGATTCTCTGATGTAAAGTTATTCTCTGTATTACGCAAAGCCTATACCTCGTATGTGTATTGAAGCCTTCCGCTTCAGTGATTTTTATGGACTCTGTTGTTTATAGTGTGAAATTCCTGGTAGTCTATTAGTTCCGCTCCATTAAAGCTGTTGTAAAAATAGCCACTTGCTGTCTCAATACGATTCAGTGCGATTCAGTGTCAATGGTTCACCGCGGTTGGGTTTAAAGTTCACAGAAGCCGCGTAAAGGGCATTTTCTCGATGCTGGTTAACCCTTTAAGTCCCGAACTCACGCAAAGGACCAGTCCCGGTCCTCCACAGAACCCATCACCCCTTCTAATAGAGAACTAAAAAATGGAGCCAAAATGGGTCCGCTGAGAAACAAGAGGGAGGTATCAGTTTGTGTTTGTGGGGTGGGGAGGGGGAGAGACTCAAGGTTTGTAGAAGTAAAAAACAATCTGTACTCTGAGAACACCTTTAAAGAAGCACTTGCTGATTTAAATGATGGTATCATTGTTAATGGAGTGATTATCAATAACGTTCGATATGCATATGATACAATATTGATAGCTGATAATTTAGATGGTCTGCAAAGATTACTTGATAAAGTCAGCGAAGTAAGTAATGAACATGGTCTAAAAATGAATGTTAAGAAAACCAAGTGCATAGTAAAAAGCAAGTAGTCCAAGAAATACAGTTAAAAAATCAAAACGAAAATGTGGAACGGGTTGAAAAATATGATACCATGTGACATCTTATCCTTCACGGGTTCCGTAGGGTCAGCTCAGGCGTAATCATAACTCCAACATAGGAGATTAGAGAAGAGTCATCTTTTAATCTTATTCATAGGACAGATGCCAACAGACAATACAACATGCAATGAGTGAGGAGTATAAGGACAAGAAGAGAGAGGGAGAGATCTTGGAATTTGGTTGAAAAGCATGAACAAGCATTTGGTTGAGGAGGCATGCCCCCCCCCCCCAGCACCATAGAGCTCACTGAGGACAGAGCATGCTTAGTAGCAATGGAATATTGAGTTTGGAAAACTGGGAGCAGGGAGTATCCCAGAGGAAGGCATGGCTGTAACGCTGAACATATTCTACAACATTTTGTGGCAGGTTCCACTTGTACTAGCCTAGAAAAGCAGTGTGCAGATTGATGATAGTGGTGGTGGTTAGGATTTGGAATAATGAGTCAATTGAGTCATGTTTCTTTAGACAAAATCAGTACCGGTGACTCATAAAATATGCAAAAATGTGATAAAAGCAGGAAAACTTAAAAAGATTAAAAAATTGCACGAAATAAATGCATAATTTATTTATATCACGGCATTTGTTCACGATGTGTAGCATAGAGTTCTTCTTCTTCTTCTTGTTCCTCTCCTATTGGAGGTTTGACACCATCATGGCTAAATAGTCTTTAGATATGGCCTGCTTTAAACAATGATATTGTATTGCCCACCCCCAACCCATTCTTTAAGGTTTTTCAGTCAAAACCTTCTTCTTCTTCCTACACTTCTTTTCACATTTATTTTACCTTGTATAATCAGCTGCAAGAGTTTATATTTTTCATTTCTCATTATATAACCAAAATATTCTAGTTTTCTGCATTTTATGTGTTTTATAATCTCTTGATCTTTATACATTCTCTCTAATACTTCTTCGTTGGTTGCCCTCTTGGTCCATGAAATTTGTAACATCCTGCGATAAATCCACATTTCAAATGCTTCTATCGTTTTACGGTAGTCTGTGTTAAAGTCCATGGTTCCATGCCATACAGTAGAACTGAAAATACATAACACTGTACGATGCACATTCTCAAGGCTAATTTTAAGTTTTTGTTACATATTACATTTTTCATTTTAAAAAGCTACTCCGGGCCATCTCTATAATCTAATTTTTATTGCATTATTATGATCCCACTGCTTTTTCAACCAAATTCCAAGATATTTATATTTATCAACCCGCTCCACATTTTCATTTTGAATTTTTAACTGTATTTCTTGAACTACTTGCTTTTTACTAATTACCATGCATTTGGTTTTCTTAACATTCATTTTTAGACTGTGTTCATTACTTACTTCACTGACTTTATCAAGTAATCTTTACAGACCATCTAAATTGTCAGCTAGCAATATTATATAATCTGCATATTGAACAGTTATTGATAATCACTCCATTAACAATGATACCATCATTTAAATCAGCAAGTACTTCTTTAAAGATGTTCTCAGAGTACATATTGAAAAGCAATGGTGAAAGTATACATCCTTGTTGTACTCCTCTTCGTCTTCCTCTTTCATAAGGATGTATACATTCACCATTGCTACATGAGTATCATAAGCAAAAAGAAGGAAAAGACAGATAAAAAGACAATTTTGAAAGCAGTGTAGGCCAGTGGTGGGCTGAAGGCAGATCTTCAGATGTTTTGAAGTTCAACTCCCAGGAGCCCCTGCCCTGCCAGCATGGCCAATGATCAGGAATGCTGGGAGCTGAAGTCCAAAACATCTGGAGATCTACTTTCTGCCCACCCCGGTGCAGACAATAGTGTGGCTAAAGAGGAAGGAGAGGTGGGAAGAATAAAGTGAGAAGATACAGTTACATGTACTTAATGTTTAACTAGATGCTACAAGATGCTGCCACTGTTGTGTGTATCTTTTCCTTGTAATCAGTGGCAGCAGCTAGATAACTTTAGACTCTGAACTTAATTTATTTATTTTATTTTATTTATTATATTTATACCCCGCCTTTTTTCCGGCTTACATAATCCTCCTCCTCCTCTCCATTTTATCCTCACAACAACCCTGCGAGGTAGGTTAGGCTGAGAGTCAGTGACTGGCCCAAAGTCACCCAGTGAGTTTCATGGCCTAGCAGGGACTAGAACCCGGATCTCCCGAGTCCCAGTCCAACACTCTAACCACTACGCCACACTGGCTCATAAGACTGAATGGTCTTATAAGGCCCCCTTTAGATGGCTATGCATAATACTTTAGTTGTGAAGCACATTCCTCTCTCCCCCATCATCCCACTGTCATTCCATCTTTGCAACAGCTTCTACATTCCTAATACATTAGAGCAATAACAACAAAACGGTTCACCAATCCCCATAAAAAGAAAGAAAAACTCTGAGCATGTGCAGTTTTGCATTTTAAACTCACTTAAATCATAGCACCATCATGACTACAGGAATAAAATAAGAGTTTGCTTCTGCTGCCCTGATGCCTTCATCACCTGCTGCTCTCTGGGTGGTCATTTGGAGGTCATCTGGGCTGCAGGGCCCTGGACTTTGGCTCCAAGCAGGTCCAGCCTTAGTTGCACCCCTGCTTGTAATGCCTAGATATTTGCTACATATGACGTGACATTATTGCAATGAACACTGGCCTGCCCCACCACATTAAGACAGGCCTGTGGCTCACGCTGGCTCAGCTTGTCTGAGCGTGGAAAGCTAAGCAGGGTCAGGCCTGGTTATTACTTGGATGGGAGACCCCTCCTCTAGTTTCCTGCATTGAGCAGGGGACCATTGGACTCGATAGCCTTGTAGGCTCCTTCCAACTCTATGATCTATGAAATCTATGTCATTGGCTGTTGGTCATAGGGGTGAAGTCAAGATGTCACATCGTGTCTTGTGTTTAAACTTACAAGGAAAAGCAGGCAAAGTAATATGTAGTTAAGCCCTGTGGCTTTATTTCAGCTATGGGTGAGGGATTGTTAGGGGATCTGCTGCCATCTAATAAATAATAAAACTGCAATGAGCTGGCATATCAGCAGTAAAGGAAGATCACATCAGTGTGCAGCACTAGATGATCCCCTTTGCTAAATGTGAAACCTTGCTCCAATTTTCAATGTCTTTTTCTTGCATGCTCTGGGAAGTCTTTGGAGGCAGCATGGAGCTCCTAACTACCAGCATCTTCTGTTTGGAATGTTCCACTGATTAAAATGGAACAGGAGATGTCAGCAAGTGATAAATATCCAGGCTTCCCCTCTGTCACTCTGCACTGACATTTACATTCCGTCAGTTCTGCTGTGCCTGCTTGTCAGTCACTCATTTAACGACCAGCCCAAAGACCAAAGATTTCAGATGAGCAGCGAAACCACCGCTTCAGAACCAAACTGCACATTTGTGGAAGATCAGTGACTGGATGTCGTGATGTTGTGATTTTTTATTTTTTACTTCAAAAGAGCTATAGGGGTATCCAAATTTAATCAGAGCAACAGAGCTCAGCGAGGATGAGTTTAATCCCTTCCACAAAGGTTATGTTCCAATCAGATATGGAACTTGCCTTGGTGCTTTAAAGCAGACATGGGGAAAATGCGGCCTCCAGATGTTACTGGACTGCAACTCCCCTCACCATTGGCTATGCTGGGTAGCTGAGGCTGATGGGGATTGCAGTCCACCAACAGCTGGAGGACCAAATGTTCCCCATGCCTACTTTAAATGAAAAAAATAATTTTGGGAGTCTCCATCATGGATCTTGGTGGAGGCAACAGCGGGGAGGCAGAGTACATTGCAAACCAGCATGTGTTTAATTAATCAGGAGTGGGCAACTTGTGGCCCTCTAGATGTTTTGGCCTAAATCTCCCATGATCCCTCACCATTGACTATGCTGGCTAGGACTGATAGGAATTTTATTCTACACTGTTGTTTTCCGCACCTGCTGAAGTCGTCTTTGTTTTGGGAAGCCTTCCTTGCTGAAAAGCCATGGTTTTAATGTTACTATTCTGTTTTGAATGCATTGTTTTTAGTCTTTTATCTGTTTTATCTTCTTATTATTCACCGCTCTGGAATCTGTCTAGATATGGAGCAGTATCAATGCTGTAAATAAATAAAATAATTAAATATGCTAAAACATCTGGAGGGCCACAAGTTGCCCACTCCTGATTGGATCTCATTCTCTCTCTTCCCCCACACCAGTTTATTACATATTCTAGATAAAGAGAGTACAGGTCCTTGAGGCTGGGAGAAGTGCATAGGGGGGAGGCACAGGAATGTCATTTTTCTTTCATTGCAGCAGAATGAAAAAATAATAATAGAGCTGCACTGAAATTTCTGAAATTTCCCCTTTTCTCCCCCTCATAGAAAAAAGACCACTGTGTAGCATTTTCCTCTGAATATTTGCCACCATTTTTTCTGTTGTCAGTTGCCATTCTCACCCCCCACCCCGACAATGTCTTGGGCACTAAAATGGTGACCAGGCTGCCAACACAGCTGTTGCTCTTGTCACTTTCAGCAGCAGCAAAACAAAAACAAAACAAAACAACCTTGGAAGAAAGAGAGAAGGAAGTGTGCAAATGCCACTGCTAATGGAGAGCCCAGTTCCCGAGATACTGTTGGTGAAATTCTCCTCCCCTTGGAGAAATTCAGTGAAATTCCTCCCCCCACACACACACACAATTTCTCTGCCTACAAATAAGGTGGAGAATTTTGAGAGGCCCTTTTCACACAGCTTTCGGGGGGGGGGGGGAGAAGAACCTCCTTTTGAAATGAGAAGTGTTCCTCTATTGCAGCATGGTTTTGCAATCAGTTCACAAATCCACTTTCCCAAGTCCAACCTATCATGAAAGCCACCTATTGATGGGAGTACTATTTCCCCCTTAATTCTATTTTATTCTGTATAGCTGCCAGCATCATCACTCAATGCCAAGGTACTTCCAGTAGTGTTCTAAGCAATGTGCATAATTCTCCCCATGTAGGTATGCTGGTCTGTTGACACGGAGATTGAGAAGACCTCTCTCCCCGCTCCCCGGACTTGCTTGTTGTGGGACTTGACCTATGATGGGTCATGTTGTCTGAGTTCAAACAAACCCTACAACACACTGGTTGGTTCTTATCAAGGTTGCCAACCATGATAAGAGCCAATGGTTACTAACTAAGACTGGGTTCTCACGACACGACAAGCAACTGTTGTCCATTATTGTTGGTCGCTTGTTGTGTCGTGTGAGCCCAGTCATTGTGTAGTTTGACCTTTAGCCAACACATAGCGATCTGTTGGGCTATCTGTCTCACATACAATTCTTTCTTTTTCTTAACTTACAACAGTTTTCTTTTTCTTCTTTTTAAACTCTGAAATGCCAAAGAAAGTAATTTACAGCAGAGAGCAGTGAAACAGCATCATCTGGTGCAGAGAATGTAGTTTAATGTACCTGTAAAATGAGCAAGACACCTCAACAGAAAACTTAGCTGAAAAAGGAATGTCAGGTAAAACAGACACTGTGCAGTGAGAAAGGGGAATGCACCTAAGCTTTACTGAATGAATGACATAATCAATTGGTATTGTTGCTGGTCAGATTTACATATATTACCCTGTAGCCTGAATTTGCCTCATCGTATTAATCTAAGGAAGGTCCTGTTGTGGGGAAGCTATCCACTCTAATCTGTGCCATGCACAGTTCAGCAATGAGCTGCAGGGATGATAAATTGAGCGGCCATCTTTAATCTGCCTCTATATTATAAATAATACCTCATGCAGCTTCTTTGTAAATAGAATAAAAGTACTTTCTTACTGACTGTGGGTTCAGCCTTGGTGCTGAAGGATCCAAACATAAACTTGATTTTGTTGTTGTTGTTGTTTCTTTCCCTTTCTGTCCCATTCACTGGTTCAATATCTGCCCCATCTTTTGCTTTTATAGTTAAATCAATCCCTTCGGAGAACATATAAAGTGTGTTTGTGAATCATCTCTCTCCCTCCCCACCTTTAGTTTAACCTTCCCTCTAGTCAATTGTGAACAACCTGAAATACATCAACTTCAAACTTTCATGAAAGCAGAGGACAATGATAGTAAGGGGAGGGAGGGAGGAAAGGAAGAATCCTGCAGTGGTTAAAGGGAGAGAGAGAGATTGAGAGAGAGAGAGAAGGAGGGAGGGAGGGAGAGGTAATCATGCTCTGTGTGATGGGACCTATGATAAGAACAAATTACATTGCTCCTTTGGTTCCTTTTACTGCAAGTTGGGGCCACTACAGCAGCAGTTCATTACTATCTCCTCATAAACAATGGGGGACATATCAATCCATTCTTTTCTGTCACTGGATAGTTAGGAAGTTGGAGAAACTGAAGTCTGCAGTGAGCCTGCCATATATTTGCCCAAATGTGTGAGTATTGACACATTTCAGACTGCAAATAAGGACCAGGAAAGCAACCGGCATTGCTTTCCAGGGATCCATGCTTGGTTTTGAACTAATACTGACTTTCTTTGCTATATTTTCCCCTGCTTCCCTACCCATTTTGCCACTCTGTTATTCACCATCTCTTTTATTCCAACAGAGCAGGGGTGGGGAACATTTTTTGGTCCAAGGGCTAAATGGGCTGGAGCACATGGGGAGGGCACATGACACCAGTGGGCAGGGCCACAGCCTAAAGAGGTTGAGCCAACCCCACTACTGGGATGTGGCCATGACATGGTTGTTCAGAGCCAATTCACATGCATTCACACATAATCCCCCCCCCCACTTACTTACACACACACACACACACACACACTGTCATGGACCCTGAACACTCATCCTCAGAGGATCCCACCCCTTGTCATCTGAAGGAGAGGCTCCAGAGTTAACAGTTCAAAGAGAGGATTCAGTCACAGAAAGGCATCACAAGGCTTCTGCCTTTCCAGGGCCCAGTTCCCCACAAAGATCCTTAGGGTCAGCTCCCCTGTCTTCAGAGGAGGTTATTCTGCCATTTTTAGACTCTGGCCATGAGGACACTTGCATGCCACAGCCACTCCCATATTGTTGCAGCTTGAGGTTGCTAAAAAAAGGATATGGCCCTTTAAGAGACAAAGCCTCAGTCACTGTGGAGGTGGAGCCAACCAGCCTAAAGCGGGCAGACTCTGATTTGAGGCTCAATATTGTTCTGCTCCTTGTTGGAGCAACATGCAGACAATCCTCTAACCTATAGCCTCAGCACTTCTTACAGCTTTCCATGGTGCTGATCTCTTCCCATCTTGCTTCTCTGAGAAAGCTGGCCTAATCCTATTAGCTGACCCATAGCAGAACCCTGCAATCCAGGGTTGTAGAGCATCAACAGAACCCATGAGCTGAAGTGGTACATGCACACATGCACACATGCACACCTCACATTCTCTCTCTCTCTCCTCTCTCTCCCTCTCTCTCTCTCTCTCCTCTCTCTCCCTCTCTCTCTCCCCCTCCCCCTCCCATATCATTTGGCTACTTCGTCTCACCTTCCCTCCTCACCACACAGCACGGAAATGCTGTGATCTGTGGCTTCTGTGCTGGGCAGTGAGGGAACAATCTAATCTCTTCTGCTCTTGCCCTTCCCAAGGAGAGGGAGGGGCCTTGGCCAAGGCTCAGCAGGCCTGATTGGCCACATCCACCCATGAGCCAGAGGTTGCTGATTGCTGCAATAGAGAGTTCTGTGAATACCTCAAATCCAGCTCCCCAACACAGTCCAGTAATGCTTTTGTTGGGGAAGGCAAGGGGAGGAGGCATGTCTTCTTCCACCTACTGCACGGGTGAGGAACCTGTAGCCCTCTGGGTATTGTTGGACTGCAACTCCCATCATTCCTGACCATTGGCCATGCTGACTGGGACTTGGACTTGGAGTCCAAGAGCAGCTGGAGGGCCACAGTTTCCCCACCCCTGGACTACCCAATTTACAAATTCATCCTTCCAGCCTGCACCTGATGATAAATACAAAAACAGGGCCATTCTAACACTGCATTTTGGGGGAGTGGGTGGTAAAGACTTTCCACATGGTGACTTTCCCACACAATGAATTCATCATGGGGTGAGGCATGTGCATGAAAGGACTGTGTGAAATTTTCTGCCTCCGATGGAAAAATTCAACTTAACCACATCAGTGAAAATGTGCTTGTTTTCAGGCCATTTCACCTGTGAGAAATTGCTTGGAAACTAAAGCTACCAATCATTTGATTTTAATGTGCTAAGGATAAATTCTGCATAGTTTTTAGGATCAATTTGTGTCTAGCATTTTATCAAGGTCAGGCTTTACACAAACAGCTTGTCATGTGGGAAGACTAGTCCTGGACTGCATCACTCCAGGACTGTTCTCCTTCAGGGAACAGTTGGGGGGCTCACATGATTGAATGCTCTTCCGTATTAAAAAGATAGAAAACTAGAAGCTCATAGAAAGGACTCTAACCTCGCCTTGTCCCTGACAAGCTAGATTTCTAAATATTCAGATTATTATTTTTTTCTTGGGGAAGCATTCAAACATGCAACAACAACACCTCCCCCCCCCACACACACACTGTACTAAATAATCTGAAGTGGTAAAGTCCAGGAAGAGTTTTACTATGTTATGCACTGTTTGTATAGACTGGGTCTAACTCACATGAATTCCCCACCTCATGAAAATGAGTCACACCTGCTAATGCAGCTTCTGAATGAATGAATATATTTATTACGGTCAACGACCAGCTCCCTAATGCAGCTTCTATAACTATAACACCTTGAATGGAGAAACTACGCATGCTGGATGCCCCTTTCTTCTCCCTATATGCAACAACTATATGCAGAGCCAGTGTGGCGTGAGAGCCAGTGTGGCGTAGTGGTGAGAGTGTTGGACTGGGACTCAGGAGATCTGGGTTCTAGTCCCCGCTCAGCCATGAAACTCACTGGGTGATTTTGGGCCAGTCACTGCCTCTCAGCCTAACCTACCTCACAGGGTTGTTGTGAGGATAAAATGGAGAGGAGGAGGATTCATAGATCATAGAGTTAGAAGGGGCCTACAAGGCCATCAAGTCCAACCCCCTGCTCAATGCAGGAAACTAGAGGAGGGGTCTCCCATCCAAGTAATAACCAGGCCTGACCCTGCTTAGCTTTCCACACTCAGACAAGCTGAGCCAGTGTGAGCTACAGGCCTGTATGTAAGCCGCCTTGGGTTTCTTGAAGGAAAAAAGGCAGGGTATAAATATAATAAAGAAATAATAAATAAACTAAAGCAGGGGTGTTTGACCGCTTTCAGCCTGAGGGCTGAATTCCAGTTTAGAGAAGCTCTTGGGAGCCGCATTCCAGTGGTTGGTGGAACCAAAGGCAAAGAAGGTGGTGCCCAAATGCCCAAACTACCAGCATATTGTAGCTAGAGATGTGCTGATGCCGGGAAGTCCGGCTTATTTGAGCTCGATGGACTTCCTGCCCACTTCCGATCCAATGATTGGAAGCAGGCCGAGTTGTTTTTCCCCCTGCGGACTTCCCTCTCAGGTTGTGGTTTGTGCACTTTAAAAAAAAAAAACACTAAGGAAATTTGCGCAATGATTGCCCAATTTGTGCAAATCATGGTATTTTGCACACTTTGCGCTAATCAGCACCCATAAAACATGTGAATCTAGCACACTTTGCATAAAATTGGCCGATTTGTGCAAACCGCATGAGGATCACATGCTTTTAGGAGCTGATTTGTGCAAATCAGCTGATTTTACGTAAAGTGCGCTAGATCCATGTGCTTCTCAGGTGCTGATTTGTGCAAATTGTGTAAATCTCTGCAACTTTCCTCAGCAGGCTTTCTTTTCTTTTTTTTAAAATGCAGAAGTCATGGCCTGGCCTGTCTTAGAGACAGAAGTCTGCAAGCTGGCTCAACTCGCACCATACCGAGTCAGCATCAGCACAGGGCTGGCAAACCAGAATCTGGGGAGGGGGCGAATTGTGAAAATCTGTGAGATTTTCACCCTCATATCGGATTCCTCACACATCCCTAATTGTAGCTTAAAGCTCTTACTGCCAGTAGCTAAGCCTTAGGAGATGCCTTCCAACCTTCTAGAATAGGAAAAAAAACTGCACATAAATTAGGAAAACGGTGGCTGGGGAAAAGGGAGTGGGACAAGGGAGTGGGACCAGGGGAAGGGGTTGTAGCCCTCTGAGGAAGCCTAGAGGGCCCGATGGGGACCCCAGGCAGGCCAGATTTGCCCCCTGGGCTTGAGGTTCCCCACCCCAATACTAAAGCTCAACAGAAAATCTTCAGGTCCAACCTTGTCCCAACCTGGCAGGACCAGGAGGGCTCCCCATCCCTGCTGTTCTCACCTTCTTTTCAAATTAGAAACAATCTTCCGGGTGAACATGGAGCTTTGAAAGCCGCACAGAAATTCTGTGGGGAGCTGGCACAGCGTTTCCTGGCCAGAGAATGTCTCAGGCTGGGGGATCTACTTCTCATTAGAGAAGCGAAGATCTGAGGTTACCCCCAAACTACCTCATAGGGTCATAAATCGCTTTTTGTTTGTCGTATGACGAATAAATGCGGTGGTGACCTGAGGTGGGGGAAAACGGCGCTGTTTTCCAGAGACCGGTTTTACCGATCATCAGAAGTTTGCATGTTCGCTTCCAAAATAAAGGAGTACATCTGGAGTGGCTAATTGGAATCTTTCGGCAGCAGAGTGGGATTTATAATTAACTGTAAGTAGACTATGTTTATCTGGGAGGCGAAAAAGATAAGAGAGGAAACCTGAAAGGAGGTCTATAAATCTTATATGTTTGGAAGCGGAAATATCTATACGCAAGGCAAGATGTTTGCAGTTACAGCATTCTTAAACCTGTGGAACGAAATGGAGAGAGAAATTCTAAACAGATTGGAAGTAAGGATCCAGGCTTGGAACGTAAATCTGAAAGTGGATCAATCAGAAGAACAACGTAAGACGGATTTCTTTACAGGACCGGCAGAGGAGAAGACAGAAGAAGTAAATAAGGACTTGGGAAACTTACCAGAAATTCACAGAGACTTTGAAGTTTTAATTGGGTCGAAGTGGCATGAGAAGGCAGTTCAGGAAGATGTGACGCACTTTTTAAAATCTAAGATGGCGGAGCCGGAGATCGGTATGCAGGAGACCACAAAACAACAGAACAAGCTGATTTCATTCTTGGTTCAAAACCTGGAACTTAATGAATATCCCTTTGACAGAGGAAAGCAATGAAAGGGACTATCTTCACGGTCTTTTATTGGCAAAAGATAAAGGGTTGATGTATACTGAACTATATGTCTAGTTGGAATATAAATAATCTTTTGATTTTAAATATTAATGGCAAAGGTAAAGGGATTGCTTATATGACTTATTTGAATTTTAAATATTAATGGTGATGTAAGAGAAATTATTATAAGTAAGGTATAATTATATTTGGTCTGTTTGGAAACATTTATTTAAAAAATAATAATAATAACTTGTTGTTGTTGTTGGGGGTGTTGTTTTTGTGGAGGCTTTGAAGTATTAAAGGGGAAGGTCTTTTGTTTTTTTTGGTTCTATAAGTAGCATGATGGCTTATGTGCCATCATGCTGTTCTGTCAGACGTCACTTATTTCTTAATTTTTTAGACTTATCTTTCTTTTTTTTCCTTAAAAATATATATATATATATATATCTTGGAGATTAAAAGTGAAGGAATTTCTGCTTAGATAGAAAGGAATAATGAGTAATTGTAATAATACAAATGTATTGATTTGATGGTTAGGTACTAGAGAGTGCGGGAGCGATGGAAATACAAAATGCTTTTGGTATGTGGTCATTTGCTAATTAGTTTATAGTTACTTTTTACTTTTGGGATTCTTAATATACTGTATTTTGGAATTGAAAACACTATTTAATGAAACTATAGGTTTTCTTTTTTGGAGTATCTATAAATGTTGAATTTAATAGATTAAATAGTTGATGTTTATTGGGGGAGAGTGGAGACCTCTGGTGTTTGTTCCTTTTAGGATTCTTTTTTGCCATAACTGGAAGTGATTTTTTGTTAACAGAAAAGATTTTAAGATTAACTGTGGTTGATTAAGCTGTGGAGAAGATTGGAAGTCCATTATTGTGTTTGTGTTTGTTTGTTTGTTTGTTTGTTTTATTATGAATAAAAAATAAAAGTTGAAAAAAAAAGAAAAGAAACAATCTTCAAACTTTTCAAAATTCAATGTTGCCTGGCATCCTCTGTCTATTTACTTTTATCACAAGTATTTATACCCCACCTTTCTGATGTAATTAAAACACCCAAGGCAGCTTTGCAGAATCTCTACATGCTCTATAGAATTTATTGGAAGAAATTAATAAGTGAGCAGACAGGCCAATAGTTTCAAGTTGAAAAGTTAATAGTCTAACCAACAATGTTTTTGGATAACAGGATTATGTACAATTTAAAATGTACATTTTTAAGTACAAAAAAAATACAAACTGGAAAACCCACCAGAAAATATGGTTAATGCTGCTTTATAGTGACCACATTGCCATCTACTGGCATCCTCCAGTACTACATAAAAGTCAAGGAAATGCCAGGCTGCACCTGGAAGGACCACCACAGATACATAAAGAGAGATGTATGTATGCTTTCGCATTAAGTATCTTAGCATTACTATTTGCTTTTAAATGAAGACAAATATTAAGTTGTTGACTTCAAATAGGTTAAAACAAACAGCTCTCTTAATGGTAAGCACAAGCAAAAACTGTTGAATGAGAAATTCTGGCATGTTCACTGTCAGGAAAAAATACATGTGACAATATCATTAAAAATACATTCATACAGTTAATGCTTGGGTTATTTTAAGACATTTGCAGGAAAAGTGGTTGTGTCTCCTATTAGAGCTCAAATAAATGTGCCTTTAACAATCCTAGGGTATTTTATTGCTGTATGGAATAGGTCTCATTAAATCTAATTGAAGATCCTGAACTTGAACAAAATGGGAGGACAAGATTAGTAAATGAGCTTTATTAGAGTTCAGCTTAAACTGTATTGAAATAAACCTTCTCTTTGCACTAAGGAAAGAAAGAGAAGCAAAGTCCTCAGCATGATGGCAGGTTATATTTCCAATGCAAACCATTATGCAATACTTGCTCTGGAAAAAGAATGTTTGAAATTCAAGCGGATTCTAATATGTGACCTCCACCCTATTGACCACTAACATTCATACAGGCTCCTTACCCTTGCCAAAATATTTTGTGTGTGTATGTGTGTGAACCAACCCATACTCCCACTCTTTGAAATGTCCTATACTAAGCACCTATGTCAGTCTTCCCCAACCTGGTGCCTTCCAGATGTTTTGGACTACAATTCTGAGCATTCCTGAACATTGGCTATGCTAGCTGGGGCTGATGGGACTTGAAGTCCAAAACTTCTGGAAGGCACCACATTGGGGAAAGCTGACCTGTGTGTTACTTCAGGCCTCCAGGAGTGCCACCCAGTAGCCTAGGCCAGTGTGCATGTGCTAGCCACGGGATGGCTGGGGAAAGAGGGGTGCAGCGATGGCCTCACTGCAGCATCAAGCACAAGGTTCTCCTGCCTGCTCTACTCTATGGAGCTGGGGGGAAGGAGGACTCCTTGCTAGGCTTTTCCTGCATCCTGGGAAAAATTGATGTGCAGTATCGGCTTCACATGCATGGCTGCAACTGTTGGGCAGTGTGTGCTAGTGCTGCTACAAATCCTCTTCCCTTCCTCTGAGGCTGGTTCACGTCTGTGGTGGTAAGCACTCCAATTGCCAAATGTGATGCCCTTTTTGGGCCTTGGGTTGCTCTGGGCTGGAGTGTTGTTCTTGTTGTGGAACAGGTTTTGTGTCTCAGGTTTTGAGGGAGAATGCTAAAAATGGCCTATTTTCAGACTTTCTAGTCATCAGAGTGTCTTGGAGCCTTTCTACATGAGAGGCATTTATTGTGCATTTGTGATTCCCCACTCATGGTAGTTTGCGGGTGCTTTACATGACATCCTCCTCCTCCAGGGACCCTCCCATTCTTGGCAACCACTTCCATGGCTTTTTTTTAAAGCGAGGAAAGTGTGATATTATCTGTGAAACCCTCGTGTATTTGCACAATTCTGCTATACCACAGTGGCAGCTAGTGGTTGTGTAATGGAACATATAGAAAGGCAGAGAGAAAAAAAACCTGGGGGGGGGGAAACATGTGTAAAGGAGCCGAACTTAATCCCACAAAGAATCTGGAAGCAGAAGCTTGATAAAGTGGTGGGTTATAAGCCTCATGTAGAAAAGCCCTTGGTCTATGTTTGTATTACATTTCAATATCCTATCAGCTGTGGAAGTAACTTATGACAAGAAATGTTCCAATGCTGAGCACAAAAGCAATTCAACAACTACACTTCTTCCCCATGTGTTTAAAAATAGTTTTATATTTCTTTCATTCACTTGAATATGTCTGTCAATCTCTGTAACTCAGATGTCCATTGTTATAGCACAGGGAAATGTCTGTGGACAGTGGTTCTTAGGACTCCAAGAAGTGTTTTAATCTGCCCCTCCTTTTAGTATAGCTGACTGGGAAATCAACCAGAATTTCCATCTTGAAAGTGTGTAATGTTTGATGTGGCTCTTACGTCGACATCTGATTGGCCCATACTATTGACTCCCAAGGCCAATTTCATAATGTGGAACAGCAGTAATCCTGTGTGACAGGATCTGCCAGGGCTGGAACTGGGACCCCTTGGCTCAGTGTACAGCTGTTCTATTTAGTAAGCCACTGTTGATTGGAGGATCTTGCTGGGCAGTGAAATATTCCCATGCTCTAGACTGGCCCCACCTATGCAGGCCATTGGGACTTTGCTTGAGAAACAGTGCTCTTCCTGGCTCTGATGTGTTCACTGGCTTTGGGTGGTGTCCTTCCACTGATAGAAGGCATCTCTCAGCAGAATGCAAAGGGATGTACTTTTGGCGATTCCCCTTCCCCCTGGAGCAGTTGTTTCCCAATATCTGCTGCAGATGTTTTCCCTAATCCTCTGGAGTAATTGGGGGGGGGGGCAAATGGGGTATAGGGAGGAGGGGAAATTTCTTAAAATTGATATCTTCCCTGTTCTGCTGATGAATGCCTACTGTTGACAGAGGGACACTAGTTGGGTACCATCTTCTGACTCCTGGTTTTGTGCCTTGGCTCTGATTCTCTGGCACATCTCATTCCTGGTTCCTGGCTCCCCTCTGACTGCTGCCTATGGCTCTGCCCTGACATTATCCCAATTCCCAGTAATTATACTGATTAGCAATTCAGTAGGAGCTGGATGAAAAAATCAGAAGCAATTCTTTTCCAGCTAGTCACCTTTCCAAGTGTCACCCAGTCATCATTTTGCCCCCTGCTTTCACATGACTCTTAGGGCTGTTTCATATTATCACAAATTGGCCTTATTTCATCCCATTAATCAGCTCCCATGAGCGCAAATTGCTGCTTTGTACACAGTGAGAGGTGTAACATAATGCACACAGTTTGGTGCATGCGTGCATGATGATTCTTCATGTTTGTAGTACCTGATTCATAGGGTGAGTATTCTGTATTCTGCAGGACATAACTGGGCCAGATCATCTGGAGTAAACATTTAATTGAGAAGGGACAGGAGCTCCTGTGATTACCATTCCGTGAAACATGCCTCTTATTAGTTATCATAAGTATGAAATGTCAGTTTCCATTCTAAGCTTCTCTTTACGCTATCCATGTGAGGATTATGTAATTACTTTATATAATTGAAATGACAATGCTAAAATCTGTATTGAATAAATCCCCATTACACTGAGCAATAACTCCCATTCATACACTCTATTATTGGTGAAGAACTATACTTTCTGGCTGTCTAAGAGCAAGAGCAATAGTTAAATAAATATCTTCTCTGTATCAAGAAGGAAAAATTCCATCCTGTAACATAGAGAAGGTATATGCACTGCAGTTAGTTAATGTCTGTATAGTGGTAATTTGTATTTGTATATCTACAGCAGTGTTCTCCAACCTTGGGTTCCCAGATGTTTTTGGCCTACAACTCCCAGCATGCCCCAGCCAGCATAGCTGGCTGGGGCATGCTGGGAGTTGTAGGCCAAAAACATCTGGGGACCCAAGGTTGGAGAACACTGATCTAGAGACTTCACATTTGTACATATTAGGATTGGGGGGGGGGGGAGTTGAGAAAGAAAGATGTTCCTTCAGGAAGTCCGTAGTGTTCCAGAAATAACTCCAGAAATTACCATAGGGACAGAGTGCACATAGCACTCCAGACACCTTTCACATGATAGCACCCTTGCCTAAGAGAATGGGACTCCCAGGATGGCTTTAGATTGTGGGTTTTGGGTAACAAACAGAAGGTGCCTGTTGAGCTTCCTGGAGTGAGTTTGTGCTGATTTGCTCATTTACAGTTATAGGAAGTCACATCATTATTAAAGTCATATTATTCTCTCTGGCACACCATGGGAGAATATCAAGGATATTGAGAAATGCTTATTGGCCTCCTCTGTGTAATCCCACTTGTTTGTGACAATGGTCCATCCTTGGTCATCATCCCCTCTGTTTGCTAGTCTTATGGGGCATAGGTTGTCCCGCCTAGGACTAAACTACCCTTTACGTGCGGTCATGTTTGAATTCCTTCTGATTTGTTTTGTAAAGGAAAACAAATGCATAAAATAATTAAATAATGAGAAGCAGTCAGGTGAGGCTGCAAATCTTGAGTGGAGGAAGGGCAGATGTGGAAAGGAGGTGCTTAGCCCTTTCCCTATTGGCCATTTTCCTGCTCAATAAAGGCCCTTCCCAGCAACTCATAATGGCTCTGCTCCTTCCCCTGTCCTGCCCCTGGTAGAGGAGAGAGAAGCAGATTGTGAGGAGGAGGTTGTTTTTGAGCTGATGACAACCTGAAGGGAGAAGGGAAAGGTTATGCAACCCTTCTCTTGCTTGTGTGTGTGTGTGTGTGTGTGTGTAAGGGACTTGAGAGGAAAAAAAGAACTAGTTTTAATTTGGTCGAAAGAAAGGGAGCACAGTTTGACATGGAGCTGCTGGAAATGGCCTGCACGAGATTACTTACATATTCAGGGGGTGGAAAGCTTCTTTCTGCTGAGGACTGCAGACCCTTGTGGGTAATCTGTCGGGGTCGGGGATGCATGTCAGTGGTAGGTGCAGCTGAAGCCAGTGCCGGTGGGAAGAACCAGAGCCAAAAGTGGGTGGCTCACCTTTTTTCTCTTTCTACCACCCGCCCTTTTCTCTCTCTCCTTTTCCTTCCCTTGTGGACCAACTAATTTTGAGTTTCAGCAGCGTCAGTATCTGTGAGAGGTCCCACAATGACTGGCGTGACACATTATGGCTGCATTGGCAGTATGACATCATATGGAAGTCATTCCCTGCAGCCTCCATGTGGTGCCGTTAATGCATGCTCCAACTCAAATATAAAGAAGTTTGAGTGCAGCTCTTGCTGTTGCTTTTGTGCATGGGTGGTGCTTTAGGAACTGCCTGCACAGGGCCTGTCCCCCCCCCCACCACCTTGGTTTAACCACCCCATTTGCAACATAATACTTGTTTATAAAATGCATCCATTTCGAGTACTCTCTCCTCACAAGGGAATTAACCTTGTAAAAGGCTGTCCCAGAAACAGCCTACGACTTAAAGAAGTGAGGAATGTTATGTTCTCCATGGCTGACATGTTATGATGGCAAGTGATGCTGCTTTATAATCTCAGTCACTCAGTTGTGGGTACCCCTTAAGGTCTGTTCTTATATTGAGGAGCCTATGTGCAGGTGTCAGCACTCTGCCTTGTCAATGGCTTCACTTAGTGAGAACACTCTAGAGCAGTGGTTCCCAACCTTGGGTCCCCAGATGTTGCTGGACTACAGCTCCCAGCATCCCTTGCCATTAGCCATGCTAATCCAGCAACATCTGGGGACCCAAGGTTGGAGAATACTACTCTAGAGGGAACCAGTTAGGCTTGCATTTCAAACTGAAACTCTGTCTCACCTAATGCTTACAGCATCTCTAGAAGGAAGTGAACCAGTGTCACAGTTATATTTGGAATTCCCATCCTCCTGGCTGGGGCCTATTTGATGGAAAGGAAGGACCAGGCCGTGCAATTAAAAAGAGAATGAAAATTACGGTGTGTCCAGGCCCTTCGTTAGCTCGTTCAGCCACCATCTCACATTAACAAACCCTGCACGCCTCATTCCACTATGAAGTCCCCGTGTTTTCTTTTATTAGTTCGGTTAGACATCTTTGAACTTGAAAGAACCCCTTCCCTCTTGGGTAGCGTCAATGCATTTAAATTAGCCCAAGACGGGGAGTGAAAATGGAACCTTTTGCTCTCCTATTCTCTTTGGTATTTTTAGCATTTAATTTGTTAGCATGTGCTACTGCTTATGGAGGTAGAAAAGGCCCTGTCACCATGGAAACACAAACCTCCCCTTTATTTACAGGGAGAGCAGCAGCAGGAGCCTCTTTGGAACTGTTGCCAAGACTCTTAACCTGTAGATAAAGTGAGCGACTTCCTGCCAGAGAGGTGGATGCCTCAGCACAATTGTCTGTAACACCTCTTCCTTACCTACCTTACCTCAAGGTTGTCATTGCTTTTGTGTTCTATAGGAGGTCTACTTTGCTGACTCTGCAGAGCTATAAAAATAAACTTAACCCATGCCCACTGTTTGGAGGCTAAACATACTTCTCTCCGCCTCTGGAGGATAAGGCTATCAGTGGCTGCTAGTCATGATGGCAATATATTAACTCACCAGTACTAGAGGCAGTATGCCTCTGAATATCAGTTGATGGGGAACATGAGTGGGAGGGCGCTATTTGAACTCATACCTTCCTTGTGGGCTTCCCATAGGCAGCTGGCTGGCTACTGTGGAACAGAATGCTGGATTAGCCAGGCCTGTGGACTGATCCAGTGGGAGCTCTCCTTATGTTCTTATGTCTGTCACATGTCTTCGATTTACAGGGTGTTGTGTACATAGGCTTCAATCCTACACATTGTTACACCACACCAAGGTCAATGGTATGAAAGCACATATATAGGTGCAGGACTGCAGCTTTAAAAGGGAACTGACAATCCATTTCTTTTGGAATCAGAAGAGAGGGTTTGTTTGTTTTATAAAATTATTTGCATTCTGGCTTTTGGCTCTCGAAAGGGCCCCTAAGGCGTAGCTTCCTACATTGAGCTTTGGAGTCCCCACTGTATGGCTCTGCATGCAATTAGTTGGCCTGGTCTTTATTATGTTTATGAGCCTGATCCTCATCAAATACACCAGGGGTAGGCAGAAAACAGAGCTCCAGGAGTTTTGGACTTCAACTCCCAGAATTCCTGACTATTGGACATGGTGGCAGGGGCTTCTGGGAGTTGAAGTCCAAAACATCTGGAGATCTACCTTCTCTCCACCTCTGGAGGATAAGGCTATCAGTGGCTGCTAGTCATGATGGCAATATATTAACTCACCAGTACTAGAGGCAGTATGCCTCTGAATATCAGTTGATGGGGAACATGAGTGGGAGGGCGCTATTTGAACTCATACCTTCCTTGTGGGCTACTCCTACTCCTACTCCTACTCCTACTCCTACTCCTACTCCTACTCCTACTCCTACTCCTACTCCTACATTAGTGCCAGCCATGTAAATCCTCCTGATTGCTCTGAATGCATTTTTATTTTTATTTATTATATTTTTAAATCGCCCATCTGGCTGGTCACCCAGCCACCCTGGGCAATGTACAATCAGGATAAAATACAATAAAACACCATTAAAACCCAATTAAAACACCATTAAAACACAATTAACACACAATTAAAACAATGTAAGAGTTTTTTAAAAAAATCCTAACCCACCCCATATTCCCGCCTGAAAAGCCATGTTTTTAAAGCCCGGCGGAAGTTCATCAGGGAGGGGCATGGCGAAGGTCACTGGGGAGGGAGTTCCATAACTTGGGGGCTGCCACAGAAAAGGCCCCCTTCCTAGTCCCCACCAGCATGGCTGCTCTGGCTGATGGGACAAGGAGAAGGCCGTCTGCTGGCAGACCTTGTTGAGCGGCCTACTTGATGTTGCTGGAGGCGCTCCTTGAGATAAGCTGGACCGGAGCTGTATAGGGTTTTAAAGGTCAAAACTAACACCTTGAATTCAGGCCCGGCAAGCAACTGGTAGCCAGTGCAACTCCTTGAGCACTGGAGTGATGTGATCTCGCCAGCGGCTGCCTTTAACCAGGCAAGCCGCTGCATTCTGTACCAGCTGTAGCTTCCGAACCGTCTTCCAGGGTAACCCCACGTAGAGCGCATTACAGTAGTAGGCGAGAGGAGACCAAGGCATGAACCACCAATGGGACCAGATGATTAGGAAGGTAGGGGCAAAGCTGCCATATCAGATGGAGTTGATACAGCGCTGCCTGTCTCTTATTTTAAGAGCATGTTTTGCTTTAGGATGCCACAGCTCCATCCAGATTTTGTACAATGGCACCAAAGAATTCCATCAAACATATTTTTCTCTTACCATCCATTCTTCCACCGCTGCACACAGAGCGATGACAGGACAAGTTGCTCTTGCTGAGACAGTCTGTTCCTTCCTGTATTGATTTTAAAAGCTCAAAGGATAGATCTACACTGAATTATAGGTGAGAGTGGAGGGTCTCCTGTCTTCTTGTGGAATGCTCTTGAGGGTGGGGATTAGAAAAAAAACCAAGATATGTTTCTGGGAGAGGAAAACATGCAACTCCCCTATCCAATCTGTCTCACCCCCCACAATCCTCTCAGACTTTCTCAATCAGTTACAAGCAGACTATTTCCTCAACTTTTCTCTCTTTCTGATATTGCCTTCATGCGGTCTTTCAAACTCCCTGATTTTTAAAAATATGTTTTTATTGTTTTCTCGGCAGGGTTCTTGATTTTCTTTTTCCACCTCAGAAAATGATCTCCCTGGCCCTCGCTTCCCTATCCTCTGTTTGGATATTTCAAGAGATGACAAAATAACATTTTACTCTGATGAATGCCAACCTGGAGTGCTTGACAAAGAACTTTGTGTGTGTGTTTTAAAAAAACATTTATCATAAAACTGCATACTTCGAAAATGCAAGTTGACATTTGTATCCTTGTTGGTTTGAGTATAATGAAGATAAGGAAAACAGGATTTCCAGACCTATAGTCCCTCTGCTTTATTCTTTGACAGCCAGGCACCAAGAGTGTTATAGGAAGCCAGAGCCAGTCAGATAGAATTAAACACCTCTCCCAAGGTAATCTGACATTTCAAATTCAGGTGAAGTGCAAAATTCTGTATTTGACTTTTAGACTCTGTGAATTTAAGTGGAAACCAAGTGCCATTTTTTAATTTATTTATGGGAAAACAAAGTTAGATAATATTACTGAGAATGCCAGAAAATATTTCATAATGTACATTACAATGAATGGGTTCACACGACATGACAACCCATCATGGGTAACTACTAGCCATGGTGGGTTGTCGCATTGTCTGAATCCAGGCTGCTTCACACACAGGGTGGCTTATTTCGGGGCAACAAGCCACCCTGACAACCCGTGGCTTGTTCTAGAGCAGTGGTTCTTAACCTTTTTGGTGTCACACCTCCCTTGTGAAAAATCTTATGACCCATGCCTCCCATGTGTTAACGGCCCAACATTTAGGCTTAGGCAGGACGAGTTTGCATTTTTTAGTTTATGCTCTGTCTCTGGACTAAAAAAAAATATGCATATTCAATTAAATGAACGGCGTAGCTCCCAAGATTAGTAGAAAGAAATAAGGCTGGGCCAACTGCCAAGCTGCACTGCTATGTACTTGTAAAATAAACAATTTATAGTTGAGGGGCTAGTCACACCTTCCCTGGAGTCAGTCAGTCCAAACCTCCCCTGGGGAGGCATACGCCACAGGTTAAGAACCCCTGTTCTAGAGGCTGTCTGAGCCATGGTGGGCTGTCGTGTCATCTGAACCCGGGAGACTGATTCCATCGTGGGTTGTGGGGAGTGGCTAGCGACAAGAAACCTGCAGAATTTCAGAAGGATAGGTGCAGTGGCTAGGGAGTTAAAATGGATGAAAAACAGTTTAAGACTTGATCGTTTTCTGCTCAGTTGGCACCCAAGTCACAGAAACTGCAAAAGGACAGCGGTAGATGATTTGTGTGGAGCATACAGAGGCAGGGGCAGAAGAACTTGAACATGAAACTCACGGGGTGACTTTGAGCCAGTCACTGACTCTCAGCCTAACCTACCTCACAGGGTTGTTGTGAGGATAAAACGAGGAGGAGGATTATGTAAACCGCCTTGGGTTCCTTGCAGGAAAAAAGGCGGGGTATAAATATAATAAATAAATAAATAAACATCCAGCAATTTCCAAGCCAGTACCCAATACTACAACCTCCCAGGTACCACAGACTCTACCAAACCTCTTTTAGCATTCCTGCTCCTGGGAGAAAGAACTAGCAAAGAGCACTGATCGCTTGATCGGTCCTATGATATATTACTTTAACATCCTGCCCCCAAAGCACTGGGATTGCAGAGTCCTGGTAAACCATTCACTGTCATTAGAAGCTAGAGCTGACAGTCACAGATTTCATCCCTCTCCCTCCCTCCCCACTCCTCCAACCTGGTGTCTTTTTTATATAGAGAACTTGAGGAGAAATGAATCAGTTTTGGGGGACACACTGCCTGTGTCTCTGCGTATCTCTAAATCCTGAATCTTCAGGATTGTTCAGATTTAGTCTACTTCAGAGGAGCCCCACTTCAGTTTAGATATCTCCAAATCTGCCTGAATCAGTCCAATTTAGTTTGGAATTGGGCTGAATCTGAAGCATACTCCAAGTATTTTGAATCTGAGAATAAATTGCTGCAAAGAGAATTGCCAGTGTAACTTACTGTTGACACTAATTGATTTCAGTGCAACTTATGTACAAGGTCACTTTTTTGTTATTCCATATTCCAGTTTTAATGATCCATCCAAGATGTACTGGTGTAGCAAAGAGGAAACATTGTCCATTCTGCACTGCAAGTGATTTGTCTCCAGGCTTTCATTTTAATATTTTTTTCTTTCTGTTTTGCAACATATTTTAGCCTACATAATGATGATCAAACTTTGTCTGCAACATTTTTTAAGGAATAAAAATACAAAAGAAGACATAAAACAAAAAAGATCTGATGCAATGAAATTTCCTTTTCAGGTTTAGTGCTGAGGAAGACTCATCAAAATTTAAAATGTGAAATTTGCAGAATATTTGATCATCTCTGCTTGTCAGTATGATGCACAATGTGTAAAGTTAAAACAGAATTCCTGGGCTTTATGAATTTTCAGTTTGGAACACAGATAAGAAATGATAAAAGGAGTAAATGAACCAAAGGAAGAGCTGGTTAGAATTTAGATTAAAAGATAAATAGCCCGTCTGATAAATTATGTCTGACTTCCAGGGAGGAAAAGTTTGGCTCTTTCATAAATGATGACATGGTACCAAGCTAAACTTTTCTGAAGGCACTTTACCTAAATAATTACTAGATAACGAACGGCATGACTCTTGGGTGAGGGGAATGCTAATAAGACGTGTGTGTGGTGCAGTGCCCCTGTACTGTGCTTGTCAATCAGGGAGCTGGTGTTAGCATATATGCTTAATTAATGTCAATGCTGTTTCTCAAGTCAAAGTCTTGGAAGAGTGTGAGCTCAGGCTCCATGGGAGACGTAGAAAAAATAGGTATAGACTGCCAAGTTCCCATGAAGATGGGGCATTGGACTGGGGCTAAAATGTTAATGGAATTTCCTCCAGTGGAGAAGTTTCGTCTGCTCCATCAGAGTCTAAGGGCAGAGTCACATAACGTTTATTTATTGAAGTCAGTCCAAATTGTCCATGTGTTTTGGTATGCAACTCCTTTGTGCATGGCATGCCCGAGTAGCAGTTCACCATATCCTGCTTTAACTCTCATTTCAAATGTTTCCCACAAAGTTTTGAGTCATAGTCTAGATGTGTGTTCAGGGCCCACAACCCAGCAGGGGCCCACTTACAAGAGCCCCCTAGACTTGCTCCTCCTCTTCACCATTGCAACCTGTTTGTTCACCTGTCTCTCGCTCCGGCTCAGACAGTGGTGGTGGCAGGCCCAGCGCAAGGTCTCTCATCGCCTGAGGCAAGAGAGAAGATGTGCCACCACTGCATCGTGCCCCTGCAATCCCCCACCCCATTCCCCTTCCCCGTGCCCCCTTAGCTTACCTTTGCTGCCATTGTGTTGGCTCTATGGAGAGCAGTGTGGCCAGAAGAAGCATCCGTGGGGCTCTTGTGGGAGATCACTCGGGTCTTGTGAGAGCTGGGCGAGGCATTAGAGATTAATCCTACAATCCTATACCCATTTACCGGGAAGTAAGTTCTGTTGAATTCAGTGGGAATTACTTCTGAGTATACGTGTATAGGATTGTGCTGTAAGAAGTTCAGCCAAGCAACTCCCATCCTTTTCCCATACCAAAAACTTCAGCAGATATTTTGGTCTAATTCTAGCTGTCATTTATTTTTTTTCTTTGCAGACAAAATAAGGCTAATTAACAATTCCAGTAAAAAGAACTTTGAAGTTATCTTGCGTTATTGTATTTTATTCAATCTTAAAAGCTGGGGTACCACAGTGATATTTGCTACATTGTAAGACTTAATAAACCCTCTGAAGCCAGCAGTAAATTAGATAGGAAAGATAATTAAAGTAAGAGCTAACACACACTCACTCACTCACACACACACACACACACACACACACACACAAATTCATGGTTTCCTCCCAGTGACTGTTACATTCTCTCAGATTCACTGTGTGCCTTTTATATTCAGAAGTGGCAAACCATTTATTTAGCTTTTTCAGCTGTTGGTTATGAAGTGATTTTTATACAATTAAGAATACAATATAGTACAATACAATGAAGAAGTAATGCAGGTTTGAAATGACAGAATTTCTTCCCCCCCCTCACATAACATCACATAAATGGAACTGATGGCACAGTGATCTATTTAGCAGAAGTTCTGAAAAGTGAATGTATAAATTGGAATGGTCCGCAACAAAAATGAATCGGGACTGAGTAATCCCAGTGTGACTCCATGAAATGTACACAAGTGTATCAGATATAGCCCAAATGCATCATTGCCTCCTGAAATTGGTCAGCTCTGAAAAAAGCAACCCCTGAGGAGAGATTAAGGTACATATTAGAGCGAACAGTGCAGTAACAGGGTGGGACTTCGCGCATCAGTGAGAGAGTTCCATGATGGAATGCAAAATTATTCTTTCTAGAAGAAGAGACAGACCAAATGTGTGCACGTGTTTGTTTGTTTTTAAAGCAGTGGCCAAAGTGGCTTTCTCTTTGTAATGTAGAGGTATGGATGGGTTCTTTGGGATTATGCACAGCAGGAGACAGTTTAGCTTCTGTGGGGGGGCGGGAAGAGGTTGTGTGTGAGAAAGAGAAGATTTGAAAGCATTCTGCTGGGATTTGTTTAGCGGTACAAACTGCTGTATCACACTTGAGGATGATTAATATATAAGAGGAAAGAGTGGAGTTTAGGCGCACAGTATGTAGCAGCATCTCAGGCATGCATCCCCTTCTCCAATCTCCTTGCCAGTCTCCATTACATTTACATTATGTTGAACTGAAGGTATCCATATGCTGACAAAATGTTTGAGTAAAGAGCTGCGCAGTGGAAAGACAGTTGCAAGCCGGCTTCCCGTCCCTGTCCCCCTGGCACCTACAATGTAATCTGCTGTTATGAGAACTCTGGTGCTTTAATCATAAATGGGCCTCCTGCTGTGCAGATATACAGGGTTTCACTGCTATGCTCTGGTGCTCAAAAAGCCTGGGAAGATTGTTGAGTTTTGCTACCTTTCTAGCTTTTTCTTCTTTTTCTCAACAGCTTTCTTCTTTTCATTTACAGCCAGCTGATAGTGCTAGGAATTTATTCCTTTGCTGGTCACTCACTGGCCTGTTCTTTTTCTTTTTTTCTTTTCTTTTTAGCCCTTAGGGTGCTTCCAGATAATGGGGAAACTCTTAGCATGAAAGCAGAGTTAGCAGCACAATTTAAGTGTCCTCTTGATAGATGCGGGTGCAGGTAGGCTTAAAGCAGGAGGGAATAGTTGATGTGGTGCAAAGGATCCACTCTTAAAGAAAAAAAACCATTAACAGATGTGTACTCTAGTGTTAGTGAAAAGAAGTGCATCTCTTCAAATTGTTTTTTTTGAAAAGTCCATCAAACTGAAGATGATGCTTCAGGGAGTGGATATCCAGTTCTTCTGGAGCTTGCAGCTAACGGGAAGGGGGAGCAGTCGAACAGAGTATCTTCCAGGCAGGTCATGTCAGGCAATGGCAGGTAAAGTTAAGGCAGGTATCTTTAGGCAGGTCAGGACAATGGACAGCTTCCAGTAGGCCCTGTTGGCTGAGCTATGGAAAGATGTTGATCTGGTTCCCACAAAACGGTGGCAAATTGTGGGTTAATTAGTAGCTAGGTTAACTGTGGGTTGTTTAACCCACAATTACCCTATAGTGCTCAGGTTCGGACATCACATAGCAACTACAGATTGGGCCGATGAGGGGTTGAATATTCAAAAAGGCTGAGGAACGCACCTGGCATGTGCCACAGCAAATTATGGGTTAATTAACCCAAGATTTGCTGCCATTATGTGTGAACAGCCTCTTTATCTCTGCAAAGGCGGAAGCCATCAGAAGCCTATGAAAGCTGGCACAGCCTGTTCGGCAGTTGGGCCTGCCTCCCTGTAGGAACTGCCTGTGTTTTTAAAAGAGTACATGCCTAGTTTTGTAGTCCCTGCCTTCTGTGAGGTGGAGTAGCAAGAGAAAATATTGGGGACATGGTTGAATTCTGAGGAAAGGCCATGTGATTTTTACTTGGTTTTATGTTTTAAACATTTAAAGATTTATTGTATTTTATGGTTTTAAATTTTGTTAACTGCCCAGAGAGCTTTGGCTATTCGGCAGTATATAAATGTAATAATAAACAAAATGGGAGAGGGTGCTGAAGGTTTCCCCTAATTGGAGCAGCCTGTATCTCTTCCTCATCTAGGGCTTCTTCAGGGCAGAGCCGAAGTCTGTGTTTGGGGTCATGACAGTGGATAGCTTTCTTGGTGCTTACAAGGTTTGCAAAAATATTATTTAAAGAGTTTCCACTGCAGCAATACAGCAGTGAATGTTCAGCCATTCAAACAGGATAAATAAAATAGTAAAGGGTAGATAATGGCATACATATCAGGGTGGGGTGGGGAGTGTGTCACTCCCTAATTACCACTGATGTCATACACTAGCCAGTAGGTGCTTACAAGGGCCATGGAGTCCATATAGAAGGCAGGATTGTAATGGAATCACTAGCTGGGGAAAAGGCATGCATGTTCGCAGCAATTGCAAATTGTGACTTGAGTGCTGTGAAACTGTGATTTCCTTTCAACCAGGAAGGTACCTGGGAGAAACAAGGTGTATAAAACATAATAATCTACAAGAAGTTAGATAAAACAGCCCTTCTAAACAGCAATTCTAAACAGTGCAAAGAGTAATTATTCGAGGGTTAATTTGCAGATCACTAAAGGTGTGCAAGTTGCTAGAGTTTTAAATGTAATTTACCCCTGAGTAGATAAGTTCAGAATTCACATTCAAAAGTGGCAAAAGGTGAAAGCTCAGAAGTAATAAAAGTGGGCAAGCCTTTCTTTCTATAGTAACTTCAGAGAGGAGTGAAAACTTCAGAGAGGGTCTGCTATTAATTCTCAATTCTGGATTCCTGAGCCAAAGATGACCTGTGGTGAGGGGGTCAGCATTAAGCTGTCATAGGCAGAAATAGATGAGAAATTACTCTATTTTTTTTAGCCACCGTGCAGGAGCTGAACATAGGTGGTGATGTCAGAAATGGATATGGGATGGGGTGGGGAGGACTCTAAGGCTATTATCGTGATGGAAAAAATGAGGTTAAATTATAAATGATGCTTGAGGATGTCTCTGTAAACTTCTTTACATAAAGCTATATATGATGTCCTGATCTTGTGAAATTTGCTGGAGCCCATAGGGCTGTTCACATAGGAACACCCTCATATGTTCATGAATACATGAACTGCGTGGAGCGAGGTTGCCCCCCCCCCCCACAAGTGACATGTGTGCTGGCCATGCCTTAGTGACTGTATTCAGCAAGTGGGTGATTAGCCAGGGTGCCCAGTCATGTAGGCCCCCTTCACACTCATGTAGGCATGGCCAATGTACATGTTGGTGTCCAATGCTGGGGCAGGCGATACAGCCCTGTGACTTCCTCCACATGCAAATGTGAGTGACCCCACCTAGTCAGAAGTAGTTTTGGTGCAGAACCAGCAATGTTCTGAACAGTGAGCCACCGGCGCAGACCCTCTTCTAGTACACACAAAGAGGGCACATGTACAGGAAGTTCTGGGGTTTATATTCGAGAGTCTGGCAGTGGCCTCCCTATGTGAAATGCAGCCTTATGAATTTGCAGGTCCTAGACTTCCTTCGTTCCTTAGTCCTCCATACACAGGCAGGAGGAGCCATCAGGGTATGGCAGCTGACTGGCAGCAGGAGGGAGGGACACGCACTGTAATAATCAGGGATTAATAATCAACAATCAATAATCCCTGAGATCCTATCCAACCCAATAGGGTTTACAGGGCCCAGAACATGTTAGATCTCTCTAGAGTGCAAAGTAGGACCGACACTAGAACTTCAGGCATAGGGAACAGTGGCTAGTGGGCATTTGTCACTTGTGTATATGTATACCATGGGTAGAGAACCTGAGACCCAAAGGCTGCAAGTAGCCCTTGGCCTAGTTTTATGTGTCCCTCAACCTAATTTCATGCAGGCCTAATTTCATGCATCTTGCAGGGATGGGCTAGCAGAGAGAGAGAGAGAGAGAGAGAGAGAGAGAGAGAGAGAGAGAGAGAGATATGCTATATAGTGTTGGAAATTCTGCCCGCTTTTGGCTCTGGTTCTGGCCATTGCCATTCCTGACCCTGCCCATGACCAGAATGCACCTCCTGACAGAGTAATCACATGGGAATGTGGCTCATAACAGAAACATTTCCCCACCCCTGATATTTACATGAGCCATGCCACTAGGTTTGGCTATACTACAAGCAGCTCATCAGTCCTCAGTTTTTCTCAAAACAGACAAGGCCTTTTTGGGTGGGAGTGGGGAAGGGGTTGATATTAAAAGTTGACACCAGACCTGGAGAAATGATGCCTGGACACTGCCATCAGCTGATGTGAATCCAATGGATTTGTCTGAAGAGTCTAATGCTAGGTTTGTGGCTGGAACACATTCTTTGAATAAACTTGCTAAACCTCCGATGCTAGCAGGTAATCTCATTCTACATTCAGTGACTGCAAAATTAATGGCATGCCAGAGAGGGTGGGAATGCGGTGTGTGTGTGAAGGTTATCTGAGAATCCACATTGAGTTTATACCTTAGTGGCATGAACAGTTGAGCAGCAGAATAATATATACCCATTCTATTTTGTAAATTTCTCTGGTTCCAACCCTAACTGCGTGAAAAATTAAGAATTTAACTCTTTCTGAGTTCTGACTAAATTATGAGATTTGTTGAAAACAGCACAAAAGTATGTTGTTGTTGTTCTTAAATTAATATTTTGGGTCAGTGAGACTACGGCAGGCTTTGCTGGCAAGGGATTTTTTTTTTTTTGGCCTTTTTAATGGCTGAAGATTAAAGCCAAGATTGGCCTTACACTAGCAGCTGAGCAAATCCCCTAAATATAATAAGAATCATGCTAAAATTATGAAATTGGAGGACAACCCTGAAGACAGGGACTTTCTATGCTGTGGTCAGCCTATGAGAGATCTATGGAGCTGCAACAAAGGGAAATGTCTCACACAGGCCCCTTCCGTTTTTATTTTTAGACTCAGGATGCAAAAGAGAGACAGAGGTGATGCCATGGAGACAGTGATAGAGGAAGGAGAATTTAATCATCACTATCTCGTCATGTTTGGCTGTATTGCTACAGGAGAGCTCCCAGATACTGAGAAGGATTTGTACCACTTCCTTTTAGAATGCCCCCAATATACAGATTTGAGAGCCCAATATCTTCTTCCTCTCATTGGTGTTTTAGTAGATGCTTCGCCGTTAAGTAAACTTGTTTTTCTGTTAGCTGGAACGGATTATTATATATCCTATCGAACTGCAAAGTTTGTAAAACTGGCCTTGATAAGGAGCAATAAGCCTTTTTAAATTTGCTTACGAGCCTCGTAATTTAATCAATTTTAATGACCATTTTAAATAATAAATAACAATTTTTTAAAAAAATTTTTTTTTTAACAAAAGCATTTGAGCCTTTTACGTTTTAACTTTGTATATAATTTTAACATATATATTGCTGCTTAAGGATATATGTGCATGTAAATACATATGTATATATCCATTTTAATAGTGTGTTTTGAATGTTCTTTTTAATGGTCACTTTTGAACTATGTGTGTAGTCTGTTTTATCTATGTGTGCAACAGCCTGGTCGGCTAATGCAGAAATAAACTTGAGCTTGAGCTTGAGCTTGAGAAGGATCACTTCATTTTGCATAAACCTTTATTTGTTTAGAGATCTGGCTCAAGAAAGGCTTGATTTGGTTCTTTGGGCCCAGCAGGGGTTGTCTTCAAGGAAGAAAGAAAGAAAGAAAGAAAGACCCTGATTTTTCAACCCTTTCAGCATAATGGCATTACTGAATAAAGGGACCTAGTGGGCTACACCTATCTGAATTCCAGCAACAGAGTTGCTTCTCACAAATCTACAGGTTGCTGGAAAGGGCAATCCTATGGTCCTGGGAGAGCGTCTTTGGAGTCCCTCCTCTGAGGCCATAGACACTACTACAACCTTGGAAGGGGGACTCCGGAATTCAATCCCTCTCCCCTCCCCTGTCCCCTTGTAGCCACCATGGAAAGAACTGTGCTGGCTATTTTCTGGAGTTGCAAAGTGGTCCCAGAGGATCCCCGAGAGGCCTGAAAGCAGTTTTCTGGTGGGTGTGGAAGGGAGAGAGGCCAGGACATCATGTTTCCGGTGGCCTTCCTAGCACCGCCCCCAGCAGTGCAACTACTCTAGATGGGCTCAGAGAGGCCTATCTAGGGGGAAAAGGATGGAGAGGGAAAATTGCCTCCTCCTCTCCTCCCTCTAAGATTGGAGGCTTCCATCTGATCTAACACAGTTGTGCAACCCATAGGAGTTGGGGTAGATTTAGGTATATTAAAAAGAAAGGAATGGATCTATTAACAATTTTAGCAGCAAGAGAGACTTGGCATGCAGGGGGGGGGGCTATAAAAGTAAATGTATGGAATTAAATAAAAAGCAATGCAGTAAAATGTGCAAAAAAATGGAATACTTACCAAAAGTAAGCTCAGAGACATTTCCTTTTTGAAAGGTGTTTATTTATAAGTTTTGCAGTTACACATATTAATCACAGTTTAGACACAACCTGTGGTGCCGAACCTATTTTGAGGCCAGGATTCAGAACCATGGATAGCTCCTTAAAAGTTCAGGCTGAAACTCGGAGTGGATACACACACACCCCACTGACATTGGAGCCACCGGCATCCACTTCCCCTGAATGGTGAGAGGCCTCATTGCTTTGGGAATCTTTTTTCCCTGCCTTCCAGAGAGTGGTGATGGAGAAGATGATGCACTTAGGTTATTTTAGATTCTGGACATAACGGTTTTATGGTGGTTCTGGTGGAGGTGGAGGCCCTCTTTAGAGGTATATTACTTCACACTTCGCTCATAATGGAGTGAGGCAGCCCTGCTGCTGTGCTTCGAGCCTCCCTCCTGCTCATTCCGCTGAGCGGGGGGGGGGGCGGGGGCGGCTAGCCACCTGCCCTAAAGTCCTGCCCTAGGGGCACCTCTGATTACCACCGTGTTACCCCATGGTGAGGCCGACGCCATTAACGTGCAGCAGCGTTTTAGAGAGCAGGGCAAGGTCCCTGCCCCGAGGACAGTCCAAAGCAGCAAACAAGCAAACACCACCACGGACCTGGGGTGGAGTGGAATGGGGTGGGAGAGAAAGGAGGGTGGCAAACGCTTCTCTTAAGACTTTCCCGATGCGCCCGGGCTCCCCAGATGCGTTTGCCCACAACTCCTATCACCCCATGCCATGGGGATGATGGGAGTTGTAGTCCGTGGGGGGAAAGGCAGTCCTAAAACAAACAGAACAAGAAACAAACTCACCCCCTGCTAAGTTGGCGGCCACGATCTGTTCCGCCATGGTGGCGACGCCATCTCCGTTTTGCCCGTCGGCGGGGCGGAGGAGCCTTTCCGGGTGGGGGGTCCCGAGCCGCCGTCGGGGGGCTGGCAGCCCGGCTGGGCGCCTCCCAAGGGCCTCCCGGTGGCCTCGCCGTCCAGCACGGGCGCGGGAGGAGCAGGGGGTGCCTTGGGGCGAGGCTCTTGGGGGGGCGGCTGGAGCGGCCGGCGCACCCCCTCCTGGGTCTCAGCGGCGTCGGCGTCCATGGTGGCGGCTCCGCTCGGGGTTAGGCGGGCGCCTTTCCTTCAAATGCCCTTGCCCGGGCGGCGCCCCTCCTGCCCTCCGCCCGCGGGCGCATCCCTTCCGCGCCCAGGCCCGGTGCCACGGGGATGGGCGCACGACGCCTGGACGACGGGTGGCTGGGTGGGGCACGGCGAGGTGGGCAGGCCAGGGGCGCACGAGGTGAGCATCAAGGGCGAGGCCGGCTGCTGGGGGCGGCCAGGGGCGGAGGCAGCCTCAGCGGGGTGACGACGGGACGCTCCTCATGGCCTCCCCCGCCTCCCCCGACGAAAATAGGTGGCGGAACGCCGTTCCGGTGCGTTCCGCCAGAAGCCCTGCTGTTATGTTCCTACATCCTGAACTCTAGGTGTTCAGACAAATTCATAGAGGAGAAGACTATCAGTGGCTCCTAATCTTGATGGCTGGGATCAGAAAAGGTTTCAGGGCTGAACTCTGGAACCAAACCCTAAACCTACCAGTTAGTCATTTCTCTAAATGTCAGGATTTCCTATGACAAAGGCATTTAAAGCTGCCTTAAACTGAGTCAGAGCATTAGTTCATCTACCACAGAATTGCCTACTTTGACTGGCAGTGGCTCTCTAAATGCTGCAGCCTGAACTCCTTTCATCTGGAGACAGTAGGGATTCAGCCTAGACCTTCTGCATGCAAAGCATACACCAACCATTATTTCTGAAATTTCAGTCCACTGAGAGATATAAATGAGTGACTGGAGTTAGAGTGCTGGCCTGGGACTCGGGAGGTCCGGGTTCTAGTCCCCACTCAGCCATGAAGCTCACTGGGTGACTTTGGGCCAGTCACTGACTCTCAGCCTAACCTACCTCATAGGGTTGTTGTGAGGATAAAATGGAGAGGAGGAGGAGGAGGAGGATTTTGTAAGATGCCTTGGCTTCCTTGCAGAAAGAAAGGCAGAATATAAATATAAATATAATAAATTAATAAATAAATAAACGAGTGTCTTACTGCTGGTGTTACAGACGCCATTCTTTCCAGGTGTTAACAGACTCAAGTAATTTTCATCCTTAATCAAGGTTTATCTGAATATAAGTGCCTTACTGGCAGAAATATCCCTTGCCTTTGAAATATGGACATCACCTAATTCAAGTACTTGGGGTAAGGTTAACATATTTAAGATGAATGTCTTGCCATGGGTAATTTATGTACTACAATAAAGGAGCACTACATAGTGCCCCTTTATACATTCCCCAAACATATTTTGGAAAGCTTTATGAAGAATTTCAGAAGTTTATTATTTTGTGTGTGGGGTGTGTGTGTCTTCTCTCTGTTTTTCACTGAGAAGATGCAGTTGCCAATCAAGGAGGGAGGATTTAATTTTCCAGATCTTAATTTATATCATAAGACTTATTTGTTAACTTGTAGTAGTAGGCAATCACTCGTGACCAAGTAAGATTGTCTTCCAGGATAAAATTACAAAAAGAAAATTATATAAAGAGGAAATTGTATAAAATTGTGTAGTGCCAATGAAAAACAACTTTCTCTTTTAATACTCCTCCATTGCTTGTTTTGGAGTCAACTTATTTGGCTCCTTTTTCTGGTTGGATGGTGTTAAGATTTAGGTATATTAAAAAGAAAGGAATGGATCTACTAACAATTTTAGCAGCAAGAGAGACTTGGCATGCAGTGTCTCATCAGCTGTAGTTTGATCCATATTCCCATGCTAAATTAGCTGTATGGGAGAATCCAGTCTTGAAAATGGACGGACAGCCTTTTAGGTAGAGGAAGGAATTGGACTGATAGTGGAATTTATACTTCAGATCAATTAATAGGACCTGATGATGAGTTTTTACCATTTTCAGTATTGTGGATTTGATATGACTTACCATCTAGTGCTAGTTGGCAGTATATTCAGCTACAGCATTTGTTGGAATCTACATACAGGTTGTCAGCGATGAGTGCTTCAACACTTTCTGTACTATTGGATAATTAATTGGTTCTTTACAGAAAGCCAAGCCTAAAATAGCTGTTCATAAAAGTCATTTGGAATGTAGTAAAGTAGATGTTCAGAATGTCAGAGAGGAATGGAACAGGGAGTTGGAATGCTCTATACTGTCTAATCAATGGAAAGTTGCCCTAGCTTCCATATGCACTATTTCTGTAGATTTTAAATTGAGACTGCTTCAGCAAAAAAAATGATGTTTCACATATATTGGACACCGCAGAGGCTTGTTAAGAAGAAACTGGCCAGCTCTGCCAGATGCTGGTGATGTAATGAGGACAATGCCTCATTGAGGCATATGATGTGGGCATGCCCTGTAGTGACTTCTTTTTGGTTGGAATTGCTCGCATAAACTTTGTTCTTGAAGAATCTGTGATAATAGCCGATGTTTATGTGCACTTTTAAATTATATCATATCAATGTTGTATGGATGCTTATTTAGATATATGGAATGCTTATATTAATGTATATATTTGAAATGGAAGTGTCAAATCCTTCTTTCCCCTCTTTTCCTTTTTTCTTTTATTAAGGGTGATGTAAAAGATTATTGTGTATGGATATATTTTATGATATGTCCTTCCTTCCGTCCTTCCTTCCTATTTTCTTTTCTTTCGTGGATCCCCTCTTTTTTGTTTTTTATTGTTATATTTGCATTTTTATTTATTTTTATTTTTTAAAAAGTCTGAATCAAGGCTTCTATTATAGCTGTAGAGATATCAAGAATTCTCACTAAATCCCTAGTTTAAATCTTGCCTCTGCTGTGAACTCAATAGGTGGGCTTAGACAAACAACTCATGTTCAGCCTCAGTACTACTTCTATATGCAATATGGAGATAATAATACTGGATTACCTTACAGCATGGATGCGGAACCTCTGGCCTATGGGCCTAATCTGGCCTGTGGAGGCTTGAGCTCCAATGTCAGTGGGGTGGTGTATCCACTCTGGGTTTTAGTCTGAATGGTAAAGGAGCTATCCATGGTGCTGAACCCCAGCCCCCAAAAGGTTCAGCACCATGGATAGCTCCTTCAAAGTTCAGACTACAACCCAGAATGGATACACTGCCCGACTGACATTGGAGCAACCATCCTCCACTGCCTCTCTCTGCAGGCCCTTCCCCCTCAGCTCCCCAAGCCCCACTCAGGGAGGCTACCAGGGGCTTGGGAGAGGAGGCAGCGGGAGGAATCCCCACTATTATGTCTGATATAGTCATTTTCTGAATATATGCTATTGCTATCGACCTTTACTCCATCCTAGATCAAACAATCCAAAGATCTACTATGCACAGTGGAGGCTGTTGGCTCCGATGTCAGTGGGGCGGCGTATCCACTCTGGCTCTTAGTTTGAACTTTAAAGGAGCAATCCATGGTGCTGAACCCAAGCCTTAAGATAGGTTCACCACCATGGATAGCTCCTTAAAAGTTCACACTGCAACCTGGAGGAGATGCACTGCCCCGCCAACATTGGAGCCACCCGCCTCCACTGACTTTGCACTTACCTTATTGTCTCTTTAATGGGCTACTCCCTCATTCCAAGGCATCAGCAGGATTGGGGGGGGGGGAAGGAAACAAGGTTTGCGGAAGTACCAGAAATCTTGAAGAGAAGTCTGCAAGGAGTGGGGAGAACCCAAAAACATCCCAGTGAGGGCAGAGCATGCTCAGTGGGCATAGAAGAATGCTGCCTGACTGTTAGGGGGAAATGGATAACTGGGAGGGAGGGAGTGGAATGGAGTATACTGGATGAGGGTGTGGCTGGCTGAGGAGGCACTCTCCACCCTGAACATTTCATTGCAGGTCCCCCTTTTAACAAATGTTAAACACATTTTCCCTCTCCACTTGATGGTTTTATATTGTACTACAAGATCAAATTAGATAGAAACCCATATAATAAAGTCACAGAAAGTTTTCAAGAGTAACTGGTAACTGATGCAGTAATAAGATTTTAAAATGCATTTGAGCATATGATCTAGAGGAGATAGTAATAGAAGGTCAACTACTGCCCATTACAGGAAAAGGCACTCATCAGATACACATGAAAATTGGCCAGCAGTCCTAGAAGGATGGACAGGAAGCATGTCAATCAAGTGGCATGATATCTTAAGCATCCTATTGATCTCCAATTCAGAATTCATGCTGGGCAATTCTTTGTCATAAAACATTCAGCAGTTAAAATCAATACAAGATATGGCACATTGTATTTTGTACCTTCAAAGTCATTGCTAGCGTGTAGGAATAAGTGTTGCTATACAAATGTGACTGGGGGAACTCATTCCTATTGGGCTCAGTCTGGCAATTTGGCCAATGAGTATTGCATTCCTGATTTTTTTCCTCCTAAAGTGATGGCATAGCTGTAAAGCAATCTGGATTGGGTTCAACTGTTTTGACAGGGAATCTATATTGTCTCTCTGTACGCTAAGTGAGAACCTAAGTGAAGGAAATTAAGCAAACTATGAAACTTTGCCTGAGACCGGAGGTGTCATGTGTGGAATGGACAAGACAGCACTTCCTTCCTCTATCAATAAAAACTGTCTCGAGTGATGAGGAAGACTCTCATAGAACACTGGAACAAGTTGAAGGTCATGGGATCTGAGGAGTTGGTGACTAGAGCTTTTCAGAGATTGAATTTTGTCCATAATCTCATATTTTCTACTTTAAACAGAGACATTCAAATTGGGGTAGATGGAATACCCCATAGCATGTGAACTATGGGGTTCCGTCTGGTCCCCCATGCTCTTTAACATGTATATGAAGTTGCTGGATGAGCCCATTCAGGAATTTGCAGTGAGGTGTCATCAATATGCTGATGACACCTAGCTCATCTAGCAGGGGCTCCCAATTTGGGTCTTAAAAGCCCTCCCTACCCCCATGATAGGGTCCCAATCCAGATTAGGGGCCCTGCACCTACTCTAGAGTAAAAATTAAAAAAGAAGACATAGCTGCTAGACACACATTTAAAGTAATGTCTGTTTTGCTCCTTAGAGAGTATGTTTTATCCCAATACAGTCAACAGAAAATGGTTGTATTGAGGCACAGTGAATTAACAACACACTGTTTTCCTTAATACGTAAGCACAGTCCTGCATCTAGATTCTCCTTCTCCCTTTTTTTCCTTTGACTAACCCAAACCCTACTGCAGGTGTATGTTCTTATAGCCCTGCCAGGAAGCTGTATATGACCCTGTTAATAAAGCTGTCACTACTACATCAGCTGAAAACACTGCAGTAGAATGAGAATTGCCAATAAGGCCATGCAGTACTGTGCCTTAATTTTCCAGGGTATTAATTAAAACACACACACCACACCCATGCATGAGATTCTATCCATCCAAGAGAAGTGCTGAATGTGTCCCTAAAATTCAGAGGGGGGAAAAAGGTTGAAAAGAATAATTAGTCCATGAATTGAAAGACTCAGTTTTTGATTTGAGATACCCTGAATGCAGCTGCAATTATGCAGGGAGAACCACTAAACTTTGAGAGCTTAAACATGAATGGGACAAATCCATGGAGGAATAGGATACATCTAGCAAGATGGAATCTTCTTATTCTGAGCCACTATACCTCTGACTATTGCAGGGGTGGAGAACCTCTTTGAGCCAAATTCAGTTTTGGAGAAGCACTTAGGGGGAGTGCATTCCAGTGGTGGGCAGGGCTGAAGGCAAAGAGAGTGGAGCCAAAGGCTAAAGGGGTGGAGACAAAATACCAGCATATTGTAGCTTAAAGCTCTCACTGCCAGTAACTAAGTCTTAGGAAAGGCATTTCACCCTTTTAGAATGGGGGAAAACTGCACAGATGACTGCGGCCTGGGGGAACCCTGGTTGGTTGGATGTGGCCTTCTGGGGAACCCTTGTTGGCTGGATCTGGACCCCAGGTGGGCCGGGTTTGGCCCCTGGGCATAAGGCTCTCCTCACCCCTGGACTATCTGATACTCAGGTCAAGCAATGAAGGAAGGCTTTTTTGCCTTTACTGCCTGTGAATTTACCGCAGGCATTTGGTTGGCCACTTTTGGAGACAGAATGCTGGGCTAGAAAGACCTTTGGTTTGATCTGGAAAGTGTCTTCTTACGTTGTTGTGCAAACGGTCAAATGTACATATTCTTCCATAGGGATTGATCAACTTTTAAGCGACTGGTCCACATGGTTCTTATTTAGGGGATCAGCTGCACTATTTCAAGGGGAAGCCACTGTGCCAAGGCATGCTTTACATTCACCTATATGAGTCCTTTTAAGGATGCAGTCTCTGATCCATTTCCCACCTTCTTGCATTTCCCTTTCAGCTTCTTACATGTTTATACCCCATCCTTTATTTTACTGTTAAAAAAACACTATTTGTTTTGCCCCCCCCCCCTTTTTATTTACACTAGTCGGACTAGCTTGCTCGCTAAGTTCACTCCCTGAAAACACTGAGACTTAGCTAGGGAGAGGAAAATGTGACACATATCAAATGGATTGTCACTTTAAAGATGACAAGAAAAGCAGAAACCCACTCCTTCTTCCTTGTACATTCTGTCAGCCCTAGAGGAGATTGGGAATTTCTCAAATTTCAAGGTCAGGCAGACAGCAATGTTTATTCTATCTAAGATTGCAGCATGTGCAGCTAGCTGGTTGTGCCTCTTGCATGTGAATAGGAGGAGCCCAGATGGTTCCTTTTTGTAAAGTAGTAAAGCAAGTTAAGCAACTTTGGGAGGGGGAAAATTTTTGAGCCCAGAAGTGTGGTGGCTGGGGCAGAGAGAAGGGGATGCTTAACTCCCTCTGCTCCAACCATTTCTCTGCTTCAAATCACCCACCAAGCCACTTTCCCTCCCATGCGAAGGAAAATCCACTGCCTGGGTTTGGAATATACCACAGGAATGAATGTGACCTGGGTGGTGGTGATGGTGGTGGAGAGGAGAAATTGTAGTGAAAATGCATGGGGGTGAGGAATAATAGGGGTGGGGAATAATACATGATAAATAACTAAAAGGAGTGTTAAACACTTCTCTGTCCCAGTCCTCTGCTTCAGCTGGGCTCCTTCCAAAGCTGTTTCTTCTAAGAACATAGGGAGAACCCTGCTGGATCAGACCACCAGTCCATCTTTTACAGGAGTAGGTAACATGGTGCCCATGGGCCCCAGACACATTTCTTGGTGCCCACTGTGGTGTCACACACACACACACACACACACACACACACACAGATTGTACTAGGTGGCAAGCTGGAATGAGAGAGAGAGAGAGAGAGAGCAAGCAAGTGTATGGGTGGTGATCCAGAGTGAGAAAGAAAAAGCGACAGGGAGGAATGAGTTGGCTGGCAAAGGGTGGTGGTTGTGTGTGAAGACATAGGTTCAAAGGAATTGTTTAGTGTGTTGGGGCTCAGACTAGACCTCTGCTTTGTACACACTCTTTTGGCAGGTTACTTGTCTTTTGCAACTAGCCATGCCTCCCAGGGCAATCATTTTGTGGTGGTGCCCAAGACAGGTTATCAAATTGCCAAATGTGTCCATAGGCCCCCAAAAGTTACCACCTTCTGATCTAGTACCACCTTCTCCAGATGTTTTGGACTACAGTTCCCAGAATTCCTGACCATCGATTGGTCTTGCTGGTTGGGGCTGATGGAATTTGAAGTCCAAAACATCTGGAGGGCACTAGCATGGGGCAGCCTGATCTAGTAGTTCATCTATTTCCTGCAATGGCCAGCCAGCTGCCTCTGGGAAGCCTATAAGCAGGATGTGGGGGCAAGAGGTCTCCAGCAACTGGTGTTCAGTGACATACCGTACTTCTGGCTCTAACTATTGCCATCATGACTAGTAGTACCCACTTATAGTCTTATCCTCCATCAATTTATGTGATTCCTTTTTAAAGTCATCCAAGATAATGACCACATCTTGTGGCTGAACTTCCCACAAATTAATCATGCATTACATGAAGAAGTACTTCCTTTTGTCTGCCCAGAACCTTCTGCCAATCTGATTCATTGGATAACCCAGAGTTCTAGTAGTATGAAAGTGGAAAAAAACTTCTCTCTATCTACTTTCTTCACACTAGTCATAATTTTATACACCTCAATCATGTTGTCTGTCTTTAGGAAAAGTGGCCATTGTGGCTTCATTATTACATGTATTAATGTGTAATGTATCGTTAGGCCCTAGGGCAGGGGTAGGCATCCTTTAAACCCACAGCTTGCAGCACCAACAGAAACCTATTTCACAGTAATCCCAGCTGTCAGTAAGAAAATGTGTTATTTTTTTTCAAAGTGGGAGGGGTAGGGCACCCAAGCAGGTGCCAAGAAAAGGGTCCAGGGGTGCATTGGTGCCCATGGGCACCAAGTTGCCTATGTAACAATTCTCTTTGTCCCTGAGCAATTCTCTACAGCAATGAGCAATGGAATTATATGGATAACCACAGGGAGCCTTGCCCCTGTGTACACCCAAACCACCGTGGTGTGCTCAGAATCAATCCCATCTATTGCAATTTTTTAAGTGTTGAACATTGTTTTGAGCATCTTTTGGCCAAAAGAAGAAGAGGAGGAGGAGGAGGAGGAGGAGGAGGAGGAGGAGGAGGAGGAGGGAGTGAACTGAGAATATGATGAAAAAAGAAAGAAGATATTTTGCATAAATGTATCCACCCACATGATGTATTTCGCAGGGTTCTTTTTCCAGGTATGAAGGGAGAGTCTGAAGGGTGGTGGAGGAAATGAATATAGTGGAAGGGCGCAGTTAGGGGCTGGGGAACTGAACTAGGAAGGAAAGGAAGGATAGAGAGTGGTCAACAGACACCCTTTCTCTACATAATTTCCTTAGGAGTCAGTGTCCATGTGTCTGCACAGTAGCCTAGCCAGGGCTAGCTATAAAGGATGACATCATTGGGCATATGCTGAGACACACTCCAGCAGGGCACCCGCTGTCCTCTGACCCTGCTCCTTGTCCTCGTCCTCCTCGCCATTTCTACTCGTTAACCTGCACTCTCACTCTTGTCCTGAGAGGGAGAGCAGTCAAACCAGTGACAGGAGAGATGAGAAGGAGCGGTTGCCATCACTGCCTGCAAGTTCTCCTCATCTCTTCTTATGAGTGGTGATGGTGGCCACAGGGCCCTCGTTAAGCCCAGTCCTCACCATTGCCCAGTGGGAGAAGCAAGTGAACAACAGCTGCTCTCTTTTCCTGCCACTCACTTTTCCACCTACTCACTCTACTGGGAAAGCGTGTGCAGGTATGTGAGCAAGAAGTAATGGTGACAAGGAGCACGAGCAGCCACTGCCATTGGCTCACCCACTGCCACCTCTCTTGCTCTGGCCATGGAGGCCACATATGAATGGCCCAAAATGAGGAAATGCTGAACCCAAGAAAGAGGACAGGGCCGGCCAGCCCTTCAAATAGAGAATGCCTTCAAATAGGGGGTGGTCCTCCAGCAGCCCTTAAAATAGAAGACTTTCATCTGGGGTTAAGGGGGTAGCTCTGATCTGGAAGCTTCCCCCTTAACCCCAGATGCATGGAGGCTGACTCTAATTGCCATTCTCAGTTGATGCAAGGCACGTGTGTGTGTGTGTGTGTGTGTGTGTGTATCTATCTATATCTCAGGTACCCAGAGCTGAGTACAAAATCCCAGGTGAGGCAATGCCTCTCTAGCACATAGAGGGAATGCCTTTTTAACCCCAGGAACATGCATTCTGTATAAGCTTTCCAGCATGTTGCATTAGGGGTGAACACAGCACAGGGCTTAGGGCAAGAAAGATGGCTGCCAGAGATCCCTTTTAGCTGCCGGCACTGCCCAGAAGGGTGTCAGTGGTGCCAGATCCCTGCCTACAGCCAGCTGGGAAGATCACCAGCTGCTTGCCACAAAGCACGGTGGGATTTGCTAGCAGCATGTGTGCTTCGCCGATGCAAATGATGATGTGGAATGAAAAGTGACAGCAAGCTCCAGGCCTCGGTGTTAGGAATGTGTGATGCAAAGTGTGATCAGGAAGAATGGTAGGAGAAGTGAGCCCAGGCCCCAGAAGGCATAACTCAATCTACGGAGCTGAGACACAGTGGTTCACCTGTTCGACAGGAAGCTGCTGGCCCTGCAGATAATATGACAACATGGCGGAAAATAACAGCAACTGACTAGAAATAAATACTTGCCCTCGGCTGACATGGTACTATTCATTTTGGGCTAATATAAGTCTTCTTGTACATCATCGGTAGCAGAGGGAGCATCCATCATTTTATCATCAATACCAGTAAATGTGTGCCATAGCGCCATCTGGTGACTCCTGTTGGAGAAACAAGGGGAGACTACATAAAGAGAAGCAAATAAGCAAGCAGAAAACCCCCACAGACAAGAGTGAGGGAGAAGGACATAAGAGTGTAAGGGAACAATGACGGAGGCATGATTTCCTTTCAGAACTGTAGCCATTTGCAACTTGACATGGGTACTTTGCTAAGGACATGGCAGGTGTGCTACTGTTCCAGGGGATGGTGCCTTTGACATCACAGGCAGTCATGTCATGAGTCCACTACCACCATTTTGAATGTTCCACTCACTTTAAATGGGTTCACCATGGTTTTTCTTCTTCAGAGCCTGTGTGTGCATCCCTTTCCTGAACACTTTTTTTTTTTTTTTACAATAAAAAGGCTACCTGACTTCCTTGTAAAGCAAGGCTAGCCCTCTCCCCTTCCATTATATGGCTATATACTGGAGATGGTTAGTGCTAGTTAAGTCCCAAAAGGAAGGAGCATTAAGTGCCAAAAGAAAGGCACATGGGAACAAGGAACCAAGTGGTGAGTTCCCCCACTGGAAAGGACCATGGTCTGAGAGAAGCATGGGCTGTTCTTTCTTGAGACGTCCTCCAACAGCATAATGTGTTTATGTTGGGCTAGGACAGGGGCAGGGAACCTCCAGCCTGTGGGCCTAATCTGGCCCATGGAGGATCTGAATCTAGCCCACAGAGGGTTGGATGGCCAACATGGGCCCCTCCTCCTCCCCTCTGCAGGCCCCTCCCCTCTCCATGCCCTTGATGTCATATAGCCTGCCAGCTTGGCCTGGGTAGGCGGGTGGGAAATCTCCCCCTGGACCAATATAGGTGGAGACTGAACAATGCATGTGTCCTTCCCCTTAACTTTGTATTGATTGACAGTCCTCACAGCCAATATGGCTCTTTTTGGGTTCCCTCCTGCTCCCCTTTCTTACAGATTTTAAAAGCAGGTTGTGAGCCCATGTAGTCCTGCTTGCTTTCTTTTCCTCAGGCTTGGGATCAGAGTGAATCCCACCAACAGAGCTATCCACTGTTACTTTAATTTCATGTATCTTTGGATGAGATGAGTGAACAATTTATTTTTTGAAATTGAAATTTTGAAACCGCCAGATGTGTTGAACTAAAATGGCCATGGGCATGCAGACTGGGAATGGTGGGGGTTGCAGCCCAACATCTGGAAAGCGGCAGGTGGGGAAGGCTGATGTAAGGCAAAGGTGAGACCCAGCTCCTGGCCAGTGTCCAGTCTGAGCTATGCAGGCACCTTAAAACACACCCACAATCCTCTGCAACATGCTTGTGCCATCTATCCATGGCAGATGTGCAGGGGTTTCTTGGCAGGCCAGTCAATGTAGAAGGGATTTCTTGGGGGTTTCTTGGCAGGCCAGTCAATGTAGAAAGGATTCCTTTGATATAGAGAGTCTGAAACCACTGTTCTAAATTATTCATATTAGTTGCATTGTTAAAGGTATGATTTGAATGAGAGAGAGAGACATTAAATATTGTCTGCATGATCTGCTGTATTAACCATATTCACAAGCTTAGAGAAGGAAAGAAAAGTTAGCAGCAAGAAGGTGTTGTGCTTTTTACAAAAGGGCAAAACATTCCGGTGTGACACATGACAGATTGATCTCTGAGTGGGCACCCAATGTAAACAAGCCTTGTCTCTATACATGACTTTAAGGAAGAAAGTCTCTGTTTCAAAGATGCCGCAGGTCTCTTGAAGCATGGTGAGGTGGGGAGATATCTTCAGGGTCATGTCAGTGCTGAGCTAATGAGGGTGCAGAAGTCTGTTGTAGCTTTGTAACCAGGGGAAATTAATGACAGTCAAACTGGTGATTTATGGATAATGAGTCTTGTCTTGTCACACACGCATTCCTGCCTTATATGAAAGCAGTCAAACACAGCAGCGGCTGATCAGAAATAGGGAAACAGATCTCCCCTCTGTTTCATTTACTGCCGGTTGATGATCTGGGAGGACGTGCACCTTGTTCTGGGGTGGCCATCTGAGAAAAGCAGCCTTGCATCAAGGGACCTTTGGAAAATGAGGAACCCTGTTAAACCCCAGCAGCAAAACAGGCTGGGAATTGAGAAGGGGGCAGTGCTCAAAGGGAGGTTGAGGGTCGTAAGCTGAAGTACAGAATATGAGAGGTACAAGGAATGCCAGGGGGGATCTGATAAATTAGCCTCCAAAAAATGAGGCTGGTGGGTGGTGATGCAATGTTATGTTCTTTCCAGCTGTGAACCCAAAGAAAAGTATCTCAAATACTCTGAAGGTTTTGCCTCAAGAATTGCAAACTTTCCCCACAGGACACAGATGTACTCTGTCTCCAATAACAAAAGCAACAGAACTTTCTGAAATATATACTGTGGGTGTTGTTGTGTGTTGTTGTGGCAAGGGGAGGGCTTAATGAAATCTCCAATCCACTCACTGACTCATCTCCATTTTAGTTGTGGTATCTGTGTGTCCCCCCCCCATAGTTCTAAAAAAAGGGGGTGATTCTGGCTCTTCTGTAATTCAAGCCCTAGACTTTTGGTAACACCAAGAACTACGCTTGTATTATAGTTTGTTCTTTTTGTATATTTGCTGGGGTTTTGTGTGCATCTTATTCTTTTATATATTGTAAGCTGGCTTGACTTATATGAGGAAAGGTGGGGTATAAATAGTTTAAATGGATAAAATAATAAATAGTAATGAATTTACTAAATGCATAAATGCATATTAAACATTAAATGAATTAAATACACTAAATATATAAATACATGTTACTAAATAGTAAATTTGCATTCAGATGGTGTAGCATCATATGCTCTTGGTTTAGATGATTTCCTGTGAGGTGTACAGGAATGACCAATATGGGTAGTTTCTTGAAAAAAAGATCACTTAAAAAAATAGATACAGGCCTGTGGCTCATGCTGGCTCAGCTTGTCTGAGTGTGGAAAGCTAAGCAGGGTCAGGCCTGGTTATTACTTGGATGGGAGACCCCTCCTCTAGTTTCCTGCATTGAGCAGGGGGTTGGACTCGATGGCCTTGTAGGCCCCTTCCAACTCGATGATCTATGAATCTATAATCTAGTAGTTTCACAGAACAGGACACAGGTGTATGGTAGAATTAAAATGGCAAGTTAGCACAAATCCAGTTGTTCAAATAATCAGTGAAGCAAGTACTCGGAGAAACCCAGCACCATGCTAGTCATGGAGTTCTTTTCTTTGAGATGTGCATAGACAGGAACAGACTAAAAACAAAAACAAACCCCCAAAATGGCCTGAAGTCACTGGCACAAGTGATCTGTTCAGTGCCGGCTCCAGGTTTTTCAGATCCCTTGGGCAAGACACCCTCAATGGGCCCCACTCCCTCAGTGAGTCTATCTTCTCACTGCCATTGTCACCAACTGCTCTTGCTCCTCATCCTCTTTCTCATAATTACTACCACTTGTGAGCTTGATAGGTAGAGGGCCAGTGAGCAAGAAGGCAGTGGCATCTCCTGCTCCTCCTCCTCACCACCACCGTTGTCTGGGCCAGCGCGAGAGGCAGGTGAACAAGCAGGCTGCAATGGTGAGGAGGAGGAGCAACTCCAGGGGGATCGTGTCAGTGGGCCCCTGCTGGGCTGTGGGCCCTCAGCAGGTGCCCAACCATGGCTACCCTTGACACCAGTCCTCTGACTGTTGGTGTGGATGTGCATTGAATTATTATCTTTCAAAAGGCCTCTGCAGCTGTGCCAAGTAAGGTACATTTCTGGCACAGGGAAGCTTGCTGTTGTCACAGCATAAATGTTGGGCTTCTTTTTTCACAGAGGCCATTTTATTTTCACAGATGAAAATAAGGGAACTATTGGGAAATAATTATTTATCTTGTGGCAATTGAATATTTTTTTCTCCTATATGAGATCATGTAACATCACCTCATGGAATCTATTAAGATTAGTAGTTTCCACTGTATTTCAGTGGGCGTTTTTTTGTTTTTGTTTTGTTTTAAGCATTTGAAACTTGGTGTTATCCAAGACTGTTATGTTAATATTACTTCCAACCCTTTGTTACTTTTATTTTCTTTTAGTATTTCAGTTTGTATCACTTGGTTTCTTCATTTATCTATTTTATATATTGCCAGTATTTCTATGCTGCCTTTCAGGACAAAGGGGTCTCCCAAGGCAGCTCACACACAAGTTAAAGCATAAAATATAAGTAAAAATAGGCTAATTTAATACTACAAAACTAAAACATCAGCCTAGAACACTTTCCAAGTCCAGACCAGCTATCATGGTTTGGTCTGAGCAGGAGTGTGCACTCACAGGGCTGCTGGCAGGCAGCAAGGTGGGCCAATGTTCCAGCACCCAGGAGAGCTCCTAGTGAGCAACTTGCTTCAGCATGGTCTCTTCTGAACCCAGAGTGAAGCCTTTTATAGTTCTGCCCAGCCCCAGACCCTGCCCTTTCCCACAAAGCCTTAAAGGGACAGGTCTCTAGCCTGGAGTCTAGCACTCCTCTGTGTTTCCAAGAGCGCATGCCGCGCATGCTGCTGGTGTTGGTACATCAGCTTCAGGGAATGTGGAGCTATTGGAGAAGGGTGTGCTGGCCCAGTCCTAGAGCTGGGCTCGAGGTCCACAGATGTTGGCCCAGGCTTGGGGGGTCTTGTGCTCGGGGCTGTCCGGCATCCTGTGTTTGGCAGGGCCGGATTAAGAGCATTATGGGCCTGGTGCTGAGGATTTTGGTGAGCCTTTTTATGGAAATAAATAAAATGAAGACGCAATTTTATATTAAAACAAATTAAATATTTTAATTACCATTAAAGTGCCAAAACAGAAACATATTGAAAATATTTCTTTTTTTGTAAACAATAAGCTTGTTAACTCAATAAAACCGTTATAAAAACGCTCTCAAACCAAGTTACTTGCAATCCAAGGCATTACTGTATTATCAATAACATTTCAAAGGGCGCAATCCTATAAGCATGTTCAGAGAGAGAGAGAAAGCCCTGCAATTCCCAGCGTGCCTGGAGCATGCTGGGAGTTGTAGGACTTTTTCTGTCTGGACATGCTATAGGATTGGGCCCTGAAAGGGGAAGCAAAAAAGGTAATTTACTGCCTCTCAGACTCGCAAGCCTAAAATACTCGACACGATGCTCGATCCACGCTCTCGCCGGACTGAGGAGGCGGCCCCTTTCAACTTCGGCTTTCCGGCCTTGACTCACTCCCCCTCCCCAGAAAGCTGATTCACACCGCGCGTCTGGCACGATCCTGGCCTTTCACGCGGCTTCCACGAACACCCCCACCACCCCCGCTTCTCTCGATCTCCCCCGCTCCCTCCGTCCACGAAGCCCTCCGTATAAGAAGCCCGGGCGGCTGCCACAGAGCGCAGCAGACCGGGGAGGAGAAATGAAAGCAGGTTGTGGGGATGCCGACGCGCGGGCAGCCCGTATCCTCCGCGCGCAGAGCTTCCACGGGTGATTAACAGCGCGCACACGGCACTCCAGCCGCCTTATGCGTGGCTACTCGGGAGTAAGTCTCCTATTCCCTCCCATGGGGAGGGCTTACTCCCAGGAAAAGCGGGCCTCGGATCGGCTTTCCCTTTTCCCCGTCTTTGCCTCGCCTCCCGCGTTACTCCGACTTTAAAAAAGAGTAGACCCAGTGAAATGAACGGGGCGGGGGCTGAATATTGTGGGCCTGTTTTGTGGTAGGGGCCTGGAGCTGCAGCTCCAATAGCCCCTATCTTAATCCGGCCCTGAGAGGGCCTAGTTCACACAGGAGGTTATGTGTGTGGGGGGGAAGGTTTCATAGATTTCATAGATCATAGAGTTAATCCGGCCCTGGTGTTTGGGGGCCTCTGGTTCTGCAGTGGTGCTTGGCTCCAGACCCTCCTCTGCTGGTGACGCTGGTTCTTCAGCTTCTGAGTCCATGACCAGCTCACTGCTGGACTCTGAGGTCATGACACCAGCAAATCCACTAAAACAATTTTTAAAATGGAGGCAGCAGTGATATAAGCAATTAAAAATCCAGTCCAGCATCTCTGACTAAAAGCAGCATGATTTGCTATGTGACACTGCATGTTTCAGGCACTGCCAGGTATGTTGCTTAGTCTCTCTCCCCGCGCCCCCAACTAAGCTTACAACTCAGTCCTATGGCCTGCCTATGCAGCCCCTTTTACTCAAGCTGGCTGGAGTGAAATGGGAAGGAAAAACACTTCAGATTTTCTAGACTTTAAAAAAAAAACACACCAGAGAGATATACCACATGTTTTGTGTATGCATGTGTAGGGAGCGGGGAGAGAGGGAACAAAGACAAGTCTTGTAATTAATCCCGACTGCCTTTAAAGTCCCTTAGGGTTCTCTCTGAAGAAAAATCCAAGCAGAGGGTCTGGTACAGAACAGTCTCCTGCCCCTTTGTAAAAATGGATATAGCTGTGTGAAGCTCAGGAACTAGCACTGGTGATGAGGGGCATTACCTACGAAGGAACCAAGACATGTATTGAATCTATTCCACATTGTAGAGTGTAATAGAAGGACTGTTCCACAATACATTAGTGATTTTAAAAGCATTCCGAGTGATCCAGCATCACCAGGGCTCAGGTCCTTAACTGGAGCTGAGGTAAAGACGATAACCCACAGGAGGAAAGGCAATGCAGGTAGATATTTGCATCTGAAGGCCGAACTAGAATTTAGCCAGGATGCTGTGGCCAGGGTGAATCTGAAAAGTTATTTAAAAGCTTTCTAGTGCCCTCAGCTCTTGGTTGAAGAGATGCCTCATCTGAAAGATTGCATGCGATATATAAGATGGATTTGGAAGTTCTAGGCGGTGAAGCTTTCATAGTGCCCTAAAGAAATGTACAAATTATTTATTGGCCTGCCTGTCTTAGCACTTCTACCACTTCAGATGCCTTTTTTTACCCACTCAGTAGAAGGCATCTGATCATTCATTCATTCATTCATTGGGGACAACCTTTTTAATACCCAAGCACCACTTTCTAAAGCAAAATCTGAGTCAGACATTCCCTTTGGCTTCTTATATGCACAATCTGAACTGACAGCATCCTGTTTGTCTTTATAGAAAGAAAAAAGAAAAAAGTAAACTATGCAGAAAGCAAAGTATTTCAAATACAACAAGAGAGTCATATCCCTCCGCACAAAGCAAACACTCATTTCAGGGGTGATATTTTCATTTTTTATGTAAACTAAAGTAAGTTGGGCTGCTAACGTCCATATAACAGTTCATTTTACAATGACTGGTTGAATTGATACAAATTCTTTTCTTTTTTAAAAACTTTCTATAGAACTTGAAATCAAATCCCTTGCCTGCAACAGATGGTTGGGGAAAGGGATCAAAAAACATTGTTAACCTCCCCCCCCCACAAACAAATGAGAAAACATGAGAAACAGAACTGATCAAAAAATTAATTAAAAACTGCCTTACAGGGAGAAGACAGTAGGGAGAATTGAAGATATGCAGTTGTTCAACTTCCCGCCTTCCCACCCCACATTACTTGTAACTGTGGACAAACAACACTCTAGCATTCCTTAAGCTGCTTCATGTCTCCTTGCTTCACTGCAACATAAGTACCGGTACCTGTCAATGTAATTTATGAAGCCGCAAAAAGAGTTTCAAGCAAAAAGCTTGTAAGACACCTTGACATGTTTTCTGAGAAAGGAATCTAGAAATAATAATAATGATGATGATGATGATGATGATGATGATGATGTTTTGTAGAACTTGAACAGTATTGAGAATGGGATATAAGAAATGATGGTACACAATGCAGGCAATGCTGGTTCTATCAACCCCCCTTGGATATTTTGAAATACCCTTGAGTGTTTTCCACCCTCTGAGATTTGAAGGAAGTATGTATGTAAGAGGATAAAAGAGGAGCCACAGTGTTCTGAAATTCCCATGTCAGGGAATTTTAAAGGGACAGGACAGGGGTGTGCTCCTATAATTACACCAAGAGGGCTTCATTTCTTTGGTTCCCATCTCTGTATCATCATTGGCATAACTATGCCTCTTGCTTTGATTAGACCATGCGTGACAATAGATGAACATGACACTGGTGACAGCTTGCCTTCTTGCATGGATTTTGTGTACCAGGCACATGCTACCTGGATAAATTCAGCTGCAACATAAAGAGACGTATTGATCATTTAAGCCTCATAAAAGAGTTTTGCCATCTGAAAGCAGAATGGAACGCACTCCTTAACAAGCAACCAATATTGTCCCTACAAATGGCTACGCCAAACAGATGTAATAATATTTGTAGATCTGTTTGTTTGGAATTTGGATAATGTTGTTTGTTCTGATATAACTATTTTTTTACACTTGTTTACGAGGGCCACACAACAACAAGAAGATCTCATTAGAAGTGCAGAAAAGAGATAAACCACCTTACAAAATGAACAAAGCAAGTATGGAACAGGATGGTGATTGCTTAGCCATGGCTCCTGACAGCAATAAATCTTTGTTAAGAACAGACTGGAATGATTTTAGCTTGTGTGCTATTGTGGGCAAGGAGGATAGCTATTCCTTGGGCAGTTCTGATCTAGTACAATTACCTTCAGAATTTTTTCCTTCACCAGCACTTCTGGGTCAGCAGTATCCAAGGGCTCAACCCGCTTTCTTGCAAGCTCTGCAATCATGCAACTTCCAGAAGGGAATGGAAGCAACACCATTATCCAGTTCCCACCCATTCCAAAGCACTCTGCTGTGAGGTGCATGCATGCGGCCTTCAGTTTGACATGGGGTTCTCCAAGGGGCTTCTCCCCCATCTTTCCTCTTTCTCTCTCTCTCTCTCTCTCGTCAGTATGTATCTCTCAGACTATTTAATGCATCATCGCAGCCTATTTAATGCAGGGGTAGGCAACCTGGTGTCCTCCAGGTGTTTTGGACTACAACTCCCATAAGCTACAGCAAGCATGGCCAATGGTCAGAGTTGCTATCCATATTATCCGGAGGGCTCTGGGTTTCCTACCCCTGATTTAATGCATCATCAAGGATCAGTGTATTTCAGGAATAGGCATCCTTTTTAGGGCCATGGGCACATTTGACAATTTGAGAAATGGTCCTGGGCATCACCACAAAATGGCTGTCACAGGAGGCATGGCAAAGGACAAATAACTTGCCCCGGAGACTGAGTACAAGGCAGAGGTGGAGTCTGATCCTCAACATACTAAACAACTTTTTTGAACCCACAGTTTTCAGCACCAACTGAAACCTATTGCACAGCAATCCCAGCTACCGATAAGAAAATGTATTAATTGTTTAAAAAAATGGGAAGGGGGGCACCTTGGAGGTTGCCAAGAATGGTGTCTGGGGGCGAATTGGTGCCCACAGGTACCACATCGCCTACCCCTGGTGTAGGGAATAGTAAGCAGCATCCATTCTGATCGGCTGATCCTCAGTGCAAGGAGGCGTCATTAATGATACCTACTCTGGCATTATATGATGTTGTGGATCAGGGTTTTAAGAGATTGTTCAGACTAAGCAGGGGTTCTATAAAAGAGTTGCACAGTAAATGGGGATGGGGGTGGGGGAAACGGAAACGTGTGGAGTGGGCCATTCATGCGTGATCTTATGTAGCAGTAAAATGTGATGTATCCTTTGAGTATGTTGCAGTACAATGGTGGAGAACTGCCAGCCACCAGGTAAGAAGAATGCCTTTTCTGACTAAACTGACTGCTGCTGCACAGCCATTTCACTGTGGGTTTTACCATTGCTGAATGCCAAAGTGGGGTGTGTGCATGTTCTCAAATATAGCTGATCTTCACTAAGATTAGCTACTAATGTGCTTGGAATCGGAGGCTATCCATAGGGATTCTGTAACACGTACAAATCATTGCAAGAGACCTGAAGGACATAATAATTGTGCTGTGTGCTTTATTTATGTACATTTTGTGGCTTCAAACATCTGATTACACACACACACACACACACACACACACACACACACCATGTTTGATATTTATCTCCTTTTTCTTCTCCTTTTCTTCTCTGAGTATCCCCCAGCAAATGAATTCACAACCATACATTTGGCTCCCAGCATGTTCATAAAGATGGCTTGCATTTCCAATAAATCTCATCAGCACTCCACTGGGTAGGGAGGCTGAATTATGTGTTTCCTTATGGAGACGATAAAGCAGCAAAGCAAAGTGTTATTCTCTCATCTGCTTTGCTGAGATTTGCTGGGGACCGAAATGCCCAGCCTTCTGGCTTCCCCATGGGCGGTGGACGTCTGGTGCCGTGGGAGCTTGAGCAGAGATGAATGAAAGGAAGGAGGGAGAAGGTAATTATGCTATGGATTTCACATTCCACTGACAACTCTCAAATTCCCCCACCCCTGCCTCTCCCATTCACAAGATTGCCTTATAAATCAAAATCTATATGCATCGAGAAAGACAAGAGAAATTGTATATTGTTCAGCAATATCATATGCAGCACAACAAAATTTATCCAAATAGCCTAGGGGGTAGCTAAAGCAATCAAAAGTTTGGATAAGTGCTATTACAGTCGGTTCTGTTGACATGATCACCGGGGGAGAAACATGATGAATTAGGAGGATCAAGATTCCTAATAGCTGTACATATACATTCATATAGCCGGCCATCTTGCCTAAAACCCATACCTGAAAGGTAGGACCCTCCACCAACCATCTGCTCACAGATCTGCTGTGCAATTGAGACCACAGCTGGACACAAGCTGTGAAGGAGCCCTGCAGAAAGGTGCAAATAGCTCTCCAAACAATTCCAGCATAGAGTGAAAATGAAGAGAGGCATTCTGGGCTCTCTCTTCCATTCACTGTATTGAAATGTGAAGATATAGACTCTACTGTTCTGATCACCTTAATTTCCCACCTCATGGCCTAGGTCTGGTCCCCAGTTTGAGCCATGTGACCTCATGTTATTTATTTATTTATTTAATTTATTATGAGAGCCAGTGTGGCGTAGTGGTTAGAGTGTTGGACTGGGACTCGGGACATCCGGGTTCTAGTCCCCGCTCAGCCATGAAACTCACTGGGTGACTTTGGGCCAGTCACTGACTCTCAGCCTAACCTACCTCACAGGGTTGTTGTGAGGATAAAATGGAGAGGAGGAAGAGGATTATGTAAGCCACCTTGGGTTCCTTGCAGGAAAAAAGGCAGGGTATAAATATGATAAATAAATAAATAAATGTTAGGAATTCAGCTCTTCACTTGCAATACAAGAGGCTTTCTTCTGCTGGTAGTTCTGACGGCAGAATGCATGGAACTGGGTTCACCCATCACTTCCCATTATGCAGCAGTAAAGCAGTTTTTAATTAGGGATGTGGCAGAAGCACTTAGTTCCACTCCAAAAAGCTTTGGTTGAGTGGGGAAAGGATCCCACTTCAGAGTGGATTGCTGAATCTGGAATGGTTTCCTCAATCCACTCCTCCAGACATGCACAACCAGGCTTCCTTGTGCAAGGCCAACATCAGAAGCTGGGATTTAGTGGAGTCTAGCGCAGCCCAGGGATGTCCCCAGATTGCCCCAGGACAGTTCCCACCTCAAGTATTCCAAGCCTCTGGTCAGGTGAGTGGACAGTGCTTTCACTAGCATCAGCCACACTGCCATGGGTCCAACCCAGGTTGACCCCTCCTTGAATGAGGTTCCAGCTGGCATGAGGGCAGATGAGAGCCAATGATTCCAACAATACCGCACACACATTTAGATCCCAGAAGAGGCTACACCAGGCTTGTCTGCAAAAGAGGACCAGGAAGGACCTGCCAAAGGGGTTGCTGATGTACCTGCAGTGGATGCCTCTCCTGCAGAGTCAGAGGGGGAGGTTGAACCTGACCTCTGAGCCCTCGAGAGCATTGATGCCAGAAGGCAACCTGGAGATGAAGCATGCATCTCGAGGCCCAAAGGAACCAGGGAGCAAGGAGCTCCTTGGAAACAGAGAGGTACTGAAGGCTGGATTAACCAGTTGCCGCTAGGCCTGGGCGGGACTGGGAGACCACAAGGCTGTATCAGCTCTCAGTTATGGTCTGTTGGCTGCAGGAGCAAGGCAAGTATTTAGGTCAGCTCTGTGCAGCCCAGCTTCTCGACTTTGCTTCCCCCACTGACTGACCTCTGTTATACCTGGAACCCTGCTAGACCTTGCTCTTGGAATTATGCCTGCCCTTGGACTGCTCTGCCATGCTTGACACAAAGCTTCTCCCTGAGACCCTGCTTTCCTGAACTGCCCCGGTTACCAAATGGTACTGTTATTCTCCTGGCCTTGGCCAGCCCATGACTGGGTGGCACAGATTCACCTATGGTTAGGGGCAAAGATGGGACCCTTGCATGTTTGACCTGTAGTGCCTCAGTGAGAGGTGCCTGCTGCTCAGGAGGCCTGTGAAAGCATGCGGGGGGGGGCAGTGTCCTGAGCACACTAGGACTCTGCCTTGCAAGCTCCCAGTCTTTGGCTAGGAGTACTGGCTAGGAGAGGGACTGTAGCTCAGTGGTGGAGCACTTGCCTTGCATGCAGAACGCCCTGGGTTCAATTCCAGGCATCTCCAGCTAGGGCAAGGAAAGAATCCTGCCTGAAACCCTGGAGAGCCACTGCCAGTCAGTGTCGACAATGCTGGGCTCGATGGACCAATGCTTTGGTTCAGTACAAAACAGCTTCCTGTGTACTCTTCCACTGCTTGCTTGCCTTGCCACTGGGCACCAGGCACAAGAGACATCATTGTTATATGGCTCAGGGATGGGTTCCATTCCAGACATAGATAGATAGATCATAGAGTTGGAAGGGGCCTACAAGGCCATCGAGTCCAACCCCCTGCTCAATGCAGGAAACTAGAGGAGGGGTCTCCCAATCAAGTAATAACCAGGCCTGACCCTGCTTAGCTTTCCACACTCAGACAAGCTGAGCCATCATGAGCCATGTTTTCCTCTGTGTCAGATTGGCTAGTGACTATGTTGGAGGAGTTTGCCTTCCCGCACTATGTGTGGCTTGGCTCACTGGCTTCAGTAATCTGGAGCTACGGTGTATCCTCTCCAGATACCTTTGGTTGGGTGAATTGTGCTTGCTCCAAAGAATGTTGACTTGCATTGCATACTTTGGGTATATTATGTGGACTCACCCAATATACTTGGCAATCCTGATTTCAGGTGAGGGGGTTGACTAGATGTTCCCTTCCAGTCCCATGATTCCATGAGAGGAGAATGAATGAAGTCTCAGATCTTTACTGCCAGCCATAATAGATGTCTCAGTTTCCTTAGATACAAATGTACTTGAATCCAGACAGGTTTCACGTATCCCAAAAGATTGCTACTACTGTGAATGGTGGGAGGAACTAGAATGGATTACAGGTTTGAGCCCTATTAAGCAGTGTTAGTGTTTCCTATTCAGGCATAAGAGGGACAGGGCCTTGTGCATGTTGGCCACCCCCAGTGGCCCCTGCCTCCATCTGTTGAGCAGGGAGGTCTGCTATCTGAGTTTGTATGAACATGAGTAGAACCCTTTGTGCAACTGGGAACCCTGATAAAGCTTTCACTCCTGTTCAAGCGAATGTGAGTAACAGCCCCCTGCAGACCTTTCGGCCGCTGCATGTGTGGCTGCGTCCCGCTTACGTGTGTTCGTCTACGCCTCGCCAGGCATAACACCTAAAAAGGGTTTCATCAGTTTCCAGCTCATGTGCCTCATGTTATCTTTGTCTAATCCATGAGTGAACTAGACTCTGAAATGATCAATGTTCACATACGTACAGTGACTGGGCGTGTATTAAACGACTACATTTGGAGGTAATACCTGCTGCTGCTGCTGCTGCTGCTACACTGCATTTATATAGCACTGAAAACAGCTGGTTTGAAAGGGCCCTGGGCAAAGTGCCCTCTGGTGGCTCGACTCTTCCATCAGTGGGCTCTGGTAGACTTACCTGGCCCTGGAGGGCAACAGTGCACAGACAGTGTCGGCTATCGAGTCCAGCCCCCTGCTCAATGCAGGAAACTAGAGGAGGGGTCTCCCATTCAAGTAATAACCAGGCCTGACCCTGCTTAGCTTTCCACGCTCAGACAAGCTGAGCCAGCGTAAGCCACAAGCCTGTATATCTAGTGGCCATTTTAATTTCTCAGCTATGTGTCCTATGTGTCCTATTTTACAGAGGGCAGTCTTCTATTTGAAGAGCTGTCAGATAGAGAGCCCTCTGTTTGAAGGCATCCTCTTTTGGAAGGGCTGTCCAGCCCAAGTCCTGCTGAAAGAACCATCTCAGCAGCGAGAGCAGAGCCAGGCCTTAGCACCTGGACAGCAGACGGAGCAGGCACCTGGCTGCAGTCTTCTCCACTATGGTGAGATGTACCTATTGGATTTCTATTTAAATTATAGGAATGCTGTCTAAATTTCCATATATACCTATTCATTAGCTTATGCAAATTTTATGCAGATTTGCACCCTCCCTTGCCATCTCTTTTTTTTTGGTTCTGCATTTCCTCTTTTTCCAGAGATGTGTAAGTGGCTACCCTAGCTGGGCCCCAAGGCCCAGGAGCATTGTGGGAAGCGTAAATGGTGACTAGACCTAAAGGGGCCCCGGGCAGGCATGAGCAGGGAGTCCCTGCCAGGCTGCTGGGCCCCCAGCAACTGCCCAAGGATGCTAGGAACTAACACCAGCTCTGACTGAGAGTTAGATTCATTCTCTCCAGTAAGGATGTGCTTTCCTAACTCAGATGTCCAAAACCAAGGACAAGACCGGTTTCTAAGCTCAGGAAAGATTTCCTTAATCCAGGGCCGGTGCTACCATTAGGCCAACTAGGCAGCTGCCTAGGGCAGCAGGGCTAAAGAGGGCGCCAGAAATGCCTTGAAAAAAAATACAGTGCTCTCAAGTGGGAAGGGGGGGGACTAAATATCTGATCTTGCCTAGGGCACCAAACTGCCTTCACCAGTCCTGCATTAATCTATATGGCCTGTTTCTGTATGCAAGTAAATGCAAAAAAAAAAAATGTAGGTAGCAATCGATGAGGATCTGATGATACCTTGGTTCCTCTTAGGATTACATAGCCTAAATGGAGCTATCACTGGAGACCTGCTCTCTCTCTCTCTCTCTCTCTCTCTCTCTCTCTCGCACGCCACAGCACACGCACACACTCATGTATATGTGTATGCAAATGCAGGGGGCCTTGCATGGCCCAGAAATTAATTAACAAGATAAACTGCAAATAAATCTGAATGAACAAAATGTTCCTAGTGAGCAGGCATAGCCCCCAAACAAAAACAACAACAACAACAGCGCACCATTCTGGGTAATTATCCAGTGTCCTTGGCAGAGGGTCACAGGGAGGCAGCCAGTACACCATAACTCAGGCTTGTCTCCCCCCCCCCCCATGCCATTTCTTTGTCTTATTCTATCTCATCTTAGGAAAGGATGATCCTAAATTTGACTGGTGAGGGCAGCTTTAAATCAGAAGAGAGGAAAACAAGTGGGAGCAGAGCTGTCACCTGAAAAAGTGCCTCAGAGATAGCCTTTGCATTAAGGATGGCTCCACAGTAAATCTGAAACAAAACATTTCAAGCTAAGCATTGAAGAGTTAAAGGCCACAGCCAGTGTCCTGAGTAGTTTATGTTTCTAGGAGACAAGACCTGCTTGCGGTTTCTAATGTGGCCTGCATTGTTGCTAAATACCCTGCAGGGGGCAGTGCAGTGTTTGGAAAGAGATGCTTTGTGTCACTTCACCTGCTCAAAGGTTCTTCTCAAGAATATTAGCAGCAAAGGAGCACAGAAACCCTCCAGTTGTTTCATTTTATTTCATTTATTACATTTCTATACCACCCAATAGCCAAAGCTCTCTGGGCAATATTGCATTTTTAAAGGTTTTTAAGATTAAAAACCTTAAAAATCTAATATCGTACATAATATAAAGGCCCTTTACATACAAACATATAAACAGACAACACACACAATGTTTGGATCCTAGAGATCACGCCCTATTACATTGCATTCTTGGGTTTGGATAGTACAGCTTTTGCTGAGACTAATCAAGATGGAGTTAGGGGTGGAGCTCTCCATTTCTGGACATTACAGCGAGCCCCTCTGTATGATAAACAGCTAGGGACAAAACATGGAATAACGTGGGGCACAAAGGGTGACATCGGTGTTTTCCAAAATAAAATAAAATGTTCCTCTATGAAGACTGCGTTGCGCAAGATGCAGTTACCTTTGGAGTAGGATGACACCAGGAGCTCATAGGAATTAGAATGCCAGCTCCTTGGAGCTTAGAAAATCCAATTTATGTAAGAGGAGTGTTCCAAAATATTTCTCTAATTTAACTGCCATTCCCCAGGAAAGAGAGGACAGCCAGGGATGTCTGAAGACCACTTCAAACATTACATTTTGTTTTTTTCTCCATGGAGCTAATAGCCGTATAGGAAAACACATGTATATTGTACTGTTTGATCAAGGAGTATGAATGTATCCCCCCCCCCCCCCCCCGTCATTACCACCTTGGATACTAAGCCTGGTCTTTCTTTTTCTTTCTTTCTTTCTTTCTTTCTTTCTTTTCTTTTCTTTTTCTTTTCTTTTTTTAAAAAGCAAGAGTCTTCTTCATAGTACTCTCAGTGGTCCAGCTAAAGACCAGAAGGTTAATAATAATGATCTGATTTATTTATTTATATCCCATCCTTAAGCAGAATTCTCTGGGTGGCTAACAGTCAAATATGAAAATTAAAAATGGAAAATACAAAATATCTCAAATGCAAAATACAATTTTGTATAGCAAAATACCAAATTGTATAGCTCTTGCAACTTGAAAGCACTACATATATATTATCCTGTAACTCTGACAACAACCCTGTAAGGTGGGTGAGCCCAGCCATATTACCCCCCATATTGCAAATGGGGGGCGCTGAGGCAGAGTGGCTTGCCTAATGCCACAGAGAGAACTCATGGCAAAGGGGAGGGATGAAACCAGGGACATCCTGGTTTGGACCTTGGGCTCATAACCACTGCACTAGATAACAAGCTGTGATGCGATGAACAAGAAATGATATAGGCACTTTTCACTAGTGTAGTCTGTAGTGTTTATGCCATGACTTATATGGGTGTGTGTCACAGCTAGTGGCATCACCTCAAATCCGAAGTGGGCATTTACAACCCCATTGTGATTTTCATCTGAGCCAGAGAAGAATCTCATTCCTTTGTAACCCACCCTGCCCCCATAGCTGCTCTCACCCACCCACTCACTGATCCCCCAAATCTCCTCGCCCATGCTAGCACTTTGACAGCAGCAGCAGCAAGTTGCAGCAAGCTGGAAGCAGGTAGGGCAGGTCTCTACTGTCCTGCACCAGACATTGGGGAAGGGGAAACCTGCCTCTTATCCTTGCGCCTTCTTGCCAGTTTGTTGCCACTGCTGCTGAAGGGTAAATGGAGGGACGAGAGGGAGAAGACTTGTGTGTGTGTGTGTGTGTGTGTGTTGATGGGTGGTGGTGGGAAGGGGATTGAATTAGGGAAGGGGAGGCTTGGGAGCTTAGGCTTGGCTTGGAAATATATGGAGTCTGTTAAATAGGTTCTGTCTGTCTTTTGCAGATTGTCAGGCATCTTTTGTTCCATTGTCTGCTCATTGATGGAATCAGATTCTTTTTTAGGGATGTATGAGCATTTCTTTTCTTCTTTTAAAATATATTTTATTGATTTTTTTCCAATCATACAACTACTAAAGAATAAAACAAAGAAAATACAGCATAAACATTGTGCACCCCCCACCTCTTGGGACCAAGTTATATTTCTCCCCATATATATATATATATATATATATATATGATATTATTCTATATTCCAAAAATGTAACAAATCTTGACAAGGTTCCTTCCCCTTCCCCTTCACCAACACATAATCCAAAAAATTCCCCCAAATGTTCACAAAAGTCACTGTAGGGATGTATGAGCATTTTGTTCCACTTGCGCAAATGCCCATGTGTGCACATTAGCGCAAGTGTGAATGTGCACAAATCCTCCCCAAAAGTTAAAATATGGTCCGCAATCTGCAGAATCCATGTGACTCGGCAAAAGCCAGTGCACTGCAGAATCTTCATAGAAATCAAACACATTTGAATCAATTTCCTATTCCTCCAACATCCCTAGAAATGAGCAGAGCTATTTCCTGTTCTATTGGGAAACAACTTGGCTTACTTCTGAGCCAAGCTAATTCAAGCTGAAGGAAGCTCACCCATCATTCATCATGTCTATCTAGCAATAAGCTGCTTGGGCATGTTAAGCCCATGTGGAAAGCCACCTTAATTCCTAAAAGCTTTCAGATTTTCCAAAGCTGGCCCAAATTTTCCACAAATACTGGACAGCTCTTTATAAATGATCCCTTAGTTTCATGAAATGTATTGTGTGTCGGGTTTTGTCCCCCATCTTAACAAGTGGCTTTGAAAGTTCCAAACAAGCACAGGCAGAGGAAGTGTGTCTGTAAGTAAGAAGAATGCAAGAAGAACCCGGCTAGATCAGACCAAAAGCTTATCTAGCTCAGCAAGTTATTTCCCAATGAAGTCACCAACCAAGTGTTTCTCTGAGGTGTGCATTCTGCAGGCAGGAGAGCCGATGCACAGTATAGAGTCATCATGAGTAGTAGCCATTGAATGCTTCTTCCACTGCTTTTGTTGAACATTCAAAGCTGAGCTTCTCTGCAGGGAGATGTGGCTGCCACCTCCACCTCTGGAGCACAGTCATCTTCCCATGGAGAGAAACACCTGAATGCTTGGAGGTTTTTAAGCAAGTGACAGAGAATGAATCCCCTTCCCCCACCAACGCGTAGCTGTTGGTGGGAGGACTATTTGCGCGCGTGGAGGAATGAGAGCTGAGGCTGTTTTATTTTGAAAACACCTATGGGCTCAAGGCGGGGGGAGGAGCGGCAGAGGCCTTTATTAGGCAGCGTTGCTCCACCCTCTGCCTCTTTTCTCAAAGCAGCTCCCCCCTCCCTCCCAATTCACCGGGATTTCCGGTCGCCGGTTGACGGGGCCGACTAGGAATTTTGGCTCACCATTGCTGATTGGCCTGGTGGTGGTGTGCGTGTTTCGCCTACTCTGCACTGTGTTCTTGGGTTGGGTGCTTTTTTGTTTTGCGTAGTCTCCCTGATTTGGTCACATTGGCGGTAAGTGCGGGTTTTAGGCAGTGGGGTGAGGTTCGGTGATCATCCCACGGCACCTTTCAGGTGACTGGTGATACCTTAGCCTACCCTGAGCCTAGTTTCATGGCACAGCCAGGGAGACAGGGTCCGCCTTTGAGGCCAATTCCTCTCACCCGCATGGTGTTTCATGGCCCCGTGTGGTGACATGGAGGAGTCCTTCCGACACCGTACGGTGTAAAATTGGGGAGTGGCGAGTTACAGCGCCACACCTCCGATTGGGATGTTTCGCCCATTGAAGGGTATACTGGCCGAGAGCCGGTTTAGCTAGCACCTGCACTCGTCCCTTCCCAGATCCTCCAATCAATAAATGTGGCCCTTAATTTCACCATCATTCTGTGTCTCGACTCTTATTTCCTCTTTTGCGCGCGCAAATGCCACTCACTTGCAATCCTTCCTTTTTCACTGACTCCACACCACTTGTGTAGCATGATTGAAGCCACTCAGTGCTGGGTCTCAACTGCTCTTCATTTAAAGGGCCTATGCTCCTCTTTTTGAACTGGGTTATGAGCCTTAAGTATAACAGTGGTTTATAAGACCCTACTTACAATTATAAGCAAAGGCACTTTTGAGCTAACCTTGTCAACATTTCAACTAATCTCTTTAGTTGTGCTTTAAACAGCAGCACTGTTCACAGACATTAGCTGATGCTTTTTTTTTTTTGTAGATCGAACTGCTGTTAAAGACACAAAAGAAAACCATGCTGTTCCCCCTGCCTCATGCACCCACCCACCCACCTTTCTTTCCAGTCAGTTGGAAGCCATATTTGGGATAGATTGAGAGGAAAAGATACCCTGTCTTTCCTGCTCTGCGGTCACATTTTGTAACTGCCTTTGTGGAGAACCATGTGGGAGCCTGGTACATGGTTAGTGACCTATTGCACTGCATTTTGAGTATTTCCAGATATGTGGCTTCTACATTTCAGAGGGGGAAATGGTCATGAGAATCTACTCTTGGATGTCATTAACTACAAACATCTGCCTTCGGTATGAGAGTGAGCCAAGGTGAAATCCCCTGCCTGGCAACCAAAGTCTTAATCTTTGGACAGCACTATGTGTTGTAGTGTGCATCTGTCACTCTGAGCTGATGAGACAGGGCCTTGTTTTATTTTTTATAGCTTTAGGGCAGCTTGGAAATGTTTCTTGAATGCCTGTGGCTTGATGGGTACCAGTGACATTCATTGTTTTGTGATCTGATGTCAATTATTTATCATCAGCCTCAAGTGGCAGAGTCAAACTGCCTGATAACGTTAGATGTCCCCCCCACCCCTGAAGTTTTGGAGGCATGAGGAGAGAGTTTATAGGGTTGGACACTAAAAGAATGCAGTACCCTACTGTCCCAGTGGGCTAGGTGAAGTGAGAGCTGCAGACAGATGACCGTGGGGACTAATTCAGGTATTGGTAGGTAGAGGCAATTGTAAGGATGGGCAATATTTACAAGACGTTTCAAAGTCCTGGTTTCATAAGTATCCAAGCCCTGGATTGCCAAAAAAACACAACACCCTAGAATATTTTAGGAGCATTTGTTATGTGGTTTAGACCTCAGCTTAGTAACCTGTTGGTAACACATGTCAAAAGAGTCACCTTTTTGGCACGCCTACTGGCCTGTTTAATTATTTGCCATAGTAATTTAGTGGTAGAACTAAAATATTTGGTCAGCTCATGTGGTTCTCTCTACAAACGTCACTGGGGTGTCCCAGGGAAGCAGCTTTGCCATCTTAATGCTCTCCCAGGGGCAGGTAGTATTCCCCTTCAGTTGTTTTGCAATGAGAAGTTGTGTGCTACCTCAGAAAAATTTAGAACATAGAAAGGTATCAGTAAGTGTGACGCTGAGTTGCTGCCAACCTGCTCCTCCACGTTTCTCCCCAGTAATGTTCACTTATAACAACTTGTGATGTAATGCCATCAGATAAGCAGTTTCCTCCCTCCCCTCCATTTCACTGACTGCTGCTTGTGTGTGTGTGCACGCACGTGCAAAAGGGCGTCCACCTCCCACGAGACATTATCAGGATGATACAGGGGAGGCATGGGTTGGTGGTGGCCCCATGTGTCTCCTGATTTCGTGTAGTTTAGCCTTGAAGAAAACAAGTATTTCTCTGCTTTAAATCATCCCCTTCTGTCCAGCTCCTTTCCCTCATGGGTTGGTGGTCCTTTGTTATGACATTTCCTGCCTATACATTTTGTTGTGAAAGGCTGGGATTCTGATTGCCACATGGGAATCTTAAGGTGTAGTCATCCACTCAAGGAGGGCATGGGGATAGATAGCTCCTCCAGCACATGCAATGCCTCCTTCTGATGCTAGCACTCACTGTTAGTGCACAGTTTAAGCCCCAGTTTCTGGCAGGGACACTGAAATAGAATGACCAGTAGTTAAGGAGCAGGGCAAATCCTTGCCCTTCACTATGCAGACTTTAGTGTGTGTGTGTGTGTGTGTGTGTGTGTGTGTGTGTGTGTGTATATATATATATATATATAATTTATTTATTTCATTTCATTTTTATACCGCCCAATAGCCGAAGCTCTCTGGGCAGTTTACAGCAATTAACAAGACAGTCCCTGCCCGCAGGCTTACAATCTAAAAAGACTGTATATAATATTTATATGTCTCCTTTCCACTCGTCTCAAGACTCATCATTGGCTCACAATGTTTAAAAAAAGTAATAACAATAAAATGTTTATAAAGCAGATGTGGGGAACCTTTGGCCCTCCAGATGTCATTGGACCACAACTCCCAAGATCCCTGGCCATTGGCCATGCTGGTTGGGGCTGATGGGGGTTGAAGTCCAACAACTTCTGGAAGGCCATGGCCTTGCATCCCTGATATAAACAATAGAAAGCTAGCTATAATGTCTACTAGCAAATGAAATGACAAGGGCCAGTCATCCATGAAAAGCTTTGGGAAAACAACACAGTTTCAACCGAGCATGTAAGATATAATGAATTCAGCACCAAATGAAAATTTCTGTGGGGGGCATTCCACAACAGGGGAACACATTACAGAGAAGACCTTGTTCCTGGTCACTGCCTAGCTAATGTTTGAAGACAAAGGCACCCAGAAGAGGGCCTCAGCAAACCATCATAAAATATGAGTTCATTCACAGGAGCAGGTGGATCTTCAGGTACCCTTGTCTCAAGCTATTTAGAGCTTTATATGTTAAAACCAGCATTTTGACTTGCAGCTGGAAACAAACTAGAAGCCAGTGAAAATCTTCTAATTCTGGCTAAACATGCTCAGACTGCAAGGTCCCAGTTAACAACCTGGCCTCTGCATTCTCAATCACCACTTGAAGTTTGAATGGTTTTCAAAGTCAGCCCCTTGTATAATGCATTACAGTCATCTAGCCAGAATGTTACCATAGAATGGATATATGTCTTGTGTGAACCCAGGCCCAGCTATGCTGCTTACAGGGGCACTGGCACAGAGCTCCAGGGATTTAACAAGGCTCAGTTCCAAAGCCGAGGTCAGTAGGCATTCTAAATACAGGGAGGTCCAGAGAAGAGCAAGGTTAGTAGGGGAAAGCCAAGGCAGACACCTGAGAGCTGGTGCACCAACTCTGTTCCAGCACTTTGTGCTTAGAGCTGAAGGCATTTAAGCCTGAGCCTTCAGAACCCAGACAGAGCACAGCTGCAGGCCATCAGTGCCACCTGAGGAATGGTCTACTCAAGAGTACAGCCTTGCTCATGGATATACCTTGACTCATGAGGAGTCTTCTTCCTCAGGTGGGCATCTTCTGTGTCTGGCATCCAGTCGAGCCTGCACCTTTAGGCACTTGTGCTCCTTGAGGCTAGCTGGCCGAGCAGCATCCGCCACCAAGTCCGAGATGGACTGAAGGGTGTATTGAGGGGAAGGTATGATGTCTCTCTCCCCCAAGGGCCCAGGATCCCCGCCAATCTGCCTCAAGGTCCCTCAGCACAGGCAGTTTCTCCTTAATGTTTGGCTTGGGTACTCTGAATCATCCTCTGAAGAGCAGTCCTCCAGAAGGGGCATGACACGGGCACTCCACATGAGAGCTTGATAATGCAGGGAACCAATTGGCATGATTCTTATTCCCTCCCCTCCATCTTTTTTTGTTTTTGATAGAGAATAATTGTGTGACCAGACTTCTGTGTGATCAGGCTGTGTTCATGTACAGGAGGTTATCTGCATACCATGGGGAGGGAAAGCGCTTGAGCTGCATCTCTACCACTGGCCATACTATTTCAGAACTGCCCCTAGTGAATGTATGAACTGGGACCAACCCTGTGTTCTTGGTTATAATAGATCACATGTAAGCAGACACAATGAAAGACATGACCACTGAATACAAAACAGAAAGTAGCTTGCAATCTTTAACCCACCCAACTAGCTTGACAGCAGGATCCCAAAGGATAAGGCTATCAATGGCTTGTAGTCATGGTGGCTATATATCATCTCCACGATCAGAGGCAGTAAGTCTCTGCTTGCGAGAATTCCCATAGGAATCTGGTTGACCACACTGGGGAGCAGGATTAGATAGGTCTTTGGTCTGATCCAGCACGACTCCTCTTACATTCTTATCCATACGTTTCCTGAAATAACAAATTCCTGCATTGAGCAGGGGGTTGGACTCGATGGCCTTGTAGGCCCCTTCCAACTTTACTTTTCTATGATTCTATGATTCTATGATTTCCATCCAAAACCCAGTGTGAATGTAACAAAAGTTGTAACCTGCTTGTTAGAAAGTTATATCTCTCCAAACTCTTTCCTATAGATTTTTTAATCATTGTTAGCTGTCAGACTTTCTGTCTGCGGTCCAACACAAAGGTCTTCTATTTGCTTTTGAAGCAAAATGTGCCAATACATAGAGAATCTGCTATCTTGTTTTTACTTCTCACGCTGATTGTTGGGGTCATTGCTTTCCTTCATCCCCATCCATCACTTATAATCCATTCCTGACTTGTCAGGCAAAAGGATGAGAAGTGAAATTAAAACCAGTAAGCATGAATGAAGATCTTGGTTACAAAGAAGCAGCTGCACTTTTTTCTTTTTGGTGAAAAGATTAAGATATGAGCAATTGTCTCCTCCTGAACATTTTGCAGGTAGTTACAAGAAATTATATTGGTCCAAAATACTACTACTACTACTTTGGATTTAAAAAAAATGAAAATCTGAAGTCTGATTTTAGTTATTTCTAATAAAGTCTTAAAGATTTGCTATAATTGAATTCCTAATTGATGTTCCACATTGAAAAGGTTATTTAGTTAGTGTTCTTCTAATTGCTACTTAATTGCCATATAAATCTAGTAAGGTTTTCACTGGATGATGGCACCCCTTAGGAGACCCAGTCCACTGAACACAACTACCACTGCGAAGGCAGTATTGTTTTTATTCCTGAACCAGGACATTGCTGTGAATTTCAAGTTCAAATTCAAGAAAGGAGTGGGGGGGGGGAATACACTGTCCAGACAAAGAATTCAAGAGGGTTAAAATTCTAGCTTGGAAAAAAATAGAATGTCGCTATGGAAATGGGTATGAGCACTTGGTTTGGCATGATTGTTAGTGTGTGTGCAATGTTGAGGTGTAATTGGGTGTTGGTGTATTATGTGATATTATTCACTTCTGAAGCGATCAATTAAAAAAGAAATACAATCTGAATAGAAATCGCTTTAGCTGCTGCTTAGTTCAGGGCTGTAAAAAAATGTGGTCTATGGGCTGCCAAGCCATTTCTGGTGGCCCACCAGGCACCCCTCCCCCCTGCAGCTGCCACCATAGTGCATTGCCTGGGTTTCCTGCACTAGCAAGGAATCCCTGCCTTATCTTCAATCTCTCATTAGAGGTCCTCGAAATGTGATCTCCAACTTGAGGCCCTCCAATATCTGATCCCATTACTTTACCATTTCTCAAGGCCAGGAGAGGGCTGTTGATAGCCTTACTGAGCTTAGATCTGATAGGAACTGGATCTGCCACAGCAGGATAGACACAGGGAAGCAAGCAAAGAGGACAAATGGGCAAGAGAAAAGTGTGGGATCATTTAAGGCAGGGTTGGGCAACTTGAGGCCCTCCAAATACTTTGACCTGCAATTCCCATCAGCCTTAGCCAGCATAGCCAATAGTGAAGGATGATGGGAGTTGTAGGCTAAAACATTTGTCTTGGTCTTGAGAAATGGTAAAGTAATTGGATCAGATTGTAGGAGAAATGTATCAGGTTGAACTGTAAACCTTTCTAGCAATAAGGGTGCTTGCACATTGAGGGCTCCTAGCGCTAGCAACTAGAAGGCATTGTGCAGTAATGACATCTTCTTTTCCTTAATGGATTTTCTGCAGTAAGGAAAAAGATGGAAGAAGTGGTGGGAACAGGAGGTTATGAGTGGAAGATGACTTCTGGACCCCCGTTCCTAAAATTCTGTGAATGAGGCAAGGCAACGGCATGATTAAAGCCTTGTCTGGATGCAACCCAAGGTTACTCAGGCAAAGGAAGCAATTCCTTTTGTTCCACTAGCCACCAGAAGAATCCACAAAGAGCACTAAGTGCATTCATCTTCCAACTGTGAATTCTTTATTATTATTTTTTTAAATAGAATAAAATTAGGAAAGGGACTGAAAATGAAACTGCCAATATTATGAAACCCTCATATAAACTGATGACATTCAGTTCTGGTCACACTATCTCAAAAAGGGAATTCTAGAAAATGTGAAGAAAGGGACAACTAAAATTATCAGGGGGCTGGAGCTACCCACTTACGCGGAATGGCTACATTTTTAGTTGTTGTGGTTTTTTAAAAGTAACTTAGAGCTTTCCTACATGAGGCTGTTAATTTGTGTATGTATTTTTTGTTTTGTTGCAGAATTGAGATCCAAGCTCTACACCAGGGCTCTCCAACCTTGGGTCCCCAGATGTTATAGATTTCATAGATCATAGAGTTGGAAGGAGCCTACAAGGCTATCGAGTCCAACCCCCTGCTCAATGCAGGAAATTAGAGGAGGGGTCTCCCATCCAAGTAATAACCAGGCCTGACCCTGCTTAGCTTTCCACACTCAGACAAGCTGAGCCAGCATAAGCCATAGGCCTGTTCGTTGCTGGACTACAGCTCCCGGAATCCCTTGCCATTAGCCATGCTGGCTGGGTATGCTGGGAGCTGTAGGCCAGCAACATCTGGGGACCCAAGGTTGGAGAGCCCTGCTGTACACAAAGAGCTTTTCCTTTCCTGCTTTTCTGCTACACAACCTCTAGGTGGTGCTGTGCTATAGCAGAATATTGCAATTACACAAGTAGGAAAATACATTTTCTTTTGCTTTCAGAAATAATAGCCCATTTCCCCCACTCTAAAAAAGTCAGGTAAAGCGCTCTTAAAAAACAGAAGCAAAGCTGGAGGATCATGACATCATCTAAAGAAACCCCTAAACAACCTTGAGTAGGAATGATGAGCACGCAATAAATCCCTCTTGTAGAAAACCTCTTAAAAGCTAAAAGAGCTTTTAAAAATGATGCATAGTGTGGAGAAGGAGAGCAAAGAAAAGTCTCAATCTCTCTCTCTCTCTCTCTCTCTCTCTCTCTCATGCACACACACACACACACACACGGTTATCCAATAAAGCTAATTGGTGGGAGATTCAGGACAGACAAGTGAAAGTTCTTCTTCACATAACAGTTTGTGGAATTCACTGCCAGATGACGTAACAATGAGCACTAGCTTAGATGGGTTTAAAAAGGGATTGGACAAATTTGTGGAAGATCTAGAATCATAGAATCATAGAAAAGTAGAGTTGGAAGGGGCCTACAAGGCCATCGAGTCCAACCCCCTGCTCAATGCAGGAATCCAGGTCAAAGCATCCCCAACAGATGGCTGTCCAGCTGCACCTTGAATGCCTCCAGATTGGGAGAGCCCACCACCTCGCTAGGTAGTTGGTTCCACTGTCTTATTGCTCTAACAGTCAGGAAATTTTTCCTGATGTTCAGGTGAAATCTGGGTTCCTGTAACTTGAGCCCATGATTCCGTGTCCTGCAAACTGGGATGATTGAGAAGAGATCCTGGCCCTCCTCTGAGTTGTGACAACCCTTCAAGTACTGGAAGAGTGTGATCATATCTCCCCTCCCATATGATAGATCTCTCCATCTATCATATGACATAATGGCTGTGTGGAAGCTTCCAGTTCAAAGGCAGCAAAGGCCCTTGAATACCAGTGGCTGGGGAGCGTTGCAGCGTGAGTTTTTTCTGACCATATTTGAGACAGAAGACAACTGCAAGTTTTAAATAGGACCTTTAATTAATATTTATTTATTTATTTACAACATTTATATACCGCTCCACACCTCAACAGATTCAGGAGCAGAGAACAATAAAAGATAAAAAGAATAAAACACCATATTAGAAGTTAAAACAACAACAACACCCAACAGAATACCACTAAAAACTGTGGCTGGTCAATCAAAGAAGGCTTCTTGGAATAAAGATGTCTTCAGCAGGCACCAAAAACAACATCGTGTTGGTGAGTGCCTGACTGCCAGAGGGTCAGAGAGTTCCACAGAAAGGGAGCCACCACACTGAAGGCTCTTTTCTGGGTAGAGTCCAGCTATGCTAAAGGTCTATGTGGAACCAACAAAAGGATCCCATCTGATGACCTCAATGACCAGGCAGGTTGATGAGGGAGAAGGCGCTCTCTCAAACATCCTGGTCCCAAGTTGTTTAGGGCTGTATACAGTAGTACCAAAACCTTAAACCTGGCCTGTTAGTGAATAGGCAGCCATCTTATTACAGGCAACTTCTTCTTATAACTAAAGAAGGCAAAGGAAATAGGCACAAATGAAACCAAAACCAGCACCCCAACTCCCTACATGCACTAACCATTTATGACACAATCCTATACATATTTAGACAGAAAAACATCCTACAACTCCCAGCATTCCCCAGCCAGCCATGGGAGTTGTAGGATATTTTTCTGTCTAAACATGCATAGGATTGCACTCTTAGGGAGTGATCCTTTAGCCCCTAGACATCATCTGGAGGGCCAAAGGATACTTTGGATTCCCAGATTCAAGGTTGGAAACAGAGCTCCAGCCTCAGAGCCTGGAATCCGCGCTCCTCCGACCCCCACCCCTTGCAGTCAGTGCAGAAAGAACCGTGCCAACGAACTCTGAACTGAGTTCAGAGGCTTATGGGCATCCCAACTGGATTGCACCCTTAGTGGCTTTTCAACCCCTCCATATAGTGTGTTTATTATCCTAGTCCCTGTGATATTGTCTCTGCAATGCATTATTCTATTTTATGCTGTGTTGGCACATCTATTACGGTACTTTTATATTGCTGATTGTATAGTGATTTTATTTGTATTTTTTTCCTTATTGTAAAATGCCTAAAGGATTTTATTTTTGAGGTGTTTAATGAATACATAAATAAGATAAATAAATAATAAACGAATGGCTGTTGCTGATTCCGACACCCCTTCTCTACAGACAGTTTGCTAACCCACTAGACCCAATAACTATTTTCTCAATAGCTTGTGGTGACATTCCCTTGATAAAGGTTTTGTCTGAACATTTGCTATCATATCTTCTGTAGGGCCATACTGCAGGTCAATACATGCCTGTTCCTGTGAATCTCTTAAAAATGATACTTCACATCTACTGTATATGCTTTTTTTCTGGGGAGTGAATGTCCAAGTTTGGTTGTCATACTCCATTTCTTCCTTAGCTGCCTTTATAATGCATTCCACATGCCTTCTGCTGTGCTGTCATTCCTTATGTGGCTTAAATGATTATCTTCCACAAATAAACTTATTGTTGCCTTTCCTTTCTGTCCTTTTTGTCCCATTCCTGGTGGTGGCGGGCTGGGTTTCTGCTGGCCTGCTTATGGTGATTGCCTCCCTTAGGTCATCTGTGGGTAGCAGCATTTCAATTTTAAATTTCCATAATTGATCATTCACATTATTCAGCTTGCCCACTGAAAACGTAAATTCAGAGCTGCTGGCCATGCTTCCTTCCCTCTCTTTTTTCTTTCAGGATGGATATAAAGCAGGCAAAGTAAATAGGCAAAAGTAGGGATGTGCCACGAACCGGGGGGGGGGGGCTCGCCTCTCTGCTGGCTCGCCTCTCTGCGGGGGCACCCCCCCGCCTCGATCTTCTGAGTGGCACGGAGCAGTTCTCCGTGCTGCTCGAGCCGCCAGCGCTGGTCCCGTCCCGTCCCGGGGCCAGATGTGACGCGATGGGACCGGCATGGGCAGTGTGGGCGGCTCGCCGTGGAGAGGCAAGCTGCCGCCGGAAAAGGTAGGCCCGTAGGCCCACACAAGCCCCGCGCAGACGTGAGCGGGGCCGATTTCGGCCCGCTACGCCCGCGTGGGGCGAACAGTTACATCCCTAGGTACAAGTGAAACCAAAACCAGCACCCCAACTCCCTGCATGCATTAACCAGTTATCCCCCCCCCCCCACACACAGTGGGTTTGACAGAATGGCTGTTGCTTATTCCAACAGGGAGCGGTGCTGGCTCCTGGTTTTTGAGGGTCCTTGGGCAAGACACTCTCAGTGGGGCCCCTGCCTCAATGAGTCTACCTTCTCACCAATGTTGCCCATGCACTGCTGTTGTTCCTCCTCCTCTCTCTCATCCTTGCTACCACTTGCTTGCTTGACAAGAAGAGAGCCATCGAGCAAGTAGTCAGTGGTATCTCCCAGGGATGGGGACTCGGACTCGAGGACTCGACTCGTGAGTCAGACTGAGTCCCCCCCTCTGACTCGACTCGGACTCGAGTCCCAATATTTTTAATGGGACTCGAGACTCGACTCGGGACTCGGGACCAAGGACTCGTCAACATCCCTGGGCTGTTGACGAGTCTTCTGGCTGTGCCAGAAGGAGCGCGATCACTGGTGAAGAGCGCATGGAAGCGAGGCGCGCCGCTGCTCGGCCACTATGGACAGCTACCAGGAGCGCAGCCCCAATGATGTGTTGAGATTTATTTTGATTGATGTGTTGTTGTGGGGGGTTTGGGTTAGGGTCAGACATTTTGGGTTTGGCTGCCTCTGCCTGCCTGTGTTTGGGGTCCCCAGCCTCCTCTGCCTGCCTGGTCTCTTCTTAACCAGTCCCACAGTTTGAATTGTCCGAGACAAAGGCCTCTGCCTGCCTGCTTTGGGGTTCCCTGCCTCCTCTGCCTGCCTGGTTATTTTGGGTTTGTCTGCCTGGTCGGTTCTTGCCAAAATCAGTTGCAGAGTTTTGAAATAAAAAGGCACACTTGTGCCTAGAATTTATTTAAGCCACACATCTGAAGTAGCCTTATTTTGTTGGGGGGAAACCCCATTGATTTTAATAGGGACTCGTGGAGTCAGTTTTGGGAGTGACTCAGGACTCGTGAGTCGTGAGTCACCATTTTGGACCAAGGACTTGGACTCGGACTCGAGACTCGGGTCCAAAGACTCGTGACTCGACTCGTGACTCGAGACCAAGGACTCTTCAACATCCCTGGTATCTCCTCCTCCTCCTCCTCACCCTCACCACCACCACCACCACCACCACAGTTTGGGCCAGAGCAAGGGGCAGGCGAACAAGCAGGCTGCAGTGGTGAAGAGGAGGAGCAACCCCCCAGGAGCTCTTGTCAGTGGGAACCTGCCCAGGTGTGAGCCGTTGGCAGGTGCCAAACCAGGCCCACACACCCTTGATGCCAGCCCTGCTGGGCAACAACAGGGGAAGAGGGCTATTATTACAGGCATGCCCTGCTTCTGTCACATCCCCCACAAGCCAAACGTAATAATATTTTATTAGCAGTCATTTAGAGAACTACTTGCTGTGGTGACTACTCTAGTTAATGACGATGGTTTATCTTTTTCCAGAGGGCACAGTCGGTCACCTCTATTCTATGGTGCCATTCCACATTTAACACAGATAGGGTGTGGGTTGGTGGATGGCAACAAATCTAATTACTATGTAGGCCTACTTAAAATGATCTTGAGTTTTCATCTCCAGTAATTTCCTGCCTAGCATGGTGCACCAGTCACTGTTTCCCTGTTTTTCTATTTGCAATGTCTTTCACTCCTTTTTAATCTCTCTCTCGCTCTTGACAGTGACTGACACATTTCCACATGGCCACTGAGCTGTTGGCAATGTGTGTGCTCATTCTTTCTCCTCCCATTTCTCTCTCCAGAAAAAGCATTTTGCCTTCATTCTTTCTTTGATGGCTGTGACAACCCCTGCGCGGGGGGCAGGGCGGGGGGAGATTGCTTGGAGATCTTGACCTGTCATTAAGAACACTAGAGAAAACCATCTTCTGTTTCTTTCCCAAAACATGTCTTTTCATTTCTCCCCCTCCTTTCCACACCCACCTTATAATTCTTCTAGAAGTAGAGCTGAACAGTCAAGTCATGGATCATTGGTTTTAATGGCTGTTTAAATGGTAGGATTTGTGACACAAGAGATACATTCTTATGACTGTCTCATTTTGGTGGATCTTGCATGGCTTGGATAATCAAGGTCTTATAGGGAAAGATGAGGGAAGGTTTGGTGACAGTGCCACATGATTGTGCTAACCTTATTATTCATCCATCCAAAGCAATGGAAGCATTAGATTATAGGTAGAGGTTCATGAATCTCCCTGTACTTGGAGTGTACGAGAAGTAATGCACAAAATTCTTGTCATATCCCAGTGCTGACTACTGCATTTGAAAGAAACCAAATTATCTGAAGTATTAACTTAAGTATTTCTTAAACGAAAAGAGTCCTGAGGCACCTTAAAGATTTAGGGTGCTATCATATCTGCATGTTTAGACAGCAAAAGTCCTATGCACGTTTAGACAGAAAAAGTTGTAGGACTTTTTTCTGCCTAAACATGCATAAGATTATGCCTTTACACATTTATTGTGGCATAACTAGGGGTGGGTGAGAGTTTTGTTTGGCTTCTGTTTTCATAAGAATTTATCAAAATTTGCAGATGTCTTCATAAACGAGATAGAAAGAACTTGAGATTAAAATTTTATATTTATTTATTTATTATATTTATACCCCGCCTTTTTTCCTGCAAGGAACCCAAGGTGGCTTATATAATCCTCCTCCTTTTCTCCATTTTATCCTCACATCAACCCTGTGAGGTAGGTTAGGCTGAGAATCAGTGACTGGCCCAAAGTCACCCAGTGAGCTTCATGGCAAGGAGGGACTAGAACTGGTTCTCTCGAGTCCCAGTCCAACACTCTAGCCACTACACCACACTGGCTGACATTATTAAAAAATAATTGAATGTGGAAAAAAGCAAGACTGTGTCATATTCATCCACTCCTAGCCATACTCCTACTACATCATACATGAGAAATGACTGTGAATGAACTCAGAAAATGAACAGTCATTATTTGCATGTGAATGTTAGCTGATACAGTCAAACTCTGGAGCATATGGCAGTAGCTTTACATTTATTTATACCTGAGCCTGTTTCATACATCCATGTTCATCACTTGATTTGGTAACACTTTATAATTGCCAGCTGGATGCATAAATTGACTCCATCGAAAAGCATTGTGTGTGTGATGATGTGAGCTGAAATGAAACTTCTGTCTGTGGTGCTATAGCTGTGATGATCCATTCATACATGCAAGCCATCATTTGATGTTACAGTCATGAAGTTAAGAAAAGAGATGCCAAATGAAGCTTGTAATGATAACCTCAAAGAAGAGGTGAGCATTATGAAGCCCTGAATTAAAATCTGAGCTGGAGAAAAATCCCTGGCTTACCGCCCCAGACCCCAGGCAGAGTCACCCACTATCAGGAGCCCTCTGTGTTCCTCAACCTTTCTGTTCTCCCCCCCCACACACAAAGCAATATGGGAAGCTGCAATCTCAAGAAGAAGAAGGATAGGAGAAGAGACAGTGTATCCTCTTCCCTGTGGGCTGATTTTTCTATCACAATACCAACTGCGAACTCACCCGTAGAATGTTCTCCACTGTGGTGCAAAGTGCATGCCTGACCTACTTGAGTTTGTTTACAGTTCTTCAGTGTTCAGGACATGGAGGCTGTTCCCCTGCCACACAAGTCAGTGGCCAAATTTCAGAGGAACCATATGCACAGCCTGAGAGGTCAAAGCATGATACAGGCTATGTTGTACGGAATTAGCAGGGTACGTTTCTTTCCAGGGGTCGTCCTGTGGTCAATCTCACATGATTGATGTGAGGAGGATAAATGGACAGAGGTAGGTGTCATATACCAGGTCAGACTCTTTGTCCATCTAGCACAGAGTACAGTTTAGTGAGCCTGGGGGTGGGGGCTCTCCATGCTCTCTGGCAGAGGACTTTGCCATCACCTGCCATCTAGTAGCCTTTTAACTGTAGATGAACCTGGGACCTTCTGCCTGCAAAGCAGGTGCTCTACCACTGAGCTATGGTTCCTCTCTTAAATTCTAGAGCAGTGTTCTCCAACCTTGGGTCCCCAGATGTTTTTGGCCTACAACTCCCAGCATGCCCCAGCCAGCTATGGAGAACACTGCTCTAGAGTACAAAAAGTTGCCTCATATTGAGCCAGACCATTGGTCCATCCGGCTCAGTACTGTCTGGCAGTGGCTCTTTGGAGTTTCAAGTGGAGGTCTTTCCCAGTCCTGTTCCCAGACAATCCACCTTTTCCTTTTCTTTTTACACTGGAGATACTAGATGTTGAATCTGGGGACCTTCTACATGCAAGGCATGTGCTCTACCACTGAGCTCAACCCCCTTAAAAGACTTTTGTCCTATAAGAGTGCTACAGAAACAGTTAATAACTCAAAATGCCTCTTGATTTGTGACTCCAGTACTGGCGACTTCTATTGTAAATCCATGCCCTGCTGAATTACAGATCAAAACACATATGTAGCTATAATTACATTCTTGCTGATGCTGAAGTAATTCATCTGATTTCAGAAAAGTCAAGCCAAGATGTGGATAATACCCAGGCTGTATTTAAGACCACAGATTGCCACAACTCCCATATGTCAATGACTCGGTGAATAATGTGGAGATCAAGGTGGCCTATTTAAATTTACTGTAACCTTTTCTTCTGTGGGGACTGTAGAAGAAGAGTAATTGACTTAATTAAGCCTTAATCTTGGGAAATGTTGCTCTATGGTTAAGCTCTACCACAGTCCCTTTGAACATAAATGAGGCAAGAATATCAGAATGAAGTCTCTGTAAGGTATTAACATTGATTACCTATTAATCAGAGTATCCATATTAGCACAAATGGTCCAGTACATTAGTCAGTAACAGCCATACCACCATCACCTTAGTTCACAATAATCTCATGAAACAATTTGTTAAGGAGAGTTTCCTCTTTGCTAATTAAGCACTGTGTTATTAAGGAATATCCTCCAATAGCTTCAAGGGATTTTGTATCAGGCTTTCAATGTACATGGATGGAGGCATGGCTGCTTCAGTTCCTACATTTATATCTACCTGTCTATCCATACCCAGTAGTGACCTGCAAACACAGTTGGTTAGTGGAACAGTTAAAAGCAGGGGGAGGGAGGGAACTTGATGAGGACACAGAAGTGCAAATATTTGGGCCTTCAAGAGGTAATGATCTGATCATGACAGTGGTCTCACTTTGATTGACACTTAACCAGATATGTTCAAAGTGTATCTTGAAATAAGCGTTAGGTTAGGTATTCTTTAGGACTGATTCATGGAAGCCAGAAAACACAAGCCAGCCCAGAGTAGCAAGCCAGCCTTGGTAATTTGAAATCACCCAGAACAATACATCTGGAAGATTTCCAGTACCACCTCAGACACCACTCAGCCCCAAAGTCTTTTGAAAGGGTGGGTGGGGAGGGAGGGAGGGGGGAGCTGGTACAGGAGAGATTGGGCTGGGAAATGGCCTGTCCCATCACCTAGGCCTGTGTTTGTCACATTGGGCCAGCCCAGTTTGCATGATCAAACAGCCCACCATGGCTTATACAGTAATACCTTGGATTGCAAGTAACTTGGTTTGAGAGCGTTTTGCAAGACAAGCAAATGTTTTAATATTTATTTAAAATTTTTTGACTTGATATACAAGCAACGTCTTGCAATACAAGTACTGTAGTACAGCTTAAATTAAAAATCTCTGTACAAATTTTTTTGGGGGAATTTCGTTTTGATATACAAGTGTTTTGGATTACAAGCACGTTTCCGGAACGAATTATGCTCTCAATCCAAGGCATGACTGTATTTAAGCCACAGTGGCCTGCAGAGCATGCTGGTTTGCATATTTAAGCCATGCCCGCAGCTTGTCGTGTCGTACGAACCTGGGCGGCAGGCGGTTGTGCAAGGGTTAAACAACCCTGTGTTTATACAGGTATACAGGCCTGTGGCTTATGCTGGCTCAGCTTGTCTGAGTGTGGAAAGCTAAGCAGGGTCAAGCCTGGTTATTACTTCGATGGGGGACCCCTCCTCTAGTCTCCTGCATTGAGCAGGGGGTTGGACTCGATGGCCTTGTAGGCCCCTTCCAACTCTATGATCTATGAAATCTATGAAACCCATAGATTTCATACGGTTATGCGAGGGTTGTTTAACCCTTGCACAACCCCCACCAGCTTGGTTTGGATGACATGACAACTGACAAGCTGCAGCTTGAATATTCAAAAACTACCTGGCATGTGCTGAAGCCCACCATGACTCAAACAAGCCATGGTGGGCAGCGGTGACTGTGCAAGCCAGGTCACTATCTCTCTTTTCAACTTGTACCACCTTCCTCATCCCTATCTAGCCCATCCGAATCCAACCCCTTGCTCCAAAGGACCACACATGCATGTTCCCCCTGACACGTCCTTCTAACCCCATGACTTCTGAAAAGCAACCCCTAAAACTTGGGGGACACTCTGGTGCCACGTTCTATGAAGTGCAAGGGGTTGCTTCCTAGAGGAAAAAAGTGGCAACACAGAAGCTCTTTATGGGCACACACAGTCCCCTTTGGATCCTGGCCAAAGGCACTTAAAAAAATCATATCTGATTTCATTTCCATCTTGGACCCCACAGAAGGACAACTCCAAAGTTTACCCTTTAGCCTCACTCTTCATAAGCACCCCTGTGAGGAATTGGGTTTATATTGATTTGTTTGACCTGATTAACTTCCCCTTTTTAAAAGGGACAAAACTTTATTTGGGGCAATGAGCAATGCCAGCCTGTTCTATTACTTATGTGGGTTTCTTTCTTTCTTTTTCTCTTGCTTAAATGGAAAAATCTGTCTCCCCCTTTCCATCTGTTCTCTAATCCCGTTTAAGTATCCTGAATTGCTCAAGGGGATTTCCTAGATTCTTAGACAAATAGAAATTTTCTCCTTTATGGTCTACCTAATAATGAAACATTTAGATTAAAATCTAAATGTTTAGCATGAGGAATGGAACTTCTTATTAGCATACATTTCTCTGATTGGTTTTTCACCAGTCAAGCCCCACCTTTGCCTTCTTGTAAGATATTGATCGGTTCATGTCCCCAATGATGGTGGAACTAATGGATTAGGAAGATTTTTTAAAGGAGCATTATTCTTCCTTCTTTTTTTCTCTCTTCCTCTTGAGTCCATCTTAGAATGCCCATGGCTGGGCTGGAGCTGCTGCAGGGGCCGTCTGTTGACTCTGTTCCTCCCTAGCCATTTTGAAATGCTTTGAACAAGGCTGTTTGGAAACCAGGTAACTAAAGTATATAGGTGCCATCATGGAACAAAAATATTTGCTATTTAGCAAGATAAAAATAATAAAATCAAAATAAATTCTTCATCATCATCCTCATAAATCTGAGTGATCTGATTTCCTAATAATAAATATATGTTTATCTATTGCACTGAAATATTCCTACAGTTTTAATCTCAGTACATAACTGTGAGCTTGGATGCTGTGATTAATATTATTGGTACATTGATTGGGGTTGTGGTGGTAAATGAAGAATTAGGGCTGGCATCAGTACCTGGCATCCTTGGGCAATTGCCAGCACTGCAACAGGGCCTCTCCATGTCCTGGAGACCCGCTTGTTAAAAAAATATTTCTGGCCCATGCACTAAGCAGCACAAGGCAGCTGGGTCTGGTTGCCATTTTAATTTCCCACAATGTCCGCAACATAGTGCCACTCTGGGGCATTGTGGTAAATCAAAATGGCAGCCCTCTTGCCACCCAGAGCTTCTTTGAGTGCTGCGGCTGCCTGCCACTGCTGCCAGGTAAGCCTGCGGCTGCCTGCCACTGCCCAACAACAGGGGAAGGGCCCGCCAGAAGGCACTTTGCTCTGGCCTCCCTCAAATCTGGAGTTGGCCCTGTGAGGAATTGAGGTCCCGTCCCCCCCAAATACTTAGAAGGCAGAAAGAAAAGTCTGAATGATTAATGAATTGGTTTGGTGGTGCCAGCTTTAAAAAAAATTTAAACAGGGACTGATAGAGGTTTGGAAGCTGATGAAAAACCCATTCCCGGCCCCGCGTTTCCCGCAACTCCATGTACTGGACATCCTGCCTTCGTACTTGCCCCTGTGTAGATTCCCCTGTTATGAATGCAATCTTTGCCTTACAAGAATCGCCAGTGCTTCCAGCTGACTGCCTAACCTGGGCTGGGGAGGAGTTGGGGTGGCTGGCTGGCTTCCCATTTTTTATTCTCCTGCTGATCATTCCTTGGAGGGCGTACAGCAATGATGGGGAAATTATGGCCCTCCAGATGTTGCTGAACTTCAACTCCCATAATCCCTGATCACTGGCCATGCTGGCTGGGGCTGATGGGAGTTGGAGTCTAACAACGTCTGTTTGGCCACAGGTTGCCCACCACAGCAGTATGGCCATGGCCATTCTTTGGCTGGGAAGGCAAAGCTGCGGCAGGAGGGATCTGCTCTCCCAGGCATATTGTTCCATTTTTATGGCTGCTTGAAAGGACTCACAGGGCTGCATTACAGCAGAGAGTATTGAGGGGGTTAGTTTATCTGGGCTGGCTTGTTTTCTGACTGGCTCCTTTTCTCCATGCCTCTTCTGTGAAGTTTGAGGCATAGAGCTTTTCTACAAGAGGCATTTGTTGTGCGTTCATCATCCCCTACTCACGGTTGCCTACTTGGTCTTTAGAAAATGTTGTGACCCTCCAGTTTTTCTTCTGTTTTCAAACAGCACTGTTGGCAAGTTTTAAAGCAGGGAAAATGCAGTATTAGTAAAAGTGAAAGAAAACACTTTTTCACAATTGTGTAATTGCGCTATTCCACTATACCACAGTGCCACCTAGAGGTTATGTAGCATGAAAACAAGAAAGAAAATGTTCCTTGTGTGTAGGGCTCAGACCTCAATTCTGCGATGAAACCGAAAGTAGATATGGCAGATTAACAGCCTCGTGTAGAAAAGCTCATAAACAGGAGCCAAGAACACACAACAACCCTGCGAATGGAACAGGACATCTTTGCTGCTGTGCTATCTGAATGTATGGGGATTATACCTGTATTTTAGGGTTAGGGTTCAAACTCAAGTTAGGGTTAGGGTTAAGAAAATCTGGGTCTGTGTGCATGTCCCGTGGCCTGGAACTAGCTTAGATGGGACAGAAAAAGTTAGTGGTCAACAGGAAGACCCCCAGTGATGACTTTGGGCATGCTGTCTGAATGTATGGGGATTATACCTGTGTTTTAGGATTGGAGTTAAAGCTCCGGTCAGGTTAGGGTTAGGGTGAAGAACACCTAGGTCTGTGTGAATGTCCCAGGGCCTGGAACTAGCTTAGATGGGGCAGAAAAAGAGAGTGGGCAACAGGAACACCCTCAGGGATGACTTTGGGCATGCTGTCTGAATGTATGGGGATTATACCTGTGTTTTCAGATTAGGGTTAAGGCTGAAAGCATTAGGGTTAAGAAGACCCGAGTCCGTGTGCATGTCCCAGGACCTGTCCCGGAACTAGCTTAGGTGGGGCAGAAAAAGACAGAGGGCAGGAGGAACACCCTCAGGGATGACTTTGGGCATGCTGTCTGAATGTATGGGGATTATACCTGTGTTTTCGGATTAGGGTTAAAGATGAAGTTAGGGTTTGGGTTAAGAAAACCTGGGTCCGTGTGCATGTCCCAGGGCTCAGAACTAGCCTAGATGGTGCAGCATGTTCCCCTGGGCAAGGGGAACATGCTCAGGGATGATGTTGGGCATGCTATCTGAATCTGTGGGGATTATACCTGTGTTTTCGGATTAGGGTTAAAACTCAAATTAGGGTTAGTGTGTGGCGTAACCCCACAATTCAGTTCCCTGGTGTATGTCTGCTTTAGTATATTTAGTGAGTCTAGAATGTTGAACTGAGTGGGTGTAGTTTGTGATGTCTTGAAAAGGGTGGGGGGAGGAGTATATAAGGAGTGTTTGAGTGATGTCAGAGTTAGTCGAGCCGGGTTTAGTGTGTTATGGGAGAGTGTTTGGAGTGTGGGGAGAGTTGGGAGTTAGGTTAGTTGGATTATTCGTGTCTTGTCAGGAGTTTTAAGAGGAATCAGTGATTGTATGAGGAGTGAAAGTATTTAGAATTGTAGGAACTTAGGTTAATTATAAAGTGTTTGGTGTAGTCAGCTTTAAATTTATTTTCTGGAACTAAGATTTTGAGAATTAAAATAAACTTATTTTTATTTTGTTTGCTACCCAAATCCTACGTGTCAGCTTGGCGTTATTAACCTGCATTACTTTCAAATCTACACACACACCTTTGTACCCTCAGTATCATAAATTTAAAAATAGATCCTTAGTAACCAGTATTAATCTTTTCCCTCATTAGTAGGGGAAAGGTTTCATTTGACCCTCCCCTCAGGTTTTTAAGTGTTGATGCTTGGTTGGCCTGCGAAGGGTTTATGCACGTGGTCCTAAAGTGTAAGGGACCGTGTCGTCGCAGTTAGGGTTAAGAAAACTTGGGTCCATGTGCATGTCCTGGGGTCAGAACTACCTTAGATGGGGCAGAAAAAGATAGTGGGCAAGAGGAACACCCTTAGGGATGACTTTAGGCATGCTGTCTGAATCTATGGGGATTATACCTGTGTTTTCAGATTAGGGTTAATGCTGAGCTCCAGTGTTCTTCTGGAGTTTCAGAACTGAAAAAGGTAGAAGCCATGATGTTCGAGGGGCTCATATTGAAGGCTCCAGAAGTCTTTTTATAACAATGAGAATGTCTTCCTCTCTTCGTCCCCTCCAAACCCAAATTCAAAGGCACAATCTAATTTGCTCTGAATTTTTGGACTGGCCATGGAGAGGAGGGCTATATTCATGTCCCAGAATACTCTGCCTGTGTAAACCCCCCACACCATACTGGGGGGGCAGGGAGGAGAGGGAGGGTAGAAAAGAAGGACATCCTAGACTAAAGAGGGCTTTGTAGATAAAGGGCCTGTTGGAGGATATGGTTAAAGGAGTCAGTCCTAAACTGATTACTGATTAGGACAAAGCAGATTTTCCTCCTTAAGTGCAGCCTGCTTTATTGAAACTGGTTTCACCACATGAGTTGCTAAACTCTTGTCTCTTAAGGCTATTAAAGGAATGGAATGTCCACACAAGGTTTAAACTAAAGACATTTATCACTTCTTACTTACAGATCACTCACATATATGCAGGATACATATAGGCAGATTAGTTCCATTGTAGAAGATCTGAAACCCTGGAGAGCGGCTACCCGCTGTCGGTGTCGAAAGCACTAGGCTAGATGGACCAAGGGTCCGATTCAGTATAAGGCAGATTCCGATGTTCCTATGGATGGACAGCTTTGATAAAAACGAGTTAAGTGTTGGGGGGAGAGAAATACTGTTCACTTATAGAAGCCTCTGTATTGTAGGTTTGTATAAGTGGGTATTACTCATTAGTGAGTATTACTTACTCAAGAGTAAGCCCCATTACCTTATTTGGGATGTCTATTTGCATATCAGTAGAAGGAGAGCTGCGTAATGGTACCTTCCATTGTCAGGGGGAGAGCTGCAATGGTACATCCCATTGTGAGCCCTGCTGTGGTGGTCACAATGGAATTTTCTGAGGCTGGGGAGGCAGGATGGACAGTTGGGCACATCAGTTGAAGAGCAGAACTAATAGGGTGGTGCTGTTTTATTGTGGGCTCACTCTTTTTTTAAAAAGCAGACAAAAAAACCACCCGCTTTGACTCTACAGAAGTGATCGAATGCGTTCTGTAATCCTGCCTCTCTCCATACTTTGGGGAAACATTTATCAGAACGCGGGGCTCCCTCTCCGCTTGTGACCACTCTAAGCACCTCCCGTCCTCTCTGAAGAAGACAAGCACCCTGGAAGGGCTGGGAAGTGGCCTGCCTTCTGATCGGGACACACACACTCTGATCAGACGTTGCCTGCCTCCCGTGGAAGAAGAGAAGGAGCTCCTCCCATGGACAGAGAGGGGCCACCAAGGAGGAAGGAAAGGAGGGAGAGAGATGGCAACTTCCACCTTCTATTCCTGGAGGTGCTTGACTGGCCCTTCAACACAGCCCATGCTAGCATGAGCATGGCAACGAAACCCCAGAACTAGGCTGTGGGAAGTCTCTCTCGACTCTTCATGGAAGGGAAGCAATGTCAGGCATCTCCCTCTGACAAAGACGGGGGACAGCAACTCCCAAACGCATCCCCAGGATCCCCGGAAGCAGGTTTTAGGGCTCCTTGCTCTATCCATCTGTCAAGAGTTCTTGTGCAATTTCTATACAGCTCACCTCGATGGAGAATGCTGGGGTGACAGAGAAGGACCCTGGTTCTTCCCCTTCAAGGAGGATTCCTTGAAGAGGCTTCATTGTGCCCGGACCCAGAAGCCAGGGCTGTTGACAAGAGCCCCGGAACAGATTTCATAGATTTCATAGATCATAGAGTTGGAAGGAGCCTACAAGGCTATCGAGTCCAACCCCCTGCTCAATGCAGGAAACTAGAGGAGGGGTCTCCCATCCAAGTAACAACCAGGCTTGACCCTGCTTAGCTTTCCACGCTCAGACAAGCTGAGCCAGCGTAAGCAGCAGCTTATGAAGCAAAAGGCCCACCGGACAAGGAGAGCCCCACCCACCCGCCCCTGCTGCCTCCAGCTCCGTGCTCTACCCTCCTGTCAAGAGATCCCCTACACTTTCAACACATGTCCCCTCAACATAGAAGACCGCAGTGATCTCAAGGTACCCTGGAATTTCTTCACCTTCAAGCAGGATTTCTCAAGGGTTTCAAACTGCCTGTGTGTTAAAACCCCATCGTCAAACGTGCCACTAGGGAGATCTGCGCATGACTTGAAGTTACTCCCTTACAGCCCTCTTCTCGGAGGATCACTCACCAGAGATGAATCTATGATCAGTGTTGCTTTGCTCACCAACCAAGAAGACTGCTGCCTTGGTCACTGGTCCTGCTCTCCAGGTGGTGCGGGTCTACTGCCAGTTTTCAGCATCAACACCCCGTCCCCCCACTTCCACTGCTGGGTTGAATCATCCACTGCCCTGCTGGAGGGGTCACATAAGGCATGCCACCCCACTGCTTTGCTCCCCATCGTGTGATCCAGAACAGGCAATGAACATTGTGTGGAGACGGCTTCCCCTGGGCCTCACCCTGAGCCAAGACAGTTTGTTCCAGCCCATACGTGCAGGATGGAGGCTCTCACAGCTGAGCATCAGGCTTTATTGGTTGAAAACCAGGCTTTGTGAACTTAGGTGCCCCAACCTTTGGTTGAAAATCTGAGACTTTAAACTCAACTAAAGGCTACCCAAACTGTCACAGTTGCACCTGCCCTCGCACCGTCCTGGGGAAGATGTCCAGATAGTCCCCACAAAAAGTTGGTGGATGTTCAGGGATGTTTCCCAGCGTTGTGGTTCAATGTCAGGTTTACATGGAGCTTCTGTGCCTTGAAGAGTTTACATTGGACAGAATTCAAGTGTGTTTCTTTATTAGCCTGCTGAAAGATGATGCAGCCAAATGGGCTACACCCTATCTTCTCAGTCATAGCCCTCTTTCGGATGTCTATATGGCCTTCGTTGCGGAGATGAAACAGGTGTTTGAGGGACCCTTGGAAGAAGGAAGCAGTCAATTGTTGCATGCATCTGCTGCCTTCACCAAGGCTCGGGTTCTGTCTTACACTAGTGCTTTCTAATTCTGTGTCCAAGACCTAGACTGGGATGAGACTGCCCTCCTTGATCAATTCCAGGGGGTCTGGTGGATCCTATTTGAAATGATTTATCTCAGCTGGACATACCTACGAGGTTACCTACCTACTCCAGTGGCTTTATCCTCCACTTTTCCAGTATAGCAGCTCCATCGACAGACCTGTTGTGAACCCAGATAGCCCCCAAGTGGACCCTTCAGGCTCAATCTGCCTTTGACCGCTTCTGCCCATGTCACACAGTGGTGGTGGTGGACCTTGCTCATTTTCTATGGGAGTGTAAAATGTTTACTGTGTTAAGAGAAATGAAAATATGGCTACTGTTGGCAAGGAAAACAAAGAAAACAAGCCATGAGAAACTAATATATTTGTTCTTTGACCAGGACAGACATACAACGTCCAGAACCATAAAATGGATTATATTTGCCATGAAAGTGCATCCAAAAGTAACAGGATCAAAGACTTGATCTATATTATCTATATTGTTTACAAGCTGGGCACTTTGCCCTCAGGACTCTACTTTCTAGGTGTAATCAGACTTTTTTGATGTAATATCTTTTTTTAAATTGTCATTTTAATTTCAGTTGATTTTGCCATGTGGAATTGAACAGATTGTTGTTTCTTTTTGGAATGGTAAGATGGCTGATTGCTAATACAAGAGCTATCTTCCTTCCTGACCTCATTGGAAATGCAACTGTATCATTTGGGAGAAGGAGCTACTGGCTATCAAGGTAGCCTTCGAACCCTGGCAACCTTATTGACAGGGAGCCAGTACCTCGTGGCAGTTCAGACTGCTCATTGCAATCTTGAGCACTTCAAGCAGCTAAAGAAAACAACTGGCACAAAATCTGGTGGATCAGAAATGAGGGATTTCTGGTGCCCACGCATGAGGGAAGACATGCAGCGTTATGTTACCTCCTGTGCAAAGTGTGCCCGTGTCAAGGATCACCCTGGGAAACCAGAGGGCCTGTTACATCCCTTGCCTACTCCAGATGAATCCTGGGAAACCGTAACCCTGCACTTTATTACAGAGCTCCCTCTGTCCCCACGATATACAGCCATCCCAGTGGTAGTTGATGCCTTTACCAAATGGCTCTCATTTTGTACCCTGCACAGGATCTTCTACAGTAGAGGGGAAAGCACAACTCTACCTTCGATGTATATTCGGACCACAGGGTCTCCTCCAAATAGGTGATAAAGTTTGGTTCTCCACAAAGTATCTCAAAACTGAACGCCCCTGTGAAGAGCTCGATGATAAATTCCTGGAACTTAATCCCATAATCCATATAATCAGTCCTGTGGCTTTCCATCTCTGCCTGCCAAGCTCCCTGAAAATTCATCCGGCCTTCCATCAGTCCTCCTAAGTTCCCTTCACAGCTCACTCGGACCCACATCAGTATCAAGCACCCCCACCTCCAATAGAAAGAGATGGAGAAGAGGAGTCTGAAGTGCAGGACATTCTGGACTCTTGGGGAATGAGGGGTCAGCTCCAATGTCCAGTTCACTGTACAGGTTATGGCCCTAAAGAGTGCTCGTGGGAGCCTGCCAACCATGTCCAAGCACTTCAAATCACCCAGAAATGTCACAATGGATAGCCGCCACAGCCTGGACCAAGTCAGCTGAGGAGGGGCATGCCTTTGGGAGGGGGTGGTGTCATATCCCCTAGATTTGAGGCTCCACAGTACCCTGGGGACGACAGCTCCTTGTGGAAGAACCTTCCAGTCAACACTGCGTGCAGCGAGGTCTCCAAGGGCCTGCTTTCCTCCAGCCTTGCCTCCAACTGTGTCCAGCATGAATCTGACCTTGCAGAACAGAAACTGAACATGGTGTGCAGCCCACTTCCCATGGGCTACCTGCCAAGTCAGGACCTGCCCATTCCTAATGCTTCAGGGCAAGAATTGAGAAGCAAAAGACCCTCTTTTTATGCAGTTGTGGGAACATATCAATTCCCCCCCCCTGGACTGGAGCCCTGTGAAGCACAAGGAAAGGTGCTTAGACTTGGACTGTGGTGAGTCTGCCGTGGGAGACGGAAAGCCGAGGTCAAGTGAGTACTGAAAAGGACTACCTCACATTTAACTCTGAGCCCCACCCCTTATTCAAATGTGACAGGTGGTTTAGCCCCGCAACTGTCAGAAGTCCCACCCCATCCCTGGAAGTCCCACCTCCAGACATCTTGCCCGGGTGGAGGCATCACCTGGTGGGGGTCATTTGAGCCCTCTAGGGACTCGTCAAGCCGAGATGGACCAATAAGAAGATGGTTTATATCCCTGCCATACATGTGGGGGACTGGGAGTGACCACATGGGTCATTTCCAACACCATCCTTGGAAGTCCCGGTTACGGAGGTCCTGCCCCAGATGGAGGGGAAACCTGATGGGGTCATGTGACCCCCTCTATGAACTCAGCATGCCATTGTGACCAAAATAGGAAGAGGTTTTAGACAGCTGCTGTACACAGGGGAAGAAAGCACCCCACGAAGGTCATTTCCAACCCCTCTTGGTTTGGTCCACAGAGGTCTTGTGGGACCTGAAATAAATCAAATCAAGGAAGTTTACCAATATTTTACATGTAGACTTTGTATCACGGATGTCCATTTGAGATGTAGAAGATAGGCACTGATGAAGAAACAGAAAACAGAATGATCAGGAGCCAAGTCTAGGGAGACAGAGAAGAGCAGGTTCCTTTTCCTTGATAGACAATTTTCTGTTCATCATATTTAGCAGCACCACTTTTTTTTTCTTAATCAGCAGAAAACTAGTTTTTTTGGGCGGGGTCAGTTCCACCCCCATCAATAGCAGTGGTCTGAAAACTTTCTCTATTGGTTCATGGTGGCATGCAGAGTTTGTGGATGGGTCACTTGACCCCAGCAGGTGATCCTTCCATCCAGGACAGGAGCTCCAGAGATGGGACTACCAAGCATGTGGCTGGAAATGACCCCTATGTGGTGATTCCCGGTCCCCCACATGTATGGCAGGGGTCTAAGCTAAGGATATACGGGCCTTGTAAAATCCATTCCGTGTACGTTTTGGTGACTTTCAGGTGGCTTTTGTTCCATCATCCACTCATTGACAGAATCGGATTTTGCACAAATGCATTCATGCACAAATTCCCAAATTCCCCCCAAAATGCTCAACCCTCCCCATACGCAAATCTCCGAGGAATGCGTATTTTTATGCTTTAGGCTACGGGGGAAATGGGCATTTTTGGTGGGTGCTTTTTTTTCTTTTCCGTATTTTCCAATGACAAAGTTTGTGTAAAATTACGGAAGGTAAAAAAAACACCCAGTCCTTATCGGAATCCACACGAGCCTGGAAAGGACAGTCTGGTGTGGAATCCGTGGATCGGACTCAGAGATTCGAACTAATTCGCATCCATTTCAGTTTTCTCCGCCATCCCTAGCTCTAAACCCTCATCGTATGGGTCCAGGGTTGCATGATGAGTGATGCCTTCATTTGGGGCAAGACCTCCGGAGCAAGGACTTCTGGGGATGGGGTCAGACCTCTGACAGGGGTGGAGTTAACCATCTGTCCCATTTGAATGAGCGGCAAGGCTTCATGAGGTAGTCTTTTTCACTACTCAAGTACCGTATGTTTTGTTCCGAGGGGATGCGTGAGGATCACCCACCACTAGGAGCGCTCTCTGCCCACTTGCAGGCTCAACGAGAAACAGAGATGGTGCCCTTAAGAGGCAGATCAATGTGGCACAGAGGAGAAGGGGGACACCTCCAGAATCCAGGAGGGAAGAGCAACTACTGGGCTAGCTCAGACCTCAGACTGCCTGGGCATCTCTTGTAGGGCTGGAGGGAGATCTATGGCACCTGCTGAAGTGAGAGGGAAGCTGATACTGAAGCGGCCTCAGAGGCCCTGCCAGCCACGTTAAGGCCTCAGTTGACTGCAGTCGCTCACCAGAACAACAGGTGCTTAGCGGAGACACTTCCACTCCGCATTTCTTTCAGTGCGGTCTCCACGGTCCAGGCTTGCCTCCCGCTTAGTCCAAAGTGGACCCTGTGCTGCTTGTATGACCCAGGTCAGGCACTGAACATGGTGTGCAGCCCGCTTCCCAAAGGCCTCCTGCCGTGTCAGGACCTGCCCATTCCTAACGCTTCAGGGCAAGAATTGAAAAGCAAAAGACCCTGGATAAAGAGAGGTCTTTATCCAGTCATGAGAACATCTCCATTTCCCCCCCTGGACTGGAGCCCTGTGAAGCAAAAGGAAAGGTGCTTAGACTTGGACTGTGGTGAGCCTGCCATGGGAGACAGGAGAGCCGAGGTCAAGTGAGTACTGAAAAGGACTACCTCACATTTAACTCTGAGCCTCGCCCCTTATTCAAATGTGACAGGTGGTTTAGCCCCGCAACTGTCAGAAGTCCCACCCCATCCTTGGAAGTCCCACCTCCAGACGTCCTGCCCGGGTGGAGGCATCACCTGATGGGGGTCATTTGAGCCCTCTAGGGACTCAATAAGCCAAGATGGACTGATAAGAAGACGGTTTTTATCCCTGCTGTCGTAAATCCGTCCAGTTCCAAGATAAGCCGTAGTCGTTATCACAGTCCGAGGTCGAAGCCAAAACATATCAGTCCAAAACAGAGCAAACGTAAACCAATTTGGGATCAGGCAAAGTCGTGGTCAGGGTCGTTCCAGGTTCAAATGTACAAGTGTGAGGTCGGGATTCTCGGGAATGTCAGGAGCTTCTGGCTGTAGCTGTAGCACCAAACAATTGCTTCCAGCATCTGAGTGTGTTTGGGACCTGCCTTTTGAGCAGGTGCTGATCAGTAAGGCTGCCCAGCTGGGTCAGGCTGCACGTAGCCTGGCCCCACCCAAAACACACTACGGCACAGCTGGTCTCTGTCTGACCTACTGGAGGCACAACACCTGCCATACATGTGGGGGACTGGGAGTGACAACACAGGTCATTTCCAACACCATCCTTGGAAGTCCTTGTTACGGAGGTCCTGGCCTGGATGGAGGGACAGCCTGATGGGGTCATGTGACCCCCTCTATGAACTCAGCATGCCATTGTGACCAAAGAGGAATAGGTTTTAGACAGCTGCTGTACACAGGGGAAAAAAGCACCCCACCGGGGTCATTTCCAACCTTTCCTGGATTGGCTCAGAGAGGTCTTGCGAGACCTGAAATAAATTAAATCTAGGAAGTTTTCCAATATTTTACATGTAGGCTGTGTATCACAGATGTCCATTTGAGATGTAGAAGATAGGCACTAATCAAGGTACGGAAAACATAGAATGATCAGGAGCCAAGTCTAGGGAGACAGAGAAGAGCAGGTTCCTTTTCCTTAATAGACAGTTTTCTGTTCATAATCTTTAGCAGCACCATTTTTTAGTTGTTTTCTGCAGAAAACTAGTTTTTATGTAGGGTCATTTTCTGCCCCTTTCAATAGCAGTGGTCTGAAACCTCTTTCTCTCGGTGCATGGTGGCATGATGAGTTTATGGACGTGTCACATGACCCCATCAGGTGATCCCTCCGTCCCAGGCAGGAACTCCGGAAATGGGACTTCTGAGCATGGGGCTGGAAATGACCTCTGTGTGGATCACTTCCAGTCCCACACATGTATGGCAGGGGTCTAACTGAGGGACGGATTTCACGGGTCTTGTAAAATCTATTCCGTCTACTTTTTGTGGATGTTCAGGTGACTTTCGTTCTGTTGTCTGCTCGTTGACGGAATTGGACTTTGTGCAAATGCATTCGGACACAAATTCCCAAAACATGCGCAACTCCCCCTAACATACGCAAATCCGCAAGGAATGTATACTGGTACACTTTAGCCTATGGGGAAATGCACATTTTTGTCTGTTTTTTTTAAAATTTTTCCATATTTCCCTTCATCAAAATTTGTGTAAAATTATGGACGATAAAAAAACCCAGTCTGCACTGGAATCCGCGCAAGTCTGGAAAAGACAGTCTGGCGTGGAATCCGTGGGTTGGATTCTTAGAAATTCGAACTAATTTGAGTCCATTGTGTATTTCTCCGACATCCCTGAATTCTAAACCCTCCTCCTCTGGGTCCACGGTTGCCTGACCAGTTCTCAGGAGAGTCACATAACCCCCATCTGGTGATCCCTCCTTTCAGGGCAGGACCCCGGTAGGTAGGACTTCCGGTGATGGGGTCAGACTTATGGCAGGGGTGGAGTTAACCATCTATCCCATTGCAATATGTGGCAGGACTTCATGTTCGATGTGAGGGAGCCCTTTTCACTACTCAAGTATATTCTGTTCCCAGGGTGTGGGGGGGCATCTCCCACCCATAAGACCTCTCTCTGCCCACTTGCAGGCTCAATCGGACACAGAGATGGTGTCCTTTAGAGGCAGATCAATGGGGCACAGAGGAGAAGGGGGGACACCGCCAGAAACCACCAGGGGAGAGCAACCACTGGGATGTCCAGGCAGTCTAACCCATCTCTTTTAGGGCAGGAGTCACAAGTCCCTGGGGTAGGGTGTGCCAGTCGAGGCACTGAGAGGTCATCTGAAATTGACGAGTCCTCAGAGGCTGATGCATGAGGTCAGGCAGTGTAGAAGCTAAGACAGGAAAGGAGTATCAAGTGCTCTGCAAAGAAGGCAAATGCAATTTTAGGTCTCATCCATGGAAGTATAATTTCAAAATCACGGGAAGTGATCGTTCCAGTGTCCTCTGTTCTAGTCAGACCTCACCTTTACTAATGTGTCCCGGTTTGAACACCACACTTGAAGCAGGATTCAGATCAATTGGAACGAGCTCAGAGAAGGGCAACCAAGATGATCAGGAGACTAGAAACTTAGTCCTATGAGGGAACGTGGACGGAATGGGGTATGTTTAGCCTTGAGAAGAGAAGACCGAGGTGTGTGTGTGTGTCTGATAGTGCTTTCCATGCACCAAAAGGGTTGTCACACACAAGAGGCCGCAACATGTCCTCTGTCATCGAAGACGCGAAAAAGGGGCCTAAGATTTCGGCTGAACCTGAGGAATAATGTCCTAACCTTCACAGCAGTCAGAGAAGGGAACCAACTGCCTGTGGAGGTGGTGGGCTCTCTATTGCTGGAGGCCTTCAGGCAGAGACTGGACAGCCGTCTATCAGGGATGCGCTTGAATCTGGATTCCTGCACTGAGCAGGGGGTTGGACACGACGGCCTCAGTGGCCCCTTCCACCTCTATGATTCTATGATTTCCCTGTTCTATGATCAGTGCATCAAAGGTGCTCCACAGAATTTTGCTTGGAACAGAATGGCTGTGGATGGCCAAGGAAACATCATCGAGGTCAGTCAGGCCATTCTTTGAGAGGCTGGAGACCCCTGAGCCTGGACCAGCAACTCCAGTCCTCAAGCCAAGCTCCGACCCTGGACCAGCACTCCCATCTCCAAGATCAAGGAGGCCATCTTTGAGATATAAGGCAAAATAGAAGAGAGCCATCTTGGAGGCATGGCCAGTGCTGTGGGGAAACAGCAGGACACAGCTGCTTCCATGACCAAGGCATCCAAGGTGCCCCACAGAAGTTTGCCCAGCCATGGATGGGCCAAGCCCTGTGTGAATGTCAGCAGGCGTGGGGATTCTGTGTGTGGATTTCATGGGTACTGTAGCCCTGCCCCAGTTTCCAAGTTCCACTGGAGGGTGGAACACTGGCATGCAGACTCTGTACATGCCCTGCGAAGAACCAGAATCAGCTTCTCCAAGACAAATAGCTGTTTGCCTTTTTTGTTTTATTGCATGATTTTATTGATTTTATTGTTTTAATGATTTCATGTAAGCTGCTTTGTGAGATCAGCCTGAAAAGCAGTACATAAGTACCTTTAGTAAATAACTATCCATCTCATTCTCTCTCTCCTTCCTTTTTGCTGTTCTCCTTTCTCTGTAGCAAGGCTATGAGAGACTTTAAGGGCAACAACTCTCCTTAGAATCAATATACTGAAGGCTGTTTAGAAGACTTTCATCTCAATATATTCTGCGGCCTCCTATTTGAAAGTTACAGCACAGCCGCTTCATACAAAGGACGATGTTTCTTAGGACATGCTTAAATAGAGCTGGCCAAAGGTTCTGCTGAATACTCCGCCTGGGATTATGGGAAGAGTTATTTATTTCTTTAAGCCTGTTCATCCCACTCTTCAACCCCAAAGGGCTTCCAGATTGAAACTAGTTTAGATTGGACAGGCAAAGCTTGTGGTCAACAAGAACACTCTCAATGATACATTTGGACATTCTGTCTGAATGTATGGGGATTATACCATATGGAAGGATCATGGTTCAGGTTCGGGTTATGGTTAAGAAATCCTCGCTCTGTGTGCATGTCCCGGGGCCTAGATCTATATTAGATTGGACAGGAGACGCTAGTGGTCCACAAAAACACACTCAGTGATGACTTTGTGCATGCTTTCTGAATATATGGGGATGATACCATATGGAAGGATTAGGGTTAAGGGTCAGGTTAGGGTTAGGGTTATGAAAAGCTGGGTCCGTATGCATGTCCCAGGGCCTGAAAACTAGCTTAGATTGAACAGACAAAATTAGTGGTCAACAAGAACACCCTCAGTGATGCATTTGGACATGTTGTCTGAATGTATGGGGATTATACCATATGGAAGTATTAGAGTTAAGGTTTGGGTTTGGGTTAAGAAAATCTGGGTCTGTGTGCATGGCCCGTGGCCTGGAACTAGCTGAGAATGGACAGAAATCTTAAAATCTAAAAGGAAAAAGGGATGGGAAGGGAAGAGGGGGAAAAAGTCTTTCAACAGGGCTGGTGGAATTGCCCTGCTTCCCCTCTCATTTCCCTCTGTACTGCCTGACGGAATGGCTGCTGTTGGGGACAGTTGAGGGAGGAGGGGCAGGTCTTTCAGCACAGCTGGTGGAATGGCCCTGCTTCCCCTCTCATCTAGTGTTTTAGGATATTTTATTTATTATTACATTTATATCTCACCTTTTTCTCTCTTCCAAGGAACACACCATCACATATTTCATCTCAGTAATCCTTAGAACAACCCTGTAAAGTAGGCTTATTATTTTTTGTCCGTTATACGTGTTGATGGGGGAGGAGGAGGTCTTGACAGGAAGTGGCATACGAAAGTCCACATACTAAGTCATAGCAGATGCCAGATTGGAACCATGGATTTCTTGGTTCATAGCTCTGTCTCAGAAGGGAGATTCCCATGATCCTCAGGCATTGAAAAAAATATGCATGGGGTGCTTGTGGGGCTATGCAGGTTAGCCTTACCCGCCACTGAATCCTGCAATGTAAACACTTCCCCATGGGAAAAGCGTGTTTGTGCGTACTGATGTACACACTTAGAGCTCTTCCATATGAAGGAGGGGGGACTCTGATTGGACTAGGGCCCATCCTGTGTGGAGGAGCTCTTTGCACATACATTAGTATGCAAGTAGAATCTTTTCTTGTGCCAGCTAAACCTATGGATGGCAGAAAAGTATTTCCACTGTGTGTATCAGTAGGGGATAGAATCATAGAATCATAGAAAAGTAGAGTTGGAAGGGGCCTACAAGGCCATCGAGTCCAACCGCCTGCTCAATGCAGGAATCCAGGACAAAGCATCCCCGACAGATGGCTGTCCAGCCGCACCTTGAATGCCTCCAGAGTGGGAGAGCCCACCACCTCCCTAGGTAGTTGGTTGCATTGTCTTATTGCTCTGACAGTCAGGAATTTTTTCCTGATGTTTAGGTGGAATCTGGGTTCCTGTAACTTGCGCCCATTATTACGTGTCCTGCAAACTGGGATGATCGAGAAGAGATCCTGGCCCTCCTCTGTGTGACAACCCTTTAAATACTGGAAGAGTGCTATCATATCTCCCCCCAGTCTCCTCTCCTGAAGGCTAAACATGCCCAGTTCTTTCAGTCTCTCCTCATAGGGCCTTGTTTCCAGTCCCTTTATCATCCTTGTTGCCCTCTGAGGCTAGCCAGGCAGCCCCGCCAGTGGTGCACCTGGGTCATTTTAGATCCTGGACTTACCGTAATTGTCTTATGGGGTCCCCCTTTAGATGGCCATGTATATTATTCAGTTGGGAAATGCACAACTAATATTTGTCTCTCCCACTTCCTTCCCCACTCCAACCACTACTCCATGCTTTAAAACTGCTTCTACATTCTTGATATGTTAGAACCAGTGTGGCATAATGGTTAGAGTATTGGACTGGGACTCAGGAGATCCGGGTTCTAGTCCCCTCTCAGCCATGAAGTTCACTGGGTGATTTTGGGCTAGTCACTGACTCTCAGCCTAACCTACCTCACAGGACTGTTGTGAGGATAAAATGGAGTGGAGGAGGGACCATGTAAGCCACCTTGGGTACCATGCAAGAGGAAAAAAGCCAGGCTATAAATCTAATAATAAATGAATAAATAAATGAACAACATCATCAAAACTCATTGCCAACCCTGATTTTTAAAAAAACAAACAAAGAAGACTCTCTGAGCATATGCAGCTTTGCATTTTAGACTCACTTAAATCATAGCACCATCATAACTACAGGAATAAAAATGGTTTTGTTTCTGCACCTGACACTCTCTGGCTGGTCATTTGGGGACCCCCCCAGGCTGTGGGGCACTGGACTTTGGCCCCAAGTTCCAGCCCTATCTGCACTACTGAGCCCCATGTGTGTGGGTCATGTGGACATCCCTTTAGCCATCTATGCATACCTCTTGCAATTCATAGCCCTTGGCTGCACTATTTATGAGTTTCCCCCTCTGTATCCATATACATCTTAACTGCCAGCTGAGGATAACACTTCATGCCATCTATTGAAATGGGCTCCAGCCCACAAAAGCTTATGCCACAGACCCCAGGAGTAGATGGATTAGGGGTTGAATATTACAAGGTTTTTAAACATATGTTAATTCCAAGGCTGAAGGTATTATATAATAATATAATGGAAGGGGGAGAGATTCCCCCTTCATGGAAGCAATCTATGACTATATTAATTCCAAAACCAGGAAAGGATTTAACAGAAGCAGACTCGTTTAGACCCATTTCATTAATAAATCAAGATGCAAAATTATTCACTGCAATACTAGCGAGACGAATGAACAGGTTTATGAGTAAATATGTAGAGGTGGACCAATGCGGATTTATTGCAGGTCGGCAAATGGCCGATTTAACTAGAAGAGTATTAAATATAATATATAGTATAAAGAAAAATAATGTTAAAGCTGGAGTATTAGCATTAGATATTTTCAAGGCTTTTGATTGTGTGGAATGGCCCACGTTAAAAATGATAATAAAAAATATGGGGTTTGGAATAAGATTTAAAGGAGTAATTAACTATATGCCCATAATATTACAAATGTAGTGGTAAATGATGGTATTATTACAGAACAAATTTCCTTAGACCGAGGAACTAGTCAAGGATGTCCCCTTTCCCCTATTTTGTTTGCATTAGTGATGGAAATACTAGCAAATGTAGTAAGAAAAGATAGAAATATTATAGGGATGGGGGTTGGAGATCAAATTAAAATAAACCTTTTTGCAGATGATTATTAACAATTAAAAATCCTATTGAAACAATGCATAGGTTGGAGAACCACTTGAAATAATTTGGAGAAATAATGGGGCTTCAGATTTGGTAGAATAGCATTGGTAAAATATGGGGTGGGTTAGGATTTTTAAGTTTTGTACTGTTTTTAATTGTGTTTTATTCATTTATTTACATTTATTAATCGCCCATCTGGCCGGCAACCAGCCACCCTGGGCGATGTACATAGGCTAAAAACAAGATAAAATACATTTAAAACAGTATAAATTTTTTAAAAATCTAAACCCACCCCATATTCCCGCCTGAACAGCCAGGTTTTTAATGAGCGGCGGAAGCTCAGCAGAGAGGGGGCATGGCGGAGGTCACTCGGGAGAGAGTTCCACAGTATGGGGGCCGCCACAGAAAAGGCCCTCGCTCTTCCTCATCCCCACCAGTCTAGCTGCTCTGGCTGAAGGGACAAGGAAAAGGCCGTCTTTTAAAGGTTAAATTCAATGCAACTGGAACTGTGGTTAAAGAAGTGGAGGACAAGATTTGATAGTGAAAGAGAACTAACCAATTTTGAAAAGACAGTTTTGACTAGAGAAGCTATAGAAGGTAATGTTTCAACAGGGGGTACAACAAAGGTTTTATATACGATGTTACAAAAAGAAGAAGAGCATAAAGATTCTCTTAAATTGTTATGGGTTAATGAATTTGATGAGGAAACATTGAAACAAAGTTGGGAAAATATTTGGGATAGACGTATTGTAAGAGTTATGTCATCTAGGATAAAAGAGAATTTTTATAAAGTGGTATGGAGATGGTATCTAACTCCAGTAAGATTAAATCGGATAGATAACAATTGTTCCGCATTGTGCTAGATAGGGTGTAATGAAAAAGGTACATATGCCCACATGTGGTGGAGCTGCAAAAATGTTCTGGAATTTTGGCAGAAAGTGTTTGCAGAAATATCAGAAATAATTGGGATGGAATTAGAAGTCTGCCCAAAATTAGCATTGTTAACAATAACAGAAAAGTTAGTTTGTTTAAAAAATACAAAAGAAGTGATTGTGAATTTGTTAACAGCAGTTAAATTAATGATAGCTAGGAAATGGAAAGTTCAACATGTCTTTTCAATTACTGAGTGGTATAAAGAGGTATGGAATATCGCGCTAAATGATAAATTAACTTGTAATATTAAGTGTCAAAAAGGACAATTGGAGAAAGACATTTTTGTGAACATTTGGGGTAAATTTTTGGATTACGTGTTGGGGAAGGGGAATGAACCTTGTCAAGATTTGTTACATTTTTGGAATATAGAATAATATCATATATATATATATATATATATATGGGGAGAAATATAACTTGGTCCCAAGAGGCACAATGTTTATGTTGTATTTTTTGTTGTATTCTTTAGTAGTTGTATGATTGGAAAAATTCAATAAAATATATTTAAAAAAAAAGAAAAAGAAAGCTTATGCCACAAAAACCCTGTTTATTATTATTTTTTATTAATTATATTTTTAATTCGCCCAATAAACAATGTTCTCTGGATGGATTAGAAACAGTTAAAAGACTAAAATGCCAAAGATCAATAAATATATATATAATACATTACAAATATTTAAAAGAATACAATACAATACAATACAATGCAATGCAAAACAATAAACAGAACAGGAATAAATAAAAGAACCATAAGTATCTAGAACCAAGTATCTAAAATGCCTGGGAGAAAAGAAAGATCTTTGCCTGGCGCCGAAAAGATAACCATGTAGGATCAGGCAAACCTCTTTGAGGACTTTATTCCATAAATGGGATGCCCTCTCTCTTGTACCCTCCCGTCTATCTTCCTTTGGCAGAAGCACCTGGAAGAGGGCCTCTGAAGATGACCTAAGGGTCTGAGCAGGTACATGTGGGAGGAGATGTTCCTTTAGATCAGGGGTCCTCAAACTTCTTAAACAGGGGGCCAGATAATTGTCCCTCAGACTGTTGGGGGGCCGGACTATAGTTTGAAAAAAATATGAACGAATGGATCAAGTAAAAAAAAAGGACCCAGGTCCTTTTTTTTTACTTGATAGGGGTGAAATTTTTTTTTTTCTTAAATGGAAAGTTATTATAAATTAATGATTATAATGTTAATAAGTGATTAAATGGAGGATGGAATTTTATTTCGATGGCAAAAGTGGGTTTTAAAAAATAAGAATGTACTACCTTTTTTGCTGTCTAAAATTGAAATACATTATGAAAGGCTACATACAAATTATAAGAAATAGGAGTGTTTTGCTTTTGTCTGGCTGCTCTGTGTGAGTGCTTTGTGTGGGGTAAACTGCGGGTGTTTGTGGGCTGAGGGTGTTTGGTGAGCTGTGTTTTATTTTTATTTATTTATTAAGGAACCCAAGGCAGCTTACATATTCCTCCTCCTGTGAGGTAGGTTAGGCTGAGAGTCAGTGACTGGTTGAGGATCCCGAGGGGGAAACAATGCAAGGGAGAGGATTTTCCTGCTTTATGGACTGCCCAGAGCGCGGGACACACACACACACACACACACACACACACACACTGAGACAATCTGCCCCAGGCTCTCGCAAAGCAAGCAAGAGGCTCCCTACCAGAGTCCTGTGCATACCGACCTAACACACAAAACCGCTGCCAGGATTAAGGGAGATCTTAAACTCCTTCGCCAGACACATGGCCAGCTGGGCGCAGCTCCCACCGGGGAGGTGCTAAATGTCCCGGTGCTCTCTGGGACTTGTAGTCCTTTAGCAGCTCCTTGCCCGGGGGGGGGAAAAATGAACTGCGAAGGAACGTGGAGACTTCATTTCCCATGATCCACCTCTGTCTACAGAGGAGCCTTGCTTCTGGGAGCCGGCTGCTCGGCTCGGTGCCTCTATCTTCTTAGCAGCCTCCCCTCCAGCCTTTTGCAGCTGGCTTGAGTGGAGAGGGGCTTTGCCCTTTTTGCATGAGCAGCTGCTGGGCCGGATAAAAAGGCAAGGCGGGCCGGATGTGTCCCGCGGGCCTTAGTTTGAAGACCCCTGCTTTAGATACTCTGGATGTTTTGTTTTTAACAAGGAAACTTTGTTTTTAAGGTGCCACAAGATCCCTTTCTGTCCTTGCTGCAACAGATTAACATGGCTAGCCCTTTGAAATACAGCTCATATGAGAGTTGCACCACAATAATCTGCAAAGCCTCCTTGGCCAGAGATGACAGTGAAACAGAATAAAGAATAAACACACCATGAGCAACAATGCTGGTCGTATCATACCATTTCTAATATCTGAAGGAATATCATTAGCTCCAGCCTAACTTTGTTGCTGGAGAATGAGGTTAGAAAAAGCAGGACATCTTTTGGGGAAGGGGGAGCAAACCTTACTTGTCTAGCACTGGAAGCACTAACAAAAGTCTCTTGAAAGGCAATATGTTTTTATTTTAATTTTTCTAGTGACTCCAGTTGAACTTGAACGCCGGCTTATATGCTCTGCAGAGCTGTGGTCCAAGCAAAGACATTTTAATACCAGAGAATATGATAGGAGGGGAAATTAAGAGATAATGTCTCATGAACCTCCTGGTGAGATGATCGGCTTTGAATACTGCCAAAATATTCATGTTAAATGCCAAGTTTCATAGGAAATTTAGGGGTAAAATTAAAATGCCAGCCTTCAAAGCTTTGTTGCCAGCATGGGTCTAAATGCTTTGCAAATGTAATTAAACTGTGGCAGGAGCTTTGATGCCTTGCGTCGGTCGTTGTACAGACCAAGGAAGCCCACAGAAACTGGAGCATTTTGGAGGAGACTCTCCACAAGCAGGCAAAATCAAATGTGAATGATGCTGCCGCTTTCTGGTTAATAATATATCTGAGATTGCTGTATTGTGTGCAGTGGTGGAGAAACTGTTTTCATTGTATGAAATGAAGGTGAAAGAATACACCTATGAGTATTCTTAAATTTCTTAAATTTCTTAAGAATTTTTAAGTTCTTAAATTTCCTAATAAGGGACCATTTTTTCCCCATAAAAAGATTGTCCCCATAAATGTCTTAGAATCATAGAAAAGTAGAGTTGGAAGGGGCCTACAAGGCCATCGAGTCCAATCCCCTGCTCAGTGCAGGAATCCAGGTCAAAGCATCCCTGACAGATGATTGTCCAGTTGCACCTTGAATGCCTCCAGACTGGGAGAGCCCACCACCTCCATAGGTAGTTGATTCCATTGTCTTATTGCTCTAACAGTCAGGAAATTTTTCCTGTTGTTTAGGTGGAATCTGGGTTCCTGTAACTTGAGCCCATTATTCTGTGCCCTGCAAACTGGGATGATCGAGAAGCAGGGCCGGTGCTACCATTAGGCCAACTAGGCGGCTGCCTAGGGCGCCGGGCTAAAGGGGGCGCCAGGAGCATAGGGCTGGAGGGAGGGCTCAAGTGGGAAGAGGGGGGTGCTAAATATCTGATCTTGCCTAGGGCACCAAACTGCCTTGCACCGACCCTGTCGAGAAGAGATCCTGGCCCTCCTCTGTGTGACATCCCTTCAAGTACTGGAAGAGTGCGATCATATCTCCCCTCAGTCTCCTCTTCTGAAGGCTAAACATGCCCAGTTCTTTTAGTCTCTCCTCATAGGGCCTTGTTTCCAGTCCCTTTATCATCCTTGTTGCCCTCCTCTGAACCCTCTCCAGTTTGTCTATGTCCTTCTTAAAGTGTGGTGCCCAGAACTGGACACAGTACTCAAGATGAGGCCTGACCAGTGCCGAGTAAAGGGGAATTATCACTTCCCGCGATTTGGAAGCTATACTTCTATTAATGCAGCCCAAAATAGCATTTGCCTTCTTTGCAGCCACATCGCATTGCTGGCTCATATTCAGTTTGTGATCTACCACAATTCCAAGATCCTTCTCACTTGTAGTATTGTTGAGCCAAGTGTCCCCCATTCTGTAACTCTGCATTTGGTTTCCTCTCCCTAGGTGCAGCACTTGGCATTTATCCCTATTAAATTTCATTCTGTTGTTTTCGGCCCAGCGCTCCAACCTATCGAGGTCACTTTGAATTTTGTTTCTGTCTTCCAGAGTATTAGCTGTTCCACCCAACTTTGTGTCATCTGCAAATTTTATAAGCATTCCCTGTACCTCCTCATCCAAGTCATTAATAAAAATGTTGAATAGCACTGGGCCCAGGACCGAGCCCTGTGGTACCCCGCTTGTTACCTCTCCCCAGTTTGAGAAGGAACCATTGATAAGCACTCTTTGAGTCCGATTCTGTAGCCAATTGTGGATCCACCTGATAGTTGTTCCATCTAGCCCACTTTTAGCTAGCTTGCTAATCAGGATATCATGAGGCACTTTGTCGAAAGCTTTGCTGAAGTCCAGATATATGATGTCCACAGCATTCCCACAGTCCAGAAGGGATGTTACCCGATCAAAAAATGAGATCAGATTAGTCTGGCAGGATTTGTTCTTGACAAATCCATGCTGGCTTCTAGTAATCACTGCATTGTTTTCAAGGTGCTTGCAGACTGACTTCTTTATAATCTGCTCCAAAATTTTCCCCGGGATTGATGTCAGACTGACTGGCATATAGTTCCCAGGTTCTTCCTTCTTGCCCTTTTTGAAGATGGGAACAACATTTGCCCTCCTCCAGTCATCTGGCACTTCACCTGTCCTCCATGATTTCTCAAAGATAATAGACAGTGGTTCTGAGAGTTCTTCTGCCAGTTCCTTTATTACTCTAGGATGCAGTTCATCAGGCCCTGGAGATTTAAACTCATTCAGAGTAATCAGGTGCTCCTTGACCATTTGCCTATCAATCTCAAGCTGCGATCCTGCCCCTACAGTCTGCACTTCAGGTTTGCCAGGGGGGTCATAGACCCTCCTTTTGGGAGAAGACCGAGCTGAAGTAGGAACTGAACACTTCTGCCTTTTCTTTGTCTTCTGTTATCAATTTGCCATCCTCATCGCGTAGTTGAACCACCATTCCTTTCTTCTGTCTTTTACTGTGCATGTATCTGAAGAAAGCTTTCTTGTTGTTTTTAGCATCCCTCGCTAACCTTAGCTCATTCTCAGCTTTAGCCTTCCTGACACTATTCCTGCAGTTCTGTGCTACCTGCCTGTACTCTTCCCTTGTAGCCTGGCCTTCCTTCCACTTCCTATACATGTCCTTTTTTGTTTTCAGGTCATCTTTGAGTTTATTGTGAAGCCACATTGGCTTCTTCTGTTGCCCTTTGCCTTTTTTTTCCTTGTGGGAATTGTTTGCAATTGTGCCTTTAAAATTTCCTTTTTAAAAAACTCCCACCCATCCTGGGCTCCTTTTCTCATTAGAGTCGCTTGCCATGGGATCTTACTTATCATTGTTCTATGATACCTTTTAAATGGAGAACTTTTTAAAAAATAGATCAGAAGGAGGCACAGAGGAACATCTGGATGTTAGAGATATTGGGTTGTACCCAACCCACACATAAGCATAAGCACCCACAATGTGTTCCAGAGAGTCCCCCAACTCCCCAGAACAGATATGGGGGGCACCCAGGGAGAAAGGGGATATGACACCATTGGATACAACCCATTGTAACTTTCTCCATGGATTGGCTAACACCTTCTATAGAGCTGAGCGGCTACAGTATTTGCCATAGGGGTAAATAGTGAAAGCACCAAGTTCTCAAATGCTGATGTGACCCTTTCTAAAGGAGGTGCAGGCAATTGCAAAGAGGAGTGCAACCTATTCCCTGCTTACAGAGTTCCAGTCTAGCCTCATCATCAGTCTTAGTGCTCAAACTTTCAGGGGGTACTTATTAAGCATACACACAGACACACAGACACACACACACACACCCTGAAGGTTGACATGGACCTTGTCTGTTTGGTGTTTTTTAAAAACTTCTCACCTGCCTTACAGCAACACCACTTAGTGGGCTAGTTTGTATGTCATGGTAAGCCACCATGGGTTAACTCACCTCTGGGGCACTGTGGGGTGCACCAGCCTCCATTTTGAATATGGAAGACATGGTGGGCACATGCTGTAGTTTGTTGTGCTGTGTGAACCTGGGTGGTGTGGGTTATGTGAGGGTTAAATGACCCTCAGATAACCCTAGAACAACCCACGGCATATTCAAAATGGCTCGCACGCTGTGCTGCAACCCACTCTAGCTTAAATAGGCCATGATGGGTTGCGGTGATCATGTGAATCTGATCACTAACCTAGGGATGGGTGACCTGCCCGGCACTCGACTCGTAGCGCGTGAGCCGAGCGCTCCTGCTGTGTGAGCCGAGCCGAGCTGAACACGAGCGCCTGCTGAGGGGCTCGCCAGACATTCGGGTCCCTCGGCTCTACGTTGTTTACGTAGAAAATGGCCTAATTTGCACAAATTTGGCTGTAATTTGTGCAAATTAGGTTGCTTTCTACGTGAATAACCTAGCGCTAGAACCCAGAAGCCGCTTTCCCCAGCTCAGCTCACGAGAATGTGAGTCAAGCTGGGGAAAAGATAGGGCAAGCGGAGCTCAGGGGGGGTCGAGCCCAGCGAGTTCGCCAGACTTCCACCCCCCAGTCAAGCTCCGCACACTACTTCACTCACCTCTATTCTATGGTGCCATTCCACATTTAACACAGATAGGGTGTGGGTTGGTGGATGGCAACAAATCTAATTACTATGTAGGCCTACTTAAAATGATCTTGAGTTTTCATCTCCAGTAATTTCCTGCCTAGTGGTGCACCAATCACTGTTTCCCTGTTTTTCTATTTGCAATGTCTTTCACTCCTTTTTAATCTCTCTCTTGCTCTTGACAGTGACTGACACATTTCCACATGGCCACTGTCAGGGCCATAGCTCAATGGAAAGTCTCAGGTTCATTCCCTGACATTTCCAGTGAATAAGCCATTTTGGATAACAGTGCTGGGAAAGAACTCTGCTGAAGAGATTGGAGAGCCCCCCCCCCCAGTAAGAATAAATAATACTGCGATAGACAGACCAGTGGTCTGACTCAGTGCCCCAGTTCAGAAGTAAAGGGAAACCTGTGATGTGTGATCATGCTTGCCCAAGCCATGGGCTTATGTTCTCATTCCTCTGTCCTCCTTTTTTGTGCACAAGATTGAAAGCTTCCACTCACACTTTTAAACTAACCATAGTTACCTGTGATGGCTGAACTCAATTGTTTCAATGACGGTTTGAGAACAAGCCAGGATGTGAAACAATCTTTTGATCCTGGTTTGTTCTTGCTAACTAAACCAAGATGGGAAAACTGTGGCCCTCTAGATGTTGTTGGACTTCAACTCTCATCAGCTCCAGCCAGCATGGCAAGTGGTCACAGTTGATGCGAGCTGTAATCCACCAACATCTGGACTGTTGGTGGATCACAGTTCCCCTCTCTTAGCTTAAACAAATGAAAGATCTCTGAGTTTGGATGTGATGGGGAATGTGTGAGCCAGAGGCTTGGACAGGCAGAGAGAGAGAGAGCGAGCGAGCGAGCAAGAGAGCAAGAGAGCAAGAGCACAAATGGGACAGAGGGAAGGGGGAGAAAAAAGGAAAGAGAGAATTGAATGGATGGAGAGTGTGAATGGGTTTGTGTGAAAGAAAGAGAGTGTGGGGTCACTCTGACCCCACCCATTTCTAGCACTGGCACTGCCCACCGCTGGCATGTAGCCCCAGGAATGTTTCTCATGAGGGAATGTGGCCTTCAGGCCAAAAAAGGTCCCCCCGCCTCTGACATAATGTAGCTTCATGTGACAGACAGCAGCCCATCACATTCCTGATGAGAAGATTGTCTGCCTGCCATTTGCAGTTGTAGTGAAGGGGACAGGAAACAGAGCACCTGCAAGTCATCGTTGCACTCTGAACTGTCCTTTCTCCATGAGCTACAGTGTAGCTTGTGTTGCCTCCAGCTGTGCTGGAGAGACGGCAGCAGGCAGTATCACAGTGCCCTTACTTCAGCCCCATGCTGGAGCTTGAAGGATCAGGAACTTATTCTTATCTCAGTTGAGTAGCCTTTGGCAAAGAGACTCCACTGCCCAAAGTTTATGTGTGCCTGCATTCTGTCTGTAAACTCATTATGGAGAAAGATTATCTCATTGTATTTATTATATACTAAAGCAGTCATCATATTTCTGGCCCTGATCTCCATTTCTGTGTGAAAGCAAAGAAATGAAAGGTACTCTGCACTTCTGGAGATCTTTCTGCTTTCTATTTATTTATTTAGTTACGGTATTGCCATAGAGTTCAGAATGAAGCAGCAAGTTCCGTAGAAGGGAAATGGACTGGATATAGTTTGCCAAGCAACCATTAATGGATTAAGCAGTATGACAACTTCCACTGGAACTTATTATATCCGTTCCACACTGAAATCAGGCTGGAAGTGTTTTGAAGTTTAGAGAAGCAGATGTTTAGCATGTGGCAATTCAAAATTTGTTTATAGTATTCCCCATTTGATTTGTGCTTTGCTTGCTGGCAAATGTTAAGTTTTGAAGTTCCATGCACCATTCCTGGGCTGACATACAACGTGTCACAAACAGGGGAGTAACAAGTGAAGCATCAAATACTGAATTGCCCAGACAGTGCAACAAAAAGGGCTGTCATCCTCTTACTTGGATTGATTCAGTTCTACAGCTGTGCCAAATGTTCTCAATATATCTTTCCCCTCACATTTGGGGTGTGTGTGGAGGGCAGAAACCATCCCCCAAAGATTAAGAGGGGTGTGGCAAGTGTTTTGGGGTGCAATGTTTACAATGGTTGTCAAGTTGGTTGCGAATTTCTGTATTTTTTCCCTTTAAAAATCCACTTCGCACAATGCTAAGGCAGCAATGTAATGACATCAGGTAGTATCATTCCAAGGGAGGGGCATATTCACCCAGCCATTTTGAAAGCACATGACAGCGGGTGAGGCTAAGATCTGAGCTGCATGGTTCTTAGAAATTGGGTTTTAAAGGGGTGAAAAATAAGGAACCTGAGGCCACCTTGTCTAATTGTAACCCCCCACCTGAAAGTAAATTACATTCATGCTCAGCCCCCCTGAAGGTATCAAAATTTCCCTACCCCACCTTCATGGGAGAAAAAGCTTCCAGAAAGGTGGGGCGGGGACCTGTATCCAATCCTATTTGGCTTTCCATCTCTATCTCCCCCACCCAACTTCCCACTTCTGCATCTAGCCCCCTTCATGGGTCACTTGCATGAAAGGGGCATCACATGGGTAATGGGGAGCAATGGACACACTTTTGGTCCTGCCCTTGGCATCAGGCACGCTGCCTGGCTCTGCGTAGAGATATCCACATGCCGTGTGCAAAGGGAAAGCCATCGCGTGACCAACTGATCTTGTGTCGGCTTCTGCATGATCAGGACACCCGATCGCACAGGTGTCTCAATTGTGCAGAAGTCTACAGGTGAGCATCTGCCCACATGAAGGCTTTCCCGCTGCAGACCACGACAGATAATGCGTGGACCTCTGTAGGCAGGGCCAGGCAGCGTGAGGGTGGGAACAAAGTGTATCCCCACTCCGTTTCTTACGTGATGCCCCCTTCATGCAAGTGAGGGGTGGGGTGGGGGGGTTCTGGGTCTTGATAATCACATCAAAAGTCTCTGGTGCCTGCATTTAAGAATCTATAAACTAGGAGAACTTGGTTTCAGAATCCATTGCCCAGTCAGTCTATTGTAGATGCATTGAAATAATCCTAAATAAAAGGTTTCTTATTGTGCGGCGCAGTGCCTAATTGTGTCCATTCAGTGGGTGAAAGGAACCAACCAGAGACACCACTTAAATGGGTTATTAAATTGTCCACAGCTTTATTCATTTTTGAATAGGATTGGCAGAGGCAGAGGGCGTGGATCCTGCCATTGGGCAGCCCACTTGCTGTCTGATTTTTATTCTTGGCACATCTGTCAAGAGCATTGGTGGTGGATGGCAGGGTCAGAGGCCACAGCAATGGTCCCAGCAGTCCCGCGAAGCCTCACTTTATGGGTGTTAAGTGGACCAGAGCAGGAACAGTCTGCAGCTGTTCTCACTCCAGTTTGCCTCCCCCCCCCGGTCCCACCCCCACCAAGCTATCAGTGGCAGTGCTATCAGGCTGTAGGGAGATGCTGCGGCTGCGCAGGTACGGGACCTGCCAACTCCTTTATTTCTTGTTGCTTGGACCCATGTGTCCCCACAATGGCGGCTCCCCGCTGTAAGTAGGGAGCTCAATCTATTTTCAGTTTGGGTAATATGCTTTCATGACAGGAGATTTATTTGAGGGTGGGGGGAAGGCACTGGTTCCCACAGAAACTGATGTGAAAAGAATTATGTGGCTCTTCTTGCTGCTTTCAGCAGTGTCTTTTCAACGCTAGGTAAGAAAGTGTAATTTCTAACTTGTGGGAGGTGGTTTAGAAGAAAAGAGAAAAACAGAGAATTCTGTTAAAGGATCCTGTTGAGATGCCTTCCTCTACATAGAAGTTTGACTTAGATAAGCCTTCCCTAAACTGATGCCCCCCAGATATTTTGAACCACAGCTCCCATAATTCCTCACCATTGGCCATGCTGGCAGGGCCTGATGGGTGTTGTAGTCCAAAACATCTGAGGGCACCAGGATGGGGAAGGGTAGTCTAGATGATTTTTGGAATGCAAAAATTGTCATATAACATTCCAAATACGGTCCTCACCTTTTACCTCAACAAATATGGTCCTCACCTTTTACCATCTGTACATCTCCCAATGCAGCCATGGCTGCATTATTCCCTCCCCAGCCCTGTTGTCCATCTCTGTCACATGCTGGGAAGAGCAGGACTTCAGGTGAGCTGGTCAGTAGGTGAGGGACCAGGAACAAAACCGACAGGAGGGAACCATGCCTGCCTTTTCTCCCACTGTTTTGGAAGATGTAAAGATATATGTTCAAGGTGGTAACAATAATTTCAAGAGAGTTTTCAAAAGTAACAATTGTATCTTATGTCAAAAATTGCTGTTATGTTCCCAAATGCCTTGGCCAGTAAAGGTTAAAAAAAAAAAAAAAAAAAGGTAATTCATTTTTACAAAAATCTGGGCTTCAGATCATTTTCTTCTGCTCATCAAAGACTGATTAAACTTCATGAGATTTGATTGATTCCCCCCCCCCCTTTGCAGGTTCCAAAGGGAGTGCATTGTATCTTGCACCATTTCTCACTGCTTTGACATGGCTGGCATAACAGTGACACAGCCTCTCCACAGAGTTACGTCTGACACTTTCATCTGTGCTGATGCTCTTCAATGCCATCTCCACAGAGCAGCCTTGATGTGGTGGCTTGGTTTGTTTTTAGACTCGGCAAATCCCATCTCCATGGATTTACCACTCAAAATGCTTGTTGTTTCTGCAGCTTCCCTTTCCTCCCTGTAGTTACTTGTCTGTAAGACTCGCACTGATGCCATCACAATAATATTGCCTGTTTATTCAATGGAAGTTATCGGCATCAGTCAGAATGAGTGTTGTCAAGATGATTCTCATAGGGCATGCTTATGGAAAACAACTAGCAAAGACCATTTGTGTTTGTAGCTTTGCTTGATGTTCTTTTGATTCTTGTTTATACAGTCTGAGGTGCACAGACTTGCCCTTCCTTTTGAGAGTGTTCTGCTTTACAAGAACATTAATGTGGCATCCCTTCATTCCAGCTCTGCTTGTGTACTGTGTGGTGATTCAAACTGTGAGGGAACCCTACCTGGTGCCCTCCAAATGTTTTGGACTGCAATCCCAACATTCCTACCCATTAGCCATGCTGGCTGGAGCTGATGAGAGTTGAAGTCCCAAAGAACTGGAGGGCACCAGCCACCAGGTTGGGGAAGGCTGCTGTAGGGCAATGTTGTGTTGAAGATCCTTCCTTGGACAGTTGGCTTGAACATCATGATATGCTCTTTCAATGCGTTGTTGTTGTTGTTGTTGTTGTTGTTGTTGTTGTTGTTGTCATGACTCATCTCATTGCACAAATTAATCAGAACAATTAGGATTTCTATACAGCTGCTGAACTGGATAGAAGGTCCCACCTGTGGGCAAAGTATCTGGATTAGAATGGTCATATTGATGTTCTTCTGAACCTTTTAAGTATGGTTCCTAAGTGAGAGGCTGCAGAATTTTGCCTAGGTGCATACATTGCAATGGAAATCCAGCAAACCTGAAGGTTTTGCTCCTATACATACACACACTTGTAAGTAGGTCCCATTGAATCCAGTGGAATTTAATTCAGAATAAACATAGAGAAAATCAGACTGCCCAGCACATATTAACAGCAACTTTCCCCTAACCTCAGAGTTCTTTCTAAGTACTTGATAGAGGAGAGGATCCTTAGGAGCAGGCCTTTTAATCTCCCACAGCTTTGTGCAGAATGTGCTACCAAATTTGGATCCCTGAAAATCTTAGCTTTCTTTTCTTTTCCTGTTATGGTTGTGAGACAAGGATTGTATGCAATGTAAGTCTAACTTAAGTCCCATTCATTTCAATGGGTCCGCTCTAAGTTTGGAAATAAGTAGGAGGTGCCTACAACATATTCATGGGGTGGAGATTCTGTGCTCCATTCTAGTTACATTTTCCAGTTTGCCCAGTGTTAACATTTTTATTCCTCTTCACTTTTGAATCCACATCAAATGATGACCTCTCTTGAAAAGTGCTACTTGGCCATGTTGTAGTGTATGGTAACCAAGACAGGCTGCACTAATGCCAGTAAGATCACTTAGATAATGCAGAGGCCTCTGATGCAGTCCCGTCATGTCCAAATAGGAATGGAGATTGCTGGCTGGCTGGAGCTCTTCAGGTTCTTCAGCCGCCCTAGATGGTCAGAATCTTCCTAATCAAGTTGCTGGGGGAAGAGTGATGACATCATCACAGGGGAACACTGGCCTCTGAGTAGTTTTGCTGGGGAGAATCTGCGCCCCCCTGGATGAAGAAGTTAACCACTGCTGATTGAGAACATAACCTAGATTTCTGCCAGGGTTCACTGTCTCTGTGAATCTGCAAGGGACCTAGCAAACTGCCTTTTATTGTATCAACAGCAACAACAAAAGACTTTGGCTCTCACTTCCATGTGTGTTAAAGGAGAAAGAGACAAGGAATGGGACATGCCTGTGCATCCTTCCCAACTGACATTAGATACACACACTTTTTTTTTCCCCCCTAATTGGGCACCTGTACCCCAAGCACTAAATATTCCTTGAGAAATTGCCCTTACAGCCTCTGTGTGTTTACTTGGATGTAAGTCCCACCAAGTTCAACGGGGTGTACTTCTATCTACGTCTGCATAGGAGTATACGCCGTAGACTGGGCTTGCATGACATGACAAGCCACCACGGGTGATCAGCTATGGTGGGTTGTCGTGTCATGGGAATCTAGTGCAGTTTCTGCAGGGTGGCTTATTTTTCACGAACAAGCCACCCTGAGGACCCCCTGGCTTGTCAAGCCAGCTTTCACGATCTCTGAAAAGAAAAGAAAAAAGGGAAAGAAGTGAGCAGAAAATGGCTCGTGGTTGTGGCAGGGAGGAGGGAGACAACTTGGTCCTCCCACGGTGTCTTCTGGGATACCTGTGGGAGGACCAAGGTGGGAGGAGGGCGAGGGGGGTCAACAATGTACGGTGAGCCCGATCATCTATCAGGCTCACTGTAGGTTGTTCGCACAACAACCCACCCACCGCAGTTTATCGCTAGGGTGGGTTAGCCTGACATGCGAATGTGCCCAATCTTTGATACAACTGCCCTGAGGATTGCATTAGAATAATTACATCAGTGATTCAATTGCAAAGGATAGTCACTGATGCCTAACTGATCCGATTCAGCGTGCATAAAATTACAGACAAAACCACCACAGTAGGTAGCTGCAGCTACAGCTCAGCTCCACCCCCTGGTGCTAAGACCAGCATTGTTGCTTGCTATTTGTAGTTTAATCAGCAGCTTGCTTAGTTTAAGAAAGAGAAGAGGAATGTTTTTTAAAGCATCTGGAGAGCAAATTTAAGCCCAAAGCAGAATTGGGAAGTTGAGCTGATGGGGTTGAGCACATTAAAGATATTAGCAGGATTAAAGCTCTCAGGGACAGAACGCTTGGCAGATTTTTATTAAGATGGAGAGAGATGAATAGAATTAAACTGGGTGATTATACATGTCATTTCAACAAAGAGGGCATTAGAAATGGAAGCAAACATTATTAGTAGCAAGCTGAAGAACAGTCTCATCTTTGTACATAAGTATTTTAGCATTGGGGAGGTTGTTAATGGGAAAAGTATATGGTGTGGGTGTGTGTAGGTGCAGGGAAATGGAGATGTAGCATTGATCCTGAAGGAATCTATTTGTGGAGGGAGGAGAAAAAAGAATATTGAATCTACAAGATTTGCATCTCACTCACTTACTTCAGTGAAAACCTAGGGACAGTGAGGTTGCTGTATATGTGGCATGATCTAGAGTATGAAAGCCCAAGGCCTGTTAGAATTCAATCTCATAAGATCCAAAGGTGACAGATCTGATCTGACAGTTACAGCAGCTGTCAGAATCTTCCGTAGGCCCCTGAATAGGCTGTCTTTGGCATGTGAGCTGAATGGAGGATCTACCAAAACAGATATAGAGATTAAATGGGAGGAGATAAAGCCACAAGTGGCAGTGGAGGGGTGTGGGAGAATAGGGCCATTGACTTCAATGGTGCTTACACTCAAGTGAGCCTTCAAGTTTGCAGGACTTCCATGGCAATGTATGCACCAAGGCAGAAGTAGCCCTTCACCACCATCCCTGCCCATCTGTGTAGGACAGCTTGGCTGATCCTGCCTCACTGGAAGCCAGAGGCACTCCCAGGCTTCCTGCAATTACCTGAAGCATGTCTGCCTCTTTCTTCCTGAAGGGCACAGCTGTGGTGATGAGTCTATGCTACCATGAATAGACTACCATCATAAATAAAGTGATAACAGGACCAAGTCTAGCTCTGCCTCAGACTAGCTTACAGATACAAAGCTGAATATCAGCTTGGCCATATCACAGTATCGCAGGTATCAGCCAGACATATCCTGGTGCCCAACGCAGAAAACACAAACAGCACCCACCTGCCACTAATGATCGTGGGGACAATCTACCAGGGTCACCATGCTTTTGAGCAGCTGCCATCCATTTCAACAGTGCTTCCCCTGGAGAACATCTCAGTAGATTTGTGTAGAATATTAAAGTCTGCTGCCCTAATGGTAATGAGGTCTTAATGTCTGCTACCTTAGTGGTGTCAAATTCACCATTTTACCTTGCTCACTGTTGGACTACCTCTCAGCAGGCATTCCCACACAACAGTGGTAAGACTTGGTTGTCTAAATAATTAGATGCTTTGCAATGCCATTGTTTTCCTCAGCAGCCCTCTTGAGAGAGCAGGTGTACTCAAGCCAAGCCAAGGACTTAGATCCCTTGTGTGACTTATTTAACTTTATTTACTGAAAGCATTTTTACTGCACTGCTTCTGGAATTTATGTCAGCACAAAAAATTTGAAACATGAAAACCTACAAAATCTGGGGGAGGGGGAGATATACATTGAGAGAGAGAGAGAGAGAGAGAGAGAGAGAGAATCCAGGGACTCTTCCTATATACTAGCTACAACTGGGGTCACCTGTTTCAAAAGGACCATAAATCAGAGCTCACTTCCCTTTTAAGAAAAGAGAGATGTCTGTTTATAGTCTTGTTCACCCAACAACTCAACTTGTAGATCCTATTTGTGTGAGGCACAGGAGCAAGCTTGTTCCCCATGTTTGGAGTGTTACGTGAGACAAGGCCTATGCAAATACATCTGAATGCCAGTATGTCATGCCCAAGCAATCTGACTGCTGCAAAAAGAGGTTGACAGACTGTGAGTGGGACATATGTGTGCACAGATGGCACACACACAGGTCTCAGATTGCACAGTGCATTCTAAGCCTCTGTGTGTTCCCCCATGTGTCGACTCTCCATGCCTGAGGCCTGTGCAAGCCAGTCCTAGGAAGATCCTAAATGTCTTTTTGGAAGCTCAGTTAAGCAGCCAAGTAAACCCTCGAAACGGTAAGATGCATTAAAATCCCTTTGGGACAGAGTCTTCTTAGCACTTTGGATTTGTTATAGGGCAAAAAGTTATAGTTTACTTCTTGCGTGCTACAAGAGGGTAACTGCAGCCCACTGCTAGAATAATGTGAGGACAGATGGCCTTAGGGTAAAATGAATGCATTTCAGGTTAAATGCTGCAAAAACATAAATGTGCGTACAATCCATTAGAGCGGTGAGTGTAAAGTGTATCCTACTACTTGAGTGCTGATCGGTAAGGTGAAAGCAGTAGCCCAGCAACGTTACTTTCTTTAGATATGCACAAAAACATTGACGATTTCAAAAGCACAAATGCAAGTTAAAATATGCTCTTTAAATACTGAACTGGGAATGTTTGAACTGTAAGCCAGTGAATTTATTTATTCCATTCTACTGTTAATAATATAATTTTAAAAAAGAAAAAGATGCTGCTTGCCTGTTAGTTTTCCAGTGTTTGTATTTAACACTTGCCCTACACGGCTTGGAAGTTGGGACCGCAATACCATGGCGGAACGCCTCTCCCAACCACAATCTACGCAGACACTATGCTCAGGATCTGGGGCCTTCCTCTGACTGCTGCCCCCGAGGGAGGCTCAGAAGGCAGCAACAAGGGGGAGGGCCTTTTCTGTGGTAGCCCCATAACTGTGGAACAGCCTCCTCACTGTCACCCACCTGGCGCCAACTTTACTATCGTTATGGCACCAGGTTAAAACTGCCCTCTATGCTGAGGCATTTAACAGTTCCAAATAGTACACAGGGTGGTGGTCATGTCACCTTTTTATCCAGTCTATTTATTTTTTTTACATCTTGTCTTAGCTATTTAAGTAATTTAAAATTGTTTTTGAAATGTTTGTGTAAATTTTTCGATGTTTTTATTGTTTTTTTAATACTGTATTTTATTGTAAAATTGTATTTTTATTGTATAATTGTATTTTATTGTGTAATTTTATAATTGTTGTAAACCACCCAGAGAGCTTTGGCTATTGGGTGGTATAGAAATGAAAGTCATAATGACAACAACAACTCTTATGTGCACCCCAATTGTCCAAGTGCTGATAGGTTTCGGGGGTTCTAGTTACTGGCCGCTTATTGGCATTTTGTAATATTTGTGTCTATTTACAAATACATAGGTTGAGCATAGGTTGGAAGCCCACAACTTAAAACACTCAAGATCAGTTTCATCTCTGCCCCATTCCCTCTGACATCTGTCTGTCTGCCTGTCTTAGTCTCAAAATGGTGTGTTTTTGCACAGGCACAGCTGGATGACATCATCCCCGGTAAGGAGGGAGGAGGAAGGGGGCGGAGCCAGCCACCATGGCGGACTAGACGTTCGTTAGAAACCTCCCAAGGTGTTTGAACTATAAGTAATGATTTCATCCAGCAAATGATTTAACTTTGGTAAGAGTTTTTTTACTTATCATTTGGAATGTATTCTGCTGACCTCTGGTGAGAGTTGTAGATGGATTTACGGCGCTGAAAGCGATTTGCAGAGCGTGGGAGGTGATAAGCCTCACAGCACTAAACTTGTTGCTTCTCAGGACTAGAACAAACAGAAAGCTGGAGGCTTGCAAAAAGACGATTTTAATAAGGAGATAGAGCGTATTCCTTCTGATTAAGGTCTTAAATGCGGAGTGGACAGGAAAAAGGAAAAAAAAAACCCAAGCGTTCCTCTTTGGAATCGTCCTGAAAGAGCTCACCCCTCTGTCCACAGCCTCTCTAGGCTTCAAAGAGTGGAGAGAAGTGAACTGGAGGAGGGAAGTGGGGCTAGAAAAGGAACGGAATTAAAAAAAACAGAGTCTCGTCTCTGCAGTAGTAGAGATAAATTAATTATGGCTGAGAGAAAAGATGCCAGATCGGGTGCTAAGATGGCGGATGCTAAAGAGAAAGTAACTCCGTCTTCTCCGGAAAAAAAATCCCTCGGAAGTGCAGACCATAGAAATGGAGGCGATTCTCTCTCGTTTTGCAGACAAAATTAGTGGGGAAATATCTCAACTTAAAGGAGAAGTTCTACAGGTTCAGCAGGGTTTGAAGGCAGGATTCCAGAAAGTTCAAGAAGACTTTAAACAAATGAAAGAAGAAGTCAAGATCTTGGATGACAAAGTGGAGGATGTACAGCAGGAATTTCAATGTAAAAGTCAGCAACAAGATTTAAGATTTGATGCACTGGAGTTACAAATGAAATTATTAATATCCAAGACAGAGCGAGGCGGTCTAATATTCGTATATGCCCCACATGTAAGTGTGGAGGATGGGAAAAATTTGAGAGGAATAATTTTGAAATGGTTTTGTGAGATTGCCCCAGAATTGGAATTGACTGAGCAAGACTTGGAAAGGGTCCATAGAGTTTCAAGAAGAAGGGGGGGGGGCTTACCCCCAGTGACATTGTTGTGTGTTTTGCCAGTTTTTATAAAAAAGAATTGTTTACCCAAATTTTGAAGAAACGTCCAGAACAATTGCAATATCAAAGTACTCCAGTCCAAATCTTTAATGATTTGTGTCAGCAAACAGTTGATTGGAGATGCAGTGTGAAGCCATGTACTGCTGTCTTGTCCAAGAATGGAATTAGATATAACTGGAGCTATCCTGTGATGTGTTTTTTTATGATCAAAAACAAGAGATACAAGATAACATCCTGTATACAAGGAATGGATCTTTTGGAAGAACTGGGATTGACAGCAGGAACCTCGAGCGATGCGGAGGTGCAGCTGTTGGAAGGAGCAGCTAAGTAAGAGAAACATGGAAGGAAAAAGTTTATGTGGTGGTGAGTAGAAGAGCAGAAGAGAAGGTGATCGTGCAAATAACTGGAAGGAATTGAAAGAGGAGTTTCTCTTAATGGAGTTGTGATGTTTTTTTGTTTGTTTTTTTCTCCTTTAAAAGAAAAAAAGAAAAGAAAAAAAAAAGAAAAAGAAAAAAAAAGTTTTTTTGTGTGCTTTTAATATTTTTTTAATATTAGTCTCTATTTTCTTTCTCTTTTTTCTCTTTTAGTTTTTTCCTTTATATTTTGCTTTTTGTTTTCATTTTAATAAGTATATATAATGATTAATAATGTTATTGTTTTACTTTAAGTTTTTTTTTTTAAAGGGTACTAACCTGGATGAATAAGGATAAAAGATTAATTGGGAGGGATCTACGGGTCAGTTGCTTGGTGGGTGGGTTTGTCTCCCCCCCCTTTTCTTGGCGTGGCAGGCCGGGGTCATGAAGACTTTCTTCAAGGCTGGTAAGGGGGGGAATGCTTATATATGTAGGGAATGGGGTAATAGGGTGTGGGGTAGGGGTAGGGTGTGTGCTGTTGTGTTTTATTTCACTAATAGGGACCAGCAATTTAAGATGGACAAAGACTTGAGATGGTTTCAAATTTGAGAATTACTACTTTAAATGTTAAAGGCCTGGGTTCCATGTTGAAACCAAGACGGATTGAAGCACTCCTCAACAAGGATAAGACGGATATTATATGTTTACAAGAAACTCACCAATCAAAGGAGGGGGTAAATGAATTAAAAATGTGATGGTCTATGACATATGAGAGAGCTTATGGTTCATCCAAGTCATGAGGGGTGGCAATTATTATTTCAAAGAAATGTGATTTTAAGGTGACTAAGGTAAAGAAGGATGTTAAGGGAAGATTTATTATAATATTTGGATTATTGGGAGGTGAAGAATATATATTGGTTAATATGTATGCACCAAATGAAAATCAAGAAGAATTTTATCAAAAAGTGATTAAGGAAATGGGGGAGCCACAAAAGGGTTTGGTAATTATGGCTGGGGATTTTAATATGGTGATGGACAAAAATATTGATAAATCAAATCCGACAGGACAAGAGAAGAGAAATAATATAACAGTATTAAATAAAATAATTAATAAGGAAGGACTGGTGGATGTTTGGAGAGGGGTAAAGGGATTGGAAAGAGGGTATACGTATTATTCACCAGCCACGAAGAACTTTTCTAGGATAGATTATATTTTTGTTTCCAAGACCCTGATGTCAAGAGTGAGGAGTTCAGAAATAGGTGTTATAAAAGTTTCGGATCATGCTATAGTTAATATGGATATTAAAATAAAGAAGGATTATAGAGAAGCAAGAAGTTGGAGATTGAATTGTAAGATTTTACAGCATAAATATATTATAGCAAAGATAGAAAAGGAAATGCGAGAGATTTGGTTGCTTAATGATTCAGGAGTTTGTACTGAAGCTGTTGTTTGGGACACAATGAAGGCAGTGATGAGAGGGATAAGTATCAGGGAGGATGTGATACTAAGGAAAAAACAAGAACAGTTTACTAAAAAGTTAGAAGGGGAGATTAGGGATTTGGAAATGAAGTTTTTGAAGGAAAGGGAGAACAAGGTCTTTGCTGAATTACAAGCTAAAAGGAAAGAGCTGGAAAAGAAAGATTTGGAAAAAGTTCAGAGAAACTTGATTTATTTGAAAAGAGAGTTTTTTGAAAATAGTAATAAGAATTCGAAAATGTTAGCAAGATCCACACACAAAAAAAGAAGAAGAAAAGTATAGTTGGGGCAATTAAAGATAAAAAAGGGAAAGGACATAATTTAATGCAGGATAAATTAAAAATATTTCATGAATTTTATTCAGAATTGTATAAGGCTGGAGACTGTATGGAAGAGAGGATTAATGAGTATATAGGAAAGCATTTTATAATTAGACTAGTGGATGAAGATAGAGAAATTATGGAACAACCTTTTTCAGAATTGGAAATAGAATATGCAATAAATAAACTGAAAGAGGGTAAGACCCCTGGACTAGATGGTTTAGGGGCTGAATACTACAAGGTTTTTAAGAAAATGTTGGTTCCAAGACTAAAAAGGTTATTTAATGAATTTTTTGGGAGGGGGGAGAGATCCCCTCTTCATGGAAGCAATCTAAGGTTATTTTAATCCCGAAGCCAGAGAAGGACTTAACGGAGCCAGGTTCCTATAGACCCATTTCCTTAATAAATCAAGATGCAAAATTTATGACAGCAATATTAGCAAGAAGGATGAACAAGTTTATTACTAAATATGTTGGGATAGACCAATGTGGTTTTATGCAAGGAAGACAAATGGCAGATTTAACAAGAAGAGTTTTAAATATAATATATTTAATAAAGAAAAATAAATTGAGAGCAGGGGTAATAGCGTTAGATATTTTCAAAGCCTTTGATTGCGTGGAATGGCCAGCATTAAAAAGTTTAGTTAAAATTATGGGGTTTGGAGAAAGATTTAGAGGAGTGGTTAATCAATTGTATTCAAAAAATGTTTCATCAGTTGTAGTAAATGATGGTTTAACAGAGCAAATTTACCTAGGTCGAGGAACTAGACAAGGATGTCCCTTTTCGCCTATTTTGTTTGCATTGGTAATGGAGATCTTAGCAAATGTATTTAGAGAAGATAGAAATATAGGTGGGATAGGGATTAGGGAGAAGATAAAAATAAATCTTTTTGCAGATGATACTCTTTTGACAATCGAAAACCCTATGGAAAATATGGATAGAGTGGAGAATCATTTAAAGGAGTTCGGGGAAGTAACGGGGCTACAGATTAATTGGGATAAATCTAAATTTTTGTTGTTTAACTATAGTAAAAGAGAAGAGATTGAAATGTGTAAAAAAAAAAGTAATTATAAGATTAATAATGTAATTAAATATTTAGGAATTGTAATTCCAAAAGATATAGATAAATTGGGAGACCAGAATTATAGGAAATTAAAGAATGAGGTAAAGAATAAAATAGAGGAGTATGAAAAAATTGGACTTTCCTGGTTTGGTAGAATTGCTTTGATTAAAATGAAGATTTTGCCAAAGATAATTTTTTTATTTCGGATGATACCAAGTGCGATATCAGATAAGGAACTTAAAGATTGGCAATCAATTATTAATACATATTATAATGGAGGGAAAAAATCTAGGATTACTAAAACAAGATGGTATAAAGCACAAAAAGTAGGGGGTTTGGGTTTGCCGAATTTAAAATGGTATTATATAGCGAATCAATTAAGACATGTAGTGGATATTATAGCACGCCCTAAAGAAATAATGTGGTTGGAGTTAGAAACATGTGAATTACGTAGTACTTTGGAGAATATTTTTTTTCAAAAAAATAATAATAAATTGATAAAAAATATAGACAACCCTTTTCTAAGAAATTTGTTAATGATTTGGGGTACTATGAAGAGCATATTTATACCAGGGATTTCTCCATTAACTCCGGTGGTAGCTCTTAAGGATTTTCCTGAAAACTTAAGATCAGAGCTGGAGGGTAAACCAAGATTGGGTGGAAAAGATGGGGACTAGAGATCAAATAATGGAAATTGTTGGGAGAAGAAGATTATCGTGGTTAAATTTATTACAGTTAGAACAGTGGTCGAAGGAATGGAAAAGGAAAACTGAGTACGAGAGAGATTTAACTAATTTTGAAAAGATGGTCATGTCTAGAGACGGCCTACCAGGTAATGCATCAACAAGAGGTATAACAAGGGATTTATATAGATTGATACAAAAAGCAAAAGAACAAGAGGATCAGCTTAAGGCAGTATGGGATAATGAATTTGAAGAGGTGACCTCGAAGGTGGGGTGGAACAATATATGGGATAGACGGATTGTGAAAATGATGTCAATTAGGATAAAGGAAAATTTTTATAAACTAATTTGGAGATGGTATTTAACTCCAGTAAAATTAAATAGAATAGATAATAATTGTTCTGCATTTTGTTGGAGAGGATGTCAGGAAAAAGGGACATATGCTCATATGTGGTGGAGTTGTAAAAATGTATTGGAGTTTTGGAGAGAGGTTTTTACAGAAATATCAAAAATTATTGGTACTAATTTAGAGGTCTGTCCAAAATTAGCATTGTTATCAATAACTGAGAAGCTTATTTGTGACCAAAATACGAAGGAGTTAATTGTAAACTTGTTAACTGCAGCCAGGCTAATGATAGCGAGAAATTGGAAAGTACAACATGTTTTCCTAATAACAGACTGGTATAAGGAAGTTTGGGACATAGCCCTAAATGATAAACTAACTAGTAGTATCAAATGCAAAAAAGGATTGCTAAAGAAGAATAATTTTATGGATATATGGAATCAATTACTAGATTATGTATTAATAAAGGCGACGGGCAACATGCCTTCTCAGGATATGTTATATTTTTGGAATTTAGACTTTATTTGATCAAGAGGATATAAGTATATTAGTTGGTCCCTTGGAGGGTGGGGGGGAGCACTTCATGATTTATTGTATGTTGATTATGTTATATTTGTGTGATAATCTTATATTTTGTTATATATATATTTTTTGTTATAATTTGTTTGAAAAGTAATAATATTTAAAAAAAAAAGGAGGGAGGAGGAAGACATGCACCCCCTTTTAGAAGGAGTCTTCCGGCTGTTTCCTTAGCACTTTGTTAAAGCTAATCTTCTTGACAACTGGAGTGTAGTGGGCAATTTATCACCTTATTTTACTCAACAATAGACTGTGCTGGGCCAGAGGATGTGCCTGGACTCAAAGGTGCCTGGCAAGTTTAAACCCCGCCACCCCAGCTCTTAAAATCAAGAACCACTAAGTTGGATGGGACCCTGAGAGATGATCCAGCTCAACCTTAATCTCGGAATTATATATATATATATATATATATAGAGAGAGAGAGAGAGAGAGAGAGAGTCAAAGGCAATATGATAGAGCCATTGTTGCCATGGTATACACACTCATCTCTTTTGTACCTCAAATTATGGCTGTGCTAATAGCTCTTAAAAACAAGCAAGCAAACAAACAGGTTTTGTAGCGCCTTTAGTTTTAGACTGAGATTTAGACTTAAAGAGTATTTGGGAGGTTGTAATGTCTTAATGTTTTCTTTGTTTTGTATTTGAAGGTTTTTGTATGCTGTTATAAGGTTTTGTATGTTTGTACAGATGTCAAGTATGTTTTAACAAGGTCGTATTTAACCTTAATATATTTTAATTATTTTAATTGTCCTGGGATCATTGGATTAGAAAGGATTTAAAACTATCAGGTCTAAGGTCTACCTTAAGGCTTGTTCCTTTACAGATTAACCCACATACTTCAGTTTATCATAAACCACGAAGCAAACCTGAAGAGCTGCAAAATGCGTTAATAAACATTATCACAATAAACCCTATCATAAAAGTCTCATAAAAAGGAGCTGTCTTTTACTACTTGCATAGGTAAGTAGATGTCTAGGTCCTCTCCCTAACTCTGCCCCACAGCTCTTGAATGTGACACTCAGTGATCCATTACACATGAGTTTGCCTGTCCTTTCAGATTCAGCTGTCATGTTCTCTGCCTGGCTGACAAGATTCCTGCAGGGAGTTTCATCTGCCAATCCCCTCTTCAGTCAGCTGCTTGTGAGTCTACTCTAAAAAACAATGGCTGCACATACCACTTCCTAACATTACCAAACCATTGGCTCTTAATCTGAATTGGGACAGCTAGCTGCTACCACCACCTATATGAAAAAAGTATTGCTGAGAATTCATGGAAATGGGAGTTTTCAATCAAGGATTTATTTCCCCAATTTGGGTTAGTCTCTAGGATTGCATACCCAATGCTCTAAGAAGAAAATAATATATTCACACACTGCAGGACCACAAGTTAAGGGGTGATGATTTAAAGTACTTCATTTTAACCAGCATAATACAGCTTGCCAGAATGATTTCCCTTATCATTATAGTCATGGTCTTAAAACGACAGTACATCAAGGCACATTTCAAATTAACTTGGCTGAAATGTTCACTTTAGCCAGCACTTGCAATAAATAGCTGATGCAATACCAAGGGGAAATTATTTTTCAAGTGACACCTGTCCTAGGTGCAGCAGGCATAATGTATTGGCCCGGTACTTGAGAACATTATTTTTAGTTAGTTAAAGGAGGTAATGGCAGTCAGCAATAATTCTTGGGGCTTGACATGTCTCACCATTCTTGGTTGTTGTACAAGGATGTTGGACAATGGAAGTCTAGCACCAATACTAAAATGGCAGAAAAGTTTGACTTCTGAAACTATGGGTTGTATCCAACTATGTGGTCATTCCACAAACTCAAATAGTGCTAGTGGAGCTCTGCTGAATCTTTCAATTCTGAAAGCAGTTGCCCATTACGCTTGTGCAACCTGTTGCCCAGCAGGTTGTGCAACTGGGCGTACAGCTGGTTGTACAAGCTTAGCACACAACCAGTTGCACAAGCATAATACACAACTGCTTGTGCAACTTGTACTTGCACAAACGTAACTTTAGTGGGATTCTCCTCTTGCGCATAGTTTGGAACCTAGCTTCTGCTGGCACAATTCATTTGCACTAGAAGAATGACATAGTTAGATACGGCCCTATGAAACAATGGATGCATAAGGACAACTAATCACCAAATCGTAAATGACTTTGGTGTGCATGACGGCTATATATTACCCCCAGTAGCAGAAGTAATATGCCTCTGTATACCAGCTGGGAAACACAAGCAGGATGGTGCTATTGCACTCATATCCTGCTGGTGGGCTTCCCACAGGTAGCTCATTGGCCACTGTGTGAACAGAATCCTGGACTAGGTAAGCCTTTGGTCTGATCCAGCATGGCTCTTCTTATGTTCTTATGCATGTAGCCACTTGAAAGCTGATTGTATGGGTACATACAGATAACTATTTTATCACATATTTCACCATGCACATGTGGCAAAAATTCTCATTACCACTTAGCAGATGAGACAGAATGCCAACCTACGCCAGGGTAAGAGACCCTACCAAATGATTATATGCACACTGCAATACATTAACACTTGGTGAAAGGTTGTTTGTACTGTAACTACTATCTTTAGAATAGTTGGGGGATCCAAGGACTTAATTTATTTTCAGACTGAGATGAATAAATATAAGAAGGTAACAGCAATTTTCAATATGCAGCAGAGGCAGCTGTTTTGCTGATATCTTCCAAAACACTCATGCATGTTGAATCTCAAATGAATGCATTGAAAGTGAGTGGCTGGGATAGGGAAGGAATGTCTTCCTCTCTCTTAAGGGACAACTACAATTGGACTGGTGCACTGTAAACATCTCTTGAGTGTGTGGTGGGTTGGACTTTCTTCTTTTACTGGACTGAGAATGATTTATAATACTTCCCATGTAGTATTTGACTTAGCTTGCTTTCGGGAACCATAGGGGACAACATGATCTTTTTTTTTTTTTTTTTGGTAGCATACTTTGAACTGGTAAGAATGTTCATGCATGGTCCCACAGTAGAGTGTCAGATTACATAAAATTGAAAACTATTCTAGCAACTCAGTTGCATGAATTACCATCATTTAGGGTGTGGTAAGGATGGAGCTTCAATTATCCTACTTCTCTAGCTTGTATAGGAAAACAACCATTGTGTATACAGTGGGGGAAGGGTGGGTTGAGGGGATATACTTTTCCCTATAATGTTTTATTGTGAAATGGGAAAATGCCTTAATAAACAGTTTAAAAAAACAACAACCTGTAATTTCGTAGGCCAAAATTCAGCACAGAGTTTATATATTTATTATTTTAAGGATTTGCCTCCCATCCTTCACAATGTATTTTCCAGAGTGGCTAACATAACACAATAAAAGCACTGATAAATAAATAAATACAGATAAAAACAACTTTCAAAAAGTTAGACACAGAAGGATTAGAAAATAGAGGACCGATAAAACAGCAACAACTCCTAATGTATCTGCTGGCAACAACTTAAGATCATCCATAACCTAAACAGACTGATGACCAACAGCTTACAACAACTGATAATAGATCCATCTCTTTCTTATTGCATGAACCAGGGGTCAACAACATGGCACCCAGAGGTGCACTGGCACCTGCCAGACCCTCTTGTGCTCCCCACACTCACACCACTTCTGTGCCTTTGCCACTTCTGCCTACCTCGGCACTCACAGTAGTGAGGAAGCAGGAAGTCAGCAGATCAGGAAACTCATTTCCCAGTCTGCTGATGTCCTGCTTCCTCACTGCTGAAGTGAGTGAGCACGGAGGTAGGTTGAAGCGGCGGTGGAGGGGAGGATATCCCAAGTGAGGGAGGAGGAGGGCAATAGGTGGCAAAAGGAGCAGGGGGTGGCAGAAGCAATGGGGGAAGAAAGGCGAAGTGGTGGTGAGGGCAGGGGTGGGGGGAGGAGGGGGAGGAAGGAAATCCAGGGAAGGCGGGCAAGAAAAGAGAGACTCCTGAAGAAAATGAGAAAAGCATCGACAGGCCTAGGAAAAAATCACAGGTACCCATGAACCTGAAGAGGTGATATGTACCAATATATTTGTAACAGAAGGCATGAAACTGACCTGAAGTTTAGTTTTGTTGCACTGTTCATGTTTGTTGTATTTTGCAATTATGAAATAATAATGATAATGATGGTGATGGTGATGGTGATGAAGAATCAGTGTCTGTAGCACACTAATATTGTGCTGGATTTGGGCCTTAATCTTTAACCTCTCCTTTTACAACTGATAATTTTTGTTGCTTTTCTATTTATTTTTTCCAATTTGGTTTGATGTATGTCAATAACACTGCAAGAGAAGTGCTAGCATTTCCCCTGTAATTTTCCATCCTCTTCCTAAGATGGAGTTCCCAGAATGCTGCAGCAAACAGAGCTGTGACCTCTATACAGATGAGAAGAAATAAAATAAGTTGTAATGCCCTCTGAATGCCATCCATTTGTATTGCCAAAAAGAGACATCCCTCATAGTAAATTGTGCTGATCTGTGACCTTCTCTCTCCTCCTTGGCAGGAGGAATACACTGTAGCATAAATTCATTCATCTTAATGGCCTGGAGTAATCAGAAGTTCAAATAAACACAAAGGCTCTGTTGATAAAGGTTAAACTGACACAAAAGTATGTGGAGGACACAGTGAAACTGGAAAGCCAAACATTTTGGAAAATGAGAGCTTTGAGAGCTTTGAAAATGAGAGGTTCTACAGTGTTAACAATGTTGAGCTTATGAAGTAGCCTTACACTGAATTAGACCATTGGTCTATCTAGCCCAGGGGAGGGGAACCTCCAACCCATGGGCTTAATCTGGCCCACAGAGGTCCCCATCTGGCCTGTGGAACCTTTCTGGATTCTTCAAGGGGGTGGGGCTTGGCCTCCTAGCCCTGCCCTCTGGAGGAGTCTCATCTGTCATTCATGTGCACAAGAGCTCTGTGCAAGGGAATCCCTGCTGTTATCTCTGATCACAGATCAGAGATAACAGCATAGGAATGTGAGTGGGCACTCACCCATGCAGCACCTTCCCCAGTTGGAAGGCAGCACACAGGTGAAGCATCCTCTGTTGAGAAGGTGGCTGGAGTCACGGTGGTGCACAGGTCAGTCTTCCAACTGCACCTCCTGGTCTTATTTCGAATTTGTGATCAGAGATAACAGCAGGGATTCTCCAGCACAGTGCAGAGGAGTCCTTGCTGTTATTTCCAATCTCACTGCGATTAGATAGTCAACATCTTCTGTCTTCTTGCATTGCCTCTGCCAAGGAAAAAGGTGAATGAATATTATTTGATGCTAGCAAGCAAAGCAATATGTCTGTCTTACATGGTTCTAATAAATTCAAATTCCTGAGCTATATTAAGGGTGCTTTCCATTTTGAGCCCTTTCTCATCAAGTGATGTATTTCTGGTTTTTTTCCAGGTGTAATGAACCAATGTACTGAGCCATCATATGGTAGTTTAGCTAGAGAAGATTACAAGTTTAATACTGGCTTGACATAATGCCCATCATAACCATTTTATAAAATGATCTAACTATTAGAGGTCTCAATATATTTATCATCACTCTGTAACATCTATTCTGCTAAGCAGTGTTCCCCACAGGGGCCAAGATAATTTTGTTCCATTTCTTCAATTAATATATATGAAAACATCAATGTAATATAATTACTGTTTATGTCACGTGGGACATAGGTTTAGGGTAACTAATATAATTAAATTAACAAGATGAAATGCTTCAAATAACATTCTGTGACCTTCGGCCTCAAATGCAAATTACATTTACAAGATGAAATTACTTCCTAGGACACCTTTGTTACAATTGGATAGAGTTGAGGTTGGCACCCCTAATTACTAATGGCGTCCACCCCATGCTACCCTGAGAGGCACTATGATATTTTGCTGGAGTCTGTTGCTTGCTTGTGAGTGTAGGTTCCCTACTTCCCTCTATACTATAACAGACAGACACACTTAGAAAATACAAGAATACTTTTATTATATGAAAGATAGAACAGATACAGTTCTATACAGATACCGATACAGTGAATATAGTCTCTTATTGTCAAAATAAAAGTATTAATAGTAAGGCAGCAATTCACCATTCACACTCATACCCTATAACTCTTAAGAGATAGAAAACCTAATAGCCTATAGGATAGCAATATGACTGGAGACTAGAGATCCATGCTACAAAGAGAGAAAGAAAGCTCAGAGACCCCAAAGGCCTATATCTGTCCCTGTTGGTCGTCCTGCACAGTTGACTCTGACAGCAATTCTCATGTAGGCAAAGGTGAGCTGTGAGCTGCCTGAGCTAGGGTTGTGCACTTACCCCGGCGCTCGGCGAGCAACCCCACTGTGCGATCCGCCCCGAGCACCCCACGAGCGCCAGCTGATGCACTCGCCGAGGCACTTGGCGGACTTCCGGGTCTCCGGCGCTACGCTATTTACGTAAAAAACAGGGAAAACTTCCTTAAAACGGCCACGATTTCCGAAAATAGCATAAAATACGTTAGAATATAATGTATTTTATGCTGTTTTTAACATAAAAAACAAAGCGCCACTTACGCAAAATGCAGCCGTTTTAAGGAAGTTTTCCCTGTTTTTTATGTAAATAACGTAGTGCCGGGGTTCTGGAAGTGTAGCGCTGGGGACCCAGAACTTCCTTTCCCCGGCTCGGCTCACGAGGAGGTTAGCCGAGCCCGGGAAAGGTAAGTCGCGTGGAGCTCAGGGGGGTTGATGCCGGCGAGTTTGCCCCGCTTCCACCACCCCCATCGAGCTCCGCGCATATCCCTAGCTACCTCCTATTCCAAAACCCTCAATTCTTATACCCTTTTCCTCCCTGTTTGTCCTATGGAGAGAGGAGGGGTCCCCTCCCCTCTAGTGAGCGAGTAACTCTTGATGTGTTCTGCTGCACGAATCCCCCCTACTGTCCTATTGTTTTTTCTCCTTAGTTAGACTTTTCTTCCTGACTAAATGTATATTAACCATATCATTTGCAATACAGGCAGTCCCCAGGTTACGAATGAGTTCCGCTCTTAAGAATGTCTTTAAGTCGAATTTGTATGTAAGTCGGAACAGCACAGCGTTCTGTACGTTAAAATCGGCATTTACGCAAATTGCGTAAATTACGCAAATTGCGTAGTGTACTACGCTATGTACTCTATGTAAACGACGTAGCGCCAGGGAACCCAGAAGTCCGTTCTTAAGTATGGGTTGTCTGTAAGTCGGATGTTCAGGGACTGCCTGTGTTTCCTTCTGTCTACCTCCTGCTTTTCCTTAATCCATAAACTTATCATCACTCTGAATATTCACATAGCCTGCAGCCTGATTCCCTGCTGGGCATGTGTTAATCCCTTTAGGCTAACACCTCCTATTTGTATTTACATTTCCATGTTATCTTCATTTCAACTCAGACATTCCCCCTTTCACAATCCTTCTCACACATATATATTCTCTCACTCTCAGTCCAGAGATTACTCCAGTTCATACTTCACCAATGTCACATAAGACAACGTTTCAGGCCTGTATGAATTTTTGTCACTCTTTCAAAAGAGCAATTATTACCAATCATAACACCTTTGTTGAAATCTATATTTATCTATACCTGAAAATGCATTTTTTGAGATGGCATACTTGAGTTGGACACATATGAAAGAAACCAATATCTATAGCAATTCCTGTGTACTCCCAACACCATAAGTGGGCACTTTCACTTTCCTAGTTCACTTTCAAGATACTCCCTCAAGATCTAAGTGCTTTTATTAGACTGTGGCTAAGGGTGCAATCCTATGCCAGTTTAGGCTGAAAAAAGATCCTACAACACCCATCATTGTTGTGAAAACAGGCGGAGTTATGCTCTCACATTCTGACATTCCCCAGCCTGAGCAGGCCCACACCAGCCCCGCTTGGCCTGCCATCAGATGAGAAACTAGGAGGCGCTAGGCTCTCAGATCCTGGGCTTGTCATTACTGAACTGAGTTCTACACCATCCTGGCCCTCTTCTTAATCAGATTCTGACTCTAAACTATAGGGCCCACAGCAGTGCTTGGGGCTAATCCTGACACACTGGTTCAGAACACCAACTGCCTCACGCACCTATATTCAATGAAAAGGAGAGGCAAAGCTAGGTGTCATCTGCATATTGATATTGGTGACGCTTCAACACACATCTCCAGATAAGCTCTTCCAGGGGTTTCATGTAGATGTTGAAAAGCATGCGGGGGGGGGGGATAGAGCCCTAAGGAACCCCATAGCACAATTGCCATGGGGCAGGGCAATAATTCCCCAGCACCACCTTCTCAAATCAGACATCCAAGTAGGAGCAAAACCATTGCAATACAGGGCCTCCACATCCCAACTCAGACAGCCTATCCAGAAGGATACCATGGTCAATGGTATTAATAGCCACTGAGAAGTCCAAGAGAACCAACAGAAAGTAACCCCTCAAAAAAGAAATTCAATGAGTTTTTGAGAAAATAAGACACATTGTTTAAGAATTCAGCTCTTTCCCATGCACTACATGAGAATTTGTCCTGTTCCCTTTAACCCACCTTCCTATGTTGTTTTGATGGTGTTAGTGCTACCAGTAAAGGGAATTTCTGGAGGTGTACCAGAAGGATGGAGTGGGGGGGGGAGGGGGGAAGAGAAGAATTGAGTAGGGTTGAAGGTGGGAGGACTTGCATCTCAAATCCAGAGTTTGATATGGACAAACATGGCAGCAGAGTTCTCAAATACAAAAGAACCTAATTGCGGTGATTCAACACTTGCAAGCCCTGCCCTATCACAATATGCTGTTACTGAGGTTTTAATTTATATTTATGGTAAGTGCCAAGATGTCCACCTGGAAGGGTCTCTTAGTCCATGTGGAAGAGTTATCAATTACACTGACTGACTGGACATTTTATACACTTGGGCATCCTGCCCTCATAAACTAATGGACCTTCTGTTTCTGGCAGTCCACACAGACTGCAATCTGCACTGTAGAATCAGCTTTCTGCTTTTGAAGCAGCAGACTGAGAAACCCTTCATTTTTCAAATCCTTCCAGTTGCAAGGAATGCTGTGAACATGGTCCTAGAGCAGGGGTGGGCAACTTTTGGCCCTCCAGTGTTTTGGATTACAACTCCAAAGACCGAGGTACTTCTGGTGGGGGACAAGGGGAGGTTAGGGGATCGCCTTGTTAGGGGATCATCATGTTAGAGATCGCCGCGATGTACTTCTTACTAGGGCCATGGTGAGTGCCGACGACTGCTGGACAGACCACCGACTAATCCGGTCCACTATGGTTATCAACATTGCTCCCCAACGTAGGCTTCAAGGAAGGAAACCAAGGCGTAAAATGAACATCCACGCCCTTCAAGATCCTATTAAGCAAACTCATCTTCAATCACTTCTTAAGGAACACCTACCTACGGAACCTCCTGACAACATTGAGGACCATTGGTCTAAGCTGAAAACCTCCATTACTGCAGCTTGTGAACAAACTATTGGATATGAAACTAAGAAACATCAGGATTGGTTTGATGAAAATGATAATGAGATTAAATATATAATTGACCAAAAAAGGAAAGCCTTCCAAATATGGCAAAATGATATTAACTGCGCTGCCAAGAAAAAAAAATCTACGCTAGTGCAAAGGCTGAGGTCCAAAGAAGAACAAGAGAACTTAAGAACGCCTGGTGGAAAAAGAAAGCTGAAGAAATTCAACAACTTGCAGAATCTCATGATGCACGGGGCTTTTTTAAGGCCACAAGGGCCATTTATGGACCAAAAACCTATGGTACAAAACCTTTACAATCAAAAGATGGCACCAAACTCTTAAAAGACAAAGAGTCTATTGCACTGTGTTGGAAAGAGCATTATTATGACCTTTTAAATCGTAAATTTAAGGTGGATAATGAGATTTTTTCGCAAATCCCGCAAAAACAAATTAGAGAGGAACTTGCAATACTCCCCACTTTGGATGAAGTAAAAAAAGCCATTAATCAAATGAAGAATAACAAAGCTAGTGACCAGATGGGATTCCTGCTGAAATCTTTAAAGAAGGGCCCCCTGAATTTGTACATCTTCATAAACTCATCGAAAAAATCTGGATAAGAGAAGAGATCCCAGAAGACTTCAGGGATGCCATAATTATCACCCTCTTTAATAAAGGAGATAGAACAGACTGTGGAAACTATCGGGGCATTTCTCTCTTAGCTACCTCAGGTAAAATATTTGCCAGGATTCTCGCAAACCGTCTTCTATCTATTTCAGAAGAGATCCTCCCTGAAACTCAATATGGTTTCCGCCCCTCTAGAGGGACAGTAGACATGATTTTTACTGCACGTCAGCTCCAAGAAAAATGCCGGGAGCAAAATCAACCCCTTTATATGACATTTATTGATCTTGCTAAGGCCTTTGATACTGTAGACCGAACAGCTCTCTGGACTACCCTTATGAAAATTGGATGCCCCAATAAATTTGTGAATATCTTGCGACTTCTCCATGACAACATGATGGCTACGGTCTTGGACAACAACGGCTCTCATGGTGCTCCATTTAAAGTGGGATCAGGTGTTAAACAGGGATGTGTTATTGCCCCAACATTATTTGCTATTTTCATCACCATGATTTTACATCTTGTCAAGGGGAAACTTCCCACTGGTGTGGGAATTATATATCGAGCAGATGGAAAGCTTTTTAATCTCAGCAGGCTGAAAGCAAAAAGTAAGGTAATTACAACCTCCGTTGTGGAACTTCAGTATGCTGATGATAATGTGGTCTCCGCACATTCAGAGGATGATCTCCAAACTATCCTAAATGCTTTTGCAGAAGCATACGAAAAACTTGGTCTCTCACTTAACATAAAAAAACCCAAAGTGCTTCATCAGCAAGTGCAAGCTAACCCTTTGGTGATGCCATCTATCCAGCTTGGCGGGACAATACTGGAAAATGTCAATCATTTTCTCTATCTTGGCAGCTATCTTTCTGTTACAGCTAACATCGACAGTGAAATCCAGCATCGTCTGAGCTCCGCAAGTGCCGCGTTTTCTCGAATGAAACACAGAGTGTTCGAGGATCAGGATATTTGTAAGAAGACCAAAACACTGGTTTATGAAGCCATTGTATTACCAACGTTATTGTATGCCTGCGAAACATGGACTATCTATAAACGTCACCTCCAACTCCTTGAAAGATTTCATCAATGTTGCCTCCGGAAAATCCTGCGAATTACTTGGGAAGATAGGCGAACAAATGTCAGTGTACTGGAAGAAGCAAAGACTACTAGCACTGAAAAAATTCCTTCAATGCCAACTTCAGTGGGCCGGTCATGTTGTTCGAATGCCTGACTGCCGTCTCCCAAAGCAGTTACTTTATTCCCAACTCAAGGATGGAAAGCGGAATATCGGTGGTCAATATAAGAGGTTTAAAGATGTTCTTAAGGCTAATCTAAAAAAATGCAATATAAACATCAAAAACTGGGAAGCTCTGGCCCATGAACGATCTAACTGGAGGTTGGCCTTTCACAAAGGTTCTATGGACTTTGAAGAAGCTCGAGTGCAAGGTGAAAGGGAGAAACGTGCTAAGCGAAAAGCACATCAAATAAATCCTTTACAGGACCATCTTCCATGTGGTAACCTGAGTCCTCACTGTGGGAAACTGTGTGGATCTAGAATTGGCCTCCACAGTCACTTACCGACCCATCGCTAGAGTCTACACAATTTTCTTTAGAATTTTCCTCCTTTTAAAATCTCCTTTTTGTAAAAAAAAAAAATTATCCTGGAAGACAATCTTACTCGGTCACGAGTGATCGCCTGACTGACTGAGGGGATGTTGACCTGGTGCTGAATGGGGTACATTTACCCCTGAAGGACCAGGTCTGCAGCTTGGGGGTCATTCTAGACTCCCAGCTGTCCATGGAGGCTCAGGTGTCAGCTGTGAGCCGGGCAGTGCTGTATCAACTCCATCTGATACGGCAGCTACTTTCCTAATCATCTGCTCCCATCAGTGGTTCATGCCTTGATCTCCTCTCTCCTAGACTACTGTAATGCGCTCTATGTGGGGTTACCCTTGAAGACGGTTCGGAAGCTACAGCTGGTACAGAACGCGGCGGCTCGCCTGGTTAAAGGCAGCCGCTGGCGGGACCACATCATGCCAGTGCTCAAGGAGCTACACTGGCTACCAGTTGCTTGCCGAGCCGAATTCAAGGTGTTGGTTTTGACCTTTAAAACCCTATACGGCTCCGGTCCAGTCTATCTCAAGGAGTGTCTCCAGCAACACCAAGTGGGCCGCTCAACAAGATCAGCCACAGACGGCCTTTTCCTTGTCCCTTCAGCCAAAGCAGCTAGACTGGTGGGGACGAGGAAGAGGGCCTTTTCTGTGGTGGACCCCGTACTGTGGAACTCTCTCCCGAGTGACCTCCGCCATGCCCCCTCTCTGCTGAGCTTCTGCCATTCATTAAAAGCCTGGCTGTTCAGGTGGGAATATGGGGTGGGTTAAGATTTTTATGTAAATAATAATAAATATAAATAAATAAACTCCCATTATCCTTCACCATTGGCTATGGTGGCTAGGACTGATGGGCATTGTAGACCAAGCATCTGGAGGATCATAAGTTGCCCAGCCCTGCCCTAGAGTAAACGACTTATCGGGCATTTCTACATTACTCACATATATCGGTTTTATACCGCTTTAACTGGCTTGGCCTCTCACAAGGGATCCTGGGAACTGTAGTTTGGTGAGTGCTGAAGTATCTCCGGTAGTAATCCATAGCTTCCACCCTCTGCCCTGGTCACAGAACTACAGTTCTCAAAGTTCCCTGGAAATAAGGAATGGCTGTTAAAGTAGCGTAAAAACATCAGTGGCTTTGAATCTAGGATAATAATGATCACTTGAGCTCCAGGTATATAGATACTACAGTTGCACAGGGTATATCGCTCTCCTTGGAAGTTCTTTAAGGTACAGATGAAAAAGACTTTTTGTGTGAGAGTCTTCAAGAGGAGCTACAGAAGCAAAAGTTAGCACTTTGATCGCTGGCAGAGTTATGATCCTCAAATTGCATTTGGCTGCCCTCAATAAATATACAAGAACTCAAATGGAAAGAGCAGCTGTGGAAGGTTTTTGGTTTGTCCTTAGGCTGGTATTTCATGATATTTTAGGAAGCAAAGGTAAATGTGAAAGGGCAAAGAGAATATTTAGTCATCCAAAATTGGTCTTAACATTTACATCAGACTGTGCCAGGAAACACTAAAGAAATCAGTTTATCCCACCACCCCCACCCGCCCTGAATAAAGATGTACCGTATGTGCGAGAGAGAGAGAGAGAGAGAGAGAGAGGAAGCATATAAGAGATAATGGAAAACATTTAGAGATGACGGGGAAAGAAAGTTGAAGATAACATTTAATAAATAATTAAAATCTATTTATTTATTATTAAATTTTAAAGAAAATAATAGGAATGAGCACATCTGTTACACTGCCCAGTATCTTCCTCTAAATAAATATGACCATGATCTAGCCAAAAATAAGCATTTTTCAATTTCTATTGATTTCAGTTTCAGAGTTAAGTGTATGCATATATCTTTTACAGTGCAATGTATACATGTTTACTCAGAAGTAAATCCCACCAGGTAAGTATGTATAGGATTGCAGCCAAAAAATACTTCACTTTTGATCTTACTCTTTATCCATGGATACTGAATGTCCAGTAGGGGGAAGGGAAAGATCCACATCTGACCTACAAATATTAATTCAAACTTCTGTAGAGGGCCCCCCATGCATACAGTTGTATACACAGAAGGCTTCTTACACAAAATCAGAGACCCTACAAAGGCCTTTTCCAGACATTTAAATGAACATGTGTATGTCAGGGGTGGAGCTTACCACTGCTGCCCTGTCCCCAAACATGTTCAGTATCCACAGATACTGGGTTCACACAACATGTTAAGCCACTCTAGGAATAAACCTAATGTGGCTTAACATGTCATGCGATCACAGAGGGGTGATTTAGAAGCAACCTACGGGTGACTTCTAAAGCACCACAAGTAGCCATGGCTTGCGCAAGGATTTAGAAAATCCTAGTATGCTTAGCGTGTCATCCAAACCCGGAGGACTCGCTAACCCTATCGCAAGCCGAAAGGGCATAGAGCCCCTAGCCAGAGCAGCAAACAATGGCTGCTGCTGTGGCCGAGTGGCTCTGCCCAATGACAGACAGCCAAGTGCCCAAGTGGCATTCAGCCAGCTGTCATTGGCTTCCCTGGGGCTGGGTGAGGAGGAGGCGTGTGGCGGCAGCAGCTGACCCCAGTGGCTGTGATGGGGGTTTGCCACACGTGAGAGGTGGCTACACCGAGAAAGAGCCAGGGAAAATCCATGGCAAGGCTGGGGCTCATCCCGTGGCAAGGTTGGTGAGCCACGGGGCTCATTGCCCTTGCTTGTCAGGGCTGCAACTCAGGTGAGTAGCGGCCCCCAGCAAGCATTGGCAACGAGCCTCTGGCAGCTGCCAAAATGTGGCATCTGTCATCCCCTCTCCCTTCAGTGCTCCCTCGGTGTCCCCTGGGATACCTGTGGGAGGACTGAGGGAGGAACAGGGGAGAGACGGTGCCTCCAGAACCTTGCTGTGCCTGACCAGTAGTCTGAAGCCGCTTCAGAGCCTCTGTGGGCTTAAAGCAACATGCGAACCTGGCCACTGAATGCCTGGAAAGGTTCTCTGTATTTGTACTATGCAGTTGGTAATCTCTTGAACTTCACTTTAGCCTAGTGCAGTCCAACAACATCTAGAAGGCCACACTTTCCACATCCCTGCTGTCCAGTCCCCTTTTTAAGGGGACTTTTAAAGCAGACTTTTAAAGGAGACTGGACTAATTCATGGAGGATATGTCTATCAGTAGTCAAGTCATTAACCATGATGACAGTATTTATTTATTTATTTATTATATTTATACCCCACCTTTTTTCCTGAAAGGAACCGAAGGCGGCTTACATAATCCTCATCCTCCTCTCCATTTTATCCTCACAACAACCCTGTGAGGTAGGTTAGGCTGAGGGTCAGTGACAGGCCCAAAGTCACCCAGTGATTTTCATGGCCGAAGCGGGGGACTTGAACCTGGATCTCAGTCCCAGTCCAACACTCTCACCACTACGCCGCACTGGCTCTCCAGTGGGGTGGATAGTGGGCTATCCACCCCACTATAGTATACTATAGTATACTAGTATACTATATAGTATATATATACTATACTATATATAGAATATAGTATAGTAGTATAGTATAGTGGGGTGGAGGGACAGTGGGGTGGAGGAAGTATAGTGGGACAGTGGGGAAGTGCTATCATGATCTCCTTGTGGGCTTCATGAACTAGAGTTATCTTGTTGGCCACTGTGGGAAACAGTATGCTGGATGGGTTGTCTAATTCTAAGGTTTTTATCATCTCTACATAAGCTATTTGGCTGCTAAAGTATCACAGCGAGAACATGTTCTTCTCACCCAGCTACCATTAGTATCTATGATACCTGAACCAGTTAGTACATGAATGTACATCACTTATTCCTTGACATATCTAAAAAACACAAGTAAATCTCAATAGCAGAAAATAAGTATAGGATGCTGTTGGGGGAAATGATGTCCCCCCTTCAAAACTAAAGGCAGAAAGAGCATTAGGTTGGGACACAGGCTCTTCCTACATAAATATCCTTAATCATAGCAGATGAAAGGCAGTGACAATTACCGGTTCAGAAAATGTCTTTTTATATAATTATTCTCCATTTTAGATATTCGCCTCAATGCAGAAGTTCTTCTTTAAAGTTGTCTGGCAAAGATAATCCATTAATTCAACTGTGCTGGAAAGTTAACATTTTTCCCTTCATTAGCAAGTTCAAAATTGCATTTTATTTCCATTTTGATGAGTTTTTTATGAGTCTGAAGAGATGAAGTTCAACCCCATGAGCTTAATGGACCCAGAAAAGATCGCAAGATACAGGATTGAATTCAATGAACCATGAGGAGTTTTAGTAAATTAATTAAATTTAACAAAATAATGAATTATTTTCCTTTTCCTTTGCTGGATTAAAATTGCTAAAAAATTTGTTGAAAAGTCAATTTAATGCTAAAAAAAATTCCTTTTGGATTTACTTTGCACTGTTATTAAACAGTCTTTTATGAAAAAGATAGCATGCAGTCATAAAGACAATTAGAAAATTTGGCATTTTTTTCTCTCTACCTTTCTCTCCCCCCCCCCCCAAATTAAGGAACGGAAAACTCACTAGAAATAGAAGTTTTGTGTTTTTGTATATAAGTTCACCAAGATGAATAAAAGGATTGATTCATACATGCATGTGCATCACTTATTTCTCTACCCTTGTTTATTGATGTCTCATAAGTGTGAACTGACTCCATTGAAAAGCATGAGAGTCTATGAGTGTCCATTTACACAAGCAAGTGATTGCTGGATGTTGAAGATTCCAAACAACCTGTGATGATGGTAAGCATGGTCCGTTCCGCTTGAGCAGGGGTTGGACAGGCCTGTAGGCCACCTCCAAACATTCATGACTAGAGTACTATGGGCACCTCACAGGACCACACAGAACATGTCTCAGCCATGAAACTCACTGGGTGACTTTGGGCCAGTCACTGACTCTCAGCCTAACCCACCTCACAGGGCTGTTGTGGGGATAAAACGGAGAGGAGGAGGAGGATTATGTAAGCCACCTTGGGTTCCTTGCAGGAAAAAAGGTGGGGTATAAATATAATAATAATAAAAAAAACCCAAAAAACTAGAGCCCTATTTGGATACTCCAAATCAAGTGATTTACATCGCATGGTGCAGGAGAGCGGGGCCATTCCCACTGGCTCTGCCCCCTCTGTTGTGTCCCCATCGGCCTCCCCATCCATGTATTGACGGGGAAGGTCTGAAGTGGGGAGTCTGTTCTATGTACATAGACTCACCTTTGATTGAGAACTCTGCATGATCAGGTTTTTACATCATGGGGGTAGCGCTTATGCCTTATGCACATAAAGCAGGCCCATCTCTTCAGAATGCCCCCTTAATGCAAGTGGGAATACAAGGCCAGTGGGCATGGTCCTGTTCTCCCATTCTATGCAATGTTAATCGCATTATTTGGAATAGACTAATGGGGATATTGTTACACAGTAGAAGGGCAGGCTGGTCATGAGGTAGGCAGGGAAATCAAGGTGAATCTCACCTTAGCTTAATGAGGGACCCAGCTTCTATTTCAATTCATGGCTGGTTTGCCTCTCCAGAGGCAAGGCAAGTGTGATGGGTTCCTGATGGGAGAAGGAGGATGCCTTTCCCCCCCTGACACACCTTGGCTTCCTTTCTCTCCTTTCTCTTTCTAAGGTTTCTCTCTCTTCATCCATTCCTCCTCACTTGCTATATCGATAGGTACCTAACTCAGTTTTCTAAAGTATATATTTCTTTTTTGTTTTGTTTTGTTATTCTGATGTATCTGTATCTTATGTCCTTTATATTCAAAGTGGTTAACAACCTGGCTATTATGAAATTTGGTATACAAAAGGTGATCATTCAACATGCTGGTTTTACATAAGTACTTGGCCTTAAAAAAACTAAAGGAATTATGCTGGAATAGCAATGTCAGCGGATGACACCAAATAAAGGCATAGGCTACGGGTTAATTTGTTCTTGGGATATTTACACGCAGTTATTAGGTGCAGTGACAGGGGTCACTCAGGGTGCAGAGCTAATCAGTGTGCAAATCACAAGGAGGAGGGGAATGTTGTCTGGCAGCCACATGGAGCCACATAAGTTTCTTTTTTAAGCCTGGATTTTGTGTGTGTGTGTGTGTGTGCACGCGCGCGTGCGTGCGTGCACTAGCTTATTCATTATGCTTTGTAGTAGTAATGGTTTCATTCTGTTAGAAGCCTGGCCTGACTTGCTTTCCTCTCCTGTTTATACTTCTGGCTGCTTAGGAAGGGGACCATCTATTTATGACACAGTAAGGTTTGCCAAACCCTTCGCTTTCTGGATTCAGTCTGCTTTATTCAGCCTCTTCTGATAACAAATTGGTTGGGTGGGGCCATAGCGCAGTGGCAGAGCACATGTTTTGCATGCAGAACATCCCAGGTTCAATCCCTGACATCTCCAGTTAAAATGGATCAGGTGGTATATGATGCGAAGTCTGCCTGAGACCCTGGAGAGATGCTGCATGTCAGAGTAAAAATATTGTATTAGTTGAACAAATAGACTGACCAGGAAGAAGGCAGGCTCCTCTCTTGCTGACTGCCTCTTTCCTCTATCCCTTCAACCCATCATGATCTCTAAGATTAGCAGAGAGAAACTCTACTTAAATGTATTGTCTCTGTGCTAGGGCACATAGAGAGATGTTCTCAATGATTGCTCCACAGCTTTGAAATACCTGTACTCTTGAGGGTCACCAACACTTCTCAGAGTTTCTAGATGGAAGGTAAAAAGGCTATTTGTGTAGGCATTCATTGGCAGGGATAAGGGTTTATTTTAGCAGTATATCTTCATATACTTTTTATGGCAGTGATAAATTGTAATGTTTTATATCTAATTTTCTATTTATTGCTTAATGTATAATTTAGTTTTATAAATCTGTTATAAAATAGTTTGCAGTCATTCACCTCTTTCTTTTTAATTACAAATGTCAGGCTCCAAGGAAGAAAATATACATGGATGGAAGAGAACTGCGAGCAGATAACTATCAGTTTTCTTCCTGGTTTCATTGCAGCAGTTTTTACTGCTGAAGAGAGACATACCATTGTGCAGCTTAGGATGGGTCTTGCTTGCCTCTTCAACATGTAGGGTACTGTTGTGGTAATATCATGAAGCAGACCACTTGTGTGGGTCTCTCCTATACATGTATGCTTTCTTTGGAGCCTGGCTAAAATATGGGGAGATTTCCACAATGCTGTTGATAATTGGGGTTCCTGGTCCCAGCCTGATCTGGGCTGGTAGGCTATGGTGGGGGCCACTGTGCACATGCCTCTGGTGAGAGGTGGGGCTAGGTCCTTGCAGCTGGATGATGGTGTTGGCACGAGGGTAGGGCACCAGGCATAAAAGCCCATCTTGCCCAATGTTGGCCCTCTTTCATACTTTGCTCGGCATCCGCCCACTTGCCTCAAAGTTTCAGTGTAGGTTTGACTGGGCTGAGTAGGAATTTGCTTTACCTGCCACTTGGTGGCAGGGTCTTTCACCTACTCTATACTGACCCAGTAAGGGAAGTATGGGGGATTGGAATGGGCAGCACTGTAATTAAATAGGTTTATCACAATGGCAAGGTAGTGTAGGGTAGGGTAGAGATCAGTGCATCCTAAGGCCCCTAAGGTGAAGTGAGATTCCCTAGACTTGTCCTTTGGGCTGTGGGACCTCAGGAAAGGAACCTTTGTGAGGCCTGCCCAGATCACACACTCAAAGTCATGGGGCTTAAGGAGAATGTTGAGCTGGGAGGGCCTCCTTCACTCAAGAGGTGGCTGGCTGGAGGCAAGCTGGGAACATTGGCCTGCTTTAGGGGGCAGGGGTGGGCTTGCCAATATCATTACAATGAGGAGGAAGTCTCACTGTAACCCCAGCCTCGTGCGACTCCAGCATAATTTATTGTAAATTATCCCAGGCTCTAGTCCCTCAGGTTTTGTTTTTTTTTTAATTATTAAGAAAAGTGTGTTACTGTGTTTTTATATCACTATACTGCTGCTGGCTTTTACTCTGGTTTTATTCTGTTTTAAACTTTTAAAGATTTTACATTATGTCTTACCAAGTTGTATTTTATGGTTCCAGTTTTTGTAAACCACCTTGCCTCGAACACAGGGTGCTTCCAGATGGAGGGCTTCTAGTGCTACCAGTCAAAAGGCATTGTGCAGCGATTCCATCTTTTCCTCCTTAATGGAATTTCTTGTAAGAAAAAAGATGAAAGAAGTGGTGGGAAAGAATGGGAGGGCTACAAATTGTAGACGACATCTGCCACCACCACCCGCCCCTGTAAAATTCCATGAATAAGGCAGGGCAATTGCATAATAAAAGCCCCATCTGGAAGCACTCATTGCATCACCAATTGAATCACACAACATATATATAGTTGGGTCCTAGAGAGTGGCAGAAAGTGTCCTTTGCCTCGCTGTGTAAGGGTTAACATACGGTAATTACCTAATCATATCCAAGACAAGATGAGCTTACATACGCAAAGCAAATGTTATGCCAAAGAGTGAGCCCCTCCTGTCACATCAGCTTTTCTGATTGCAATTCTTAAGTCATATCCAAAGTGCCAGTCACAGTAGTGAGGTCAGAAGAAACCTAACACAATGTGACTGGTGCAGGTTGAGTGACTGAGTTGACATGATGTGCTGCAACATGGCATAGCTGAAAATAATTTTTTAAAATTGACTTTTTCCAAACCACTGATGTATTTGTCACAGCTTTAGCAAGTCATACTGAAATAAAGACAGTAAATAACATTATAGGTAAGATAAAGTTTTGGAGGGGCTCTTAGTGTGGATGGCTTTTAAGTCCTTCAAGACCTGGAACAGGATGGAAATTCCTCCTTGGATGCAGCAACACCAAGTTATAGGTAATGGGGATTTTTTTGGTGAGAAGGAGGGTCCTATTCCTGTATAGTTTTCTTCATGGCCTTCTGTATATTAATTACTTACACTCTTATTATTTCAATTCTCACCAGATTTATTTATTTATTACATTTTTATACCGCCCAATAGCCGAAGCTCTCTGGGCGGTTTACAACAGTTAAAATCATAAAATAAAATATAAAATTTAAAACCACAGATTAAAAACAAACAGCAGAGCTAGCAGCAGCAGTTACAATAACGAAATTAAAAACAATTACATGATTAAAACGATTAAGATGATTAAAATGATTAAAATGCCTGGGAGAACAGAAAGGTCTTCACCTGGCGCCAGAAAGAATACAAAGTAGGCAAACCTCTTTGGGGAGCTCATTCCATAACCGGGGTGCCACAGCAGAAAAGGCCCTCCTCCTGGTAGCCACCTGCCTCACTTCCTTTGGCAGGGGCTCTCGGAGAAGGACCGCTGATGCAGATCTTAGTGTCCGGGCAGGTACATATGGGAGGAGACGATCCTTCAGATACCCTGGCCCCAAGTCGTTTAGGGCTTTAAATGTTAGCACCAGTACTTTGAATCGGGCCCGGAAACAGACTGGCAGCCAGTGCAGATGAGAAAGCACTGGCATAATATGTTATGCCCAGTTTTCTGGGGGCAGCCATGTTCCACTCAACTTGTCCAGCAGCTACTGTGACATCTTAAAACCCTGGAAAGGGAAGCAGGTTTTGCTAGAAATATAACCTCATGAGATGATACTGAAAGCGTTCTGCTGTCTGCCACTGGGCCTGCAAAGGCCAAGGCCATAGTCAACAAGGGTCCCTGGCATTTTGGGTTTGGTGGGCAGACTTGGAATTTTGAGAAAGTGTTGTGGGTGCCCTCACAAAATGGCTGCCTTTGGGGAACGTGCCCATTCACAAAATGGCTGTCATGGTGGGCGTGGCCAGACACAAAACACCCATTTCCCAGAATGCAAATGGGTGAGGCTGAAATAAAAGTAATGTGCCCAAGAACCTAAGTACAAGGCAGAGGTGGGGTTTGAGTTCCAAAACACGAAGCCACTCTTTTGAACCCACAGTTTTCTGATTCAACACCCATTTTAAAGATTGCAAACTGGTGATGCTCAGAGGAACACATCCAAACAGCACAGGCAAAACATCCCCCCCCCCAAACCCCAAGATGTTCTGTACCATCCCCAAGCTTACCTTTTCCTTTATCCTGGACAGCAGGACATGCTTCAAAATACTGGGCTGCAGCCACCCAACATCTGCATCTTCTGGGCCCAGAAACAGGGCTGGATTAAGAGCATTATGGGCCTGGTGCTGAGGATTTTGGTGGGCCTTTTTATGGAAATAAATAAAATGAAGACGCAATTTTATATTAAAACAAATTAAATATTTTAATTACCATTAAAGTGCCAAAACAGAAACATATTGAAAATATTTCTTTTTTTGTAAACAATAAGCTTGTTAACTCAATAAAACCGTTATAAATAGAACATTCACAACAACCATTTTTAAATAAACATAAACCATATAAACAATTTAAATATAAGTGTATGATGTTTGGCTCATAAAAAATTGTTCCTTAAAGTATTATTATTATTATTATTATTATTATTATTATTATTATAGCATCATAATCAATACAGCCTGCGTTATGATTATGGTGCAGAGAGTAACTCTTGAAATAAATAGCAACCACTAGTTTTAAACACACAAACAGGTTATTCACTGAACTCTAACCTGCATTTAAACTAAATGAATCAAGCTGGTAGATTAAAATAAAATTACACATTAACTTTTCTTGCTTTTTTACTTGCAAATTCCTCAATTGTAGAATCAAGATTAAGCTCGTTCATCAAACCATTTTCAATGCACAACAGAGAGAGCACATTTAAACGCTCCTGACCCATGGAAGACCTTAGTTCATTTTTCACACGTTTTAATGCTGAAAATGAACGCTCACCACTGCAGTTGCTGACCATTAAACACAAATACATGCAGAGGGTCACAAATGTATTTGGAAATGCACCAACTAGAGATTGTGCAATCATAAACTTGTACATTTGTGTTTCTTGACTCCCATGAATGTCTTGATTTGCAGTGGAAGATTGGTACATTTTGAAAATAGATGAAAACTGTACAATTTCGTCTGCAAACAGGGGTTCAAGATCTTCAGGATATTTTGACACTAGTGTAGTGGCTCTGGAACGTAGACTATCAGCTGCTAGAGTGCATATTTCTGATAGAAATCCAAATCTTTCTTGAATTATATTGTATGCTGCTTGCCTGTGCCTCAGTGATTCTGTCAATTGGTCAATTATAGGATAAAAGGTATGCACTTTAAACCTCTCAGAGGGTGTCATATCAGCATTAGCATCTTCTGCATCACCATAGTCCCACCTCCTATTTCTTTTCACTTTCCTTCCACGTTGTAGCTGGTACTCCTCGCAGCCAGAAATATTTTTACCCTGCTGTTCAAATTCAGAGAATCTAGAACGGAGAGACTGCACAAAATCCTTTAGAGAGTTCAGCATGTCTGTTGCTGTATGCAGATCTAATTTTGCATCTTGGAGACACTGACTGGTTCTGTGAAACCTTGGTAAAATGACAGACCATACTTCAACAATCATTATTCCAGTTTCCAATTGATCCATGACATTATTTAGGCCCTTTGCTTGTAAACAGACCTCTCCCTTTGTGGATTCATCATTCATAATATTTGAAAGGACATCTCTGATAGTACTATAGCCTTTTTGTAAGGCATTCACAGGATCATGGTGAGCAGACCAACGTGTATCAGATAACCTTTTTAATGTCGGTATACCACATAGTTTGAAACTATCTGTTAACAGATTCCATCGATGAGTTGAAGCAGAAAAAAAACAATACAACTGCTGCACAAAATTATAGAACGAAACTGCAACTGGACAGCTGTTTACGGCATTTTGTCCAACAAGATTAAGTGAATGTGCACAACAAGGAATGTATTCAGCAAGTGGGTTTTCCCCCCCAAATTAAGGCCTGCATACCATTATATTTGCCACTCATATTAGATCCGTTATCATAAGACTGACCCCTGCAGTCTTTGATGGAAATTCCATTTTCATCCATGAACTGCAAAATAATGTTTGCTAGCTCCATACCAGTGTGTCCGTGCATTGGAATGAATTTCATAAAACGCTCCACTGGACCACTAGGTAGTACATAGCGAAATATAATTGTTAGTTGATCACAATGTGCTATGTCAGGGGTGGAGTCAACAGAAATTGAATAATATTTGGCTTCTTTTATCTCGTTTATTATTTGCTGCAGCACTTGCTGACCAATCAGTTCAATAAACTCATCACATATCGTTGATGATAAGTACCTCCACGTTTTTTAACCTCTAGGGCAGTCTTCCCCAACCGGGGCCCTTCCAAATGTTTGGGGCCCCAGCTCCCATCTTCCCCAGCCACTGTCCATGCTGCCTGAGGCAAATGAGAACTGTAGTCCAAAATATCCAAGAGGGATATTTGGTGAACTCTGTTCTCTGGGGTATTTCAAAATAAAACTTAAAATGCCACACAATTCCCCATGAAAGCACACGTGCACACACACACACACACACAGTATTAGCCAAGCAGGTGACATTTTGCAGGCGGCAGGAGCAGGAGGATCAACACCCCCAAAAGGCAGACACCCACACCCACAAACACACAGCCCTTACGTTCAGTTTGGCTCACAAAAGAGGGAAAGCCCTTTTACAGAAAAAAAGGAGAAGGAGAAGGAGAACTTGCAGATCAAAAGAGTCAAACTTTTGAACCTTACCTGTGCAGAGGAGGGCCATCAGGACCAGCGGTAAAGACCATCCCAGAGGTTTGTCCCATAGCAAGCAGAAGTCATGGTGGAGATTTTGGAGGCGGGTGGGCAGAGAGGGGTCGCTTGACGGAGCAAAAACTCAAAAACTCCTGCAGCTCATCAGTAAGGGTCTTCCCAATTCCCCCCAAATTATTTATTTAAAAAAAAAAAAAGCAGCCACAACAAAAAGCCAAGAAGCTTTGCTTGACCAAGAATAATTGTGTTGTTCTTGTTGCTTTGTTTTTGTTTTTTTGTTAAACTAGCATTTGAACAATTGAGCTGCGAATCAGAAAGATCTTTTGCTCGAGGCTGGAGAGAGAGGTCCCTTCTAAATCTGAATATTACAGACCCTAGCAAGCCCCCCATGTGCTAGAAGTTCTCACAAAGAAATGTAGTAACAGTGATTGAAATGCAAAGCTACTGAAATGCTAATTTGAGAACAACAGTTCTTGCTAGGTCTTGCCTCAAGCCTGTAATGCAGATGTGCTTAGAACACCTTTCTAATCTTGAAAAAATCATTAATTATGCTGAATGATAACGATCAGAGCTAACTCCGAAGGGGGAAAAAATCGCCACGTGTCCCTATAATTGCGGGCCTATTTTCTGTTAAGGGCCTGGAGCTGCCGCTCCAACAGCCCCTAGCTTAATCCGGCCCTGCCCAGAAAGGGCTCTTGGGAATAAAGATGGTGCTGAAGGCCGGCACTTCACTTTGCAGCATGCTGGCCTTGTGGTAAGGAAGTTAAGCCACTTCCTTGGTTCGTTTTTCCAGCTGACTTATGGCCCAATAAATCAACCAGAGCGGGTAAAATGAATTCCTTTATTTTAATACAGCGCTGTATGGCTCCACTCCTAGGCAGAGTGGGACCCCCACCATTAGAAATACAAGCATTTTTATACTCTTTCTACAAGCATCTTACTTTCGCGCATGCGTGTTAACAAATTCTATAAGGTGAGCTCATTGTTTCTTTCTACTGTGACATTTTTATGCTTTTACAATATCTGGTTTCTCTTTCAAGCAGTAAATAACAATTAATTGACATGTGTGTACTGAGGAGTTTAGGGAGTGAAAGACACAAACTAAGGAAGGATGATTCACATCTTCTGTTAATTGCCTTAGTATCCCTATAAGCCTATAATGTCCAGCCAACTTCCAAAATTAACATTTCTTTAAAGTAACTTCTCCTTATCTCAATACCAATTAACTGTTAGACACAGGTTTACTTCAACAGGTCATAAGAATTCAAGAGGCCCCTTAGAGGCCCTTTGTATCAGCATCATAGTGTTACATTGTGTTACATTTCATTATGTGAGATAGAACTTTCTACATACAGAGTAGCATAGGATTACATACAAGTAAAAGCATAGGAAATATTTGTTGCAAGTTATGTGATCATATACTGAATTATATTTTACCACAGCCTCCCAGTTAAATTAAACCCTTTTAAAAAACCAGGAGGGGCAGGGAGCCAGGCAGGCACCAACAGGGGTGTTGGTGGGCTGTGGCTCACACTGGCTCAGCTTGTCTGAGCGTGGAAAGCTAAGCAGGGTCAGGCCTGGTTATTACTTGGATGGGAGACCCCTCCTCTAGTTTCCTGCACTGAGCAGGGGGTTGGACCCGATGGCCTTGTAGGCTCCTTCCAACTCTATGATCTATGAAATCTATGAGTAGCACATTGGGGCCACAGTAGGATTTCATGTAAAAGGCTCTTCTGTCTTTTTACCCAATGAAAGTGTCAATGCTCTCTTAACATTCCAAATCTGCCCACCACACCCCCAAATTTGGGCACCTTCCCGGTGGAAGCCTGCAGCACGATTCTATGTCAGGGCCAGGCAGAGGCAACCTGGCATTGCCCTGCTGGCACTGTGGCTGGCTTCTGGCACCAACAGAATGCTGTGCTCATAGAATCAAGAGATCATTTGGAAGGGACTCTCCGGCCAATGCTATCCTTTTCCTGATCACTTATAGCAGCTTTCCCCAACCCGGTGTGTCCCCCAGACATTTTGGACCTCAGCTCCCATCAGTCCCAAAGAGCATGGCAAATGGTCAGGATGGAATGCTGGGAGTTGTAGTCCAAATAAAAACATCTGGAGGGCACCAGACAGGGGAAGGCTGACCTACAGCATACAGGTCGTAAGCGAAAAGCAGACGCATTGGAGAAAGGTGCTTAGCTTACGTGGCAGAATGACTCATGCAGCAGGAAGCTACGGGGCACATGAAATGTTACAGAGGCATGACTTGTGGTTGTGCAGATTCCTTCTTAAAGTAGGTGCAGGTGCCATTTAAATCACAGCATGGGGTGGGAGGGAGGTGGCACTGACTGCTTCTCCCACCTGCGATTTCTATCTGAGACCACTTCTCTCCGGCTGTTTTTCACCTGGCAAGGGCTACTACTGGTCTTTGAGACTCATCGGGAGAGAGAAATGGCTGTTTCAAGGGGGGAGAACATGGGTGGGGGAAGGGCACAGGACCACCTCCTGTGCACAGGCTGCACTTTTAATGTCTCCTCCCTCCCACTTATAGGAAACTGGCATTACCCATCCAAAGGGTAATGTGGTTCATGTTGCCACATAAGAGACAGACTGCAGGAGGAGCAGCAGTGATATTGCACTGGCATGAGGCTTGTTTTATCTGACTCTGAAGTGCTCCAGCTGTGAAATCCTTAGCAATAGTAGGGCATTGTACAATAAAAGGATTATATCACTTGAAAATAGCTGCTTTGGCTATGATCGAGTGAGCTGCTGCAATTGATTGCACCCACACAGCTCTTTGACTTCCAGAGCTGACAGTAGGAACCACCAACTTAGTTGCAGGGTTCCCTGGAGTGCAACCTTTGGCTCCTGTGCGTACAAAAATGACTGTTCATTTCCCATTCCTAAATCGAGCAAAAAGCAGGGTAATGGCAGGTATATGGATTGCAACATTAGAATGAAGAAATTAGCAAACACAGGGGACTTGTAAAAAATGAATGGCAAAAATAACACTTTGGGTGCTTCCAGACTAGGCTTTTATTGTGCCATTGTCCTGCCTTATCCGTGGAATTTTAAGGGGAGCGGGCTCCAGACGAGTTCATCTTCCACTCATAACTCTCCTGTGTTTTCCCACCCCTTCTTCCTTCTTTTTCTTACTGTGGAAAATCCGTTGAGGAGAAAAAGATAGAATAGCTGCACAATGCCTTCTGGTTGGTAGCACTAGGAACCCTCCATTGGAAGCACCTTTAGATGTCTGCCTCCCTGCTACCACCCACATAGTGCTGGCTCCGGGTTTCTGAGGGCCCTTGGGCAAGAATAAGAAACCAAATGTAGAGTCTCACACACCACCCACTGATTGTGTTTAACTGCATCTTTGCTATAGAGCAAGACTGAATAGGTCAGATAAATAATATCACCTCTACTTAATGTGCTTGAACCGGTGTGGCTATGATTCCCACGGGGGCTGGTCACAATCTTTTTTTCATCAACATTGCCTCCGGAAAATCCTGCAAATTACTTGGGAAGATAGGCGAACAAATGTCAGTGTACTGGAAGAAGCAAAGACTACTAGCGTTGAAAAAATGATCTTTCAGTGCCAACTTCAATGGACCGGTCATGTTGTTTGAATGCCTGACTGCCGTCTCCCAAAGCAGTTACTTTATTCCCAACTCAAGGATGGAAAGCGGAATATCGGTGGTCAATATAAGAGGTTTAAAGATGTTCTTAAGGCTAATCTAAAAAAAAAATGCAATATAAACATTGAAAACTGGGAAGCTCTGGCCCATGAACGATCTAACTGGAGGCTGGCCTTTCACAAACGTTCCATGGACTTTGAAGAAGCCCGAGTGCAAGGTGAAAGGGAGAAACGTGCTAAGCGAAAAGCACGTCAAACAAATCCTTTACAGGACCATCTTCCATCTGGTAACCTGTGTCCTCACTGTGGGAAGCTGTGTGGATCTAGAATTGGCCTCCACAGTCACTTACAGACCCATCGCTAGAATCGACACAATTTTCTTTAGAATTTCCTCCTTTTAAAATTTTCTTTTTGTAAATTTTTATCCTGGAAGACAATCTTACTCGGTCACGAGTGATCGCCTGATGATGGTCACAATTCAAAGAAAACAATTTCTGTGAGTTAAGGGAGCATCTTTCAAAAATAGGATAACTTCTTACTATTGCCCTTCATTAAAGCTTGCCTAATGCTGCAATCCTATCTATGCAAATTTACCTGGGAATAAGTCCCACTGAACTCCCATTGAGCTTACTTCTGATGAGACATGTGTAGAATTGCACAGTTATTCTCATGCAGATATTCCAGGGAGTTTAAAAGCAGATAAAAGGGTAGAGGAACCCACACACATCTGACGTATTGCTCCATCTCATATCCAGCCATTTCCTTTGTTAAAATGCAGAGTTGTTTACAAGTGATAGTCAGGCTGAAGTAAAAAATAAAATAAAATAAATTCCAAATGACTCACTTTACAAACACGTCCTTTCTTCCTTGTTATACAGTCACATTTACAGCTTCACACATGAAAATTGCTGTCATTCCCTTTTGAATCTAATATTCAGTGGCAGGATAAAGAGGGGATTTTTAAGGACTTGACTTCTGAATGCAATGTTCTTTTAGAAATGTGGGGGATATTATGAGGATGCCAGCAATAGCACACAATTGCTAATGCTTTCAGATACTTCTCCCTGGCAGCTATAACCTTGCCGTTCTTATTTGCAACACACACTGGATTATTTGTGTTCCGCTCATTGCAACCATGCCACTCACTAAAACTGGGCTCCACTCTGCCCTTTTTACACTGTTAGGATCAATGGGATGCTTGAAGCTGTAGAAATGAAGTCATGGCATTCAGGATGCCATGAAATTACAATGCTCTTATGATGCTTCAGGTAGTCTGTGTGTGTGTGTGTACAAAATCAAGATGAGGTGGACTTTTACTACCTTATTTGATTCTGGTAGAATATCTGGGCCTGAAATTCAATAGGTGAAGCTTTCCAGGGTTTTGAGGGCCCTTGGGCAAGACACTGTCAATGGGCCTCTTCCTCAGTAAGTCTACCTTCTTGCCGCCATTGTCACCAGATGCTATTGCTCCTCATCCTCTTTCACTTGCTTGCTTGACAGGCAGAGAGCCAGTGAGCAAGTAGGCAGTGGCATCTACTGCTCCTCCTTCTCACAACCACCAGAGCAAGAGACAGGTGAATAAGTAGGTTGCAATGGTGAAGAGGAGGAACAACTCCAAGGGTTCTTGCCAGTGGGCTTCTACTGGGGGTGGACCCTTGGCAGGTGCCCAACCATGCCTACCCTTGATGCCGCCCCTACTTTTGTCATAGCTACACTTTTCAAATAATTCACTTTTCCAGTCAAGATGTATGAAGGCACAGAATGCCTTCTAAATTCAGACATTCATTGGAGAGGGATAGCTCAATGGTAGAGAACATGCTTTGCATGCAAAACATTCCAGGTTCAATCCCTAGAATTGCCAGCTAAAAGGATCATGTGGCAAGTCATCAATGGGAAAGATCTCTGTCTGAGATCCTGTCTGTGATGCAGCTAGGCTGGACCTTGAGGGTGAAGTTCAGGGCCCTGCAGCCCAGACACCACCCAGAGAGCAGCAGATGATGAGGGCAGCAGAAGTAAACTCCATTTTATTTCTGTAGTCATAATGGCGCCATGGTTTAAGTAAGTTTATAATGTGGAACTGCACATGCCCAGAGTATTATTATTTTATTTTTATATCAGGTAGGCAAATCAGGAATGTAGAAGCAGTTGTAAAATGTGAAATGGAGTGGGATGGAACAGAAATGTTAGTCGTGTTCTTGACAACTAAAGTAATATACATGGCCATCTAACACCACCACCCCCAATAAGACCAATAAGGCTGGTGAGCCAACTGTGCCCATTCCTAGACACGTCTGATCTGGCCACAGTCCCACATGCCTCAGTTGCTTCTCGTTGGACTACTGTAACATGCTCTATGTGGGGCTGCCTTCGAAAACCGTTCAGAAACTTCAGCTGGTCCAGAATGCTGCAGCCAGACTGTTGACCAGAACTGGTTACAGGGACCACATGACTCCCTTGTTACAGCAGCTTCGCTGGCTACCAGTCTGTTTCTGGGCAAAATTCAAAGTGCTGGTTATGAACTTTAAAGCACTATATGTCTTCGGACCATTCTGACCGCCTTCTCCCAGATAAGCCTGCCAGTTCTTAAGATCTTCTGGAGAGACCTTTCTTTCTAGACCGCCACCTTCAGAGGCATGTTTGCTGGCAAGCTAATAGAGGGCCTTTTCGGTGACCCAGGCTATGGAACTCCCTCCCAAGGGAAGCTAGGTTTGCTCCCTCTGTGCTGTCCTTCCAGTGGCAGGCAAATACCACTTTATTTAAGAAGGCCTTTAGCCTGTAAGTGGGTCTGGTGGGCTGGGTGCTGTTTTTAACCATTTGTAATTGTTATGTTTTTATTGCATTTTAATGTATTATTTTAATCAATTCTGTAAGCCTCCATGAGTGCCATTTTTTTTGGTAGAAAGTTGGGGTACAAATAAAATAAATAAATAAATAAATAGTTGCTGATAGGGGTAGAAAATAGCTGGCAAGATGGCCTAGTATAAGGCAGCTTTCTATGTTGAATTTGGGATTCCTGGGAAGAATCAACCAAAGAAACAACATCTCTATATGCGGACAGAAATTGTGCGTATTTATAAGAGACTAAAACAGAAGAACTAAATTCTTACCAGGAATTTTGAGCATTGTTTGGGGAAACTGGAGCCACCATCAATGTCAACATGAGTAGGTAGAAATTAGAGCAGCCCATAGGCAAACATGGCCAAATGTGTTAGCATTGTTTACAAACATTTAATGAAATACAATTTTTTACCTATTCAGATTTCCTGAGAATGCATTGAGTTGGGGATTTGCAAAAAAAAAAAAAAAAAGTGATATGACCTATGGATTTAATAAAAGATACACCTCTTTCCTTCTGGTTGCTTTAAAAGAGCTATTTCTGAAATGGGCTTTGAATAGTTTTAATTAACACATCAATAAAATCCGCTTTAGCAGGGGGAAACCTTGGAACATTGACTGAAATTAGAATTGACTAAAGGGAAGGTTCCTGTTGGGAAGTCTACTCTGGACATTTTGGCTTTCGTTTTGAGGAGGACAAAAATTGCCTGACTGGATTTTCATACAAGAGGGGAACTTGCCTTAACATAGGAGTGGGGAGGTATGTGTGTCTGGAATACTGTGTATGTGTTTAAGTACAGTATTTGCTAGTTGTGGTCTATAGATGCTGGGGTGTTACACTGATAGAGCCCTCCTTCAGTCCACACATGGCAGAGAAGTAGGATTAGCATGGACTATTAAGTTTGTCTGGCCAGTTTGCTGCTAAAATCCAAACTTCATAGAATCATAGAATCCTAGAAAAGTAGAGTTGGAAGGGGTCTACCAGGCCATCGAGTCCAACCCCCTGCTCAATGCAGGAATCCAGGTCAAAGCATCCCTGACAGATGGCTGTCCAGCTGCGCCTTGAATGCCTCCAGAGTGGGAGAGCCCACCACCTCCCTAGGTAGTTGGTTCCACTGTCTTATTGCTCTGACAGTCAGGAAATGTTTCCTGATGTTTAGGTGGAATCCAGGTTCCTGTAACTTGAGCCCATTATTTCGTGTCCTGCAAACTGGGATGATTGAGAAGAGATCCTGGCCCTCCTCTTCCTGACATTAGAAGATGTTCAAGAGTAGAACAGTCTGCCTTGGGAGGTGGCAGGCTCTCCTTCACTGGAGGCATTTAAGCAGAGGCTGGACAGCCATCTCCCAAGGAATGCTGTAGCTGCCATTGTGCACTGGAGATCCTGCACTAATCAGGAAGTTGGACCAGAAGACCTCTAAGGTCCCTTCCAGTACTCTATGATTGCCAGTCCCATGCGGAAGCTGCCCAGATCCACTTCTGCAAGATGGCACTCAATATGTCTGTGCAATGTTGATAAGGCTCTCACTGGATAGGCCAGCAGAGAGGACTCCACACCAATGCTGGTTTGAGTATGTCTTTTATGCGGGAACTAGCTGAAGGACCCGTTCTTCAAACAGATTAAAAACCTGATTACTTTCTACCCTGTGGATGGTGTAACATCAAAGATTTAATGAATTGCGTAGCTATGTGGCTAGTACTTCTGGGTCCACTACTTTCCAAGTTTTACCCTCCAGCACTAATATCACCAAGTTACTTGGTTTGTAACCTCAATGGATTTCTTTTCTTTTTGAAGGAGGTGTTTTCTGGTCTTCCTGGCAATAAAAAGATACTAAAATGACCTGTGGATGGCTCTTATTGTTCCCCCACTTCCTGGGGACACTGAAGCACCCCAGATACAGAATTGTTATGCAGATGTTTTTGGGTCATTTTATGTCCCATGCATGTTTGGTTATAGAAAGAAAACTGTAAAAGGCAGGTGGCTGAAATCTGGTAATATTGTTTACTACTCTGTTTTAGGCAAAGTCCTACCAGGACAGGATTGTAGGTCTACTTATGTGTAAATTACACCACAGAATGTGAGCCTGGGGTAATAAAAGCACCCCAAGATGCAGGATGAAGGTTTAAGAAAGTTTTCACAATGTAGTTTTTATTAGTGATCCATAAGCAACAACCATGCCAAATTGCAGCTTTCTAGCTTAACGGAAAATAGGAGGTACATTGATGAGTCAGTGCTTTCACTTTTATATATAGAGAGAAAATAGAGAAGAAGAATAGCTTTTGTCTGACTGAATGTTTTCCCCAGGCTGTTAGGAATAAGAATGGATTTCAGGTTTCAGCCAATTAAGTTCAGACTTAATCTTTCCTTCAGCAATGTAAATGCAGGAAATCTACATAACAAAGCTGAAGCTTAGTCAGAGCTATTAGGAGTTGATTAGCAGTTGAAAAGCCTGAGGCCTATAAGAGTGAATTAGCAGTTGAAAAGTCTGAAGCCTATAAAACTTTAAACCATCACGACAATGCTTTCCCTCAATGGATTTCTTTTCTTTTTGAAGGAGGCGGAAGTTCTACCAGGACAGGATTGTAGGTCTACTTATGTGTAAATTACACCACAGAATGTGAGCCTGGGGTAAGAAAAGCACCCCAAGATATAGGATGAAGGTTTAATTCCCCCCCCCACAACACAGTTTTTATTAGTGATCCATAAGCAACAACTATGCCAAATTTCAGCTTTCTGGATTAACAGGAAATAGGAGATACATTAATGAGTCAGGGCTTTTGCTTTTATATATATAGATTTAAGTCTAATTTTATATATGTGCTGTTTTTTAAATATATTTGCAAGCCACTATAATTATAATGGTAAAACATGGGCATATTGGGGTCCTGTCCCAAAATCTATTTCCCAAGGCCCCAAGTGTCATTGATGTGGGTGGCCGGGTGACCGGCCAGATGGGCAATTAATAAATATAAGAAATAAATAAATAAATAAATGTCAATAGAAGATTTCTTTCTTAGATTAATTGCCATGCAGGTGATGATTTTCAAGGGGGACTGCAGCTAGGGAGGGAAGAGTTGACCTCTCCTCTCCACATGCTGGAACCACCCAGAATAGACCCTGTGCATTGCAACTAAGCTTAGGAAAAAACCTTCTACTGATGCCAACAGAAGCTTTTCTTCTAAGCTTAATTGCATGAGGTGGGGGCAATTTTTCTCCAAGACAGAAAGAGAGAGATTTGGGAAAAGATGGTGAGAGATTGCAAATTAATTTTAATTGAAGAGGAACTACTGATTTGAGATTATCTGGGTGGGTGCAAATTAACTGGAAACTGTATATTATATGAGGTGATTTAGATGAAAAATTAATTGCCTGGCTTTCAATAAATTCTGGTAATTATGTCTAAATTTGCATATATATTAGCATATGCAAATTTTATGCAGATTTGTGTACTATGGGTCTGGGCAGAAAATCTTTTAAGTGCCTAGCAGTGCCCCTGCACAGTAGGATATAAATAACTTCATATAGACAAATAAATAATGGAGATGGATTTCATGGGGTTTCCTTCTCCCCCCCCCCTTTGGACATTACATGAAAAGTGCAAAAAGAAAAAATAAATCTCTGAACTACCTGCACATTTTACTTACTATATTTACCTACTCAGAGATTAAGTTCATCATCTGAAGCCCTCCTCCAGCTGCTCCTGCCAAATGAGGCAAGGTAGGTGGCGACAAGAGAGAGGGCCTTTTCAGTTGTGGAACCCCATCTGTGGAATGCCCTCCCCAAAGAAGCTTGCCTGGAACTTCTGTTATGCTCTTTTCAGTGCCAGGTGAAGACCTTTTTATTCTCTCAGGCATTTTAAGAACATATTGTTGTTGTTTTTAGTGCTTTTAGTACTCTATTCTGCTGCTGGTTTTATGATGTTGTAATGGTTTTATTCTTTGCTGCTAGTTTTGTCTTGGTTTTATTCTGTGCTGTTTTTATTTTACTCATTTTTTTGTTTTAATATCTGTACTGTATGTTTTTAATATATTGTACACCACCCAGAGAACTTTGGTTATTCAACTGTTTTAAAGTACATTAAATAAACAAATATATAACTTTGTTATTTTAAAAAATATATATTTATTTATTTATTATATTATATCCCGCCTTTTTTCCTGCAAGGAACCCAAGGCGGCTTACATAATCTTCCTCCTCTTCTCCGTTTTATCCTCACAACAACCCTGTGAGGTAGGTTAGGCTGAGAGTCAGTGACTGGTCCAAAGTCACCCAGTGAGTTTCATGGCCGAGCGGGGACTAGAACCCGGATCTCCCAAGTCCCAGGCCAACACTCTCACCACTGTGCCAGTTATTTGTAGAAAATCCCAATTTATTGAGCAAATGAGTGTGCTTGATGGCTTGTGAGGATACATCATTGCTAAAACCACTATATATGGGCAGGCTTATTCATACATTTGTTTGTCTTTATGCACCACATTTAAAGCAAGTGTAATCTTTTGGACTTTTGGTTGCGAAAATGACAGAGAAATCCTATGGAGTTTTGGGGAAGAGAGTTATTGACAGAACTAGGGTGGCCACTTATGAATCACCAAAAAAGAGGTGATTCATTTGGAGATTCAGTTGGAGATTTAACATATGAAAACAAAAACATCTGGATACAATACATGACCTTTTGAAAGATAATCAATTTATCTCCTATGAAGAATTGGTTATCAAAATGGATGGTTTCAGATCACCTGTATTTCCATATTTTTTTTCAAGGAAGATATTCATTTGTTATTGAAATATATTAGTATACAGGATAAGTCTAACTTTGAAAACTAGATAAAGGGTCTCTCCTCCAAGTAATCTTATTAGTAAAATCTACAATTCACTATTAGGTATGGAAGAACCTCCAAAAAAGAGGGCAAAAGAAGACACCTATGAGTATAAAATGTGCATATGCTAATTTATGTGTATATATGCAAATCAAGAAATAATTATTATAATTTAAATAGAAATACAACAGTACATCACCCCATGGAAGAGTGTGACCAAGTGACCTGTATGCCATGCCGAGTCTGCTGTCCAGGTGCTGTTGATGGGCAACTTCAAGGCCCAGCTCTTCCAGTTCTTTAACTTTAAACCGAGCTTGAACCAGACAGCCCTTTATATAGAGGACACCTTTGAAATAGAGGACAGTCCTCTGGCAGCCCTTCAAATAGTGGACTGTCGTCTGTAAAAGAGGACATATGGCCACCCTAGGAATCCCCATCTTAGGAATTGTAGAAGGTGGGGGGGCAGTTTTCTTCTTCCCCTCTTTTGTCCTGACTAATCTTTTTTTAAATTTTCCCTCCTTCAAGCAGTGACTGCAGAGGAATGATGGTGGTGGAGCTTTATGTTGCCACAATGAGGAGGCCTCCAGCTGTGGACCTTGTCTGACTGTAGACTTCCTTCTTCATGGGTAGAGAGAGCTCTGCAACATCCAGTGGCCCCCAGCCACCTGGAACTTAAGTTTGTTCTCTCAGTCTTATAGTCACAGGGAAATTTATCATATGTGGGGATTTCAGTGGAGTGTTCTGATAACTTCTGACCAAAATTGGGTATATCCTTGATTGACATATCCGATAGAATCCTCCAGAATCATTCTGAGACATAAAGAAAAGGCTTCTGGTTGAGTCTCAAAGATTCTTACACTCTGATAGAGATTACACTTTTTTCTAGGTTGGATAGTGGCTACCATTTTAATATGTTGCTAAAGATTTTGTTTTTGTTTATTAATATACCTATTAATATACCTCTGTTAGTAGATCCCTTAACTAAGAATTCCTGGCAAACCTGATATTGAATTTTGTCTGGCTTAATAAGCCATCCAAGAGTCTCAGCTAGACTATTTTATCAGAAAATTAATAGAGGAGATCTTGGAGTTCTGAATCTTATTCAATATTATCATGCAACAACACATTTAGCCTTCTTGTATGAATGATATAAACCAGATGAAAACATGAAAGCAGATCAAGATTATGCTGGTATAAGCTTAACTGATTTGATATGGTGTCAGAAATGAAGTACAAAACAAGATTCAAGAATCTTGATGACACTTGAAACATCTTTATTTATTTGGCATAGATAAACAGTATTTCTATCCAGCCCAGGTTTGTCTCTACTGACATCAGTGGTTTATAATGAACAAACAAAAGATGCAATCTCAGTTGGAGATTTAACATATGAAAACAAAAACATCTGGATACAATACATGACCTTTTGAAAGATAATCAATTTATCTCCTATGAAGAATTGGTTATCAAAATGGATGGTTTCAGATCACCTGTATTTCCATATTTTTTTTCAAGGAAGATATTCATTTGTTATTGAAATATATTAGTATACAGTCTAACTTTGAAAACTAGATAAAGGGTCTCTCCTCCAAGTAATCTTATTAGTAAAATCTACAATTCACTATTAGGTATGGAAGAACCTCCATTTTTTTTTCTTTTTTAAATTGAATAAGGATTTAATATATACAAGAGAAAGAATGGGCCTGGATAATGAATTTTGTACCAACTAATTTGATTAGTGCTAACTTAAAGATAATTATTTACGTGTGTGTGTGTGTATCTGTATCTCAGTGGTATTTAACTGCACACAGACTGAATGCCATCAATATTAGCATACGTGACCTATATTGAAGATGTCCAAATGCTGATGTTGTGCATATTTTTTGGCTTTGTCTAATATTCTTTGTCCAAGAATATTAGTTAGATATACTGACTCTAATAAACCAACTTACAGGATATTATATTTCTCCAGTCATTAAAATAATCCTCTTAGGTTATCTTAAAGAGGAGACAGAATCAGAGGATCTACAATTAATACTTACCGGTAGTTTATTGCTTGCTTGTAGAATACGGTTAGCTAAAAACTGGAAATCAATATTCCACAGATTTCTGATTGGCTAAAGATGATATGGGAAATAGCCGTAGTAACTTAATTAATGTATTTTACAAGAAGTTATTGCAGAAGTCAAAGTGTATCTTAGGGGGATCATGGTGTTCACTTCTGCCATGGGGTTGGATCCAGAGTATCCCTTCTGAAAATGGAAGGGGGACGGAGATTCAGCAAAGGCTCCCATTGGAGGAACTAGGGGGTAGTTGATTTTTGCTTATTCCCCTGTCCCCAGTGCCACCTCCAGAGCCGCTTTTCAGGGGGCACAGGGGGGGGGTGCAGGGGGAAGAAGAGATTGGCAAAAATCAGTGGGAGCATTTTATCAGCAGAGCACTGCTCACAACAACTCTAGTTCAGTGAGCATAACAAGCCCCAGTGACGAAGCGTCAAGGTAAAAAGAAGTCTTTCAGCACACACGTGAGTTAAACACCTGTGTGAGTTCAGTTCAGCAAGGAGGCCAGGGCAGTCAACTCTTCCCTGCCTTGTCCTAATAAATAACTATAAATAAATTCCCTGCTGTCTTCTAGTAAATAACTTACTAGTTTTCCAGGTAAACAAACTGTAATAACAATGACAGAAAAAAAATATGAAGGTAGAAAGCCAGCAGGGGTGAGGGGACTATCCAGTGTACTGCACTGAGTGCCACATGTATATCTATCTGCCATCTGGACAGAAGTCGTGGGTGTGTGCTTGGTGCAATGAGCTCCTGGCTCTCAGGAAACAAAGGGGTACAACCCATATTTTTTATTAATGGCATCAAGAGACCAAGAAAAATGTCCCTCTTTTAATGAAGAAAAAGAGACAGTGCAAAGTAGTTTACTAAATTTCAGCTTGGCATTTAAACCTACTCATGTGATTCAAACTCATTTACTTCCCCTGAAGTTTTCTGACAAGAACATATATTTCCCTGGAAAATGTAGCATGCTAACACCATTGTAAATACAGCCCCTGAAAAATCGTCCTTTTATTTACATTATGATTTACCAGGCCCAGCACCTTATCAATCTGGGCTCGTTGCAGGATCCCTACAAGGCTGAACATGAATCAGTTCTAGTTTCCTCCATGCGGCTTCTCAGCTACCTTATGAGAATCGCTTTCCTACCAAGGCAACTGCTGTTAAACTCTCACTTTTCTACTTTACTATAACCAGCAGTGGCAAGTAAGGAGAAAATGAAATGGTGTTGGAATTTAAAGGTGTATGGTGTAGTTAATTTTCCGTTTATTGATGATGATGATGATGATGATGATGATGATGATGCACATTTGTATCCTGCCCTTCTTCCAAGGAGTTAAGTGAGCACATGTGGAGTTATCCTGTTTTATCATCACAGAGACGTGTGATGGAGGCTATAACGAGAGGGAGGGAGTAGTTCAAAATAACCAAGTGAGATGATTGATTTGATCATAGGTCCTCCCATCACTCTAATCCAGTCTTCCCCAACTTGGTGCACTCCAGAGATATGTTGGCCATGCTAGCTGGGAACCAAGGGGGTTGCATTCCAACCCACCTGGAGGGCATCAATTTGGGAAAGCCTGTTCTAATGATTCGTCACACCACACTGGCAACCACAAGCTACTGGACCTGTGGTTTACATCAGCTGGACTTTACATCAACATCCAGTGCAATCCTAAGTATACATGTCTACTCAGACATAAGCCCCACTGAGTTCAATGGGATTTACTCCCAGCCAGGTAAGTGTTTATAGGATTGCAACCATAGTATCATAACTGAAAAGGATTTGAGCCTTTTGAAGAATTGGAATGTGAATGCAATAATCTCCAACAGAGTTTTGTTTTTAAAACATAAGTGAAATCCTGTGGGATCGGGGAGGACTCCCTCAACTGCAAGACGTATAAGTTCTATATCACAAGAGGACAGACAAAGCAACTTAACACTGAAGGAAGCTGAGTAGACATTTGCTGGCACTCTTAAGTTACTTGTACTTTTCCTCTGAGCTTTTCTTTGCCTGCTTTTGTTTTTTTATTGACTCAGGAAAGTTCAATCTGTGTTTACTCTATTTTTCACCTCCATACTCAGTGTTGTTGCTTTTATCCAATTTAACACTTGGGTTGGCCAGAGCAGAGGATGGGCTGAGAGACTGGCCTATAAGGGTCACACTCATAAGGCCTTGCTGGAAAAGGTGGCTGAGAAAGTCAGTGCATAAATGAAAAGGATGTGTGTGTGGGGGAAGTAAACCTTAAAAACAAAACAAAGCACAATGTAACCATATAACCTTCTCAGTCCGGTGTGTGATCCACGCACAGAAACAAATACGGTACATGCACTTCCTGTGCCCTCCACAATATTATCAAGACCAGAGTGGTTTTGAGACTCTCATTCCTTATATCACTGGTGAGGAACCATTAGCCATGCTGGCTGGGACTGAGGGGACTCCAGCAACAGTCCAGCAATGTCTGGAAGGCCACAGGTTCTCCACCACTGCCTTATATCTTTCCGGATGTCTCTTCTCTTCTGATTGCCCCACCAATGTCACATGGCTCACAAGCATCTGTTCAATGGAATAAGCCCTTTCTTTTCCTCCCCTCACTTTGATGAGGAAAGGAATATGGAAAAACAACCTGAAAGGGCAGCAAAAGGTGCTCCCTCAGGAGGATATATTCAGCGTAGGAGCTTCCTGTGCTCCTGCTTGGATATCTCAGTTCACAAGCAGTATGGGGGGTAGGAAGTGAAGGGTACCATATTGTGTGGGATTTTGTGCATATACAATCTGTCACTGCAAATCTTTCACAGTGCAATCCTATACGACAAGGGTGCAGAACCCCTGACCCATGGGCCTAATCCAGCGCACTGGGTTTCCCCAATCTTGCCTGAGGAACTATGGGCTCCTCAAGGTGGCAAGGCTTGGGAGCTGGTGGCACTTGAAGTTCAAAATATCTGGAGGGCATCAGATTGGGGAAGGCTGTTCTTGAGACATTGCTTCACTTCTCTAGCTGCTAAGTAGTTAGATGGCCCTCTTGGGTCCCTCCCATTTCCTTCTTCCTAATGCTGCGTAAGCGGTGGCAAACGTTTGTATCTTCATAAGTAATTCAAGTCATTGCTGCCCGGCTGGCCTAAGACATTTTGCTGCTTCAGGCAAGGGACAAGATGGCACCCCTTCCATGCCACATACAGAAGCCAACTGGACTGGCAGGCCAGTCTCTTGCTTCAATCTTGCAGGATGGCAATCTCCTCCATGACACCTGAGGGCAGCAGGCTAGTCTAGGACTGCAGGACAAGCTGTGCGGCAGCTGAGCTGAGCCTGCTCTTTAAGAAAGGGAAATGACTGAGGGTGTCCAAGAGGAATGCCTGGGGGTTGCCACCACTGCATCCGAGCATCTGCTGCCTGAGGTGATTGCCTCACTCTCCCTAATGGTAGGGCTGGCCATGCATTGCTGCCATAGAAGAGGTTTGGCATGTCGAATTCCACGGTCCAGCAGGACTCATCTAGATCTTATTTTGCCCATGGCAGGTCCTGTCCTAGAATAATAATAATAAATAAATTTTTATTTCTTACCCGCCTCTCCGTCTAGATCGAGGCGGGGAACAACAAAAATAAAATACACAATACATAATATTAAAACATCTTAAAACATATTAAAAAATCATTAAAACATCATTAAAACATCATTAAAACATCATTAAAACATCGTTTTAATACATAGGAAGACATAGGATTTCTTTCAACATCTAACAAGCCTTTAGCCAGAAAATGAAAAAACTGCAGCAGCCCATGCTGGACAGATTGCAAAAGCATGCACAATGTTTAACAAGCAGCGAGTTGCAGGGCTACGGTAAGTATTCATAAAAACCCTCCACCAAATTGATTTTAGCATGATTAAACTTTTCTTTACCTTATTTCACAGTCCATTTCAAATGCTGTATTTTCCTCTTAATGGCAAAGGGAAATCTGAGTGTTAATAAAGCACTGCAGCATAAAATTCAAGGCAGCATATGGCAGTGGGGACTTGAAATCACTGTCTCAGAGAAACGGGGAATAAAAGACATCACCTCTAAGATGCAAACAACAGCTAAGGCAGTGCTTTTTTTTGGAACCAACTTTAGTAACCTGCAGAACCCTTCAACAGGCAGAGCTGAAAGATGGTAAAATCTTTATATTTATTTATTTAGAATCATAGAATAGTAGAGTTGGAAGGGGCCCATAAGGCCATCGAGTCCAACCCCCTGCTCAATGCAGGAACCCAAGTCAAAGCATCCATGACAGATGGCTGTCCAGCTGCACCTTGAATGCCTCCAGTGTTGGAGAGCCCACAACCTCCCTGGGTAGCTGGTTCCATTGTTGTATTGCTCTAACAGTCAGGAAATTTTTCCTGATGTCCAGTCGGAATCTGGCTTCCTGTAGCTTGAGCCCATTATTCCGTGTCCTGCAATCTGGGATGATCGAGAAGAGATCCTCCTGGCCCTCATCTGTGTGACAACCTAAGTAATTGAAGAGTGCTATCATATTCATATCTCCCCTCAGTCTTCTCTTCTGAAGGCTAAAATGCCTAGTTCTTTCATAAGGCTCCCCTCATAAGGCTTTGTTTCCAGTCCCATAATCAACTTTGTTGCCCTCCTCTGAACCCTTTCCAGTTTGTCTACATCCTTCTGAAAGTGTGGTGCCCAGAACTGGACGCAGTACTCAAGATGAGGCCTAACCAGTGCTGAGTAGAGGGGAATTAGTACTTCCTACGATTTGGAAGCTATAATTCTATTAATGCAGCCCAAAATAGCATTTGCCTTTTTTGCAGCCACATCATATTGCTGGCTCATATTCAGCTTGTGATTTACAGCAATTCCAAGATCCTTCTCACCTGTAGTATTGTTGAGCCAAGTATCCCCCATCCTGTAACTGTGCAGTTGGTTTGTATATTACCCCTGTATACGTGATTCTCCTGGATGAAGAATGTTGTGTGACTAGAAAGCCTACTGTCACAAAAAATATTACTATTATACAAAACATCCTATTCGGGCGCAATCAGTGAAGACTGGTGGCTCCAATATCAGTGGGGCAGTGTATCCACTCCGGGATTTAGTCTGAACTTTTAAGGAGCTATGCATGGTGCTGAACCTGACACTCAAAATTGGTTCAGCACCATGGATAGCCCATGGATAGCTGCTTTAAAGTTCAGACTGACACCCAGAGTAGATACATCGCCTCACTGACATTGAGCCACCAGCCTCAACTGGGCACAATCCTATGCATGTTTAGACAGAAAAAGGTCCTACAACTCCCATGGCTGGCAGGGAATTGTAGGACCTTTTTCTGTCTAAACATGCTTAATAGTGATGTACGTGTACCTGTTTTAGTGTTCACAGGGTGCTTGGCGAGCATGCCCGCTGCTCGATTCCTCTCGCGGCGACAGCAAGGCTCCCAGCGGACTTTCCGGGGACCCGGAAGTGACGCAACGGGTCCCGGCGCTGTGCCAGGAACTGACGCAACGGGACCCCAGTGCTGCTTTTTTCATGTAAATACCATAGAAAACCACCTTAAAACAGCCGCACAGCCATTTTAATATTGTTTTCTATGGTATTTATATGAAAAACGCAGAGCCAGGTACCCGGAAGTACATATCCCCGGCTCCTCTCCGGGGAGATGTGCCAAGCTGGGGAAAAGGTAAGTGCTGCAGGGCATGGGGGGTTGAGCTGGGTGAGTTTGCCCCGTGATCCATACACATTCCTATCCTGAATGACCTTCAGCTGAAGGTCTTAGCTCCTACTAAGAAGTATGTTGCTTGAGGTTGGAGCTGCTGTGGCTCAGTGGTAGAGCACATGCTTTTCATGCAGAAGGTCCTAGGTTCAATTCCTGGCACCTCCTGAAAATAATTTGGAAATAATCCTGCCTGAAACCCTGGAGAGCTGCTGCCAGTCAGTGTTGACAATATGGGGCTAGATGGACCCATGGCCTGACTCAGTATAAGGCAACTTCCGATGTTCCTAGGATATAGGTGATATGAAAATTCTGGTTGTGGTGCTTGAGCTGTGCATATTTCAGACTGTGCAGCTGTAAACTCCTCACCTACTTCAAAATAGGAAGATTTCTTTTCTTTCTAAAGTTTGAACTTGGTTTAGATCAGGGCTCTCCAACCTTGGGTCCCCAGATGTTGTTGGCCCTACAGCTCCCAGCATACCTAGCCAGCATGGCTAATGGCAAGGGATTTTGGGAGCTGTAGTGCAGCAATATCTGGGGACCCAAGGTTGGAGAGCCCTGGTTTAGATTGGATTAATCCCCTGCCCTTTAGTTGCTCTTAGAATGTTATCAGCTTGCGCACACATGTTGGTTACATGATAAATCAAGCCACTAGAGCTGTTCACTCATTAGCTCTCCATGCAGGCAGTATACCTATGCAGGCTGGGAACAGAACTGTGCTCACAGGCCCTGCCTCCCACATCTGCACATCCAGCAGCCCCACCCCAGTGACATCTACACTTTCAACAGACTGTTGGGAAGGAGAGACCACATGCAAACAAGATGTAGCTACCATAAGCATGGCTGGCTTATCAGTGCACTACCCTTCGATGGCTCATTGCTGAATGTGCCAGTCAACTCCATGAAAGGGCGTTGTATTTAAACTGTTGGGAGAGTATGCAAACGTTCAATTTGGGGGAGGGGGTATTTAATCTGTGATTGCTCGTTCAGATGTGCTCATTCATCATGTGATGCTGCAGCTGCCAAATGACTGAGCCTGTATGTGTGAGCCAATTCGGGCTTCAGAAAATGCATGTGGCACTATCCTCCTCCAAAGGTGCCCCACTTCAGAATGCAGGCAGCAGATTGTATTCCTCTTGGATCAAGGTGTCCTAGCACATGGGAAGCTAGTATGCCACAGAGGAGGGTTCTGCCCTAACCTGATCTGTTTTGGACTAGTGCTCACAAGTATAAGGAAATAGCCACAACATATAAACATTTGTATTCTTCATAATTTGGGGGGCCATAGCTCTGTGGTAGAGCACCTGCTTCTTATGCAGTGAGTCCCAGGTTCAACCCCCGGCATCTCCAGTTAAATGATCAGGTATCGGGTGATGGAAAAGCTTTTCTCTGGCTGAGGCCCTAGAGAGCTGCTGCCACTTAGAGGAGACAGCACTGGTCTACATGGAGAACTACTCTGATTTTGTATAAGGCTGCTTTTTATGTATCCAGGGATCTGAGAATACGGGCTTTTCTACACGAGGCTTTTAACTGCCATTTTTCTGAGGCTTCCGCTTCTGGATTCTTTGCAGGATTGGATCGGCTCCTTCACACAAGTATTCCCCCCCCCTGGCTTTTTTCTTTCTCTGCCTTTCTATATGTTCCATCACACAACCACTAGGTTGCACTGTATTATAGCGGAACATAGCAGAATACATGAGCATTTCATTGCGCCATCTCCAAATAATACCACACTTTCCTCAATCTAAAAAAAAAAAAAAAAAAAGCTGCGGAAATGTTTGGAAAGCACAGGAGAGGCCCTGGAGGATGACGACTTTGTATAAAGCACCCACAAGCTACCGTGAGTGAGGAATCACAAGCATACAATAAATGCCTCGTGTAGAAAAGCTCTAAAATGAATCCTTACTCTGGTTTGACTTTTTGACAATGGTTTGGAGTTACCATTTAGGTAGTGTGAGTGGTGCGCTGAGAAACGCTTTCTCCTAAAAGGACCTTCAGTCCTACGGAGCCTGTGAAACTTCATCACAAAATGCGATACAAGAAGTTCAGGCTCGCAGGACCATTCCCCCCACCCCCTGATAGGCAAAAAGAAATTGGTTCATTTTTTATCATCTCATCTTCTAAATGGTGTAATTTTCAAGGAAGTGTCAAGGTTATTTTTTCAAATTTATTTTAAAAGCCTTGGTTTCCTTTTATGTTGTTTTGCTTGTGTTATAAAATATGCAAGAGGCCTCTGGCGGTGAACTCAGCTCAGATTCGTCTGTGTGCCTTGATTAAAATAGCGTGTTTACGGAGCGCGAGGAAGATGGCCAAGCGCTGTTAGGGCGGATCCGTGCTGATGTTCTTGCACTATTAATAATTAAACAGGCCTTTCAAATGCTCCATTTAAAAATGACAAAACAGTGCCTGAGTGTTGCGAAATGATATGAAAGCGAAACTTAAGAAGATGGCAAAGAAGAAGTCATAATTCTCTGATTCTTGAGCAGATGCCTTCCTTCCAGTTGCTTTAAGACAGCAGTCAAATAAAAATCGCTCGAGGCTGTAATTAAAAGCACAAAGCTCTCTTACTGGGAGATGGGATGGCAGTTCAGCTGCAGTGTAGTTGTGTTTTATGGTGGGTTTCTTAGATGTCCAGAATTCAACGTTTCTTTCTTTCTTTTTTAAAAAAATGGCATTAAAAGGATAGTGCACAAATTGCAATTAGCACATGTGAAGTGAAGCTAAAGAGGCCAAACACAAATGCAGGAAATTAACACCCTTAATTAATTCTCTTGCTACGTACTGCTACCTCCTCTTGGTAATCCTGCAGCAGAACTAGTTCTGTGCAATGCTGTGCCTTTGTTTGATATTTTATACAACCACGAACTAAACATCCTTTAACGTCTTAGACAGGGATGATATATACCAGGGATCAGAGCTGGAAGCCCTGAGACTTAATCGGACCTCCAGCTGACCCCTCTGGAAGCCCAGCGTAATGAATGTTAGGTGGAAGGGAAAATAGGTGAAACAGTGTGTGCCCAAACTCCTTTTTGCCTTTCCCTTCCTGTGGCCTTTTCCGCTGCCACCAGGTGAAAATCTTTCTTTTTCTGGCTGCCACCACCAAATCAGTCTCAAAACTCTCAAGGTCTCAGGTATCTAGTTTAGGCAGTGTGGCAGTTGGCTGTTAGACATGGGGTTGGTACTCCCTGCCACTGCCCAAAGAGACCACAAAGTTTCAAGAACAATGTTTACATTTGACTGAAGAAGAATGTCAATAGGGAAAAAATTAGGAATGGACTCTCTCTCTCTCTCTCTCTCTCTGGATACAGGCCTGTGGCTTACGCTGGCTCAGCTTGTCTGAGCGTGGAAAGCTAAGCAGGGTCAAGCCTGGTTATTACTTGGATGAGAGACCCCTCTAGTTTCCTGCATTGAGCAGGGGGTTGGACTCGATAGCCTTGTAGGCTCCTTCCAACTCTATATCTATGAAATCTATGAAATCTCTCTCCACCTCCCTCAATCAGTTCTCTGGTTCCAACAACTCTGACTCTTTCTTTCCTTTAGGATGCTGGCTTTCTTTCTTGTTCATTTCTCCAAACTAACTTTTCTGTTTCCTGACTGAGTTAACCCCCGTCTTCCTCTGACCTTCAGTTGAACTGTATAATTTCCTGCTTTTTGAACACAGCTTCCTGATCTCTACATTCTAACTAAACATTTGCCCTCTATTAACTCCTTGGCTGAAACTGACTAGTGCACGCACGTGCATGCACGCACACACACACAACCCCATAATATCCTAAAAACCAAATTGAATATAAAAATGGAAGACAGTAGCACACTACAAACAAGCAAGCCCTCTCCCTAGTCACCACCCATCTTGCTTCAGGTGGTAAGGATAGCTAGAGGAGATCTGCATCAGCAGGTTGTTCTGAGTGGCAATGATCCTTTATGTACCAAGGTCCCAAGCCAGGGTAAGCATCAGAACTTTGAACTGGGCTCAGATATCTTCATTATACTTATAGCTCACTATTTTATTGGGAAGCTTACAGCAGTTTACATTGGTGTCCTCACCAAGTACTCTGGAGATAGAAACCTACTTAGCTTTATCTACGTAAAAGTATCATATGCCCCTGGGGCCCGGAAGAACATTATTTTCTAAAGCACCTCTGAGCATGCATAATGTTGTCCAACATATTACTTATCAGCAGGGGCATTATTAGGGCTGGGCCCATTTCCCCCACAGCCCCGGGTCTATTCCCCAAAGCTATAAATGTTCATTGGTGCCAATGGGAGTTTCCCCCCCCCTTAAGCGAAATTTCCTGGGGGATCACAGTTGGGGAGGGAAAGGTTAATCCTCCCCTCTCTGTGCATTGTGCCCCACTAATCCTCCCTCCACCTGGCAATTACCGGTAAGCTTTAAAAAAAAAACAACTTCTGTTGATCCCAATGGAAAGATTGGGCCCCAGACCTTTTAGGTACCTAGTAATGCCTTTGTTTATCATCATCTGTGTCCTCAATTATGCTGAAATTCAGTGACTTGTCTAAATGCATCCAGAATTCTTCGGTGCTGAAAAGGGCTTATGAACATGTATCTTCCATACCTAGCATTCAGTTCATTACACCACCCTAGATCTCATCTTGTGTAGCGTATTCAGCCAAATCAACTTCAAGATGGCCCCATATTCAGCTACGTGGGAACATTTTTAGGCCATGTAAAAACAACCATTGTGTCAAATAGTATTGTGTCAGTGCATAGGTAATACAGATGAACAGCAGATACTGGCTGATTAAGAATTACCCACAGTTCCTTGGGACTGATTAGATTCCATGTTAAACTCTCGAAAGTAATCTTCCTGCTCACTTTGTGTGTTTGTATGCTAACAATGGAAATGTGATAGCGGAGGCAAGAGTGAGCAGCATATGATTACTATTAGCCCCACGCAGTGGAGGGAAACATTGCTGGTGTGTTTTGTTTGAGTTCAGCTGTTTTGTGTTCATTAATATGTATGTTGCAGGAAGTTGATTTGGAATGGTACCCAACAAGAATATCTTATAAGCCTCAGTTACCAAGCTTTCCAAGCTGCCATCTGGAAAGAGGTGAAGGATTAACATTTTAAAAGATAATGTTTCTTCAACAAATTTTCATTCAAGCTCTTTAGCACTAATATCATCAGCATAAATGCCAGGAGAGAGAACTTGGGAACACAATTAACTTTAAAAATGGGCTTCTAAACTGTCAAGGAACTCCTTTTCCCCCCTGAAGCAGAATATTTTCTGATTAGGTGAGAAGTGAGTGGACACTGACACATGATCATCATATCTACAAGGAATCCTGGTTTCTACTACTGCTCTCAAGAGTGCATTTTAAGAAGGAAAACAATTTCTGAATGCGCCTTTGGAAGGACAAGAGAATTGGAGATTTGAAGGACAGCTAGGATCACTGTGGGTTTTTCAGCAAAACTAATTCCGGAGAATTGATTCAATGAGATCTGAATTTCATGTCAATTGGGGAAGTGGGGATTTTAACAAGAGATACTAAATGGAGGCAGGGAGATTTTCCTTGTGGAATGAAATCTTTCCTGTCTGTTGAAGTCTTGGAAACAAAGTACTAGGTCAGTGGGAGTTACTTCTCCCTGAGTAAATATGTTGAGGCTCTGGCTGTACATTAACATCTGCTACCATGATGCATGTATATGATGAATGGATCTATGTTGTATGTGTTTTTTTGCACATTCATAACTAGCATAAGTTAATTGGTGTCATCTGTTTAGGGAAACACTAACTAAGGAGATGAGTTAGGAGCAGTTTGTGAGCTATCTATCGTAGATTATTTAAGTGGCTGTTAATATCACTGGTAATCCTTATTGCCTCAGCTAGGGATATCTTGCAGGGCGCCCTAGAAGTAACCCAGTGAGCATTTACCTTTGTGTGTATCAGGCCTCAAGGTGGGCAAGCTGATACAGGGCCAGGACTCAGGTGCTGGTCCCCCACAAACTGCAGGCAGCTGGAGCAGGGATGGCTTTGCCTGCTCTAGAGCACTTGGTAATCTTTATTGCCTCAGCTAAGGACATCTTGCAGGCACCCTAGAAATTACCCAGTGAGCATTTGCCTTTGTGAATATCGTTGCGTGCTTCATATTTCCCTGAGCAGTGAAAAGTTTCTGGGCAGAACTTCATTGAGTTTGGTTTCCTCAAGATGAAACAGCACCTGAGACTTCTGGTGTTTTTATGATATTTGCACATATACAAGTAGAGTGTAAGTGGAGGCACACCTAGAAGTGTACAGATTTGCTACCCCACATGAATGCTGAGAGAGGCCTACACCTTCAATTAATTCACAGCTCTGTATCTTCCAAATTGTATCTTCTTACACACACACACACACACACACACACACACCTTTTCCTTCAAAGCATGGAAGGGAGACCTCCAGGTATCAGGTGAACATATAACAATTTGCTCCCATTGATGAGACATCAAACAAACATTCTGGAGTGTTAAGCAGCATGCTACCTAACAAAAGGCCAGAATCCCATAATGAAACCCCACCCAAGGGGTCAGAAATGAGGATAGAAAGGAACAAGTGATCACTGAGTGTTCCTTAGACAGAATCTCACTGGGAAACCGTAATGTGAAGAAGGCAATGTATGGACACAACCAGAAGCAGTTTCTGTGCTTGTGGAGAGGCCTGGAGTCAGCAGCTGGCATCCTTGGGCAGCTGCCATGGCCTACCAGCACTGATGCCTTCTCTGGGAATGAGCCTGCCTTCTCAGGTTTGGGCTTATCTAGTGACAGTGGGAGTGTCTACCATTTAAAATTTCATAAATGCCCCAGAGCATTGTGGGTAATAAAAATGGTGGGCAGCTCACAACATTCCACTGCAAGTTACAGTGCTGCTGCAGTTGCCACTGATAAATCTGCTAGGTGGGCTCAAACATGGCAAAGGGCCCCCCACCTGCTGACACTTTGCCAGGACCCCTCTCAAACTTGGAATCAACCCTGATGGTGGCTGCACTTTCCCCAGTCATCACCACCACCGCAGGAACTGCTGCATCTGTATGAGGGCTGCCAGGCCAGCAGAGATACACTTGCCTTTCTGCATGCAGGTATACAACAATCCTGTGTGTTGCCATAAGCAATAGCCACGAGTTAACCATTGTATGGAGAGAGAAATAATTAGTTGAAAAAGCCTTTAAATCATTAATGCATGTAGGAACAGGGAGTTGGGGTCTTGCTGTTTCTCTCTCTTTCTTGTTGTGTAGCCTTTTCTCTCTGTGACTGTGTTGGTTTTGGTTTCACTTTTACCTACTTGCTTTAGCTGTAGAAAATGCCTGATCGTGTTAAGTAAAAGGAGCTCTTTAATGCTTTCAGTCATTTCCGTCCTAAGTGTGGTCAGGCAAAACTTACTCTGCAATAATGTGGTGGTGGGCTATTCATGTGGTGGGAGAAACATTGTATATCAAAGCAAGCCAAGAGTTTTGATTGCTGTCTGTCGCTTCCACATCCTCAATCTGTGGTCTCCTTACTGAATCAAACTAGACAGTGAACATAAAAGGACAATGTTAAACTTTTTAGGTAGAGCATCTAATGGCAGTTTCCACTTCTCTGCTCCTAGTTAAACAAAAATGGACCACTGAAAGCTTGTGTGAATCAAGGGAACTCAGCAAACTCTAAGGGAATAAAAGAAACTAACTCAAGATTTGTCTCACCTGCCTCGATTTTGCCACAGAGGTTTATGCAGACTCGGAAATAGCCACATCCTGCTGGCTAGGATGCATTCAACAAAATTAATGCTGATGTACATCAGTATTCCATTCTATTTCCCATGGGCAGAGAGAAGGCTGAGAGTGTTAGTAATGGGTGTGTGTGTGGGACTTACTACTTTTAAACAAGCCCTTCTCTTTCCTGTCAGCGAATGACAGCCAAAGAGCTTTCTAACTTGCCATTGGGCCAGCAGCTGCATTTGCAGCACGTGTATATTATTGCCTTTACAAATGGAAGAGGCCATTAGGAATAAAGAGACATAAACTACATTAGAATGTGAATGGCTCATGAAAGGTACTGCAGAAAAACTGGACAGAGGCCATTTGCAACATGAAGAAATGGAAGGAAGAGATTTGAGGTCTAAGGGCCAAAGTACACACACACTACTTTTAAGACAGAGCTAGCAGCTATGCCTCCCCCCCTTCACTCTATAGTAAGTACAGTGGACACAATCTATTTTATTTATTTATTATATTTATACCCCGCCTTTTTTCCTGCAAGGAACCCAAGGCGGCTCACATAATCCTCCTCCTCCTCCTCCTCCTCCTCCATTTTATCCTCACAACAACCCTGTGAGGTAGGTTAGGCTGAGAGTCAGTGACTGGCCCAAAGTCACCCAGTGAGTTTCATGGCCGAGCGGGGACTAGAACCCGGATCTCCCGAGTCCCAGTCCAACACTCTCACCACTAGATTGAGAGCCTAGCATTGGGGGGTCAGGGTCAGGGGGGCCTTAACACTTTGCTGCCCACTCAATCCCTATCCAAATGGGGGTGGGGCATGCCTGCAATATATATTGCCCCAAAGTGATCCATTTGTTTTAATTGGTCACTTTTCATCAATGTTGATTGTAGGCATAGCCACACACCCCTTGACCCAGATTGGCACTGCAGCAGGGAGTCAAGGGTTAATGTCCCCTTAGTCCAATATGACCTCAATCCAGATTGGGTCCGCTACATGTCTATAAACTAAAAAAAAGGGGGGGGAGATATATCTGTTAGCAGGGCCGGTGTCAAGGGTAAGCATGGCCAGGCACCTGCCAAGGGCCCACACCACAGCAGAGGCCCACTGGCAAGCACCTCCTGGGGTTCTTACAACCTGCTTGTTCACCTGCCTCTTGTTCTGGTCCAGACAGTGGTGGTAGTGAGAAAGAGGAGCAGTAGAAGCCACTGCCTACTTGATCACTGGCTCTCTTCCTGTCAAGCACGCGGTAGCTATGATGAGAAAGAGGATGAGCAGCACAAGCAGCCGGTGACAATGGTGGTGAGAAGGTAGACTCACTGAGCAAGAAGGCCCACGGAGGATGTCTTGCCTAAGGACCCTCAAAAACCTGGAGCTGGCACTGGCTGTTAACTACATCATTAAAGCAATGAATAGTTTGACCCTAACTGGTGAGCCAGTGTGATAGAATGGCTAGAGCCTGGATATAAGAAATCCAGGCTCAGTTTACCATTCACTTGGTATGAAGCTTACTGTGTAGTCTTGGACTAGTCACTAGCTCTCAGCCCTAACCTATCTCGCAGGGTTGTTATGAGGATGCAGTGCTACTCTGAGCTCCTTGGAGGAGCCACCATTGGCCATGCTGGCTGGGAATGAGTGTGGGAACTTGTTCCAGCCCCGAGACAGGCCCAGCTAAGAAACAGATTCAGACTCTGAACTGGAGCAGGGAGAGGGGAATCCAGCTGCAGGAGATTGGAGCGAAGGCCATCCGACCTTGGCAAGTCCCCCTCCCCTCAGTGAACAGGGGGAGGGAGAGCTAACCCAGGAGGAACCAGCTTACATGCCACAGCTGCAGGACCTGGCCTTGAACAGCGAGGCTGTCGCCAGGAGAAGTGGCACATGGAAAGGCGCTTGACCAAGAGGAGGCGCAGTAGGCAGCTACAAGCTCACTACCCCTGTCAGGACACCTGCTCAGATTCTTTTTTTCCTTCTTTTAAATTTTATTTCTATGTCAACACATAGAAATAACACATAATATCAAACATATAACAATTAACAAAACAAAATAGACTTCCGATTTTCTTCTACAGCAAATATAGGTAACAATAATTTTTCTTACTCCATAATCAGAATGAGAAATCTCTTTCTTCCCATTGTCCCAAATTCACTTATTATTCCATGAACCCACAAACAAACAAATCATTATTTTCCAGTATCTGCAAAAAGTCAATTAGAGGTTTCCACTCAACAAGAAACATGGATGTTGTCCTTTCTCTGATTAATGATGTGAGTTTGGCCATCTCTGCCAGCTCCAGCATCTTGACCAACCATTCTTCTGTCGTAGGCACTGCTGGACCTTTCCATTTCTGTGCATATAGTAGTCTCGCTGCCGTTGTCATGTATAGAAATAAAGTCCCATACCTTCCTTCTAGCTGACCATCCATTATTCCCAATAGAAAAGCCTCTGCTTTCAATGGAAAAGTAATCTTTAAAATCTTTTGCATTAATTTAATAAATCTTTTGCATTCAACCCAATTTTTTTTAGCTTTCTTACATGTCCACCACATATGATAAAAGGTTCCTTCCCATTGTTCACATTTCCAAAATATATCAGATGCACCGTTATACATTCTAGCCAATTTCTCTGGAGACAAATCCCAACGATACATTATCTTATAAACATTCTTTTTAAGACTAGAACATAATGTAAATTTCAAACCTTTTAACCACATATTTTCCCATTGTGTCATTAATATATTATAGCCAAAATTTTGAGCCCATTTTATCATACATTCCTTCACTTGCTCTTCCTCAGTTTCAAATTTCAACAAAAGCTTATACATTCTTGAAATAAGATGTTCATCATTTAGACATAATTCCCTTTCAAAGTCAGATACACTTTGTTCAAAATCATACAGCCTTTTATCAACTTTAAACCTTTCTACAATCTGTAAATAGGAGAACCATTGACATGTATGACCTTCTTTTATCAGTTCTTTTATTGATTTTATTTTACATTCATCTTGGGAGAATTCCAACAAATCACGATATGTCAACCAATTGTATTTACTTAGCATTTCTCTTCTATGATGGGCTTCTTGTGCTGATAACCACAATGGTACTCTCTGACAAAACCTAGGTTTATATTTATTCCAAATTTTCAAAATGGCACATCTAACACAATGATTATTAAATTCTGCATTCACTTTAACTTTATCATACCACATATACCCATGCCATCCAAATCTCAAATCATATCCCTCTAAGTCTAATAATCGACTATTTTTCAACAGAATCCATTCTTTGATCCATACTAAACAGCAAGCATCAAAATATAACTTCAGATCAGGTAGACCCAACCCCCTTCTTTCTTTTGCATCCTGTAAAATCTTAAACTTAACCCATGGTTTTTTCCCTTGCCATATAAATCTGGATATATCCTTCTGCCATTGTTTAAATGGTATTTGCGGTCATAATAGGAATAGTCTGAAACAAAAATAACATTCTAGGTAATACATTGATTCATCTTAATTGTGGCTATTCTCCCCATAAGTGACAATTGAGCTTTATCCCATCTTACTAAATCTTTTTTCATTTCATTCCAAGACTTTACATAATTATTTTGAAACAACATACAATTCTTATTTGTTAAAGTGATACCCAGATATTTTACTTTTTTTTCAATCTTAAATCCTGATTTATTTGACAATTTTATTTGGTCTTGAATTTTCATATTTTTTTGTTAATATCCTTGTCTTTGATTTATTAACCTTAAAACTGACTACAGCACCAAACTCCTTCAATTTAGCCATTAACGTTTCAATTCCCTTCAGAGGATCTTCCAGAGTTAACACCAAATCATCCGCAAAAGCTCTCAATTTATAAGACTCTTTTTTAATTCTTTTGCCTCTAATTCTATCATCTTGTCTTATATCTCCGTTCAATATTTCAAGCACAAGAATAAACAACAAAGGTGATAAAGGGCAACCCTGTCTTGTTCCTCTATGTATTCCACACGGTTTTGTCATATCGCCATATTGATAATTATTTGTGCTGTTTGTGAGGTATAGATCGACTTTATCCATTTTATAAAATTATCTCCAAAATCCATTTCCTTCAATACTTTAAAGAGAAAACCCCAGTTTAAATTGTCAAACGCTTTCTCTGCATCTAAGAAAATCAACCCCAGCTCAGATTCTGACTGAATGTGTGGCCAGAGCTAAGGTATATAATGGGAGAACTGACAGGGACTTGTAGGAAGCAATGACTCTGATTTCTGGTGCTCTTTCTGCTTCTTGGATTCCTACCTGTTGAAACCCTGGCTGAAACAACTCTGGACTGATTCAGATTCACGGACTTTGAACTTGGCTTGGATTTATGGACTTTGAACGGTAAACCCTTCATGAAGGTAATAAAGGTTTTCAATTGCTTGGTGTGAGCAATCTACTGAGTAGTAGATTGCAGCAATGAAGGACTTACTCAGAACTGAGGTGTTTAGTGTGTAAGAGGCCGGAGCGGGACAGTGAGGGCAGTTGCAGTCCAGCACTTCTGGAGGGTGCCAGCGGTTGGGGAAAGCCAATGCCAACTAATCAGCACTACACTCATATCGTTCAGGTGCATTGTTGACTCTCACTGTTTACAGAACAGGGCAGCCCCTTCCCCAAATCCATGCTGAACAGGTACACTTGGGTGTATGCATTACCTTAATGCAGCCTTCCCCAATGTGGCGACCCCCAGGTGTGCTGGACTACAACTCCCATCATTCCTAGCCAGCATGGCAATTGGGGATGGTGGGTGTTGTAGTCCAATGCATTTGGAGGGTGCAGGTTAGGCAAGGCTGCATTAAGGTAATGTATACCTGCTTTAAACTAAAAAAGAAAGATATAGCTGTTAGCAGGGCCAGCATCAAAGGTAGGCATGGTCAGGCACCTGTCAAGGGCCCACATCCCAGCAGGGGCTCGCCGACAAGAGCCTCCTGGGGTTCTTGCAACCTACATTAATTGATCTAGAGGGCAGGCAGTGGGCAAAAGGACTGGCTGATGTGGCCCACATATATAAAAAAGATAATGATCTGAGTGGGGTTTATAGCAGGATTTCTGTCTATGTGCATTTATGTCTCACTTTCTTGACCTCTGCAGAAAGTTTATTTATTAGAGCTATATGCTACCCAACTGACAAATGCCCTTGGAGAGGTTTATAATCATTAAATCCTAAACAACAGTAAAATAACAACCAACACAATTGCCATTTGAACTACACTTATACATGTTCTAGCTACAGTTATACTGGAGGGGGTGTAGCTCAGAGGTAGAACATGCTTTGCATGTAGAAGGTCCCAGGTTCAATCCCCAGCATCTTCAGATAGGCCTATGGCTCACGCGGGCTCAACTTGTCTGAGCGTGGAAAGCTAAGCAGGGTCAGGCCTGGTTATTACTTGGATGGGAGACCCCTCCTCTAGTTTCCTGCATCGAGCAGGGGGTTGGACTTGATGGCCTTGGAGGCCCCTTCCAACTCTATGATCCTATCCTATGATCTAGGAAAGAATCCTACCTGAAATCTTGGTAGTTAGTGTCAACAATACTGGGATAGATGGACCATTGGACCAAGGGTATGACTTCAACTCCAACCAGCCTCAATAGTCCAGAATGCTGGGGTTGCAGCCCCAAACATCTGGAGGGCACCAGGTTGGGGAAGACTGATCTAGAGAGTGTAATGTTTCCAAGATGAAGGAAATCATTTTAGGATGAGCGATGTGAAGTTGTCAATGTTATGAAAAGGGCAGTGATGCCATAAAACATAGGATTCTTAAGACAGCTGTATTGTGATTGTGCATTTGTTTTGTTTTTCTCTTGTTCCTAGGTCTGTGGGGTTTTTGTCACTCACTTCAAATAAAGTTTTGTTGGAGTTTATGATGCTTCTTGAATATCACACTCTTCTGCATTAGTGCTGTTCAATGCCCAGGATCTTCTACTAGTCTGTGTAGGCTTCTAAATGTCATGGAATGTAACACTAAGCAACAAGGCACACACAGCGGTGAGGCAGCACAGGTGTGCTGCAGTGGTGCACACTATGTAGACAATTACAACTGCAAACTATCCCCCCCCCCCCCGGACAAATTCTTGCAGACACCCATGTGAGTGACCTAGCTATCAGATTGGCTTTAGGATGTCACAGAAGGCAAGCAAAAATGATAAGAGCAAGACTTTTTTTTTTAAAGGAAGCATTTATTGACACTGCTAAAAATGTTTCTAAATCACTGAAGCTGCAATCCTATGCACACTTACCTGGGGGTAAGGCCATAGTACAAAAAAAGAAAAAAAGAAATCTGAGTAAACATCGATAGTGTTGAACTGCACAAAAACTTCTGTTAGTTCTGTTATTAGCTAGCACTTTTCAATGTGCTTTTGAGAAGATCTTATTTCATTGATCCTCAGGACAATCCTGTGAAGTAGATATGTTATGAAGGAAGATTCATGTCAAAATACAGAACTGAACCTGGGTTTTCTATGTGCGCATCCCATGCAAACTACAGTATCCATGTGTGTGCCAGTTAACGGAAACTTCTCCTGTATTTTCAGATGGTGTTTTGTTTTGTTTTTACTTTGCAACTATGAGGACTAGTAGCTTGAATGCTGAGATATCCCTCCATCAAAGGGGATATCCTGTAATTTGAAGTCTCTACATTCTTGGCACACCTCCCTCCCTCAATGTAAGGAACCATTTAGAAATTGCCCATTGTGTTAATTGTGATTTGTCAGTCAGGTTCTGAATGAAATGTAATATCCAAGTTAGTGTAGGATGAAGTTTCATTCACAAACACCATTTAGGCTATTCCTTGTTATCTGTTCATGCATTTATAGAATGAACAATATTGCTGCCTCACCGCTGTGCTTGAATCACCAAGGATGCGTGCATCCTACGCGAGACTGTGCACCTGTCGCAAGTTGAAAGGACTCCCCAGAGAGAGCTCTCTCTTTTCAATAAGGGACATGGCACATTATATTCCACTATGGGAATTATAAATGGCCATGAACAGATTTTCCAATCTCCCCTGTTCTACAGGAAGTTAACCCAAATGAGTTCTCCCAAGCCTTCTTGATGACAAACTCCCTTGGTACTCCCTCGGCAACAATTTTGCTCTTGCGAAAACTAAGTGCAGCATATATTGGCAAGGTTAAGCGCTGTGGGCGGGTCCTGTGAGGAATGTTGCTGCAGCTCACACAAGCGACTGCATCACCGACTGTATCGACCCCCACAGCAGTAGCTCTGCCAAGCTCTGCTTTGTGAACTATCCCAGAGTGAAAGCAATTTCCATATTGGCTAATGAAGTACATGCAGGCATTTGCAATTACCATTCATTTATTAAAGAGACGTTTGCATCAGCAGTCCTAAGCTGATCATTACAACCCAGAGGGAACTTGTTGAATGTTAAGCGTTGTTACACCTGAGAGGGGACTTGTTGAAAGCCTGTGGTGGACAGGGGAGAAGAGCTAATTATCGTCAAAGCACTTGATAAAAAGCTGCCCACCTCTTTCTAGTAGTTGGGGCCGGAACAGGGCTGTGTTTAGTAATTAATTTTTCATACTTGGATAAATGAAGCACCGTATGAAGATTCATTAAGGTGCTCCTGATCATGGCTAGGATCAAAATAAATTTGAGACTAGTTCTATGAGCCCAAGGGGGATTTAGTTTTATTTTGTTCACACAGCCCCCAAAGTCTGCAGGGTGGCTTTTGGCCAGTTAGTATCTTTCAATCACACCCAAGCTACATACGGACAAATGAAATTAAAAAACATAAAGCAGTTTTTTTTCTAGTTTTAAATTCAGTTCATCTTGAACTTTGAGAATTTCTCAAAGAGACAGTGTGGCGTAGTGGTGAGAGTGTTTGACTGGGACTCGGGAGATCCGGGTTCTAGTCACTGCTCGGCCATGAAACACACTGGGTGACTTTGGGCCAGTCACTGACTCTCAGCCTAACCTACCTCACAGGGTTGTTGTGACGATAAAATGGAGAGGAGGAGGAGGATTATGTAAGCTGCCTTGGGTTCCTTGCAGGAAAAAAGGCAGGATATAAATATAATTAATAAATAAATAAATTCTCCAGTCTTAAGTTTGCTTCATTCCAAACTTGGAGATTTTTTAAAAAATTGCATGAAAATTTACAAGCGTTTTTGTGCACATTTCTCCTAATACCTGCATTTTTGCCTAATATACACATTTTCTGCAATCAATTTTCCTAATATAATGCATTGTTAATGTTATTTTCTCTAACATATGCGTTGTGGGACACATGTTTTGACTGGAGAACTCCATTGCAAAATTAGAAGAGATATAAATTTTGAAGGATAACTGTGTTCTGGTTCACATAGTGGTTCTACAGTGCAAAATTACATCAATTCATATTAAAATGTGAACTGAACGAATTTCTCTCCCATCCCCACTTGATGATGTAGATTTTTAAGTAGTTCTGTTGCCGGCACTAAGAAAAACAGTGCCTCTCCGGTAAAGTGTGATTCGTGCCTCAGTGTGCCCTGCCCAATAAACACACCAAGGTGGAGAAGGGAAACCAACTATAGGGATGTAGCCGTGCAGCCCGCAGACAGGAGCAAGGCCCGAACTGGGCCTGCTCGTGTCCGACGGGCTGCTCAGCCACGCACGCGAGCCTTACCTGGGCTCTGTCTTCCCTGTCCGCAGGGTCCTGTCGCGTCACTTCCGGCACGGAGGAAGTGACGTGACAGGACCCTGCACTCTGTTTTTAGCGGGGGGGACCATGGCAACAGGGCTGTTTAAGCCCTGTCGCCATGGTTCCCCGCGCCAAAACAGAGCGCAGGCGGGGCTCCAGCGTGCCGGAGCAGTGGCTCCGCAGGCGGCGGAGGCGGCGGAGGCGGCGGAGGCACGCCAGAGCGCAGGACCAGGTAGGGAGACGGGGGTGGGGGGGTGGGGGCAATGGTGGTCCTCCGGCGGCAGCAGCAGCAGCGTGGAGGGCTGGGGGGTCCTCCAGCGGCGGCGGCTCGAGCGGCGCGAGCGGCACGGACACACTCCACGCTGCTCTGAAGAGCGGGATCAGGCCGCTGCCGCTCGCGGGGGGGCGAGCCCAGAACGAGCCTCAGCCGGCTCCAGCTCGGCCCCACCACTGCTAGGTGAATTTCCCTGGGGATAATTTTTCATAAGTGCGGGGCCAGCACTGAGAAGGCTCTTTCAGTAGTACTACCCTCTGGGCTTCAGAATGAGGGAGCACTTTGAGAACTTTCTCTGTAGATGACCTTAGGGAACAGGTAGGCTCCTATGGAAGGAGGTGTTCCATCAGATACTGGGGTCCCAAACTAGCACTTTGGATTGGGCTCAGAAATGGACTTGGAGCTAGTGCAAGCAAGCTGGTTAATGGTACTGGAAGCCGCTGAAAGGACAAGGAGAATCAATAGGGCTGCATTCCCCCTGTCTCTCTCCTGACAGAGGTCATCTCACAAGGTGACCAATGCTGTTTCGATGTCAAATCCAGGCCTAAACCCCAATAGAAATGGACACAGAAAATCAGTCTCATCCAAGAGAGCCTGGATCTGGTCCACCAGCACATGCTCAATCACCTTGTCCAAGAAGGCGGCATTTGTCACTAACCTATAATTATTGAGATCTTCCAGGACCAACAAAGTTTTCTTCAGGAGTGGTCAGACTATCGTTTTATCTGCTGCTGAGATTTTTATTTGAATGTTTTAGCTGATTTATTTATGTGCTGACGTCATTTTAGTATTGACTTTGTTCTTTTTCTTTACTCTTATTATATTGTTTTACTGGCTATTATTGTAAACTGCTTTGGGATGATAATTTTTATTCTGAAAGGTAGTTTGACAATCCATGCAATAATATATATATATATATATATATATATATATAAAATTAAAATAGGCTCAGGCTAAATGTGGGCCCAGTCCTTTACTTTGTGAGGGTGTGTGCGGGAGATACAGCCAGGGAGAAATGGTGGCGGCAGGTGGGGGGAAGAGTACCAAGTAATACAAGCAGTTACTGGACAGCGGATGGCTGTGACCTGTCTGAGGAAGTAATTTGTGTCAGGCAATAAATGATTGATAGCCTCAAAGCCGGAGAGTGAAAGGAAGGCAGATTATCAGAAAAAGAAGGCTGAGGGGCCAGGAAGGAGAGAGATTTTCAGCTGTTTAAGGGAAATACCATATTTTATTCCCACAGACACTTACAAAATAGCAATTATACTGGGCAAATCCAGCTATTTATAGATGCCTGAACCACTCTTCCCCGGCGCTAATGCACCTGCTCTTCAGAATGAATGACAGTGAGGCTAGTGAGGGAAACAGTAGTTAGCGGGTGCAGCAAAGCATATGATACTTGTCAGGCTCAATCTGGTTGAAAACTCTGTTCTGCTGCAAGCTCTTCTCTAAGCAGGCTCCACTGCTGAAAGGTAAAAACCCAGGGAGAAGAATGCCCAAAACTACCCAAGCAAGAACAGGCCTCATGTGGTGTAGAGAACAGGATTGGCTGTGAACAGTTTTGACATATGCAGTGTCAATATATAGATGTTTAAATAGTGAGAAAAGATAATGCCATTCTTCTTACCTTCCAAAAAGCATTAATGTTATCCTAATACTGAACTCATGAAATTGCCTTATATTGAACAGATAGGGTGGCCACGTGTACAGAGTAAAGTTCTCTATTTTGGAGAGCTGGCAGAGGACAGTCCTCTATTTGAGGGATGGCCGAATTTGTCATTTTTGCTTTCTCCCACATTTGAATTTTTTAAAATCTCAAGTTCTTTCTGACCTAGGTAAATAGGAAGGAATTTGTGTACATTCTTATCAAAAATGAATTGAAATGAAATTCTCAGCAATCTGCACTAGCCGAATTCAATAGGTACAGCTATTCCTGGCACAGAGAGGACCACGATGTAGCTGCCTACTGTATAGCTGTTAAAGACGAGGAACCTGTCAGGAAAAAAAGCAATGGTAACCCTAATTAAGCACTAACATGGTTAAATACACAGGAATTCAAACCCAAACTTTTAAAAGCTAAGCACTCAAAACCCTTGGCCTGGATGGATGAATCTGTCAGTTTCCATTTCCCCCCCATTCCAATTTTTAAAATCTCAAGTTAGGGGTGTGCGGTCTGCCCACCACCCGACTTGTTGGGCGCTCAGCGAGCGCTGCTGCTGTGCCTGCTGTGCCGGGCCGAAAGTGAGCGCCATCCGAGGTGCTCGACGGACCTCCGGGTTCCCGGCGGTACACTTTTTATGTAAAAAATGGCATAAGATACATTAAAAGAGGCCGTGGTTTGCATAACGTAAAAAGCGTACTGCTGGGATCCCAGAAGTCACTTCCCTGGCTTGGCTCACAAGAACACGAGCCAAGCTGGGGAAGTAGGTAGGCCGAGCGGAGCTTGGAGGGTCAAGCCCGGCGAGTTCACCGGACTTCCATGGTCCACCCCCCAATCGAGCTCTGCACACATCCCTATGACAAGTTCTTTCCATCCTGAATATGAAGAAATGTATGAATTTTGGAACATTCTTAGCAAACACAAACTGAAATAAAATTCTCACCCATCCCTACGGTTACCCTGAGTGCCAACGCTTTACAATTAAAAAAACCTGGTACCTGGGCAGAAGGTTGAATCCTTCTTCATCAGAGAGGTCAGAGTTGAGGGTGGGTCTGGAACTGGAGGCAGGGGTTAAGTCGAGGTGTGTTTTTTGTGGGTACAGGGAAAGGGGCAGGAATTTTGGGGCATGGCCAGGCTCCAATCCACCACAATCATTCTGTTCATTCACCAAAGGTGAATGGTTTATATAAAAAAGAGATAGCTTTGGGGAAACACCAGCATTGCCTCTTCATCATTTCTTCTTCTTCAAACAACTGTCCAGAAAGGAAAATGAAAGCAAAACAAATAGCAAGGTAGTCCGAAGAATGGTTTTCACTTGCCAGTTTGTCCTATCATTTAGACAGCCACATGAAATAAGAGTAATGAAGAGGGATGAAGGGAAAAGTTCATTCTGTGAAAGGAATAAGAATGAGTTGTTATTGGGTGGTGAGCTGTTGTTTTTACACCATTTGAGGAACAATAAAAAGAAGTTTGCAGGTGTACTGAGAGGTGTCTCTCTCTATCTGTTATGGCAGTGTGGCAGATGGAAAGCTAACTTGGATGCTTGCTGTGCCAGAGGTGGGCTCATTTATGTACTCCCACTGTGTTGGCCCTTGAAAGCTATTTCACTTCTTAGAAATGGCTTTCTTTCGATGTGACAGTAAAGATGAAAAATGTGCCATTTCTTACAAGGAGGGAGGGAAGGAAGTATCTGCTTTTCCTGAACAGTAAAAAGGAAGGAGGATTTGTTTAAGTGACTTTTAGGACAGCAAAGGAGTTCAGAATGGAGCATTTCCAAGAAAGATCATTGCAGATATGTTAGGCTGGTTACTTCAACATCACTCCAAAAAGAGGATATTTAGAAATGATTACTATTATTTAAATAGAAATACAATACATCTCACCACAGTAGAGAAGGCTGACCAGGTGGCCTGTGTGCTGTTCAGTCTGCTATACAGACCTTAAGTGTTGATGGGCAACTCCAAGGCCTCTGTTCTCCATTCTTATGGTTATTTAACTTTAAATTATACTGGCACTGGACAGAGGATGGCTTCCAATAGAAGACTGTCCTCTGTAAAGTAAGCCATATAGGTACCCTAGTTGTATACTGGTGATCCCTAAAATCTTGACATTGCAGAACCAATGTTTTCTAAAGGTTTATTCATGTAAGTGAAGATGTGCTACCATCTCATCTCACCCCCTTCATAAAAGTTCTGCAAGTTTCCATTCAAAGACAACAGTGTGATAGCCATCAAGTACTACCACTGTCCAGTGGTAGATGTAGAAGATCCAGGTTCAGTCTTGGACATCTTCAGTTAAAAGGACCTCAAGTTACAGAGAATGGAAAGACTACCATTGGTGGGCCCCACATAATCATCAAGTGGGTGCATGGGACCATCTGATAACATGTAATCCAAAAAAGAACATAAGGAAGTACCAGTTGGCTGAACTAGTACATCTGTGAATGGCCGAAACACATGACACTACAATGTGTGCAAAGTGATTGCCCTTTTCTGAAAATCTCAATAGCCATGGGGAGGCAGTGGTTCACAAATGGCACCTTCATGCAATCTCCACTGGTTTGAAGCTCACTCACTCCTCCAGCATTGTACACTTCACCAGGTTCAACCTGTTTACACTGCATATTCCTGCATTTGTAGCACACCATCCTCTGTGAGCTTTTCTACAGGAGGCTGTTAATCGACTATAAATCTGCTGTATAGGTTTTGTCACAGTATTGAGATCCAAGTACTACATGAGGAGCAGTTCCTTTCCTGCTTTTCCACTGCATAACCTCTAGGTGGCAATGTGGTATAGCAGAATAGTGCAAATGCACAAGAGAAAATCATGCTTTCTTTTGCTTTCACAATTAAATGCTACATTTTCCCTACTCTAAAAAAAGCAACTTGCCGAAAATGCTGGTTGGACACAGAAGCAAAACTGGAGGGTCACAATGTCATCTAAAAAACCCGAGTAGGGAATGATGAATGCATGATAAATGCCTCATGCATTTTATTTATCTGTGGGCTTAATGCATAAGAAGAAGGTTTTTTGGACAATAGAAAAGAAGAGAGAACTTTCTTTGTATTTTTAGAGTAAGAGAAAGTATTGTTACTTATATATGTTTTAGAGAAAATCAGAAGTCCATTTTAGTTTTAGTTTGTGTTGTATGTTTTCTTTTTGTGATGTTTGTTGTTGAAAATAAAGAATACTTTTAAAAATAAAAATAAATGCCTCATGCAGAAAACCCTGTGTGTAAATCCATCTACTACAAGCTATTAGGTGTGTTTTATTGTTTAGTCAAAACTCCAGAACTGTCAAAATGAAGGAGAAAAACTCATTAGCACATCTTACATTTCCAATCCCTTCTATTTCCCCCCCCATTAATCATGTTTTCCTTTGCAGGTGGGAACTTGTTTTACCTTGTTATCAGTGAAGCAAAACACCGTTTATTCTTTTTTTTTATGCTACATTTGCTTTCTTCCTGCTTGCATGGAGTCTGTTGCATTTGTTTACTGATAATGCATAAGATGATGTTGGGCACATGGAGTGAGAAAGGCATCAAAGCTTTTATATACATGCAGCAGTATGTTCTCAGAGTTCCCAGTTGTATATGTGCGGTGTCACTAGCAGATCTTCAAAATTAACACACATAAGTTGGGTAGTGGGGGACTGTAGTGCTGTAATGCCCCCCCCACACGCATAGGCATTTATTGAACATTTGAAAGAGGTTTAAGAAACACACCTGTGCCCATTCTAGCTTAGAGTTGCCATATTTTCATCTAGTAAATTATGGGCAGTCCAGCCCTTCACTGTATCAGCGGGGCAAAATGCATAGGATACCAAACTAGCATGGATATCTACAGTAGGCTGACCTTTTTTGAATTAACATTTCTTTTAAATGTGTGCTGCATCCTTATTCGACCTAACTTTTCTGGGCTTATTGTAATAGGAAAAACAGAATGGTCATGTGCAAGAAGGAAATGCTCCTGGGCAAGAGCCTTTTAAAAAAGAAGAAGAAGCCTTTAATAAATTATCTTCTTTGCATTGCAGAGATGAACCAGAAATATGTGATGTATAGAAAAGGGCATAGTTTGTGAGATCTGTATGTCAGTGAGTGTTTTAATGCTTTCTTTCACAGCCAGTTTGGTTCATAAACCTGTGCACTGCTTTCCTGTATTTTAATCTATGTCATAGATCACAAAATCTAGACTACTGCTGAAGTCAGGTTTGTGCTAATACAACTGCAAATTTCATTTTGTATTTGACTCCCTACAATCCATGCATATTTTCTGTCCTACTTTATTAAATTACACATAGATTTTGCAATAACTACACACACACACACACACACACAATGGTTCGTGTGCATGCACACACACACATACCATTGTTATTGCCTTTTCTTTGCAGCAATGATCCTCAAAAATAGAGTTGCCAGTGTAGGGTTGCCAACAGATCATATTAATTTTAAGGACTGTTAATATTTGAGATACAATCAACATGATCCTTTAGATGATGACGACTGAAGTGAATGGCAGTGGTGGAAGATGCTAATGCTTACATCCCATTTGTTTGAATGGGGCCACAACAGAAAGTGTTCCCATGAGTGGACTGTGTCTATTGTATCAGATGCCAAAAGGTTGATGTTTTGATAATTTCTAATTATCTGTATTCATATATATATATATATATATATATATATAATAACATATTTGATGGTCCTTGACCCTGGGTTGGATCCAGACTCAGTCATGCTTAGAGTAGACCCACTGAAATCAAGACTTAATTTATTCATGACTAGCTTAAGTCCCATGGATTTCAAAGGGTCTACTCTAAGCATGACTAAGTCTGGATCCATCCCTTTATGTCTAGGCTTTTCCAATTTAACTAGAACCCTTGCTTTAAAACTTGGTGTTGCATTTGATAGAGCCAAAAATCTAGCTCCAAAATTAGTGTTGTGTCACTTCTTTATGTTAAATGGATATGTATGTGATAAGCAGTGGGAAAACATGGGAGAGGTACGGTAAGTGGAAGACAATGACATCCGCACATAAAAATCCATGGATGAGACAGGATGAAGGGGCCATAAAAGCCTTGTCTGGAAGTACCTGTAGTGGTAACCATTTGAATGAAAAAAGGGATGGAGTCTAGGGATGAGTGATGAAAGGAAGGAATAAGAGCCACAAACCAAGGAGGAAGTAGCAGGAAAATAGGGCTTTGCTTTCCCACCATTCACTCTTCTTGTGATAAGACCTGCTGCAGTTTTATATATTGTTGTGGGTTTCTTTTCAGATTTCTGTGAGTAGGACTATCAGTGTGGGTTGCAGTTTGAGCCAATGCCAGAGATGAAGAAAGACACACACGGCAACAGAGTTTGGGCTCTGTAAGCATTTTCAGGTGCTGGCTGGAGATGTGTTGTAGGAGCACCTTGTCTGTCTGTTGGAGTCTTTAACAGTGGTGTAGTGGTGTGGAAATGCAAAGGAGTCCAGCTCTGGGCCTTTTTTTTCAGAGCAGGAGAAATGGCATCAACTGCCGGAGCACCAGGGTAATTAATGGATTCTCTTTGCTCTGGCAAGTGAATGATGTGATAACAAAGCTTTCAAGTTTGACTATTGTCTGTGACAGATAAGCAATGATGAAGTCCTAGAATGAGAAAAAAAATCAAGCAAAGGCTGGATATTTCTTTCCTTTTCTTTGATGGCGCTCCTACTTCATGCTAGCAGTTTAGATGACAACAAGCCTTTCTACAGAAGGCTGTTAATCCACTTTCACAATTAAACGCCACATTTTTCCTGCTCTAAAAAACTCACCGAAAGTGCTGGTTAGACACAGAAACGAAACTGGAGGGTCACAACATTGTCTAAAGAACCTGTAAACTAATGTGAGTAGGGAATGACGAGTGCAGTGCACGATAAATGCCTTGTGTAGGAAAGCCCAACGTTACTTTGCAAAAGTGTTTGCATTTCTAATTGAAAAAGTGATGGGTTGCATTTCAGCTGTCCGGAGATGGTTTGTTAAAGCTCCATGTGTTTTACAAGCAGTCCGAAGTAAGCACCACTGAGTTCAATAGAGTTTACTCCTGGGTAACTATGCATCGGATTGCAGTCATGCCCCATAAACGACTAGCTTTTAGTAGGGATTTGTTTATTGGTTTTGGATGTCTGTGTTTTATGATGGAGTTTTAAACCAGAGTGTTAGCTCTTTTGATTATAAATACCAATAGAAAAGTGGTATCTCCCTCTCTCTCCTAGGAGCAGGGGAAGCTGACGACTCCTATGTCAGTGGGGCTCCTTATCCGTTGCCGCTTCCCCCCTGAGCTTTATAGGAGCTATCTATTTATGGTGCTCCGTGGTGGTGAACCTATTTTGGGGATGGAGTACACCACCATGGATAGCTCCTATAAAGCTCAGAATAAAAGCTGCAGTGGATGAGGAGCCCCACTGACACAGGAGTCACCAGCCTCCCCTGCCTAGGAGCGTGACTGTGGATTCTCCTTGGGGGTATGGCTGTGGAGGCTGTCATGATGAGCTCCTGCACTTCAGAACCTACCACTGCCCCACTGCTGTTTAAGCTGTGCCTCTCCCTATGCTCAGCATAGATATTTGTAAATAAACACAAATATTACAAAATACCAATAAACCTCCAAACCTGGGTGAGTGGGCTGCATCCCAGGAACTTCTCACTCACTCACTCACTCACTCACTCAGTGAAGTGGGGTGAGTGTAACAATATTGTGCATAGCAAGAATTCATGTGGCTATGCACAATAGGATCAATCAATAAATGTGAGGGTATGTCGGAGGGTCCTGTCCTGAGAGGTTTTCTAAACTCTCCCCCCTCCCTTTCTTAGCTTTCCATAAATATTAAAGAAACTTTTCTTTACAAGACCATTCAAAGAGATCAGGGAAATGGAACTGGCGGTGAATGAGGTCATTGCACAACTTGGTGCCCAATCTTAGTTTTATTATCTGGCCCCTGCATTACATTACAGATCCATCAGCCTCAACAGTGTCTCCCTAAAGCAGATGGAGCCTGTCTTGGTGATGACAGCTTGATCCGTATCTCTTTCACACCTCTTGAGGGACATTTCTTTTGCATACAACAGGGTTTTGGTTTTTTTTTATTAAAAATTATTTATAAAATGCCTTCCATTTTATATGCTCAGCTAAACAAGTTATTTGATTTTGTGTTATTGTGATAAGTAAATATGTCACTCACTGTGCTGAACATCTGAGAAGCTGGAGATGTAAATATGTCATGGCTGATGGTTGCAAGCTTCAACAACCGAGCCAAGGATGAATTATGTATATACTTTTTTTTTCATTCCCTTTTGAAGAGCTTGGCAACAAATCCCAGCCTTATGGACGTGAGAAGACAAAACCTTACTCGAGCAAATGAACCTCTGGACTGGTTGTTCACACATTTATATTTTTATCATTGATGTCTGTAGAATCAAAGGATACATCCATGTTTGAAAGACTCATTGCAGATCAAATGCCACAGATAGAACTTCAGCTCATCTCACAGCATCTCTCATGTGACCACTGCCAGGCTGCTTCAAATAATGTATACAACTTTGGCACACTTGGTTAGGAGGACAGTTTGCATGGCAATGGACCACCCAAGTGATGTCCACGATGCTTGGTTAGTGCAGTGTGTGACAAGACAACATGGTCTTCCTTAACCATAGCCCTATGCAGGCATTTGCCTGCACATGTAAGGACAGAAATTGTGTAAGGGTGCAGGGGCACGCACACAATTCCTGCCGCAGTGGCTCCAGATATGCAGGCCCTATGAAAGATCCTTCCTGTGTTGAGTAGGGAGATCTGCAGAGGGTTTCTGCTTGCATGCAGCTCTGGCTAAAAGCCTCCATGCAATTAGGAACCCTGCCTCTGATCATGCAGAGGCTTCTATTCGCGTTCAGCTGGACATGAGCAGAATCCAGAACCCTTTGCAGACTTTCCTGCTCAACACAGGGAGGTCTTTAGAAGAGCCTGTGCATCCGGGGACAGTGGAACAGTGTTAGCATGCACACCCCTGCCCCCCTACGCAGTTTTAGCCCACACATTTATTTATTTATTTCATTTTTATACCGCCCAATAGCCGAAGCTGCAAGGGCGGTTCACAGCAATTAACAAGACAGTCCCTGCCCGCAGCAGGCTTACAATATAAAAAGACACGACGCACAAGGAAAAGGAATGGGGAGGGAAGAAGGGGGAATATTAAAGAATACTCCTGGGCAGGGCTGGTGGAATGGCCCTGCGCTCCCTCTCATCTCCCTCCTCTCAGCCTGCTGGAATGGCTGCTGGTGGTGGCAGTTGAGGGAGGAGGAGCCTTCAGGTTTATACGACGACACGGTCCCTTACCCTTTAGGACCAGGCGCATAGACACTTCTCAGGCTAAGCACTTAAAAACCTGAGGGGAGGGTCAAATGAAACCTTTCCCCTACCAATGAGGGAAAAGATGAATACTGGTTATTAAGGATCAAGCTTAAATTTATGATACTGTGGGTACAAAGGTGTATCTCTCTGTGTGTATACACTTATAACTTCTTAGGCCTTGTCTGAAACAGTGAGAAAGGGCCAAAACCTGATATGTCTTCCTCATATTTAATTGTGATTTTATACTGAAGGCTTGTTTTTATTGTATGCCATCCTGATATGGTTTACTGAAGGACAGCCTAAAACTTGATATTGTACAAATTTTGTGTGTCTATTGTCTGTTGACTTACTCTTTATGCTGGTCCTGGACCGTAATAAAGATTTGATTTTGATTTGATGTGTATGTGTGTGTAGATTTAAAAGTAATGCAGGTTAATAACGCAAAGCTGACACGTAGGATTTAGGTAGCAAACAAAATAAAAACAAGTTTATTTTAATTCTCAAAATCTTAGTTCCAGAAAATAACTTTAAACCTGCATAGGGCTCATGCGGCCAGTGATTGCATAGATCAGTGTTCTCCAACCTTGGGTCCCCAGATGTTTTTGGCCTACAACTCCCAGCATTGTTGGGAGTTGTAGGCCAAAAACATCTGGGGACCCAAGGTGGGAGAACACTGGCATAAATGACCTGGAATAGAGTGACAGCCAGGGAATGGCAGTCACCACATCACTCCAGATAACTGCTGAAGCAGAACTCTCAGAACCAGAGTCTTGCACAAGGCTACACAGTAGATCTATGAATGAGCAGAGATTTTAATTGACATCTGCCACATACATTCTAAACCCAAGACCAGAATGGTTTCTAGGCACCCCTGTCCCCAACCAGGTTTAATGGCAGTTGTGCCTGGGATTCCCTGCTGCTGATGAAGTCCACCCAGCAAAGCCTCCTTTTCCTTTGACCTTGTAAGACTAAGCCATTTCCCTTTTATGTTAATTTTACAAATAGATCGTGTCCTCTTCATTCTCTTGCGCCCCAAGCGACTATTGGATTATTGGAGTCACCGTTCCAGGAAAGGCACCCAATAATTACACAGAGCCAGGGTTGGGTTCTACCGTGGCAACAACTTTATTGGTTACAGCTTAGAGTTTGACATGGTATGGGGATGGATCCCTGAAACGGCCAGCCCGCCTGCTAGCCGATTTGGATGGCAGCCTGCATTCAGGGTGCCCCAATTGGGGGGGGGGGTTAGATGTCTTGCCAAAGCATGGGTTGGCCATGCCCCGGCATGTGGCATGTGCATGTTTCCCTGCTCCCCTGGGGTGGCACTAGCATGCTAACCCCCGAGCTGGGCTGCAGCCTGGTGGCCCCCACCAACAGGGACCCCCCATTCCTGTTAGGGAGGGGGTGTGTGGACCCCCTTTCCCTTTGACTTGGATCCAGCCCGATGCCATCTGCCTTGAAGTTGTGGCGTTGCTGCTTGGCAAATAACTTTAAACAAACTTGTATTGCTGTGAGAAAGGCAAAAACCCTGTGAGACAAGAAAATCGATCTCTACAGGTAAAATTCCTTCCCATCCCAGCCCTATTAACCAGCAGCTGACAGTCATCCACAGCAATAAACCACCTTACCTAAGGGGAGGGTGGGTTGGGAGCAAGATCACAGCATCTCTGTGTGCAGGGAAGGAGGAGCCTGGGCCAAGGTCCCCTTTTATAGCCACAGAGTGGCCTGGAGGGAAAACTGCCTCCCAGCCCACTCCCAGGGGCCCTGCCCTCCCCCAAGTCCAGCTAGCATCGCTGACTGGGCTGAGGGAGCGGAGACCTGTGCAACCCGGGCCCTGCCCCCGCCCACACAGAGCTGCCGGCACGCAGCCTCCAGTTGTGCCAGCCTCTTCTTTTCCTGCCACAGCGCCCTTGTCATGGCACAAACAGGCCCCCCCGGTTAGCAGGGGACCCGAGCTTATACTTCCATCATAGTCAGTTAAAATTGTCTCCAATGGCAATGTATCATAAGAATGCTTCGCCAATATGTCTAACCCAGAAAATCGCCTTTAAGGCTCTTGGCGCTTGAAGGATGGACAATTTTCTGGGTTTATCTCCATCACTGTCTTTTGTTCTTGAATAGACATTGGCATTGCTGATAGGCTGGGTGATGCCTTGCGATCATGTACGCCCCTGTCTGCATGTCTTTGACAAGCCCTCCGGAGCTGCCATATGGAGTGATGCCTTGCCATCATATTTCTTCCACTCCTTCCTTTTCACACTTTAAAGCACACACAAGAGACAAACAGTTTAATGATCATGTTGTAAAAGTGATGTTTTGGAACAGAATCAGCAGGAAAATGAATGCAGTAAGAATGCAGTTCAATGAACCTTCCTGGCAATGCCATAAATGGACCTGATTTTCAGGTTGTTTTTCATGATGACAAGGGTAGACCCAGACTGCAGGCTCCGTCTCTCCCAGTTTTATAGGATGGTATACAACTGGGACTTCAGGGTGCAGTGCCTGCTCAATATATTTTGCTACCTTAAGTGGAATCCTAATGATGGACCTCCACCACGTTCCACCCCAGTTAGGGCCAATACTGTGAGAAGACTTGCTGAGCAATTCAGACCTTAGTTCCTGCCTTGATCTATTCTCCCCTCCAGGCAACAACTAAAGTGGGTTGCTTCACTCTGCTGCATGGTAGGACCAGCCTCAGTGGAGAGTGATCTGGATAAAAGCAAGTGCCTTTCCTTGTAAGGATGCCAGTTAGAGTTGAAATAGGTGAGCTTATTGAACGATGGTAAAACAAATATCAGGGCAGATATGCATCGTCCATGCATCCATCCATACCTGCAGTGGGTGGCATGCAAATGTACACAAAATTTACCTTGCTAATAATATTAGGCATCTTTTTTTTTTTAAATAAAAAGCAGACTTCTAGGCCTTATGGTTAGGAGAAAATGTTTGGTTATATGTGCAGTAAATATACTGGGCTACATCCAATGTCACGTGAGTGGACCTTCACTCGTGCAATTGGGCTTCCCCTTCCTCTCCTTTCTCCTGCACCACCAAATCTGCCTTGGAAGTCCCTGTATGTATGGGGGACATATAGTGCGTGGGTGCAGGGGGAAGGGCAAATCCATTCCAACTGCTGGGTCCATTCCACTGGTGGACAGACACCATTGGATACAATCCACGATGCTCAGAAACCAAAGGAGGTTATAGCATATGATTTGTAATTGAGAGCATTATTTTGACCTAGCATAAAATACCAATGCCACATATTGCATCCTGTGTAAAAGCATCATCATGCATGTCCTGTGTCAGTATCACAGGAAATGAATAGTACAAATAGGCTTATGGCACTACAGGGACTTGTTCTGAGAGTGGGATTTTTCTTGCCAAAGTGGAAAGAAATTGCTTTTGGCATCTTTACCTTGCAGTGAATTGGAGATAGTCCATGGATTTCTTTGGGTGTTGGCTTCCCTGATGACGAAGGTGCAGCTTTTAAAGATTACAGATATGTGATGTGGACTTACTCTTCTCAAGGCCAAGAAGGTGGCAACAGTACTTACTTATGGGTTAAGAATCTGTGAGCCCTATGTAGGATGGACAGATTCAATAGAGATTAGAGACCCTGTAACTTTAAAAAAATGTGTTGAAAGGGAATTTTGGTGGGTGCAGCCGTTTTCACCCTTGCAGCAGCTTTGTGACATGGCAAGCTGCTCCAGATATATAGTTTATTTATTCATTTAATTTGTTTATGTGTTGTTTTCTCATTTAAAAAAAATATCCAAAGTGGCTCACAATAAAAAAAATAAAATGACTGAAAACACATACCATAAAATCTATAATTTGACACCAACCAGACACAGCATAAGTTTTTGGTTTTTTAAAAAATCCCATAAAGAACAGCTAGATAAAAGCAGCAGAACCACAGATCACATGCTCAAAGCATTGGAAAACAAAAATGTATTTAACCTTCAGCCAAAAATACAGTATGAAAACATGGTGTCTAAAAGGGTACAGGAGCCCGGCTTTCTAAGGACCAAAACAGACATTACTTTAAATCTGTGTCTAGCAGCTACGTCCTCCCCCCCCCTTTTCATATTTACTCTAGAGTAGATGTATTGCCCCCAGTCTGCATCAGGACCCTAGTATGAGTTAGGCCTGGGAGGTGCTTTTAAGATCTGGATCAGGGGCCCTGCACCTACTCTATAGTAAAACTGAAAAGATACACATTTAAAATAATGCCTGTTTTGGCCCTAATGCATTTACCCATCCTAACTACAGAACAACTTCATGTGTCTCTTATTTTCTTCATAGAAGCATATTCTTCTTATTATTATGTATTAAGAAACTGAGCCCTGATAACACAGCTTTGTTCACTCTCTAAATGGAAGCCCACAGTCATTCCTGGTTAAGTTCAACTTCCCAACCCTTTCATAGACGATGGGAAGAACATGCAATGGTGAAGGTAATTCCTTACTGTGGTCTGTCTGGAATTATTTCACCCCTATGGAAGAAGAGCAATTGTTACAAAAGAGCTGCCAATACATCAATCACACTGTGTGTAATCTTCCTTCCTAGCCCTGTTCTGAAATGCTGCTTTATCTTTCGAAGAGTTGGTTGCTCTTGAGCTTAGCTGTAACTACGGATGGCAGGATAGGAAGAGGCCACGCACGTGGGTTCTGCTCCTGCAGATAGCAGATAACGGATGTACTTGGTGCCTCATCCATCATCTCTCTTGAAAGCAGACAATGCTGAGGACAGCAGATTTCGGAAAACAAAAGGAAACAGCCCCAGAGGAAGTCCCAGCGAGGACTGCATATACGTTTTAAGCAAGATAAATGAATGCGCCGAAGCAATGCAAGTTTGATTATATTTAAATTCAATTTTAGCTGAGGGGAGATTAGTTTTGAGGCTTGCTCGTTCGAGGAGAAAAAACACAATCCCCCCTCTTTTTTCCTCTCGTATCAGATAGATGAATCTATGCAAAATGCAGGGTTTGAGGCTTCTCTTTGAGCTTTCCTTTTGAGTTCTAGACACATCTGCAAAATGTTGAGCATTCAGTTTGAAATAGACTCCAGAAAGTGAAAGTCCATGTCAGCCAGACCTCTGGAATTTGTGTTTGGTTTTGTGGCAGACTCAAAGCTCAGTCTGAACATATTCACAAGTTGCGAGGTACAGACATGTTTGTGCATCTAGGTGTATTCAGGATTAATCTGGACGTGCATTTTTTCCTCACTCAGTTTGTTGTTTGACTAAAGGGACCCAATAGCCATCTCATCTAACCCTTCAACCCAAAGGCAGGGTCATGCCATCTGACCAGATGAGCCTGCACTGCAGAATTTGGAACACAGAATGGTGCCCCTGCAATAGAGGTGCATGCAGAGCAAACTACTCGAGATGATGCAAGCAAGCCACAGGATCAGAAGTGCTAATGCAAGTGATCTTTCAGTTGATGGTGCAACTAACATTACATTTTGCTTGGAGAAAGCAGCTTCTTCAGTATTAACCTGCATTATTCTCATATACAGAATGATATGCACCAGCAACATGAAGATATATAATTATATATAGGAAAGGACTCCTGCTTATTTTATTCTCCATGTTGAGTCTTTGGGGCTCATGTCTCCAAAACCCTTATCTTTTCTTTTAAGAGTTAATACAGTTTACTTCCTGCCCTCTCTCCACCTGTATCTCATCATTATTCAGCAAGCACCTATAGTGTATGGATCATGTTCTACTGAGGACTATAGCCATGTTCCTACTAAGTTGCACCCTTGATTTCAAAAAGAGCTTTTTTCAGTGGTGTCATGGAACAGGAATGTGGGTGAGTGCAGCTCTAGTACTTTTTTCACAGCAGGAGTGGTGATGTCATCTACTGGAGCAGTATTAATTGCTGGTGTTGTAAGCTTGGAGGGTTGGAGGATAGGTCTGGCTTGGCACATGATCCCTTTGTTGGGTGGTTAGGCTTAGACAGTGACTGGTCTAAGGTTAGCCAGTGAAGTCTTTATGGATGATCAAGGTCTCCATACACACACATACACACCTTTCTTGGACCCTCCATTGGTGTGTGTCTACCAGGGCTGTCATGATGAGCTCCTGCTCTTCAAAATTTACCAGTACGCCATTGGCTTTATTTTCTTTGTTGTGTTTGCCTTTCATGCTTACTACTACTGCCGCTGCTATGAAGCAGAACTCTTGTTATTCCCATTTTACAGATGGTGAACCAAGACTGAGTGATAGTGGTTTGCCATGGAAGTTAATCCAGGTGATCTTTCAGGTCAAAGCTCAACTTTCAATCCAAGGCTTTCAATCCAAAGCTTGACACTGGCTTTCATTGGTACCTTTAATTGTAAGCTCTTTAGGCAGAAGCTGCGTCACATCTCTGTTCCATGCAGCACCTAGCATAATCATGATGCTATCTAAATCTCAGACAGATTACTATTTTTCTGAAGACCATCTGGGCTGTTTGGAGGGCAAATAATGAATTTTAGAAACAAGGAATCTTAAAGAATAATACAAATATTGGGTTGGTTGACAGTACTCAAGCAACCATTGTATATACTGTACATAATTCCCTGGAGAGAATGTAAGGCTTATGGACTGACAGTGACCATTTTGATCATAGACATTGATCTAAATAATTGGATTGTCATGAGGTCTCATAAACAGGTTTAAGGTTGGCATGGAACTACATGAGGCTGAATTTTATGATCAGTTCAACTAATAGATCAGTTGAAGAACAGCATAATCATTTATGTGGCATTCACTAGATTTTTAATCATGTTTATTCAGAAATACTTCCAGGTCAGGACTGAACCTTACATAATTACCTATACCCATTCTTTCACACTGAAACTTGATTTTTTCCTCCCATTTAATGAAAAACATGTCCTTCCCATGTACTGTACCTAAGGGCTATTTTGTTTATTCCCCAGACTTTGCCAAGGACAACAAAATGTTGTTTGTGCTGGAATTTAGATAAGTACGGAAAGTTTGAAGCTTAACTGATTCTCTTTGGAGTAGAAACCTGAGCTCGATATTTGGAAGGATTAGATGCTTTGGAGTGGTGTTAGGATTGGGGCTTTCAACTTTGTAATGATTAAATTCATAGATAAGGGCCTTTCCCCACTCATAGCACAATATTCTGCCAGTTTTCATTCCTTCAAAATGAAGGAGCTATAAGCTTGAACCACATCCTTTCTTTCCTCAATAAAACTGAATTATTTCTTTCTCTCTTTTTAGTAGCAAAATGTAATGGAAATAAGGTTTAGTTTATATTAAATTGGTATGCTAATATAATAATGTACTATTAATTCATAGCTGTGTAGTAATCATTAATAATAATGTACTGCATAATTTATTGCTTACGGGCCTTCAATAATATTTATTTAAAAGACTAACGATAAAGAGCTGCCCTATTCATTTGAATCTTGTAGAATGTACCATGTGCATAATAGGGCTGCATGCACAGAGCATTTCCCAGCACTGATATGAATGAAGCAGTCCCTATCCATGTGGATCTGCACATTCATGCACCAGACTGTCTACATGAATGCTTAAAGCACTGGTTCAGGGTTCTGGAAAATAGCTATGGAATAGATGGTATTTGCAGTACAATCATGATCAAAGTCATCCATCTGTTTATTATATACATTTATATTCTGCTTTTTCTGCAAGGAGCTCAAGGTGGAGTACATAGGAACATAGGAAGCTGCCTTATATTGAGTCAGACCATTGATCTATCTCGCTCCGTATTGTTGACACTGATTGGCAGCCGCTTTCCAGGGTTTCGGGCAGGATTCTTTCCTAGCCCAACTTGGAGAAGCCAGGGATTGAACCTGGGACCTTCTGCATGCAAAGCATGTGCTCTACCACTGAGTTATGATCCCTCCCATTTTATCCTCACAACAGATCAATGAGGTTTGTTAGGCAGAGAGTGTGTGTGTGTGTGTGGGGAGGCCCAAGATCACTTAGTGAGCTTTCTGGCTGAGTGGGATTTGAACCTAGGTCTCCTCGGTCATAGCCCAGCACTCTAACCCATCCTTCCCCATCCTGGTGCCCTCCAAATGTGTTGGTCTGTAACTCCCATCATTCCCAGCCAGCATGCCATCTGGGATTGATGACAGTGGTAGTTCAACACACCTCGAGGACACCAGGATGGGGAAGGTTGCTCTAAGCACCTTCTCCGGGTGCCCCCTTCAAATGAAGTGAGGTGGGTGGCTACTCAGGAGAGGGCCTTTTCTGTTGTGGAATTACTTCTCCAGAGATGCTTGCTTGGCTGGCGCCTATGTTGTGGTCTTTTTAAGCACCAGGTGAAGTCCAGGTGAAGTCCTTGTTATTTTCTCATTTTAGTCTTTCGGTTTCTGTTGTTTTTAAACCTGTTACTGTATTTTAAATCTTTACACTACTGCTGGTTTTATAATGATGTTTTAAACTTGTAAATGTTTTATACTATGTTTTATTGTGCTGTATTTTATGGTTTTTATTGTTGTGAACCACCCTGAGAACGTCGCTATTGGTGGTATAGAAATGTAAATAAATAAATAAATTAGCACTACATTACAGTGTCTCTCGTTTTGTTGTTGTTGTCTTGTTATTTCTATCCTGCCTATTTACTAAGAGTATTCAAGATGGTTTACAGTAGTAACATCAATAAAACTCACATCACAATTCCAGTAAATGATAACAAATTACAACAATGCAATTTAAAAAAACCAATACACAGCAAAATAGGCTAGAAGAACAGACTCACCGCCCATAGAGCTTCGGCTATTGGGCGGTATAGAAATAATAATAATAATAATAATAATAATAATAATAATAATAATAATAATAATATAGCATTAATAACACTGTCCACAGAAGGCCTGCTGAAATACATGGTTCAGTGATTGTAAATGGATGTAGATGGCTACTGATCTAAAACAATTATGATCCAACAGGACCAGCTCAGCTCTGTACCTGCTATCTCATGTGTTGTGGGATCTCATTTCTTTCAAAAGAACGGTCACCTTGCATCCATTTTATGGTGTGGAAAGATCAAGGCATGTTTGAGCTGGGCAGAGGGGCAATGGCAACATCATTAACACATGACATCCCCCTGACCCTATACCAGCTTCAAAAGCACTCTGTTGCAACTGGAAACAACTGTGTTTCATTTCATCTTTATCCCATTGAATGCTGTAAATAATGGTTACCTCTCTTCTTTATTGCAAACTTTTTCAATATTAGAAAAGTGTGTGCATGACCTGGCCTTAATAATAATTTCCATAGACTAACTACACCACCTTTGTTTGTTTGTTTTTTACTTACTTCAACTATTCCTTTTACGTCCAGGTCTTTTATCACTTTAGTTGCTTTCCTCAGGCACTGCTCCAGTTTGCCTGTTTCCTGTCAACAACATATGAAGCAGTGCCAAATAAAGCAATATTTTTTGTTGTAATATTTTCCCTCCATGCCAGACTATTGTGTAGTTAAAGAAATGTGACCGATCTGTTGTGTTTAATTCCCCCCCTTCAAATTGTACCTTCTGCCTTAGACATAGTTTAGATCTTATTTGCTGCATTTAACAACTGTCTGTTAAATTACTCCTTGTTGGAGCTGTTCTGTGTGGTGAGCTACCTGATGAATCCAGGCTGCCCCTCCTTACCCAAAGGTTGCACCACAAGGCATCCTGCCATGAGTGTCCCCCAGTGGTCAATTTCCTTCCCTGGAACCAGATGTTGTTGGGTCCTTTGGAAAAGAACTGCCCATAATGGTGCCTGTGTCCCTCACAGTGCCTAAGCATAATCTGTTTGATCCCAGTACAAACTTGTAATACAAGCTCTTCCCTGACAGGCTGACACTATCCCTGTTTTGACAAGTTGGAGAATTCAATTCTGGCCTTTGGGTTCATTTAGTTCCCTTTGTTTAAGGGTGCAATCCTATGCATATTTAGGCAGGAAAAAAGGCAGATGACTCCCAGCATGCCCCAGCCGGCATAGGATTGAGCCCTAAGTGACTTTCATTTCTGGCTGTGTTTATAGACAGATCTGGCAGCAGGGCATGTATGTATATGAATTACACATGAGTGCCTGCAGAGACAAATGCTTTTTAGACCCTACTCCCTGTCCCTGAGATCCAACGTCAGTTCTTCCGTGCATTCTTGAGACAAGAGACCTAACTCATTTCCACATTGCGACCCATAAATCCTGTCAGCAGCACTGGTTCCCACTGTTCCTGGGATCTCAGTCCCTGATTATCATGGTGTTTGTCCCACACTTATGCGGTCACATCCTGGTGGCTCCTCCTGCCTATGCTTATAGGAAATGTAAGCATGAACTAAGAGACTCTGGGATTTGTAGTTCCTGAGTCAGCATCTCAAACAAAGAGCCATACATACATCTGCCTTCCCATCTATAAACCAGAGAGTTCCCTGTGCAAACTGCCCCCTTTTAGAGGAAGTAGCTCACTCTTGAGAATATTGCTGGTTCTGATCTAACACTGCTTTGATTAGCTCAAGCAAATTTCATAAGATTTTATAAGACCTGGAGTCTATATACATATATACAAAGAAATAAGTTTGCATTTATACCATCAAGCATGATCTACAATTTACGTCGTCTGTGTCTCCCCCCCCCCCAATGGTAACAGACTTGCAGCCCAGCCCAGGCCCCTCTAGATCTCTGGGCCTTGGAAAATGTACCTGATTCCCCTTTAGGGTAGACACTTAGGGGTCACCAAAAAGGATACAGATTTCCATAAAGCCCCCACTCTCCCTTCTTATGGCTCTTTATCTTTAAACTGGATTTGGAATGGACAGCCCTTCAAATAGAGGATTGCTTTCTGTAAAGTAGGACAGGTGGCAAGCAACCCTTGAGCCTTGGGCTTTGGGTCTTGGTCCAACATGACTACAAACCTGTGACAATTTCCAAGGGAATGCAATGACGGATGTCCCCTCTTGTGCAGGGGGCTTATATCTGAGATTGCTGTGGATATTTCATTCATGCATGATGTGTTTTGGACTGATGGGCAAATAAAAATGCATGGTGTGTTTTCTGTGGAATCAAAGAATGGATAAGAGATACATCACACCAGCCTGATTGGCTGGTGTGAGAGCCTACTGAACTGTGAAACAGATATAATTTATGTGCTTAAGCCTGAGTCCCAAATCCAATTGGAAATGTTAAATGATCATTATAGTAAAAAAAAGAATGCAGAATCCTACTGATTTATACATTTTTGTCTTTATCCATAATTATGGTTTAGAATTAATTGAATAGCCTGGGGCTTTTTTGTACTGTATATGCTAATGATGTCTAAAAATGGTGTCCCCCCCCTCCAAAGTCTGTATTAACTTATTTAAGAAATGGCATATTGCTCAGATTTGCTGTCAAGATTGCTGAGCTGAGCAGCTTTAGAATTCACAATGCAACCTATGCATGCCTGTGTGTGTTTCTGATCTGTTTAGGTTTTATTTTATTTTTATTTTTTTAGAGACCTTTCAATCATTAGTCCTAGAGCACAATGCCAGAAACGATGTTTAATTTGGAGCTTGACATCTACTGAACCTTTGCATTCACACGTTTGGTTCTTATATGCCTCTTGTCCAGAGCCTAACAGTGACTTGTTTGTGAAAATGAGTATATGTAAATTAGGAACCAGATGATCTAATTGTATGTACTTTATTTAGCACATTTGCATCCCACCCTTCTTCCAATGAGCTCACAGTGAGATACATGGTTTTATCGTCACCATAGCTCTGCACATAGCTCTGCACAGGAGGTTCAGCGGAGAGAGTGTGCCCAGTCCACGGTCACCCAGTGGACTTCATGGCGGAGAGGAATTTGGACCCACTTCTTCCCAGTCCAAGTCTGTGACAAACCCCTACTTATGATATAGATCCATCTGATCAGTTGGCACCCTGATGGGCAACCTAAATAGTTTTATGTAGCCTCATCTCACTTCTTTGTCCTCCAAAATACAAACAAAACCTTAATCAGAAACTCCCCAAGCAGCTGGACAGACGAGGGGGTGTCACAAGGTTCGTCCTGACTGGTGGCAGCCTATCAGAGATTCTTTACCTGGCGAACCCACGTAAAGAAGGGGTTGGTCCACCAGGAGGAAAAGTCATCCCTCCTCCCAGTCCCAGTTCCATAACAAAGTCCAACATATTAGCTACACTCCATGCAGGCACACTTCTTGCTCTGCACAGGGGGTTAAATCCAGGGGCTCATGAGCAGACTTCCGCTCACACAACAGGAGTGCCCCCTGCTCTTCTCTCCCCTCCCATCCCCTGTGCCCCCCACATCTGTTCTGGAGGGTTCAGTTTAATTGTGTGTGGGGGGGATTCAAGGGGCTGCAGAGGGAGGAGATACTGGATATGCCCCAGGGTGTGCTATACACAGGTGGCATCAGCATATGTGCCCTCTCCTGTGTGACTCTTGCGCCAGCCCACTTGTGGTCAGTCGCATGGCAATGCCAGCTCCAGGTTTTGGAGGGCCTTGGCCAAGTCACCCTCAGTGGGCTCCCTTCCTCAGTGAGTCTATCTTCTTCTCACTGCCATTGTCAGCAGCTGCTATTGCTCCTCATCCTTGTTCTCATCATTGCTACCGCTTGCTTCCTTGGCAGGCAGAGAGCCAGTGAGCAAGTAGGCAGTAGCATCTGCTGCTCCTCCTTCTCACCACCATCACTTTTGTCTGGGCCAGAGCGAGAGGCAGGTGAACAAGCAGGTTGCAATGGTGAAGAGGGGAGAGCAAGTCCAGGGGGCTCTTGACAATGGGCCCCTGCTGGGGTGTGGGCCCATGGCAGGTGCGTGCCTGACCATGAATACCCATGATGCCGGCCCAGTCACATGGCATCAAGAAGGAATCAGTATAATTTGTTTGTTTGTTTCTTTATTTCATTTCTATACTGCCCAGTAGGCGAAGTTCTCTGGGTAGTTTGCAACAATTCATAAAATTACAAATACAGATACTGAAATACCACATAAAATTTCAATATACAAAATTTAAAGCAATGTAAACAGCAAAAAACAATTTCAATTTTTAAAAAATGACATGTTAAAAGACAGCTGACATAAATGCCCCATCACAAGGCATTACATACCATTAAATGTCTGGGAGTAGAGGGCAGTCTTAACCTGGCACCAAAAAGATGACAGTGTTGGCGCCATGCGGGCCTCATTGGGGAGATTATTCTATAATCGGGGGGCCACCACTGAGAAGGCCCTCTCCCTTCCCTTGCTGCCGCCCTTCAAGTCTCCCTTGGAGGTGGCACTTCGAGGAAGGTCTCAGGTGTTGATCATAGTGTCTGGGTACGGGTAGATTCAGGTAGGGAGAGGCATTCCATCAGGTATTGCAGTTCCAAGCCATGTAAGACTTTATAGGTTAAAACCAGCACCTTGAATTGGGCTCAAAAGCATACAGGCAGCCAATGCAAGTAGGCCAGAATTGGCGTTATATGTTCAGACCTTCTGAACATTGCAGTGCATGGCTGTAATCTAACTTGGAGGTTACCAGCACATAGATTACTGAAACCAGGTTGTCCTTGTCCAGATAGGGGCATAGCTGGGCCACCACCTGAAGCTGGTAGAAGGCACTCCATGCCACTGAGGCCATTTAGACTCAAGTGACAGAGCTGGCTCCAGGAGGACCACCAAGCTATGAACCTGCTCCTTTAAGGGGTGTGCAACCCCATCCAGATCAGGTTAAGCACCCTCCACCCAGTCAGAAGAACCACCCACTAGCAGCATCTCAATCTTGTCTGGATTGAGCTTGTTTATTAGCCCTCATGCAGTCCACTGTTGTAACCAGGCACTGCTTTAGCACATCCACAGCCTCACCTGATGAAGATGAAAAGGAGAATTAGAGCTGCTGCATGTCATCAACGTACCGATGGCAATGCACTCTAAAACTCCTGATGACCCCACTCAGTGGTTTCATGTAGATATTGAATAGCATGGGGAACAGAAGCAACCCCTGGGGAACTCCATGCTGAAGAATCCAAGGGGCTGAGCAATATTCCCCAAGCACCACCTTCTGGAACTGACCATCCAAGCAGGAGCGGAACCACTGCAGTCCAGTACCCTCCTCTCCCAGCTCAGACAATCACCTAGAAAGGATACCAAAGGTCACATTCCCCTTGTTTCTCTCCTCATACATGGCGACCAAAGCTGTTTCCGTATCAAAACCCAGCCTGAACTTGGATTAATCATCCATAATCATCCGTCCATGTATGATCATTATCATTAACATTCATTGCTTTCCTCTAGAAACATAAGAACTGGAAGCACTCTAAACTGTCTGTGGAACAACAATAACATAAAATATATGGTTGCACATGCTTAGGAAGCCACTTGTGTGATCATGGTTGCTCAAACATCTGATGATGATAAGCGTGCATATTAAGGACCCCCTAAGGACATGCACTCTTGTATGGCAGGAGAGAGGCAACAAGTGGTTGCAGTGGCAGAGAAGTTGTTGTTGTGGGAGGGGAAAGGTCAGAAGTAGAGAGGGCTGCTGAAGAGACAGCACCAATATCAAGTGGAAGCTTTTGTGATTTGGCTCCCAGGCTTAAGTACTCTTGACAGCTCTGCTGTAGCATGAGTGCTGTGCACAAATGTCCTTTTGGAATTTTCCACACTATTTGTAGGCCAAAAAATGTGGGTGGGTGGACCATTTTGGCTGGACAAAGGCCAACGTTTCTCACAGCCCGAGAGCCAACACTGCACCTGATTGATATAGATTAGTTTACACCGGCCTTCCCCAACCTGGTGCCCTCCAGATGTTTTGGAGTACAACCCCGATCAGCCCCAGCCAGGGATGTTAGAAAAATGGATATAGCAGCATCAGCAATATGTGAGAATAAAGTAATAAACTTTTAGTTTTGGGGCGCATGTCTGACTACCAGCCACTGCCAAGTTCTGTCGGTTGGCAACAGGCCTAGACCATCAGTAGCACCTTGTTCTTTGCTTGTATACTTTTTATCTATTTGTTCTCTTTTTCAAGGCTCTTTAGTATGTTTCAGTAGTGAGAGTTATCTTAGTACACAATGCTTCTTACAAGTAAGCTGGGAGTGGGAGGCGAATTCTTTTACAAGCTGGGAGGTGACTTAAGTTCAAACAGCAGGCAGGCAAAATTGATTACTTTAAAATCAATTAGTGATATAGCATTCTGTTAACATAGCAATATTTCTAACACTGGGAGTTGTAGGCCAAAAACATCTGGGGACCCAAGATTGGAAAACACTGTTCTAGACTGAGATATTTGCATAGGACAGGAAGAGCTTTAAGCTCAGTGTCAGAGCACCTGCTCTCCATGCAAAGGGTCCCAGTTTCAATCCTTGGCATCTCCAGGGCTGGGAAAGACTCCTAATCTGAAACCCTGGAGAGCTGCTGCCAATCAGTGGATGTGCTGACCTGGCGTTAGGGGGCGGCCCACTAGGGCTGGAACCCCGAATCTCTGGGAGGCCACCTGCCCCAACACCCTGCTGTCCATGGGCACTTGCTGAAGTAAAGGTCCAGGGGCCCTGATGAGCTCTGTTGCATCCCCGCTGGATGAACTGGCTTTTTGCCCACATGTGCTTCACCTCCCACTGCCTCTGGCCTTGCTTATCTGTTTTTGCTATTTCAGCCAGGGAGCCTTGAAGAATTGTGTCGCTTCTTTGTTTTAATTGTACGCCTGGTACCGTCATATCTTCTCCTTGGCCGCTATCTTGTCCCTGATGTGTATTCTCGGATGCCAACTTCAGATGTACAAATGAAAAGGGAGTCTCTTTGATTGATAAGAGGTACCAAGAGCAGCAGACTCATGAGTCGCCTGATATCTCAGGTTCCCTAAAAGGTCATGAGAAGCATCAGCCTAGCCAAGAAAAGACGAGGCAGGTGGCCTTCTATCTAACTGAAGGCTGATACTTACTATGTTCAGAGAAATGTATCTGATTGGTTAGCATGTTTAAGCGAACACATTTGATTTGCTGAGAATGAAAACACCCATAAGTGGAAAAGTATAAGAAGACCTGCATGCCCTCTCCTTCCTTTGTTCAGCTTTTGATCCTGGCGTGAGCCACAGAGCTGAACCTTTTTGTGCAAGAATAAAACTTTGAAAACTCACTCTTGGTGTGCTGCTTCTCTCTCCTCGAGTATTGGGTTCTCTGGGAGAGGACTCTGAGCATATTTGTGCAACAGGGATGATGGGCATTGTAGTCCAAAACATCTGGAGGGCACCAGGTTGGGGAAGGCTGCCATAGCACATTGTTTATAAGTATAATGGAGGACTTGATTGAGAATTCAGAATCAACATCAGGGTCGGCACAAGACCTCCCGGTGCCTGAGGAGGGAGGCCATGATGCCATCCTCTCGTCCTCTCTTCTCTTTCCCCCCTCCAGCTGTGGCAACAGTGGTGGTGCACACCTGCCCCCTCCTCTTCTTCCCTTCCCCCTGATGATGATGGCGGCAGCAGAGCCTGCCCGGCTCCTCCTCCCTTTCTCCGATGATGGTGGTGGTGGTGGAGGCTGCGGGAGGGGCCACTGCCCTCCCCCCCACTGCCCTCTCTTCTCTCTTCCACACTTCCTGTGATGACAGAGGTAGCAGCAACACCTGTACATCCTCCTCCTCTCACCTCCCCTCCACGATGGCAGCAATTGCCACGCTGCGCTGTAGGCCTCGTATTTGATGCTTCACTGTGAGGGGTTCTTTCTCAGAGCAAGGCCTCAGTGGGGAGGTGGCCCTGCAGACAGCCTGTGCTGTGGCAGCACAGGTGATTTCCAGGGCCACCTCCCCTCCAATGCCTCACTCTAAGGAAGGATCCCTCATTCTAAGGAAGGATCCTGGCATTTGGGCCAGGATCTCTGAACAGCCGCACTCAGAGTGCGGCTCTTCAGAGATCCTGGCCCAAATGCCAGGATCCTTCCTTAGAATGGTGGCTCTTCCCAAAGAGTCCACCTGTCCGATGCCACACTCTGAGTGGTCCTCAGTGCAAGGCGTCGGGTGGGTGGTACTCCAGAGAGCTGTGCCAACTGCTCTTGCTGCAGCAGGAGAGTGGCCAGCATGGCTTTCTGGAGCACTGGACACAGGCACAGTTCTCCTGGAGGCAGAATCCACTGCCCTTCAGGATCCACCAGAGGTGGGAGCTCCACCCTGCTTCATGGAAAGGCTGGCCCTGATCAACCCAGAAGACTGAAACCATTCAAACATATTGTTACTATGAGCATAATATTATTTTAAGATGTGCTTTTAAAATATTAACATTCAAATTCATCCTTGCCATCCTCTGAGGAATTTACCTTCACTTCTTATAATTCAATTTGCTTTAGTTTAGCCTTGTTGTGTTCATTCTAATGTGCATAATTCCCTCACTTTTCTGTAATTTGCCTTAATTCATTCCATTTGTTTCATTTGTCCTTGTGAAATGAAAGTCAATGCACGCAAACAAAGTAGACAAACCCAAGGTTGTTTTTTTTAATGCATTTTTCAGTTGGCTTAGGCGATATGCTTTTGTCAGGAATGAAGTGTCTGGAAGCCAGAGCGAGGGCAATGCCTTCTGCCCCCATTGTTAGGGGAATCAAGGGTGGCCAGGATCTTGAAACAGGTGGCAGCAGTTTTGGGGAAACCTTTTGCTCCCATGAAACCTCCAAATTACAAGCTGAAAAGTTATTTTAAGAGAACTTTCAGCTCTGCCTCAAGGGCTGTTCTGACGAAATCCCCCCTCCTTGGCCACTATCAAAGTGTTTGGTGTAGGCAGGTTTATTTTCTGGAACTAGGATTTTGATAATTAAAATAAACTTATTTTTATTTTGTTTGCTACCCAAATCCTACGTGTCAGTTTGGCATTATTAACCTGCTTTACTTTTAAATCTACACACACACCTTTGTACCCACAGCATCATAAATTTAAAAATAGATCCTTAATAACCAGTATTAATCTTTTCCCTCATTATTTCATAGATTTCATAGATCATAGAGTTGGAAGGGGCCTAGAAGGCCATCGAGTCCAACCCCATTAGTAGGGGAAAGGTTTCATTTGATCCTCCCCTCAGGTTTTCAAGTGTTGATGCTTGGCCTGAGAAGGGTTTATGCGCCTGGTCCTAAAGTGTAAGAAACCGTGTCGTCGCATTTTTGGGCATACAGTTGGGCATACAGTGTTAATCTCTCAAGGTATTCACACTGTGAGGCCTCTCCGCTCCGATTTTGCTCGACATGGGTTCCTTCCAGCACCGCTTCCAGGCCTTCTTGGACCAGCTGGGTTGGCTGGGCGACCTGCTGGCTGGCCTGGAAGGCCACACCAGCCTCAAGCGGTATTACCTGGCCACAGGTTCCATTGCTTCCCTGGTTCTGTACTTGATGTTTGGATATGGCGCCTCCTTGCTTTGTAACCTCATCGGCTTCATCTATCCGGCGTACGCCTCCATCAAAGCCATTGAGAGCGCCACCAAAGAGGACGACACCATGTGGTTAACCTACTGGGTAGTCTATGGCCTGTTCAGCGTCGCCGAGTTCTTCTCCGACAACTTCCTCTACTGGTTCCCCTTCTATTACGCTGGCAAGTGTGTCTTCTTGGTGTGGTGTATGGCTCCCATCTCATGGAATGGTTCCCAGGTGCTCTACCACAGCCTCATCCGTCCGTGGTTCCTCAAGCACCACCAGACTGTGGACAGCGTCCTGAGCAACCTGGGCAACCGAGCTGTCGGCGTTGCCTCCACAGCGTCCAGGGAAGTGCTTCAGTCTCTGGCCAACAGCTGACCTCACCTGTATCTGGCTTCCAATTGCAGCTCCACCTTTCTCATCCAGAGAAGCCACAAAACGAGTACTACGGATCGAGGACTGAGCGGCCGCCGTTTTAACTCCCGAGAAAAATAAAAGAGAACCCAAATCCCGGATTATTATTTTTTCTGCCACAAGCTGGAGTCTTTGGAGATACCTTTTTTTGCACACCTATGATAGAACACGCCACTGTGTGACCGTTCACACTGTGTATGTACTCTCATTCAGATGGTTGTGAGAATCTAGCCTGACATATCGGGAGCATGTGGAAGAGGCATGGGGCTGTGCACCCCGGCCCTGCCCTCTAAGTCCCAGAACTCCCCAGGTTGAGGTCTGAAGGGGGCTTCTGTTTGTGCATGCTTGAATGCAAGTAGAAGCCTCCGTGAGACTGGAAGCTCTGCTTTTATCATGATCCTTGATCATGCAAAGGGCTCTACTTACGTTCAAGCCAACGTGAGTAGAGGAAGCCCACTTCAGACCTCCCGCTCATCATCGGGAGGTCGGGTTGTTGGGACAAGGCTGGTGTGCGTGGCCCCATCCCTCTTGCACACGTTCAAATGTCTTATTCAGGAATAACAGTCCTATCTGATTTTGTACACAGGTACTAGAATGTGCACGTGTGCGCGCGCGTGTGCGCGCGCACACACACACACACTCACACACACATATATATATATGATACTTTTGGTTTTAAGATGATTGTTTTTATTCTGTTTGTTTTTTCTTGTAAACCACCCCAGGGAGCCTTTTGGCTGATGGGCGGTGTAGAAATATATTAAATAAATAAATAATCCAGGGTATGGATCATGCCTTCTGCTGTACCTGGGTTGAATGATTGCACATGTGTGCACAGATTGTATATGCACTGAATATAATCATGTATGAACACCTTTCTGAAAGCAGCCTATACAAATACAGCTTTTCCACGATGGGAACCATGATTGTCCAGAGTTCCTGATTGTGAGGAAGAGCTCTGTGCATGCACAGCTCTATCTATGTACATATGGAGTCCCCAACCTTTTTGGACCTACAGGCACATTTGGGAATTTGAAAAACTGCTGTGGGCACCACCACAAAATGCCTAATCAATAGACTGCCACTTTGGCATCTACCTGTTGCATCATAGAATAGTAGAGTTGGAAGGGGCCTATAAGGCCATCGAGTCCAACCCCCTGCTCAATGCAGGAGAACAGATGTGAGCAGCCTAGGCAGTCACCCATCCAAACACTGACCCAGCTCATACCTGCTTAGCTTCAGCATGTGGCCTGCATTATGTGCTCTCAAACCACCAGGAGCTTAGACTGTCTTATTTGGCAAAAAAATTTGTTTTGCCTCTATTGGACACTGCAGTGTCTCTTTAATAAGGGATTGTCTAATTCAGCTAATTGCTGGTGGTGCAATACAGCTAATGCTTCTTTTAAACATCAGTTTTGACAATGTCCAATAGTGGCTTCTTCTGGGGTCTTTTTGGGTGGAGGTTATTACACAGATAAATTTTGTACTGGAACAGTCTTTAATATTCACTGATGTACATGCTCTTTTAAATTATTTACCTGCTTGATGGAAATTAACAAATTGAAGAGGAAATGGATTATCTGTACTCCTTTGACAGCTAAAGGACTGATATTACAAAACTGGAAGGATAAACACTCACCTCGTATAATGCAATGGATTGAGGACCCTTCAATGCTTTCAATATCTGAACGGGTGGCATATAGACAACAACTTCAAATGGATGCTTATTTGGATCTTTGGTCCATTTTTGTTAAAGCCTATGAATAATTGCTAGAAAGTTGTATTTATTTCATTAAAATCCATATATGTATACTAACAAAAATGGGGGAATTTTTTTTCCGGGTGCCTGCCGGGCACTCCTTTGCGAGCAACATTGGAGGCACCCACGGGCACTGTGTTGGGGACCCCTGGTATAATTGAGCCCTTTCTCATTAATGCTGTACATGTGGCTGTTGAGGGAGTGTGGTCAGTGGGCATGTTAGTGTTGGGGGTGGGGCTAGTGTAGTGGTTCTGCTCTCCCCCACTGAATGCTTGAAGCAGATTTTGTTTGAACAGCCCTATGGTCTATTTACTTAAGGTGCAATCCTATGCATGTTCAGACAGAAAAAAGTCCCCAGTGCTGGCTGGGGAATGCCAGGAATTGTAGGACTTTTTCTATCTAAACCTACATAGGATTGAGCCCTTAATGTATACAGCCGTTCCTTGCTTAGACAGCCCCCTAACCTAAAATAGCTACTCACAACAAGAGTAGCTGAAGGCGGGGGGTGGCCTTGGCCCCTGCTTTTCTGGCAACTAGCTACAAAGGAGAGGCTAGGAGAGGGTTTTTTTCTGGTCAGTTGGCAACCCCACTCACACATGTCTGCTATATACCAAGAAGATGAATCTGGGATTTTCCCGTCAGCAGTCAGTATAGTCTTTCCTGCCCTAGAAGGTAACTAGGAGTGATGGATTGCCCCTGCTGAGAGTACTGGTCTCCATCTCTCCTTTTGTCCTTGAAATGTTACGAGTTGCATCCCGTGCTTGAAATCGGGTAGCTGTTAGGAGCAGAAAGGCTCTTGTTATCTGTGTTGAAGAATTCAGCTTCCTTGCTCTTCTTGACAGTGTATTACTCAAGATAAACTGCTTGAACCATGTCACACACTCTCTCACACATACAGACATGTCCAAATGCCCCAACAGTAGTGTGAATTTAGTAGTCCAGAGCCGTCTGTTTTGTTTGCTTTTTGTCAACATGATTACATTCCCACCCACTACCTCCTTACTACATGAATAACTCCACGATGCTGCACATATACTGGTACTGTATATTCCAGTCTAGCTATGCAAATCCTAAACCTACAGATGCTTCAGAATCAATCAGAAAAAAGACTTTTAAAAAAACAACCCCGCAAAATTTGATTTTATGTGAAAACTTAATGGGACCTGGCTGGTAACAAGAAGAGGGCTTTCACAGGATGGTAATAAGCATGACAAAAGTTTGTTGAAATTTTCAGTAAACCTCTGCTGTGCAACCTCTGTTCTTGATTCTGATTCTCAACTCAAATTTTAAAAACTACAGTAATACCTTGGATTGCAAGTAACTTGGTTTGAGAGCGTTTTGCAAGACAAGCAAATTTTTAAATATTTATTTAATTTTTTTTTACTTGATATCTTGCAATACAAGTACTGTAGTACGGTTTAAATTAAAAATCTCTGTACAAATTTTTTTGGGGGGATTTCATTTTGATATAAGAGTGTTTTGGATTACAAGCACGTTTCCAGAACGAATTATGCTCTCAATCCAAGGCATCTGTAATTGAATCTTGTTGACTTTCAGTGGAACTGAATCCTTCTATTAAATTCAAGACATTTTATTTATGTTGATTGAAGTGTTATTCTTGCTTACCTTCTTCATAGTCCTAATGCAACTTTGACAGAGTTGTACATTTCTTCTGATGCTAATGAATGAACATGTTGCCTAAGTTGTCATGAAAGAGCATATATAGCAATGATGGTGAACCTATGGCACGCGTGCCACAGCTGGCACGCAGGGACCTCTCCGTGGGCACTCGAGCAATTGGTCGCCAGATCGCGAAAAGACCGTCCCTTTCTGCATTCAGTGTTGGGTTTCCATAGTAATTCCTCTCCACTCATTCCTCGCTGGCCTCCACAGGCAGGCACAATCCAACATCTCCACCCCCAGAAGCGGACTGTGCAGGCACCCAGCCCTCCTTCTAACTGAACAGACAGCTCAGAAGCACAGCGCGCGCGCCCGAATCTTTGCGCGCCCGGTGAAGAGCCATGCCCTGAGACAGAGCGGGGCACAATTAGCTAGTGCCCCCTCCTCCTTCCTGCCAAATTTAAGGCACTTTGAAACAAATAAGTTGGTTTTGTGTTGCAGTTTGGGCACTCGGGCTCAAAAAGGTTTGCCATCACTGATATATAGCATGGAGGGAAATTAGTATACTCACTGTAAACCTTTGACTTTCTAAAAAAAATGCCTGCCATAGGAAGCCTGCTTTAAAATCTGATCTTGCTATGCATAAGATGTCAGGTAGACCTGGGACAAATGTGCAGCCCAGCTGAACTTCAGAGGTCTTCGGGGATAGGTGGGTGTGAATACTGCTCCCAAAGATGGTGTGTGTGTGTGTGTGTGTGTGAAATCAGGGGAGGGTCATATTAGGTGGCTGGGTATTCTTTCTCATTTATTTCTTTTTAAAACTTAATTGCAAAGGCATAGTACAGCTTGACAGTGATGCTGCCATGCACTAGAGCAACCTTGGGTCCCCAGATGTTTTTGGCCTACAACTCCCAGCTACGCTGGCTGGGGCATGCTGGGAGTTGTAGGCCAAAAACATCTGGGGACCCAAGGTTGGAGAACACTGCACTAGAGCTTTGAATGCCCCTGGGAACAATGGTACAACCAACTGGCCACTTCGTCTGATAGTAAGTAGGCCCCAAAAGTTCTGCAACCTTAGTGGCCAGCCAGAAAGTTGCACAAATTCTCCACTCCCACCTTTGTGGTGGACAAAGGTCCTGTAAAGGTGAGAGAGGAGGTATTTGGCACAGCACTGAGGTCAGGTGCTTCTCTGGATGTGTACTTGAGAAGGAACAGGCAAAGCCTCTTGCCTTGTATTTCACCTCCTGGTATGGTGCTATACTGGAAACAGAATGTACCATTGGCAAAACTACTACTAAGAGATTTGGAATGTATCAAGTTAATTTCACATCAACAGTTATAAGATACATTCCACTTATCATGACTGAGACATGCTGAAGAATATGAAAGTTTGCTTTTGGCTATGTCAGTGACTTGAGAGTCATAGCATACTATTTCCATCTGAGCCAAGAATGTGGATAGTATAGGAGGCTATATATTCCCCTAACACTATGACTTCCTGCAGTCTCAGTCTGAGAGAGAAGCTACGAGGCATGTGAAAAGCTTTTCAGTCATTTGCTTTCTTGCTGAAAAGTAAAAGATTCTGGAATTGACCAAGACAGAGTCTTTTACAGAAGGCCTGTGGCTTATGCTGGCTCAGCTTGTCTGAGTGTGGAAAGCTAAGCAGGGTTAGGCCTGGTTATTACTTGGATGGGAGACCCCTCCTCTAGTTTCCTGCATTGAGCAGGGGCTTGGACTCGATAGCCTTGTAGGCTCCTTCCAACTCTATGATCTATGAAATCTATGATTATTCGGGGGGGGGGGATCGGGATGAATGATTTCAATAAAATTCATAGAGAGCAACCCAAGCACTGTTATCGTGCCATTGCCAAATGAACGAGTGAAAGTGAAACGTGACTTCTTTTCCTCAATGGGGCTCTTCTAGAAAATTAGACCTGTTTGTCTTTCTGACATCCACTGAACCTAATCATAAATTACCGCAGCTTCCCTTGTAACATATTAGCACCTCTGTTTTATTAACCCCTCTTATCTCTGCTGCAATTGCCTGAGCCAGATTTGTTTTTGTTTTTGTTTTTGTTTTAAATTTGAAATGCTGACATAGTCCATGTTTGAGGTTTCATTTTTGGCCTACATTTGACCTGAGAGAATTTGGAATTTTTGGTATTCCAAGTTTTGACTTATGAAATTCAAGGTTTTCAAAATACCCACATTGTGGTGCTTGGGAAATGTTCAAAACAAGCACAACCGACCTTGTCCGCACAAAATAAATGTGAAATGGTCATGGTAATCGTCCTGATCTTCACATTTCAAAAGCTTCATGTCCCACAAGTTTTGGAGCCTGCAGGCAAAATATAAATTGCAACATTGAGATTGGTGTTTTTAATTGAATTGGTTAATTGCCCTAATTAAAACTGGTAACTTGATGTATGTATGCGTATTCATTTAAAACATTTCTAGCCCGCCTTTCCATATGTTCATGGAAGCTTTCAAACCTATGTTCGGCTTTCGAATAAACAGGTCCTAGCAATATCCCTTACTGAGTGAGTGCTCCACATGAAGCTTTACTGTGTGTTTAAAGAGACTGTAGCTTTTAGGGTGTGCTAATCAGAACTTATGGTCAGTATCTGGTGAAGTATGTGATAAAGAGTCCCAGTGCCAGCCTGTTGACTTAAGAGAGCATGAAGAAGTAATTTCATGGCCAATAAAGCCTTCTCTCAAGAAGATCTTACAAAGAAATGGACATTGGCTTCCGTTTACAAGGCATATAGAAGAGGATGCTAGTGCAGGGTGAACAGTTTCATCCTGCTGGACCTATACAGTCACCCAGTTTTCAGTGACTGGAAATTCTAGGAATCCGGGCCCAGGAAGAGGAATCACAGCAACCCATCCCTGTGGGTTGTGTCCAGACTCCAGAATAGTCATAGAGTAGAGCCATTGAAATCAATAGGACTTAAGTTGTTGTTGTTGTTGTTGTTGTTGTTGTTGTTGTTATTATTATTATTATTATTATTATTATTATTATATTTATATTTATTTATATCCCGCCTTTTCCCCAATACTGGGACTCAAGGCGGCATTACAACATTAAAACTTATACAATTAAAACATATAAATAGAGATATACAAAGTTAAAAATATAATTAAATTAGTTATAATTAGGGATGTATGAAAAATTGACGGGGGGTGGAAATGGGGGCCAACTCGTCTGAGTCGTCCCGCTCAACCCCCTGAGCCCTGCGGAACTTACCTTTCCCCAGCTCGGCTCACGTTCCTCATGAGACAAGCCGGGGAAAGGAAGTTCCTGGTCCCCAGCGCTACTCTTCCAGGTCCCCCGCACTACGTATTTTACATAGAAAATAGGGGGGAAACCACCTTAAAGCGGCCGTGATTTGCGTAAGCGGTGCTTAAGGTGGTTTTCCCTGTTTTCTACGTAAATTACATAGTGCCGGGGGCCCGGAAGAGTAGCTCCAGGAACCCGGAAGTGCCACGAGCGGCTAGGCGACCGCATCAGCTGGTGGTTGCCGAGCAGCACCGGAGTGATCACAGTGGTGGAGACCACTGAGCATCCAGCGCATGGACGAACCGGTAGGTCCACATCATATCTCCATAAATTCTGCCAACTGGCCCTGTGAATACTGTGTAGGCTGTTCCCAAAGCCCAAGGACACGCAAATTGGCTCTCTGAGAAGAAGTTTCCAAAACTGCAACAGGGGCGGATAATACACTGTGATAGCCTGCCATTGCTGTTTCGTGAGCAGTAACACAAATTTAGGGATGTGCGTGGAACTCGATGGGAGGGTGGAAGCGGGGCGCCGAACTCCACGTGACTTACCTTTCCCCAGCTCAGCACATCTCCCCGGAGAGGAGCCGGGGAAACGAACTTCCGGGTCCCCGGCGCTTCTTGTCCGGGTCCCCGGCGCTACGTTTTTTCCGTAAAAACCAAGGTAAACTACCTTAAAACTACCTTAAAATAGCCTATTTGCAGCCATTTTAAGGTAGTTTACCTTGGTTTTTATGGAAAAAACGCAGCGCTGGGGGCCCGGAACTGACACGGCAGGGACCAGGAAGTCCGCCGAGTGCCTCGCTGAGTGCCACGGACCGGATCACGCGGTGGGGGTGCTCAGCGAGCGCCCCGAGAACCAGGTCCTGGTGAGTTCGCCCAACATTTTAAGATGACCATCTATAGAGTCAATGGTACACCGAAGCATTTTAATTGACTCCCGTATCAGCTGCAACTGTTCCAGTTTCTTAGACTGCTGGGATAATTGCAATGACATATTTTTCAACATATCAAGAATATCTTCCCGTTTTTGTTCCAGCTCAGAAACTTTGGCTGGTGGAGGTTGTAGAAAAGTGGGCGGTGTGCCCACACTATTTTTTACCTTAGCAGTTGCCATAATCAAACACCCCTGCTGCAACTCACAGACAGCAAATATGCAGATAGAATAAAAACAAGAGCCAAACAAATACAAAATACTGAGATACGGCAATCTTAAATGAGTCTTGAAAGCTGAAACATCAGGAGAGGAGCAGACGACGATCCGATTACTTTGCCATCTTAAACCGGAAGAACTGTGGCCAAAGTAGTTAATTTTAGGGTGCAATCCTCTGAATGTTGCCCATGCTAGCTGGGGAATGCTAGGAGCTGTAGGATGTTTTCTGTCTATACATGCATAGGATTGCACCCTTAATGGTCCCACTGATGGCCCATGGTCAGGAATGCTGGGCATTGTAGTGCAAACCATCCGAAGGGCACCAGGTTGGGGAAGTTAACTTAAGTCCCACTGATTTCAATGGGCCTACTCTAAGTATGACTAAGTCTGGATCCAACCCATCCAATTGCTTCCCCTGACACCAGCCCAGATACTTTGGTCCCAGTATTTATATCCCTTTGGCCTTCCTTTTATCACATACCTGAGGAAAGGATTCTTTTTTCTGCCCCTGCTTATCCTCCCCTAGATGTAGTGGTTGCTGCTCCACTACAAAAAAATACTGATAATGAAGACATGGGGCTTTGGTAGCCAAGAAAGGATCATCCCTGGATTTGAGAAACTGCCTTGATCTGATGTGCCAACAGTGTTGACCCAAGACATTTTGCTGCCTGAAGTGGAGCACCAAATGCCCCACTTCACCCCCATTCCATGCTAAGGCCAATATTTAAAACAAAATGTGTTGCACCATACAGACATCAATACTTGCCTTCATCTACCCCGCCTGAATTACACCACATGAGGCAACCTGCTTCATCTTGCTGCATGGTAGGACTCACCCTGTGTGTTATCTTCTAAAGCAGCCTCCCCCAACCTGGTATCTTCTAGAGGTTTTGGACTACAATGCCCCCATTGGCCATACTAGCTGGGGATGATGGCGGTTGTAGTCCTAAACGTCTGGAGGGTGCCAGGGTAGGGAAGGCTGTTCTAAAGCTGTATTGTAGTAAGTAAGGAGTAAAGGGACAATTTGCCAGTGCATGCATGCAAACTCCCAAAGGGATATTTCCAGGACCACCAGCCAAATGCATTGATTTGCATGTCACACAATGCCTTTCTCACATCAGCTCCAAAGCCTGTAGTAGTAACACCCTTCACTGATTTATGTTGTTTGCACACACCCTGCCTGGATAGGTGATTCTTCTTGCATTGTCAATATAGGGGCTTCTAGGGGCTGGGTTGCAGAGAAAGGAAAGGGCTAACAATGGGTGACTCCCAAATGCACCTGCTGAAACCCAGATTATTCATGAATGACAGTATTCAGAGCATAGGTGTTGGGTGGATTATGGAAACTTGGAGCTGTAGTAATCCCTTATCAGCAATCTTTGATGAATTGTGCACAGCAAAAGCCAGGTGTTTGGGAGGGGATCTGTCACACAGCTTCCTGCCTCTTGGAATAGCTGTGCCAGCAGAAGGTCTGCTTATACTGGCAAACTCTCTGGATTTGAATGTGAATGATATAAAAAGGGATGGAAGCCCATTAAAAATGAAAGCATGGTGTTACCACTGTTGCTTTGACCATTATTTCATTAGGCAGACTGATGCATAATAGCCAAGATGGGATGATGGGATGAAAGGTTAGGAGATATTGGGATTAGGACTCTTTCTGTGTGTTTGAAGGAGATACCCACCAGAATTTGGGGGATTTGCCACACCCTCTACTTAACTAAGAGGAGGGAGCAGGACATGCCTATGTGCAGTTTGAAAAAGGCAGAGAGAGAGAGAGAGAGAGAGAGAGAGAGAGATGTGAGTTGGCTGCCTGAAGGTACCTTGGGTACAGGTCTCTCTCTGGGGAACTGTTGTGTGGTAGCAGATCTTATCTTGCTGCCTTATAGCAGCAATGGGGAACTGAAGGCCCATAGGCTGGATGTGCCGCACCAAGCCTTCCCCCCATACGGCCTGCTGAGTCTTGGCCAAGGCCCTGCCCCCTCCCTGAAGCCCTGTGTCTTGAGGAGAGCAAAGAAGAGTGGATGTTCTGCGTCTCTGTGCTGCACAGTGAGGCTCCCTTCCTCACTGCCCACCAGAGAAATGGTGTGTTCTGGACATGGAGAAAGGAACCACTCTCCTTCTCCATGTCCAGATTGTTTGGCCTATGTGCTGTGCAGTGAGGGAAGCCACCTTTCCACTTCACAGAAATGTGTGTGTGCTTCAGAGAGAAAATGTGGAGTGTGTGAGACAAAATGTGGGGGTGCCTATATGGGGGGCATATATGTATGTGAATGAATGGGGTCTATGTATGTGGATGTATGTGTGTGTGTGTGTGTGTGTGTGTGTGAGTGAGTGAGTAAAGGGCTGTATGTGTGTGAATCGGTTCCAGACAAGTGTGTCAGGGCTGCATACCAGCTGTGGGGGTGGCATGGCCCAGTTTGGGCTGTGGCCCACCCACTGCTGGCATGTGCCTCTTCACATCACATACTTGTGCAGAGTCACTTTGGCCTTTGGGATGAAAACCATTCCCCATCCCCCCCTTATAAGAATGTCCCCCACTTAGGGACGTTAGAGAAATCTGCAATGGATTCAAATGTGTTTGGTTTTCTATGAATCGGAGTTGCAGTTTCCACGGCGGACCAGCTCTTTCTGAGTTGTGTGGATTCCATGGACCTTTGTGTGTGGAGGGGTTGCACTATTCGCACAAGCACTAATGCGAATTAGCACAAGCACACATTGTTGCTCGTGTGAATTAGCACAAGTGCAACAAAATTCTGGTTAAAAAAAAAATCCAATCCTGTCAATGAGCAGATGATGGAACGAAAGATGCCTGGTAATCCATGGAACACAGACAGAACGGATTTAACACGATCTGCACATCCCGACCCTCCACTTGCGCTTTCCTTGTATATTCAAAATTAAAGCAAATATTACTAAAAATGCCTTAATGCTGCAGTTCTCTATGCATTTACCTGGGAGTAAATCCCCTTGAGCTCAATGGGTCTTACTTCCAAGTAGATGTGCATCACATTGCACCATAGGTCTCCAGTGCTTTCTCATCCAAAGGAAGCCAAACCCAGGTAGCGTTGCCTCTGAAACGTCTCACTCCACCCTCCTGAGGACGCCCACAATTTTATATTTGCTATTATTTTATTTTATTATTCTTTCTTCACTAAGGAATGCTAGGAGAAACAATATTTGCCAGCACCTTTACATCCTTATATATGGCTTATGATTATATAGTTTTACACTAATGGCCTCTAGAGAAATACACCTTCTCTTTTTCTTGCTTCCTCTTCTATTAACCTCCCTGTAATATTTTAGCACAGGCTTCATCTTGCTCCACTAGTACCCAGGACAACTATACACCGTTGACATATCGCTTTGGGGAAATAAACCCGTCTTGGCCTTTTAAAAAGCTTGGAGGGAAACAAATAGGAAGATTAACTAGTTCTAATTGATGGCATTTGTTTAATGGGGAGCCATTTATTCCAGCTGGAGAGAACACAATGTACGCTTTGGGCTGAACAATTCAAGTAGCATTATTTTAAGGTTGCCTATTTTAACTTAAATACAATTGTGCACACGTCATAATCATTCTTGTGCAGCAGAGACACAATCCTTTGCTTTGCTCTGTGAAATGTGGCTGCTATGGTAGTGTGACTGTCACCCAGTAGCCCCCATTGTGGTGGTGGTGGTGGTGGTGGTGGTGATAATGAAAGCTGTTTAAATCAATTATATATAGTATAATAAAGTCTGCATACATTAGAGGTAATGTGAGTAACAACTGGCCATTGTGCACTTTCACCACACATCATGGAGAATGTGCATATAATCTGTTCACGAAGAGGGAATTGTGTGCATTTTCTGACCATTATGCATAATCTCCAGCATGCCTTGGGCAATGAGCATATCTTGACTGCATTCTGTAAATTTTCCAGGCATTATGCATAATCTCCAACAAGGATTGGTGAATGTGCATATCTTGATTGCATTTCATACATTCTCGTATAGTTTTGTGCTGGTGCTATGACTTACTGGCCAAGCCTGGTTAGCAGCTTCAAGCAGTGGTTTCAGAACTTCCAAATATGGATAAGCACTGGTTTGAGAGGTGGAAGCTTGGACACTCACCTCAACTGGAAGCAAAACTCGTGCAGAATTTGCCACAACTTGAGACCTCATGTGTGGTACCCACAGCTAGGAGAAGACAACCAGTCACGCTCAATTCCAAGAGCCAGACACAATCACACTCACCATGTACCTGCTGTCCCATCACCATTCCTATGTGTGAAGTAGAGGCTAGGTGGGCCCAGAGTTTTATTGTATGATTGTGTACGAGTGGCTTGTAGAGAGCCTTGACATCAAAATTAACCCACCCATCACGGGTTCAAAAGGTGCAACAGCCCATCATTCTTTCTCTGGTCTGTAAAGTCAAGCTGGCTCTGTTAAGAGCTTCTGTGGCCTTAGATTAGGATACTGAAACCTGGGATCAAGTCTCACACTTATACCAAGGTCAATGGGTAATCCTGAACAAATCACAATGGGCGGGTTTGCACGACACAGGAACAATCATGATAAATTACCATGATCATTTGCCAGAACCCATGAAGCAACCACGATGACCCAACAGATGATCAGGCTTATCATGGTTGCTTCGCTCCCTCCCTCCACCTCTTTCCCACTCATTCCTCCTGGTGATATCCCAGGGGACACCATGGAGAGGAAGGAGGCTCCTCTCTTTGACAGCTGCGATTGCGATCCGATTTCAGCTCGCCGCAGCTGTCAAACGCTCCCTATTGTGCAAACAGGGCTCGTGCCCTAAAGCGCAACAGGGAGGGGGGAGGGGGGGGTCCTACCTCTTCCTTGAGAGGTCTACTCTCAGGCACGAGGCGGGGGTGCCGGTTCCACTCTCCGTGTCTGCTCACAGTGGAGAGCGGATTACCGCCTCTGGCCTGAGAGGTTTACTCAGAGAGTAAACCTCTCAGGCAGGAAGCTCACAGAGTGGGGGTGTGTGTGATCCTCTCTGTCATCAGCACGGCTGCACCAGTGACGGAGGGAGGTGCCCGCCCCCTCCGCTTTCCAAGGAGCTCCTTGGTGCATGGTTTGGCTGCTCTGTATGCCGAGCAGCCATGGGGATCAGATCACAGCCTCCTGCCTGAGAGGTTTATTGCAAGGCTGGAGGCTGTGATTTGAGCACAGCATCTTGCCACTGTGATCTGATCCCCATGGCTGCTCGGCGCAGCCGAACAGGAGCAGATCACAGTCTCCTGCCTGAGATGTTTACTGCAAGGCTGGAGGCTGTGATCTGAACACAGCATCTTGCCACTGAGATCTGATCCCCATGGCTGCTTGGTGCACGGAGCGGCCGAACAGGAGCAGGTCACAGTCTCCTGCCTGAGAGGTTTACTCAGGGAGTAAACCTCCCAGGCAGGAGGCTTGCAGAGGGGAAGCATGATTCGCTCTGTCATTGGCATGACAGAGAGAAGTGCCCCTCCAGCTTGTCCCCTACCACTGAGCAGATTGCCGCCTCCTGCCACCTCTTGAAGAGGTCTACTCTAGAGGAGGAGGCAGGGGTGCCTGATCCACTCCATGGTGGAGGCCAGAGAAGCCTCTGACAGCTGCCTCCTAGTGCCGTTTGGGCACTTTGGGGGCAGCTGTCAGTCACGCTCAGTGGCCAGCCACTTGGCAAGAGCAAGAACGGCCGCTCTTGCCAAGCGGCTTGCTTGTTCTAGGGCTTTTACCATGATAGGTCATGTTGTCCATGTTCGGACGACACAACAATCAATTGTGGTACAAGAAAACCCTAGAACAGACCATTGTGTCTTATCGTTGTTGACAACCGATAAGTCATAATGGTCAATCACCACAACTGGGTTCACACGATACAGTGAACAAGCAATGGTAAGAAACAACCATTGCTTGTCATATTATGCAAATCCAGTCAGTGGGTCAGATCCAGACTTAGTACTATTCAGAGTAGACCCATTGAAATCAATGGGACTTACATCAGTCATGATTAACTTTATTTCCATTGATTTCATTAGGTGTACTCTATGTATAACTAACTGTGCCTAGAACAGTTGGTCATGGAATCGACCAGAGGGGAGGCGACCCTGGATTTAATCCTAAATGGTGTTGCCCAGGATCTAGTATGAGATGTAAATGTTGTGTTGGAAACAGTTACCACAGTGCTATCAGATTTAATATATATTTAACTGGAAGATTGACAAAGAAGTCCAACAGAGTCACATTTGGTTTCAAAAGAGGAAACTTTTCTAAAATGAGGGAACTGGTAAAAAAAAAAAAAGGTTGAAAGGAGGAGGCAAGAGGCTTAAATCCCTTCAAAATGCTTGGAGATTACTGAAAACCACAATAACAGAAGCTCACATACACTGTATACCACAGATTATGAAAGGTGGCACCAAATCCAAGAGGTCACCAGCATGGTTAACAAGCAGGGTCAAGGAAGCTATTATAGAGAAGGTTTCCTTCAGAAAATGGAAGTTTTGCCTAAGTGAGGAAAATAAAAAGGAGCACAAGCTTGCGCAAAGGAGATGCAAACAGACAATAAGAGATGCAAAAAGCATTTTGAGGAGCATGTTGCTGACAACATCAAGGCCAACAATAAAAAATTCTTTAAATATATCAGAAGCAGAAAACCAGCTAGGGAGGCAGTTGGACCACTGGACAATAATGAAGTTAAAGGAGTCCTAAAGGAGGATAAGGACATTGCGGAGAAGCTGAATGAATTATTTTCATCTGTCTTCAACACAGAAGGCACAGGACAGATACCTGTTCCTGAACTGATGTTTTCAGGAAAGGAGTCAGGAACTGTGGCAAATTGTGGTGGCAAAAGATGAAGTTCTCTACCTTATTGACAAACTGAAACTGAATAAATTACCAGGCCCAGATGATATCCATCCTACAGTTCTTAAAGAACTCAAATATGAAATTGCTGAACTTCTAACAAAAATATGTAACATGTCCCTAAGATCATCCTCTGTACCAGAAGACTGGAGAATGGCCAATGTAACACCAAATTTTAAAAAGTGATACAGGGGGGATCCAGGAAATACAGGCCGGTTAGCTTAACGTTTGTTCCAGGTAAATTGGTTGAAACTGTTATTAAAGATAAAAATCAGTAAGTGGATAGAAGGACAAGCCATGCTGAGAAAGAATCAAAATGGCTTCCGCAAAGGTAAGTCCTGTCTCACTAAACTTTTAGAGTTCTTTGAGAGTCCATGAACATGTGGACAGGGGTGATCTGGTAGACATACTGTTTACTTGGACTTCCAAAAGGCTTTTGACAAAGTCCCTCACCAAAGAAACTTAGCAGTCATGGAATAAGCGGGGAGGTCCTCTTATGGATCAGTAACTAGTTAAAGAACAGGAAGCAGAGGATAGGAATAAATGGTAAATTCTCCTAATTGAGAGATGTAAACAGTGGGGTCCCACAGGGATCTGTACTGGGACCAATGCAGGAACGGTGCAGGGCTGTTTGGCGCCCTAGGCCAAATATATTTAGCGCCCCCCCTCGTGCCGTGGGGGGGGCTCCGGAGCAAAGCAGCCCTGCTCTGCAACACCCCCCCCGCGCCGCCGCCGCCGCCGCCACCACCACCTACCTTCCCCCCGCTGCTGGCTGCTGGCTGCTGGCTGCTGCTGCTGCCACCGCCTCCTCCTCCGACGCGATGGGACCCCCGCGCTTTACGACGGGAAGGTAGGTAGGTGGTTGGCGGGCGGGCGCGCGGGCGGGCGCGCGGGGGGGGAGGTGCAGCGGCGGCGGCAGCGGCCGGCAAGCGGGCGGGGAGGCGCGGCGGAGGCGGCAGGCAGGGCAGGAGCGCGCCGGAGGAGAGGAAGGGGCGCAGAAACTCTGCGCCCTCTTCCGCCACGCACCCTAGGCAGCCGCCTGGGTCTGCCTAGCGGTAGCGCCGGCCCTGGACCAATGCTTTTCAACTTATTCATAAATGATCTGGAATCAGGAGTGAGCAGTGAAGTGGCTAAATTTGCTGATGACACCAAATTATTTCAGGTGGTGAAAACAAAAGGTGATTCTGAGGAGCTCCAAAAGGATATCTCCAAACTGGGAGAATGGGCATCAAAATGGCAAATGTGGTTCAACGTAAACAAGTGTAAAGTAATGCACGTTGGGGCGAAAAAATCCCAACTTCAAGTATAATCTGATGGGATCTGAGCTAGCAGTGTCTGATCAAGAAAGAGATCTTGGGATTGTGGTGGAAAGCTAACTGAAAATGTCAACCCAGTGCGTGGCTGCTGTGAAAAAGGCAAACTCGGTGTTAGGCATAATTAGGAAAGGAATTGAAAATAAAACTGCCAAGATCATACTGCCCTTATACAAATCTATGGTGCAACAAAGATGATAAAGGGACTGGAAACAAGGCCCTATGAGGAGAGACTGAAAGAACTGGGCATGTTTAGCCTTCAGAAGAGGAGACTGAGGGGAGATATGATCGCACTCTTCTAGTCAGTGCTTTTTTTCTGGAGAAAAGGGTACCGGAACTCTTGGATTACATTTCCTCGGGAGTAGATGGCGATTAAATTGTAATGCAATTAATAGAAGAAAAGGTGCTGGAACTCAGTTCCGGTGAGTTCCACCAGAAAAAAAGCCCTGCTTCTAGTACTTGAAGGGATGTCACACAGAGGAGGGCCAGGATCTCTTCTCAATCATCCCAGTTTGCAGGACACGGAATAATGGGCTCAAGTTACAGGAACCCAGATTACACCTGAACATCAGGAAAAATTTCCTGACTGTTACAACAATAAGACAATGGAACCAATTACCTAGGGAGGTGGTGAGCTCTCCCACTCTGGAGGCATTCAAGGTGCAGCTGGACAGCCATCTGTCAGGGATGCTTTGACTTGGATTCTGGCATTGACCAGGGGGTTGGACTCGATGGCCTTGTAGGCCCCTTACAACTCTATTATGATTCTATGACTGCACTTATTATACTGTATACAGTTCTAGTCACCGCACCTTAAAAAAAAAAGATATTGCAGAGTTGGAAAAAGTGCAGAAAAATGCAACTGAAATGATCAAGGGGCTGGAGCAACTCCCATATGAGGAAAGGTTACAGCAGCTATGATAGTTTGGCTTAGAAAAAAGGCGAGTAAGGGGAGACATGATAGAGGTGTACAAAAGTATACATAGTGTGGAGAAAATGGTTAGGGAGACAGTTTTCTCCCTCTTTCATAATACTAGAACCTGGGGTCATCTCACAAAGCTTATTATTGTGAGATTCATTCATCACAGATAAAAGTAAGTACTTCTTCACACATGCGCATAGTTAAACTATGGAATTCACTTCCACAAGATGTAGAGATGGCCACCAATTTGGAGGGCTTTAAAAGGGGATTGCACAAATTCATGGAGGAAAAGGCTATCAATGGCTACTAGTCTTGATTGGCTATATGCTACCTCCAGTATCACAGGCAGTTCGCTGGCTCAGCTTGTCTGAGCGTGGAAAGCTAAGCAGGGTCAGGCCTGGCTATGACTTGGATGGGAGACCCCTCCTCTAGTTTCCTGCATTGAGCAGGGGGTTGGACTCAATGGCCTTGTAGGCCCCTTGCAACTCTATGATCTATGAATCTATGTACACCAGTTGCCAGGGAACATGGGTGGGCAGGTGCTGTTGCACTCGTCCTGCTTGTGGGATCTGTGGGCAACTGGTTGAACAGGATGCTGGACTAGATGGACCCTTGGTCTGATCCAGCATGGGTCTTCTTATGTTTTTATGAACTCTGGATGATCCAGCCCAATGTTTTTCATCCTCAGTTTCCTGTTTGTAAAGCAGGAATAACAGTGAGTCATCTACCACCTCACAGGCTTGTTGCGCTAATGATAAAATGCCAACTATCCGGGGGGGGGGGGAAACAGTTTCAAATAAAAATGTTGTATAAATGATAGCGATTTCTGTTCGGTTCAGTCCTTCTAAACAACAAAGATATTTATTATTCATAGCATTATACTGGTTTAGAATTGCACAACAATCCCAAATGAAGATTGTGCATTGCATTTAGCAAGCTACATTAAGCTAGTGGATTTAGTCCAGCTATTTCATGTGTATTTAAGTATCTGATTAGCTTTAGCGATACAAGTAGCTCCATCTATGTGTATTTCACACATTTACAAATTTCTAAGTTGTGTTCTGTTGATCCAGAGCCCCAAGTCAGACATATTGGTCTGTCAGATGCTTTACTAGATGGGAATCTTTTATTTTGGGTATGACGTTTCTACTAACACAATTTAAAATGAATCTGCATATTTGTAACAGCAAATCGATGCTTATGGACTGCTATAGTGAATGACTGGTCCAAAGGCATTAGATAACTATAGTTTAGAATTATCACGGTCTTATACTCCACTTATTGATGTGCTTGTAATCATCTCTAATATAGTATGAATGTGTGTCTCATAGATAACACCTATTGATTACTACAAAACCTTTGTAAGTTATGTATGAATTAGAGATGAAATTGATAGGCCTTTTCAATTCATTAATATTATCAGCAGTTTCAAAGGCTACCCACACATTCAAAATAATTAGCTGGAACAGTCCTGTGAGAACCATACTGGTTCAGATTGTGAGTTTGTGGGGGTATTTTGGGGTGCTTGTGTATGTTTAAATGCCACTTTGTATGAAACACTTCCAGTCCCTGCACTTAGGAAACGTGTACACTGGATTTTGGCTTGGCCTTCTCTCTGATGAATTAGCTTTCTATGTTTAGGGAGGATTTGGCTTGTTCTTTTTAACACAGGGAACATTCAAATATGCAACCCCCTCTGTAATCTGCAGTCACGTGAGGGCTATACCACAGGATTATTTGACTGTGTTGGTTAGCCCTTTTTCACGCTGCTGAAATACTTATTGATTAGTTTTGTTCCATTTACATTTTGTTCCATTGGCTCCCTGGCAAATTATGGCAAAATGTCACCTGATCTAAGCATGTGATACTCAACACGAACTTCAAGGTAAAGTCCCTGCAAAAGGAAGCTTCGTTGTGCCACAGGATGTGGTGCTGGCCACCATGTTAGTTGGCTTTAAAGGGGGATAAGATAAATTCATCTATATATATAAAAGAAAGTGTCCTGACTGACTGACTGACTGACAGACTCATCAATGCCCTGCTCAAACCGTTTAATCTAGGAACGTGAAATTTTGAAGGGACATTGCTTTTATGACGTAGACACCCACTAAGGAAGGATTGTGGGAAATTCCGTCCCTAAGCGGGTGAAAAAAGGGGGCATAATCACCCTACTCTCATATCTCCTGTGGGCAAAACAACAGGGGAGCAGTTATGCAAGTCGGCCTCACCTCAGAATTGCTGCAGGAGCCAATAGGAGCAGTTATGCAAATAGCCCATAGGACACTTAGAATGTTCGTATGAATTCCTGCAGGGGCCAATAGGGATGGGTATGCAAATCTCCCCTCAGCCATTTAGAATGTTCTCTGAGGGGGTGAAAAGGGAGGGAAACTTTTTAAACGACTGAATGATTATTGTGGGGGGGGGGGGCGTCGCATAGGCTCCATCACGTTTTGATGGATCTACCCCAAACTTGGCACGGTCACTCTTCATCACCTGTAGACTCTAAGGATTAACCTGATTTTTCTTTAAGATCAGATATTTCTGTCAGAAAAGTTTTCTGCTGCCAGCACCCAGCCTAAACATTACACTTTCAGACAGAGAATGACTGTTGTGTGTGGGGCGTCCCAAATCCTGTGTGTCCGTGTGTCTGTGTGTATGGGCATTTGCGTGCATCGCATAGGCTCCTACACGATTGGACGGATCCACCCCAAATCTGGCACGCATACTCTCCATCACCCAAGAACAAAGACTGGTGGGTTCAAATCTCTGAAAAAGCCATCACTGCACCTGTACGGCCCAAAATAGATGATAGCCAATGGCGTCACTTGGAATGTTCGCAGGGCACATTCAGGAGCGGTTATGCAAATCACTCCAATGACATTTAGAATGTTCGTATGAACTGCCGCCACGGGGGCCCAATCAGGAGTGAATATGCAAATCTCTCCTACGTCAAAACAGAATGGAATGTTCATATGCGCTGCAGCCGGGGACTACACGGGGGGGGGAGCTGGGATTTCATTGTTGGGTAGTCCTGGGGGGGCAAACTGGGATTACATTGTTGCATAGTCCCGAGAGGGAGGGGGGAACAGGGATTTCATTGTTGTGTAGTCCCGGGGGGGGGAGAGCAGGGATTTCATTGTGTAGTCCCGGGGGGGGGGGAGCTGGGATTTCATTGTGTGGTCCTGGGGGAGCAGGGATTTCATTGTTGTGTAGTCCCGGGGGTGGGGGGGAGAGCAGGGATTTCATTGTGTAATCCCGGGGGAGCTGAGATTCCCAGGGGGAGCTGAGATTCCTGGGGGGGAGCTGGGATTCCACCATGTTTCTTTTAAAAACAATTGTACCAAATCCTAAAATCCACGCGAGCGAAGCCGATGGCAACAGCTAGTAGAAGATAAGGCTATCAATGGCTACTAGTCATGGTGGCTAGATGCAACCTCCAGTTTTCACAGTCAGTATTTCTCCAAAGACCATTTGCAGGAGAGCAACAACAGGAGTGACCTATTGCATTCATGTTCTGTTTGGTGGCTTCTTGTTCTTAGGCACATTTGGTTAGCCCTTGTGATGCTAGACTAGATGGACCTTTTGTCTAATCCAGAAGGGCTCATCTTATGTTGTTCTTATGTTGTTCTTATGTGTTTTTATTTTTCTCCTTTCTTTATGTAACCTGTGTAGTGCCAGTGCATGGGAGATTGGCGTGGACTTTCTTTGGTTTGGGATTATAAACTGCTGATAGTTCATTATTGGTCATACATTCCTCATTGCTCTGTGGAGATGGGTGCTGGGGCAGATCCTGCCAAAGCCTGAAGAATGCTGCCAAAGGTTTTGGTGAGAAGAGAGCCCAACCAGGCCAAAACACTGACGTGCAACACCTTGGGTGCTTCCTGATGGAGAGCTCCTAATGCTACCAATGAGAAGGCATTGTGCAGCTATTCTGTGTTTTTCTCCTTAACAGATTTTCCACAGTAGGAAAAAAGACAGAAGAAGTGGTGGGAAAGTATGGAAGGGTTATAAGTAGAAGCTGACAATGTCTGGACCCTGCCCCATAAAATTCCATGAATGAGGCAGGGTGATGGCAAAATAAAAGCCTCGTCTGGAAGCACCACTAATGAAAGGTGGTACTGGTTTTGGGACCTCCTTTATTTCACACACTGCAGAGTCAGTGGCTTCTTTTGTCTGAGATGGTTGTTCGCTCTGGTCTTCCCCATGCACCTGAGGTTGTGTGTACCAGCTTTGGAGGAGTGACCTTCCTTTCCGCTGGTCATGCATTTGAGGATGTATGGTAAGGGATGGCCATTTCCTTCCACTCCTATTGATAGCCTTGCTTTGTCAGATAAGCTCTTCCTCTTGCTGCTACCTGCTGCCCAGAGATGTTCATGTTATTGGATAGTCTCTCTTGGATTCCTAGTTTTTGCATTCCTGGAATCTGGAATCAAGGTTTTAGGCCATCTGGGCAACTTTGAGGCAACTTTGATCTTCTTTCAGTGGAGACTGGGATCCTTGCTTTCCCCCCTTAACACATTTCTACTGCTTAGAGTGAAAGCAGTAGAAGTGGGGACTGGGAATATAATAATTTCCCATGTTTACTATTCCTAATTGAGTGCCAGTGTGGTGTAGTGGTTAGATGTTGTTAGAATGGCTAACTGCAATGAGTGTCAATGGGTAATTATTAATAAATGTGGGTTGAGTGGTATCTGTGAGAGGCGAGGGAGAAGAAAAGAGAATAGGTATAGATAGTGACTGGGTTCAGACAACATGATAACCTACACTCAAGGGTTTAGTATGGGTTGAATCATGGGTTATTGAGACGTGGGTTATTGTGTTGTCTGAAGCCAGCTGCTCTAACAAGCCATGACTTGTTAACCATGAACAACCCATGAAGAGAACCGATGGTTTGTTGTTGGATTGTGAACTGTGGCTTCTTCCCCATGCTTTGTTATCTTGGCTGAGTTTAGACAACACGATAACCCACATTTCAACAACACCCCACACTCAACCCATACTCAGTCCTTGGTGTAGGTTATCGTGTTGTCTGAACCCAGTCAGTGATTGTTAAAAAAGTCTTATGAAACTTTCACAGGCAGTCTCTTGTATGGCCATAATGCAGGAACACAAACTCAATCAACTTCAAATTACTTTCATCAACACTGAAATCTTCTTCTATTTTTATTTGATCTATTATATTTCCTCCTGTTATTCACATTCTCTCCAGTCCATCCCCCTGCTATTTTCCCAAGAAACATAATAATTGAATTATCTATAAATGAGTGGGTGTCAGGGTTTTTCAGATTGTGAATCATATTTGCACTTTCAGATCCTTTGGGGGGGGGACTTTAGGTTTCTTTTCTGCCCCCTTAAAATCTTTTCAGTTTTGTTATGCAGCTTGGTTCATATACCCACTTTTCCTTGTACTGAATGCCACAGCAACTATATTTTCAGATCTCACAAAACCAGGTGAGAGTTTGTATCCAGCTTTCTTCATGACAGACATTTCATGACAGACATTTCTCAAATACTTACTTCTAGTATCTGAGGAGGGAGGGAGGACTTGTGAGAAGCTTTCAAGATAGGCTACAAAACCAAGCAATTACTAAACATCTGATAGGCCACATGTTGTGCTTGCTCTAGAACAGCCTTCCCCAACCTGGTACCCTCCAGATGTATTGGACCGCAACTCCCATAATTCCATTGGCCATGCTGGCTGGGACTTATGGGAATTGCAGTCCATCATATCTGGAGGGCATAAAGTTGGGAAAGGCTGCTCTAGAGGCCTGCTCTAGGTCCAAAGTAAGGACGTGTTGTATAGGTAATGCCAACCTTTTTGAGAACAGACCCATCCTGGCGTCTCTTGAGTCATATCTGGTTCTTTGTTTGTTCAATGATTTCAAGTAGACAGGAAGCAGCTGCTTCCTACGCAAGTGAAATGTTTGTAGAAGGCTGACTTTTGCCACTAGAGGTCTCACCAGCCATTGCTAACAACCAAGTTGTCGGAGAAGTTTTCAAATTATGCAGGCTAGAAACCTACTGGAAGAATTTAAGTACCCAACTAACTTTGGATCTTATTCCTCTGTTATTCAGGTGTGCTGCTACTGTTGCCTAGCTTAAATTCAGCATGATTCTGAGAGGTGCCTTTGCTTTTTACCTTATCCTTGATGAACAGCAGGATTCTGATGGGATGAATTACCGGTATTCTAGTCATTTCTTATACTGTTGTTTGAATGGATGGGAAAGCACTTCCCACAATAGCAGTTAAAGCACTTGAATAATTTCCACCTTGAAAAGCAACCTTACCAAACAAAACCACAGACAAGGACAGCACTGTAGGAGAGCAACTGCAGTTAGGTGTTGAAAAAACAGGAGCTGGGTGTGTGGTGAAGAAATTGCAGGATGACTACACCATATGCATTGACCTGGAATGGCTGAGCTCAACCTGCAATGACGCCACACAATCCCAGGGTTCTGTAACCAAAGTAAGGTAGATGAAAAATTATACTTTTGATGTCCTATGAGACTGTACAGTTTCCATCATGCAAATTGTTCATTTGTTACAGGACCGAGGGCAACTTCAAATGGAAGTGCTGATAGAGGACGAATAAATAGCTCATGTGGTCTCTTTGATGCTTCCATTTTAATGTGTGGAGGAGAAACTCCCTTCTGCTCCAAGTATAAGCAGAGCTTATAAGCAGTACTGATGTGTGAGTGTGAGCTGGCTCACACACAATCCTTTCTCTGCCAATGTTTCTGTGTACTATCCGAAGCCATCCTCAGGGTGCTTCTAGATGAGACTTTTATGGTGCCATCACCCAGCCTCATTCATGGACATTTCATATATTTCATAGATCATAGAGTTGGAAGGAGCCTACAAGGCTATCGAGTCCAACCCCCTGTTTGATGCAGGAGACTAGAGGAGGGGTCTCCCATCCAAGTAATAACCAGGCCTGACCCTGCTTAGCTTTCCACACTCAGACAAGCTGAGCCAGAGTAAGCCACAGGCCTTTCTACTCATCTTCTCCTCATGACCTTGCCATGTTTTCTTACTGCTCCTTCCATCTTTTTCCTTAACACAATAAATCCATGAAGGAGGAAAAAGATGGAATAGCTGCACAAGGTCTTCTGGTTGCTAGTGCTTGGAGCCCTCTGTCTGGAAGCACCCTCAGAAACAGTCCCTAGAACAGTCTTCTCCAACCTGGTTCCCTCCAGATGAGCTGGAGTGCAGCTCCCATCATTCCCAGCCAGCATGGCCATTGGTCACATTGGCTGGTAATGATGGGAGCTGCACTCCAGCACAACTGGAGGGCACCAGGCTGGGGAAGGCTGCGTTAGAATAAGGCAAGAACCCAAATGTCCCATGTTTTAAGACTAGCGGTGCCTGATGTAGTCTACAATTATTCATGTCCAGTCCTAGCCTGCCTCTTCCATTTCTGCAGCCTCACTGTTATGCTGCTGTCTCTTTGGGTCTTGTCTGGATATTTTGTTGGTGCTGGGGTGGGGGGAATGTAAATAGCACAACGTGCCTAACTGTTTCTGAGACCACCAAAAACAGGCTTAGGCTGCAATCCTAGATCCGCTTTCCTGGGGAGTAAGCCCCATTGAACTCAATGGAACTTAATTCTGAGTAGACATGCATAGGATTGTGTTGTTAGCTTGCAAGCCTAAACACATGTACTAGAGAGTAAGTCCCATTGAATGTAGAGGGGCTTACTTCAGAGCCAGCATGCTTAGCAATTATGCTGTCAATCAACAAGCAACCCACAACATGGAATGGACAGAGGCCAAAAGAATAGTACTGGTGAAACTGTGGGTGGTACACATCTCCTTATATTCCATGCTGTCCTGTGATGAACAGGCTGGTGCTATCCAGTAAAGAGCAGAGGCAGGCATTATTCAACGGATTGGAAATCCATGGGCTAGGCTATGACCATCTGCCTAAGCTTGCAGAAAAAGGCAAGAACCCAAATGTCCCATGTTTTAAGACTAGCGGTGCCTGATGTAGTCTACAATTATTCATGTCCAGTAAAGGGGAAGCACTTAGCAACCTGCAGTGCAAATGCAATAAACTCATGCAATTATACAGGAGAGAGGTCACAGCACTATCCATTCCAAACCACAAACAGTGACCATGCGGTTGAGTCCTGAGTCTTTCCAGACAATTATGCTGTTTCTTCCCTTACCACCACGTGTAATTGGCAATCAAAGTGTTTACAGTGTGGAACTAAACTCTAGCACAGTGTTTTCCAACCTTGGGTCCCCAGATGTTTTTGGCCTACAACTCCCAGCGTGCCCCAGCCAGAACACTGCTCTAGCAAGAGGGCCCTTCTCTGTTTCTCCTTTTTGCCAAACAAACTGCAGTCAACCAGTAAGGGGGATATTGTTACATTTTATGTTTTTATCATTTCTGTGGCTCACACTGGCTCAGCTTGTCTGAGCGTGGAAAGCTAAGCAGGGTCAGACCCGGTTATTACTTGGATGGGAGACCCCTCCTCTAGTTTCCTGCATTGAGCAGGGGGTTGGACTCGATGGCCTTTTAGGCCCCTTCCAACTCTATGATCTATGAATCTATGAGTATATAAATCTATGTTTAAAAAAATCAAATAAATAAATATAAATCCTCTTTTGCTGGCCATCCTGTACTGTCTTGGACTGCTGGTTGTATTGGTAATTTCTTTGTTTTATTGATTTTTATTAGAATTCTTTGTTTTAAGTATTTTTGTTGAATGTGTACTCATTGCTTTTTATTGTATCCACTTTGTATGGTTTTTATCTTGTACACCGTCTTGAGAGGGTTACATCCTTAAATATGGCCTTCAAACAATTTTAAATAAAAATAAGTAAGACATAAAAATACATTTAGCGATGCCAATCCTAGATTGGAAATCCCAGATTTCCAGATTAAAGGGGGGAGGGGGAATGTTGCCACAGGGCTGGCCCTGCTATGCAGCAGGGTGTAGTGACCTGCTTCAGACAGCACTACGATGGGGGCATAGTGGAAGGCAGAAATTCGTCAGGGCCAGTGTCAAGGGTAGGCATGGTTGGGCCTATACCCCAGCGGGGTCCCACTGGCAAGGCCCCCCTGGAGTTGCTCCTCCTCTTCACCATTGCAACCAGCTTGTTCACCTGCCTCCTTCTCTGGCCCAGGCAATGGTGGTAATGAGGCGGAGCAGGAGATGCCACCGCCTCCTTGCTCACTGGCTCTGCCTTGTCAAGTAACCACATGGTAGCAAGGATGAGAGAGAGGAGGAGGAGGAGGAGGGGCAAAAGCAGCTGGTGACAATGGCAGTGAGAAAGTAGATTCACTGAGGGAGCGGGCCCATGGAGGCTGTCTTGCCCAAGGGCCCTCCGAAACCTGGAGCTGGCACTGTAATTGGTGACCGAGAGGTGCAGCAAGATTTTTTAAATTGTTGGCACTAGCAATGGGACACACACACACACACGCGCACACCATTTGGGCTCCACTTCAGGCAGCAAAATGTATTTTGCTGGCACTGTGTGCCATACAATGGACCTGAATCTTCAAAGGCAGTGCCTCCCCCCCCCCCAGCCTGAAATGCTTCTCGTTCAGATCACTGTCTACAGAGCCAGAGCTATTCAGCCAGTGTAACTGCGTGCGTGGCCTGAAGAGACAGCATCGCTCGCCTGCTGCTGTCTCCCGCTGATGTGAAGCCCCAGCCAGGGTCTGCTCTGTCTCCGCATGTGTTTTTTCAAGCAGGAAAAAGGTGTTGATTGTTTGGCTTTCTGCACTTTTCTGTAATAAATCTGTCTCTCATCATTAAGGTGAATGACACGGGAGATAGAGGATGGTTTAGTGATTAGCACAGGAATACTTGAGAATCGGATGTACAGTTACTGCTCAATGTTAAGAGGGCCCAGCCCCATCTTGACCACTGGTGGGGCATCCTGTTAGTAAGGCTAGTTGGGTAAACATAACAGCATGACATTCTGCATACTATAGATGGATGCCTTGAACTAGAAGCAGATGTCTGTGAGGGGGGTTCCTTTGCTGGATTGAGAACTGCGCAAGGAGATGGGATGTGGATATATGCATTGGCATCCAAGGCAAAATTCCCATCTGAACACCAATCTATGGATGTTGCTGTACATTCGCATGCCGCCCCATGTGCTCCTCACTTGCAGTCTGAGGCTCCTTGACATAGCCAACAATTGCATGCAAATACCACTGCTGCATCAATGCCCCGAAAGTTTTTATATACCAGGGATGGGGAAGTTATAGCCCTCCAGGTGTTGCTGTACTACAATTCCCATCATTTGCCCATTGCCTATGCTCAGTATGCTGGCTGCAGCTGATGGGAGTTGGAGTCCAACAACGTCTAGAGGACCACATGTTCCCCCTGCTGTTCTAAACCAATAAATGCTCACGCTCCACAACAAGAAATGCAAAGTCTACAGTAGTAATAAATGAACATTGCGAAACTGACATCTTTTAATATTTACAGTTGTCCAAGTTACAGATGAGCATATACCTGAGAGCCAAACTAGGACATGTGGTTTAAATGCACTGTTAGGTGATGGATGTTACCTTTAAAAACAAACAAACAAACAAAAAAACCCACTCTGCAATTTCAATGCAAATTTCCCCCAGCTGCTATTTGGAGAAGTAACAGTTTCCATTGACACCAGGCTAATAGTAGCATTGGGGTGGGTGTGGGTCATTGGGACTGCAGCATAAGAGGAAAGGGTTAATGCCCCCTCCCTGTCACAAGGTCCTGACCAGGAGCTCTGGTGGCTGCTATTTAAAATTTAAAAAGATATATGCAATGCAAGGCCCTGAGAAGTGTGGAAAGACTCCTATTTCCATAGGTTTGGTCTGTGCTCCGTATTACACCACTTTCACAAGCAATGCTGATGTTTTTCCTTCCTCCCTCCCCCTCCCCCCTCTCTCTCTCACACACACACTCACACACAAACGTTCACTCTAATATGGCTGTGTTTGTTAACCTTGCAAATATGCTTAATGTGGCTCATAACATGGAACAAAGACATTTTAAATTCAAATACTAGCCCCTGGAAATACAGCTATTTAATTTAAATGATCTGGTAGACACATATCTTCCTGTCTCTGTAAACCAGCTTTAATTTTCACAGGCTTTTGAGGAACACATTTCCACCCCTGAATTAAAAAGGAGTATGTAGGAATAATAAATATCCCAGTCTCAGTGGATTGCACCCCATTTTGTTTCTGCGTGAGTCAGTGCTCTGGGCATGTCTTCTAACTAGAAGAAGGCAAGTGCAAATCTGTGACTGGAGCAGTGACACAACAGGCAGCCTCCTCGAAGGGTGGGCAAACTCTGCTGCATCTCTACATTGGGAATGAATGAATAATCGAAAGACATCCGATGCAGAGATGTGGTAAAAACTATCTGCTCTCAGGAGAGGCTGACTGGAAGAAGGCAAGTCCAGAGCAGCATGTTATACAGAGAAACACCAGGAAGCCTCCTCTGTGGATGAGTGCTCAAGGCAGGCCCAATGTCAGGACCCAGCATCCTTAGGCAGCTGCCAAAGGCCCATCAGTGCTGATGCCTGCTGCGGATTGGAACCACTCTCCAGCCTAGTCTATCTGGCTTGGGTTTTACCCAGTGGCAGATGACTACAACAAGCCACCTGCTATTTCTGAATTTCCCACAGTGCTCCAGAAGAACACTGCATCAGGCCCTTGTGGGAGACAATGTAGTCATGCCCCCTGAAATGACTACCCAGAGAACAGCAGGTGCATTAAGCAAAGTCCTTTTTATGCCTGTAGTCAGGATGGCGCTATGATTTAGTTGGGTTTAAAATGCAAAACTGCCCATGCTCAGAGCATTATTTTTTTTAAAAATCAGGGTTAGCAAACACTGTTGTTGTTCTAACATATCAGGAACGCAGAAGCAGTTTTAAAGCATGGAATGGCTGCTGTGGCGGAAGAACAGAAATGTTACGTCTGTGCTTCACAATTGAAGTACCGGTAATATTGATGGCCATCGAAAGGGGCCCTACATGAGACCATTAAGTCCACTGCCAGCTCCAGGTTTTGGAGGGCCCTTGGGCAGCAGGACATCCTCAATGGGTCCCCTCCCTCAGTGAGTCTCACAGCCATTGTCACCAGCTGCTGTTGCGCTTCTTCCTTTTTGTCTGCATTGCATCTACTGCTCCGCCTTCTCACCACCAGTGTTGTCTGGGCGGCTGGGCCAAGCGAGAGGCAGGTGAACAAGCAGGTTGCAATGGTGAAGAGGAGGAACGAGTGCAGGGGACACTTGCCAGTGGGCCCCTGCTGGGGTGTAGGCCCTTGGCAGGTGCCCAACCATGCTTACCCTTGATGCCGGCCCTGAGCCCAAGGTCTAAAATTACCTAGCTGCACTACCACGGTCTGCCGCATGAAAGCTTACTGGGGAACCCTGCTGATGCCAGGGGTTCCACAAGCATGGGTAGAGGGGTACCAGATGGAACTTTTCCAGGAAAGGACCCTCAAAACCTGGGATCAGGTCTAGCATAGGGCTCACCGAAGACTTTAATAATTTAATATCTTTTTTCATGGGATGCCAACCATTCTCTCCCAGTGCCTTCGTCGTGGGCTGAGCCCAGTCTGGGAATTACTACTGCAAACAGATGCAGTTTTTAAAATGTGCACAATCAGTTGCTGATCATCATTTTGTCACAAAGAATGTAGCATCTGGGTTCTCCTCCTGAGATTTGCTGAAAAGTTACAAAGCAACTCCCCCCTCCTGGCTCCTGGTTCTTTCATTTTATTGTTGTTGTTCTTCTTCTTTGGCTGGCCTTTATTTAATCACCGTTTATTTCCCTCATGAGTTCTGAAACTTCTCCCTCGCACTCTCTCTTTCTCCTCCTTGGAGGGCTAGTTTTAGAAATTCTTGCTTTATTTTATGTAAGAGGATTGATCTTTTCGCACATACTGATTATATAGCCTGCAGCGATCTTGTCTCCGAAGCAGTGACTGAAGCTAAGCTGCACCATCAGCACCCCATGCCATGGCCTCTGATTCAGGATGCTGATAAGACACAGAGAATGCCTGCACATGGGGCAAAGGAAATCTGAGGTCAACGGCATGGCATGATGGTTTTGCAACACAGAACTTGCATCTTTAACTCTCTGGTGGAAATAGCTGAAACTGTACATATGCACAAAGGTGGGGGGGGGGAGATGTTATTGATTATTCAGTCATGATGTAACATTTTTAATATGCAGCTTCCTTTACTATATTTTGAGAACACTGCCTTCAGTTACACAGAACTGACTGTGCAATCCTGTGTTTTCTCAGAAGTAAATCCCACTGTGTTCAAGGCTTAGTCCCTTGCAAGTGTGTTTCGGATTCCAGCCTAAGTCCCCTTTATTTCACTGGGCCTTCCACATAAGTATCCATAGGATCGCAAGCAACCCAACCCCACAAGATGCTGTTATTCCCAACCGTTATATAGATGTCAGACTGATGCAGAGAGGGACTCATGCATAGCCACCAATGATGAGCACATAAAAGAGATGGTTTTTCAACCATGCTCTGTTGCAGGTACACATCCAGTAAGACTACACATGGACAGTGGAAACTATAGCCCTGTGTAGATGACTTATCTAGGAATAATCACTGCATGGGGGTGGGGGAAGGTGCTCACTGGCCCTGCCCTCAGCTTCCATGTGCTCATTGACTCTTCCATCCATAGCCCTATGCAGATACAAGCTGTTCCCGTGCAGGCTCTCCCCACACAATCTATATACACTCATTTTTGCAGAGTACAGATCACACGTACAAATTGCATGTGTACAGTTTGGATGTGTGTAAGCACCGAGTGGAAGTTTCAGTCAACTCATGGACGACCAGCAGGCACACAATCCCCCTTCTCTAACTTTGCTGAGAACCATTAAAAAAAATCACCTTGGAGTAAGAAATAATTATATCTAGCATTTATATGTTAGTAAAACCCTTGCCACCTTGAGAGGGTTTTACCCTTAAAGGCAGTTTCAAAATAGCTTTTAAATAAATAAAAATAAAACAATGCTTTTCGCATGCTGCAAGCACTTCATCTAATTATCTCTACATTTCTTAGAACAGCCATGTAAGGTATTATTATCTTCGTATTACATTGGCTGACAGTGAGTTCATGGATAAGGCACGTCTCTGAGCCACAGACTACCCACATCAGAGGTCACACTCTTCAACACTACACTACACTACACCACACCTCACCATCTCTCTCAATAGTAGGTTGCAGGTTTAGATTGTAAAGTGAATATAGATTAACAAATAATTGTTATATTGTCGAGTGAATTAGATTTACCTGATGAGTGTTCATATGATATGCACATACCCATGGAGGGTCAGCAGGCACAATCCCCCCTCTCTAACAGAAGGTGGTGTACATTTTTTTTAAAAAGAACAATGCAAAAATATGCAAAGACACACAGAAAAGCAATAAATAATAACATTATTTGGGCTGTCATAAATAATCCTGCTGTTTTCTAGGTCCCCCCACCCCCACCCCGTGTGTATGTGAGTGTGTGTATATAAAGAACCAACAGCTAAGTTGTGAATGGAATTTATAGCAAAGGATAAAGTGGGATTTATAGTAACCTAAAGAAAAGTAATATTTATTAACAATTGAAACTATTCAGTTTTGAATTAAAAACAAAAAATAACACATATCCCATTCTTGAGTCAACCTTGAATAAGTAATCCTCATTGTTTGTGTATGGCTGACCAGGGGAGCATTCAGGGCCCAAAAATGAAATTCAATATTGATTCAAAGTATTTAGATTTAAGTCAGTTTGGTCATAATAAAGACATAGGGATTGTCACAGTACTGCACTGTAACTGTGTGAGGTATTGTACTGAAAGTGGCATCTGTGAAATGTTTACAAATCTAGGTGCTTTGTTGAAGGAAGATGAAAATATTCCATTTCAGAAGCTGGTTGCCATTTCACTTGGGTTGATAGTGAAAAACTAGTGGTTGAGTAATTGAGACAACACATTTTTCTACATTGCAGCATCTGAAAACTGTTCGGTGAAGATTTTTTCGAATCTTCCTCATTCCACGTTCTTAAATTTAATCGCTATGAAGTTGCATTCTATGCTCACCTTACTACCGTGCATAAACCATTATGAACTGACACAACAGACGTAAAAGCATATAGAGTATTCAGAGAGACAGAATGACAAGTGTGGAGAATTATTGTAGACAGCTGTCTATCACATGCTGAAAGGTCTGGAGTAGGATGGTAGAGAATGGATTTTGTCTTGAGTTGTTGACCTAAAAGTTAAGGTGAAGAAAATCAATTAATATCTTGCAATACTGCAGGGAAAATCTGTAACACCACACAATTATGACTATCAGGGCATTGTGTCTAGGTCATGGAGAGGAAACCATTTTCCCACTTTGCTTTTTGCTGGTAGATGGATTTAAGAGAGAGTCCATAAGAAGATATTTCATAAAATCATAGAAAAGTAGAGTTGGAAGGGGCCTACAAGGCCATCGAGTCCAACCCCCTGCTCAATGCAGGAATCCAGGTCAAAGCATCCTTGACAGATGTTTGTTTCCCCACAAGGGCCCTAACACATTTAGAAATATGCTGAAAAATGGCAGGGGTTATTTAGAGATCCACAACAAAAATAGAGGTAATCCTGGAATGAATAGACCATGCTGGACACTGACTTCTATTAGTGGAATGGAATGGAGACTTTCAAGTATTTCCTCCAATATTTTGCAGATATGAATAAGAGGAGATGTGTAACAGCGCTCAATTTCAAATTTAAAAATGCAGGATGATCTGCAGTGCTTAATTTCTAGGAAAACAGTGTGTTCTGCAGGGATGGGGACTCGGACTCGAGGACTCGACTCGTGAGTCGGACTGAGTCCCCCCTCTGACTCGACTTGGACTCGAGTCCCAATATTTTTCATGGGACTCGAGACTCAACTCGGGACTCGAGACCAAGGACTCGTCAACATCCCTGCTTGATGCCACCTGCAGGTGCTGCCTGGACCCAGTTGCAGTAACAATCCAAGTTTATTTTTTAAAATCCTTTTCCTAAAATGCAACCTTTCAGACATTTTGGGTTTGGCTGCCTCTGCCTGCCTGTTTGGGGTTCCCAGCCTCCTCTGCCTGCCTGGTCTCTTCTTGACCAGTTCCACAGTTTGAATTGTCCAAGACAAATGCTTCTGCCTGCCTGCTTTGGGGTTCCCTGCCTCCTCTGCCTGCCTGGTTATTTTGGGTTTGTCTGCCTGGTCTGTTCTTGTCAAAATCAGTGGCAGAGTTTTGAGATAAAAAGGCACACTTGTGCCTAGAATTTATTTAAGCCACACATCTGAAGTACCCTTATTTTGTTGGGGAAAACCCCCATTGATTTTAATAGGGACTCGTGGAGTCAGCTTTGGGAGTGACTCGGGACTCGTGAGTCACCATTTTGGACCAAGGACTTGGACTCGGACTCGAGACTTGGGTCCAAAGACTCGTGACTCAACTCGTGACTCGAGACCAAGGACTCTTCAACATCCCTGGTGTTCTGTCTGGAAACAGCACCCTCAGATCTAGGAATCCTTCCCGGCCCTAAACCTGGCTACAGGGTTACAGAGATAGCTTGGCTACAGTTATCCATGCGCTGGTTATATGTGGGGCTACCTCTGCAGATGGTTCAGAAACCTCAGTTAGGGCAGAACAGAGCAGTGAGGCTGCTTACTGGATGGGCCATTCTGAACATATTACTCCAGTGTTGTGGTTGCCAGTCAGTTTCCGGGCCGATTCAAAGTATTAGCGCTTACCTTTAAAGCCCTAAATGACTTTGGACCAATCTAGCTGAAGGAGCACCTTCTCAGATATGTTCCTGCCCAATTGTTAGGATCATCTTTGGAGGCTCTTCTCTGGGTCCCTCCGCCCACGATCGTGTGTCAGGTGGCTATCAGGGAAAAAGCATTCTCCATAGTGGCCCCCTCTTGGTGGAATGCCCTTCCCGGGGAGATCTGTCTGGCATCTTCATTGTATACATTTAAATGCCAGGTTAAGACCTTCCTCTTGGAGCAGACATTTAATCTTTAGTTTGATTATTGATTTTACTGCTGGCTACTCAATGTTTTAAGTAAATATTTTAAATATCTTTAATGTTTAATATTGAATTATTTTGATACTCTTATTGTTGTATTTTGTTGTTTTTGTTTTGTTTTATTTATTTATTTATTTTATTTATAACCCGCCTTTTTTCCTTCAAGGAACCCAAGGTGGCTTACATAATCCTCCTCCTCTCCATTTCATCCTCACAACAACCCTGTGAGGTAGGTTAGGCTGAGAGTCAGTGACTGGCCCAAAGTCACCCAGTGAGTTTCATGGCCGAGCGGGGACTAGAACCCGGATCTCCTGAGTCCCAGTCCAACACTCTCACCACTAAGCCACACTTTGATTTTATGATTGTAAACTGCCCTGAGGGCATTTGCCAGTATACACATCTAATGATGGACTGGATGAGGGCCAATAAACTGAATCTGAATCCTCACAAGACGGAAGCCCTGTGGGTGAGTGGTTCCCGAGTCCAGGAGATAGGCTCATTGCCTGTTCTGGATGGGTTTGCACTCCCTCTGAAAGATCAGGTTCATAATCTGGGGGTACTCCAAGATTCATCACTGTCACTGGGAGCCCAAGTGGTCATGGTGGCTCAGAGTTCCGGAGCAGTGAACAATAAAAAGACAAAAACAGATAAAAGAAGCAAAAACAATACATTGAGAACAAAGTAACAATTACAATGGTGGTTGGAGAGCAGAGAAGGCTTCCCGGAACAAGGAGGTCATCAGCAGGCGCCGAAAGCAGCACAATGTTGTAACCTGCCTGACCTCCAGAGGAAGGGAGTTCCACAGAAATGGAGCCACCACACTGAAGGCCCTTCTCCGGGTGGACTCCTGGGCCAAAGGTCCATGAGAAACCACCAGGAGCATGCCAGCTCATGACCTCAGCGACCAGGCAGGTTGGTATGGGAGGAGGTGCTCTCTCAGGTAACCTGGTCCCAAGTTATTTCGGGCTTTGTACACAAGTACCAGAACCTTAAACCTGACCTGGTAGTGAATAAGTAGCCAGTGGAGTTCCTTCAGCAAAGGAGTTGCACGCTGAAAAGGGGCAGCTCCTGACAATAGTCAAGCTGCTGCATTCTGCACTAGCTCCAGCTTCTGGAGCAGCCTTAAGGACAGCCCCACATAGAACACATTCCAGTAATCCGGTCTTGAGGTTACTTGCACTTGTAGCACTGTGGCCAAACTATCCCTGTCCAGGAGAGGCCATAGCTGGTGAACCAATCGAAGATGGTAAAAGGCACTCTGAGCCACCACAGTCACTTGGGACTCCAGCGACAACAATGATGGATCTAGGAGTACCCCCAGACTACAAACCTGATCTTTCAAAGGGAGTGCAACCCCATCCAGAACAGGCAATGAGCCTATCTCCTGGACTCAGGAACCACTCACCCACAGGGCTTCCATCTTGCCAGGATTCAGCCTCAGTTTATTGGCCCTCATCCAGCCCATCACTGAGTTCAGGCATTGATCCAGGACTTGCACAGCTGATTCAATTGTCACCGAGATATAGAGCTGTGCATCATCAGCGTACTGATGGCACTTGGCTCCAAACCCCCTAATGACTGATCCCAGTGGCTTCATATAGATGTTAAACAACATTGGGAACTAGATGGTACCCTGTGGAACCCCATAGTGCAAATGTCAAGGTTCCGAGGAATAGTCACTCAATCTTACTCTCTGAAATCAACCCCGCAGGTAGGACCAAAACCACTATAACACAGTGCCTCCAATGGAGTTGATCCAGGAGGATACCATGGTCAATGGTATCGAAAGCTGCTGAGAGACACTCCCACTATCTTTCACTCGAGAAAGGTCATCCATCAGGGTGACCAAAGCTGATTCAGTCCCATAACCAGGTCGAAACCCAGACTGGAATGGGTCTAGATAATCAGTATCCTCCAAGAGTGCCTGCAGTTGCTTCACCACGACCCTCTCAAGTAAGAACCTTCCTTAAGAAATGGGTATTTGCAATTGGGTGATAGTTATCAAATATCGTTGGGTCCAGAGTGTGTTTTTTCAGGAGTTGTCACACTACTGCCTCCTTAAGGACAGCAGGAACCACCCCTTCATGTAGAGAAACGTTTACCATTCCCTGGACCCACCCAGCTAACCCCCCTCCCCCCCGCCCAGCTAGCTTTTATAAACCAGGAGGGGCAAGGATAAAGAGGGCATGTGGTTGGTCACATTGCTGCAAGCACCTTGTCCACATCATCAGGCTGCAGCAACTGAAATTGATCCCACAAAATTCAGCAGATGGTGGCATCAGATACCTTGACTAGAGCTGCGCTAACGACAAGTTCGCTGTGGAGACAAGTGATTTTGTCCTCAAAGTGTGACACAAAAAGGTCACAGCAGGATTTTGAGGGGGCCAGGGCCCCATTCACTGGGGAGAGTGTTAACTGCCCCCGGACCACCCAAAAGAGCTCCGCTGGATGGCTACTCAAGGATGCAATGGAGGCAGCAAAGTAACACTTCTTTGCTGCTCGCACCGCCATGCAATAGGCACGATTATGCACTCTGGAACGTGCTTGGTCATCTTCGCTTCAAGTCTTATGCCATAGATATGCAGCAGTATATAAATGCTGTAAATAAATAAATTCATAAATGAAACCCCTGAGGCTTTTTGTAGCCACCCATATATACTCTACACCTGTTCAGGAGCACTTGCAGCTGTTCTTCATATGTTCTAGATTTCAGTGCTGGCGCTGAAAACAGATGCCACCCAGGCTAAGTCCTGGCAAGTTCTGGCTCATATTAAGCCCCATTACACATTGCTGAAGGCTCTTCCCACTTACTGTACATCATTTTTTACTATTGCCTACACTGCCTTGGCTTCTGAAGCAGAGCACAGCACTAAACTGACTCGTGTGTGTGTGTGTGTGTGTGTGTGTGTGTGTGTGTGAGAGAGAGAGAGAGAGAGAGAGAGCGAATACCTGGGATAGTTTAATACAGCTTTGCTAATATACAAAACTGCCACGTTTCCCTTTACTTTTGTTCTCTTACCAAGGGGACCTGTGTGCTTCAACTAGGGTTGGAGACAAATCCAAGTAACTACTGGATTTTATATTTTGAAAAGTAAGGGAATCAGCCAGAGGCGATGTTAGGGGGTGGCCCACTAGGACTGGAGCCCCTAATCTTTCATTTGGAGCTCCAGATCTCTGGGAGGCCATCTGCCCCACCACCCTGCTGTCCATGGGCACTTGCTGAAAGAAAGATACAGGGGCCTTGATGCTCTCTGTTGCATCTGATCCCTCTGGATTAGCTGGCTTTTTGCCCACATGTGCTTCAGCTCCTGCTGCCCCCACCCCTTGAATCTTTCTGCCTGAGTTTCCTCCCCCCTGAAATCAAATGCCCTCCTCTCCCCTGCCCATACATCACTTTTTACAAATAGGGGTGTCCTTAGGAGACAGGGCCCTTTAAAGACACACATGTGCACACACACACACACACATACTCTAGAGCATATGCAAATTAGCATATGCAATGCAAATTTGTGTATTTTTTTCTCCTGTGGGCCTGTGCGGATCTTTTCAGTACCTAGCACCACCCAGGGAATCAGCCATTATGTGTTTGTTTGTCCCAACGGTCCTAGGTGTAACCTAAAGCCTGCATGACACCTAGTAGAACCTAATTTACAGTGCAACCCAATCCAATACTTGTCTGCTCAGAAGTACGGTAATATCCATTGACTTCAATGGCACTTGCTCCCAAATAAGTAGGTATAGGATTGCAGCCTTCAGTGTGCAACTCTTCCTCCATTCCATCTTAAGACTCTGGCCATACAGACTTATGGCTGGCTGGGGCCAGGACCGGTGCAGGGCAGTTTGGCGCCCTAGGCGAAATGATATTTAGCATCCCCCCTCTTGTGCCGTGGGGGGGGCTCCGGAGCAAAGCAGCCGTGCTCTGCAACCCCCCCCCCGTGCCGCCACCACCAACCTACCTTCCCCCCGCCCTGGCTGCCGCCGCCTCCTCCAAGGAGGAAGTAACACGACGACGGGACCCCCGCGCTCTGTTTTTTGCCGGGGAAACCAGGGCAACAGGGCTGTTTAAGCCCTGTTGCCCTGGTTCCTCCCGCCAAAACAACGCGGGCGGGGCTCCGGAAGCGACGCAACGCGGAGAAGGTAGGTGGCGGGGGGGGTCGGGGGTGGCGGCGGCGGCGGTGGCGGCGGTGGTGGGCGGGAGGGCGGGGGGAGGCGCGGCGGGGGGAGGGGGGAGGGGCGGGGGGAGGTGCAGCGGCGGCAGCGGCGGCAGGCGGGTGGGCGGGGAGGCACGGTAGCGGCGGCGGCGGCAGGCGGGGAGGCAGAGGCCTGGCGGGGGCGGCGCGGTGGCAGCGAAGAGGAGCGCAGCGTTTCTGCGCCCTCTTCAGCCGCACGCCCTAGGCGGTAGCGCCGGCCCTGTAGGATTTATTTCTGTCTAAACTTGCATAGGATTGTGCCCTTAATGACTTTAACGTTGTCAGCCGCTTCTCTCTCTCTTCTTCCCTAGCCCGTTTTTTTTTAAATTTTGCCTGATGAGGAGATCTGGAGTTCTTGAAAGCCTGCTCACAATTTTGCATATATATGGTTGTTCCTAATAACAGTTTGCCTGATTGTGGATTGTGGATTTTTTTCTGATGGACTGGCAGCATGGCTTACTTTAGGGTGGGTGAGTGGGGGATGCACTTGTACTTATATAATAGTTGACTGCAGTGCTTTTTTTCTGGAGAAAAAGGTACCGGAACTCTTGGATTACATTTCCTCGGGAGTAGATGGCGATTAAATTGTAATGCAATTAATAGAAGAAAAGGTGCTGGAACTCAGTTCCGGTAAGGTGCTGGAACTCAGTTCCGGTGAGTTCCACCAGAAAAAAGCCCTGGTTGACTGCAACTCAAGCACATTCAGCAACATTTACTATCTAGAGAGGTGGTTAGCAGTGGATAGGGGGAAGGAAGCAGTGACCATTTTGTGTATATTTAAAGCATTTACACTAAGATAAGCTGCTTTTCCTCCCCATTCAGAGATTTAACTTCTGGATTGCTGGGAGAAATGGCTAAAGCGTGTAGAACACTAGTGCTCATTAAAAACATTTTATTTTAAAAAGAAGACTCACCTCCAACATCTCCTGAAAAGACAAAATAGAACAGCATTTTACCTGGGACTGATCCCAGAAATTAGGATTATTCCTGCTAAATACAGATGGCTGGAGTATATGGCACAGTTATTTAGACCAAAAAAGGAAAAAAAAGAAAGAAAAAAGAAAAAAGACAAGCAGAATGACAAGCAAATGAATCTGACCAAATATATTAACTACCCAAACACACAGGTCTATTCAAGTAGATGCTGACTTTATTGACAGCCTTTAGAACACTGGAGGTGGGGATGCTAAGCTTTTAATTGAAATTGATGTCCTTTTACTTTGTGAGTTGATATTTTTAGCGAATGCCCCTTTTTGTAGAATTATGATTTGCCACATGGTTTTAATTGGCCATTGGTGCTATAGAAAACATTTTTAAAAAATTACCGGTATTGGCTTTGATTTTAAAAATGAAGAAATGGCACTATTTAGCCCCAATTAAGTTAAACGTTGCATAAACTATACATGATGGTTCTGGTCTTCATGCTTAACAAAAAATACTAAAGGACCAGAAACAAGTGAGCAAGTAAAAAGTAACCTGAATTAATGGTCTGTTCTCATGATTTCCACACCTGTAGTTGCTCCCATCACAGAAGAGCTGGTGGTAGTTTAAACAGCAGTGACTCTTATACAGATACTAATTTTAACTAAAAAGAATCCCAAGGTACACCTACAGCATTCTCTCTCTCTCTCTCTCTCTCTCTCTCTCTCTCTCTCTCTCTCTTCCTCCAGTATTATTAATGTTTTGTTACCATTTTTCACTTTCTGAAGTCCAGGTCTGACTTCATCGACACTACCCATTAAAATCAGTGAAGCAATGTACTTGGGAGAGACATACATGAACCACTTCCTTCAAGCCTTGCAAACATATTTCAGCAGGGATCAGCTTGACCCATGTGGCAGTGGCAATGTATTATAAAAGCACTCTTACACTTCTGCAGACTCTACTGAATATTCAGGATTGGCTCATTGGTATTCCATCGACAGCTGAAAAAGCCTTGGCAGAATCCCATGTGAAGTGGAAGCTGCAAGAAAGGAGCATTTTTATTCATTCTTTTCCATTCCCTTGGGACTAACTTAGACCTTTGTTGAAAGAGGCTGGCATCCTTCTCCTCGCCATCCCTCCTCTCCTGAGACCAACCTTGAAGCCTGAACAAGATAATTCAGATAGGGTCTCACACTAGGGATTAGCCAGATAACAGATCAACAGACCCAACATTCCCTGTGATGCATATTGTACATTTTCACTGTATTATCTTGGGTGTAAAAAAAAAACAATTTTCTGCCATCTGGAGCTTTCTAAGCCTGCTCATCTGTAGCTCTCTTCATTTCAGCCAAGCTCTAGCCATAGATACCTGTTGTGATGGGAAGCAGATGTCCAAAAGCATGGTTGATTGAGACAGTGCCCAGAAAACTTCTTGACGCTTGACTTATGTAGGCAAAAAGGAAGAGAGGCTGTGCCTACAGACAGGGAGTCCTAAATTAAGAATAGAATTAACACCTTGGACACTTAGGAAGTTGTATGTTGTGGTTTAAAACTCAGTTTTTAGGGGATGGGGGAGAAAAGAAGCTTTTCACATGAGCTCTTTTATGAAGAAAATATCCCTTCATAAAGACACCGGCAGGCAGTAACACAGTTCCCAGTAGGAACGAACTATTGGCTGCTGCAGCAACTCAGTCAAGGAGGGAGGGAAATTCCAGTCCTTATCATCAAAAGTTGGGAGGTGGTGGTGGAGGTATGGGGCACCTTAGTCAGCTCCATACAATTAGGACCTCCCCCATTTTGCCACTCTTGAAGTTCTCCTATCTGGAGATAGCAAATTAGAGGTGCCATTTCATTGTTTTCTGGTGGCGGGGGGAATACAGCGTTTCAGGGCCACCTCTGAAATTGTGCTCCTTGCATTGAGCAGCTGAAATGGCCACCTCAAATCAGGAGAACCCCCCCCCCCAAACTTAATGAACCTAGTTCAGCCCCACATACAAATGCAAGATCACTGACTAGCTAGCCACTTTCATTGACATCAACATTAAGAGACGGTAAGCCTACGTCTTAAAAAAGTAGCAGCTAGCAAAGTGGTTTGCTAGTAAGAAGCTTTGGGTCACAGGTGTATGCTGATTATTTTGTGGAAGGGAATTCCAGTCCCTACCAGAAACTACTTACATCATGCAGGCTAAGCTGCTCCCTGCAGGGTCAGCCATACCATTAGGTAGAGTGAGGTCGCTACTGCCTCAGGCTGTCAGGCACCTGACTTTGGCTGTCATGAAAGAGCAGCAAATTGTTATTTAATATATTTTTATTATAGTTTTTATTCCCAGGGAGAGGTGCATGTGGGATTTTCTGCATCAGCTGTGAAAATAACTTGACTAGCCTTCAGGCAGCAAAATACTTTGGGTTGGCCCTGACTCTCTGCCTCCACCATTGCTTCCAGATGTTTCCTGGTAAGGATGGACATTCCTCTCCCCACTGACTCTCCTCAGTGCACTGATGCTCAGTGGTTCCTACTAGCAAACCACTTCACCAGTTGTGGCTTCTTAAAAACCAGTGCCTGTATTGGGTAATGGGCTGGATACGGACCAATAAATGGAAGCTGTTCTGACAAGATGGAGGCACTGTTGGTAGGTGGTTCCCAGGTCTAGGGAATTGATGTGCAACCTGTTCTGGATGGGGTTGCAATCCCCTTGAAAGAGCAGGTTCACAGCTTAAGGGTGCTGCTTCTAGATCCAGCTCTGTCACTAGAGACCCAGGTGGCCTCAGTGGCATGGAGTATCAAGGTGCAGCTGGACAGACATCTGTCAGAGATGCTTTGACCTGGATTCCTGCATTGAGCAGGGGGTTGGACTTGATGGCCTTGTAGGCCCCTTCCAACTCTACTTTTCTATGATTCTATGATCTGTTACCAGGTTTGTGGAGGTTCACCAGTTGCAGCCATTCCTGGACAGGGATAGTCTGGCCACAGTGGTCCATAACTGGTAACCCCCTGGTTGGTTTAGAGCAGGGTTCTCCAACCTTGGGTCCCCAGATGTTGCTGGACTACAGCTCCCAGAATCCCTTGCCATGAGCCATGCTGGCTGGGTATGCTGGGAGCTGTAGGCCAGCAACATCTGGGGACCCAAGGTTGGAGAGCCCTGGTTTAGAGCAATGTGTTATACAGGGGGGCAGGCTGCCCTTGAAGACAGCTCAGAAGCTTCAACTAGTACAGAATACGGCTATTAGAGAGGTTTAAGTGGTAGTCAGTTTGTTCATATTACTGTAATTTTAAAAACTACCCTGGCTGCCCATTTGCTTCTGGGCCCAATTCAAGGTGCTGGCATGGCACTTACCTTCAATCCCCTAAATGGCTTGGGACCCAAACAACTGAAGGAGCACCTTTTCCTCTACCAGTCTGCCTGTGGTTTGAGATCTTCTACTGAATCTTTTCTCCAAGTGCCTTCCTTGTGGAAAGTGCACTATGCAGTAACAAAGGAGAGGGAGGTTCTGGTGCTACCTCCCTAGTTATGGAATGTCCTCTGTAAAGAGGTATGCCTGGCAGCTACATTACATTCTTTTCAGTGTGAGGTTAAGACTTTTTTTAAAAAAAAATCCCAGCCATTTTAATTTGAGAAATGTCTTAGCCTCCTGTATAGTTGCTGACTCATTTTACCCCTAACATTATAGTTTTATTGTATACTACCTTTTTTTTACCTGGCGTTGCATGGGTCATCATTCTCCTATAGGCACTATTTCAAAATTCCTTAAGGTAGCTGTCCGCTGTTTTGAATCCCTCCATAGGTAAAGTCCCCTGGGACTACACAATGAAATCCCAGCTCCCCTGGGACTACCAGCTCCCGCGGGACTGCACAATGAAATCCCAGCTCCCCCGGGACCACACAATGAAATTCCTGCTTCCCCCCCTCCCCCAGGACTACACAATGGCATTGCATGGGTTGTCATTTTCCTATGGGCACTATTTGTTCGAAATCCCCCCCGCCCCCGTGTAGGCCCCGGCTACAGTTCATATGAACATTCTGTTTAGACGTAGGAGAGATTTGCATATCCACTCCTTTGGGCCCCTGTGGCAGTGCATACCAACATTCTAAATGCCGTTGGAGTGATCTGCATAACTGCTCCTGAATGGTCCCTGTGAGCATTCCAAGTGATGCCATTGGCTCTCAACTATTTTGGGCCATACAGGCGTGGCGAGGATTTTTCAGAGATTTGAACCCACCAGTCTTTGTCCTTGGGTGATGTTGAGTATGCGTGCCAAGTTTGGGGCGGATCCGTCCAACCGTTTAGGATCCTATGCGACGCACGCAAACCGATCGGACATACGTATGTACATACAGACAAACTTTCACATTTATATAGTAGATTTTAATGTTTTTTGATATATTTACTGTTCACCACCCTGGAAGCTATTGGATGGAAGTATGTACATATTTTAAATAAATAAAAATAAATACAATATATTATAAATATTTTTTCTCCTGTCTTTCCATCAAAGGTGCCCAAAGTGGCTTAAAATACAGGCCTTGTGTTATTGAAAAAGTAATAAACTATTTCCATTTGTCCCCACAAGAACAAACCCATATGATACTGTTAGGCTACTGTTATTCCCAATATTTTTATTGTCATTCCCAATTTACAAAATGACAACCAAGTGAAATTCCGGAGGCCATCCAAGCCATTCAAAGAAGAGATTTCAATCCGTGCTACCTAGTTTCATATCCAGTCATGTCCCTGCTGGCCAGTGCTGCTGTCATTGCTATGCATAGCCCTGAGGGCTAGAAATTTATGCAAGAGAAGAGATGTGGACATTTTTTCATCATTTAGTACTCCAGGGCCTTAATGAAAAGACCTGAGTAATTTGACCTTCGATAAATGTGTGAGAGGTGGAAACCCACTTAACCTGAGTCACCTTAATGAATTCCATCTGAGTGCTTGAGTTTAAATTTAAGCATGCATCTAAGTGCTTTGGGAAACTGGGGAAAACTTATAGGAGGCTGTATTATTCACTGGACTTCGATATACCCACATTTGCAGTTGTAGCTTGTCATGCTGATGCTCCTAAACAAGTGAAATTTCCATTCTCCATCTGGTTTCCTGGAGCTCACTTCCTGGTTGTGCTCATTAGCTGTTTTGTATCCTTCCTTTCTCCATTTCAAAGGGACCCATTGTGTGGGAAGAGTGTATTGGCCTACATGGATGGCCTGTAGCTCAATGGTAGAGCATATGCTTTGTTTATAGAAGGTCCCAGGTTCAATTCCTGGCATCCCCATTTAAAAGGATATGGTAGCAGGTGCTGGGAAAGACCTCTGCCTGGGACCCCAGAGAGCTTCTCTCAGTCAGAGCAGACAATACTGGGCAAGATGGACAAGTAGTCTGAGCGCTCCATTATGTTCCTGTCTACCAGTAGCTTCCTATGTTCCAGGCTACATCAGCCCAAGTTCTTCTGGTTCCTAAAGTCTCCACCTATGACTTTGACACCTCAAGTGGCTTTAATTATTCAGAAGCACCCTCAGCTCTGAATATCTATGGCCTCTCTCAGGAGGCCACCATCAAAGCAAGCCCAGAGTTAAGTAGTTCCCTAAGCATGCTTATCTATCCTTTTTCAAGGATTCAAGGCCTTTTGAAACTGCTCTGTAACACCCATATTAACCTACACCAATCAGCATATTGGCGATATGCTGGGTCAAAACATGACCCAGACAAAGATGTAAATGGCTTTGTTCTCTGTATGCAATTGTAATTAACCATTGTGAAAAACGGTACAACACTTTTGCCTTAGCTCCTGGAAAATAGGGGTTAACTTCTAAATCAGTGGTTCTTAAATGTGGGTCCTCAGATGCTGTTGGGCATGCTGTCTGGTGCTGATGGGAGTTGTAGTCCAACAACATCTGGGCACCCAAGGTTGGGAATCACTCCATCTGTCTGGGATGGGAATTAGGAGCACTGTGTTTTGGTGGCTTCACTCCTATCTGGCCAATTGATCCTGGAAGGTGGTGCTGAAAGACTGATGTTCCGCTCCATGACACTTGGGCAATGACTTTCTGCACAAGTGGAAACAGAGATATGGAATCAAGTGCCATCTGTATGATAATGAGACAGAGCTAGATCTCTCCTTTCCATCTGATCTAGATTAGGCTGCAGACATTCTGAACAGATGTCTGGAATTGGAAATGGACTGGATGAGGGCTCAATCCAAATTAGACCAAGAAAAAACAACAAAAAGATAATTTCAGAGCAAGAGGTCACTGTGATTGTTAAAGACCTTCAATGGTGTGTAAGATAGTTTCCCAAATATTATTTGCAGACAGTTTTCATTATTACTTATACATAGGGGCTTTAAAGTTAATTATTTATACAAAGGGCTTTTAAGTTAAAATGTGGAGAGGGCTAAATTGGAGAGATGGAGGGAGAGGGGAGAAATCATGTCTGGTTCTCTGATTGATTGATAAGTTTGCATATTGACCAGAGGTGGCAGGGATTGGTGGAGAAATGAATTGGGGTTGTGTAATAGTGGAGATATTGTTCCAAGATCTGGCTTGTCATTACTATTAGCCTATTTGACTGGGGATAATATGTGGGTGATAGAAGTATCCCTCTACCACTAATGTCTGAAACAGGGTTTTCCAGAAACAGTCTATAAACTGGGGTTCTCAATCAGAGACCAGACATGCTGGAATACTGTGGAGGCAGCAGATAGGTAATGGAAAAGCTGGGAGGTTTCAAGGGCCAACTGGGTCCCTATGCAGAGAATAAAGTGAACCATTTTTGTGAATGCATCCACTGTCACCAGAATAGTAGTGTATCATTGTGATGGAGGAAAGCCCATGATATTGTCCATAGTGATCATTTTCCAGGGTCCTTGAAGAGTGGGCAAGGGATGCAACAGTCCTTCTGGTTTCTTGGCTTGGTACTTAGCTCATATGCAGGTCTCACAGGTGGATACATAGTTTTGCATCTCCTCTCAGATACAGAAATCTTGGGTCACTAGCTCTTCTGTCTCCCAAAATGACCTGCCAGTGGTATATTGTGGCATAACTCCAACAAGCAAACCATGGCAGAACATAAATGCAAGAATTAAAGTATAGTATCCCCTGATGGGCCTCTGGCAAGATAGATTATCCTTGCAACTTTTGAATGAGATTGAGGGTGAATCAGTCCTGCTGCTGTTGGACATGAAGGAACTTGAGCAGTACCAGAACTGTTGAGGTAGCTGCAAAGTTCCTGGTTTGCAATGATGGAGTCACAGGCTCCGGTCTCTGACTTTGAAGATATTCTGGTTTGCAGAATAAGGAGGGTAGTTGCTGTTCACATGATAAGTTTTCAAATAAGATTTTGTAGGATAGGACATCTGGTTACTGGAGATACATTCAACCCAGAGTCAAAGCAAGTGAAAAGAAGAAACAACTGAATCTGGTACTAGGTCAGCTTCTGGGCCTTTTGTAGGCGCTCAAGCTTTCAGTGAACTGCTCAGTGGATGACCTGTCCGGGATCTTCATCCATAGGGTCTTTGCTGTTCTATTCTGCCTCTGTCATGGTGAGGGCTTAGCATCACTGGGTGCTGCTGAGGCCTGGGTACAGGGATCAACTATGGATCAGGTTTTTACCAGGGCTTGGGCCATTCAGGTTCCCAAGGAAGGCAGGAATAGGACAGCACCACATAGAGCTCCAAGTGGGGCTGGAAGCCAGACAAGCTTGTTTGTATGTTGCTCCAACAAGTGGCAGGCTCCTCCCACACACTGCATGAGGCCTTCTCCCTTAAAGGGTCCATGCTTGCTTTTGAAACTTTTGGCTGCAACAGCATGGAGGCAAGTGAGATTTGGTAGCAGCTTCAGAACCAGAGTCCTTAGAATCTGATGATGATGGCAATGCAACCTCCTCCAGAGGCAGGTGGGCTGGTCCCAGGGGTTCTTCCTGGTCTGAGGGGCCTGAGGTGAGAGGGGCATTGATAGGTGGCCACTTCCACTTCTGGGTCTGAGAGATCCATTTCAGAGGCTTCTCCTCCTGTGGAGGGCAAATTGGAACCCTGGATCATTACATCAACCCACTTTGGCTTGGACCACTTTGGACCTGAATCACCACAGTTCACAGGTGGTCCAAATATCTCTGAAGTGGGCAGTAATATAGTGGTAAACACTACTAGCTAGCTAACCATTACAGAGAAAGGCAACCCGCAACTCTCCCTGCCCTGCCACTACTTGCTGAGGCAAAAGTCCTTCCTCACTCTAAATGCAGTGGTCAGTCAGACTCTGAATGTGAGCAATATAAGAACCATCTACTGGGCGAACTGTCTGACGAGATCTTTATTAACAGAGGGGTTAAACAGGGGTGCATTTTGGCCCCCTATCTTTTCAATTTGTTTTTTAATGATCTGGCCCCTACTTTGATGAGAGTGGAGGGCCATTTTCCAAAGCTTGCCCCCCCCCCCATAAAATCCCACTCCTGCTATATGCAGATGATGCCGTAGTTTTATCATTGACTCAGCTGGGTCTAAAACGTCTTATTTTGGCTTTTGCAACATACTGTGATACCAATGCGTTGTCCATTCACTTTGTAAAATCAAAAATAATGGTCTTCTCCAAGGTGTGGAGGAGTTTCCGATGGACTTTAAGGAGTAATGTGCTAGAACAAGTCAGGGAATACAGATATTTGGGGATAAACTACGAGTATAACTCCAACTGGAATGCCCACCGCAGTTATGCACTTAACTCGGCCAATCGCAGTATGTTAGCAGTCATTCGCTTTTTCTATATACATGGTGGACTTCATGTCCCCTCTGCCATTCGTGTTTTTAAAGCCAAACCTATGGCCCAATTACTCTATGGCATCCCCATTTGGATTAGTGCAGTTAACTCCGGGATGGAAAAAACCCAAGTAAATTTCTTACGACGCATACTGGGTGTCCCTAATTGTGTTGGATATGCAGCTATGTACCTGGAAACTGGAGTGGGCCGGGTGGAAACGAGAGCCTGGGTACAGACTATCAAATTTTGGCTGCGCCTTTATTTTTCATCTGAGCACCCCAGTTATGTACAATTTATGCTACTGGATTCTTATATTAGCAAATGGTCTCTTTTGGTTCAACGTAAAATTAACTCAATTGGTATTCCCCTCGACTCCTTATTTATGGTCGAACATCAGCAAGCCTTCAGATTGGTGTCCCAGAGGCTGCACGACATTGAGAGGCAGGAGCTATTTTCGCTAGCAAATAGGACCTGCTCACCCACTGCAAACGGTGTGCTGCCAATATACGGAACTCCCGCTTCTTATTTGTCATCTTTTAGAACTTGGCAGGCTCGTAGAGCATTTATGTTAGCCAGATTTAACATCCTGCCCTCAGCATTACTTCAGGGAAGATTCTTGGGTATCCCTTACTAGCAGAGACATTGTCCGTGCTTGGTCGGGGACCCTGAATCCTTGACCCATGTCCTACTCCACTGCAGATTTTATGCAGAGCTCAGGGATGATCTAATTCTTCCCCTTTTGAGGACGTTTCAAGGCTTTCCAGATAAGTGGCTGGTTTCCTACTGTTTGTGTGACCAGAAACCAATTGTTACCACTCAAGTTGCTAAATTCCTTTTAGCTACCATGCAAAGGAGGGCCTTTTTATTGGGTAACAATTGAGGGCTGTTCTATCTCTATTTTTCTGTATGCTTTGCAAATGTTGTGGCTGGTTTTTATTTTTATTTGGGTCATAATAGTTGAGAGCTGTTCCATCTCTACTTTTCTGTATGCTTTGCAAATGTTGTGGCTCTTTTTTATTTTTATTTGGGTCATATGGCCATAATAAATCAAAATTGTACTGGGTTTTTAAAATGTAACATTTTTGAGGAGTGCAAAAGCTTGCCAGTCAACATCCATCTTTTTGGGGGTGCCTCTTCAAGGCCGTGTCCATAAGGAGCACCAGAGAACTTAACTAATCCATGTGCAGAGTCTTTAAGAAATGTCGAAATTTTAAGAAAAGGCACCATTGCCTCTGTCTGTGAGCTTCTTCATACTAGCATGCACATCACTGGATAGTGGATATCTTGGTCCTTGTTTACCCACCAGTTACAAGGCAAATTTGCATCATTCTGGAGGAAACAATAAGATATATATATATATATATATATATATATTTATATATATATATAAATTCCTGCAGCAAAGTAAGTAATTATCCATTGTGTACTTAAGTGCATCATTATTGCTCACAGAAGATGCTCAGGCTGCATCTGGCTTTCCTGTAGGAGGACATTCATGAAATCACTGATTAGATAAGAATCAGCTGCACTTCATTGTCCCAACAAATGGAAAATAAAGCTGTGATAATGCCCCTTATTTAGCGCCTGTTTATTTATTCTTGAATAATGCAGTTGTGCAGCAAACAGTTATTATGCACAGAACATACAATCTCTCAGAACTAACATCCACTTAAATTGACTGTTACTGGAAACCTGCTGCCTCTTACGGCTATGTGCATAATAACTTGACAAACATTATGCAGGCATGCTGTGGGTTTAAGACTGTTCATACTGTGCAAGGGCAGCATAATCCACTTAAGGGAGGCTAATCAGAAAATTCCCTCTCTGTCTCTTTTACCTTCATCTTCCTCTCTTGGACTATCTAAACACTAGATCCAAATCATCTTGGCCTGGGAGAGCCCTAGAAACAGTGCTGTGAGATTCTCACTCTCTCTCTCTCTCTACACACACACACACACACACACACACACACACTCAAAAGCTGCATGGGAAGTCATCTTTTAGAACTCTCTTGAAGCAGACACACACACACACACACACACACAGTGTGCGTGTCTTCTTTAAGAGATTTCTGAAAGATGACTTCCCATGCAGCTTTTGAGTCCATATAGACAACCAAACTACCATAGCCTTCTTTAATTGCTACTCATGTGAATGGGTTAAGTGTGTAGAAAGAGGCTGCAGTGCTGTGCCTGTAGCCCCACCCATGAGGGTGCACAACTCAGCCCCAGCTCCACTGCCACATGTTTTCATGGACATCTGAATCAGGGAAGCATTTGTGCATTCTCTATGTGTGGATGCTTCCCTGGGTTTTGGAACCCTGCATGATCAGGGTTCCAGAACCTAGGGAAGCCTCCGTGTCTAAAGGCCTACATGCAAAAGCTTCCCCATCTCAGGTATCCTTTTGAATGCATGGATACCAGGGCTGGGAGAAATGGCATGTTGCCAGGGTCAGGGCTTCAGGCATGGCCATATAGCTCCTTTTTATGCACTTTTGGCCTTCACACGAGCAATGCGTGAAGGGGACATATGGATTAAGCTACCTCAGGCTCATCCATGGTAGGTTGGCCATTTGTGTTACTCTGTGAAGTGGAAAGGAGAGTTATACCACATTATAGGTGCCACAATAGTGGTGCCTATGTTATGTTAACTCCTGTCTGTAAATTGAACATTCCAGGTTGGGGACGGCTGTTCTAAAAAAGAAAGAGAGAAGTAGGTGGCTCTAAGTTGTTCATTCATCATCAGTTTTCCACAACCCCACAGTCACCTCTGCATATCATATTCTCCATCCTGTCCTCATAGTTTATTTGCTTTGGGAGAATGAGAATTTCACTTGCACTTTCTGCCCCCTTAGGGAGGATGTGATGTTAAGGCTTGTGAGCCTTTGCTAATAATTTCCCTTCTTTTTGGTGCTTGGTTGAAAGCTGTATCGTCTTAACCATTTCTTCTTGTAAACCATAGGTTTTTTTGTTTATTGACTAACAAGTATGGTTAAAATGTACGGTTAAAATGGTTGCCTGTGTGGGTTTTTTCTGGTTCCCTTTTCTGTGGTGTTCAAAGTCAGCTGAGTCTGGGGTTTTTTCGCAGGGAGTGGGGACTGGCAGTAATTTTGTTTTAAAATAACAGGAACTACAGATCTTCAACAGACTCAGAATCAAGGGTTTTTCGGAGGCCTCTCCAAGATGAGGGCTTGAGTGATGTGCATTGGCTGCACCCCCTACAAAACAACCTTGCATTGAAGAATGGGATATTAGACAGGGAGCAGTTTGCAGGCTTGGCTTCAAATGCTTCTCAACCTGAGCGATTTCCCCAGTCAGGATGAAATGCTTCAGTTGGGAAAGCTCACACAGTACAGAGCTCTTGTTCCAAAAAAGAGAACTCATGGCTAATTAACTTGAAGCCAACAGACGTTGGATGATGCTATGTTTATTCAGGCAGCAACCCTGCCAATTACAAACCAGCAAATCTGCTAATTTCCAAGCAAGTGGGGCCTGTTTTTCTTTAAAAAACAACAACAACAACAACAAAAAATCCACCTTCTATCATCTCACTGTCAGCTCCCTTTGCAATTTGATTGTCTTGATAATCGGACATGTTTATTGACAAGCTGGTTATGTTTGAGCACTTGAAGGCGTTTTTCGCCTTAATGCACTGCTCTTCACTTTAGTCGCTTTGTAATATTTAGCCTGCTGTAATGTGACACTATTTGGTTGACAATATTGCTGTTCTGGAACATGTCTGTGTTTATTGCTTTCCACAGCCCCCTCAGTAGCTAGAGAAACTGTTATTTCATCGGTGTGGCTTGGCCCTCTTATGCACAGTGTTAGTCTTACAAAACTTGTAAATGCATTTGCTCCCATTCTTCCCTTGCAATTTGCCTTTCCCATTCCTGCCCTCCCCACTCATATTTGACACTCTCTTCCCTCCCTTACGAAGTATTCAGGCAACTCTGGAAAAATGGATTTGCTGTGGTCACTGATGTCTGGTGAAAGTAAAATGGGTGGCTGCTGTGGCAGGGAATGATGACATGTGTGGGGCAGTGAACTTTTTATGAGCCAGTTCTGAATTTTGGTGGAGTTTGGGCTCAACTCATCAAAAGCCGTTACAAGCGCCTCAATCCTGAATCTTTGGTGCATTCATTGGAAATTACCGGGGGAGGAGACTCGTACAGAAGGACTGCTGGCATATCAGAGTTACATGGCATCTGGGCCCAGTCCAAAAAAAGTTAGATGGCACTTAGGGCCACATAACCGCACTGCATACTATATCGCATACATGAGCAGGTGAGTGCAGGAGTGAGATGGTGCACCAAATAAAAGTGTAGGGTGAGCAATATAGACAAGATCAAAGGTTATACAGTCCACCAAAGGGGTTTGCTGTGAATGTGGCTATAGCTGAAGTTAGCATAAATAGAGAGCAAACATCAGCATAAGCAGAAACCAACTGCCAACATGTTCTAAGGTGTCATAAAGGGAAATATGGGACAGTTGAAGAGCAGAAAAGGGAAGTAGGGGAAAGATTGTGATTTGTAAGCAGGTTATGCAAGACTGTACAAAGATGTACAGTCTGTGGTTAAGATCTTTGATGAGTTGAGCCCAAACTCCACCAAAATTCAGAACTGGCCTGTGGTTAAGACTGGGGTACATAAACATAGCCAGAGTGCAATTCTCTTGGTGTGGACAGAGGAGGCTGGGGAAAAGGGGTAGGAAGTGACGTAAGGAGAGGCATGGACAGATGTAAAGAGGCAGGAGTAAAGGTGTACAGTAACCAATCAAAATACAGTAACCAACCACATTATGTATCATGTTCATATATAAAGCTAAGCTATACAGTAGAAGTAAAGGGAAGATACTGGGTGGGAATCACCTCTGCTAGCAGAAAGACTGGTAATGTCTGTTCTTTTAAGCTTGTAAGTTGTGTCTGTTCTAACAGGGAGACTGTTATTTAAGTTTAAAAAACTCAAATAAATGTTTGTACCAAATTATTTCCCCTACAGGGGCTGATACTTACCTGGGTTCCTGTCCCATCACACACAATATTTCTGTTGATTTTAAATATGTGCAAAATAGCTCTCTGAGACTTCACAAAAAAATCCTGTTGAACTTAGGATGAGTCCATGCCACAATATGTTATTCTCACGATGCCCACAGCTGACAATTGATAACCTGAATATATGAATTTGATAGAGTCAGTTACCTTATGATCAGTCATCACAGGTCATTGCATCTTATCACCTCATTAGGAAACAACGGCAGCCAATCTAGGGGATGGTAAGTCTGTCACCATTAAGCCCTTGCTTAAACTGAGCACATGTCCTTGCTCTTTCAGCAAACAACTGCTAGGTAGCGGTTGTATTTTCCCCAATTAACCTACATAAATCGGAGAGAGCTTAAGTGGCAAAGAAACAAAATGAAACAAAAAGATTATGTTGCTATTGCTTCTTCTAGCGCACATCTGGATTCATTAAGAATGAATGTAGCTCCACTTTTAAATAATAAAATCACTGTCTGGTTCTAGTTGTAGTTTGATGCATGTGGACTCTGGATGGAGAGGCACATCTGGTTCTGGATCCATATTCAGCTGTGCACATGGATCTCCCTTGCTGGACGGGGACAATAAAAAGTAATTTCTGAACATGAGAAATTTACTGTGGGATCTCACATGAGGGATGGGCAGATCAGCCTATTTCCAGTCTATGTCACTTTTGCATATGTTCACTCATAAGTGTTCTGTCCTGTTTTTGCATTAATCTGTGATTTTTTAAAAAATCCACATGAAAATTTCCTTTTGAATGCATATTTAAATACCCATGTAATATGTATTTTCTCTCAAAATGCACATTTCTGACAGCAATTTCTCAGAGAGAGAGAGAGAGAGAGAGAGAGAGAGACCTTTAATGTATTTCTATTTTTTAATATATACCGTATTTTTGCATCAAGGACTGTGCCAGAACAGCCAGGTTCCAATCTACCTATTAGTCTGAGAGGTGTGGATCATGTCAGTTTGTATCAGAATTCACAAAGATTGAATTCCTCAAGCATCCCTAGAACTAATCCCTAGTGGAAAGGGCTCTCTACAAAACCTTCAGGAACAACCCTCTTTTAAAATAGATCCATATAGAAGCCAGGTCAATGGATCTTTCCTTTCAAATGTATGCATACCTTAAAGAACCCTTGAAACTAGGGGGTTAAATCTTGGGACCTGGCAAACATCAAGTGTTTGATATATTGGAAGATAAATTTACCCTAGAGGCTAATTTATATTGCTGGCTATTTTTAATTATGGGGGGAAATAGGGATGCTCACGAGAAATTTAATATACATGAATGAACACAAAAGGCTCCATCTGCATTGCAGCCTTGAACTGGATGTCAAGTCAATTATTGAGCGCAGGGCAAGGAACAAAAAGAAGAGTGTAATAAGGAGCAACCACCTTGACAGAAAAAAAAATACCAGGAGGAAGGACTGACTGCTCCCTCCTTTCAATAGTAAGCCCTAAGGCTAAAATAAAAGCATGCCAGAGAATGCTTTTTGAGATCCTTACCGAAGTGCAGATGACTTTGATTTTGTGCCATTGTGCATCATAGATCTGAGCTTCCATGGACCTTTTATGAGGATGAGTCAGGGATCAGGAGATTTCTCCTTGAGTTGCATTCTTATCAGCCCTCGCATGCACAGCAAGCTCACTGGGTATTGCAAGAACACTGGGTATTGCAAGAATTCAAACTCATAGACATTGTTATTATAAATGTATGCATCAACCCATATGTGTGTTTGTAAACATGAGAAAGAGAATGGCTCACATAGTGCTTTTGAAGATGTGGGAGTCATCTGCCTGCCTGTCTACATAGGTAAGAAAAATGTGCGATGGGTAACACACAGCTCTGAGTCACTAGCAAACCAGTGGAACCTAAGCTCCACTTAGAATTCCAAATATCTTGGGCTTCTTAGCGCGTGGAATGTGGCTCTGCATTTATATCCCTTTGCCATCCTATATACCACTACTAGTGAACTCAATTTTCCATGTGTCAGTCCTTATGTAGCCAAAATGGCTACACAAAATACACAAGACAGAAGCACCAGCAGGCTCAGGTGAATCCCAAGGTCTGCAGAAGTACAAAAAAAATTATTTAAAAACCCCTACAGGTGGAGAAGCCTCCATAAAGTGCCAAAGAAAGACTGAGCATGCCATGGAATGCTGACTGACTATTGTGGCAGGGGCGAGGGACAGAAAATCAGGTGTGTGTGTGTGGGGGGGGAATGGAATGGAGTATCTTGTATATGTGCTCTTCACACTACAACATTTTAGTGCAACTTCCACTTGTATATTCATATTATACTTGATATTAAACTTGACTCTGACCAAAATGGCTAGCATCACAAGCTAGACTTACAGCAGGGGTTGGCAACTTGTGGCCCTCCAGATGTTTTGGCCTACAACTCCCATCATTTATCACCATTGGCTATGCTGGCTAGGGCTGATGGGAGTTGTAGGCCAAAACATCTGGTGGGCCACAAGTTGCTCACATCTGACTTACAGGATGCTGGAAGCTGGAGCTTATGTCTTCGACTTCGAGTTTCTTTGCACAGGCAATTTCTTTTCTATGAAATTGAATGAGAATGGTCAAAAAATATGTGGAAGAAATTTTAGGCACAGCACTAATTACTATGTAACTTGAAAGCTGACTGTGCACTCCAAACTAGGATACATTCTGATGCCAGAAACAACATACCTAATTAAATTCTCTTCCTCTGCAATTAATTGCTCTGATTAAAGCTGACCAAACTTTATCTGAAGCACACCAGAAGTCTTTTTCTGTATGTTTGTCTATCTGAAAAGTGAAATTATATAGAACATTTTGCTGGTGGAGGAGCCCTGCTCCTGCTTATTATATCTGCTTATTGTACATATACATATATATATATATACATATATTTTCCCATCAGTGATCATATCCTGAGCTCTTGGGAGTGTGGCTGCCAATGCTTACTTCTGGGTAGACATGCTTCCTACTATAAATTAGTAGCACTGGAACTTTAGGGGATAGATTCAGATTTTTCAGATCTGCCCACTTTTGTCTGTGACCCCGCCACCACTGGAATGCTGCTCCCCAAGGCTTCTGCAAAATGGAATCTGGCCCTGAGGCTGAAAAGGGGTCAGGAGGCAGGAAAATAGGAAAGTGAGGAGACTGAGGACTCATGGAGGGTAGTAATGGGTGAGGTAAAGAATAGGAGGAAGGAAGATGAGGGATTTTGTGTGTGGGTGGGGTGGGGTGGGGGGATAGGGAGATAAGCAGCTAGAATTTTCATTTAATTTCCTTATACTTCAACACATCTATGCAATCTAATGTCACTTTTAACAAAAAAACACATCATGTTCTGCACCTAAATTTGAAAACTGGGTTGAAGACCTTTAAAGCCTGTCCATTAAAGAAAGAATGACGTATTACAGTGGGGATAAATCAGAGAAATTCAATATAATTAGGCCTCTTTTTCTAAAATTGTCTTCTAAATGATCATCAGTCTTGTGTGCTTAAAAGGCTTTTTCTCTCCTCTCCCCCTTTCTCTTCTCCTCCCTCCCCCATCCCACTAATTTCCCCTAATTTAATTTTCTCATTATGTTCAAACTATTTTTATTCTTTCCCTCAGTAGTTGTAATCCACTGGGGAATGTTGATTGGGTAGGGGAGTCAGTGGAGGAAACCTTCATAAATCAGGAAATGTCAAAACTGCTATCTTTTCTGGATTCTGATTGTACTGTTGAAGGGTGTTTCACTTTCCCCCTTTATATCTTCCATTAATATTAAATAAAATGTTAATAAAAAGGGATGTAAGCCAGGATGGGAGAGGCAGGAGTGGGCAGTGGGAGGAGGAGGAGGAGGAGGCAACGGCTCCACCTTCCTTTGCACCACAGTCCTCCCATGCACATTGTTGCAGATCCTTCTTTGTCCTAGTGTAATAGGAATTTTGGAGAAGCACCCTGTGTTAATAGTGCCTGCATGATTCAAGAGGACACACGGGACCTCTAGAAATTATTTAACTTTTTAATTGACTGTGCCACAGACTGAATTTGCAGGGCTGCAGCTTCAGCAGTTCCCTGACATACATGGCATGGAGAGCACGTAATGCAGGCCGCATGCTGAAGCTAAGCAGGTATGAGCCGGGTCAGTGCTTGGATGGGTGACTGCCTGGGCTGCCCACATCTGTTCTCCTGCATTGAGCAGGGGGTTGGACTCATAGATTTCATAGATCATAGAGTTGGAAGGAGCCTACAAGGGTATCGAGTCCAACCCCCTGCTCAGTGCAGGAAACTAGAGGAGGGGTCTCCCATCCAAGTACGGTAATAACCAGGCTTGACCCTGCTTAGCTTTCCACGCTCAGACAAGCTGAGCCAGCATAAGCCAGATGGCCTTATAGGCCCCTTCCAACTCTACTATTCTATGATTCTATGCATACGTACATATATCCTGCCCTTCCTCAGAAGGAGCCCAGGGTAGCCATATGCTATGGCCTGCAACAACACCTCTCACTACATGTTGCCCAAGTCAGCTGAGATAGTTGCTGCACTTCCCCTTATTGAACTGGAGTCCATTTACCACCCCACTCCCAAAAGACTCTAATTGGTGCCTGTGATTTCCATTTATGACACATAGGGGTTTTCTGGCAGAGAGAGATGGAAAGAGATGGTGACTGGTGATGGAAGTCTGAAGAAGAGGTCACCAAGCTATCTGCTCTGCTGATCTGATCCATCCTTCAAAATAATGTGCTACACAAAGGTCTGGCACTAAGAAAACTCTGTGTCAATGAGCAAAAGCAGAGAGCTCTCAGAGCCCACAGAAAATTGGACTCCAGTTTGCTCTGAAACATACTTTCAGTTGGAGTATTAACAGGAGCAGACGTGCAGCAGTTCCCCTAAATGTAAGGGCTTTGAATGTATTCTTGGCCTTTTGTTCTCTGTTGGCCTGAGGGCTTTTTGTTTGGAATTGACAGCATTGCTTCCTTTTGTTTATTCAGCTGGATGATAAACTCAAAAGTGTTTCCTTTTTCTGAACTATAGGCAGTGAAAAGCCCTGGCACAACTGCTCAAGTGAACAAAATTGTTATTCTCCATCCATTTAAAGTGCAGGAGTTTGAAAAGCAACAAGAAGCACCAAAATCTTATAGCTTTTGTGTTTATCTCTGAGCAATTCAGGAGCTTCTATAACTATACCAAACTAGGAGAGAACATGCCTTCACATGCCCAGAGAAAGAGAGAAAGCACTCCTAGGCTGCCATTAACCAGCAAAAGCCATTTTCAAGAGCTAGACTACGGTAAATGCTGTGGGGTTTTGTGCAAGAAGACTATGCAATTATTTGTTTGAACAAGGCGAAAACCATGAATAATAATAAATATATTTCTAAAAAGCAAGGATTTTGGTGCCTGTGACTTATGAAAAGAACGAATAAAATTGTTCAAAGAAAATTATTCTGTTCAAAGAAAATGATTGGCAATATAAAATTGGATGAGCTACCAGCCCAATATTCTTTGGGTTGTATTTCTGCTATAACAGCATAACATTTGATTCTCTCCTCTCGCCCCACTTATGTTCAGCAGTCAGCAGTGCCAAGGTGAGAAGGCTAGAGGTGAGAAGGCTAGAGCGCTGATGACGTAAATCTCACTCTGAAGACGATTGGACAGAGGTCAGAGCTGCATCTTCAGCCTACCAGGTGGCGGTGAGGGCAGCAAAGAAGAATTTCTATGCTGCCTCCATCGCATCTGCGGAGTGCTGCCCCAGGAGGCTGTTCCAAGTGGTCTGGAGCCTGGTCGGTCCATTTGCTCCGGATCCGTTGGAACAGTCTAAAGCCTCCTGTGAGGCTTTAGCAAAGCACTTCGCAGATAAAATTGATTGGATTAGGAGTGGGATTCCGTGCGTCGTGGACACAGTGGGTGAATGGGAGGAGGCCAGTGGCAGTCCGGTTTTGTGGAATCGGTTCCAGCTTCTTCCTTCTGGTGAAGTGGACAAGGTGCTTTCTTCTGTTAAGCTGACCACCTGTTTGCTTGATCCTTGCCCGTCCTGGCTTGTTATGAGCTGCAGGGAAAAGCTGGGTGGGGAGATCAAGGCGGTAGTGAATGCCTCCCTCGAGGAGGGAATTATGCCACCAGCCCTTAAGGAGGCAGTAATAAGACCGCTTCTAAAGAAGCCCTCCTTAGACCCCCAAGATTTGAACAACTTTCACCCAGCCTCCAATTTGCCATTTCTGGGCAAGCTGATTGAGCGAGTGGTGGGGGCTCAGTTGAAGGCACATTTGGATGAAGTCGATTATTTAGATCCATGCCAGTCGGGCTTCAGGCCTGGACATGGGACGGAAACGGCCTTGGTCGCCTTAGTGGATGATATGAGGAGGGCTTTGGATAGGGGCGAATGCTCTTTTCTAGTCCTCCTCGATCTCTCAGTGGCTTTTGATACCGTTGACCATGGTATCCTCCTGGACCGCCTGGAGGGGTTGGGCATGGGAGGCACTGTATTGCAGTGGTTCCTGTCTTTCCTCTCTGGAAGGTACCAGAGGGTAGTTCTTGGGGAGGAGGCTTCGGACCCTCGGCCACTCACTTGGGTGCCGCAGGGTTCCATCCTCTCCCCGATGTTATTTAACATCTACCTAAAGCCACTGGGAGCTATCATCAGGAGGTTTGGGGTGTGCTGTCATCAATATGCGGATGACACACAGCTCTACCTCTCCTTCAAGTCCTCACCAAGGTTGGCTGCTGAAACCCTGTCCAAGTGCCTGGAGGCAGTGGGTGGCTGGATGGGAAGGGACATGCTGAAACTGAACCCCGACAAGACCGAGGTACTTCTGGTGGGAGACAAGGGAAGGTTAGGGGATGTTGACCTGGTGCTGAATGGGGTACACATCTACCCCTGAAGGACCACGTCTGCAGCTTGGGAGTCATTCTAGACTCCCAGCTGTCCATGGAGGCTCAGGTGTCAGCTGTGAGCCGGGCGGCGCTGTACCATCTCCATCTGATGCGGCAGTTGCGCCCCTACCTTCTTAATCATCTGCTCCTATCAGTGGTTCATGCCTTGGTCTCCTCTCGCCTAGACTACTGTAATGCACTCTACGTGGGGTTACCCTGGAAAACGGTTCGGAAGTTGCAGCTGCTACAGAATGCAGCAGCTCGCCTGGTTAAAGGCTGCCGCCGGCGTGATCACATCACTCCAGTGCTCAAAGAGTTACACTGGCTACCAGTTGTTTGCCAAGCTGAATTCAAGGTGTTGGCGTTGACCTTTAAAACCCTGTACGGCTCCGGCCCAGTATATCTCAAGGAGTGCCTCCAGCAACATCAAGTAGGCCGCTCATCAAGATCTGGCATGGATGGCCTTCTCCCTGTCCCATCAGCCAGAGAAACCAGGCTGGTGGGGACTAGGAGGAGGGCCTTTTCTGTGGCAGCCCCCAATTTATGGAACTCTCTCTCCCCAGTGACCTCCGCCATGCCCCTTCCTTGATTAGCTTCCGCCAGGCATTAAAAACGTGGCTTTTCAGGTGGGAATATGGGGTGGGTTAGGATTTTTAAGTTTTGTACTGTTTTTAATTGTGTTTTATACTCTGTGTGTGTGTGTGTGTGTGTTTCCCCCCCCTCTTGTGTTTTATTGGACTGTACATCGCTCAGAGTGGCCGGATGTCTGGCCAGATGGGCGATTCATAAATATAATAAATAAATAAATATTGATTTTGTAAATTGCCCTGGAAGTTCTTTTGAAGGGTGGTATGTAAACCGGATATCTAGCACAGTGTTGTGTGGCATTCTAATTAGAAGAGAGTGTCTTTCAATATGTACAGAAACTTTTTCCCTCCCCTAAGACTAACCAAATCTATCTCCAATGCTTCTGGGGTTAGAGGTAAAGGCGTCCAAATATATGGATATAATTCCAGCCAAATTTGAGTCTGAGTACATCACATTTTGAAAATTAAGCTCTAGCAATAATTCAGAGTCCTCTAAATGATTTGAATAAAAGCAAGACAAAAAAGAACATACAAATACAGGTATATTATTCATGTCTTTGATTCTGCAAGCTTCCAGGGAGAATCCAAGTATATTTGTGTGTGTAGGGGCATTATAAGGTGACTATGACTGAATTGCTAAAGGGGATGAAAAGCAGTCATTGGGGGGACATATTTCTATAGCAGAAGATTAATTAAACGTTACAGAGAAGGTTATATTATTTAGATCAAGACAATCTCTAAAGGGAATAGGCTGGAAATATGCACCAATATTTTTCTCTTTTTTTAAAGCAATCCCATATATACCATCGATGGAGTGTTGTGCTTTATTAATATTAAAGGATCCTGCTGAGTTTCAAAGACACCACTGAAGGAATTCAACCTTGGGAAGATGTGATTGAAGTACCAATATACTGCAGGTCAAGCAAAAATACAGTCCTAAACTTTCCTATACTAAGGGCTCTGAAATCACACTGAGTGTCATAATCTTAAGCCCTGAGGTGTGGGAAATGTTTGGGTTCAGTGAGGGCAGCCATAAGGTTAGTGAAAGGGATTTGCTGAAGTCCCGGTAGGGTGTTTTAGCACAGCTCTACCTTAACCAGTCAAGGTGAAACAAATTTATTTATTTATTATTTATTATATTTATACCCCTGCAAGGAACCGAAGGCGGCTTACATAATCCTCCTCCTCCTCTCCATTTTATCCTCACAACAACCCTGTGAGGTAGGTTATGCTGAGAGTCAGTGACTGGCCCACAGTCACCCAGTGAGTTTCATGGCCGAGTGGGAACTAGAACCCGGATCTCCCGAGTCCCAGTCCAACACTCACACCACTATGCCACACTGGTGACTTCGCTCCAGAGATCATGCAAAATCTAGAAAAAGGAGCAAGCAGTTTTTCTGTTTGCATGACTGGATCATATGGCTCAGGTTCATCTTGGGACATAGGTGAACTACAACCAATATAAAGAGTTTTAGTCATATAGAAACAACTTGAGAGTTCAAATGTTCTATCAAAATAAAAATGCTTGACCCACCCACATGGTTGCCCAGAAAATATGTCCCAACATCTCCTAAAGGGAATGAAAAGTGCCTTCAGTGTATAGTTGACAGCATTTCTTTCCCCCTTAGGCTACAATCCTATATCCACCTGGAACTAAGCCCAACTAAATTCAATGGCACTTACTTTTGCATTGATATATATAGGATTGTGCTGTTAATTGCAGAGGTAGACTGAACTTTTGCCCCAGCATTTTTCAACCATTCATAGGGGGGTGGAGCAAAAATGCCCCCCAAAATTGATTTGACACCCCACCCCCCCAGATTATAAAGAACTTTCATGGTGATGTGTCTTACATTAACTGAAAACAAAATATACAGTGCTGAGGTCTGTTTTTCTTTCTTTCTTTCCTAACTTTTTTTTAAATAGTTGCTGCTTTTATTTCCTCAACACAGTGCCTCATGGGAATTATGATGGCACATGATGCTGTTGCCATGGGGCATTCTTTTGAGGAAGTGAATGTGGCCACTGGGCTGTTGCATGGCAGCTTGGCTTTCCTTAAAGTAAAGAAAGAAAAAAATATAAAGAAAAAGAACCCTGGGACCTTTTTTTTTTTTTTTTTTTTTTAACTTTTCATTAAGGTAAAAGACACACAACAGTTCTTTGGAATTTTGCTCCCAAAAGTTGTCAAAAAAATCCCACCCACCCACCCCGCTTTCATGGGGGTGGGGATGAATGGCTCTGCACAAGCTGGGGGAGGGAAATGTTGGACAGGGACTTTATTTAATCCACTTTTCTCTCAAGACAGGTTCCTCAGTCTTTTCTACAAATGTGTGTAATCCGTGAACTGTCCTCTCAACTCTTTAGCGGTTTAAGCTACCGTACACGGTGCTTCCAGATTACGTTTTTATGGTGCCATCACCCCTGCCTCATTCACAGAAATTTGCAGGGGTCCAGATGGCAACATCTTCCACTCATAACCCTTCTGTGTTTCCTTGTGGCTTCTTCCATCTTTTTGCTTAGCACAGAAAATCGGTTAAGGAGAAAAAGACAGAACAACATAGGGAAGGCCGTTCTATGGACTGTAATGGAGGGTGCGTCCAGAAGGAGGGCTCCTCACACTAATGGTCAGAAGACATTGCGCAGCTGTTCTGTCTTTTTCTCCGTAACGGATTTTCTGCATTAAGGGAAAAGACGGAAGAAGTGGTAAGAAAACACGGGAGGGTCACAAGTAGAAGATAACGATGTCTGGACTGCCCATAAAATTCTGTGAATGTGGCAGGGCAATGGTGCCATAAAAGCCTCATATGGAAGCACCGATGGTTACCAAAATTTCATAGATTTCATAGATCATAGAGTTGGAAGGAGCCTACAAGGCTATCGAGTCCAACCCCCTGCTCAATTGGTAGCTTGCTTTTTTCCACATAAGAACAATGGGAGTCATATCAGACTTGACTTCTTTCTTTTTTTATCCTGTGCTACTCCCATCCTTTACTCACCTCAGATATCAGCCAGGTTTATTCCTGTAACTGTACTCTCGGGAAGCTGCAAATTATCACTCAGAAGGAACTCCATTCTAGATCTGAGAGTAATTCCCCCATCACTCTCCATAGTAAGCCACTGGCCAAGCCAATTCAGGCTCACCACAATGCAAAATTACATTTATATACTTCATAACATTTAAAATATCCAGACAATTGCACTGTATTATCTCAGACAATTGCATGCTCAGCTATCAGGTCAATTTTCAAAGCTCACTTCCAGTCATAAATTCTATCACCTGTGTCTGATCAAATCAACTGTTATAGATTCATTCTTTAATGTAGCCTTCCCCAATCCGGTGCCCTCTAGATGTGTTGGACTACAACTCCCAGCATCCTCCAGCTGGCTGTTAATGATGGAAGTTGCAGTCCAACACATCTGGAGGGCACCAGATTGGGTAAGGCTGCTTTGATGATCCATACAAAGTAAGAGGACATTCAAAATACTGTACATGAATTTAGGGAGAAGGGATGCTAAAATATGAAATGTACATTATTCTTGTTTTGAACAATTATTCAGGAAGAAATTCACTTACTCTCTATTGCATGGTTCAATGGTCTGCAAAATTTGCTTTATAGAAGTACAACCCTATTATGTAAGTGCTAAGAAGTGGCTTCGGGAAAGCTAGACCCAATTTGCTTTTATCACATCTTCTTGGGTTGTTGTTTTTTTAAACATGCTGCTGAGCCAACCATATATTTGCTCTGCAGGTTTCCCCCTTATATTCTTTGAGTAGTGTATAACTGGATAGGTCATGGTTACTACCAATAACAAATATTGGAAACTGGAGAAATATGGGTGAAAAGTCCCAAGAGAGTTGCTAGGAACATGGGCACAGTAGAAATGCCCAGTCATACAAGAGCAAGCCAGTTGTCTCACCTGTGTGCTGGCATTGCCAGCACAGCCTATAGAAAATCAGGCAACAATGGACTTTCATAGAGTTGGGAAGAGTCCAGGGATCTTGTGGGACTACAGCAGTGATACTGAAGCTTCATGGGCTGGAGATTCTGCATCAAGCCCAGGGAGCCTCCTTGTGTTCCTCCAGGGGGCATGAAGGGATCCACTCTGCGGGAATTCCTGCTGTTATCTCCAATCTGAGATCGGAGATAACAGCAGGGATATGGTTGGCAAGTGGCCAGCACTGGGAGCAGCCACTCTTCCCAGCACAGGCTGAGTCCTTTCATGCAATGAGTGGTGCCCCATGTGGATGCCACGCAATGTCATGGACTCAGCACAAAGTCCCTTTCTCCATGCTGAGAGAGGCACAGAACTCTGAGATGCCTGTCTCAGCAGAGAGAAGAGCAAAATGGGTGGGATGATGAGCTCAGTGGCTGTGGCCATACTCACTGACATCATCCAGCCAAACATGGGCCTGATGGTTTTGGCACCCCTGGACTACAGAGTGTGAACTTCGAAGCCAGATGAGTTGAAGTCTATGACCACATTCACTCTTACTACATAGGAGCGGTCCTTATGTCCCAGTAGACACTATATAGTACTATGGTATGCATTTGAATACAGGACTACATGGGCAGGGCCAGTCATGTGATCCTTCCCATGGAGTTGGTCCTGCTCATGTGGGTCCTATATGTGGCTCCCTGTCTCTAGTGTGAATGTGGCCTATGTAAGTGTTGGGTGGAAGGGCAGAAAGAATAACTACAAGGAGAAACAAGCTTTGAACTTGTTCAAACTAGAAGGTGGAGAGATACTGTTGCAATGGCTCTCCATGGAATGAGGCCTCTCAGAAGAGAGGGCTGGAGGAAGCCTACAACAGTGTAAAAGGTAACTGATGTTGTACTAAGATGTTTCGTGCAAGTCATGTCAAGGCAACCTCAAAGTTAGATGTGCTTGCTTGCTTGCTTGAGTAGTTGACTGATTTTTATACAACTCTTCATAAAACATTTGGAGGGAACGACCCTATGGCCCCTAGACATTGTCTGAGGGACCATAGGGTAGGTCAGATTCCCAGCTCCAAGATTGGAGACAGCGCTCCGACCTTGGAGCTGGGAATCAAAGCCTTGATCGCCTTCCCCCTCCCCGCTGGCACAGAAAGAACCACACTGACTGCTCTCCACGGTCCGGAAAGTGACCTGGGAGAGGGGTTAAAGGGGGCGTATCATATTGTGAAATGTAACATAATAAGTGATTATTTGGTAGTGAGTGCACAGACCAGATAGTAATTGTATGGATCTCTGGAGATGTAAGAACAAATGCCATAGATGAAATGGCACATAAGAGTATTGTAAATGGAATTATTCACATTTGTTCCAACTTAGCCATTTCCTATGATGATCCTTCCATACTGTTCTTGTTGCCATAGAAGTATTGTTCTTATTCTTGCCATAGAGAAGGCTCCCACAAATGCACAACTCTAAATCTGATTGTGTGGAGGGGGTGGGGTATTGTGTGGATTGCATTTATTCCACCCTGATGTGGGTTGTATCTATAAACAGTTGTATCTATGATCTATGGGAAGCTCTGCAGGACTGATGCAAAACCAAAAATTGGCCAGCAGGCAGATGATAATTTTTTAGCCTTAAATCACTAATGAAACTAAGAAATAACTATAGACCAGGCCATTCACAGTATAAATCCAGACATTATAATAAGGCACCAAACACCTAGATTCATTTGACAAGCAGTGGGGCAAATGTGTGACACCACTGGTGTTAATTTGTCTCCTGCCAGCTTTTATTGAGACATCAAGTCTCCTGTATTAAATGACAAGTAATTAGCAAAAGCCAACAAACAACATTGGAAACAAAGATGAACCTTGTCTCTCTCTGCCCTCCCCCTCCCCGCTTCTTTCCCATTAGGAGCATAAAAATAATATAGCATACATAATTAGTTGTTTGCATTGCATTGAGAAACTTTTCATTAGTTCATTTGCTTAAGTAAATCTGCAATTGGAAACACATTAGCTATTGCCATAGCACTCTAGGAAAATGAGTAAGCAGCCAGGTCAGTCCTGAAATTGGAAGAAGTCTGTGGCAGTGATCCTGTGATTTGTCAGCTGGAAGCTTTTTCGAACAGTGCTGATAACTGTATCAGGGTTGCCCTAGTTCCTAAACCCAAGAGCTACATATATAATAATCTTCATTTGGAGATGTGGGGTGGTGGGATACAGGATCTTCCTTATGTTCACAGAAGGTTCTTCTTCCACCCAATGTTTGGGGATCCCTCTCTTTCCCACACACCACAGCTGACTCCATTCAGCAGGGTCTCATGACTCTGTGTAGCATTTACAGGGGGAGGGGCTGCTGTGGGAAGGAGGGGCCAGGGAATTCCACTCCCAGCAGCACAATCCAGCTTAAATCTGGATCCCACCATGTATGATTAGAGTGTTAAGACTTTGATTGGGGAGACCTGAATTCGAATCTCCACTCCCAGCCATGAAGCTCTCTGGCTGACCCAGAGCCAAGTCACTACCCCTCAGCCTAACTTACCTTATAGTGTTGTTGTGAGGATAGCCCCTGTGTACGCTGCTCTGAGCTACTTGAAGGAAGAGAAGTAAATAAATTAAAGGGGTACAGGACTGAGTCACAAAAGGAGAAGGTTCTGCCATTATAGCCTCAAAACTCAATTGCTTATAAAAAATGGCACTTGTTGAGCTAATAACCTGACACTTGACATCCATGCTCTACTTGATGAGGTCTATGGATGTGCCAAATCTCAAACTGATCTGATAAAAATTGCTACAGGTATAGCAAGTCAAAAAGTGCAACAAACAGACATGAGTCAACTCACAGGGGGATTGCTGCAGCAATACAGTTAAGGCCAGATGTTTCATAAGGCAATACAGGAGCAGGACAATGTGAGGGCATTTTGCTGGTCCCAGGCACTCCATCCTCCCCATCTGGATTTGCGTGTGAAAGACCAAGGAAAAGTGTGCGTGCATGGAGAGTAAGTTGAGAGCAAGCACAAGTTGTGACATTGCAGAACATCATTATTGACCATAACTCAATAAGGGCCGGTTCACACGACCCAGGCTGCCGGCGGGGGAGGAACCACGGGGACGTCCGCGGGGTCCGGCGGGGCACCGCACACGACCGGCGCCCCGCGCGCGTGGGCAGACCCCGTAGTCCCCGCACCGCAGTGCGGGCCTCCCGGCGGTAGGGGGTGAGGCCCGGGATGCCCAGAGGGGCCGTTTGCCCCTACAGGCTGGAGCGGCGGCGGCTCCGGCCGCTCTGGACTGCCGTCTCTGTGGGGACCCCGCGGGACGGCCGCCCGCTGTTCCAACGGCACGGTGACCACGCGCGGTAGGGGCTTACCCCTCTACCGACCATGGTCTCTTTGCGAGCGTCCCACGCGCGGCTCTCCCGCGGGGGCACCCCCGGTCGGCGTGCACACGACACGGGAACCGCGGGGGACTTGCGGTTCCCGTGTCGTGCGAACAAGCCCTAAGTTATGCCCATAACTTATGGCCATAACTGTTAAGGCCATAACTTCCTTATGGAAGTTAAGGCCATAACTTCCAATTTCCTGGCTTTGGCTATTGGGTGATATAGAAATGAAATATCTATATTTCTGCTATATGCTCTGAAATTGGCAGGTTTATTTATCATTGAATAATACTTACTTGTTAATTCCTGATGCTGTTTCTCCCTTCCCATCAGCTTCGATAGTGCCATCTTGTCCTGGTCCATTCCAACAGGTATCTGCAACCCTTCAAAGGGTGCATTTCTTTAGCTTGTTGCTCCTTCTTCATGCAAGTCAATCCAGCTGTCTGAGCTGCTTGCATGAGCAAATGTATTATGTGAGTTGGGAGCTCACATTCATTGGCTGGTTGCAATTTCTATGAGCTTTAAATCGGGGAAATACATTTCTAATATGAGTACTGAGTGTGCTACGGACAATCATCATGAACTCCCAGCTCTCATAGATATTACAGTTGCCCATGCAGGAACACATTTGTGGATGACTGGAAGAACTCATATGACTGAAAGAACTAAAAAATGGGAGTGGGGGCTGGCTAGATTTACTCTGAAAAAAATCAGGAGCCTCTTTTAAGCACCTTCCCATTTTGGTCCTGATTTTAAAATTTATGAGGGGTGATATCCAATGTTGCGTGAGTGGATGTGTACTCTTGCAATGAAACTTTCTCTTCCTTTCTTCCCCCCTCCAGCCCCCATTGCAAAATGTATAGACTAGATATGTGGAGGGGGCAGAATTGCAGGGGGAAGGTAGAGGCTGTTCTGCTGACAGATGCTGTTATGTTGGTGGGAGGCACTAGTTCAATACCACCCTATAATTTGAAATAAGTTGGGCTTAATTTGGAGGAACTTATTTTCAATGGTAGGGCTCAGCCCTGGAAATGTTGAGTGTTTTGCAGTTTCGAGTGCTCCTTGACATGTGCAGAGTGTCTTCCCCTTGCATCCAAATAACCATGGCACATCTGGGATTAGGAGGCAGAGTTTCTGGGCAGGGTTGAGACTGAGCACCCACCCTTTAAAAAAACTAACTGTCTCTGAGGCTGATTATATGACAAGCAGACATATGATAGGCATGATGAGACAAGCAAGGTATTCACACAGCCAGTCTAGCATAGCAACTAAAACACTGACCTATGAATTGGAAAGTCCCTTGATTATTATTCCCCCTCCCCAAATCTACAGATGATATTCTACCTTAGTTTTAACATCTTGGAATATTTATGTCTCTAAGAAATATGCAGTCAACTCAACTTTATATGGATAGCCTTAGTTTTGATCACTACCTTCATATTATTTCTTGAAAATTATGTCATAGTGACCTGATCAGGTGACAGAATCAGACACTGATAACATCTATGGATAGTAGTACCGAATGGTTTCTAAGATAGTTGTAACTTGAAAGTGGTTTGATAGAGCTATTGCTGCCCAGGGGTGGCATACCTTCTTTTGTTCCCAGTGTTACCTCTGGTCAAATCAGTCTTTGAAATGAATACTAAAACCTGGAAACACAATTAACCAGAGATGATAGAGAAACTTTACAAAATGAATACATAGACCTTAGGCAACAAGGTTCTCTATAACCCATTTTCAACTTTCTTAAAAACTACTGTGTTTCCAGCTATATGTGATTTGAACCCCTTTATAACGTACATGAGAATCTTCAAGAGCTGTCCATTTTATGGAGCTTTCTCACGAGATCTTTCTGCTGGTCAACTGAGCTCTTGGTTTCACCCATTTGCTTGGTCTCTCCATTATTTATTCTGGTCATTTCATCCAGTTTGACTGGTCACTTTGGAAGTGAATGTCTATGAGAACTTCATTCATGAAAGCTGCAGGATTAGAGAAGACTTCAGATGTAACTAGATATTACAAGAGACACACGATTTGATCCAGTAAAGTCTCCTGTGGATGGAAGGGCTCTTTCTGTTGCAGGAAGGCTTTCAATTAGGGATATATGAGAATTTCATTTCTGCTTGCAAAACACTTGAACAAGCCCCATTTGCAACCCTGAAAATGTTTGCATGGCTCTGAACTTGCAAGCCCACTTGAAAAATGTGCATTTTTGAAAAATGTGCATTTTTGAAAAATGTGCGTTTTTTACACTTTGCGGATTAGGAAAAAGTGTGCATTTTGGGTGCACACTTTAACAATGCGTGTTCTCCCAACTGAAAATGCACATCTTCCCCAATAGAGGGGGGGAAAGATGCTTGCATTCAGAAATGTGAACAAGGTGAACTGAGCTTCAAAGAGGAATTCAGAAGACCTCAATTAGCTCAAACATCGTATGTTCAACCATCCTTACGATCCAGCTGATTTTTTTCTGCTGGCTGAACTGGGGAAGAGGTGATGTTCACCAATTTCCCCCTGCAGTCCCTTCTGTTCCACCCAAATCTGCTCTGGAGGGTTGAGGAACCCTCCAGAACTATGGGTGCATGTGTGCTAGGGGCTGCAGAAGCAGTGTGGGGAAATTGGCAAGCATTGCCTCCTCTACTTTTTGCCAATAGGAGCATTATGAATGGAATTCTGCTTGGGATCACTCCTGATGTTGGGGGGGGGGGAGAGCTCCGGATCTTCGCTACAGACTGCAACTGTGTTCCAGTCTCTTTCCCAAGCAATTTGTCTGGTTATATACAGTTCATAATGTGCTGCCATTGCACTATGAATTTCACTGCCCTGACAGCTAATTATCTGGGGCGGGAGTGGGGAAATACACATCATAATGATGATCCCACATCACATGTTGTGTAAAACTAGACTTTACTGGGGAAAAAACAGGAAACGGGGCAGGGGAAGTGGTAGGGAAAGTGGTAGGGGCTGTGTCTCTAGTAATGTCCCATTAGACCCTCTACATCCTCTGGGGAAAACTCTAAATTCAAACCAGACTTCTTGCACAGTTACTGGATTTTTTACATTTCACATTCTATACTATGCCAATAGCCAAGCATAAAAGGTGCACCCCTCTGGCCATGCCCCATTACCATATATTCAGTTGAACACATGAAGGGTTCATGTGCATGCAACAAGCTATACATGCTATAGGGGTTTCCATGAGACAGGGAATCCTGCATGATTGGGGGAATCCCAATTGCATGGAAGCCTCTATTAATGTATCATTCGTATGTGCCCAGGGACCTTTTCACATGTTCTAGAAATCACGGGCTTAGCCAGAGTGGGATGCTGACATCAAGGGCATGGCTAGCCAGCATGATGCGTTCAGTGAAGGTGTGAGGGATTTTGTATGGAGAGGGTTTAGGTGTGGAGACTTTACACTCATATGATGAGTGGTAAAAGTCATCTAATGGGACAAAGTAATTTGATGAATGTAGCAGCTATGAAATAAAATAGTCAAAATTGGCTATTTTGCTTGTATAATTCATTAATGACCTGCTCCACCTTAGAAACAGATGGCTTCCAATGTTTGCACAGTAGCTGGTACCAACTGCAAATAAATAAAATAAATACATAAATAAATCCAATGTACTTTATGCTAACATATGTTTCTTATCTTAAAACAATGCATGGTTATGGCATGTTCTCTATCCTTGTGTCTTTACAAACAAAGCAATAATACATCTCTGTCCCTGGTATAACTCAAGGAAAAGAGTTGGGTTTGTATCATGGGTGAGCTTTGGCCCCAAGGCCTTGCTCAAAGGTAGATGTGGGAATCTTAATGTGGCTTCCAGTAAAATCAGAGTGGCATTTGCTTTGATGTGTTTGGCAGTAATATTTGGGCTCAGAACTTGCTGGGTGTTTTTAATCAAATGCTTTGTTGCTGGAATGCAATCTTCTAAAAACCATTTCCCCAAAGAAGAATCTTGGCAAGGTTTTTATTTTTCTTATCCTCAAGCTGGGCTTCTTATTGTGCAAATTCACACTCAGCAAACACAAACACACACCTTTTATTGTTTTATAGACTTCAGTTCTTGCAGTTGGCTTAGAAGTTTAAATTATAGCTGAGTCTGTAAAATTTTGGGCAGGTTTGCAACCCTAATTATTAAATAGCTTTATTTGGATATGGGAAACCTGCATTCAAGGCTCACTTCTCTGAATTCATTATGACCTCGGTGATCTCTGAGTATCACTTTCCCATCTGTAAAATGGGAATAATAGTAAATTAGTGTATGGGATGCTTGTGAAGAAACAATCAAGAGAATTAACCTAAATAGTGAACATACTCACCAAACAAAAGGCTGTGTGGGTCTGATCAAATAGTTCAGAGCGGGCAACCAGATTTTCATTGACAGTGAGAGATTAAAATTCAGCTGGCTTTGAATTTTGTGCTGTTTCATAGTGATCACTGATCAATTAGTGCAGGGATGGGGAACCTCATGCCCAGGGGCCAAATCCAGCCCTCTTGCCGTCA